>CM059415.1:2410000-4810000 GCA_030378225.1 Knoxia roxburghii
CTGCCAATCCCTCGACCGCCACCCCTGGATCGGCCACCTCGAGTTTGAGGTCTCACGGCTGCCATCTTCTGCCTTCTGGCAGAAACTGTGGGCCTCTGTCTCTCCTCAACGGTGGAAGGAGGAACGCGCGGTTTAACCTTACCGCCACCCTGAAAAATGTAATTAAAATATATTAATAAACAGACATTTTATATGACATAAATATTTAAAATGCATATACAAATTGAATTACAAGCATTTGACCAACGGTCAAGCGCTATAAAATAGCGTTTGACTGTGAGTCAAACGCTAGCATGTAGCGTTTGACTTAGAGTCAAACGCTGGGTCTCAGCGTTTGACTCCAATTCTAACGCTGCAACCTAGCGTTTGACTATATGTCAAACGCTACAATGCAGCGTTCTGGAGCGACGAAAACGCAATGGATCTGCGTTTTCGACGCTCCAAAACGCCGCCGAACTGCGAATCGGCGACTCAAAACGCAGCAGTTCTGCGTTTTTTCTCCTCAAAACGCAGTAATTAGCCGAATCAAAATCACCCAAACGCTTCCGATTAGCGTTTCTAGCCTAACAAACGCTAATCGGAAGCGTTTTCAACACAAAAAACGCCGTCCAAATAACTGCCGAAATTGCGAAAATAATGCAAAAACGATTAAAACTTTCAATGATTTCTTACCCGAATAAAGAGACCTTTGCCCGCGCCATGGCCTCTCGAAGATTCTTCTCCACCGCCGTCCATTTCGCTGATTTTGCTTGATTTTTGGGAAAAATCTCTACTGTTTTCGCAAGTTTGGAAGGGAGTTGCGTTTGGTATGCACAAAATGAGGATTTGGCAGCGATATTGGTCTCCTTTTCTTTTTAAAATTCGGACGGCTCCAAAACGCTACACATTAGCGAGCGAAGGCGGAAAAAACGCTGCTGTTTAGCGTTTAGGCTTGTCCAAAACGCAGGATTTTAGCGTTTTGGGTAATCAAAAACGCTGTCTCTTAGCGTTTATGGTCCTCAAAACGCTTCGTTGTAGCGTTTTAGATTTATTTCGCAGTCACGTTTTAGCGTTTTTATTTACTTTCCCGGTTCAATTTTAGCGTTTTTTGCCCTTCTTTTCTGCAATTCGTAGCGTTTTTACCCCATATTTATTCATGAATTGATCATTTCTTTCATACCAGGGGTATTTTGGACATTTTTTGTTATACAAATAGTAATTTTGTTATACAAATAGCAATTCAGTTAGAACTTTGAGGAATGGCCCATTACAAGTTACTCAAAATTAGGCCTGACAATAAAGCCCAACAGCCCAATTCCCGCCCATGCCCAATATTTAATTTCCCTAATTTAGCCCACCCAATCTATTACTGGGTTTGGGCAGATTTGGGATTAAAAAAAATGGGCGGGATTTAGGGACCCGAAACCCGTTAATTGGTTACTACCGCCGGGATTGGAATACCGACCACTAAATTCCCAAATCTAGTACCTGTTCTTTCCCGTTCATTCATTCACGTTCTATCACCGTCCCGAATACCGACCAAAAAATTCATACTCTACTACCGTCGTTCTTTTTCGGCGATTGGTTCTGTCACCGGGGTTGTTGCTGGTCTCGGTTGGTTCTGTCGCCGGGGCAGTTTCCTTTCTCTTATCCATCCACTTTGCTTTCCATCCAAATCTTCGAGCGTAGAGGTATGGAGACTATTTTTTTTCCTTAGCAAATGTTTCACTGTTCATAATCTATTTGTGTGTTTTCCATTTCAAATTATATTGGGTTTTATGGATTTTTAGTGAATAGCTTTGATGGTGAATGAATAGAGAAAATGGAACTTGCGGGATTTTTGGCTACATTTCAAATATCGTAATGATTGTGGGAATTGATTTTTACAGGAGGGTGCTGCATTGTGGTGCATTGGCTTCACAAGGGTATATCAAGGGGTGTCAATTTTAGGGGGTTAGTTTTTGCATGATAGATAAAAGTTGAAACCCATATCTAAAAAACTAATTTCACAGTTCAGCAACTTGATCCAATTCTAACTCTAATCCTGGATTGATTATCTCATACCTTAAACCATGCAATTTTCCAGCATATGTTAATAAATTTCTGACTTTACTGCTGCCTGTACTGCACTTTATGCTGTTTCTTTGTTTCGACATTTGTCTTTAAATGCTTAGTTTTACTTTTTCGTGATTAGCCTGAGAAGATTTGTTGGTACCGTGTGTTTGCAGACCTCGTTCTAAAGGATAAGATCTTTGTCTATGATTTAGCTCATCAAAGGATTGAATGGGCAGACTATGACTGTAAGTATTGTCAATTTGTTCAAGATTGGTTTGTTCGACATGACCTTTGGCGTTCTTTTCATCTCATTCATCTGGATGACGGCATCATGTTACTTTCTTTCAGGTTCACTATCTGTTAATGTCTCCATTACTTCTGGTAAAGATGAATTTATAAATGCTGGATAGCTGAGTGTTAGCAGTTCATCGAGCATCATGCCCTTTTATCGTCACCTATCAACAGACAACTATACTTTTTTCCTAAAAATATTGGCATTGGTTGGTTTCTTGTTCTTGTAGCACATATCTCAGATTCTATTCATTATTGACGTTTGAAAATAGGCTGTGCCATTTGCCAGTTTATAGTATAGCAAATTGGCAAGCATTGTGATAGTGTTAATGATTTATAGATTAGTTGATCTCCTGAGCTTTAGAGATATCATTCTCCATCCATACTTGTTTCTGTTGTAGGATAGGGCCTCTAGTCTGGAGAGTCTGACCAAAACTCAGCTCTCTTTCATAAAATGATGTCAATCTTGGGATTGAATGGAACATGTACAAGATTACCATTACCAGCAGTCTTACAGCTTAGTTGATTCTTCTCTAGTTTTCGCATTTCCGAATTGAAGTTTCAGAATCTAGCTTAAGTGAAAGAGTTTAGCCATCTTTGGAAGATTTAAAGCAATGGGTGGAAGCATAGACCACTTCCTGTGAATGAACATACTCACTTCTTCCATCATGGAAAGTACAGCAGATATGGTGTTTGTGTACCCTGTTAAATGTCTATTTAAGTTGTGAGTTGAGCTTGCGTTTTGACCAATAATTTTCACACTTGTCATTTCTTATCATGTTTTCTGTTTATTAATTTTTCATCTCTTTGTTTTTCTCCATTTATATTGTTGTGTTTTTTTAAGTAACTTTAACTTTTCTTGTTTTTCTACAAAGAACAAAAAAGTTGTTACTGAATTTTGGTTGTTCATTTAATATAATAATTCATCATAGTTTATTTTTTATTTTTCTCTTTGCACAGATATTAAATTTATTGTTGATCTTTACATTGTAGTCTTTCGATAAGGATAACTAGAAAATACTTTACACATTGAAAAGAATATTTAAAACCTTTATCCTTTTCCAGAGAATTCATGCCATTGAGTTTTAAATTTGTAGACTGTAGTCTTATCTTCTGCAAAAGAGCTTACCTTACAATTTGAATCTATTTCAGTTGATGTGAGTATTATTTTGAATCGACTTTGAAAACTTGTCTAATCTCTAAACCGAAAAGTGTTTATGTTTCTCATTGGTCTATTATTTTTCTTTCAATTTGCTCTTTTATCTTGAACTGTGTTGACCTAGTTTAAATCGTGTTTCTATGGGTCTTCATATTCAAAATGTATTTGTAAGGGTTTTCATAGTTTAAAACAAGTATAAATAATATATTAGACAAAAACAATAAAAAAATAAATAATCAAATAGGGAAAACATAGTTCAGGGTACCCATTAGGTTCCCTAAAATTTTCAGTACCCATTTAATCCCACCCATTTAAGCCCATTGAGCTATATGGGCATGGGCGGGAAATACCCATAAACTAAACACCTGTCCAATTCCCGCCCGTTTGACACCCCTACTCAAAATATATATTTCAATTTTTTCCATAAAAAAAAATTTTCAATAACAAACCGCACAATTTTTCTTTTTTTTTTTTTTGGGTTAGGGGCCAAAATTTGAATGAATCAAATTTAAAACTTATTAATTTTAAACGAGGAGCACCGATCAATGAGTTAAGCATTAATGCTTGCCTCATTCAATCTCGTTTGAAATGAAAAAATGAAAGAAATGAGAAAAGTTCGAGAATGAATTTTAAATCGGAGAGTTGATAAAACTATAAAAGATGATCATATCTAATTCTCCACAAATGTAAATTTGAATGAACTTGAAACTTGCAAAATTCTCTTTGTTTTTTCTAAAACACTAAAAATACATACCGAATTACTAACACTTCTCTCATTTAGAATATTACGAAAAGAAATATGGTAGTAAAATAATATGCAAATAAAAGGCAACTCATCAAATAAATGAGCATGGATTTTCCACTGAATTAAAATTTCTTTGGCAAACTCTACGTTTCAAAACTGTACATTATTTCTTTTGTACTAACACACGGGGGGCATCACAGCCTTCTCCTTAATCCCCTTATCAACACAAATTACAATACCCAAAGAAAAAAAATAACAATAACAAATGAAGGCAGAAAAAAAAAAAAAAAAAAAAAAAAACCCCTAATTGCTAGGCTCATTTCATTGAGGTTGAAAGCTCCCACACACCATTTCCCCTTGTTGTCCAAAACTAATATATAGTACTTGCTTCCTACACCTTTTGTCAAGCAACAAACTAATTTAGGCTTTGATACAATTAGTGCTTGGTAAATTAGCTTCATTTTTGCCATCAAGATGATCGATCATCCTCCAAAGCCATGATCAAACCAAAATGGTGTCTTGACCTTGAATGTATATATATATATATATATATATATATATATATATATTAAACAACTGTACCTTCTTAACAAGTGCTGGCTGGCATGAGCCCCCCCCCCCCCCCCCCCCCCCCCCAATCTCTGTCTTTTATGTCCTTACTGTTTGCTTGTTACTATCTTGTTGTACCTTTGTGATTTCCTCTTGACTACTGCTATCCCCACTTCTAACCTCTTTTTGCTCATCTTTCATGAGATACTTGTCAACCTGTGCAGCTGCTTGCCTGCCTTCCGATATGGCCCATACCACCAGAGACTGGCCTCGCCGGCAGTCTCCGGCAGCAAATACTCCATCTACGTTGGTCGAGAAGCGGCCGTAGTCGGCCTTGAAGTTCGACCTCTTGTCTTTCTCCAGTCCAAGCTTGTCTGCTATGGTCTGATTAAACAGTTTTAATCAACAGCATAATAATCAGCCTCAATGTACTAAAAAAAGAATTAAAGGACAAAATCCAAATTTTCAATGTAGTACTAACCGATTCAGGGCCAAGGAAGCCCATTGCTAACAAAACTAGATCAGCCTCAATGATCTCCTCTGAGCCTTCAACTTCCTTAAATTGGAACTGCCCATTGGCATCTTTCCCCCACTCCACACGCACAAGCTCCAGTCCTTTAACTGCCCCTGTCTCATCTCCTATAAACCTCTTAGTCAATACCTCATAGGATCTTGGGTCTTTGCCAAACTTGACAGCAGCTTCCTGGTGACCGTAATCTACGCGGAAGATGCGCGGCCACTGTAAACACAGGAAAGAAGACAGTTTATAAGGCTAGGGAAAGAAAGAAGCAGCTTCAGTCAGCATAAAGCCTGAAAATTAAAATCTAGACAAACCTGTGGCCAAGGGTTTTCTGGGGCCCTAGATTTTGGAGGCTGGGGAAGAAGCTCTAAATTTACAATGCTGCTGCAACCATGTCGGATAGAGGTACCAATACAGTCTGTACCAGTATCACCACCACCAATAACCACTACCTTCTTGCCCTTGGCTGAGATGTAATTGCCATCCTCTAGATTGTTATCCAGTAAACTTTTCGTATTGGCATGGAGAAATTCCATGGCGAAAAGGACGCCGGAGAGCTCACGTCCAGGAACCGGAAGATCCCTGCAACATCAATAATGAGATTTTTACCTTTAAAGAAAACAGTTATATCCACTAGAATATGATTAATGGTCGTCCACATCAGCTAACCTTGGCTTTGTAGATCCTACTGCCAAAACAATAGCATCATTTTCCTCCCGTAATCGGTCAAGGGAGTATGAAGGATCTTTTCCTATGTTGGCATTGACAACAAAGTTGACACCTTCTTTTTCCATAAGATTAACCCTTCTCTGGACTACGTCAATCTTGTCAGCTTTCATGTTGGGCACCCCATACATCATAAGACCACCAATTCGATCAGCACGCTCATACACAGTAACATTATGACCCATCCTATTTAACTGATCCGCGGCAGCCAAGCCAGCAGGTCCACTTCCGACGATAGCAACTCTCTTCCTGTAAAAGAGAAGGTAAATTAGTGACAATAAATAGACAAAGCAAGAAGCACCTAAAAGTAAAAGGTGTAAGAACATACTGAGTTCTCTTTGGTGGCGGTCTTGGTACCATCCATCCCTCTTCAAAAGCCTTGTCTATGATGGCACACTCAATGCTTTTGATTGAGACGGGATTTTCAATAATGCCGAGTACACACGAGCCTTCACAAGGTGCAGGGCACACTCGGCCGGTGAACTCTGGAAAGTTGTTGGTCTCAAGAAGCCTGTCTAATGCTTCCCGCCATCTATTCTGGTATACCAACTCATTGAATTCAGGTATCTTGTTCCCAAGAGGACATCCTGAGTTCTCCTATAACATATATGACAAAAGACACGGTAAAAACAAGTTTAAAACACGCTTCAGACATGTAAACAAGTATTGGAAATGAGAATTAACAAAAAATCTTAATACCTGATGACAAAAGGGGGTGCCGCAATCCATACATCTAGCAGACTGCGTGTTAAGAAGTGGTGAAGGTTTTTGTTCCTCCATTACTTCTTTCCAATCATTCATCCGAGTAGTAGGGTCCCGATACGTAACACCCTGCCTCTCATATCGTACAAAACCCCCCTCTTTCACAGCATCAGCCACGCGAGTTGGCCTCTGAATGGATTCCCTTTCTTGTACCTGTTAATTGCAAAAGTTCAGATGAAAGTTTTGAAGTGAAAACGAAACTTTTGTAGACTGAAGGAAACACAGGAAGACATTTTTACAAACAAATCAAACTAAATAACAGCTTAGATTCAACTCCAAAAAGAAGTAAAACTGCTGCCTGCAAGTCTTTACCTGGGCTTTTTCATTTTGAGATCTAGCTGCAATTTCTTTAAGTTCTTTGAAAGCATCTTTCTTCATCAACTCTTCTTCTTCTCGCGCCTCAGCTTCTTTCTTGGCAATTTCAGCGGCAATTTTAGCAGATTCCTTTTCTTTCATGGTAGCAAGAACACGTTTGTAATCCCTAGGAAAGACCTTAACAAATTTAGGCAAAAGATTGTCAAAATCTGCAAGAACATCCTTTGCTAGGGAGCTGTTGGTGTGACGCTGATGCTGCTGGATCATCATTCTCAGAGTCATGATATCATCTTCCTCTTCAACTTTATCCAAATCAACCAGCTCAGCATTGCAATGAGATTGAAATTGGGAATCCAAATCAAGGACATACGCAATGCCACCACTCATGCCAGCCGCAAAATTTCTACCGGTTTTCCCAAGAATAACCACAATACCACCAGTCATATATTCACATCCGTGATCACCAACACCTTCTACAACTGCTTTTGCCCCTGAATTACGAACGCAAAACCTTTCTGCGGCCATCCCATTAAAGTATGCTTCACCAGCAGTTGCTCCATAGAGAGCCACATTACCAATCACAATATTGTCCTTGGGGTCAAACCTGCTTCCTTTAGGAGGATAAACAACAATCTTCCCCCCTGATAACCCCTTCCCAACATAATCATTGCTATCACCTTCCAGCTCCATTGTGATGCCAGGGCAAACAAAGGCTCCAAAACTTTGGCCAGCACTTCCATGGAATTTAATATGGATTGTGTCATTTGGAAGTCCGACAATGCCATATTGCTTTGTCAATTCATGGCTAAGCATGGTTCCCACAGCCCGGTTTACATTGCAGATGCTACTCTCTATATATACCGGAATTCTTCTTTCCAAGCTAGCTCTGGATAAATCAATGAGCTTATTATCCAAAGCCATGTCCAAACCATGATCCTGCTTCTGTATGCAATACTGGGCAGCACCTGGACGGATATCAGATGCAGGTCTAAGTAAAAGTGAGAGATCAATATTCTTTAGCTTTTCATTGTTCTTGGTAAGTTCTTCATCCTGTTCAAGCATATCTGCACGCCCAACCATTTCTTTAAGTGTTCGGAAACCAAGCTGAGACATGATTTCTCTCACCTCCTCTGCTAGCATAAAGAAAAAATTTATGACGTGCTCCGGTTCGCCAGCAAACTTCTCTCGAAGAACTGGATCTTGGGTAGCAATACCAACTGGACATGTGTTTTTGTGACACTTCCGCATCATGACGCATCCGAGAGTTATCAAGGGAGCAGTACTGAAGCCAAATTCCTCAGCCCCAAGAAGGGCTGCAATTGCAACATCTCTACCGGTTTTCAGTTGACCATCAGTTTGAAGAACTGTTCTCCCACGAAGATCATTAGCAACTAGGGTTTGATGAGTTTCTGCAAGGCCAAGCTCCCATGGGAGACCCGCACTCTTGATGCCAGTCCAGCGTGACGCACCAGTACCTCCATCATGACCAGAGATCAAAACGTGGTCAGCATGACCTTTCACAACACCACTTGCAATCACCCCAACACCTGCTTCAGAAACTAATTTGACACTTATCCGAGCACCTGGATTTGCATTCTGCGGAATTAAGGAAAAAATTAGGAGATGCTAATCTACTAACACAACCACAAGCACATTAAAGACCTTCACAAGTTGATAGTCAAACAATTACCTTTAAATCATGAATTAGTTGGGCAAGATCTTCAATAGAGTAAATGTCATGATGTGGTGGAGGACTGATTAGCCCAACCCCAGCAGTGGAATTCCTAGTCACAGCAATATCACCAATAACCTTGTGGCCAGGAAGTTCACCACCTTCTCCAGGCTTTGCTCCCTGCCATGAGTGAAACCCAAAATTAATGATAAAGCATTTCTCCACATTAGACATGTTTTGCACATAAATTTCTCACCAAATCCAAACGAAGGTATCAGCTAAGATGCAAAGACACCGAGAGGTGCTTTGCTAATTCAGCATCATCTGTCCATCGACACAAATTCATAAAGACAAGGTGCCTACAGCCCATGATTGGACACAAACTAATAGCTATAGACGATCTTCAAAATTGGAACATGGAACAAAATGTGAAGGGAGAAAAAAGTGTGAGAAGTTATACCTGAGCCATTTTTATTTGCAACTCATCAGCATTTGAAAGGTAAAAGCTTGAAACGCCAAATCTTCCACTTGCAACCTGCTTAATTGCACTCCTCTTAGGATTTCTTGAACCATCTGGAAGAGGGTCCATTCGAGATGGCTGCTCACCTCCCTCACCTGCCCAAAGAGAAAATTGATCTCAACTATTGGGATGTAAATTGTCTATACAATGATACTCGTAGAAAAGAAGAAGACAAGGTTAACTTATACACTTTCTTTAGCCCACTTGAGTATTCAAAACCTAGCTAGAGAGCACAATCTTAAAGAAAATTCAAATATATACCTGTGTTTGACTTCCCCCCAATTTTGTTCATGGCAATTGCCAGAGTTGTATGCGCTTCAAGTGATATTGATCCGTAACTCATTGCTCCAGTACAAAATCGTTTTACAATCTCACTAGCTGGCTCAACTTCTTCCAAAGGAACCTTCACCACTGATTCTTTAAACTTCAAAAGTCCCCTTAAGTTGCAGCTTTTGTTGAGTTCTTGTATACGTCTTGAATATTCCTTATAAGCAGCCACACTATTTGATCTGGCAGCCTCCTGAAGTTTTGCTATAGCTAGAGGATCATTCAGGTGAATTTCACCACCTTTCCTCCAATGATAATCACCAGGATTTGGGAGGGCTACAGCCTCAGGACTTCCAGCAGGGTAGGCCCTTGATGGAAATGCCAGTTCATGTAACCGAAAAGCATCCTGTGCAAGAGCTTCAAAAGTCGCACCCTCAACTCTGCTGGGGGTTCCAATAAAGCACCTCTCCATGACTTCAGAGGAGAGGCCCACTGCCTCAAATATCTGAGCTCCCTTGTACGATGCCAAAGTTGATATTCCCATCTTCGCAAGAACTTTCATCATGCCATAATTGCTAGCTTTGAAATATTTCTTGACAAGCTCATCTTTTGAATGGAACTGACCAGTTTCTTTGGGTGGGATTTTCCCATCAACCTGCAGTCTCCAAATGGCTTCAATGGATAAATAGGGGCAGATAGCATCTGCACCAAATCCCACTAGTGTACAGAAATGGTGCACTTCTCGGGGCTCAGCAGATTCAATAATCAGTGCTACCCGGGTGCGCTCAAGCTTCTTAACAAGATGATGATGAACAGCACCAACAGCCAACAAAGAGCTCACAGCAACTCGAGTTGGTGAGAATGCTACACAGTTTTACAAATGAAAAATATCAATTAATTTTCATACTTCAAGGGTTTACTTAAAGAAAAAAAAGCATAATTGACCATTGGAAGATATAGAGGAAAATAATTTGTATGTAAAAATCTGCAGTACCTCTGTCAGAAAGTACAATTGTTGTATAACCCTCCTGAATTGCATCATGTGCTTCTGCACAGATCCTATCAAGAGTCTCCTTCAACCCCTTAGTACCGCGACGCACCGAATAGGTTATATCTAAAACCTTGCTGCGCCAGCCTCGGTAGTTCATTTTCTTGATTGCTTCCATCTCTTCAATAGCCAGAAGAGGGCCTTTCAAGGAAAGGCGGTGACATTGTTCTTCTGTGGTTTCTGTAAGGTCTCCTTCAGGGCCTATCATGCATTCCATGGAGGTAACTATCTTCTCCCTGATAGGATCAATAGGGGGATTGGTCACTTGAGCAAACATCTGCTTGAAATACTCAAATGTCAGTTTCTCTCTGTCAGACATGACCGCCAAGGGAGCATCATTTCCCATTGAACCGAGAGCTTCAACGCCATCTTTGGCCATAGGCAGTAATAGCATCTCCAGGGACTCAACAGTGTACCTGCAAGCAAACCCCTAATATTATATCCAATCCCATGCAAAAAGACCAATTGGAGTTCGAGCACAATTCAGAAAATAGATAGATATATACCCAAAAGCCTTCAGGGGAGCCAATAAGCCATGAATACCCATATTTTCCATCATGTTGTCATCAGCCGATGCCTAAGGTAATACACACCAAAACAAGCATAAGAGGAAATGAGAAAAACAAAAACAAAAGAACTCAAAACTGAAGTCATTAACTAAAAGATATGCTCACCGCTAGAACTCCTTCCATTGATGGAGGAACCCTTTCAGATTCAGGAACAGATTCTACTACGTCTTTCAGTTCTATCTTTTGCCTCTTAAGCCAGTCACTATAAGGCCTTGAAAGTGAATACTGCTGCTTTAAGGCCTCGTCATCTACCACAACATGATTCTCAAAATCCACCAGAAGCATCATGCCTGGATTGAGTCTCCCTTTCCTTGATACATCTTCAGGTGGAATATCTACCACCCCAACCTCACTAGCCATAATAACTCGGCCACTATGTGTGATATAAAAACGACCTGGACGCAATCCATTTCGATCTAATGTTGCTCCAAGATAGCGACCATCAGTAACTGCAAGCAAATTTCGGTAAGCACAAAGCACAATACAATGAAATTATCCAATATCCAATGTTAATATCTTTCATATTTCATACATGATATAAGAGCAGGCCCATCCCATGGCTCCATAAGAGATGAGAAATACTCATACAATGCCTTTCGATCAGGATCCATGTTCTTGTCATTTTGCCAGGCTTCAGGAATCATCATCATTATAGCTTCTGGAAGACTTCTACCAGCTCGTACTAAAAGCTCCAATACACCATCAAAAGCTCCTGATACATGAAAAAGTGAGAATCAGCAACAAAACATTCTATACAAGAATGTCCAGATAGAGACACACACTGGTGCTATCTCCCTATAATAGTGAAAGATTATCTCAAAGAAAGATGCCTAACAGATAAAATACTCATGCCACCAGAATATAGGATTCAATTCACCTTCCTAGTCTATGCTTTGTGAGCAGAATACGTGTCTAGATCAAGTATGTCAAAAACAATGGCAAACCTGAATCAGATGAGCTGGCATCCACAATGGGTAGCAGTTTTTTCATCTCTGTCTTTGATAGACCTAGCTCTTTACATTTGAGAAGCCCTTCACGAGCCTTCATCCTGTTGTACAGAAAAAAGAGTATCGCCCCCCAATCAAGAAGGTAATAAGAGTGTCTTATGATCAAGTGTTTTTGTTCGTACAACCTTGGTCTTTCCCTACCAACTGTTCCCGCCCAAAAAATAAATAAACAAGGTGAACCAAGAAAGCATTATTCAGAATACTAACCAGTTCACATTTCCTCGAAGTGTATTGATCTCTCCATTGTGGCCGAGGACACGCATAGGCTGAGCACGGTCCCAGCTTGGAAATGTATTGGTTGAAAACCTTGAATGTATCTGCATAAAGTTTCCAACAGACGAGTTTTATCAGCACAAAACTCCAGTGGCATTACTACATAAAATGTCGTGAAAATATCCATACGATATCAAGCTAAAATTTTCTTCTGGGTATTTGGAAAGGTAGTACACATCAGGGCCACCAAAGCAAACTACCATGATCAAACACAATCCCCTTCACACCATATTTAACATGGAGGATTCACCCTCTAACAGTGATCATGGGGAAGAAGCCACCAAGTACTGCAAATACTTCATAATTAGGTTCCTTACCAACTCACCCAAAGGATCCAAATCTGCATCCAATTCATTTAGTGATCAAGGGTGTGGAAGAGAACTTAAGAGATCATTCACACGTCAATGCCTCAGAAGTCACATTCCTCAACCTTCATCCTTCAGTTAACTGGTAGTTCCCATGCTGTTGGTTGTGAAGTATGGAGTCAGCAAAAGTAAAAAGAGAATGGAATATATAATTACCAGGGCCATGTAGCTCGTAAACCTTTCATTCCCAAGATCAGCGTAGTAGTATTCTTTCAGCTGATTAGGCTTCAACTGACCTTTGTACACCACCGTCCTGCAATTGAAAACAAACCCAGTAAAAAAGTTTTTTACCAAAAATATGAACAAGCAACCGAAATCAACTATGCACAACCACTTACCTGGAAGAAAGAGAACATATATAGAAGTCCCTGACTGCACCATGTTGGAGATTTAAGGCAGCCCGGATAGCTACCATGGAAACCCTCCTCAATATGTACATCTGTTCAGCAGGATAAAACAGAAAACTCAACAATTATTAACGAAAGTCACCAAATTTTAAGCTGAAAAGGATGATAAAAATTAAGATACAAAGCCAGACAACAACCTGTTGCTCGAAATCCGCCTTTGACCTGTGAGTGGGTGTAAGGAACACTTGCTCAATTACAGGTTCTGTCTGCAAAGCAGCATTACCCAATCCTGAATTATCGGTGGGAACTTCCCTCCACCCAAGAACAGTATGACCAAGCGATTCAGCAACCTAGAGTAGGAATTGGAGACACCCAAAGAGAAAAAGACACGTGTTAGCAGGAAAGGAAAACCCCCCAACAAAATCAATTGCAAAAATCCAGTAATAGAGAGCTACAGTATCCAGTAATTGCGAAAATTATACCTTGGTGAATACAATTCTGCTCTGTTCCCTTCTGGTTTCAGAAGTGGGCAAGAAAAACATTCCGACTGCATACTCACCAGGTGGCGGTAGTTCAAAGCCCACATCTTTGGCAACCTGATACAGATCATAAACAATCGATGACAACGAAAGTATAAGAGTCAAAAAAAATTCAAGAACTTCAAACAAACAAAATAGCATCAAAATCTAGTGGAAGTAAAGTAACCCAAATAGCAAACACCAACACCACAGTACCAGGAACAATCAAAATACCAAAATTATGATTCTGTAAATTTTTTTTTTTTCTGTACTAGATGGACAATTTGACAAACCTCCTTGTAAAAATCATGAGGAAGAGCCACAAGAATGCCAGCTCCATCACCAGTGTTGGTCTCACAACCACACGCACCCCTGTGGGACATCCTCACCAGCATCTCTATTGCGTCCGTCACCTGAATGATGAAGAAACTCATAAAAAAAATTTCCCCACTAAAATTCCAACGGACACTCGGTGGGTAGTGAGTGTGTGCGTGGTGTATGATTTGATAATGGAGATATATTTCGTTACCGTTTTGCGGCTGCTTTCGCCGGAAAGTTCAGCGACGAAGCCAACTCCGCAGGAATCCTTATCAAAGGAAGGATCGTAGAGACCGAGTGGCTTCTCCGGAACCTGAGACAACGCGGATCTTAGCTGGAACACCCTGAACTTCGGAGGTTTACCAGGGCCATCGGTCTGCCACTGATGCAACTTTTCCGATCCTAAAGCTCTCGGCAACCTCGCTCCAAGAAACTTGGTTTTCTGTAGACCAGCAGCCCCACTACTCCTCCTCTTAGCGGAAGGAGCCTTAAAGCCGATGACTCTCCCGCGGCTTAGCGCCACCACATTCAGCTGATTGTTCACAAAGGGCTTAGTCA
This sequence comes from Knoxia roxburghii, assembly GCA_030378225.1. Classification (NCBI taxonomy): domain Eukaryota; kingdom Viridiplantae; phylum Streptophyta; class Magnoliopsida; order Gentianales; family Rubiaceae; genus Knoxia; species Knoxia roxburghii. The sequence goes on from CM059415.1 coordinate 2,424,564, forward strand.
CCGAGGGCAGCCGGCAACCATTGCTCTGGTTCTCGGCAGAAAGCAAAGAACCCACACCATTGGACCCGGATGTCACCGACATTATCAGAGCTATTTGTTACTCACAAGCAGAATATTCACGTATACGGAAGATCAGATTTTGTAAAGGAAAACAAAATGAAAATTCCAAACTCTACTCACAGTTCAATAATCACACAACAACAACAACAACAACAACAACGACGAATTGATCCAAACAAATGTCAGATCTATTAATTATCAGAAACAAATCGCGAAACCAATCGATTTTTCTTAGAAAGCACCGATTGGAAGTGGCTCTGGAAAAGGGCGTGAAAACTTGCAAGAGAAGTGTTTATTCGAGGGAGAAAAGAGGAGAATCTGGTACGGTGTCCTTATCTTAAGCGAAAAATTACGATATATAGATAGATATGAAGTTTTGAGAGGCAACTTTGAATCGAAATTGTATTTCAGCAGAAATTCATCAAAAAATTAGAAATTTTTTCAGCTCTAATATTCTATATCAAATTCCTCCTCAACGGAAAGAACAAGAAAAAAAATTAATCTAAACGAGGAACAACAACCAAAGAACAAACTCAAACTCAGAGTGGAGTCGTATTGTTGCAGGCTTGGATTTATAGAGAAAATTCCAGAATGGGCTGGCGTTTTTTTTTTTTTTTTTTGTATTTTTTTTTAAATAATAATCTTGAGCTAGTTGTGAAAAGTGGGATCCACAGTGAGCTATGGATTTTATATTGCGGGGACCACCTCGAGTTTCTCTGCTGACGTGACAGCAAAATTTTTGTATTGCCAAGCCACGTGTTATCGGTGGCCTATGCGGCACGCGACAACCGCTCATGGTGGGACCTTCTTTTCCAGGCGGTCCAAACGTAAAAACATTTTTGCCCACCTCGGTAGCCGCCATTAGGCTCGGTTCCGAGGCTCCGCGGTTCGCGTGCAGTTAAAAATATCCCAATAAAAACGTTGAGCACGTAACCTTTTTGGAAATTAAAGATTTTGCTTACTACCGTTCTTACCCTTTTACTGTTACACCTACCACACGCGAAACATACTTCAGTTAATGCTCCTATTTTTCTTTTTACTGTGCGTATTTAATGTTTAGAGAGAATACTTTAAAGTATGTAACGGATGGAAATTTAAAACAATTTGTACGATGACACTAAGATAAAATTGTCATTTATTTATTTTTAAAAAAATTTACCTAATTTAAATGTATTACTTATCTTATTTTATCTCATCACAATTATTTCTTTAAATTAAAATATATGGGTTTTATTATTTTATCATAATCCTCTCCTTTATTTATTTTTAAAAATTTTAAATAATACTTTAGTTATAATTTAAAATTATATATTTATGAAGTCAAAAATAATTTATGATGTGAAATTAAAAGAGTACACATTTCACTCTCCAAATAAAAAAACACAACTATATTTTTTACTTGTTTGATATTTTATTAAAGAAATAGGTTGCTTTTGATTAGTTTAATTTTTATTTTAAAAAATAATTATATAATATTAAATTATTCTAATAAATAATTAAATTATTTTATGGGCGCAAAAATAATAATGGAGCAATCACATTTAATTCATTTTTTTACCATTGTTTTATTCATATTTTCTTCATTAAAATATTTTTTGATATTAATTATTACGATGAAACTCATAATTTAGTTATAATTACAGTTAATTAACTGATTTTTATTTTTAATGTTCTTTAATTTACTCCCTCTGTCTCAAATTACTACTAATAGTTTGTTTAGACATTTAAATTTGTCTTTTTTTAATGGTTTATTTACATTAAAGGTGAATAAGATAATTTTCCGGGGGAGTATAAAATAAATATTTATAGGTTTATTGAGCGATGTGCATCAAGGAGTTGACCGTGAGCGAGGGATCGAAACAAGTGTACATGTGACGTTGGGAATGACGAAATGAACACAGTAGTTGTAAGAAAGCAACAGATTAATTAATTTTTGTTTTAGTAAATTGTTTAGTATGCATATGCGGCATAAAGTTTATGCATAGAAACTGCCGGCGATTAAACTAAAAGGCTGATATGTGGCCAACTGCAACCGACTGCCATCATCGGCAAAGCCAAAAGTTCATCAAATTATGCTTCCAACAGAAAGAAGAAAAAACAATTTTTTTATTTTTCTTCTTGTTAAAAGAAAAAAGAATGATTCTCGGTCAATTTTATTTTTACTGGGTTACTATGTTCAAGAGAGGAGCAAGAAAGGTTTTTTTACTGGAGCCTGGAAAAATTATTGGACGAAAGATGTCGCCGTGCATTGGGTCATTGGTGACATATGACAACCCCACATTGGACATTCAATTCATCGAATGGCCTTTCTTTCTTTCAATTTACAAATGTGACATTCAAACCTCATTTGGATCTTTCTTCATTTTGTTGTTTTCTTCATCTATTGCTAGATTATGAATTCGTCTCCGGCTCGATACAAATATATATATATATATATATATGTTTAGTTATTAATGTCCAGAAAGATTTTAAATTTTTAAAAATAAAATTACAACTGTATGAAAAATAAAAATCAATTAAATTTCACAAAAATAATTATATTAAATTAAATTTTAATTATTTTCAAGACGGACAAAACTTAATGCGATTATTCTTAATATCCACGATATAATTTAAATATTTATAAATTAAACTTATTTTTCTCATTTTCATATCTTCAGATGAAATCATTTTGATTTCGATTTTCTCGTTTCAAATCTAAACCTAAAATACTTTATATTGATTAGAATTTAAATTATTAGAAATTTAAATACAAGTGTAGAAAATGTTATAGAAGTATGTGAGAGGGTGAAAGAAGCATCCATCGCGGTCGCGTGTATAGGCTTAGGATAGGATGACGTAATTGATAAGTACTAGGAGGAAGACGACGACTTTTGAATGACAAAGTCAAACGTTACACGAAACGGCAGATAATGGCTCGACTTTATCAGTGTGCTGCCCTTCAATCTGTGGCTATTACACCACCGGTTTCGGATATACGGGCATGGTCACCGGTCATTGGTCCTTCACGTTTTCTTGGGACTCGGGTCATGCAATCACACATGTCACTATGCATGGTTTCACTTTTCAGTTTTATTTATCTTTATAATATTTTATATGTATTTTTTTATACAAAATTCATTCTAATTCAATATCTATTTTCTTAATCGAGAGATGCTACCACTGATTATATCCGAGTCCGTTTACGGTGGTACTATAGGAGTAGGATGAATTTTACTCCTACTTACTGTAGCGCGCTACAGTAGCGCTACAGTGACGCGCTATAGTTTCGCGCTACAGTAACGCGCTACAGTTTTTTTTTTTTTTTTGACGCACAAACTTTTAAAAAAAAATACTTTTTTTAAAAAAAAAATCTTTTTTTTTTTTAAAAATACTTTTTTTAACAAGGGAAATCAGATCAGGATTATATAGACATCAGATGAAAGAATACAAGAGATCATATCAACAGACTATAGATATCAGATCAAGAATATGAAAGAAATCATATAGTAGAACTAAAATATAATTAACAAGAGAGATCAGATCAGGATTATATAGACATCAGATCAGCGAATACTTGACATCAGATCAACAAACTATAGATATCAGATCAAGAATATAAAATAAATCATATAGTAGAACTAAAACATACTTAAAAAGGGAGATCAGATCAACAGACTATAGACATCAGATCAGTGTATACTTGACATCAGATCAACAGACTATAGACATCAGATCAAGATTTTAAAAGAAATCACACAGCAGAACTAAAATATACTTAACAAAGGAGATCAGATCAGGATTATATAGACATAAGATCAACTCATACTTGACATCAGATCAACAGACTATAGACATCAGATCACGATTTTAAAAGAAATCACACAGCAGAACTAAAACATACTTAACACAGCAGAACTAAAACATACTTAACAAAGGAGATCAGATCAGGATTATATAGACATCAGATCAACTCATACTTGACATCAGATCAACAGACTATAGATATCAGATCAAGATTTTAAAAGAAATCATACAGTAGAACTAAAACATACTTAAAAAGGGAGATCAGATCAACAGACTATAGACATCAGATCAGCGTATACTTGACATCAGATCAACAGACTATAGATATCAGATCAAGATTTTAAAAGAAATCACACAGCAGAACTAAAACATACTTAACAAAGGAGATCAGATCAGGATTATATAGACATCAGATCAACTCATAATTGAAATCAGATCAACAGACTATAGACATCAGATCAAGATTTTAAAAGAAATCACACAGTAGAACTAAAACATACTTAACACAGCAGAACTAAAACATACTTAACAAAGGAGATCAGATCAGGATTATATAGACATCAGATCAACTCATACTTAACATCAGATCAACAGACTATAGATATCAGATCAAGAATGTAAAAGAAATCATACAGTAGAACTAAAATATACTTAACAAGGTAGATCAAATCATGATTATATAGACATCAGATCAGAGAATACAAGACATCAGATCAACAGACTATAGATATCAGATCAAAAATATAAAAGAAATCATACAGTAGAACTAAAATATACTTAACAAGGTAGATCAAATCATGATTATATAGACATCAGATAACAAAATAGCAGACATCAGATCAACAGAATTTAGATATCAGATCAAAAATATAAAAGAAATCATATCATACAACAAAAACGTCCATAATATGTATCATAATATCTAAAATTATTTAATTATAAAACAAATAAAATGATAATTTAAAAATAATTTTTTTATAAAATTCAAAAACATTAAAAAAAATACTGAATTGTTTAGAAAAAAACGGACGAAAAAAAATCTCAAAGAGGAAGGCAAAAAAAAATAAAAAAATAGCCAAAAATAACAAAAGAAATGAAGGTACTGTAGCGCGTTTACTGTAGCGCGCGGAACTGTAGCGGGGTAGGAGTAAAATTCATGGTGGTCCTATAGGACCACCATATAAATTACCATTATATCCATCTTATTATATAATATCGGGTTAAAAACTTGATGATTACTAAATTTATTCAATAGTATATTTTTTTTGTTACTAAACTTTTTTGCTTAATTAGTATGTCATTAAACTCTTAAAACAATATACTTTTGGCAACTAAATATTTTTGGTTGACTAATAAGCTATTAAATTCTTAAAACAGTATACTTTTGGCCATTGAACTTTATTGCTTAACTAATAGGCCATTAAAATATTAAAACGTATAACTTGTCATACTTTTATCGGGCATTCATGTATGATCCGACAAAAAATTAAATTTATGCAAAATATATTAGTTTTTTAAAAGGCAAAAATAAAATATTAATTTTGATTTTTTTTTTTAGAAATTTTTTTATCAAATCATACATGGATACTGATAAAAGTATGACAAATTATATGTTTTAATAATTTAATGGCCTATTAGTTAAGCAGCAAAATTCAGTGGCCAAAAGTATATTGTTTTAAGAGTTTAATGGCCTATTAGTCAAGCAAAAATATTTAGCGGTCAAAATTATAATGTTTTAAGAGTTTAATGACCTATTAGTCAAACAAAAAGGTTTAGTGGCCAAAAGTATACTATTCAACAAATTTAGTGATCTATCATGTTTTTAACCCTATAATATTTTATATTTTAAATTGATTTTACGACGTAAAGTTACAATAATTTATACCATCGTCCCTAATTAATAGAAAAATAACAAAACTGCGATGTAAATATGATTATGAATCCAATTGCCAAAGATAAATTAAGATTTGGTCTCTTATAATCATAAAATTAAAAGTTGAATCCTTCGGCGTTAGCATATCTCCAAACAGATAATCACTTATCTAAGCATTGGTTTTGCACATTTCATATTTTTTGGCCCCTCATTTTTCAAATCTTCATGTTTGCACATCCCCCGCACTCAAATCTTATGTGGTGATTATTCCATTAAAATCAAATTTTATGCCCTTGAAAATACCGTTACATGAATCAAATAAACAATTGCTCAGCGTATTTATAAATATTCATATTTATTAAATTAATTGGGAATCAGAATAAATTTTTAAAATAATGATAATGGTATAATGGTTCTTGGATTGGATCTTCATTTGTTTTACTGGTTGTCCACTTATGTTTTTGGTTTCCAGTTGGACCTTGGATACACTAAGCTTCAAATGTACGGCTTATGTATATAATTAATACTAAATGTAGTCCTTGGTAGTAAATATGCATATTTAATTCTATGATGATTCTATAATTTAATCATTAAAAAAATCCATGAATAAATAAAATTAAATCTTGTAAAAAAATTGACGCCAACAATATGAGTACGTGATGTTGTCGATACTTTTCAAGCAAAAACATATTCTCTTCAAGCCAAGAAATAATTATGTTTTAAACATATTATATTCTTCAAAATAATATCTATCTTTAGTGTAATCTTTTGCTGCTTTTATCCATTCTCATTTAATTAAGCTGATGAAAGCTATTCTATGTATCATTTTGGTTGTATTTTATTATTATCATTTTTTAAATTTAAATATTTTAATTATAATTTGAAAGTATAATTTTTATCAAGTTAACCTTATCAATTTATAAATATGATACTCCGTATAACAACATCGGTTAATCTTATATTTATGATAAACTAATTAAACTAACCATTATTGTCTATCCCGTCCTATATATATCCACATCCATAATAAAATTTAATATAATATTGATATCCATAATATATATTACACCAACATCAATCTTCTAGTAAATATAATTAAAAAAATTCGATCTGATTTTATTTTTTGAATTTTTTTATCAGTTTCGAGGATATTTTGTTGTTATTTTTCTGTTTTATGGTTGCCTTAAAATACATTTCTTTATATATAAAAAAATAAAAAACCAATTTTTTTGGAACTATTATTATTATTTCTAGTGACTTTGTTTTGTTCGTGTTCAATATACTTACAGCTTTCATCCATGTTGCATAGGTGGAAAAATATAAATATATAATTTAAAAATAAAAAAATACAGATTGGGAATTCAGGATAATATAAATACATATTCTCGAACAAAATTTCACTTAAAAAATAATTAGTACTAGTATTTTATTTGCTTAAAAAAAGTACTAGTATTTTATTATGCTGTTAAAATTTATCATGAAAGCTTTTGTAATTTATAAATAAATGAGGGGTGTAGTTTATAATTTACTCGAACTTTTTGCGGTTTTTTCTTTTCGGGTCGGAAAACCACTTTTTTGCTCTTCGCAACATCAATCAAAAGCACGTCTTGTCAAGGCTTTTTCAAACCTTAATTTTCCTTTTAAGGGTCCCATCATTTCCACCGGGACGGAATCCGGGACCATGGAACCCAAAATCCGCCGCCGTGATATGTATAATAATAACCCTTTCATGTTCATATCACGAAAATAATTTTTATTTTCCAAAATATAAAATAATCTTTTAATATTTTCCTTATATAAAAAATACTTATGTATTTTAAAATAAAATATTTGTATTTGTACTAAAAAAATTGTATAGATTATATGAAAAGATAAATGTAATTATTAAAAATTGTTGTGTGCATATTAATAATTTCCAAATTATATGAGAAATATTATTGAATAGTGCAAGTGTGATAGTCTTGATCAATAGGGTGGAGGGCCATGAAATGCACGGGAGTTTACTATAATCAAAGAGATATTGGAAAAGGAGTGGAAGTATGATGGTAATTTTGTAACTGATTGTCTCCCGATAATTATCATAAAATAAATAAAAAATTTTAAAAATTGAAAAATTCTTTTATATAATTGTATAAATGGTTAGAAAATGATGTGGTATCCAACATACATAATGCTTTGAGGTTTAGGGTCGTTCTTTCTTTATATTAAATTTTTTTTTTATAAAATATGTTTGAATAACCGTCGGATTAGGCCCAAACTGTTCATGATATGGCCAGCTAGCGGTTTCACGGTTCTTTGTTCCCTTCGAAAAGTAAAATAATTTATAATTATATTTTTACAGAATAAATGACATAAAAGTATATTAATTTAGAGTTTAAAATTAAATAATAGGTACGAATAATAAAAATATTAAAATAGTACTGTTATTATGAAATACAAATATTTTTTAAAAACTTAAAAAAAAAAAAAAAAACAGATGGCGGAATGGCCCATGCGGACCCTACAAGTTGGTTTGAGTAACGTGGACGGTTTTTCACCATAGACGCGGCCGACGACTTCCAATTCCTCCTGACGAGAGTTGTTCCCCCATCCTTTTTCCCATCTCTTTCAAGATAAAATGTTTGGGTTTTTTTCTCCCCAAATTAATTTTTATTCAACAAGTAATTTTCAATTTTCGGAAAAATATTATTCTATTTTAATCAATCACTCCATATGATGAACCTTCGCAACTACTCTCGTTTGATTGATCTAACTGTCCTAAAAGGAAAATACTATTTATAGTACTATTATAAAATAAAATAAGCATAATATTAATTTTTTTTATTTTTAGCATAAGCATAATATTACTTCTATATAAAATTAATAATTTAATTTTATTACATTATTTATTTAATAAATATTATTATTTTTCCATTTCAGATAATGCCCGAGTCATGAAAAAAATAGTCATGGATCTTATTATTTATTATTTAGTGAGATGATGCAACTTACTCCATTTTTAAATCATCATATCATACTTGAAATGCTAAAAAATTTCAACGTAAATACACAATTCATCCATAAAAGAATTTTGTTTGTTAGAAGAAAATAATTTAACATTAAGTACTCTTTTATCGGACGAAAAATTATTAAAGAAAACCCGAATATGAAAAAATGGAGGAGGCTTACACATTTGCCCTCTTTTGTGGCTAATTAAAGGTAGGAATACCTTTATGTGTGTTTAATTATTGATTGCACAAATAAAAGGTCATAAAGGTCCACTTATTAAATGTTCCATGCTCCTCTCAAATCCCTTTTGAGATTGCGAAGGATTTGATATTATGCATGTTTAGGCAAATATATAAGGCTTTGCTAGGACCAACAACGGCATTTCTTCTTTCGTCCATTCGAACTGATGCTCCTTAAAAGACCATCTTCTATTCTATATTCTTGGTCAAAGCACAATAAAAATTACTATATTTAAAATTTATTAAAAGTTTGAGAGAAGGCCAGGGAAAGCCACGAGACAGAGAATTATTCTCATTTAAAATAATAATTTTATTTGTTGATATTATTATTATATGACGAACTATAATAATAATATTTTTTTTTTACAATTATACTTGTGAGTTTATATTAAGTAAAAAATAGTGACTTTAGCTCTAATAACTAAGCAAAATTAGGTACTACAAACAGCAATATGAATCATTTGGGGTGGGGGTGGTTTGGGTTGGTGTTGGGGGTTGTTGGGTCAAAATGTTACTCTCAACTAAAACTGTACTTAGAATTTTGTAAGTATTCACCTTAGAAGTTAAAACGTCATCGCATCATCAAATGTAGTAATAAGGAAACCAATGGGGGTAGAGGTGGAGGGGGTGGAAATGTCCCTGGCCTTGGCCCACATAATGCATAAGAATGACAATGAATTCCCACCTAATTACTACTTATACTACTACCATTTGGTAATTAAAATATTACTATAATTTTACTCTACTCTTCTCCAAAGGGGAATCTTCAAAATATTAGGGGAGAATCCACTCTTACATTTCCAAGGATCTCTACTGTTACCGGTTAAAAGATCTCTTAATCATTTAATCAATCTCAAATTAAAATTTATTGATCATTGACAAATTAATATCATTTTACCAGTTACAAGAAAAAAAGTTATTGATCATCTATAAATTGATATTACTCAACAGTTACAAGTTAAAGAGTTTTTTATAATCTACAAATTAGTATCGGTATTATTTTTCTCTAAAAAATATAATTTTCATCCAATTGTGTATTTTTACCGTTTGAGGGCAAATCATAAAAATCTATTTTTGACTTTCATTAATTATAAAATACGTAGTTTCATCTCTAACCATCCATAATTATCTTAAAAACATCAAATAAAACCCCATAGTGTACCACAAGAAGGATGATTTACGCAACACACTTATGATTGAATATTTTTATTTTTTTCTTTTGAAAAAAGAAGCAAAACGTGAATGGAATATCTACGCAATACAGGGACTTAGAAGCAAATTTCGAATTTCAAAGACGTTCATCTAATTTATTAATCAATTAATAATAGTACGAAAAAATACCATTAATTGAGTTCAACGTATGCTGTTAGGGTAATTCTCCCGCAACCGTAAGCTCTTCCTGTTGGCTACTCCATCCATTTCAATATATAGGTGGTTCTGACTAAAATATAAATATTAAAGCTGTAATTAATTTTTCAAAATTCTTATAACTTTTAATAGTTAAATCTGTTATATCCTTATTTAATGCGTTTTTGATAATATTGCTATAACTTGAAATAGTGATGACAAAAATTAGTTCAAATAAAATTGTAAATTAAATAAGAGTAATAGAATAAAAATAATAAATTGTTTCATAGAAGTAGATAAGTGACTTATATTTTAATCGATTTTCTAATGGGTAAAAACTACTTATATTTTGAAATAGAGGGAGTATAATAATTTACATTGGTAGAAAGTATAAATACGTCATTTTCCAAGGACCGTCCAGCATGGCATGGTAAAAGTTAGAAAACACTATTGTGCGAATCCGAACCTGGTGAAAAGTAGGTTCAGGAGGCGGTAAATAATGTTCCAGACTTCCCGAACCATGTCTCATCATTCCCACAGAAGTTTCGTAAACAGATCCACTTGCTATCTACTACTAGTCAAAACCTACTTAACAGATCAGCTATATATAAATGAAATGGCTAATTTCTTTTTTTGGTGCATAAACTCTATAAACCTATGAGTTGAGTCCAGGACTTTCATAATTTTAAGTGTCAACTACTTGGTAATTTTATTTTTGCCAATAAAATAACTTATTAAATATCATGTATTTATATTTTGCGTTTAACTTTTTATTAAAAGAAGGGTAAAATAATAATTTAAAATAACAATAAATAAGAAACATAAGAATTATATATTTAGCCGTCACTAAACAAATGAGAGGCAATCTTTACGGAATTATCATTCAGCAAAGATTGTTTGATAGATGTCAAATTTAGCTATAAAACTTATTATTTGTCACATATTTAATTACAGTAATTATAATGTTAAATTTGAAATTAGATGAAAAATATTCATATAATTTTTCTCTTTAAATTATAATTTATTTTGGTATAATAATCAATATTGGCATTAGTTCATAACTGAAATGATCATTCAATACAAAATTGTGCTCGTGATTAGAGAGTAAAAAGACGACTCAAAATTTTATGAAAAAGACAACATCTAATTTATTAATTCTCGAATAGAGAGGAATCAACCAATGGACTATATCAAACTCGCATTTTTAATAACTTATCTATGATATTTAAAATATCTGAAATTTGTTAGATAAATCATTTTAAAAACAAAAATATCTAAGTATATTAACATATATAATTTGATCAAACTACTTGTTTATATAGATTTCAAATGAGAAACTGTCATTCCACCTAATCTAATTAGATACTATAAAATCTTTCAATAAATAAAAATTAAAAAAAAAAAAAAAAAACTGAAAGAGTCAGTTAGCTGTTTTAATTTATCTGTGTAGTAGTATAACAGAAACCGTCGGCAGTCATACAACTGTATTCGAAAGATGCGGCGAACTGCTGATTTATTTATTTCTGTGGGACACAGACTTGCACCAATAGTTTAAATGTTACTATGGAGTAACAAAGAGCTACTTAAGTCATGCGATTAAATAAATAGATGAGAGTGAGTGATTGGTGATCCTTTTTTGGTCCTTCATATAGAAACATTGAATCATTTAAGAACAATAGGGTTTCACCAAAAATAAACAACTTAACTTTAATATTAAATATCTTAAATATAGGTTACTATATTAATTATATGTTTTCTAGACATTTCTTCTTGTCCAATTAGATGCATGTACCCTATTAGGTATTTATAATAAAAAAAGTCAATTTTGTAATTTAATTATAAATTTTATAATATGTGTGTTTGTTTTACTAAGACGAGAATGAAACAAAACATTTGATAAAATTACATATTCAATATTTTTGACTTATTTGGTGAATTGAGAATACATTTTTTTTATCGTGGAACGTTCCCCACCATACGAGTACATTTTGTGTGGATTTCTGATGGTGATTAAGATTCTAGTCCCCTAACTTGTAACAGACTGAAGGTCTCGAGGACAAGTCAAATTTAGAGGTCAAGAGGACAAATCAAAGACTCCATACAATACACTGCAGATCCCCCAAGCACACAATGGGCGCTTGGGTCTAAGAGATATAAGGGACAAACTACTGATACATTTCAAAATTTTCACAAAATTAGCTATTTTCTTAGGTTGAAATTATAAGATCTAACACAGGTATTTAATTCAAAATCGATTAACAGTGAGTGAAGAGACATTTAGATATATCGATTATAATGTGTGTGAATTTTTTATGTGAAATTACGACTCTATATTCAATTAAAATCTATGTATAATACTCCTTTCATCCTAAATTAATAGACGTTTACAAATTTTACTGTTATTAAGGAAAATTAGTAATTAATGATTTAGTCAAGTAAGTTTTCCTCTTTTATCCTAACTTGGAGAGAAAATTAATAATGAAATAGATAGTTGGATGATAGAGTTCAATATATTCACAAATTTTAAGGAAGAGTAAAACAAAAAAATTTAATAAAATTATCTTGATAATGATAAAATATCAATTAATAAGAGATTGACTTTCAACCCTTAAAACATACATTAATTTGTGATGGAGGGATTATCAAACTATTGTAATTTTATTGGTACTTCCAACTCAACCACATACCAATCATTGGTGAATTGTACAAAATGATTTAATAACTAAAAAAAAAAACAGGAGAGACGTGAAGAGATTGGACGTAGAAATATGGGAAGAAATGGGGGAGGGGGGATCGGCGGGGGCATTGAAGAATGGGAGTAGGTGGCCGTTAGCTAATACGAGGGGACCTTGAATCTTACTCTCTCTATTTTAAAATATAAATCATTTTTACTTATTAAAAAATTGATTAAAATATAAGTTATTTTTAAAAAATAATTTATTATTTTTATTATATTACCCTTATTTAATTTATAATTTTATTAAAATTTATTTTTATAATCACTATTCTAAGTTATAACACTATTATCAAAAATGCATTGAATAGAGATATAACATGTTTAACCATTAAAAATTATGAAAATTTTTAAAAATTAATTACATTTTAATATTTATATTTTGATCAAAATGAAGTATATATCGAAATGTAGGGAATATTTTGTTAACTCGTCACTCACGACTCCTTCCTGATTCCAAAGGGTGACTACTTTCATAAGATCCCCCACTCCCACTTCCACCAATCTCCTTAGTTATAAAGAGAACAAAAACAAATATAAAATTAATACTACTATAACTAGTGTGAATTTCCTTTGCTGCTTTGATACTTGCCAGTTGCCCCCTCCCCAACTTTTACAATAATATTCCCAACTTTCCACCATTTCTAACTCCATTGCTGCACGTTTGCTGAAAGGGACATCAATGGCTGCTCTCTCCTCTTTCTGTGCTGAAGCAATGCTGATCAATGGCCAAATCAAATATTTTGAAATACTACGATAGAGAAGGATGGGGTTTGGAGAGGAGAAAGTGAAGAAAGAGAATGGTAGAGGAGAAAAAGAAAACCTAGAATATATATATATATATATATATATATTTTTTTTGTATATCTTAATTGAAAGGAGGTTTCAATGAAATTAAGTAAAATAAATAAATAAAATAACATACTCACGGCTAACCCTTGGATTTGCTCTGCGTGAGTAGTCATGGAAATACTCTATGGTTGTTCTCATGACGTAATCACTGCATGAGAGTATTGTTTCATGGTGGTTCTGTCATTGATAGTGACCTGATGACAGGGGAACCGGTGACCAAAGCCCCGGTGAATGATAATCGTAAGGTAGTGAAATTTCTTGTTGGATAAGTTCTAACCTGCACAAAAGGTATAACGATCTGGGTATTGCCTCCGAGAGACTCGCTCTTTTTGCTTTAATTGAATGCCTATTGCTGAGTAGTCATGGAAATACTCCATGGTTGTTCTCATGACGGCAGAATCACCAGTATGATGGTGATGTTCCATGATGGTTCTACCACTGATGGTGACCTAATGACATGGGAACTAGTGATTAAAGCCCCGATGAACGACAACCGTAATTATAACAGTCATAAAGTAGCGAAATTTTTTTCCTGGTAAATTTTAACCTGCACGAAAGGTATGATGATCTAGATATTGTGTAGATTCTTTTTTCTTTCATTTAATGCCTATTGGTGTTCCAAAAATACATTTTTTAAAGTCTTAAAGAGTAAGATGCATCTTGGGTTAACTTATAGTGTGACTTATCAGATTGAAATTATAATTTATATACAAATCACTCAGTCACGCTGTTAATATCTTAACCATTGAGATGGAATTTTAGAGAATCAAATCATTTTTGTTTTGAAGTGCATCTTTTTGGTAAATCCACATACTGGTTCGCTATTTGTAACTTAAAAATACTATTTGTAGTTCAAAAAATGATAAAAAATGACTAAAATAACCCCAAACCAAGAACAATATATTTTCAACTTTGAAAATTTCAAAAATTCGAACGACTCATGGATGTCACGACATGAATTTGAGCAATCACCATGGTGACTTCTCAAAATAATGTCGCGAAATCCATGGACTTTGCGCTCAAATGGGCCGTCTGACCATGGGATCAGACTGCCCAACCATGGTCGGACGCTTAAGAAATAATAGACCAGCGTCCGTTGAATGGACCAGACGCCAGGCGTTTGGTCCATTCGTCGGACGCCGGCCGGGCATTCGGTCATTTGGACCAGACGCCCAGTCTGGTTTATTTTCTTAATTTTATTGGTTATTTTGAATTATTTGTTTAATTGTTTATTTATTTATTGAAATTATTGTCCTAAATATAATTTATTTTTTGTTTGGCTAATTTTTTAATAATTTGAATAATTATTGAACTTATTTGCAAAATTTTTAAATAATTTAAATTATTTATTGAAATTATTTGCCTAATTTATAAATGTTATTTTTGGGTATTTTTAATTATTTGAATTAGTATTGAACTTATTTGAGTTGATTATTGAACTTATGTGCCTAATTTTTAAATTATTTATTTGCCCAAATATTTTTTTTGTGGCTAATTTTAATTATTATTGAACTCATTTTCCTAATTTTTTTAACTATTTGAATTAATTATTGAACTTATTTTCCCAATTATTATTTATTTTGTAGGTTCCGGAGATAACAGTACCGCGAAAGTGGCCTACTACTTCCTATCGAAAGCAGAAAGCCAATAGGGGTAGCTCATCCCAATAGTGGATGGTGAGGCATGTCGCGCACTAATAAAACCATTCAATATGCAACTATTAAAATGCAATAAACAACAATGAATGGTCAATTGAAATTAAATTACATAATAAATGTCATCAAGTTATGTAGGCGTACAACATCAAGGACATATCTTATGTCATTCTTTAATCCTATCTAATAACTCCTCTGACCTTGCAAACTCAGCTAGACTATCATCCCGGTGACGCTCCCAGATACGGATCAAAGGTGGGACAGGACAATTAGGAATCAAACTTACACTTATAAAATGAATGCGCCGAACGTGCACAATGCATATTTCCTTCTACAGTCGAGTGGCACAATCTACCTCCCTCACAGGTAATACAGATAAACAATAAACCGCATTAGAGTCACTGAGATGGATGACCAATGCGTTCGCAAACTTGGTGATAGCAAATAAGTCTACTGTTGTGTGCATCCAATATTCCATGCCACACGATGATGCCTGATAAGAGACAAAATATGCGCTCAAATCTTGCAACAAATCGGGTAAATCAACTGAATCCTGCATTATTTATAAAATAAACATAAGTTTACTTTTTTAATTATAAAAATTAAACATAGATATGAAAAATTATAATATTAACAATTACGAACATTAAAAAAATTATATAATTAACAAAATATGAAATGCACCAAATCTGGAAGTAAATGCCAGTTTAGGCGTGTATACCATGGAATTAAAGCCCAGTTTGGGCGTGTGAATCCATGGTACACACGCCAAATTTGGGTGATGTACCATGGTACACCCGTCAGGCGTGAATGTCCATGGAACTACAAGCCAAATTTTGGACGTGTAAACCATGGACATTCACGCCCTAACTGGACGTTATGATCCATGGTAATCACGCCAAAAATTTAGGTGACTTCTATGGTACCCACACCCACATTTGGTGTGATTACCATGGATGATCACGTCTACTTTGAACGTGTGAACCATGGACGACCACGCCCGAACTGGGCGTGCGTACCATGGAATTCGCTAAACAATCGAAAGCCACAAAAACATATCGAAATTGTACTATTTTTGCGAGAATTTTCGACTTATGTTTCTCCTCAATATAAATCTACGACCGTTGTAAGTTTTTTTTTTTTTAAAAATTTTTGAGGTATTTTTGGATTGTTAGATGACTTTGTGGAGTTTTTAAATGAAAGGTAAATGTGTAAGTTTATAAATTTTTGTGAGCTACAAATAGTATTTTTGAGCTACAAATAGTGAGACCCATCTTCATAGGATGTTGGTATTAGTAAACGCAACAACATCTAAGAAACAAACACTTGACGTGACAATCCCAACATATATACGGCGAAAAAGTCACATAATAAAATATTAATAACACATGGCATTACCAGCAAAAAAAAAATAAAAAGAAAAAAGAGCAAGAAAAGAAACCGATCATTTATAGTGCTTCAGCCACGCCCAGCCCGACTGCCCCTTCCCGAAAAAAAAAAGAAAAATAAAGAAAGGAACAAATTGGCGTCAATTATTAGAGTAACTCCAACCATACGTCATTTTTTCAGTTTTTTCACTAAAATAACGTATGGTGGCCTTCCAATCCATACGGTAATGTTTTACCGTATAGAGATAATCCATTCCATACGCTACATTTAGCGTATGGAAAAGCCCACTGCATTACTATTACAGTGGGCCTTTTGGATTTTGTTAATATTTTTTAAATTCATTTTCTTTTTTTGGTTAATTTATTATTTCTTTTTTCTTTTTTTAATAATTTATTCATTTTATTTCAATTTCAACACTAATAAATTTTTTGTATTAACACAACTTTAATATTAATAATAAATATATGATTAAAATTTTTGTATTTAATTATATAGTTTAAAATTCTCAAATTTTGACCGTCATTTTTATAAATAATGAAGTAAATATAAAATTATTCAACATTGAATTTTAAAAAAATGAAATAAAATAACATTAAAATTTATTACTTACTAAATACAATATTATTACAAACAACAATTAAAAAAATATAAATTCGCATAAAATACATTCACTTCAACATAAATAAACTCATACAAACTTATTATTAAATTATTAATAATAACTAAAGTAATATATTCATTCGCCGTTATTATTGTCATCATCTAGCCCGCTTCCACTTCCACTAATACAATTCATATGTTAATTATTATTATTATACTTAATTTTATACAAATTATTTTATTATTAATTAATATTAATTATTTAAAAATATAATTTAAGATTAAATTATTAAATTTATAAATATATATGTTTATAAAAAAATATAATGTCAATGAGTAAAAAATTATAGTGATATAATAATAAAAATAAAAATAAATTTGAATAAAATATTATTTTTAAGTAGAAAATAGAGTTATTAGGCTAGAGTGGATGTATTGTAAAATATTATAGATATTGGATTTTAGAGTAGATTGTGTTGTAAATTAAAATTTATGGTTAGAGTTGTTCTTACAAAGATATGCAGCCCGCTCTCCCTGTGCACATGATGTAACTAATCAACTACGGAATCTTATGGTCTTCTGAACATAGGATAATTTTATAATATTTTTATACAACGTGGACTTTCTGTCCTAAAATAATAAATAATTTATTTAATTAAAAGAGTACTAAATAAACCTCAATGAAAATCATGATATTTTACCATCAGCTTTTTACTTGATAAAAAAAAAAAAAAAAACGAGTTGAGTAAATTTTATTATTAACTCAAAATATAATCAAAAAATTTACACTCACAATTATTTAAATTTATTTTAATTAAAAAATTTATGCTTTATTTTTCATGATTAATTTTGATTAAAAAGGGTAAATAAAATTTTAAAAAACTGAAGAAGCATTTTGATGAAATCAGACGCAAGCAAAGTAATTCACCTAAAAAATTAGGATTGGGGGTAGGTGGAGAGAGCCTCGAGGCTATACAAAGTTAATGACCAACTACCATACCTTCCAGATAGACATTTCTTGGGGCTCCACTTCACAGCAACTGGAAATAGCATCTCTCTCATTTTCGCTGTGGTTGTTGCCCTCACCGTAACTCAAACCACGATGCCTATTGATTCAATTTTATACTTCATTTATTTGGACTCTCATACTTCTATGTCGATATAATTTTCAGAATATACTTATGCCTCATGAAAAAGCCAATAATCTCACCAAAATCAAACATAAAAAAATAATTTTCAACAAAAATAAATTTGGATGGATTTTAGTTATTTTTTTTATTTAATAACAATAATTATGTTAGCAATTTCACTTTTTTTTTAATTAATGGAGTTAATTATTGTGATAATAGGTCAAGGAGACTAAAATACGGGGAGGCAAAGGTAATTCACCTCATAAAATGTGAAGATTAGTGGACACAATTGCCCCAAATGTTGTTATGCCACCCACAAAACCTTGACACACTGTAATTAATCATGTGCTTTCATGTTTTACCAATATGCCAAACATGGCCCAGATAGATTAGGATTCTTTAAAGGAAGATATAGCAATAAAGTAGGAAAAAGCAGTCTGAAATCTACAAAAACGCATGGAATATTTGCACCTTGTAGTACAGAAGAGTAGATATTGTGTGGGAATTTCATATGATTCATCCAAGATGTTGACTTGAGAAGCTTAGGATTTAATATTGTGGTAATCAACAAACCTTAATTGCCACTGTTTAGGTTGTTGAGATTGAGAAGAAGCTAGCTTAAGAGGTACTGGTAGGTGACATTGGACAAAAAGCAAGCTGCACATCAACTATGGTTTTAAGTTTTCTTTCAATTTTCAATACAAAAGCCACTATCATTCGCAGTCATGACCAAAAATGCAAGAAGCAGCTCAAAAATTCAGAGGGAAGTTTGTGACAAAATTTTCCATGTTACAAACTCTTAACAGCTGCCCAAGAATTGAAGCCAGGTGGGATATCAGTTTCCAACAGGAACCCCTAAGAAGCATGGGTGAGATTTGAGACAAGAATCGTGTTAGCAAACCCAATCAGTTTGGCTGCACAAATACATATTGTGTGTGATTTGGACGTTTTCAGATTTCAGTGTCAAAAAGACGGATAGTCACTTCAGAAACCATTCTTCGAGCAAACGGAATGTAGCTTAAACTGTACCTGAAATGGTTACAACCATATGTCCAGAAAGAGTTCAGTTTTGAAGAGCAATACACTTTCAGCAAGTAAGAATCATCCAAAATGCACAAGTACTATTCATGACATAACAACTAAGAAGAAATAAGTAGGTGGAGGGTCAGAATCCTGATATTGAATACAACCTTGTAAGGGAATAAAAACAATATCTCAAATTCTTCTCCCAGTTAGTGCAATGATTATATAACTTCACCAATTACTGCAAATTTCGCCGAATAATTGGGTTATTAGCTTGGGCCATATGCTTCAAGTATTCCCTTAAATCCAAAGCCCAACAATGTAAACATACCAACCCCAAACTATGTTTCTATCTCAACCCAACTACAAATCCCAAAACCTGAAAATTACTTTCCTACTGCAGGGGGAAGGCATCCTAGAGGATATGCAAGAATATCGGATTGAGACAAAACTTACCAGATAAGAGCACAGATCTCACATATGATTGCAATGATTGTTAAAATCTTACTGTGGATCTGCAAAGAAACCAGAAAAAGAGAAAAAAGAAAGCTGTCAGGCAAAAGAAATAAAAGAACATCATGTTCCAACCACAACTGAGAACACTTCAAACATAATCTAGTGGTCATGTATCCATATCAATGTTTGCATTTCAACTGCCTACACAATAAATGCAGAAAGACGATTCAGTAAACCTTCTAATTAGTAAAATGCCTGATAAGTGATACAGGAAGGGGCACAAGATCAGCAGCTAGAACAGTGCAGCATTCACCACATCAAAATCAAGCATAGTAAAAAAGCTTAATTCTGCCTAGCAAATGATTTTTTATTTCATCTCAGCTACAGAAAGCATCTCCCCTTTCCATACTATTCTTAACCGAATCAATTTTCCAAAATTACTGGATGAAGATAAATAATATTCCTCTGAAAAAATAATCAAAATTGAGATATGCATGTCAGTCAATGCCACTGGCTTACCAAAAGAGCACAGATGAGAGCTATCGCAACACAACCAAGATAAATAGCTGTAGCATAGATTCGAACAGGATCAAACATCATTCGTATTTGTTGTGCAGGTCCAATGAGGAAGGCTGTGCTGCCAAAGAAGGGAAAATGCAGTCACATTTCGAAAGTTACAAAAGCATTTGCACCTTAAATACCTCATCAAACATGCCTACAGCAAGCTTTCAACAAGAAGTTAGAACTAATAAACAACGCTCTAACAATTACCTACCTTCCAACAGCTAAGACGTTGCCAAATGTGAATAGCAAAGCGAATTTGATGGGTTTAACAAAAACAATCATAGACTGCAAAAAGACAATCAGGAAAAGAAATCAGAGGAGCCATTCAAAAAAAGATGCAACAGTCTCCTGGGAGTCTCCACACAGCCCAATACAGTGAACCATTACCATAACCATAAAACAACCACAAGAAGAAAATGATAATAATCAAGATTTGCTTTACTAGGGCTAAAAACTTAAAAAGGACCCCTGGGGTTATAATAGGACAAGCACAATGAAGCCCATTCCAGTCTCAAGTAGCCGTTTCCCGGCAATCATATTACTGCAAGAATGACAGTGAAATCACTAATAAATAAGCTCAACATTCTGATATAGGAAGAACAATCCCTGTATCTAGAATGCTAACTAATTAGCTCGACTAGTTTAAGCATTACCACATTACAGTATCATAACCGAGTCAAAAGGTAAATTCAGTAAAGCCCTCCTCATATACATGAATCCACAAACCGACTAAAGGCATAAAAGCAATAAAAGTAATCATTTCTATGGTCATACTCATACATACCAGGAATGTACAAAGGAATCCAGCAAGCAAACAGGCAGCAAACCCATAAACTCTCTGTTCATCCAATAAATTAAAAGAAAACAAAAATCAAAATTTTAACTTAAAGTTTGGGGTTCTTGGAGCAAATACACTAAATAATAAGGAAGAATTGTAGTACCTGCGTTGGGGAGAGTGAACAGAGGCCTTCTGTTCCATCCAAAATGTTGTCTTCTTGATGCTGTTGTTCTTCATCTCCGCCTAGAACAGACTGAGTCAGCTTCCACATTGTTGGATCTCCTCAACTGGACCGTGGTTACTGAGACGAGGTCGGATCAGCGAAGATTGAGGAGAGAACAGTTTGATAACTCAGGGTTCTACTTCTACTAGAGTGCGGGGATGATATAATTTTACCTTTACCTTTATATTTTACTAAAATATCAATATTTATTCTTCTTCTCACCCTCAAAATAATATAATATTTTTCTATTTTATAAAAATAGTCATATTTAATAATAATAAATTATGAACTTTTATTTTATGTAAAATACAATGCATGTTATATTTATCTGGCAAAAATGTTATATTATAATATTTAAAATAATATACATGATAAAACTAAAATAAAAAGTACACTAATATTATAAAGGAGTCCGTTTACGGTGGTACTATAGGAGTAGGATGAATTTTACTCCTACTTACTGTAGCGCGCTACAGTAGCGCGCGCGCTATAGTTTCGCGCTACAGTAACGCGCAACAGTTTTTTTTTTTTTTTTTGACGCAAAAACTTTTTAAAAAAAATTCTTTTTTTTTTAAAAAAAATACTTTTTATAACAAGGGAAATCAGATCAGGATTATATAGACATCAGATGAGAGAATACAAGAGATCAGATCAACAGACTATAGATATCAGATCAAGAATATAAAAGAAATCATACAGTAGAACTAAAATATAATTAACAAGAGAGATCAGATCAGGATTATATAGACATCAGATCAGCGAATACTTGACATCAGATCAACAGACTATAGATATCAGATCAAGAATATAAAAGAAATCATACAGTAGAACTAAAACATACTTAAAAAGGGAGATCAGATCAACAGACTATAGACATCAGATCAGCGTATACTTGACATCAGATCAACAGACTATAGACATCAGATCAAGATTTTAAAAGAAATCACACAGCAGAACTAAAACATACTTAACAAAGGAGATCAGATCAGGATTATATAGACATCAGATCAACTCATAGTTGACATCAGATCAACATATTATAGACATCAGATCAAGATTTTAAAAGAAATCACACAGCATAACTAAAACATACTTAACACAGCATAACTAAAACATACTTAACAAATGAGATTAGATCAGGATTATATAGACATCAGATCAACTCATACTTGACATCATATCAACAGACTATAGACATCAGATCAAGATTTTAAAAGAAATCATACAGTAGAACTAAAACATACTTAAAAAGGGAGATCAGATCAACAGACTATAGACATCAGATCAGCGTATACTTGACATCAGATCAACAGACTATAGACATCAGATCAAGATTTTAAAAGAAATCACACAGCAGAACTAAAACATACTTAACAAAGGAGATCAGATCAGGATTATATAGACATCAGATCAACTCATACTTGACATCAGATCAACAGACTATAGACATCAGATCAAGATTTTAAAAGAAATCATACAGTAGAACTAAAACATACTTAAAAAGGGAGATCAAATCAACAGACTATAGACATCAGATCAGCGTATACTTGACATCAGATCAACAGACTATAGACATCAGATCAAGATTTCAAAAGAAATCACACAGCAGAACTAAAACATACTTAACAAGTGAGATCAGATCAGGATTATATAGACATCAGATCAGCGAATACTTGACATCAGATCAACAGACTATAGATATCAGATCAAGAATATAAAAGAAATCATACAGTAGAACTAAAACATACTTAACAAGTGAGATCAGATCAGGATTATATAGACATCAGATCAGCGAATACTTGACATCAGATCAACAGACTATATATATCAGATCAAGAATATAAAAGAAATCATACAGTAGAACTAAAACATACTTAACAAGTGAGATCAGATCAGGATTATATAGACATCAGATCAGCGAATACTTGACATCAGATCAACAGACTATAGATATCAGATCAAGAATATAAAAAAAATCATACAGTAGAACTAAAATATGCTTAACACGTGAGATCAGATCAGGATTATACAGACATCAGATCAACAGACTATAGATATCAGATCAAGAATATAAAAGAAATCATATCATACAACAAAAACGTCCATAATATGTGTCATAATATCTAAAATTATTTAATTATAAAACAAATAAAATGATAATTTAAAAATATTTTTTTTATAAAATTCAAAAACATTAAAAAAAATACTGAATTGTTTAGAAAAAAAATGGACGAAAAAAAGTCTCAAAGAGGAAGGCAAAAAAAAAAAAAAAAGTGCACTGTAGCACGCTACTGTAGCGCGCTACTGTAGCGCGGGTAGGAGTAAAATTCATGGTGGTCCTATAGGACCACCATATAAATTACCATTATAAAGTGGTAATAAAATAAAAAATCAAAATTTTAGAGTAAAAGATATTTTAAATAATCATAATTAAATTAATCTGAAATATTTTGGCTGAACTTATTCTCCAAATTTGGTTACTCTCGTGAAATTACTTGTGTCACCGCCACAACTGCACAAAAGTATTGTAAGAGTACTATAAAATTATAAATTTCCTAGAGTTTTAACATTTCGCAATATTTCACACCGGTTATCTTTAATCCTCACCGAAATCCAAAACCCCCGCCTTCGAGTCGTCTTCAAAAGGTCAGTGGCGACCGAAACCCTAGGTCACGGGACTAGCAGTGTAATACTGAGCAAGGAGGAGAAAAATGTCGTCGACGCTGCTCGAGGTGACGCGTGCGTCGCACGAGGAGGTGGAGCGGTTAGAGAGGCTCATCGTCAAGGATCTACAGGCGGAACCTCCTACTGCCAGAGATCGCCTTTATCAGAGCCACCGCGTACGGAGCATGATCGATCAAATCACTGAGACCACTAACAAGCTTGTAATGTTACTGTTTAATGCATTGTCTCTAATTTGCGGAATTTGATGAATTTGTTGGAAGAAATGGACTGAAATCGTGCACATCTCTGATTAATTATATTTTTCTTTGGTTAATTATTTCGTCCTAGGTTGAGATTTATGAAGATAAAGACAACGCAAGGAAGGATGAGATTGCTGCTCTCGGAGGACAGACTGCGACAGGAACTAACGTATTCAGTGCATTCTATGATAGACTGAAAGAGGTAAAACTAATTTAATGTATTTCGCCTTCTTCTTTGATAGAAAATGCAGTGTTCGCCGTAATCAGTTTTTGCTATGTTATTTTTCTCAAATCTTATGAGTTAAAAGTTAATAGACCTTTGAGTTATGCCTATGTTGGAGCCAAAATGTCACCCTCGGTTTTTTGAAACACTGATTTTGAGAAAGTAATATTAATTTGTCATATTGGCGGAGATTTTTGGTTTAGTGTTTCCATGGACTGTAGTTGCATCTCTTTTCTAAGTTTATTGACTGAAGAGGTTGATTAGTTAAGCTCGCTATTGGATAGTTAGGGTTCTGATGATATTAAACCATCTTTTCAACGCTTAATTTAGTGTTACCTGAATTTAGAAATACGAAAATTTGACTATAAAGTCTGTGAAATGTTTATTTCCAATTTTAGATTCGTGAGTACCACAGACGGCATCCTGCTGCTCGTGTTGTTGATGTAACTGATGAGTATGAACAGCTTCTTAAGGAGGAACCACAAATTGAATTCAGTGGAGAGGTTAGATTCTCTTCTACTTCTTTGTTTTTCTCCAAGTGTTTTAGAGCTGCTTCTACGTTGGCTCTTTAGATGTGACTTGGTGCATGCACGTTTTATATTTTTTGATTCTTTTCAAGAGAATAGTGAAACGAGCAGGTGACACAGAACTTTATTGATGTCTAATATTTGATGATTTTGTTCCTTTTTTTTTTTAATTAGTGCATGTCTATGGCTTTTTCAGGAGGCTATGGGACGATACCTTGATTTGCATGAGTTGTACAATGATTATATAAATTCTAAATTTGGAGAGCCAATGGAGTACACTGCTTACCTTGATGTTTTTTCACAACCACATAAGAATTCACGCAAACTCAAGTTTATGAGGTACTATTTCTGTATGTTTTGTTGTCTGATTACAATATTTGATTTTTCTTCGTTAACTACTCTTATTCAGTGAAGATTTTTTCTACTTCCGTTGTATTTAGTTTTCCATTCTGTCTCGGGCCTACTGAAATAAGCAGTAAATTTTTATTATTGAATACTGGAGAAAAATGAATGCCATTTGGTGAAATAATAGTTGGTATGCAGATAAACTGTAATAGTGAAGAGCTGCTTCTGAGGGTACTGTGCATTATGATAATTGGAAAGTATTAGGTTGGTTTCAAGTTTGTTTGGCTTAAGTGTTTGCAGGACTGTCATAAGAGTAACCTAGCAAATGCCATTGATCCTGGCACACCAATTTAACCTCTATTTATCTGTGAATGGATATTGTAGTTTGGAGCTGATTTTGACCATTTTGCATAGAGGTGTGAAAAAGGCCTTTGAACTTTCTGCATCCTTATGATATTAAAATTAGGATTAAAACATAACTATAGTGGTTTTGGAGGTCATGTAAAAGTTCTATATCGGTAAATGAAATGTAGAACACATGATCTTATAATACTTTATGTAGTTACTATTAGCTTAGTGATCTAAATTAAGTATTTCTTTTTGGTTTTGTCAACTGTGTTTTTCTGCTTCCTCTTTATCTAATGCCACCTTTTGCTTGAATGTTTATGCACCCACACGTTAATTAGGTCAGGTGTTAATATTGAATTCATAATTATTGTGTGGTTTTTCTAACCTTTTTTTATTGTTTTTGATGGATGCTTAATCTGTTGTAAAGGCAATACAGAGAATATCTGCAGAAGCTATTGGAGTATCTGGTTTATTTTATCGAACGAACAGAGCCTTTGCAAGATATTGACAGAATGTTCTCCAAGGTACTCTCTCTCCCTCTCCCACCACCAGCACCACATGTCAAAAAAAAAAAAAAAAAGAAAAAATTTTGTCTGTGCTCGGGTGTGCCCTTTTGAATGGAGAAGGTGTGCTGGATAATAGGATTGAACATATTGTTGGTTGATCAACGAAATTGATGTTTTTCATAACTGTCCCCTTACAACCACAGCTGGTATTTTCTTTCTCTTTTAGAGGAGAAGCTTATGGTGATTGTGTCTCATTCGGTAATTTTACAGGCAAAAGAAAATTTAATCGATAGTGTGAAAGTATTTGGGGAATACTGGAGGGATGAGTCTTACTTCTGCAAATAGTAGTGTTACTAGCAAATAACATATTCACCCTAGATAATGAAGTTAAACGTAGGTCCAGGGAAGTCTCAGGGGCAAACAAAAAGCTTAGGTTTTAATTGTGGCGGTTACAATTGCTTCTGTGTGCCTAGTTTTTTATTTTTTTAAATGTGATTTTTGAAGAAATTTGTGTTTACAACAATGGGGTGACTACCAGTTTCTTTGAGATGCGATTTAGTTTACCTCAGCTTAATACAGCATATGTTCATCAATCTCTTTTTTAAATATTGAGACTGTTTTTTTATCTCTGCTGTTTTCTGAAATTTGCATTTGTTGTAGGTAACTGCAGAATTTGAAGAGGACTGGTCAAGTGGCAGAGTGGAAGGATGGGAGAATGGAAGTCAAGAAAATGGACATGCTCTATGTGACCATACTATCATTGATCTTGATTATTATTCTACGGTTGAAGAGTTGATGGAAGTGGGACCTGAGAAGTTAAAGGAGGTACAAGATTATTGTGGACTGGCTTTTTACTATGACTGCCATTGCTGTCTCAATGGAATTAATCAAATTTCATTAACACTTTCCCTTCTCAATTCATGTTCATATCTTTTGAGATTTAAATTGGAAAGCTTAAATTAAGATACTTAAAGACATGGCTTAGGTTTAATTCATATGCCAGTTAGCGTTGTAGATTGATTTTGTGAGCTTAACTAGATTCCATTATCCTTTAAATTTATGGATGATCCTTTGATTATGTGAAATCTTTGCCTTTATTTACTGACGGAAGGTCTGTATCTCTTTGTTTCTGCTTTATGAGGTGTAAATGTCGGTCACATGTTGTATAAGAGTACAACTAATACTGATTTTAAAATTCCCTAGGCCTTGGCTGCATTGGGTCTAAAGACAGGAGGTACAGTTCAGCAGCGTGCAGAGAGGCTTTTTCTGACTAAGGTTGGCCTTAATCTTTTCCTCGTTTTTCTTTGAATGGTGTATAAAGCAATATAAGCATCATTTTCCTCGCATACTTAGTGTTAGTTTCTGTTTTTGTCACCCTGTTGGCTTTATATTTGCTGTGAATCTGGGTGCATGAGAAAAAATTGATTGAGCAGAGAAAGATGCATTGTATTGGTCAATGTGAATACTTATTATTGTTTGTTGAATAGGATCTCCTGGAAGTATTGCATCAGATGCTTTTCAGCATCACTTTAAAAATTTGAACTTAGGATATCAGTGTTCTTTTTTGTTGGTAGTCTGATTTGCACGAACAGCTTTACATTAGTTATGAAATCTCCAAGTCAATCATACCCTTTTCAGGGGGGATTATGCTTTTATTACACATCACGACGTGGTATATCCTGTTGTAGCATCCATGTCAAAGCAAAGCTTAGGCATGCTGATGACATCATCCTGGGGAAGGGATTAACCTTTCTTGCATTAGCGAGTATCTTGTTCTTTGATTTATTCTGGTTCCTGAAATATCGTTCCATTTTTTCAGCACACACCTCTTGAGAAGTTGGACAGAAAGCATTTTGCAAAAGGTCATCGTACAGCAGAACAGAATGGTTCAGTTCCTGCTCAACAGCCAGGTGAAGATGCCAAAGAGATAGGACTAATGGAAGCCAAAGTTCAAAAGCTTTGTGACTTGTTAGATGAAGTAAGTTTGTAGCATCTTTGTAGCATATTATGTATTTTGTTGAAGTTGTTTTTTGCAACTTGATGGCAGTGGTGAAGTGACATTTTGCTCCTATTACTGTTATTTTGTGAACTTTTAGACAATCACACGGACAAAAGAAAATGTAGAGAAAAAGCAAGCTTTGACGTACGAGGAAATGGAAGCAGAACGTGAAGAGGTACTCTCTACACTTTTTCTTCAAGATCCCTCCATCCCCAACAAATATGTTTGGATGATCTGGACAAAAATGTTTGATTTAACAGAGAAGCTTTGAGCTGCTCGATAATGCAGTCTGTCTTAAGTTTTTCCTTTAAAGAGTGCTTAGATTTGAAAACAAAATCATTGTGGATTGCTATGATGTATTGCAGTAAGATTGTGAATATATCATGTACAAAGGTTTGTTGTTGAAACTAATACAAGAATGTTTTATTTTTCTCAAGTGCGTTATACAACTTACATTTGGGTTGAAAATTCTTATGTGCATGTTAATGCTGTTTCCATGTCACTCCACTTCTTTTTGTCTGAATTTTCATCTTCTTTGATTGAAGAGTAAAGGTTGCTCGTCACACCTGTTCACTTTACGGTCTGGGATCTTGTTTGGTGGTTTTGGATCTGTTCCACTGTTTTGTGATAATCTTTTTAGGTTTACAGTTTTGTGTATTTTCCCCTTTACTTTGTCATTGCCAGGTGCATAACTTGATTGATTTTGTGTTTTCTTACATCATTTGTGTCTTATAATTTCTAATCAGGAAGAGGTACAAGCAGAATCTGAAAGTGATGACGACGAACAGCAAATATATAATCCCCTTAAGTTGCCTATGGGATGGGATGGAAAACCTATACCATATTGGTTATATAAACTTCATGGGCTTGGTCAGGTAAAGCATAAAGAATTGAACTTCTGTATTGTGTTAGTGTTGCCAATAGCTTCTTTCGTTTGAGAAGTTATATTTGTTTTCACCAAAATCAAGGGTCTTTAACTTCTTTTTTCTCAAGTCATACTGGGACACTCATTCCATTTTCATGCATGCCAGAAATAATTGCACCATATGACAGGGCTCCCTAGCTATGGTCACAAACTGAAAAAGTTAATTAATTACGTATAATTTTTCTCCCAAAATTTGTCTGCATATATTTATATAGGTTTGATAAGGAGGTATAATTTTTCCATAGGCTCTTTAAGAAAAAACGATATAATTGTTTTAATTACACAGATTTGATAAGGAAGTGTTTGTAGCATTTCTTGGGTTATAACAGTGGTCTATTGGTTTGGACTCTTTGGCCTTTTCATTGGTGCTTTGACATGTTCCATTGTAAAACCTCATAGTAATTCCTATATCCTTTGGCAGGAATTCAAGTGTGAGATATGTGGTAATTACAGTTATTGGGGTCGGAGGGCATACGAGCGGCATTTCAAGGAATGGAGACATCAACATGGGATGAGATGCCTTGGTATTCCAAATACAAAAAATTTCAATGAGATCACATCAATCGAGGTAGGTGCTTAGAACTCTTTGCTGTCATTCTATTTCTAGAGGGACAATTGAAGTTCTTTTACCATGATTTATGCAATGTTCTAGTTCCTGTATGATGAGGTGGGTATGCAATTGCAAAATTAGGTGTGAAATATAAATTTTGGATTATGCTCAGAATTTTTTGTTTTAATGGCCTTGGATAAATTTATTTTGACGTGCAGGAAGCCAAGCAACTTTGGGAGAGAATTCAGGAACGGCAAGGATTGAACAAGTGGCGTCCTGATCTTGAAGAAGAATATGAAGATCAAGAGGGTAACATTTACAACAAAAAAACCTACACGGATCTGCAGCGCCAGGGTCTAATCTAGAGAGAGAACACATGCAGGTTTTGTTAGTAACTATTTAGTATTTGTAATTGTAGAATACTGCACTGAAAGCTTCAATTTCACAGGTGAAAGCATGCCTGGTTGCCTCAGGATGTTGAGTTTTGGGGCCATTTTGTTATCGTAATTGTCCGGTACTACTCTCTATATAGGCTTTTGTTTGTGGTTTTCGCATTCTTTGGAGTTCCGCAGGTAAGCAAGGAAAATGAAAGTATATGCAGAAAGAATGGATGTAAACCTTAATAATATTTACATTCAGCACCAGTTTGGTTTGTGGCTGTCTCTGTCTCATCCAGATATTTTTAATTACAGGACCTTGTGAAGATGAGTGCCGATCCACTTACACTTCTAAGAACGAGCAATCTAGAATCAACATATGTACCACAAACAATCTTCGTAAGATCAAATATTTCTGGGGGAATTTGTGTGCGGATTTCATGGATTACCTTCTGTACATTTTCTGCATTGTGAGTTAATGATGGCTCATCGAGATTAATTGACAATTCCAAGTCACTAGAGTTCAGCTTCACAACTGGTAGAGTCGAAGGAAATTCATTTATGGGCATGATTTTCTTCCATTTTTTACCAGACAAAATTTTCAGTGCAGTGTCCTCTGCCCGCGTCGCGGATGATGGAAATCTTGTTGGGGAATCTTCCTCCTTTAGATACATCCTCCTTCCCGATTTCAATCTCAAGCGGGCTTCCGAGTTCAATTTACCTTTTACTCCAACCTTGTTATGGGGCCAATCATGGCCAACTAAAACCGTGAATTCAACATCGGACACAAATGAAAAGTTTGCAAGTGGTTTTAAGTCTTTCGATACCGTCAGAAATACATCGCCAATTATCGCCCGGATAGGAGGCTGACGAAGGGTCAAGCCTATGTGTCTGCCGGTAGAGTACAAAAAACGCCATTTTCCAGGAAGTGATTCCAGCCAATGCTGTCCGAACAGAAAATTATCAAAAAACAAAGTTCAAAAAGAAAAGAATTTTGCACATTACATTTGTTAAATTATGCCTATCTATATTATAAAAATAGAGATTTTGTCTCTTCGTCCTATATCTATGGTCCAAATATAAAAATTAAATGCTCGTGACGTTTAATTCATAATAATATGGATATTTGACTTATAATTAAGATTAATGTATAAGACAAAATATAATGAAACATATTTGTGTTATATTTTAGTGAAAATAATAACTATAAATTATCTAAAAAAAATTATTTAAAGAAAAAGGAGGAGCAATTTTATAAAGCGAGATACCATGCTCAATTTTGATGAAAAAACCATAAAAAATTACTCAAAGTTATATCTACTACTATTTCTGATCCATGTAAATAATCTAATTTTTAAAAGTTAACTTATAAAATTTGTACCATATTGATATAAAATTAATAAATGAATTTGATACTCTATCTATAAGAGATAGAGGAAATATTTCGGTAGCAAAAATAGAAGTCAAACAAAAATGTAATGTTGAAGGTTCGGATTAATTACCCGAGGCTTGGAACGCGTATTTAACATTTCCATCAATTCAATAAAATGGGCAAGCCTACTTCGCTGACAAAAGAAAAGATACATCCAACAAATTAAAGATTCGAACAGAAGTAGCATGCAGACAGTTAAAAATGGGAATTTGGGAACCAAATCTTTATAGCATTTTACCCTCACCGGCTTACCCAAACCCAACATTCCTAAATCTTTTATGACGATCAAGGTATAGAAAACACAAGATCAACGAATTACCTGAGCAGTTAATACATCTCTAAATATACTCACTCTCTCAATTCCGGAAAATAAAACAGTACAAAACAAAGTTGTTTATATTTAGGAACGGAGGGAGTAAGTTTTATCACCAAATTCAGTATTTAATACGAGAAGATGACAGCGTAAGAAATCACCATTTCAGAGTTAACAAAAGGCTAAAGTTAGCGCCACAAACATAAGTGAACAATGAAACACGAAATTAAAAATGTTACCAACCTGCTGCTGGTTGTAAATGTACTCCTCTGTGATTCGAACTGCAGTGGAACCCAGACTCCACCTTATCATGTCCATTGACAAGTCTATTTTCCACCTTGGTCCACATAAAAAGGGATGTCTCAAGGCTTGTAAGCAACTGTTGAAAAATCAGAACCAACCATCAACATGCGAAGGTAACCAACGAACCAATGGGAAGGTAACAACTAAGAAAATTAAAGACGAAAATGACAGTGCAATCCATTTGCCAGGAATTTAACATTTGGGGGTGGAATTAGATCTAAGTTACGGTATATTGAAAACATATTAAGTGTTACAAACTAGAAGGCATGCTCTTAAATAATGAATCATTTTGTTATTCACCCAAAACAAATTATTAAAATAATTTACAATAAGTTTACAGTAACTTTTAACTTTTTGTGTTTAGTTAATAACTTAAAATATTTTGCTGTAATAAAATAGTTAAAACAGTCAGTTTTGATGCTGGGGGATTTCTTCTAATCTAATTAGGAAAACCTTGCAAGTTTTTCGATTATCTATGAAATGCTTGTTTAACCGCACCATGAGACATCCTACCTTATCCTATCTGAAGGTTTGATGGCAAGGAGAAGCGATAGCAAGTTCCAGCCTGCACCCAAGTTTCTGTCAAGCATCTGCAGGAAAAACAATACAGCATTATATTTCACAAAGATGGAAAAGAGTGTAGCAGAAGTGCAGTGATAAGAGAGAAGGGAAGAGTACTGACTTGAAGTCCAATGTTTCCAGATGATGGATTCTTCTTGATAGTGCGTAAGAGGAATTCACGCAAGCAGGAGGGATCATTGCCCTGTAACAATTGAAAAATTAAAGCAAATAAAAAAATCGACGATGCAGTAAATTCTTATTAACAATTAAAGTATTGATTACCTTGGTGAGGAATGCCTTAAACTTCACAAATAATGAAGAATCCATAAGTTCCCTCAGCACCATTTTTGCCATAATGAATCCCACACATCTAAACCAGGAAAAACCAAAAGCGAAAGAGGAATGTTAAACATAAACCTCACTGGCAGAGAAAATGTATCCAAACATACAGCACAACCAATGAACCTCATATCAAATGCAATCATCAGTTTACGTCTGTCTATGTTGCTACTTATCATGGTACTCTCTGAATTTTCATTAAAGTCAGCTGCATTTCCCAATATCCCGACCTATTAAAGAGAAAAGTTGGCAATGCATAAAGTTAGGATGTAAGGGGCGAGAAGCTTTAGAATACATTCAAAGAAATATGATAAAACTTAGGTTGCATTTATTCAAAGAAACAAGCTTCTGATTTCTGCACAAAAAGAGATTCTATAAACATATAAAAGTATGAAGGTTGATGCAAGTACTAGAAGAAAACAGGTTGTCGTTCCTACATTCAGTTCAGACGATTTATTCAGTAGCTTGTTTAAATTGTCATAAGGCATAGGTGACAAACACATCAAGTAACAGCAAAAAAAAGGTCACACAAAGTACTCGATATAAGGTATTAAACTTCTTTTCCAGAATAATGAAGAAACGAGCGTAATCTCACTTTGACATGTTTATCCACAGGGCTAATGTGCAAATTTTCAAGTCTCAATTCCGTATGGGCAAGTCCATGGCTGTGCAAGTAATTCACCTGAAATGGAAATGCAGTAAGCATACAAATAAATGAAACAACATAAACCTACTATCAGCGCCAGTGGAATATACAAATTTCACAACTAAGCCATACTCCAATTAAAAGATCCCTCATCAAAATCCGGATAAGTCGTAATTGTCGGGAAACAGCAGGTCCACCAACTGTGCCATCTCCTACTTTCCTTGCCGACTCCTCATCCAAAGCAAGAGTAGCCTCCAATGTCGGAAGCCAGTCAGACTGCTGCAACCAATGTCTTAAAGAAAAACTGCCATGATACTGAGAAAATAGAGTATCAAGGATCAATTCTCGTAGTCTCTGGCAAACCGAAAAAGAAATATAGGATAAAACATGTCTAATGTCTTGGTCAATCCAATTTGCAAACATGTGTTAAAACAATCAAACTAATTCTAGTTCCAAAAGCAATACGGATCTATGGGAATAATATAGGTAGATTACACCAGCTGAGGAAAGCAACTTACCCCGTGGACTAGAGTGAATGAGCCACTGTCTCCGGTGGTAGATGAACAGACATAGCCAAAAACTTGCATGGAGTAAGAATGATACATCAATCGACGATGAGCGAGTCTCTTCAAGACCTAAAAAATATAAAAATAGATAATTAAACACAGGTCGGCACACATTAAATGACAACTTTCAGTTTCCATAATTTGATTCATAGACCTCTATAGCTCTTCGTCCTCTGCGCTTAGCCTGAACACTAATGAGCCTCCGAAGCACAACTTTCGTGTTGTACAGCGTACTGCATTCCAGAATAAAAAAATATTGAAAATGCAAATAGTTATATGCAAAAGTTCTTTAATGATCAGCTTAAAATGAAACTCAACCTATTAACATCTTTCACCGTAGCTTCAAAAATAATCTCGTCTGTCTGAGAAACACACAAAGGCAAAGTAACCTAAATGAACAAACGATCTAGAAAATAAGAAGTAGAAATATTTAGAGGCGAGAAAAAGAGAGAGAAGTACACGGCTGGTGAGGCCAATGCTAACGCGATCACTGATCTTGAAATCGGACATGCTGAACTTGATGACGTGGCTAAAATCATCCTCCACACGCTCATCACATGAAGTACTAGCAACACCGGCGCTAGAGCTAGCGCCTTCGAATCCTGCAGTTTTCCTAGACAGCGAACACACAATCGCCGACCTCCTAGGCCTGGAGCGGCGGTAGTTAGGCGGCGCAGGTGTGTTGATTCGACGGAGGAAATTAGGCTTAATAGTCGACGAATGGATTAAACCGAGGCGAAAACAAGGTAATTCAACGACGCATTCCGGAGGCGGCGTGAAAGAAACTCCAATCAACGACGCCGTCACCATCTCGTACAAATTAATGATAACAAAACCGCAAATATGATGAGCCTCAGAGCAAAATTAAACAACGCTCGCACTAATTAGAACCAGGAAACCTAGCCAGAGCATAATCATAGCACATAACAGTGGAATTATAATGAGGAGGTGGAATTTGGGGAGATTGGGATGAAACTAGGAGGAGGAAGAGAAGAAGTTGTGGTTAGTAAAAGCCGCATATTAGTATTTATTAGAAGGAGTAGTATGGTAGTGAAGATTTGAAGGTTTGAATTGAGGAATGGAGGAGAGAGAAGGAAAGGACAGGAGGAAGGGGGAAAGAGTGGGAAAGTGGCGTGGAGGAGGAGGCTAGGTACGTTTCGACATGAGTTTCCCGCATGTCTACATCCAATCCGTCCGCCTCCAAATATCTCTTCTCTGGAATTGAATCCCATTTGGTAAAAAAAAATCTTATATAGGAGAAAACTGACAGCGAGAGCTCAATTATTCATTTGTATAACTATAACTCCCGTCTTAAATTAAATGTCGTTAAAATACTATTATTATTTTAAAATACTGCAGAATCCCTTTTTTATTTATAATTTTTTTTATTAAAATACTATTATTATTTTAAAAATTTTAAAAATAATAAAAATATTTTAGTTTTAAAAGATAAAATAATCATTCAGACAACAATAAATTCAAAAAAAAATCATATTTAAGCGTCTACTTTTTCAAAAATAAATTGCATTTGTATGTTTTATGTTGCAATGTCCTTGTGTTTCATATTTGTTTAATTTTTTATTTTGTTTTTACAAAATGCAATTTATTCGAATAATTATTAAATTATATCATATCATTTCTACTTTTCTCTAAAATTTTCTTATATTACTTTAAAAAGACATCTTATTCCGGGACATTTTTTAATATAAAATACATACACACGAATAAACATACTTTCCTGTCACATCGATTTAAAATTATGATTAGTAATTCTCGTCAATATAATCATTTTTCGTTGAATAAATCCATCATTAGTCAAAAATAAATAAATAAAATAAACGAAACCCATGGCCCAATGGGTAGCCGGCTTCTGAGCCCACACCCGCATAGGGCCTAGAAAGAATACGACCAAAGAGGAAGAGTCAATAGTATGGCTTAGGTGATCCGGAGCCCATCCGGCATCCTCAATGGTTCCACCGCCACTTAATACATACATTCCCTAATCCTCTTCAGGAAGACAAGATGACAATAAATACAAGAATAAGTTAACAATGAGAAAATGGATATGGGAATAAATTGGAAAATCATACATATATAATCCGATGATCTATATATATATATATATACATAGCTGTCCTATTCCAGGGGAGGTGTCCTAATTATTCTGC
This sequence comes from Knoxia roxburghii, assembly GCA_030378225.1. NCBI lineage: Eukaryota > Viridiplantae > Streptophyta > Magnoliopsida > Gentianales > Rubiaceae > Knoxia > Knoxia roxburghii. Next base: position 2,461,313 of record CM059415.1, read on the forward strand.
TGCTTTGATAACTATCAAAAATGGTGGGGAAACCGCTGAAAAACAGGGAAGGAGGGGAGGGTGGGGGGAGAAGAAAATGGCATATGCTGCTGTAAGGTCCAATTGAAGAAAGCAATAGAGTTAGAGCTCCTTGCGGAGAAACAATGCCTGTACTCTCTCTGTGTGAATCACTAACCTAATTCATATACTTGCGACAGTTTGGAGCTTTACACAAACAGGGGACCCTGACTTCTTCACTCTCATCAGGATCAAACAAGTAGTCGTACCTGCAACAACATGGCCAATACAAAACAGTTATTATAGATGGTTAGGTTGGTTGTAAAGGATGCAAATAGAAGAGCAAAGAATATCCAGAGAGCGAGAAAGTACGTTAATTCGTCGCCAGAGGAGACATTTGTCTTCGCAATAAGTACTATCCGGCTCTCGTCATCCCCTACGCTCATGATCCTTGCATAGCAGTTTGGCATGCACTATTCCAACCCAAATCAAAAGACAAACCAAAAAAAATCATAAATGAATGGGAAAAAAAAAAAAAAAGCCACTGCTGTTGGTGGAAAGGCATTTTTCTCTCATGTTTGGGGCTTTTGGTATTTAAGGTAGCCAACCCAATATAAATGAAAACTCACAGAGTGGTTAATTAAGCGAGCAATGTTTCCTTTATCTGTAGCATCTACCACGACTTCTTCACTGATCTTAAACAGCTGCATAAGAGAGTGTTAAAATGAGGATTTTCAGAAAAAAAAATTCATCCAGAAACATTCTCTCAAGATCGATTTTGAGAATAAATCTACTCACGTAGCAATCTTTGCCCCCATTGCGGTACTGCACTTCCCTTAAGTCAGCAATACTGCGCCTAACCTGCTCTCCACGGTATTCAAGAACCTGGAAGTAACATGGAACACAGACGAATCTTAGAACTTAATCGTAGGAAGTACAAGAAACCCAGATGCCACACTCATGCCAGTAAAAGGCCCTCCATATCTAACAACTTTATTTTCTTTTCGTTTTTCCCCATGTTGTTGCCCTCCACTTGTTCCAAGATGTTTTAAAAAAACATACCATTTCTCCTTCAAGAATATTCCTACGAGCAAACAGTCCCCATCCATGTATTCCAGATCTTCCAAAGCAAACACGATCCATTTCCGTTCTCTATGTGTGAAAATAGGAATTAGAATGTAACTTGAGAATTTTAAACCAGATAGTGATAACTATCGAACAAGAAGCAGAGTAAACTTGCCTGCAAATGGCGAAGGCGTTCCTTGAAGGTAGAAAAACTCTTTGGTTCCTCTATTTCCTGAAGAAATGGGTCAAAGAATTAAACATTTCAACTCTATACACTGTGTTCGGATCCGCAAAGCAATGACAAGAAACTTACATGGGGTGCATTCAAGCTTCGTACTGCATTTAAAGGATGATGGCATGGTCCCGTAACCCTGTGGAAAATGGCTTCTTCACTATTTCTCACTCCCTGGGAAGAAAGTGAATAGGGATCAAAACTAATTCTATAACTTTGCAGTTAATCCCCAGGGTACAGAAGCATAATAATATTTTTTAAAAAAATAAAAATAAAAATTTTTCAGGTGCAAGAACCTCACAAGATTACAACTATCTATATTCAAACAAAGAATACGAAACTAAGAAGTAGCAAGCACAGAAAGAATGGGGAATACCAATAGAAATCCGGCCCATGATTCAGACATACAGTCACAAAGAAAATGAGGAAAGCACTTCAAAAAGTTATCTGTTGGATGATTTCTGACATTCACCAAAAAGGTTTCATATAATGATAGGAACGACTTATCACTGCTAAGGCTACTCTACTTACATTAGAATGTGACAGAGGTGTGACATATCAACATTTACAAGTACCTTATTATTTGATCTCTTGTATATTCGGCATCTTGCTGCAGAGAGAGGCTCAACATCGTCAACCTCTATAGTCGGAGATTCCTGAAGTTTCAATCTGCTCGATGAAATTAACCTAGAGCCGGTACTCTTCTTATTCTGAAGCAAAGTTTTAGTTGAGAAAGTCCCTTTAGGAGTCTGGATAATTAGAACATTATCTGGATTTGGGGCCCTGAAACAAAATGCACAAAATGAAACATAAGATTCTTATCTCTATTTTTCTCACTAAATACAACAAAGGACTATTAGTTACATCATATTTACCCACTATATTAACAGTAATAGACCCCTGGGCTCCCAAACAGGTGCCAAACATGCCAATGAAGCATCAGAACAAAAGTAGATTAAGTATGACTAACTCCCTCATCTCCCATTCTAAAACACTACAGCCTTCCAATCCAGAAAAGATGAATTACCTGTGATATGCACAGTACGAGACCATCTTGGTGATCTGCTTACCATTTTTCTCCAAGCAATGCAACTGCAATTAGTACATATCAATAACAAACATCAAAAGCAGTTAAACAAAGTATCAAAAACATTCACTTCCAGTGTGCATAGACTAAACCAAACTTACTAAAAACAATCATGGCATATTCACAAGACAGATCATTCAAACCTTTGTTTAGTCCAGACAATCATTTTGCTTACCTCTTCATCATAAATTAAAAGTTCATTCCTAAATCACTGCTCTCCCAGAGCACATTATTGAACATAATGTTTAACTCTTTAAACTTCCCATGAGCATATATTTGAAATGTTAATTTGTCCCAACTTTGCAAGAGAACCTATAATAAATTGTTAATCACTTGCAGGGATTAAGAAAACCAGACAGCCTCACCTCCATACGGTAACCCGCCCTTGATGCACAAGTTGCATGGTAATAAGTGGAGCACTTGCAACATTGTGTACAGGAACCATGAATTTGCTTGCAGACTACACAGATCTAGAAAACAAAATTTGACACAGAATTCAAGTCAGACAGAAGTCAAACAACAATTAAAGCTTCATTTTTGTTAGATAAAACATATAACTAAATCTAACTGTAAGGCAAATGCTACTCTTGCTTCATGTTATAGTGACAGATTGATGATATAATAATGGTAAGAAAACATAATCCCCTTACAGTACATTGACTTGTTCTTAATATTAGCATCATCAACTTAAGCAGAAGAGTGAGACTATCAAGTCCTGAGACGAAACGAACACTGTATCACCCATTAATAAAGTTAAGTAGTATTTGAACTCTACCTTCACAAAAGAGTGTGAAGGAATCCTCAAAATGCCTGTGGCAGGCTCCATCTTTTCATCATTTGCGAAACAAACTTCCGGTTGAAACCAGGCACAAGTGACATGAACCCAGAGGGGACTAATATCAGTAGGCTTCATAGCTCCTCCTAAAGTTTCAAAGAGTTACAAGTCATGAGAGTTTTAATCAAAGATTAAATTTAGATACCTTCAACAGTCAATATAAACTTAATATTGGCGAACATCAAGGCAATTTTCACAATGTTCACAGGAGAATTAACTAATTGACATAATAGCAGATACATCAAAAACTGTTTCAAAATTCTTAGTCATGCACCAGGCTTTTAGCAAAAACAAACTAAAAGTTAAAGTCATAATAATGCTATCAGAGATTAACACTCCAAACGCTCTGATAGTTTCTGAAAGATTCAGTACGACCAGAGCATCAGAAATCACAGGCACCGTTTTCACAGAAAAAAAAAAGGCTTAAAAAGAATTGAATTTCTTGCTAGTCTTTAGTTGAGAATTAGATTATTCAAAATTTCATAAGCATTAAAGTAGAAATAGTTATTCTTTTCCTTTAAAATCTTCATTTTATGTGCAATTGACAACCTAGAACACTAGCTATGGAGATGAAGCTTCAAGTGTAGAATTTATGCCTTTGACAGGGCAGAGGCAGCAGTCTCGTTCAACATCAGGTGTCTCGCAGGATCTACAAACCCAAGAAGTCAAATCACGAATATTTCTTGCACCATAGCACTCCTGATGAACAGCTATTTGACACCTGATAGAACCAAGGAGAGAGTTAGTAACATCCTCCATTTACTTAAGTGGCATAAATAATGTGTATGCAGCAGCACTACTCATCTACTACATAAGTTTTCATTCATAAACACTGTAAATAGAAATTGTTGAAACTAATGCACAAATAAAATACATGTCTAAAGCTCTCAGAGAATAAAAACTCATTACACAACCTGTTGCATATGATTATTTTATTGTAATCCCAATCTTCAACCCATCGGCATACTGCACACCTTTCTGTAGTCCACTTGGCATAAACAGGTTCATATTTTTCTGTGAGATTAAAATGACATAGAAGTCAAATCCTATCACTAATATGTGCACATTAAGAACTGTATGCTTTAGCCAAAGCAGAACAAAAGAAAATAAAAGGAAATACCTTGAAGAAATGCTAGCAATTTCTGCTTCCTGACTTTAATTGAAGGACGTTTAAGAGACTTGCCAGAAACACCATTGCGGGAATGATACTCAGCAACCTGCAACATCTGATAAGCCAAACATATCCCATTAAATTTCCCTTGCAAGGAGGAAGGTGTAAGGATTCAAACATCACTAAGCAAGACGATAATTTGCATAGGTGAGAAAACTATGCTATGTTAAATATAAACTATCAAACTGCTCGCGTTAGCTGAGACTACGACCCAATAGATAGCACCATCAAAACATCACACAGTAAATAACATACAAGTAACGTAAAAAGTTGAAACTGAAAAGCAGGCACAATTGGTCATGTGAAACTTGAAAATGTAAAAAAAATTGAAGGCATTCAAAGACAGAAAATACGAACCCACTGTTCCAGAGGTACCATTGAACCTTTCACCCTGATGCTTGTCTTCCAGTTTTTAGTTTTGCAACCAGTGTGTCTTTCCCACTCACTTAGAGCCTGCTTTTCAGTCCCACAAGAGCCACACTTGCAAACAACTCTAAAATAGGGAAGGTAAGAGTGTCAAAAGTTTTGAACAAACAAGGATATAAAATACAGCATTTCTCACATCTAAGTAGGTAGCTCTCATCATTTATAGTCAAATTATCAGAAGGGAAGCAAAATAAATAAAAGCTTATTTCACATAGAATCCATGCCTATCGGAGTAGTGCTTCAATTACCAGTAAAAGTTAAAAATAAAAAACTTATGAGATATTATACACAATTCTAACACGTTCAATTACTTGCCCATTCCTTGCTTGCTGTTATTATTTGCCTTGTAAAATCTTGTATACAATACATACCATAACCTTATTATCATCTGTTTTAACTCATGAACACAATTCTTGCTTTAACTGAGTTATCTTTACAATCGTCACTAAATAAAGCTTAAGCAAATCAAGTTAAAAGGTCAGATGAATTACAAAAGGTGGGGAAGAAATTAACTCTCAACAAAACCATTAGCACAAAGACAAACAATGTGCATAATAGATCTTCAAAAAACTTACAAATGAAGGCTAGGATAGTAGATGCCTTCCACCCCAGAGCAGACTACCGAAACCTTGTCAAGAGGAGGACCATTCTTCTTGTTATTTCTGGATCAAGAACACCATCCCCATTTCAGTAACCACATAATAACATGATGCAGTGACCGTATATAACATAAAAAGATAAAAGAAAAAAAAAACCACTTACTTGGTTTTAGATAACAAATTTTCTGAATCCGACAATTCAAAATTAAACCTTGCTTTGCATTCAGGACAAAAGTAATCAGTGGTGCCAAGATCCTGAAAACAGCACCAAGGAGAAAAAAAGGTCAAAGAACTAATTCCATTTTTGATTATGAAAAAGGTAAATCAGTGACTATTTAGGATAAAGATAGGCAACACAGAAGACACAGTATGAGGAGAGACCTTCAAACTCTTATTTGAAATTTTGTCACACTCAGCATGCACCCAAACTTTGCAGCCATTGCAGCGTACCTGATTAGGTAAAAGTAACGTGTTGTGTGAGATAAAGGAAAAAGAAAAAGTATACAAATTAAATTTTATGGAGAAAAAATGCAAAAATCCAGTATAAAGGTTGTTGGCCTCACCCAAGTCCCACTATCTGAATTATTTCGTATCTTTTTGCAAATGGCACAGTAATGCCTTATCTTCTTTAACTGCAATAGGTAAAGAAAGACAACATGAGTGAATCTGAAATATAAATATAATTGGCAAAAGAACAGGCCGGGCTATTTAACGAACCCTAGCACAAGAAGCACACAAGAGATGGCCTGCAACATTCAAATCCTTGGATTTTTTTGACATTTTAGGAGAGATGCTCGACCCACAGGCCTCACAAGATTCTGTCTCTTTCTTTCTAAATAGCGCCTGAAAGAAAAATTCAAAAATAAGACATTTGAGCAGTCTTTTTTCAATCAAAAGCCATCCGTGTGATAGACAAAGGCTTGCATTGAAAGTAACATAAAAGGCCCGACATGCATACATTCACTGGTTCCATTATTTACAGACAACAATAGAACTTGCCTTGTTCAAAGAATTACACTCTTGATCCTGATTTGAGTCAGATGCCTCATACACCCCTCTATTAAGAGACTGAAGATATTCCAAATTCCCAGCTGCTGCATTAATTTCAACCATCAACATCTCGCTAAATCCATGTTCTGCCAGAAATGCCTCCTCTATGGCAAATCTCAGGTCACTGGGCTTCCCATCATTTAAGTATGTCTGTCCCTGAAAACTAAACAACAAAAATTCAACCACATTTACTCCATAAATAACTAACTTAGTTCAACATAATGTAAAGCAAACACAAGAATTAGACACCTGTCTACATAGTCTACAAAAGGAAATATCATCCCACGTTTCACCCAAGCATAATCCTGCACGTTGACATAGCCAATGTCCGTAAACATCTCGATCAAAAATGTACAAAGTTACAAATGACAAACACCAAACTTTCCGGGTATATTCAACAGAAGGCATGAATATGAGAAGAAAACATAAACCTACCCTTTGAGTCCCATTACCAGAGTAACCAAAAAACATCACACAAACTGCACCAGCAATGCGAAAATTCAGAACTTGTGGGGGAGTTTGCGTCTCTGGATCAAGGATTATAGCTGGCCAAGCAGGACAGTGTTTCCCGGATATAGCCCAAACGATATCGCCTGAAATAAAGTCGTTTGGCGCATATATCCGGCCTTTCCTCTTCACCTCCTCCTTGGAGAATTCTTCCATGCCAGTCAAATCAATTTCTTCATCATCCTCCTCAACCTCAGCCAATTGCTCATGCAACGATGTTAATGTACTCCGGGAACTAGAATACTTTCTGAAGCTGGAATTTTTCAACCCGTTCCACCCAAACTCATTCATTCCATCATCCAAAAATGTGGGAACCTTGCGACGGTAGTTATCATCGTTATGCTTCGTATTCCCCGATTCACGAGGTTTGGAACTTTTTAAGCTGCATTTATCCTTATACGGATTAAACTCGGGATCCGAATCCTCTTCCTTTACACTAATTTTGCTCTTCTCTTTCTTCCAATTATCCAGAACCGAGTCATTAAATCGAGAAGGAAGAACCTGAACTCGCCCCCTAGAAGTCCTCACCAGCGGCGGGCGTGAAGGCTCCTGCACTATTCTATTGCCGCTTTCTTCTTTAAGCTTCAATTTGGACTCCGCCTCCCCCGGGCAGAATGAAACTCCTGTGCACCAAGAAGCCGCGGTAGTCGCCGCCGTCGTTGGTCCGCCGCCTCCTTGGGCTAGAATTCCCTGTACACGATAGCCACTGAAAGCGCCAACGTCACGGAGTAGGTGCAGTGGATAATACCCGTTAGTAGTTTTCCGTTTCTTCCGATTACCAGAGCTTTCATCATCCTCGCCGCCCGATTCAGGGGCTCGGCAACGTTTCAAACTCGGCATTACCGATTTCAAGTTCCTCTTAATTATCATATCACCGAATCACCCCCTCCCAAACTCCCAATTTCAACCCAGAAACCCTAATTCCCCTTCCTTGAAACCCTAATTACTCAAACATTAGCAGAAACTTGGCACGCAAGGGAGTAACACCGAACTATCTTCCCAACCCAAATCAAAATTGGAATGTCGGAAGGCCGTTTCGAATTCATAAACACAAACTGACCGAACAATCCATTCCGGCGGAGGGAAGAAAGATCGACGATTGCTTCTGAAAGGGAAGCGGGCGAATAGGGGATCTCTGTTTCGCGGAGAGTTCTTGTTATTATTTTCTTTTTCTCTCTCTACAGCAACAACTCATGTGAGCGAGCGAGAGACAGAGAGAAAAGAGAAATACTAAAAACTACTTAATCCAATTTTTATTACACTGAAAAAGAAAAAAATATACAATAAATTTGGTAGTGTGGGAACACATTCCCGAATCCTAAATTAAATCGAAAATTGTATCTTTTTTTGGTGGGTAGGGGGGAAGGACGAAGGTGGGATTGTGTATATAGATACAGATTTTGTACGTATAGGCTGAGGCAAGAAGGTGAGGATGACGGATTTGGGCTTTTGGGAATAATATAGAAACAGAACAACGTTGTTGTTGAAGAGGGTTTATCAAAATGGTCGTCGTACGTTGTTGAGACATGCCCAAAATCTTTTTGTTCAAGAAAAGGTTCGGGATTAACGTGAGACGACATGGCGAGTTGGGTTTTCTTGTGCATTTTTTCTTTTTCTTGCAGAGGAGGAGATGATGGTGGTACAATGGAGGGGGAGTAGTAGCAACTGCAAACAAACAAAAAAATGGCCATTTATTGAATAAATGTTGCCAAGAAGTTGGATGGATATTTGATAGTTGAAGTGAGTTTTTTTTTTTTTTTCTTAAATCTTAAAAAGTTATTGTTTAAATGCTGTTAATTCTGTTCTTAAAATTTACGGCCGCAAATAGTTTGGGTTTTCCCTGGTTTCTTTGAAAATGGAAACCTTAAGAATATTCATGGGTATTTAGGTATGGTGGTGGGGTTATTTTGGTTCCATTTAATATGTGATACAGTGAAATCAATGTACCAACCCGATGAGGAGGATTCCGAGCTGCCAAGCCGACTGAAAAAAAGGTAACGCCCGACCAATTTCTCTTCTTAAATCACAGCCAGCTTCAAAGGGTTCTTTTGTATAGGGATTTGGTTGCGAATAAATTAGTACTAGCTTTTAATTTAGGGGGAAAAGAAGCAAATGGGCGACGGATGCCGGAGTTGGTGTCCGCCGATCTGAAAATAATAGTGCCCAAGTCGACAATTATTGAAATGAACAAATATCCAAATGAAATGAAATTTCTAGTGCGCCAAAATTAATGTTTTAAATTCTGTTTTACTTTTGGCTTTGTGGTTAGCATACCTCGAGTCGTGAACCGGCAACTTCGGATCTCTCCTCCGGTGGGTTCTCATCGGCCTTGAACAAGTTGGAGAGGTTGTGGGTGCTGTCTGAAATTTTTTTATTTTTCTTAAAGTTTTAGTAAGAATTGTTGCTGTGCCGATGATACAAGCTTTAGATTTATTATACGGGTTGGGAAATATTTGGTTTGAACAATTTTTATTATGGACGGCTTTATGTGTTAATAGCTTTATTTCAGGGATTAAGAAAAATTTTATTTCTCTATTACTAGTTTGGAGATGATGTATTAACAAAGAAATAAAAATTTGTGGGGTTGGGTTGGGGTAGCGGGTGGTGGAAAGGGAGTCCTTTTCAGATGCGGTCGCCTTCCGCCGCCGTGGCTATTGAAAATACTTGTCCAAGTTGAACTTAGAACTTTGATGCAGAATCTAAGACGCTGACCAGTAATTTCGGGGGCATGAACCAATTTCGCAATTCTGAATCTGATATTCCGATGATGCTCAGTATGTTTTTTGGACCTTCATCATATGGCATGGCTGTTCTTGGCTGATGATGATTGAGAGTTATTTGTTTGATTACCATATTTTTTTAAATTTTTTTTTTTTTTTTTGGTCTGGCTGTGTAAGCATTTTTGAAAGGCAAATATTTTGACTTTTTACAGTCGTTTGGAGCAAGATGATGATGATAAAAGAACGATTCCAAATGGTGATGAAAACTTGGTAGGACCCGGTGAAAGAGTGGCCGGGATTTGAATTTACCTAAGACATGGGAGTAAAACTTGGTAAAAAATGGTCGTTGAATTTCTTCATGTAAACCTACCACCCTGACCTTGTGAACAATTGTAGCAGCACTTTAATGGCCAGTTATACCTGCCAAAATGTCGCAGACAAATTATGAAAATGGTCCAGGATTATATAATTATCCCACCGAAGTTCCCTGAGCAACTGGGTTGCCGCCGCCGCCGCCGGTGGGGAGGAAGCTCTGTTGAAACTACAATGAGAATTGGGATCTCTTAACGGGCTTGGCCGGTGGAGAGCAAGCTCATCATTGGGCTGGATGATATGAGTTCTGACCTGTTGAATAATAAAATAAAAAGCATGAAAATAAATGAATCATAATTCAACCGCTCAAATCCCAAATTCCAAAGTGTAGTATACCATAAGATCGACCAATTTACCAATTTAGTATGAGGATGCTTTCTTATCTCCTCCACTAGACAACTTCATGCCATTTTCTTTATTGACGTCTGTTTATTATAACTCTCAACGAATTTCTCAAATTTTAGGTGAGATTGAGACTGTAATTATTTCTACTTCTCCACGTATAATGAAACTCGTCTAGAGGGAATTGACGGAGAAATTTTATGTTATATATGATAATCCTTCTAATATACATATATAAATTAGATTTAAAATGCACTCCTTATAATTGTGCACACTGCTGGCTCACTACTACTAACGTGGTGGAGGATGATCGGGTGAAATAGAGATAATTTGTTTATTGGATCTAGGTGGGAGTAGACAAAAAAAGAAATGGGGGAAAGGGACGGAAGATGAAGAAACAGCTGTCCTAGAAAGTTAGGTTTCAAAAGGAGAAAAAACAAAAAAAATTGGGGAAAAATAAATGGAGGAAGAAGAAGCGAATGTTTTTAGGTTTAAAAAGGAGAAAACAAATTAAAGAACTTTTACATATATAAATTTTTTTCTTGTTTCTTGAAAAAAAAAAAAATAAAGACCCAAATTAAAGATCCGGGTTAAGCCTAGGGTCTTGCTACCGATGAAAGTGCTATTTTATGATTGCTCTTGTAATAGAACCACCATCGAAAAGGTTTTTTTGACGGGGTAAAGGATGTTGTTGCACCCTTGCTCCACGGTGGTTCTGCCCTGAGGGGAGTATACCATAAGATTGACCAATTTACAAGTGTAGGTCACCAAAAGAAATTCTAGAATACAAATTAAAAATAGGATGATAGATTATCATATATACCATGAAAATGTAATAAGTGAGTGTCACGGAAAGAAATAATACATGGGAAAGGAAATCAATAGCCCATATACCAAGCTTTGCCTACAAGGGTACAAATATGGCACAACTTCGGGCACTTTGACACAAAGTGCCTCTTCAATTGGAAAAAGGTTCACATTAATAACTGGCAAATGCTTACGTATAACAGAGTTCATATTATACACAATCATACAACTACTGCTTCATTGATTTATTATTGAACATAAGGCAATTTATATACAGCTCCAGTAGGATACAACACCTTTGGATGGAAGAGGTTATTCAATCTAAGACAAACTTTGACACAAAGCTCATCATTTTTCTTTTTTAGTCTTCTTCCATTTAAGTTTTTTACCAACTAATATTCAGACTAATACCAACCCTTGGTAACCCTCTCATCAGGTCTAACTACTATGAGATTCTACATTTTCTACACTTGTTCTTAGTTTTGGTGAAGAGTTAATAGTTATTGCTTCTTGGAGGTATCCGTTTCTTCGTTCTTGGCGAATCTTCCTCGAATCCTTGGTTGACTGTCAGCCAACGCTTTCCTGCAAGCATACTGCAAGTGAAGAAACCCAATATGAGAACATTACTAAAAGTTAGGGCGAAAAGGTTGTACAGACTCTTGCAATCTATGCAATCTCTACAAAAGGTAAGAACATGATAGAGGAAACATATATGATGTTGGCGTATACAGAAGCGCCATTAGGATGCATCAAGAAGTGCAAATATTATAGTCTTTGTGGAAAATGCCACGGTATAAATGGACAACATACAGATCCCCATTTCAAGTATAGCAAGGTTGTTCACCAAGAATGTGAATAAGTGTCAAAGTTGTCTGAAACTAACAGTTTTCTTTTCCCACTTTCTTAAAACAAACTCAACTGTCTACAACTCACCTTGATTTTTCTTCCAAAGTTCCTCTTTGTCTTCTTGTTCCTGTATCTGGAGAGCTTTTCCTTGCGATCTTCAGATGTACAACTGGTAACAATATGTGGTTGTCCCGCCAGAGAATTGATCAGGTTTATGCTACCGTTACCAAGAGTCTGTCATAAAAACTCAGTATCAATCACCTGGCCCTATCCTGCCGAAGAGGTGAGAACAGTCTAAACATTTCTCAGTTTGTAGACTACACCATGGAAGAAATAAAAGCTTGGGGAGGGAGAAGTAAAAATTATAATTCACTGATTGCTCATTTGCCCCAGTTATATTCCTAGATAAACTAGAATCAGTTCAATTATGAATTCACTTTCATGATTCCAGGTCTCAGAGGTTAAACTCTTGGAGTTCTTTAAAACTTGCCAAAAGACAGTGTAGACAAGATGAAAGCCAGGAGGACATCTGTTTTCACTTTTCACATAACCCGTAAACAGTGTTCCTAAAACCAATATTCTTTCCGGTACTGAACAACACAAATAGACAAATGGAGGCCATTAGCATTAGTTAATTGAATCACAGGTTCAAGGTGACCAATTGGTGGAAGGAGTAAAGAAAGAATTCTTCTTCCAACTAACAGATGAAGGTCATTTTCACCCTGGTTCAAAAAGCCAACATTATAAGAATCAAATATTTAGGCTTTTGGTTTTGGTGGCTGCTGTAGTACTTGTGCTTCTATTGGGGCATCTGATTCATTATTATTTTAAGGTCATTACCTCTTGCCCTTCCAATTTTACAGATAATCAGAAAAATACTATCACATGAACCTTCCTCTTCAAGATAATACGAATGCTCACTCATTTTGACCTGTTTGAATTTTTTTTTCAAAAAAAGAACTATAATTGAAAAACAAGTCAAAAGAAAATTAACCTTGACCTTTATATCTCCTTCACTGAAGGCTCTTCGCATACCATATGCAGCCCCCAAGTCAAAGCCAGGAAAATCAAGGAAATTTGGCCTTGATGGAGCACCATGAATCCAATCCATAGAGCTTAGGCACCCTGAACTAACACTTTTCTGGACAGGCCCTTGCAAAAGAGAATCCCCTCCTGCAATCCAATCTTCACGAGGAACTTTGATATCTAGAACTTCAGAGAGTGTTGCTTCAGTTGCTTCTTTTGCTAGGATATCCTTCTTGCATTCATAGAAAACCTCGCTGAGAAGTTGTCCATTATCAATCGATTGGTCAATATCTGACACCTTGAGGTCTTGTGAAGCAATGACATCTCCACCACAGGAAATCATTGATATCGCAGCCGCCATCGGATCCAGGCCTATAACTGGCTCTTCAATTATAGGGGCTGGAGCCTTAAAAAGGTCTCCCTCTTCTCCAAGGTCATACTCTGATATAGAGGATGCCTGAATCAGGTTGTCCTGCATCATAATTGAGAGTCAGAAAAAGCAAAGAGACGTATTGAAAACAAGAGCATAGATAACAGGGGAAACAATTGATTTTGTTTCTGTAACACATGAAAAGTAGTCAAAAGATTAAAAATCTTAGAACAGGTTCTTTTGCATTCTTAGAACAAGAAACTCTAATGCAAATATCAAGCAGACCTTCACAACCATCGGTTACTTTTTCCCAAAATAAATAATTAAATAAATAAATTAAGGACACCAACAACCAGTTGAAGACAAAACTTTTGTCATTTGACTATCTACAAACAGGAGCATCCAAACTGTACTTGAAATAAACCAAACAAGCAAATGCAAAGAATTTCAAAAGGGTGTATGAAGATTGTTAACAATCCCAAGTGTACAAACTATTCTCTGAATTCAGTTTTTTACTTATAAATAAATAACTAGAAACGAACACTATAATACTAAAAGGAGAGCTCTAACTTTTCTTGCTTTTTTCCTCAACTTTTAATTCTGAACTACGCTAGTGCGGTTAAAAGTGAATTCAGAACATCAAGTTGACATCAGAATACTATAAAATGGTTAAAAAGAAAAGCTGGTGATAAGAGATGACCAATAATGTCATTTACAGGGAGGGAAAAAACAGCTAAAGAAGTATGAAACACGGAATTTCTGACTGCGATACCATATTTCCCTTACCTTTATCACCCACAATTATCAACTTAGAACCAAAAAAAATTACTATATTGCAATCCCAATAATGTCCTTAAGGCTTTGATGACTCGAAGTTAACTAAAAGGTAGACAAAAAGCAATTTTTTCCACACAAGAAAAGAGTTCCATGCTTTTGTAAACCCGAATAGGGTTATTCATTAATTCCAAAATTGTCACTGGCATTTCAATTGACTCACAATTGCAACAACATAATCAACAAGAAGAATCAATTTTTCAGCTGCAAATTTTGTTCAAATCCAAAATATGATAACCCCGACAAAAGAGTTCTAAACCCCCAATAGGCTCAAAAGGGAGCGACTAAAATTCGAGAAAATTACAGGGCTCCAAATGTCCAAATATCGTAAACCCGTTTCAGATTTGCAGCCTTTTCATCGTTACCATCAATTAAGCAATCAGGAAAACACAAAATCACAACAAGCCCATAACTAGAAAGAACCCAAAAAAAAACTGCAAGTGAATGGGAACAGCGAAAAGGGATACCAGCAAAGCATTGGCCCTCTGAGAAGAGCAGGAGAAGTCATCAAGTTGTTGAGGGAAGCTCTGGAAGTAGGGGTAAGGGAGCATGAGCCCAGTTTCTGCATACATTTCTTGGAACTAGCCCAGTTCGGTTGGCAGGATGAATCGTCCCTCCGGGTTGGGTGATTTTGTTGGTAAGATTGGGAGATGGAATGAGGGTGGAATGGAGGAAGAGGAGGAGAAATGAGGGAGGAAGAGGGGTTGGGGTTGTTCTTAAAATAGTCAAATAATAATAATAATGGTTGAATAAAAGCTAAGAAGAGGAGCAGTAGTAGCAGCTCTGCTCAGCTCAGACAGAAAGGAACAGCCGTAATGAAGACAGAGAAACTTTGTGAAAGCGAAAGGGTTGAAAAGAATCTCCTTCTTTTGGTTCCTTCTCCGGTTCTTTAGTTTAGGTGAGACCATTTATTACTATGACACTTTTTTTCTTTTTTCTTTAGGGTACGGTAATTATATGCAGATGCATGGTTTTATTTATAGACTATAAAATATCGTTAGTTTTTTATTTTTTATATTAAAATATCTTTATTATAAGGGTAAAATATAATTTGGAAAACAATAAATAAAAAATTTACAATATTTAATGATTTCCTATTATTTAGACAGGGTAATTGAGGAAATATGATGTAGTATTGAAATATTCAAGTATAGGTGTATACTCATTAGTTTGATATTTTTGGTTTGAAATCTTAATACGTTTATCAATGATTTGATTTCTATCTTGTAAGTAGGTTCGAATCAAACTTTAATCCCGTTAAATTATTGTATATCGATTGATTATTTTTACAAAATATTTATCAATTTCATAATAAACATTTTTTTTTTTTTGGTACAACATAATAAACATGTTATAGAGTTTCTAAGTATTTGATGAAGCTCTAGTTAAGCATTTAAAATTACTTAATAAATTTTAATTATAATTAAAATATTGATTGATGATAAAAGTTTCCAAAACTTGGTTTGTCATGATCATTTACTTTCAAAAGGGAATTTAAAATTTTGAAGGTCGCTATTAGTCCAACTTGGAAAGATAATTTTAAAAATTTTATCTCATTACTAACCCTGATTAAGGATTTAATCTGACCCCTAATCTATAATTCCCTCAGTAAATAACTATGATAAGATGATGCAATGTAATTAAACAATTTATCAAGATAATATTTTTTTAAAATATTGTTTGAATTTAACTAAAAGTCCTATATCCAAATGTCAATAGGTATAATGAAATAGCGCCAATTATATATACTTTCAATATAATATGGTCAAATTACTCATTTTTCTATGAAGTTTTTGATAATTATATTTATTTTCATTCATAAATTCATAACAATAAATTATGTATTGACAATAAAATAAAAAATGACAAACATAAATATTTTTATTAAGTCAAATAATCATAGAAAAAAGTTTACACTCATATTTACTGAAACTTATTTTATCAAAAAATGATCAGACATTTTTTACATATAATTTCAATTATTCAAACGTAAATATAATTATTGAAAATGTTTGTTGATTTGGAGTAGGAAGATATGTTTTGAAATTTTCATACAAAAATTAGTGATGTATCTTTATTTTGATTAAAATTTTGATATATGAAATATTGTTCGATTGATTGATAGGATATATCTAAGTTTTTTATCAATTATTGTGAAAGTTTTCAAGTAAATTAATATATATTTTTTATTTTAAAAAAATAAAATTTTTGAAAGAATGGGGAGAGTAGAAGAAATTACATTCGCACTTAGACAACAATAAAGAGGAATCAGCGTCAGTGGTAATATTAAATGCAGGGGAAGGGTGGGCCCCATCACTGGGGAATCATGCTTCACTAATTTAGAAGAAAAAAAAAAAAAGAAAAAAAAAGAGTATTGGGTTTTGCATATTCTGAGGTTAATGTATATACATAGGTTTACGCACTAACCTAAGCTCTCATTCGTGCATTCACTATTGTTAAACAATTCTGTCACACTTAACTCCTCCTAAGTCACGTGCACACACCTTTCGTGTTTTGGTCCTTTCCACGCGCCTCTCTGGAGGATGCGGACAAGCGCGCCGGTTCATATGGGCACGACACGAAGGTAATTGATTGGGGACTCGTCGGTCGGGTCTCTCGCGTTAAATATGAGTGGGGTAAAGGATTCTGGTGCGCGCTCCAACTTGGATCGAACTCAATTATTTGTTCCCCGTCGCGTTTAGTCCTATTCCTCCATATTGCAATTTGAGTTTCCTCCAAAAAAAAAAAAAAAAATTGCAGCATGAATATTATTGACTACCTCAAGCCAACTTTTGTCGTTTTCTTTCACTTGATAATATAATACTTGAGTGACACGGTAAAAATATTCATCGTGATAGTAATGATTAATTTTCTTATTAAATTATATTTAAACGGTTATATATTTAATATGAATGATCAAAGGAAAATAAATTATTTACACTCAGTTGTATCAATTAATTTTTTAAGTTGTGTATAAAATTATGCTATTGTAAAAAAAAAAAAAGAAGAAAAGGTTCCAAATAGTTAATTGCAATGAATAATTTATCATTTTAACAAATTCTTTTACATTCCTAATGTTTTGGGCATCCTGTCAGTTATATGCTCGCCAATTCAATGTCTATCTCATCTTATATTGTCTTATATTGTGTTGAAATAATATTTTTTACTAATTTATACCATTTTTATAATATACTTGACAAATCAAAAAGTATTATTCTAATATCACTAGTTTTTTTTATATTCGTTGACTTTATCTTTCTTTAAATATGATTTTTACTTCCAAGAGAGTCACCGAAACAATAGAGATTCTCATCAAAAGTTGAAGCAACTTTATAACAATAGCCTAATTTAAGCAAGGACTCAAAGAGTTCAAACCTTAATTGTAGTTTTTTTTTTTTTTTTTGGGATAAAATGCATGATTCTGCCATCGTAGTCCAAGTCCACCTCACCTTCCTCATGGGTGGGCCTATAATCGGTAGGATGCTAAAATGGGTTTTGGAATGACAGTAAAAAGCGGGGGGGGGGGGGGGGGGGGGGGAAAGGGCGGGGAGAAATAAAATAAAAGCTCCAATAGAAAGAAACAGTGGGCACACTTTTGCGGCTTAAAAAAGGTGGCTACTTTAGATTAATTTGGTACGGTGGGATTGGGCTTTGTTTTGCTGAAGCCTATTTTTTTTTTACAACCTTGAATTTCCCCGATTAGGAAAAAGCCCTAAATACTTCCCATAAATAACTTACCCTATACTGCTTAATCCGACTATACCTGTCGTGTGAACACTTTATTTATACACCTTTAAAAAAAAAAAAAAAATCCTATATCAAAAGCTTCGAATCATCCAATCACTGGTCACCTCTAAATATTCTCTTATATTATATTTATCTCACATTTTAAAAATTATGTGTACTCTTTTGATCAAAGTTATACCAAAAAAAAAAAAATTGTTAAAAAATAAAAAATTTGATGATTTTTTATCAAAATAAGTTTAAGTAATTGTGATTGTGAAATTTTATAATAATTGAATTTTATTATTTTTTATGTCAATTAGTGGTAAGGAGTTTTAAAATTCGAAAATGTAACACGAGAAACAGATATAATTTACTTTCAATTTTATTTAGTGAAATAACATCATAAGCACATAAAATACGTAGTATAATAATAATTTTATCTAAGTAATATATAATTTTGTATTTTAAACAAAGTAGGATAAAAATTAATTTTTAAATAAAATTACTATTAAGATAGGTAACAAATTTAACCCGAGCGTAAATTTAGCCGCGGTAAAATTCAGGGCGTGGCGGAAGGTGGATGATTGCATTGTGTGTGAGCAAAAGCACAAAATGGGTACCGCAATATAGCCCCGATTTGCATCTAGTCATGTTTTCAATATTCGATCCATTAATAAATTCCTGCGTGCCATCACTAATTGTACTATAATACATTTTCCAGGTATTGAAATGGACGTTTTCCTTTCTAATATTACAAACTTTATTTTCTCCATTTTATTTCAATCCGAGGTTTCATTGTTTCTAAATTATAAAACAGTTAATTACAGTTTAGATTTGTCACGACATATTCAAATTTTAATTTTGTTATTATAATTTGTGATACTAAATTTATTTATTACTATCGTTAATTTTTTTAAAAAAAAATTTAAAATAGAAAGGTAAGATTGGAAGGTGCTAGGGTTTTGTTTAATGATAGGAAATTAGGGTATAAAATGAGTGGAATCGAAAGGGATGGATGGTTTTGTCATTTTGGGGGGGAGATAGAAAAAAGAAAAAAGGAAGGGAAAAAGATAAAGATAAAACAGCTGGAAGTGATTGTAATATAGCGAATTATTTGTCTTTCTCATTTTGAAGAATGTATGAATGTTATATAATGGGAATTTCTTTGGGGGAGGGTGGTAGTAAAAACATGGGGGCCCTTATTATTGCATTTTGGTATGGCCCTAAAATGGATGGATCTTTTTGTTTCTTTACGAATGCTAAGACAACAAAGCCGTGGCATCAATTTAAACTTAGCCCTTTGACACTGACTAAGTTGAGCGTGACTTATTTATTCGGGACAAGTTCACTTTTAAAAGCCCCCTCTCCTTTTTAGTTTTGGTTATGCTAATTATATCATTCTTTTTACTATTTTTTTATTATATTTAATATATTTTCATACTTTAAAATTATATAATATTTTATATAATTTTACGTGTTTAAAAAACAAGTATTTTCATGTGATATTTGATGTATCATCATATTATTAATAATATTTAACGTAATATTCGTTATAATTGATATATTCTCTTAGTACAGTATAATCCATTAAGAATATAGTACAATATTTACTAGCTATAACCCACATTATTTTAGTTTATTGTCTTCACCAATCTATCTCCCCAACTTCAATTCAAAATAATTCAGACTCAATGCAATACAACTCAACTCATTATCAATTTCAATAATTATAAATTGATTCAGAATTAGAGAAAATTCTATAATTATAAGCCCGTGTTTATCAAACATATTTTGTTTGAAGTGTTTACGATGATAGAAGATAATGTAATATGAGTGCTATTTTATACCTATATTAAGTGTTTAAAGGTTTGTAATTCGATAATGGTCAGCCACGAACCGGAATCTGCATGCTTAGCATAGCATAGCACGGGTGTGAAATTTGATAAAATATTGTGAAGTTATGAGGCCAGCATTGCCAGAAGATGGGCAATTCTTTGTAGAAGTGCAGTACGTCTTTCCATTTGAATTATTTCTTATCTATAAATATAGTTTAATTTTTAAAATTAAATTTATCTCAAATAATATTATAATTCAATAATTACAACAAAATTAATAAATAGATGGTAATATAATATTAGTAAATATTAATTTAACTTTTAAATAAAACAATAATTTTTTTGAAAAAGGAGATAGTACCCTCTATCTTCGAATATGTTTAGAAAGTTTATATCTTCGAATATAGATGTTTTAGAGGTAACAATTAAATATAATTTTTATCTTCTTAATAATAAGTTGTTTCTTTTTTATACATGAGGTCTCTTTGTTTCTTTTTTATACATAAGGTCTTGTCGAGAAAGGACCGTAATACAATATTTATTATTTTTAATTAATATAAAAGTTTTAAAACCTCTATTATTTAGGAACGAAAGGAGATGACAGGTGTATTATTATTGGACATGGAAGAAGTTAGGAATAAAGTGAGAACTTTATTAACCCATGTCGTCAATGCAAATGCATGCATCCAATTTAGAGCTTATTCAACCCATAAGATTGTTTTGCGTTTTTTCTAATTTTGACATAAAAACATGCTTCAATCGGTACTGTAAACTATCATAATTGTTACTGTAAAATTGGAAGAAGAGAGAGGAACAGTATATCTAGCATACGAAAAAGAAGACGACATTCATGTAGGAGGTGGGGTTTTTTTTTTATTTTTTTAATATTTTTTTAACCCTCAATTTTCTATTATCTTTTTTTTTTAAACTTACCTATTTCCATTTCTTTCATTTTTTTTTATAGATTTATTCAATTTTAAAAAAAAAATTAATTTTTTTCATAACAACTAGCACCATGTCTCAGAACAAATTGATATTTTGTATGTTTTGAAATTTTTATGTTTAATAAAATTTAATATTTTGTACGTTTTACCTATTTTATTTTCTTATAAAACTAAATCAATACAATTCATATTTTCATTATTATTATTATACTTAATTTAATACAAATTATTTTTATTATTAATTATTTTAAAATATAATTTAAAATTAAATAACTAAATTTATAAATATAGATATGTTTATAAAAAATATAGTGTGAATGAGTAAAAAAATTATAGTGATATAATAATAAAAAGAAAAATAAATTTAAATAAAATATTATTTTTAGATAGAAGATAAGAGTTGTTGGGTTAGAAAGAATGTATTGTAAAACACTGTAAATACTAAATTTTAAATTAGATTGTACTGTAAATTGGAGTACGTGATTGGAGTTGCCCTTAGGGCAGTGCATGACACCCCCCAAACGCTAGCCAAAGATTTAGCGGAACTCACTAAGGCAGTAACTATAAATTGAAGCCAAAAATACCCAAACGAAACAAATTCTAGCACGCAAGTGATTTTAACGGGTTGATGCCCCAAAACTCAATGCAACTTTTATTGAAATCACTCAATAGTTACAAAGAATTTGCCGTTCAAAACTAAGGCCTCACACTTAGCCAAAGTCTGAACCAACTAGTCTAACTCCCTCACAAAGCTAAACTAGCCCGACCCGATTTTCTGGAATTCTTTTACCAAAATCCCGAGCTCTTTTTTTTTGCCTTTTCTTACAAATGAGCGAGTTTCACCCATTTATAGGTTTACAATGCGTGCTTGACAGCTCCAAGCACTAGGCCCGACTAAAACTCAAGGAAATGGTTATCAGCTCACGTTTGAAGAAACTGCCCGCACTTTCTGGTCGACCATCCTACGTTCTTAGCCAACTCAGCACGTCTCCAGCAACTTCACCCCACGTCTTCAACTGCCTAACCGTTCTTCAAGCCTTAGCTCCACACCGGCTCGATCGTGTCGCAACAATCCCAGTTTGCCGCAACCGAAGACCAGCCCGTTCGAAGTTGTGCGCAACTTCTCGCAACGTCTCGCAACTGAAAGCCAGCCCGCCCAGCCGTGCATGCATTTCTCGCAACTGAAGACCAGCCCGCTCAGTCGTGTGCGCATTTTGCCGCACATCTTGAACCATCTCTCGACCATGCCTACAAATTCTCGACATTCAATGCCTTTATGCGCATCTCCTCAGTCATGAACTTAGAAACTCACCCCACAAGCCTCTCCGTTCATTTTCTCTCGGCCAACATGAATTAATTCTCGGCCAATCCACCAAAACCAAGCTAACTATGTATTCACATGAACACACAAGTTAATAAAAATAAAGAAATAAAATTAGCCCACAAGTTTACCGCTACCAGTACGTGTGATGAAACAAAACAAAAGCAGCTCCACAAAATGACACTTGACATGTGGGACCCTCGCCCACCACCACCCCGGGATATTGGAAGTAGGTGGGTGAGAGAGTGAGTGCTCATCACTGTTTCGGTGGGCTGGGGTGAAACCATGTCGTTTTGCAACCATCCATGTAGTAGTAGAATCCATCACCACTTCCTCGCCTCTCCGTGTCAGAATTAGGGTCAGAATTGAAATAAAATATGTGTTGAAACCACTTTTGAGTAGTTGAGTTACTCTTTTAACAGAATTGCTTAAAACAACTTTATTTCAATAATTATAGATAAAACAATAGCTATCAATATGAGAAGTAGTTATGAAAAAAGACTACTTTAATAGTGAATCACCAATTGAACCATATTGAGTAGTTCAACATCTATTAACCCTTAATTCCTTCGCCATTACCCTTCCCCCAAATATTTTATTAACCTAGCTAGATCACCGATTTTGATAAAAATATTGTAGTCGTTATGTTTTTTCACTTAAAATCGATATATTTTAAAGAATATCAAGACTTTAATTTTATCACTTCCCGCGTGGTTTTTTGTATTAAAAATAATATTATTATTTTAAATTTAGTAAAATAATATTTTAGAAAATGAATGAGAGAAAAGATGAAGAAGAGGGTTAGTACATTTGTACTGCTGTGGTGGCAACAAATGTAGTACAAAATGAGAACCAATGATGCAATGAGACTATGGATTCTTCTGTTACTCATTGGTATCATTCACGGGGGGACCAGGCATAGAATTTCCTTATCATTTTGCAAAAAGAGACATAAATATATAATAGACCCTCTTCTCTTTTGTTTCTTTTCTCTTTCTAATAAATATAAATAATACTATAATAATATAGTTATTCTAGAAAAAAAAAAAAAAAGAAAAGAAAGGGAACTGTCCACTTGGTGTCTTGATTGACATGACTATATTAGGTTATAGTACAAAGAATGCGTGCATAATATTTGAGGAAACATAATATCATTCCCATAGTTAAACCCCAATTTTCATTTCTTTAAGTAAAAAAATACTAAAATGAGAGGGTTTGAATGATTATGTATAGATTAAATTATGCACAAAGATCACGAGGTATGAACATCTCTAGCTTAAATTCCACTATAAATCATTCGTTAAAATGGTTAATTTTTAATTTAAAGTGCGTGATTGAAATAAATATTAAGTGTTCGAGTTCTATTTTAAGTATAAAATATTTCTTAAGTCAATTAATATTGGAATGATATAACTAGTTACTGTGAATAAAATTGTCTCATCTAATGATGTGCCAAAGTTATCATATTCAATGGTATTTGAATTCTATGTTAGGTATAAAGTAGTCCTTGAGCTAATTAATCTATGGAAGGAAATGTTTATAATTTAGCATAAGAACTGGTTATAGTTGAGAGAGTTATATTATTTAATGATTTGACTAAAATTAAAGAAGAGTTATCATATTTAATGAAATATCTATAATTTAGCGATAACTAATTAAATAGATATCTTGTTATATATATAAAAAAAATATCTTACAAATATTGAACAAATATGAATTTAAATGTACAAATGTTGGATAGATGATGCTTGATGAATATCCAATGGCGAATTTTAGAAGAGTGAATTCGTAATTTTGTGTGTGAGATTTGGACTATTAGAGGCAGAATGGCCGACGTTTTGCTGGAAGGGGCCGAGGCAGCATGCGCGAGGGCCGACTCGGGGGGGCTTAAACATGTCAGCTTCTTTTGGATCCATTCATCAACTAAATACAAACAGTAAAAATGTCTTGTTTAAAAAACAGCGTCAGTTAGTTTAATCTGGACTCTTTACCAATATCAATATGGCCTAATCAAATTGGACATCATAAATAAATAGAAGTGATTAAAAGCACCTACCTCATCTTATTATTTTATTTGTGTGTATTTTTAATTTTTTTTTTTTTACTATTATACGATGAATTTTTATTATACCAACTCATTTTGAAAGCGGAAGTACCAAACATGGGTTACAACCTCGTCCCCCAATTCACTTAGTTAATAAAATGAATAAGGGGGTCCTTAGAGGAGGAGGAATACAATTTGAGGAGGGTCTCTCCACTTGGTGTCTTAATCCTACCACCTGCTGCGTCGTGTTTCTTGCTGCTGCCTTGCAGATTGTACTCATGTAATATGCAGCAGCTGGCTTAGAGGGCCGATATGTCAATTGCAAGCACAAGAAGCCAGTGCCCGAAACGCCAAATATTAGTAACCCTCAAGCTCCTCTTGCAATGGAGAGGGCCGATATGTTCCTCAATCCCCAGAGAAGGAAAACGGACGACTGTAAAACTATCTATGTAGTCCCAGTCCCAGAGACCAATTCAAAATGGCCACCACTTGGCCCCCGATGGAAAGAACCGTATGCAACTAGCATTCTACATCATTATGAGTGGGGGGGACCCTGGCCGGAAACCTCCAGAGAACTTAATCGCTCGACAGAGACAACGAGGTTTGGAATTGGGAGAGTTGGGAGCTCAGAGGTTTGGTATTTGTGATAATTAAGGAAATGTGGGGTGTGGTTGTTTTTGTTGTTTAGGACGATGTTGGTTTGATTACCCAGAGAATGGACCATCATCGCCTTTTTGTTGAAAGAGGAAGGTCCTGTACTGGAGACCTCAATCTTTCCTTCCTCTTGGGTTCTACTGAGGTTTGATGTGATAGGCATAGGTTAGACCTCAAAATAATTATTGTCGCTTCCTAATAATCTTAATCATACACCTATCCTGGGGACAATTAGCAGTCTCCACTTCCGTTCCACATACATACAACTTCATGTAGGATACCACTTGTTGTCTTCTCAAATTATCCTCCCGCTTTTAGCCGAAAAAGAAGTTGCCGCCCGCCCCAATTCACTTTGCTCATTCTTCCGCATTCCTTCCACGCATGCACACGGCCCTCCCGCAAGTCACCACGCCCTTCCTCCCGCGCCAGTTGCTGCTTAAATACTAGAACCATACCGGACTCCAGCACCACCACTTCCCCGCCTCCGGCGTCCCACTGCAGGTGTATTGAGACTTATCATCTAGTCTTACAGAAAGATTCATACACTTTCCAGTAAATTTCAAGTATTTCTAGATCAAGAAAAGTCACAAATGTCAAAGACCTTCAGTAATTAATATCTATCCATAAAACTACCAGAATCATTCTCAAGAATACCGTTTGGTGTCTGGGTTTTTACATGACAAGTCATTCACCCCAACAATTTGTACGAGAATAGGTAACTGTTTGCTAACACAACATTATACCAAAAGTCATTTACATCCACCGGCCAAAAATAAGAATGATACATCTACTACTTTTATCCGCCATATCATTTGCGTAGTAAGGCATGCCTTGAGAACCCACTTTCACATTATCTTCGCCCTTGAGAAGTCCATCTCGGGATGCTGCAGATGCGGACATCATAATTTCATTAAAACAAATTTTCCAACAAAACTATAAGAGAACCTCCTGTGTTTGGACAAATTCTTACCTCAGCCATAAATTTCTTCAGCATCTCCTGTTTTTGCATCTCATCACTTGTTGGCAGGCCCATGGACTTCTGTCTTTGGTCAAACTAGAACACAATCAAAGATGTTCAACAGTGAATGTCTAAAAAGTCTATAGACCATTTGGAAAGGGAGAAAGAAAATAACAATGGCAAAAGGAGACTAAACAAAGGTGGAATACATGCTCCAAAAATCCCCTAGCCCAGGAAACATTCCCTATAATGGTTAAATGCGTCCCTACGAAATCTAATTGAGTTTCAGCTCTTCTCCTTTAGCTACATTTTAGTTAAAAATCCAGACAGAATATCATAATTACAGATCTCTTTCCTCAAGTGGAAGAGAAATACATCTATCCTTCAACAAAGGGGGAGGAAACCTACATTTCTATGCTATTCACGATAAATCAGAAATATTTCAAAGATATATGTGCAGACAGGCATAGAATACACATGCTTGTTATCAAACCAAACACATCAGTATTACATATCAAAGACTAACCATCATCTTCTCCACGGTTGATCGTGTTTCTGGGTCCAAATCTGATAGCTTGCTGCTCTCAGGCTCCACTTTCTGGGTGTCAACTTCAGGGCCACCCTTAATCAAACATTTCCACCATTCCATCTGGTTATGTTTGGTTAGGAGTATAGAGACAAATTTCTGATCCTCTGCACAAAATAAAAAACAAAACTTTGGCCTTGTGCATGAAAATCAATTAATTGATAACAGCAAAAGCAAAAACCAAAATAAAAAAAGATCACAATTGTGCCTCGGAAGGAACATTCCTATTTCAAATAGTCAGCTATATACTTATTGACACCAATGCTGGACAGTGTGTAGATCATTGTAAACATATTATGTTCGAATGCGGACATACCTAAACTCCAAAAGGAATCCTCAGCCTTTATTGGTTGATAAAGTTCACCCTGTAGAATTGAGGGAGGGAAGGGGAAAAAAGGAGAAAAACAAAGATTAATAATGATCAAAAGCATCCTTATTGCTTAAAAGATGCTCGGGACAAATTTGGAGTTGGGATATGAGAAGATCAACATACATCAATTATCGGAGGCTGGTTCTTCAGGCCAATTTTTAGATGATTCTTCTTTATTTCACAAGTAATGAACCTTGATTTCGTTCCAGGAGGGACAGGAATGTTAACAGTGACTTCTTGGAGTGTTTGAACCCATGAGTATTTATCCAAATCCAGACCATTGCCTTGGTTGGGAGCTGCTTCCATATAACCACAAACAAAAAAGACAGCCATCAAAAGTTGACTAATCAGTTAGTTAGAAGGAGCAAGAGTGCAATGCAGCTAGGTCCTGTCTGATAAATTTACTTCAAGGAGAACATATGGTGGGGAAGAACTATTGAATGACACAACCGCAATAATCTTGCAAAGCCACAAGTGAAGGAGAAAATAATCTAAGAGTAGAAACAACAGAAAAATCCGTAAACATCCAGAACTGAGCTACCTCAGAAAATTCCAGTTCCACTAAATTAGGTCCTATATCAGGCTCCAACTAAGAATTCAATCTCAATTTGTTATTCAGTAAATGGAACACCAACTGATGGTATTTCATGTTGGCAAACTCAATAACAATCTTCTTTACAGTGCATAAGTTAGGTAGATAACAAATGCGTTTAAGAAAAAGACCAAAGTTGCAAGAAGTTTACAACACAAAATAAAGCCTGAAGGTCAATGTATTGAACCCCCAACAAACCAGTCAGTCCCCATCTCCCCTTTGCGTCAATTATGCCTTTCTCCCTTTCTTTCGCAGCAAAACGACATTATAAAAGTCAACAAAGGAAATTACTCATCTCATTTGTTGGTGATCAAGTCATACTCTCAGCAACTCAAATACAAATAAGAAAAGTCATTCTCCATTTTTGCTCATTTTGCAAAAGAGAATTAGGAATGCGAATACATCCCACCAAACCAGTCAGTTCCCATCTCCCCTTCGTGTCAATTATGCCTTTCTCCCTTTCTTTCGCATCAAAACAACATTAAAAGGAAACAAAGGAAATTACTCTACTCATCACATCTGTTGGTGATCAAGTCATACACTCAGCAACTCAAATACAAATAAGAATAGTCATTCTCCATTTTTGCTAATTTAGAAATGCCAAAGAGAATTAGGAATGCGAATACATCCCACCAAACCAGAGAGTCCCCATCTCCCCTTTGTGTCAATTATGCCTTCTCCTTTCTTTCGCATCAAAACAACATTATAAAATCAACAAAGGAAATTACTCATCATATCTATTGGCGATCAAGTCGTGCACTCAGCAACTCAAATACAAACAAGAATAGTCATTCTCCATTTTTGCTAATTAGAAATGCAAAAGACAATTAAGAATGCGAATAGGTGCATCGTGAGTCTAAAACTTGCACCGCATAAAAAATGCAGTTCAAACAAGACATTTACAACTCCA
This sequence comes from Knoxia roxburghii, assembly GCA_030378225.1. Classification (NCBI taxonomy): domain Eukaryota; kingdom Viridiplantae; phylum Streptophyta; class Magnoliopsida; order Gentianales; family Rubiaceae; genus Knoxia; species Knoxia roxburghii. Next base: position 2,489,539 of record CM059415.1, read on the forward strand.
AACTCTACTGATTGCACACAAAAGCTACTCCCCACCTTTCAACTAAAAGGAGTCAAATCAACAAAAATTATATATATGGTATGAATGACAGAGCGCGAGAGGATAATCAAGCGATGCAACGATAAAGAATCTGATACAAACGTAGATACTGTGGTTTAGAACATCAGAAAGTACCTCGAGGACCTTTATCCTCATCCATTGTTTCTTCCTTCACCTCATTGGTCTGATTACCCGCCGCCACCGCTACCGGCGCCTCCTCCTTCACGTTTTCCACTCGCTTCTCCTCCTTGATTTTCTTTTCGACCTTCACGTCCTCTTCAACCTTCTCTCTTCTCTTCCTTTCCTCGGTTGCCACCTTGTCCTTCACTTGCCGCACCACCGCGCTCACGTCCTGCACCAAAGAATCGCTCCTGAAAAGGTCCGACTCTCTCGCCAGGAACTCCAACGCCGCCTCCAGAAACCCCAAGGGATTGGACGGATCAAGAACTGCGTTGAAATTCTTCTTAGCTACCGAAGCCGACGATGCGGCAGATTGGATAGGTTTCTTCTGATCTTCTTCTTCGACGTAGTCGGAGAGTATCGCCATTTCAATCGATTCCTGAAACAGGGGTTAGGGTTTATGCTGGGATTTCTTGTTTCTGCTGGATACGGGGTTTGGACTACTTTCTGCTACTTATTTGCTCTGCTGTGAACACAAAAGGCGCTGAAAATCGAAATTTCCAGAATCTGGAAATAAAGACTACTGTACATGATTTGTAAACGGGTCCTCAAGGTTTTTCGTATTTAGAATCTCACCTTTCTTCAACTTTTATTTCGCAATGACGTACCTCTTGCTAGTCGGTTACTAAGGGTCTGTTTGGCGTACAATGACGAATGGAAACATTCTCATTTCCTCCGTTTGGTTGATGGATAAAAATTTGATTCCAAAAAAATTGGGAATCATCAAATCGACGTAGATTTCATTATATTCTCACATCAAATCTGTTTTGCCAATTGAACTTGTTCATCAACCCAAATCAAAAAATAAATGTCTCTCGATTTTTTTTTATTCATCATCGACATCGTCGTTGTTGTTGTCGTCGCTAACGTCAGCAGAATGATAGAATAGAATCATTCTCATTTCCTTCGTTTGGTTATTGGGTGAAAAATTGATTCCTAAAAGATTGAGAATCATCAAATCCGACATATCGTGGGTTTAATCTCATTTACACATCAAACAAAATAATTCTACCAATTGACTCGCTCAGCAGCCCATATCGATAAATAAATTTCATTTGATTTTTGTTGTTTATCGTCGCCATTGTTGTTATTATTGTCGAACTTACTTGTCTTCATCACTTACATCTTCATACAAAAGTCGTTTTCTTTCGAATGTTTCCGCTTGTTTTCCTCCATCTTGTCACCCTTACTCGTCGCTCTCGTTTCCCTCATAATAATTTTGCCAATTGAACTCGCTCAACAGACTATATCGATAAATAAATTTTATTCGATTTTTGTTATTTATCATCGCCATTATTGTTATCATCGTCGAACTTGCTTGTCTTCATCACTCACATCTTCTAACGAAAGTTATTTTATTTCAAATATTTCCACTTATTTTCTTCCATCTTTTCACCCCGCTTATCGCTCTCGTTTCCCTCCCATTTATTAAGGGTGGGGAGTCATTTATGAGTGTTGAACGACCAAATTGGTCGCATAAATGGTTGCGCACACTTCAAGAAAACAAACCTAAGTGTTCAATGACCAAAATTGTCGCACAAATAATCACGCACGCTTCAGGAAGACAACATGCCTAATGTCGTGCAACTAACAATTTACCAAAAATAATTGTAAAATCATAGATTAATTGCCAAATTTGTTTATGCAATTAGGAGTAAAATTGATATTTGATGCATTTATAAATAATTATTTAATAAATTAAATATAAAAAATAGTATGGATTTTATACAGGTAAACTATACTAATTTCCACTACTATAGTATTCATTCCGAATTCGATTGGAGACCATTATGCCCACAGACCCTAACCATACATTAGATTTGGTTTGTAATTAAAAATATATATATATATAAAGTGCACTTTTTCTCCCCCCCAAAAAAAAAAAAAAAAAAGGCTCAAACTTTAAAACTCTAATTTTTTTCGAAAATTTCTACTCACACTATTTTTAAAAAACTTCCCTTCCAATTTTTTTTCCCTCTCAGAAACCGTTATAAATCTTTAAAGAATTAAAAAAATTCGTATATTAACTTCAATTCTATTTTATAGATTTGAATCCATCATTTATTTTAAATACATAACTTAATATAATTACTTTTTTAGTCGTAAATATAATTATTTAAAAAATTATTTAATTAACGGGTTTAAAATCATTTAATTGATCATAATAATAATAATTAAAGCCTCATTTATTTTATATTTTACTATAATATAGTATTATTTATTAATAAATAAAAAATAGTTTAATACATTTATTTTAACTGGTTTGTCCATATGCCAAAGCCATTGCCTCGTGGTCAAAAGTCTCCCCTAAAAAAAAAAATAAAATAAAAACTTGTGCCTTTGTGTATATTGGCATTTGGGTGTTGCACCTTCGTCTCCAATCTACCAGTCAGCACCTGTACTTCCCTTCTGATCTTCACTTCCAAGAATCTCTTCGGTTGGTGTGGCATTTCACCGAACAGGACAAGTTCATCTGCAAACGCCAAAAGCCAACCAGAAAGAGCTACAAATCTGGTCAGTTCTCATTGCTCTTGTGATAAGATCTTCCCGGAACCATTTTTTATTTTCTGGGTTAACTGTATTATATTTTCTGCATTAAAATTTGAAGTTACTGCACATACATATATGTACATTCAGCTGCAATCATACCAGCCAAACTGTTCTATGAGTTCTGGAAAACATGCAGCTTATGCATACATAATCTTTTCTCTTCTTATAGGGATCCACATTACATAAATGGGATGGCATCTGAAAGAGAAATTTTTGGTTGTTGAACTGTAAAGAAATGGTTTTTAATTATGTTTGGTTAATTAAAATAATAAAAATAAATAGAACTATTAGTATAACATGAAGGGATGATCGTCAACTACATATGGTTTGCTATTCTCTTGCAAATTCCCATTAGGAATTTTCCTAACACCCAAGCCATTGACTTTGAAGTCAATTTAAAATAAAAGTCTTCCCTAAAAGATAAAAAAGGCCATTTTGTTGTGCCTTAATTAATTGTGGCTATATTGATTACATATGGCATTTGTAGTTGGAACATCTTCTTCTACCTGCAGCGTATACTTCCCCAACTTCTTTCCTTCCAAAAATCCCCCTTTTTTTATTACTAATTCATTCGCAAGTGCAAGAAGACGAGCAGAAAGAGATAGAAATCTGATCAAATTTTCTGTTCGGTTCTGGTAAGATATTCTGGAACCCTTATAACTGTACCTCAAAGTAGTTTTCCTTCTCCTTATTTTTTCATTCTTTCTATTTATTTATGGAAATCAGAAGCTCAGCATAAGAAGTTCACTTCTGAGCTTGGCTCCTTTGCCAGATCCTCCATTTTTGGTTGATTACTTATGGGTCAGGGATGTTTCATCTTTTTGCGATGGCTGAGTTGAATACATACTTACATAATAGGCCACTTTAAGGCGTACCAGTAAAAACAGTTGCAATTTCTGGAAAGATGACTGCCAGCCAATCTGACAGAGAATCATTCAATTTGCAGATACTAAAGACTCCATGAATGGCATCTGACAGGGAGATTTTTGGGTTTTCTGGGCCTCTGCATCTAACCGTTGTTGATTGGTAAGATCATTTCTTTCCAAGTAAATGCATACAAACCAAGTTCAGTTTATATGCCAGTATAGCTATTCTTGCATTTTTTTCCAATAATATAATATAACCACTCTAGAGATCTTATAATTTATGATGTTCTTGTCTTATCTCCATTGTTTTGATCTGCTATATACAGGAAAAACCCTCATCATCGAAGGTCTATGGCTGCTAGCTTGGTTCAGGGGGTTTACATTGTGGAACGGGATCGCCAGGAGAATCGCCAAGGCCAAGATGCACTAGCTCCACCTTGGTGGGAATTCTTCAATTTCCAACTAGTTCAGGTGCTAGTGGATCCTGATGATCATTCTTTCTTTGGCTGCATTTATGAGCTCAAAATCCCTCATCATTTCTACAGCCATTTTATCACCCTAAATTGCCCACAATATGTTGTTGCCTTCCGGGGCACAATCAACAAACCAGGAAACCGGTCGCAGGATTTGAAGCTGGATCTCCAGCTTATCCTCAATAATCTTCAACAGAGCTCCAGGTTCCATATTGCGTTGCAGTCTGTGCAGAATCTGGCCTGGAAAGCCGGATCACCGGGAAGAATATGGTTAGCTGGACACTCTTTGGGGTCTGCAATAGCATTGCTGGTGGGGAGAAACATGGTCAAGAACATGGGATTTCACCTCGAAACGTATCTGTTCAATCCGCCATTCTTTTCACTCCCATTTGAGAAGATCAAGAACGAGAAGCTGAAGAACGGAGCCCGGATCGCCACCAGCATCATCACTGTTGGGCTTGCTGCTGCAGTGAAGATCCACTCCCGAAAGCCTCGTCAAGATAAAGAATTTGCAGCTCTGTCCGCGTGGATTCCTTACTTGTTCGTGAACCCATCTGATCCTATTTGCTCGGAATACATTGGATATTTTGCACACAGGGAGAAGATGATGACGGTCGCCGGGGGGGAAATTGGAAGGATTGCAGCGCAGAATTCCGTTGCAAGTATTATAGCAAACGTTAGAGGGAATGACTGTGATGCATTTCATCTAATACCTTCGGCGCATGTCGCCGCCAATACTAGCCCGCCTCAGGATTTCAAGCAAGCTCATGGAATTCATCAATGGTGGAAACCAGATCTTCTTCTCGACTGCAAACTGCACCAATTCGGATGAATATTTAAAGCAGACGTCGAGCCTGTAATTGAAACTTTCTTGTGGAATTGTGAAGAAATCAATTGTTACAACGTAATTGGGCTTGTAGTATGCAATCATTTTTTTGTTGGGCTAATTGTATTTATTGAATGGGCTAATATTCCTCCCTCAAGGACCAATATTGTGATACGGCCTTTATATTCTTGAAACGGCTTAAAATATCAAGTCATGGATCTTGAAACGGCCTTTATATTCTTGAATCCTCGTCAATATATAAAGAGCATAAGACAATTAATCGAAAATGCCCCAGATCATGAGATTTTCTTCATCGACCTAAAATGAAAATTTAAGGTGAATCTTTATTGAAAAAATAAAATAATTTTGATATAATAATATTTAAGCAGGAGACGATTGATCCAATAACTTTCTAACATTAGTTATCGTAAACCCACAATAATTAACTCGAACTATTAATAGTTTATAAGAATAAAATTTATATACAAGTTACTTAGTCAATATACTAATAATGTGAGATATAATTTTATATTTATTCATCTTTTTTAGATATTTACATTCTCGTAAAACTCAATAAACAATCATTTATGACCCACTTTCTATCATAATGAGACTTTGGAGGTGGCTTCTACCACTTAACCTATTGAGCTCATATGTGATATAGCATAGGTCCGTCATGCTACCATAAATAATATCACAGCCTCGTTGATTAACTCAATAACTTTTAAATTTTTGTCATCGTTAATTCAAAATGATTAACATAAATTATTATTAATTTATAAAATTAAAACTTATATACAAAATATTCAGTCAATACATTAATTATACAAACGATTTTACAATTTAAATCAACATCTCTCCCATAAACAAAATCATATTTCGTTTTTAGGAGATGAGATGGAATAATAATGAGTATAGGCTAGGCTCAAGGAATTGATTAATAAATGGGTTGTTAATATGAAATACAATATATAAATAAAGTAATTGAAATTTATCACAGTAAATATGACAGAGGATACTAGGGAAGTCACAATCCGAACTAAAAGGTTGTACTCATACAACAAGTATTAATTATTTCAATAATACAAGTGCTGGAAATGGATCATTACTGGATTTTAATGTCGATTATTAGTAAGGAATCCTTTCCAGCTGTGGGCTCCTCCTCCATGCTTCCTCACCAGGCCCCCTAGCCGGCACTTTTTTCTCCTATTTTTGTCCTCTACACCCTAATTATCACTAATTTATTTTTCTCTAAATTATAATTCATTTTATTTTTGTCGGATAAATAATGTTTTCAAAAAAATTAAATTTTAAAAATAGTCTATTACATATAGCGAAAATATTATTTTGGTCTAAAATAAAAAATATATTTTTTTAGTACATTACATTATATTTTTTAAAAATTTTAGTCCAAAACCCACTTTTGTCTGTCTTGACTAGGAGTATTTTTGTTATAACGAAAAATATTTTTCTTTTAAGCGATTGAAATTAATAAAATATTTAAAAAATTACTGCCTAATCCCAATAATTTTAACAATTTAAAATTATAAAATATTAAAAAATATATTTTTACTTTATCTTCCCTCCCCCTCCTCTCTCTCTCTCTTTCTCTCTCTCTCTCTCTCTCTCTCTCTCTCTCTCTCCTCCTCTGCCCGTCGCCTCGCACCCCCACCTCACCCGCCGGAAAACGCAGCAGCAGCAGCACCACCACCACCAATTTCCCTTTACCTTCTTCATTTGTCGTCCTCCTCTTCCATTTCTGCCTTCTTCCTTACCTCCCCACCACCCCTATCTCCCTCGCCGTCACCCCCACCCTTCTCGTTGCCGCCGATCTCCCTCCCCTCTGTCCTCATTCTCCTCCCGCCGCCTCTGCCCTCCTCCTCATTCTCTCCAAAAGATTCCAACTTTCCCAAATCTTTTCAATTTCAATTTCAATACATAAATCAGTTTTATAAGATTAATTTTAGAGGACACAAAGGATATACTTGTACACGCAATCACTTTCTGTTTAAATAATTTTTCTTGAGAGGTGTGAAAAGGGATACAACCAGGCAAATGAAAAGAAATCCCTACGTTTTTCTAGAATCTAGAACCATGCCCCTAAGTTTCCTCTTATATAAAGACCAATATACGAAAATCTTCGAATCTTCTTATTCAAGAAAATCCTACTCTGCTGGATTCCTCCTCTTTCGTTTAAACCTACAAAACCCTCAAGTTGCCCTGCTTTTCATTCATTTCTGTCCAACATCAACAGTTAATCTTTTCCGTCATGGTCGATTCCGTTCCCGAATTCGAGAAGCAAATTGTAAGATTCTTTATGTAGGTTGGTTTTGTTCTGTTGATTTCTGTAGGATTTGTTGATTTTTAAAGGAAACATTTCCCTTATTGGGTTTTGTATGTTCGTTTGTTTTTTTGAAGGAGATAACCGAAGAGCAAAAATTGAAATACTTGGAATTCGTGCATGAGGCGGCGCGTCATGCATTGTTTTGCGCTGCCAGGGTATATGGGTACGCTAAGGATAATTTCGGCCCGTTGAAGAATGGTGTGGAGAGCGTTGATTTGGATTTCGGCCCGCGCGCTGCCAAGTTTTTTCGTGTTTGCCTAGATTTGGATTTTGGGTTTGGATTCTAAAATTTGGTGATGTTTTTGCAGGTTAATATTCGTTTTGGTTTTGGGACGTGTTTGGTTTGAGGGGGAAGCGTTTGAAATTGAAAAGATTTGGGAAAGTTGGAATATTTTGGAGAGAATGAGGAGGGGGGCAGAGGCGGTGGGAGGAGGAGGAGGAGGAGAGAGGACAGAGGCGGCGGGAGGAGAATGAGGACAGGGGGGAGGTAGGGGGTGGTGGGGAGGTAAGGAAGAAGACAGAGATGGAGAAGAAGGGCGACAAATGAAGAAGGTAAAGGAAAATTGGTGGTGGTGGTGGTGGTGCTTTGTTTTCCCGCGGGTGAGGGGGTGCGGGGCGATGGGCAGAGGAGAGAGAGGGAGAAAGGAATAAAGAGTAAAATATATTTTTTAATATTTTATAATTTTTAATTGTTAAAATTATTGAGATTGTGCGGTAAATTTTTTTAAATATTTTATTAATTTCAATCGCTTAAAAGAAAAGTATTTTTCATTATGAGAAAAATACCCCTGGTCAAGACAGATAAAAGTGGATTTTGGATCAAAATTTTTAAAAAATATAATGTAGTGTAACTAAAAAAGTAATTTTTTTTTTATTTTGGACCAAATGATATTTTCATTATATATAATGGACCATTTTTAGAGTGTAGTCTTTCAAAAATAAAACAAAAATTTTAGTAGCAAAAAGATTTTTTAAAAAATAAAAATAAAATTCATAGTCAAGTCAACCATGTGAATGGCTTGGCGATGTTTGCTGTGTCCCCATAACCGTGGAAAAATGCACATGCTCTTCACTCCTTGCTTGTCCGTTTAGACCACCTACTTTCTCCTTGATTATTATTTTACCCCAAACATAATTACAAAATTACATTTTTCTCAATGAAATTCAAAGATTCTCTCCATTATAGATTTTCTTTTTTTTTTTTTTTTTGCTTATTATATTACTACTTGAGTGAAACAATTATGCAACTTATTAGTTATTATTAATTTATACTAAACGCCAAGACCTCGAGAAAGACACCAAAAAAAAAAAAAAAATCAATCAAACAAACAAACAAAACCTTTACATAGAATCAAAAAAATAAAAAAAGATAATGTTTATATACAATAAAAAGAAAAAAATTATTTTGAAATCTGTGTTATCTATCTATAAATTGCCACATATACGTTTCTTGAAAAAAGGTTAACTTACCTTAAAACAATTCACTAAATATTATACATTTTTATTAGGGTTATCCTCTCATATTTACCTTTGAAACACTTTAAAAATACATATGTCGCTTAAGTTGGTCGGAGTATTCATGAAAAACATCCAATTTGTCGACAAGATGAAAAGCGTATTTGTTTTGTTACATGTTATCATTTCAAATATAATTTATAGATAACTCATGTATTTTTGAGTTGAAGACGACAGAGTGAATATATGCAAAGACAAACAAGAACTTAGTTGTCTCCCCCGTTGGCCCATGGCCAAATTGCGGATTTAACCACAAAAACTCTTCAACAATTATACTAATATTAGTAACGTGTTCTATTAAAGCTATGATTGCGCACGAACCTAAGTCGTGTGCATGAACTTAGTTCATGCGCAACACTTTTGTGCACGACAGACCGTTGTGTGCAATCTAAACTTTTTTGCGTATGAACCTAGGTTATGCACACTTGCACACGAACCTAAGTCGAGCGCATAGTTCGTGCGCAATACTTTTGCGGAATTTGTGGTTGGTGCATGCTGATTTGGGGTTGAAGACGACATAGTCAATATATGCAAAGACAAACAAGAACTTGGTTCTCTCCCCTGTTGACCCAAGGCCAGATTGCGTATTTAACTACAAAACCTCTTCAACAATTATACTAATCTTAGTAAAACGTTATATTAAAGCTACAATTGCGCAAGAACTTAAGTTCGTACACATAAAAGGTATGCACGAACTTAATTCGTGCGCAACACTTTTGAATACGGTAGACTAATATGCGCAATCTCAATTTTTGTTGGTACGGACCCAAATTATGTACAATTACGCATAAACCTAAGTCGTGTGCGTAAAAGTGATGCACGAATTTAGTTCGTGAACATGTTTGCGAATTTTGTGGTTGGCGTGGGCTGATTTTTGGTGGGAGGAGGCAGAGTAAATATATGCAAAGACAAAAAAGAACTTGGTTGTCTCCAGCTAGAATGCCATTAATTTCCATGCATTTTTGCCTTTACATCATTTTCTCAATTATCCATTTCTTTTTTTTTCCTTCAATTTTTTTTTTTTAAAAAAAACCCATTAATTTTTGTCATACAAGCCATACATGCCTGCTGCCTGCTTCCTGCTGCCTGCCCACCACATTAATCCAAACTGGAGATTTTTCAGCCACATACTATTATCTTCCTCATAAAATAATAATTATATTAATTTAATGACAATAATAATAAAATAAATAAAACTTTTTTAAATAAAAATGATATATTTTATGATAAACGAAATATTATTTTTAAATTTTAAATAAAATACAATTCATATGAAAATATTTATTTTTTTATTATTTGTACTTGCAATTTTTATATGACTAAACTCCAAAAATTATCCATTATATATAGCGAAAATATTATTTTGGTTCAAAACAAAAAAAACTACTTTTTTAGTTAATTACATCAAGTTTTTAAAAAATTTTGTCCAAAACTCTCTTTTCCATGTCTTGACCAAGGACATTCTGATCATAATAAAAAATAATTTTCTTTTAATCACTAAAATTATAAAATAATGATTAATCTCCTAAAATAATAATAAAATAAAACATTTACACCTCCTTCCTTCTACCCCTCTCTCTCCCCTTTGCCCGTCGGCACGCACCGCCCCCTTCTATCTTTTCTCTTCTTCTTTTGTTTTTCGGTGCCACCTCCTCTCCCTGCTCCTCCTTCTTCTTCTTCACCTTCAAGAGTTAAATTCTACAGTTGTAATTCCTCATAAAAACCCTCAATCCAAAAATTAAGAGAGTGAAATTAAAGACAAAAATCACATGAATCCATGGCAAGAAGGAAGAAAACAAGGGCGGAAGGATGAAGATGAGGGCTGTAGTTTTAGGCGGGGGGACGGTGGAAGCTTCCAATGGAAAGCTTCTCTTTGGCTTTAATTCTATCCGAATGGGGCTTTTTCATCATCTGAATGGGAGCTTTTAATTCTATATGACAGTGGAACCCACATTGAAAGAGGAAGTCTTGCTGTTGGAGAAGGGAGGCGTGGGCAATGTTGCCAAAATTTGGGCGGTGGTTGTTAAAATTTTTTTGTTGTTGAAATTCTCTAGTTTTAGTCAACAAAATTTGGGTTGTTCTTCCTATATAAAAATCCACACCAACTTAACCATTTTCTTGTAATTCTGAAGTTCAAGAACAGTGAAGTGTTTATGAGGTAGAAATTAATGGAGGGTGGTGATCATTTCTTGGGATAGAAGAAAATGGCTGTAGAATGTTGCAGAAGAAGAAGATGATGAATCCTTAAATTTGCCTTCAGTTCCTCAGCCAGAAACTCCAAGTGAGCCTATGAAATTCTTGTCTAGATCCTGGAGTCTCTTTGCTTCTGAAATCTCCAAAGCTCTTTGCTCAGAAAGACAATAAGCAATCTGCAATTGTTTTGGATCATAACAACAGCAACAACAACAAGAACAAGAAACTCAATGCCATCCCTAAATAATTGTCACTCCAAATCACCACATTGTAAGCTGATTAGATACTGATTTGGGTTTTTTTTGCAGGCAGAGAATTTATTTTTTTTGGCTTTGTTGTTTGCTGTTTGTGCTTTGCTATTTGATTTTTCATTCGATTTTGAGATGGCTTCTTCATTTTATTTTGGGAATTAACCTTTTGGTTTTGGTTTTATGGATAAAGAGGGGCGGAAAATTTTTCTGTTTCTGGGAACCCCAATCTATTTGGTTGTTTGCTGTTTTGATTTATTGGTGTTTTGCGGATTCAATCAAGACAAATTCTGGTGGTTATTCTTGGGTAAATTAATTTTTTCCTTCTTATAGATCATGTTTTTTTTTTTTTTTTGGGTTTTCGTTGCTGCCGCAAGAACCTTCAAGTTGTGAATCCTTTTTGTTCCTTTTTTTTTCCTCATGATTTCACCAACGTAAGTTTTCTCTTGCTGTTTTTGGTTTCTCACGGTCGCCACCCACCTCTGCCATAAGGTTTGTTTTTTGTTCGGCAGTGAAGACGACGGCGTGGATGTGGAGGTGATGGTGGGTAGATCCGACGGAATGAGAGCTGGCCGGGGAGGGAAGGTCACCTGAGAAACGGGGAGGTGGAGGTCGTCGGCTAGGTCAGGGGAGAAAGGGGGAAGAAAAAAACTAGGGGTTAAAAATAGTGGGAACAGTGGTAAAAATATTTTTTAAATATTTTATTATTTTTAGTTATTAAAAGAAAAATATTTTTTATTAAAACCAAAATACCCCTAGTCAAGACAAACAAAAGTGAGTTTTAGACCAAAATTTTTAAAAACCATGATGTAATGAACTAAAAAAGTAATTTTTTATTTTGGACTAAAATGATATTTTTGCTATATGTAATGGACTATTTTTGGAGTTTAGTATTTTTATATTTTAGATATAAATTACATAAAATTTATATATAATCCTATTAATTTAGAATTCTTTTTTAAATGATGCCTATTTATAATACAAATATCAATATTATACGGGTGAATATAATTGTAACATTTTAATCTCATATTGGCCCAATAATTTTCAGAGTGATAATGGGGTCAAAATAGATAATTCAAATTATAGACTGATACAATAATTTTTTAAACTTTGGACGTATATGGATGTGAGATCGGATTTTATAATTATACTAGTATGAGAATTTGGGGGTGGCCCACCATCCCCATTAAATAATTCGTTGAATTGTATTGCCCTAATTATGAGGGGGACAACTCTTTAATTAGCATAGTAATAATAACATGGATATATTAATTGCACTATGAGTACTCCTACTTTTCGATATTGTTGTGTCTAAACACAGAACTGGATTCTCTTTCAAAAGCACTGGAGTCGTAATTAGAGTACTTCCTCTCGACTACGTTTTTGTCACATCATTACAACATTTAAACCAAACAACTCTCTATTTTTGCTTAGTTTTTGCGGGGTTACTACCTACCGCCCCTTTTTTAATATTATCGCCCGCCTAATTATCAAAAATATCCCTAATTTTAATAATTACTGCTTATCTTTTTAATACTTTTTGCCTGCTACAAATTTACAAATATAATCTTTTAATATAAAAATAATTTATATTAAATTAATTTAATATATTTCTGTAATTTTTTTATTACATAAATTACAATATTGAAGTTTTGTATCGAAATTACAATTACAGAAATTAACCTTTGTATCGAAACTCTGCATCTTCAATCTTCGTCCATCTAATTTTTCATCCGCATCGCATCAGATAATCGATCGAAGACCACCGACGAAGAACGGATCCACACCAATCGAAGACCACCATCGTCGGACTCCGGACTCTGGATTCCCGATCTCTGGCTCTCCACGAATCGAAGACCACCGATCGGCGAAGTCACCTCTTTCTCTATCGGATTCGCGTCGAAGACCGCCGCCGTCGTATTCGTTGGTGCTGCTGGTGTCGCCGGATATCCATCGATCGATCAACGAAAGCTTTCTTTGTGCCTTTATGTTGGATACAAAGGTGTCCACCTTTTGCCTTGTTTTTGAATCAATATGACTTGTCATGGGAATTCAACATGAAAACAGGGTTTCAGAATATTTCATCAATTGATGTCCAAATTTCCCATCCCAACTGAATTTGTTTCTTCTTCTTCTTTTTTTTTTTTTTTTTGGGTCCATTTCTGTTCTATCTATTGATTTGGAGTCGTGAGTTTGGCATTGATTCATATTTGGTGATTTTCTTAACCATTATACATAGGTATCATAGAATTTTAATTTTATAACCGTTATTTTTTTTTTAATAATTAGGGTTCTGATGTATGTATTCTTGTAATCTGATATATATTTTCAATTGATCAGATGTCTATTATATGCTGTTAATTTTATTTTTGTTCTTTGAAATGAATTTATATCAAAATTAGTGATCTGATGTCTATATTTCGGTGATTTGATGTCTGTTATATGTTGATCAGACATGTGAATTTAAACTATTTTTTTCACAAAGACAACCTACCACGTCTCAGAACAACTAGCATCATGTCAAAAACAACTAGCACCACATCAAAAAATGTCTATATCTAGGCGTGTGAATTTAAACTGATTTTTTTACAAAGACAGTCCACCACGTCCAGAAACGTCTACATCCATTCATGTGAATTTAAACTGTTTTTTTCACAAAAACAACCCACCACATCTCAGAACAACTAGCACCACGTCCAAAAACAACTAGCACCACATCCAGAAACGTCTATATCTATGCATGCGAATTTAAACTAATTTTTTCACAAAGAAAGCCCACCACGTCTAAGAACAACTAGCACTACGTCCAAAAACAACTAGCACCACGTCCAAAAATGTCTATATCCATGCATGTGAATTTAAACTAATTTTTTTCACAAAGACAACCCACCACATCTCATAACAACTAGCACCACGTTCAAAAACAATAACACCATGTTCAGAAACGTTTACATCCATGCATGTGAATTTAAGCTATTTTTTTCACAAATAAAACTCACCACGTCTCAGAACAACTAGCACCACGTCAAAAACAACTAGCACCACGTCCATAAACGTCTAAAAATATTTAATTATTAGAATTAAATTAAATTAATCATAAGAATATTAATTCCTAAAATAACATTATTTTTAACAAAATAAATATGAAATAATAAAAAACAATTACAGAAATATATAAATTAATTTATTAATAAATTAAAAGGTTAATTTATTAATAAAAAATTAGCACAACTTAAAACAACTAGCACAACTCAGAGCAACTAGCACAACTAGCACAACGTCAAAAAAGTTATATTTTTGTTGACAAGGTTAGTAAATTCACAAAGATAAAAAGACAACCCATGGAAATTCACAAATCAGTTTTGGACGTGGTGCTAGACATTCACAAATCAGTTTAAATTTACACGCATGGATGTAGACATTTTTGGACGTGGTGCTAGTTGTTCTGAGACATGATGGACTGTCTTTGTAAAAAAAATAAGATATGGTGGGTTGTCTTTTTTTCAGAAAAAATTATATAAAAAAATATAATTTTTTTGACGTGGTGCTAGTTGTTCTGAGTTGTGCTAATTTTTTTATTAATAAATTAACCTTTTAATTTATTAATAAATTAATTTATATATTTCTGTATTTTTTATTTTTTCATATTTATTTTGTTAAAAATAATGTTATTTTAGGAACATTAATATTCTTATGATTAATTTAATTTATTTCTAATAATTAAATGTTGTAATTTATTTTTCAGAAAAAAATTAAATATTTTTAGACGTTTCTGGGCGTGGTGCTAGTTATTTTTGACATGGTGTTAGTTGTTCTGATACGTGGTGGGTTTTCTTTGTGAAAAAAAAAGCTTAAAATCACATGCATGGATGTAGACGTTTTTGGATGTGGTGCTATTATTTTTGGACGTGGTGCTAGTTGTTCTGAAACATGATGGGTTGTCTTTGTGAAAAAAATTAGTTTAAATTCACATGCATGGATTTAGACATTTCTGGACGTGGTTGTTTTTGAACGTTGTGCTAGTTGTTCTGAGATGTGGTGGGCTGTCTTTGTGAAAAAAATTAGTTTAAATTCACATGCATGGATATAGACGTTTCTGGACGTGGTGCTAGTTGTTCTAGGATATGGTGGGCTGTTTTTGTGAAAAAAATCAGTTTAAATTTACAATAATGAATGTAGACGTTTCTAGACCTGGTGCTAGTTGTTCTGAGACGTGGTGAGTTGTCTTTGTGAAAAAAATAGCTTAAATTCACATATCAGACCAACATATAACAGACATCAGATCACCAAAATATAGACATCAGATCACTAATTTTGATAGAAATTCATTCCAAAGAACAAAAACAAAATTAACAGCATATAACGGACATCAGATCAATTGAAAACATATATCAGATCACAATAATACAGACATCAGAACCCTAATTATTCAAAGAAAATAACGGTTATAAAATTAAAATCATATGATACCTATATATAATGGTTAAAAAATCACCAAACATGAATCAATGCCAAATTCACAACACCAAATCAATAGAAAGAACAGAAATGGACCAAAAAAAAAAAGAATAAGAAACAAATTTAGTTGGGATGGGAAATTTGGACATCAATTGATGAAATGTTCTGAAACTCTGTTTTCATGTTGAATCCCCATGACAAGTCATATTGATTCAAAAACAAGGCAAAAGGTTTGTATCCAACATAAAGGCACAAAGAAAGCTTTCGTTGATCGGTCGGTGGAGATCCGGTGACACTAGCGGCACCAACGAATACGATAGCGACGGTCTTCGACGCGAATCTAACGGCAAGAGGTGACTCCGCCGATCGGTGGTCTTCGATTCGTGGAGAGCCAGAGATCGGGAATCCAAAGTCCGACGGTGGTGGTCTTCGATTGGTGTGGATCCGTTCTTTGTCGGTGGTTTTTGATCGATTACCAGATGCAATGCCGATGAAAAATTAGATGGACGAAGATTGAAGATGTAGAGTTTCGAATGGTAATGGGCTACGGGAATGAAGAAGAATAATGGCGGTGGTGGTTTTCGATCACCGACAGAATTAAGAAGACCATTGGCGATGATAAAGGAGAGGGGCGGGTGAGGAGGCCGACGAAGTCTAGGATGAAGAAGAGCAAACCCTACAAAAATTTTCCAATTTTATGTATTTTAAATGGGGGTAATTCAGTAAATTAACCTTATTATATTATATTATATATTAAATTTGAATATTGGAATTAGAAGGTTTTATGAGGGTATTTTAGTCTTAAAGTGGGCGGTAGTATTAATTTAGTGGGCGGTTAATTGCTTTTTGCTTATTCCATTAAATTTAATAGTAATATTAAATAAATTCATTAAAATATGTATCGAATGATTATTTTTATATAGGTTTAAAATATAAAAAGACTCATAATTCAAAACAAAATAAATATTAATATAAGACGGTCTCCGTAAATATGTCAAAATTTAACAAGAGTTAAACTGATTAAAAATAAATTAATCTTTTTCATTAAATTTAATAATATAATTTGTTATTAAATAAATAATTTAGTAACTAGTAGAGTGTTTAATTTGTTATTAACAACCATTTAAAAACGATTCCAAAAATAAAATTGAATCATTATTACTTTAAAATCAATTTCCTCCATGAACCATATCATTAATCACTCATTAATCATCATTGTTAATTTAATCATGGTTACAGCCTTTCTTCTTCACTACGTTTTTATTTTTTTATTGGTTTTAAAACTGATGATGATACCTAAAAACAACCATAAAACTAGTGCATCTGCTTTTACGGTAAACCCTTGACGTCATGGCGACGAAATGTATGCTCCAAAAAAGCATGTCTTTATTTATTATTATTTCAGGTTAACTCAAATACAGGGCTGAGTTTTAAACGAGAAATATTAATTATTAAATAATTATTTTTTATTTATGTATTTATTTATCAGTTTATAAATTTTAAAATAATAATATTATTTGTTAAATTAAAATAATATAATTAATAACTATTATTTTGAGACTAAAATAATATTTATTTATAAGATATTTAAAATTATTTACATAAAGAAAGAATAATTAAAGATTAAAAAGTTAAAAATTATATTTAAAATTTAAAATATTTTTATAAAATTTTTTAAACACTATATATAAAAAAATGAATGAGTGAGAGAGAGAGAGAGGATAACACTAAGAGATAAAAATTTGAAATATATAATTAATATGTTGTATTACTACTTACTAGTAGTGGAGAGTGAAATTAAGATAATGTTAATTAGTTTTATTAAATAAAATTATTTTTAAAACAATTAAATTACCTATGAACCGTTTTTTTTTTTTTTTTTTAATAAGAACAAGGTCAAGAGGGTGGCTCCGAGGAACCCATTCCCACTGCCCACGCCAATACATCATGCTTACATCATATTCTATAGAAGAACTCTTGTGTCAATAAAATGTTATTAATCTTTAAAAGTAATTTTCACTTTGTACGTATAAAAAAAAATTATTCACAAATATTGATTTTGGAGTTTTTATGTGTACGTAAATTCTCATTTTAGTTTACCCTTTATAATTATAATCATTAAAGTTAGAAAAAAATACTTATACAATTAAATATGAATATTATAATAAATTAATATAAATTAAAATATAAATAATTATCATCAATTAATTCTATTAATATTAATAATATAGCTAAAAGTATAGGCATATATATAGAACGTATCAATCACGGATTCGTATACTTATCGTAACCAAAATTGGAAGTAAAATAATCTAAGCGTAAGAGGAAGATAAAAAAGACAGTAAAAAACGAAGCAAATAGCGATAACAAACACGTGAAAAAAATAGAAGAGATAAGTCAATATAGCATTCGGGTAAGTAAAAACGCGTGTCTGAGTTTTTTTTTTTTTTTTTAAAAAACTACTACTATAATTGGGATGTAAGTAAAATTGCATGGTAATCCTATAGGTCCACTATATAAATTACTATCGACTACTATACATTCCAAACCGTGAAAAACAATATAAGATTAGAATAATATAAATAAATATCGCATTGAACTCGAATATTACTTTTTTATTTACGAATTTAATTATTATTTTTTGAATAAACGAATTTAATTATTTTGATTTAGTATAATTGCACAATAATAACTCCAATAATCAAACTTTATAAATACTAGGATCGATGATTTAAATCCTTAATTAGTTCCTATGAACATTTTGATTAACTCTCACCTACCTATTTATAGTAATTAGTTTAGTCACTTTGTGGCTGGTAGTAGTTTCTGTAGCCGCCACGATTCTCAATCTAGATCTATTTATAGAAGTATAAGATTTTTTTAATTTGAAACAAATATGTTAACATATTTTTTTTCAATAATTAATTATTGTTATTTAAAAAATACACGTACTGTTACTGATTAATAGGTTTAATATTAATGTAATTAATATTTCCAATAAATATAAAAACAACATACAATTAGTTAAATGTATAAAAAAATTATCACTTAAATATTTTGAAATATGCATTTTTTTTGCATGGCATCGTCAGGTCTCTTTGCACCACCACTCATTCCAAATTTAATTTTAAAATCTTATATTTTTAGGAGTAAAGCACTATTTTAACGCAACCGTATGAGGATTATAAATAATTATTTTTTAGTAAATATATTGAAAAAAATTTAATTATCGTGTTAAATCAATTTTCAAACATTAATAATATATTTCACTATTAATAAATTAATAATTAATTAATTAATTAATTTAAGATCGAAAATATATAAGTAGTAGTAGAATTTTCATCGAGGCATAAAATTGTAGCTTTTAACTACGGAGTAGTACGAACAATATACATTAATTAGCGTTCCTTCATTTTCAGTAACAGTGTAACAAATCAATCACATTCTAATGATTACGCTATATATATATATATATGATTACATAGGAGTACTATGAAATATAATATAATTTGTGAATATTTATAATATTCTCATGTTATAATTAAAAGTAATGCTTTCTTTTTTTCCTAATCTAATTATAATAAATGCAAAACTCTTTATGGATATCTTGTCAATGCTTTATGCAGTCTTTCCATGGACTAACCGCATTAAAAGAGATAGTATTAATTTTCGAGCCAAATAAGAATTCAGTTCATTCCAAAATTTCTCATCAATTCCAATAAGATTTTGACAAGTACGCGCCATGAAACTTTTCACTACTCTCTCGTAATTCGAGCATCTTCACTCATTTGAAAAGTAAAGATACATAAAAAAGTAAGATATTGTCCTATAATATTTGATGTGTATTGTTATATTTTCAAAAATAATATATTTTAATAAAATATTTAATGTATTATCATATAAAAAATAATATATATTTTAATTATATTTCACGTAATACTACTACTAGTGTATAAAAATTGTTTTTTGTTGACGAAAGCTGGTCCTTATACTCTCCACCGACAACATAAGAGAAACGGCAACGTATTATGGGAAAGTATAGAATGACTCCCAGAAGGCAATGATTACTCTATTGATATTAATAGAAATAGAATCACTTTTGTTATGGCTGACGTGTCCCCTTTACGGATTGTAGCTAAGGTTAGCCATATAAAAGATATCGTAATTTTGGTTCTGTCAATTTTAAAATATTTATAAATTTTAGTTCATAATATTTGTGTTACAGATTAAATCACTAAAGTTTTAAAATTTTAAATATTTTTAAATTGATCTGACAAAAAAATATAAAATGATCCTAATCTATGGATCTAAATTGTAATTTCACTGTTACCATATAACCTATTTTCATTATTTTTTTTTCAATTTTTTTATATAAAGTATGTGATAAATAAAATAAAAATTATTTTTATAAGATATTAATAAATTAACATATTATACATAATTTTTATATAATTTGTGATTAAAATATGAAATTACAAATAATAACAGATATTATTTGATGTGAATTGTATTTTATAATATATGATTATTATTTTGGAGTTGAATATTGAGTATTTACAAATAGTATATATATTTTTAAAAATGGAGTAGGAGGCTAACCAAATATTAGAAAGTAAAATAGAATCTTGCATTTTGAAGTAGAGACAAGCAAAACAGGTAGATGCTGACTTTGGAGTTTGATTAGCGCAAATTCGTAATTAACCACTTGTGTAGCCCCTAATGCATAATTAACATATATTATTAATCCCACCATCCAATTAGGGTAAAAAAATAGTTAAGATAATAAATAATTAATTTATTGCAAGGCAGTAATGGTGTCATGCACAAGAACATACGGAGAAAGCAGATGCTGAATGTAGTCAAAAACGATCGAATTTGCATATAAAATATTATGCCAAAAAAAAAATCTTTTTTTAATGTGACGTGTTTAGTCAAACGAAAATGATACATCTTAATTTTCTTTGGCAATAAAAGTGTAAAACAAAAAACTTTTAGAATTGAACCCTCTTGTGAAATAACATTAATTATTCACCTCCTTATAGTACGATTCAGCATAAAATTTAGTTTATATATTTTGTAATCGATAAATTTTAATTATAAATTTTATTATTCACTATATATTTAGTTTTATTAGCAATTTTTTTGGACCACTTAATAATCAAATTACAATTCTATCAACTCCTATAACTAATTCACGTCACAAATATTATGTTATATGAACTAACATAAGCTCTAAATAGATTATTTACAAAAAAAAAGTTATTACTATAAATAAATTAATTGACTATTAAACATTTAAATTTAAATTTATCGGCAACTGAATATTTATGACAAATTTGTTAACAACTAAATGTTTTAAGCTTAATTTAATAACTATTAAATATTTATAATTAAAATTTACATTAAATTATATCATATAAATTATTTTATATTTTTTTATTATTATAAACGATGAATATTAGACCACTAAATAATTTTTTAAAAAAAAGTGTAATTGATTTCTGGAAGACACTCTCAGTCTCGGGCAGCAGCTACACACCCACAGTAAGGAAATTAAAGAGGAGCAGTGGGGGGTGGTGGGAAGTAGAGGCCAGCTAAGGCTCTCTAGCGGACGTTGACCTCACACCAAACTTCCTCCCTCCCTTTCCCATGTCTTATTTTGCCTCATGTATCTGTCTCATCTCATCACACTAGCCTCGTACCCACGTTCTAGTTTTCTCACTACCACTATTCCCCCTCAATAAAGTATGATTAATTATAGTCAAATTTAGTTTTAAATATTTAATAATTAATACATTTAATTTTAATATTTTATTATTTGTAATATATTTGATAGTAGTATTAGTTATTTTTAAATATTTAATAGTTAAATTATAATTTCGTCAATTATTATATCACTTTATCTTGAATTTTAAATATACTTTTTATCTAAAAAATTATTACAATAACTAAATTTATATTAATAATAAAATTTATCATTCGATTTGTTAATTACTAAATGTTTATAACTAAATTTGATATTATAATATATTAAAAAATTATTATTGTATTTTTCCCTTCTATTTACGTAATTTCTCATACTCCATAGTTTTAATAACTTTAATACTTATATAGTTCAACTGTAGCCCTAAAAATCCAATAATTATAATTAGTGTAACGAGCTTTTAGTTACGAATCTTTGATCTATTATATTGGGACGATTAAAAGATATGGATTCTTTTAATTATTATACAACTTTGCTTTGGAAGTTTGAATAGTGAATTTCAGTTATTGTTAAAATAGTTTTGGTTCGAAAAAAGTTATGCAATATTACTATTGAGGCGTGGGGTCAAAAATGACAAGGACTAAAATTATTAAGTCATGAACTATATGGACTACTACTACGGGCATTTTGGTTCATAAATATTACTATGATTAAACAACAATGTAATCTTAATCTTATTATTTAAAGGCCACCGGACACCATCACCGCCCATATCCATAACCATATCAGCCTTTCCATACAAACTTCCACAGTTCCACTCGATCCCCTCCTTCTTCCGATCAGCTTCAAACAATCAGCCCAACTCGATCTTTTTCCGGATAGTGGCATTTTGAATTCTGATTCATACAACGGAGGAGTTCGGCAAATTAGATGGGCTACGGCAGGCTAGTTTCGGAGACCGGAGGAGCCTCTTCCAGCCACGAAAATCAGTCCGATGAAGCCGCGTCCGCCAGGCCTCCAAGAAGGAACAAGTTTAAGCCCATTATCATTCTTGCCGCCATCCTCATAGTCGCCTCCGCCGTTTCCGCCGCGGTGGTGGTTACACTCAGAAACAGAGCATCCAGCGGATCGGCTGAGTTCCACCCTAAGCCTTCCAGGTCGATTTCACACACTTGTAGCAAAACTCGTTACCCGGCTCTCTGCATCAGCTCATTAGTGGAATTTCCAGGCGCGCTCACCGCTTCCGACAAGGACCTCGTTCACATTACCGTTAACATGACCCTGCAGCGGTTGGGGAAGGCGCTGTATGACGTCAGCGACATCAACAACCTCGTCATGGACACCAGCGCCCGCTCCGCTTACGACGATTGCTTGGAGCTCTTGGCGGATTCGGTGGACTTACTGGCGAAATCCCTGACCTCCGTGTCTCCCATCGACGGTAGCGGAGTAACCTCCCGTCATTCCAGTGAGGATGTTCGGACGTGGCTGAGTGCCGCTCTGACGAACCAGGACACTTGCACGGACGGTTTCGATGAGGTTGGTGGAAGCACCGTGAAGGATAAGATGTCGGAGAAAATAAAGGACTTGTCGGAGCTCGTCAGCAATTGTCTGGCGATTTACTCGGCCGCCGACGGTAGCGATGATTTTTCAGGGATCCCGATAGGGAACCGGAGATTATTGTCGTCGGAGGAGGATGAGCAACACAGAGAATTCCCGCAATGGCTATCGAGGAAGGACCGAATGTTGCTGGACGCGCCCTTACCGACCGTTCAGGCGGACATAATCGTCTCCCAAGACGGGAACGGAACGGTGAAAACAATCGCGGAGGCAATCAAGAATGTGCCAGAATACAGCTCCCGGAGAATCATAATCTACGTGAGGGCAGGAAAGTAAGTTCACGTGATCTAACTCCGAAAAAGTTAATTGCTGCTTTCCCAACTTGCCTTTTCACCTCCAATCGCAATCCGCTTTTGCTGTCCTTTCTAGTCGTGAAATGACGTTCGTAGCCTTCTCCACGGACGAGCTTCACAAGTCCTACACGTGGCCGCCGCAGAAAGTAGAAATACCTTTAATTTTACCAACATAATTATACTAAAAATAGGATTTATTTTTTTTATTTGAGCTGGGTAAAAAATTTTTAATTATATTTTTTGGTCGGAGTGAGTGATGATATCATTTTCAAATCATGATGTTAGCAAGTTTCAAAAACAGTCATAATTCACAATAATAACAGGAGTTTTCACAAATTTATATATAAAATAAAAACCCTTAAATATTTTTTTTAAAATCTAAAAATATGTTTTCTATTGATTTCAGGTACGAAGAGGATAATCTGAAGGTCGGAAGGAAGAAGACGAACGTAATGTTCATAGGAGATGGGAAGGGCAAAACGGTGATTTCAGGTGGAAAAAGCGTTTACGATAATGTCACCACATTCCATACCGCGTCATTCGGTAAATATTCCCTCACACCTTTCTATTTTTAATTTATTTTAAATCACTGCTTTCTCTGCTAATGCACTGTGTGAGTGCGTGTTTTTGTTTTTCGTGGGTAGTTTAAGGCAAACACCAACGACGTTTGTCGGCCGTGGTTTCAGCCTTTCTGACAAACATTCCTTAAACTTAGATTTAATTTTTTAAAATCTGAAGTAATTTAACGGGTTACAATATTCTAGATTTTTTTTTGGGGCTTTTTCTAAAAGTTCTAATTTTGTTTTTCCGATCATATCCACCGCCGGCGGCGAAATGACCCGTCATTTCATTTGTCACGATCTTGCACGGATTTGCTCTACAATTGACGATGACATTCCTGTTTGAACTATTTTTTCATCACAACGTTAATGGCTAATGTTAACACCTAACATGGCCTTTCCTTTTTCAAACATTTTCTCATGAAAGAAGATGTGACTCGTTTTCATGGAGATTTAAGTCAATAGCCCATTTCATTAGTCTTTCATCCCATCCCATCATCCTGTTTTACTAAACGTTAACAGCTCAGAAAAGGGCTAAGAAAAAAGCCCCTTTTTACTGTTCCATTTGCATTAGTTCCCCTGTTTTTTCCTTTTCTTTTTTGGTCACTTTTCTTGAAAAGAATGCAGCTTTTTGTTTGTCACTAATTATATCCCTGTTCTTGAATATAAGCAATAGAGAAGAGTATTAAATAGGTGGAAAGGTAGAAGTTCTTGAAAGATTTTCTCATGAATGCAATGATTCATGTTTGGGCAATGAAAGGAATTTTGGTAGCTTCATCAAGCATGTTTTCTGGGAATTTTACTTAATGATTGCATTGAAGTCTTAAAGCCCATTTTAATGGCTAACACTAAATATCAAAAAGTGATGAATTATTGTGAACTTTAATGGAAGAAAGCCCATTTATTTGCATTTGTTTCCTAGAATGTAGGATTTGAAGTGTACTTAAAGTAGTAGTTCTTGGGAGTCTGTTGATTCTTCTTTACCTGCAGTCTCCCACCTTGTCTCTTGCTTCCATTTTTACTACTACCCACCTATGCACTACGAATATAAGGATAATGATGGGACCTTAGTAAGTTGGTGGCCTCAATTAAAAGAGACGTCACATTATTGGGAAAAAAGTGGCTCATGGTTACTTATGGCTACTTAGACATCACCAACTTGCTATTGCATTATTGATCAATTTATGCATTTTCTGGGCTTGTCATTATGTCATGCTAACTACCCAACTTTCAAGTTGTCGTCTGGATTTTACCTAAATCTGAAAAAGAAAAAATGAAAATTTTGGACCTAATTTGCTCTTGGAAATGGCAGCTGCTACTGGTGCTGGCTTCATTGCTCGGGACATGACTTTTGAAAACTGGGCTGGTCCTAGTAAACATCAAGCTGTTGCTCTTCGAGTTGGCGCGGATCACGCCGTGGTCTACCGCTGCAGCATTATTGGATACCAAGACACTCTGTATGTTCATTCCCAGCGGCAATTCTTCAGGGAATGCGACGTTTATGGAACTGTAGATTTCATATTCGGAAATGCTGCAGTTGTTTTCCAGAACAGCAGCTTATACGCCCGAAAGCCAATGCCGTTCCAGAAGAACACAGTGACAGCCCAGAACAGAAAAGACCCGAATCAGAACACCGGAATCTCAGTTCACGCCTGCAGGATCGTGGCGACCGGCGACCTCGAGGCCTCAAAAGGGAGCTTCCAAACTTATCTAGGCCGGCCCTGGAAACTGTATTCCCGAACAGTGATCATGCTGTCAAACATCGGGGATCATATCCACCCGAGGGGCTGGCTGGAATGGAACGCGACGTTCGCACTGGACACTCTGTATTATGGCGAGTACATGAACTATGGACCAGGGGCGGCCCTGGGGCAACGAATTAAATGGCCGGGCTATCATGTACTTACAACGGTTGATGAGGCCAGCAAGTTCACAGTTGGTCAGTTTATATTTGGATCTTCATGGTTACCTTCAACTGGGGTTGCTTTCATGGCTGGCCTATCGACCTAAGTTAAAAAAGAAGAGAAAAGGGATGTCGTCAAGTCTATATATTTCTTCCATATCCAAATTGTTAATCCAGCTGAGGGCTTATTAATTTGGACCAGATGGTACATATAGTTGCTGCTGTCTACTCTATTTTTTTCCTTCATAATTCCAATAATTTTACTGATTAAAACCGAGCTTTGTACGGCTCTAGATGAAGCTCCATAGGTATATATACGTCAAGTTAACAGCTTTTTGAGTTCTTGCCACCATTGTCCAATCCAAGTGTTTCTCATCAACTTTATGCCCCTTTTATTCAGATGTTTGATTTCCGACCAGATTTTAGTATAATATAAGACACTGTTGTAAATATTCCTTATTCAAAAAGAAGATCACAGCAGTTAATGATGTAGAAGAAAGAAAGCAATGAAGCCTGTCGGTGGTGACATTGGATTCTTTCACAGTATCTGTAAAAAATTATACAGCGTTAGTCGACCCTATCATCAATCATGTAGTTTCGTCAGCTGTCCAAAAGGAAAAGGAATTAATGCAGAGCAGCCGGGCCAGCTATGGCGAGTAATATTCTGATTCAAAGTTGACGCCCGCAACAATTCAACGAGTAAACGTCAACAAGAAGCAAACAAAGAAATAGTGGCCATTGTAAGCTACGACTATTCTGCATCAATGGCTGGGCACTCCCAACCTTTCTCGAGAGCAATTGTTTCAAGAACTGCATTTACCATTATGAAGACAAAACCCTTTTAACTTTCAGAGTTGGCTACTCCTTGGACCACCGTCATGGCCAACCTAGCCAACAGGGAGAATTTTGCATCGTAGATGATGACAACTGGAAGTTTCAAGAAAGGTTTCTAGCGTCCCTCCAGCTGTTGGATTCCGATCTTGTCATTGACTGTATGTTTGCAAAATTGCTTTTGGTTATGATCCCGGCCAGCCGCCGGAGGCTGGATTCCCCGCGGCATTTGAAGGTGCCACCGGATTAATCATCGGAGAAGCAACTCATAAATTTCTGAAAAGACCCAGACGGAAAAAGAATAGAAAAGCAGAGCAATGAGAGAAAGGACATCTAATTGTCTTCTCTTTTCTATCAATAACAGGGTAAAAATTTAAGCAAATAATGGAAAATGAGTCCCATGCCATACCTGTGAGACCATGGCATTATACCCGCCGGCGGCGCCTCTAGACACGAAGGCACTATGAGAGACGACGCTTCACCATACGAGACCCACGCGAAGAAAGGTACTAGGTTCCCTAAGCGATGGGACGAGTAGAGGGCGTCCTGGGGCCAGATTGGCCGGTCAGGAAGTTGCCGGCGGCGAGAGTAGGAATACGTTGAAATTTTGTGGGACATTTAGGGGTTAATATGTTAATTGCATTAGGCTCTTGATTATTTTGCTTATTTTTCACAAAAAGCCATTAGACTTTGATGATCTATTAACCATCCAAATAACTATAAAGAATTGGTCACAATTTTACAATTCGACCAAAATTTAAAAGATATAAATTATTTTGGAATGATTTTGGTATGCTCAAATGCGATTTCTCCATCAACGAAATGCAGAGCTAAGATTGAATCTCACAGATGAACATAACAAAAAGAAAAGGGATGTTCATAGCAAAGCTAATAACATTAATGAAGAGTTCAGGACAGAGGAAAAAGAGGAGTTTGGTTATTTGAAACAAGAAGATTTGATGAGAAAATGCCATCAACACTCAGGTTTCAAGGATTCCAAGGGTTTAAACATGGCGCCAGGTACAATTTACAGATGAAAGGTGGGCACTAAGTGGGAAGTTATTTCATCCAAGGAATGCACATACTTTATCTACAGATTTTACTTCCTACATCAACTTGCAGAGAGTCTATCCAGGTAACCATCCATGAATGTTGATACTGACTCAAGAAATGCTGCTTCACAAGTTCCGGGAAGTACAGCTTCCTGCGCTTCTTTGACGATTTGCTCGATGACCGATTCCTTCTTCAATGTTTCCCTGCACATGATGCTTCCAATGGCAAATGGACTAAGCCCCCTCTCCGCACCTTTCTTCAACAGCATAGTGGAGATGCGAAGGACTCGTGCACATTTGAATGAAAGTTCCCATCCACAGAACTTCAATAGCTCAATATCTTTGTCTGCATCAAGTGACTTTATATAGGCAACTGTCTCTAGAGAATATGGTTGGCGTGCCTGAGGCCAATAGAGCCAGTCAAAGGTGCAGTCCTCAAACTGCAGCAAGAAGACAACTCTGAGATGCAACTAAAAAGAAAGCAAAGAGAAGAAAACAAAGCCAGAAAAAAGCTAAAGATGTAAAGAATCACAACAGTCAGTCAAAATTATGTCATTCATCAAAATCTGGATTACATTATGTTATTTCCACTCTGAATATAGTCAATTCAATGAGTTCTCCACTACTGATTCACACACCTTTTATTGGTACCCTAAAAATGATTGATCAGCCACAATATCATGATCAGAGAGTACATGCTTCTGGATCAGATTACAGCTCAGTGTCCAGGGAAACGTCTCAAAGTCATAAATTAACTTTCTAAGAAACATATTATCTCTATGTTCTCATTATCTTAAGGTTTAAATTGTCATGGGGTAAATGCTATAAATGATTGAAGAAAGATACTTTGTACTTACACTTTCTGGAAAGCAGTAACCATGGTCGATTGGGATGAGCCGAACTTGACCATCTTCAGCATTTTTGTGAACCAAGATGTTGCCAGCATGCCTATCTGCATTTGCTAACCTAATATCCAAAACAGTTATCTTATGTACTTCATCAACAGGGAATGCACGAGGTCCCATGTCCTCACAGCTTCCACAATTCTCCATGAACATTTGCAGGGATCCAATCTTAATATTCTTCAGGTCATATCCCTCAGGATAATTGAATTCTTTATGTCTACACTTGACCATTACTGTTGGAGGAACACCAGCAAAACCGTTTGGATCCCTGCACACCGAGTGATGTTCACCACTTGGATAATCCAAGATGTATGCAGCAACTTCCCTGAATGCCCCTTCACCAACTCGTGTCCCTTTCTTTAAGCCTTCACCATCCAACGACAAGGGCAGCCCTCGAGGGTTGTTCACAGCCATAGGCTCCTCATCGATTGGCTTAAATACAGCTACAAACTTCTGACCAGATGAATCTTGCATCAAATAAGCACCACCAGCACCCTCAGATGACCTAATAGGCGGGTTACTTTTCTCCAGTCCACTGCAGGTGTCATTAAGAAGCTGGTTAATAACTGGTGACAACACAGTATTGGGATTAACCACAACTGGTTCCAGAATAAATTCTTTCTCAAAAGATTTTATTGATGCAGCCTGAAGTTTCTCAGCCAGTAAGTCCTCCTCAGATTCATTACTTCCTACTGCATCAGTCCTATTTTCATTAAACTCCGAAACAATAATGGAGACTTCAAAATCATTTTCGATAGGCTTGGCTTGAACTTTTACAGACCTACGGACGAGCAAGTGTATCACAGCTACATTACTTTTACATATATCACTTATGAGTCTCTGATCTTCAAGTTCCTCACCATTGCATAATAGTTCTTGATCCCCAAGATCAACAAATCCTTTCCCCTTCTTAGCTATCTGCTGTTTCACATACCCCACATTTCTTTTTCTCTCAACATGGAACTCAAACTCCTTCCCGCACACAGTTTGAACAGTAATGGCCTGGAGATCAGATAGCCTAAGAACTAAATGCAACACATTTCCGTCCGTGACACCATAGTCCTGAACACTGGACTTACTCCTAGCTAATTCTTTCCCATCAAAGACAAGTTTCTGCTTCTTAACATAGAACCCCTTACGGTTTTGAATTCTAAGCTTCACAGAAGCAATGGAATCAGAACCAAGCACACGCATAGGAATCACCGAGCCACCAACAGTCAGAAAAATTAAGATTGAATCATTCGACCACGGACCGTTCTTATCAAAAGCATGGCCAGGGAAGTTCCAATAATCTTCATAAACAGGACTAAGAGCCACACTGGCGATCGACATTGCAGCCTTAAAAAAAACAATTATTTTTCCATTAGCCAGATCACAAAACCCCAAAATCTAAAACCTTAATACACCAAAACCAATTATATATGCTGTTCTGAGATCGAGATTCAAAATATATCCCACGAGGACATGAAATCAAGCAAAAAAAGGCAAAACCCCTAAATAAACCACCAATAGATAGCCAGTTGAACTAGGAACTTCTGAACTAAACTCCATAGAAATGCCGAAGTAGGAAATGGTAAAAATAAAACCTTGATTCAATATGCTGAAAAGCAAACTTCTTACCAGGGACAGGAGAAGTCAGAAGAAAACTGTAATCAAGGCTTGAGCTTGCGCATGAAGAATTGATGTAGAAAAGCAGCAAAAAACTAAAGGAAAAACAAAAAAAGAAAAGGCGTTTCATCCAAAATCCAAATTGATGCCTTCCATCTCCATCTCCGATCACTCTGATTAGCTCCTGCAAATCAAAGCTTCAGAGAATACATTTCAGTAAGCAGAGTGAAGAAGAAGGAAGAAGAAGACTGAGTCGGTCTAGCGTATTGATATTCTTCAGATAATTTAAACAGGAAAATACTGTGATTAAATTTAACCGCAAGTCTCGGGGGATTATCATCGATCAATTTGGAATTTACAAAGTTCTAGAATTTACCTCCGTTTAAACAAGACAAAACAAAAGACGAAAAGAAAAGTAGTAAA
This sequence comes from Knoxia roxburghii, assembly GCA_030378225.1. Taxonomy (NCBI): domain Eukaryota; kingdom Viridiplantae; phylum Streptophyta; class Magnoliopsida; order Gentianales; family Rubiaceae; genus Knoxia; species Knoxia roxburghii. Next base: position 2,520,130 of record CM059415.1, read on the forward strand.
AACGTATGCTTTTTACCGTAGGTTACAGAAGGTAAGGTGGAATGTCCGCCTTTTGCTGTCTTTACCGCTCTTTTACTACTATTATTTATCTTCTCAGAGGCATTCACACTATAAAGCCTTCCAAAATGAATTTATAGTCCTTTCAGGGTTTTTTTTTTTTTTTTCAATTATTATAAAAAAAGTATTTATTCGCTATTATTAAAATTATTACATTAAATATGAATAATTTATAATTAAAAAGTTAAAAATTATATTAAAATCTAATTATGATCTTCCTTCCCATCCTATCATTAGTCTCATGTTTTTATGTAGCATTTGGATTAAATTAGCCTACAAAATTACATACAATAACGGAGCACCGGAAAAGATGCACTTCTAATCTACCAGTTATCGTGCCACAATACAATGTAAAAAAAAATTCTTTTTTTAAGAACAATGAAATATAAATATAGGGAAGAAAAAGGCGGTAAAGTTTACTGGGTATCTCATTCATATGAACAAATGAAACAATGTGTGTTGTGAACTTTGTACAACAGTAAGATGAGATGGCTAAGTTACAAAGGTACAGTTGAAAGATGCCCAGTTGTTGTCCCTTATTTCCATGGAATCCCCCAAAACTGGAGTTGCCTGGGAATGATCAAGTACAAGGAAAGCTAAAATTATAAGGTTTGGACAACCCAAATATTTCCTCAAAAAACACAGTCCAAACAAACACAAAGCCATGTTTGTTCTGAACATCAGCAAATCAATCACAAGTTCCTCTCAATGAAGTCCCAGATCCTCTGTTCCATGTATATCCTGTCCTTGATCCCCCGAGGCATGTGCCGCTCTTCTGGAAATATCAACAGTTCATAAGTCTTCCCGGCCGCCACCAACGCATTCACAAGCCTGGCCGTGTGCCGGAAATGCACATTTTCATCAATCATTCCATGGACAAGCAGCAGTTTCCCTTTGATTTTCTCTGCATGGTGCATCACAGAGCTGCACTGATAACCTGAAGGGTTTTCAGCAGGCAAACCCATGTATTTTTCGGTGTAGAAGGTGTCGTATCCGTCCCAGGATGTCACTGGGGCGCCGGAAACTGCACATCTGAATACTTCAGGGAACCTTGCCAGAGTCATGGCTGAAAGATACCCACCATAGCTCCAACCGTATATTCCAATGTGGCCTTGTTTTGCTAAGCCAGTTTTTATGAGCCATTCGGCTCCGGTTAGTTGATCTTCAGCATCGATTTGGCCACAGTTGTACTTCAGCGCACCTTCAAACTCGAGTCCCCGTCGAGCAGTTCCTCTGTTGTCCATCTGAAAAGGCAAAGAAAGACTCATTATGACATTGAGAAGTAAGGCTTTTATTCTTCCAATTTCATTGCCCGGCAAAATCGGGGAAGCAAGAGTTCCAAGTCTGTAGCTAAAATTTGTTTCCAACAAAATCATGCATTGACTTCCTTGCACTATATCAAGAGGAAGCACCAAAAGACCTGAATTCTAAATTATTTAAATAGAACCAACTCTCACAAGAGAAGTTCCAATACCATCTGGTGAAGAACTCTCCTGGTATCTTGGAGACAAAATCTCCTGATTAGCTTAAATATTCAATTTCAAGGAATGTACCAGTTTAGAAATAAAAAACCAACCTGGGCTCCCTTTTCTTTTGAAGTAAGAGCAGGCTAGAAGTTTTGACCAAAAGACAAACAGATAAGTAAATAGATAGTCAGGTTTACTAATAGATTTTGAAGCAAGAAGCCAACCTTCCATACTAAGATGCCTTTGTTCTTCAGATACTGAGGTCTCATATCGACTGTGTTTACCCAGGAATCGCACACTAGCTGTATGCCGGGACCACCATAGACTTGTATCATTGTCTTGTATGGCGGAGGTCCAAATCTTGCAGGATCAGGCTTGTATAGTGCCCCGTATAAAGTAGTTCCATCTTTGGCTGGCATCTCTACTATCTGTGGAGGCTCAATCTGGAGCTTTTTGAACATGGGTATGCTAAGTGGTTGGTCATACAAAGTCATAATCAACTGTCCTTCATGCAAGGAGCAAAGTGATAGTTTGGGAGGTGAATCCAGTGAATCATGAATATCAATGAACCTCTGCAGCTGATGATCAAGAACAACTACATGTTTCCCTCTTCCGCGAGTTAGTCTCAACGGGGCCTCTAAGGGACAGTTTGCTTCAGGGAATAACTTAGCACAATACAGGTGAGACTCTAAAGGACTATCTAATGTTCCAATAAAGTAAATAAGGCCAGCTGCCTCATTCACACCCGCTACTTGCTCAACCATCCAATCCCCTTGAGTTATAGGTCCCAAGCAAACTCCGTTTTGGTCGTGCAGATACAGGTGTCGGAATCCTGTTTTCTCACTTGCCCAAATAAATCCCCCATGATATGTATTCAGTCCTTTGTCTAATGAGGTGAAACAATCATGAAGGTTGATCCATGTCTCATGTTCTTCTTCCAGAAGTACTTCCCTTCGCCCCGTTCTAATATCAAACCTAAGGATCTTGAGCTTCGAATGAGATCTATTCAAAACCTGAGCGGTAAGAAAATTTCCCTGCATCCAATTAACTCTAGCTAAATATTCCTCTTCATTGTTAGTTTGGTCCTTTCCTCCACAGAGTAGGTCCATCCAAGTCACTGGACCTCCTCCAACAGAAACCACTCCCAGGCGAACTTTCACATTGGTTCCCCCAGCAAATGGGTAAGCATGGTCTTCCTGGGCATCTAAGCCAACGGAATTTTTACCTTGGTGCATGATTCTGTACAGAGGTACCTCAGATGAGGCAACCTGTGTAAATGCCAAAAATTTGCTGTCCTGTGACCACCAGTAACCATTTTTTCGTTCCATCTCCTCCTAAAATTAGCAAGATAAACCAGTTATTTTTCTGTTTCCCAGTTATATTACTTGCCCTAAACTTGCGAAAATGTTAAAATCTCAAAAGGTGGAGGATTAAAGAGAAACAAAATCCTCACCTGCGCTATATACTCGGCAAGACCATGTGTCTGGGAAAACCAAAAACAGAAATTTTCATTAAATTCATAAACTTTGAGAACTATACAATGTAATGGAAAACAATACAGGCAACACGAATGTTTGCTTGAATCACTGTAGAGGTGACTTTCTTTGCAGAATAACCCTAAACCGGGAACAAACCGACGAGCACAAATGAGCACCCCAAAAGTTAGTTACTCACATCATGATAGAGACTCAATGGCAGATTATCCAAAATAGAATGATTGTTCCAAACAAGCACATGATGTTTGTAACAATCTTATGGCTTCTGCTGGCATAGAGCAATCTCAAATACACGAAGGCCAACTAAAGCAAGCTTACCAGATTGTTTCCATCAGCACCAGATGTCAACTGCTTTGACTCATTGTGAAAGAGATTTAACACACAAAGTTCACCATCTCTCACGTATGCAAGCATGGTGCCATCTGGGGAAATGTGAGGATCAATAATTGGAGATGCTGCAGCACTAGGAACCTTAAGCTCTGGTTGACGATGAAGGTCCTGGATATATACCTGTCATTTGAGGCACAGGTCCAGATCAGATATCCACCAGAACAAAAGATAAAATCACAACCTTGCTAGTTTTGGGGAAATTAGAGCCAAAAAAAAACAGAAAGAAGGTCTCAGCAATTCATATTTGCACATAAAAAAATAGTTTTATTCCAGCATTTGGAAAATCAAATTCTGCAGTTTAAACACAAATCAACTATGACCTTCGATATAATGTATGGAATGTAATCAATGACAATAAATAAGATCAGAGTACAAACCCCAGCAGGTAAAGGCACCATAACAGACTTCTTTTTTGAGCTTGCTTTCACCCATTCATAACGTGTTACTCCCAAGCCACGCTCCCTTGATCTCTCCCTTCTCAATTTCTCTTCTGCTGATAAATTATTCTCATCAAGTCCACCATCTGGAGGACTGAAAAACAATTCCTGCTTGCTGCTCTTCAGATCAAAAACAAACAGCTTTCTGTTCAAAGTTTGATCAGGGCTGAACAGGTAGGCCACCAAGGTATCATCAGGGCTGAAACTAATCAAAGATGGAACCCCAAAACCTGGCAAGGGATACTGCACAATTTCTTCTACAGGAAAAGCAATGCAGTCATCCAATGGCTGCACCGTGATTGGATCAGTTACCGGCATGTCACAAGAAAACGACCTCCCACGTTTCGTAGTCTTCTCCTTTCTATTGGATAAATTGTTGGATTGCATTACCAATGACGTGGTTCAAAATAGAACAGCTTACACATCAAACTGTGCAAACTGACAAACCTGCACCAAATCCCAATACTTAGCAAACATCATTTAACAAATACTTCATTACTTACTTCCTAAGTGCATTCTCATTGAACATAAAACGATCAACAGGCACAACATAAAACTTATTTAGAAAAGGAAAAAAAGGAACAACTAAGACTAGTGACTATAAGGAAATAAACTAGAAGCAAAACCATCACTAATATCCTTTTCTCTTTCCCTTTTCTATTGAAGTCAACTTAAAGTTCCTCGCTTTTTCTTGGGCCTCAAAGTAAAAACAGAACAAATTCTCTCTACGGAATTGTGAAAAGAAAACCAACAAACTGAAGAAAAAATACATCATACACCTGCCAATCATATGGATAACACAGCAATTCAATACGAAAACCATTAAAGATAGCTACTTTAATTTGGGTTTTCTTTCTTGTCCTTTGCCCACAAAAGAAAAGGAAAGAAAAAGTTGAAGAGGGTATGTAAATGTGGAAAGAGATTCGGACATCCAACCTGAAAATGGAAGAGGAAGGTTCAAAATTTGATCGGCCCACAAAGGGAAAAGGGCATCATCATCAACCCAGTAATCTCAACTGTACAAGATCCCTCTATTTCTGATGAACCACTTCTTCAATCAGTCTTTTTCTTTCCTTTTTCTTTCCCCCTTTTTCATTTTAGTTTCTGGGCTAGGAAGACAAAATCTGAGAATCCAATCGACTTTGAAGTTTGATTCCTAGACTTTTCGCACCGGCGGTGGCACACCGAAAGATCCATGATTGCTAGTTAAAAACTAGAACTAAAAAGCAGCTGTTTATGATTGGGAAGAAAATTTTTGTCCTTTTAGATTTAATTAATTATAAAATAAAATAAAATTATCCAGTAGTAACTTTTACCTCCTTCTAAGCCGCTTCTATAGAGATACGTTTATGTTTTCTTTTCTTTTTTTTCTTCCTACATTTTTAATAAGACAATAGCACTATTTTGTAAGCCTTATCTCGAATATAATGTAAAAAATTTTCGTTCTGGGAAACAAAAATCCCCAAGAAAGTGACGAATTTACTGAAAAATAAAGAGGAGGAAGTCAAAGTTTGTACTTTTGATTTGTTCATACGAGGAATTTAAGCCTGTTACAAACGTTTGTCTGCATGGAAGATCTCTCTAACGTTATCAAGTTTCAGAAAGAAGTCCATTTTTGTTTCAGGGGAAACAGAGGAAAGTAATTTTGAAGTCCATTTTCAAGTTGTATGTAGCTGTGAGCTATGCGTGCAAGTTTGTTTGAATAAACCCAAACAGAAACAGTGTTCAGAATCTGTTTATTCCAATTTATTGATTCATATATAACTGGGGAGGCCGCCATTACAGACAAAATTTACTAGCATTAGTCTCTCAAAAGATACGCTTACATACATAAGAAGCAGAAACTGCTCTCTAAAGTTGGCAGCAAAGAAAAAACCAGCCATCTTCAGCTCTCTCTGATACTTGGCTTTCTAGCTAGAGAAGGCGGTTCTTCTCCGGCAGCGCAAGCCTATACCGCATGGTTGTAACTTGTCTTTCTGCATATGGCCATTCTAACCTTCATGTATACCTGTACAATTGAACGACGGATAATGTTCGGAGAAAGAACCACCAGGCCAGGAGACCGCGAAATGGTGATATTCCCCCATGTCTGATTCGGCGAGTACTTTATGCAAAGCCTTATATTCAGCTGATTGTTGCAGTGGTGGCGCTTTTAGTAGGAGAGTATATTGCAAGAGGAGATTCCCAGAAGAAGTTCAGCCTATATTTCTGAATCATCAACTTCAGAGCTTACCAAAAAGCTGGGGAAGGACAGAGTTATATCCCTGATCAAAACAATCCAGAATGGCAGGTGACTCCATTAGTAATAATCTAGCATCTCCTCCACTAGCTAGCAGATATTAAGTTTATAGTATACCACAATTAGCTCTATTTCATTTACTTAAGGCACTTACTTAAGGTACGGAAGGGTCATATTCTTCATAAGAGAAGGATACTTCGACACAAATTCTTTCCACTCTTCTTGATCAATCCGTCCATCGCCTTTTGTATCTGCATCTTTGAACGTCTACAAGCCCAAAGTTAAGAAGTTTGTACTTGGAGATGAGCAAAAGCAATTAGACAACATCCAAAATTACTCACCTTATCCACAATCATTTCAACATAGTCATTTGAAAGTGTAAGCTCAGATTCATGCAGAAGCGCCAGGACCATCTCTTTTAACTGCCAGTTAATAGTTTGCATTACACTCAGGAAGGAATATGTCTATTTTTGCATTTCCAAACCAACGTAAATGCACCGACACTAAGAAAAATCCAAGCAATGCCACATATTAAACATATCAGCAAGTCTAAGCTCAGTTCAATTTATTAGTGCCATTCCCAAAGATTTAGGATCAGAAACTTAGAAACACAACAGTAGAAAATAGTAGTTGTTCTTACCTCTTCTCTCTCGATATAACCGGTTTGTCTTAGATCATACAATCTGAATGCAACTGCCATAAGGAATAAAGTTTTTGGCGAGTGAATAAAAGAAGGAAACGATAGACAAGAACTTGAGCCTCAATTCGTGGTACACAAAATCAAAATCAATTCTTACATGCAATTTTGTCAGCTATTGGTGCATCTGGGTGAAAGACCCCTAGAGACCGGACGAATTCGCCAAATTCAATTACGCCGTTGCGTTTGACATCAAACAAATCAAATATCTGCAGGAGTATGTATGTAAGGTGATTCAGTTTCAGGCAATCATGACTGCAGATTTTTTACCTTCCATATTAGTTCATTCAAAAAAGAAACATCAAGAATCCAAGAAGCAACATGCTTGATCCAAAAACAGAACGTTTGCATGGTGATCGGCAGTTTCAGTTGCAACTAAAGCAAAACGAAAAACCAATACATACCCGGTCTAAAAACAGGTTCCTTTTGTTTCTGTTCCTAAATAGCGCGAGCTGAAATTCTTCCTGGTAATAGAATTCCATTAAACAGCATTCATCATTATTGAGAACATTCTTTCCTTGTGGTGAGACCATTCGATATCCAGACATAAACAAAAGTAAATTGGAGAGTACCTTGTGGATGAGACCATCATCGATTATAGAGCTGCTGATTTTCTTAAACAGTTCATATAATGCTTCTACTTCACTCACTGTAACTGCAAGAGAAACATCATGCACCAAAAGCGTAAGTATATTTGATTTGGGCTCTAGTTTTCAGTTACAGAATAAGAAAACAACACAAATGTTGACAGGGTGAAGCTTAAGCACAAACAAGTTTTTTAACATTTTAGCAGTTCCAGTATATAACCAGGCAAACAAGAAGAACAATGCATGTCAGAGGCATACTCACAAGGTGTCTCAGCAGCAAGAACAGTAGGTTCCTCATAACCAGGGACTTTCCTGAAGTTCTTTGAGTGAAAGCACCCCATCAATGCTGCAAGACTTAATCCAAATCAAGATCTCGAACTATCGAAGTATCCAAGTACGCTGAAACAAAGTAGAATATAACCAGAAGAATTCAAATTCTTAGTAAATTACTTAAAAAAACAAGAAGTTACTCAACTTAAGCCTTCAGATGAACTAGAACTTCAACATACAGGAGAAGAAATCAAGAAAGTACATGACAGTGCATTGAAGGTGACCAAACTCTCTATTATAGTAACACACTTTTCTCGTACTGTAATAATTGAACACTTTATAACACGATGACATTTCATTAACAATAGCGAATTCAAGTTTAAAATAAAGTCGATATCTTGAAGCAAATTGAACTGTTGAGGAGATAGACGAATAGTTATAAATCTGCCAGCTCAATCCTAAGATGGGAAGACCTATATACCCAAAGGTGAAAAAGCAAATCAATGAATAGCCACTCGCTTCACCATCAAAAGATGCGGTCCAGTACAATTTTTATTCAATTGATTCCATCGAAAAATACAAAAATAACTTCTACTGATGTTTCCCATCAGCACCACCAACAGGGCTATTACTTTTCTTTTATTTTTTCCCTTCTGTGTGGGGAAGAAAACACAGAGACACACGCATAATATGAAGTGATTCAAAGCCCACCTTTCCCATCAGATCCTCCCTAACAGTCAATAAATTTGGGGATAAGAATCCATCTGCATCACAAGTTGCCATGCAATTAAAATATCGGAACCCAAATAATAACTTGAAACACATGATTCATGTCGCGGTGGGTCAAACACAAATTACCCTAAAAAGTTTCCCAAAAGCAAATTGGAAAAACTGCCGACAATCCAGCACCAAATCAAAGACAAATGAAAAACCCAATACGCAATCGGGAGGGAAAATTAGGTAAAGAACAAAACTTGGCAATCGGGAGGGATCGAACCCATGGAAATGCAGATTCCAGTGAACGCTTCTTTCTCGTCGAACAGAGAAATAAGTAATCCCCATAAGACCATGACAAAGAGTGCACGAATGTAAAGAAGAGGGCGGAATAGGCACGTCTATTTCCAGAAATTTGGAATATGTTTTGATAAGGACGAAAAATTCGACCAAATTTCCTTTTTTTTGGCTCCAAATGTTGAAAAATTGGGCTGTGCAGTGTGCAGAGTCAAATTAATGAGAAATATCCACCCTTTTCTTTTTGTTTCCCTCTCAAATGCAGGGGATTCTGATTCAGTGAAACACAAACTTCAAGAACCCATTTTAAGCTACCTTAATGTACCATGATCATGTTACGGAATTGGAAGATAAAAGAGTAAATGCCCAGCAAATGTCTCAACTTGTTTCTCTTAAATCTTGAAAAGTGAAAACAGTAAACTTCTCTCTAATGCAATAAAATTAAATCAAACAATCTTCAACAACTAAACACATAACAGAAGAGAATAAACCTCCAATCTCAGAACCCAGATAGGATCACAGCAATGAGAGCAAAATAACGCATGCAATAACATTGAATGTCCTATCCATTCCTCTGGCTGAGGGTCCTCCAACAAGCTAGGCAGCACAAAAAGAGAGACCCGGGTTTGAGAAAACGGCGGGGGATAAAATTGAAAAGAGAAACAAGGATTATATAGAAGACGAGAGAAGCTCACCGAGAGAAGCTAATTGACAACGTTTGCATTGGGCTGCGTATTTTTATAAATAAAGAAGAGATGACTTATGATAAGCGATCAGTGTTATGATTAACAAATTTTAACAGTTAATAATAAGTAATCAAGTTGTGGGCTTGGTTCAGAGAGTAGATGCCAGAAGAGACAGAAGTAGACAGGTTAATAATTTAGGATGGAAAGGGATAATATCGATAGGAGTCGGCACCAGAAGGCGGAAACTTGCGCCATCTCGCGACCCATAGCTGTTGTATTATTTGTTTAATCTGTGCGACAGCCGCCCGTGTAGCCTCAACAACTTGCGCGCATCTTCCGTTTACTTTTCTGCGTCCATCGCCGTCGCCGTCGAACCCAGCCCTTTGAAGATGATGGTATCCACATATCATATTCACAATAATCAACCAAACAATAGGAGCAAATAGTGCATGTTGAATTGAAGAGACGAGCAAAGAATATTGGTTTCAACCAAAATGAATCCTCGTTGGAATCAGAAATTCCAAATTATGCCACTGTCTTCGAATCTTATGTAAATTAAGGGAAGTACATTTTTAATAATACAAGTTCATTTTATGGAATTCTCCCGTTGATTAAAAATTCATTCATTTTATAGAGTTATTTTGTCAGTCTGGAGATATCATATTTTCCAAATTCCTGAGTTTTGTCAATATTGTCCTGCGAGTCAAAACTAAACTATTAAATTAAAAAAGACAAAAAATTGTAAGAATAGCTTTATGGTACATTTAATATCAAAATTAATTTTGTTATTCGACATATTTAATCATAATAATAATTTTTTAATGTATTTAACAATTGAATCATAATTTTGGTTTTCCTTACATCACATAACGTCACACACAAATTCTATATCACGTGTACTAACTAACACGTCATCATGAGTTCACATACAATTTTTTATTCAAATTTAACATTTAATTTGGATTAAAAAAATAATATATATGAGACTCAAACTGACGTACGAGTTCCTATGATATAAAATTTGTTATGTAGAATTTAATTTGTGTGACTTGCACATGACATAAAGATTGATAAAATTATAGTTTAACCGTACTCAAGAAAATTATAATTTATTCATCACCAAACTTTATAATTAAGTTAAATACTATATTATATATATAGTACAAATACTAGCCTATATTATATAAACTATTCGTATATTTTTTTCTATTAAGAAAATAATATTATTAAAAACGAATATTAGTAATAAGAGTTCACTTTAACAATTTTCCAAACAAATCACAGATCCATTTACCTCATAGAGTTATCTTGTCAGCTGAAAATATAATAATTTTCAAATTTATTAAGACTATCAAATATCCTCTAATTTTTTTTTATCATCCACAAATTACCATTTTATTTTTATTTCTAAATAATAAGAATATTTTCATAATTGAGCAACAATAAATTGAAAAAATCATAGTTAGTAGTGCACTTTTCAAACCCTTCAGTTCTAATAACGTTGTCATGTCAATAAAAAATAAATAATTAAAAGAGCAAACGGAAAAGGGAAGGTTATGAAAGTTGAATTTGGTTTGTTAATTGTAAGTTTGCTGATAAATCACAGTAACCTGTTATTATCATCTTATTGTCATTCAAGGAAACAACAGACACATTATTTAATATATATTTTTTAATTATACAAAATCGTTTTCAATTTGAACTGTTTACAGCTTACCTAATTTTACCATTTTAATAATTGATTTCTGGAATGCTCCAAATTTTGGGCATGGAAATATATGAGAGTGACTTGTAAATGAATAACTTAAGACAAAGCAAGTCGACTCCTGAGTTTTAATTTGTAATAATCGGACCGGGTAAGTGTGATTAGGTATTCTTAAACATGTGATTAGTTACGGGATTAATGGGATTAATTTCCCACCACTCAACTCGTGATTAAATTAAAAGTACGGACAATTAATATCTCACGTCCATTTCAAATCAAAACACAAAGCTTTCATAATTATTATAATATGGGAATAACGACAAATTTTTTTTCTTTTCATTTTTTTTGGATTGTAGCTTTCAATTAAATATGGTTTAATGTTGGATTTTTACTTAAAATAAGTAAAAATATGTATGTTTTGAAGGGTTGGATATATTTATATAAAAATGTATACTCATAATTTTTTTTTGTCATTTTATTATTCTATCTCTTAAAATAATAACGGTAAAACGATAATAATAATACTATTACAAAATACTTATGAAACACCAGTGGCTAACCCTAGGTATATAATAGAATTTCTTTTTTTTATATTATTCCCTTTTAATTTTTAAATAATAAAATTTTAAAAATAGTTCAAATACTATTTTTACAAGACATTTTATATTTTTATGCAATTTTTACTTTTTTTAGTTTGAAATGGTTTATATTTAATGGTAAAATTTTGAAAAAATAGAAAATATTTTTACAAAAAATTTTAATAAAATAAAACTAAGAGTAATTTTATATCATAAATTAAATAATGATTGATAATTTATCTGTATGCATAAATTTAAACATTAAAAAAACCGAAAATTATGTTTTTAAAAAGTCACTTTCTTTGGGCTTGTCATACGTTCACTATCCATTTGAGCTAAAATAGATGGCCCAATGACTAATGGGAGCAACTATCAAAGCAACCAAATGTGGCCCAATGATGAATAGAGGTACATTTCTTTATCCTATCTTCTCCAGTTGTTCTACCCTCTGCTTAAACCCTAATCCCCAAAATCTCAGTCCACCGGAAAAAATGGCTCTCTCAAAACCCTCATTTCTCCTCCCCCTCAGAACCATCACAACCAAATCGCGATTCTACAACCACCACCGTTTCCACCCGAGTCCTGCTCCTTTGTTCCTCACTCTACGTTCCCTATCCTTTGCCACTCCCGAGGAAGCAGCCGCCGAGCGACGTAGACGTAAACGCCATCTCCGGATAGAGCCCCCACTCTCCGTCCTCCGCCCCCAGCAGCAATCCCCGCCGCAACCACCTCGACCTTCCTCCCCCGCGGCTAATCAAAACCCCAATGCCCCTAAACTCCCCGAGCCTGTCTCCGTTCTTTCCGGAAACCGGCTCAATCTCCATAATAAAATTTTGACGCTGATCCGCCAGAACGATCTGGAAGAGGCGGCGCTCTACACGCGCCACTCGGTGTATTCCAATTGTCGTCCCACTATGTACACCTGCAATGCTGTAATGGCTGCCCAATATCGCCAGGCTAAGTATGCTGATCTCCTTTCCCTCCATCGGTTCATTACGCAGGCTGGAATTCCGACCAACATTGTCACCTACAACCTCCTCTTTTCCACCTACATGGATTGCCGTAGAGCCGACACCGCCATGGAGTACTACAAGCAGCTCATGAACGACGCCCCCATTAACCCTTCCCCAACCACTTACAGAATCCTAATTAAAGGGCTCGTTGACAACCAGAAGCTTGAGAGGGCCGTAGAATTAAAAGAGGAGATGCTATCAAAGGGATTGGAACCGGACCCCATTGTCTATGGATATTTGATGGGGGCCCATGCCAAGAACCTTAACCCTGATGGGGTTTTTGATTTGTACGAAGAACTGAAGGAGAAATTGGGAGGATCGGTTTCTGATGGGGTGATATACGGGAGCTTAATAAAGGGGTACTTTTTAAGAGGCATGGAGAAGGAGGCTATGGAGTGTTATGAAGAAGCTGTGGGTGAGAATTCCAAAATTAAGATGACTGCAATGGCCTTTAATTATGTTTTGGATGCTTTGAGTAAGAATGGGAAGTTCTTGGAGGCTTTGAAGTTGTTTAACAGGATGTTGAATGAACATGATCCTCCGAAAAGGCTGACTGTAAATTTGGGGAGCTACAATGTGATGGTGGACGGGTACTGCAGAGAGGGGAGATTTAAGGAAGCTATTGACATTTTCAATAGTATGGAGGAGAAGAGGTGCAGGCCTGATACTCTATCATACAATAATTTGATTGAGCAGCTGTGTAAGAAGGGTATGGTAATGGAGGCTGAGGAGTTGTACACTGGTATGAAGGAGAAAGGGGTGAATCCTGATGAGTACACATTTGTTACATTGATGGATACTTGTTTTGAGGTTAACAGGCCTGATGATGCTGCTGCCTACTATAGGACGATGATTGAATCAAAGTTGAGGCCTAGTTTAGCGATTTACAATAAGTTAGTTGAAGGGTTAGTTAAAGTTGGGAAGGTTGAAGATGCAAAATCATTCTTTGATATGATGGTGAGCAAGCTGAGAATGGATGATGATAGCTATAAATTCATGATGAATGCTTTATTTGAGGTTGGCAGGCACGGCGATGTGCTCGAAACAATAGGAAGAATGTTAAGGGAAGACCCTGGTGATTTTACCTCAGAGTTGGAAGAGTTTGTAAGAGAGGCATTGCAGAAGGAAGGGAGAGAAGAGGAGTTGACGAAGCTTGTAGAGGATGTAGAAAGAGAAAAGGCTGAAGCAGCAGCTAGAGAGGCTGAAGCAGCTGAAAAAGCCAAGGCCAGTGCAAGGGCCGCTGTTTCCTCGTTAATACCATCTAAATTATTTGGAAACAAAGACTCCAAACTGGAATCTTTGGCTGCTGCTGCTGGTGAGAATGAGAATGCCACTGATCCTATGAATGCCGGAAATGATGCTCAAGGTGAGAACGCCGGAGAAAGTGATGCAAACGTCGAACAGGCTCAAATGTAAGGTGCAGAGTTGGGAGCAACAGAAGCCAGAAAGTCAAAAATGATAGTTGCAGCATATGGCAGGCTGCGGCTCACTGTGAACAAATGTGATATTGGTTCGGAAATCTTTTGTCTAAGCTGGAGCACTTTGCTTGGTTCTGTAAAACTCTAAACTATGTAATTAGTTGGCAAAGAGTAGAGATTCATATATCCTCTTAATATAATTGTGGATCATGTCCAGCTTTCATGTGGGATCTGAATAACATTAACTGTTACAGTTTGCATTTTGCATTGGTGATTGTTAATCATCTCTGATCATCTGCCATTGTTTCTCTTCATTTGCTGTAAGATCTCACTGAAAAAGTTGCAAGAAAGTCGGACCATTGTTAGTATTTTGAAGGATTGAAGGCTACCTAAAACGAAGATTGAGGGAAATTTGAAGGAAAAAGAGGGATTTTGAGAGAGGTCAAAAGTGAATCTTATAAACAGTTGGAACAAAGTGAACAAAGTCAAATCACCTGTATATGAAGATGTGCAATGGTAAGCAGCGACCATTAACCTAGAAGAAGTTTGTCCTAAATACAGAAGAAACATAGTTGGAGTTGGAGAGTGGGTTCCTCACGCATACATACACACATCAGTCAAAGGAAAAGAAAAATCAAACGAAAACTTTCATTCAGCTACAGAGATTTGGTATGCACACTCCAGCATCAGGATTTTGCTGTTCTTTCCATATTCTTCCTGTAACTCTAAGCTTCAGCTCCTTCCTGTCCCCTCCAGAAAAGAAAAGCGCCATGTTCCTTTGGATTATAAGTCCATCGTGGCTGTCTCTGACCTTGCGGTGGCCATCCCGGATGCTCCGTGGTGTACCTTCCCATATCAGCTTTCTGCCATTTGCTCCAACTTCTAGGCTATAGCTGTAGTTGCGAGCTTCGTTCTCGTCGCCCATGAACCGGAGAAAAGCCATGTACACAGGGGCCATCCCAAGTTGGAAGGCTTCAAAATGAAGGCAGAAATACTGACCAAAACAATGAAAGACCTAAGAATACAAGGACACCATTACAACCAGTTTTTTTTAAAAAAGGATTGGTTTAGCATAAACTGAAATACGATCATCAATATTCTACTGACTATAATTAGCCTTGTCTTTCCTCCCATGCCAATGAAGACTATTTCAATACAGCCCACTAAACTATGATAGTTCTTGGGGCAGTTCCACCAAGAACCAAAGATGGAGATTGGGATCACAGTTCTGAACAACCATTCAAAAGGACAGAAGCAAAAGGATTGGGAAAAACCTGTCCAGAAAGTTTTACCTAACACTAAATTGATTATGGACTTGTGTTAAAATGCCACCTGCAAACAAAAATCTTGTCTTTCGAACCAATTAGGCTTCGAATTTCCCCCCTTAAAAGAAAACTAAACCTAAAGAGGGCAAAAAAAGCACAGGCAGCAGATGTTCGCTTCTTGACCTAAGGTACTTCTTCCAAAATGGTGCGAAGGAAATAATACTTACAGTTAGCATCCAAGTGGCGTTCTCAACTTCACGAGGATTAGATTTGACATAACGATGGTTGAATGTACACCCCGTATGCATGTCCACTTTGTGGTCATCTCGCAAATGGGCAACCAAATAAGGAATGTCTCCGGTAACTGAACACTCGGATCCGGCATAAGGGCAATTGTATGGTCTGAAGTTACAAAGTGCCTCATGTTTAAGTTTGCTGTAATATGGAAATATTTCAGGACATCCCAAGTTGTAATACTTGCAGGGCAGCTCAAGCGATTCGGCTACCTTCTCTAGTGCTAAGCACCTAATATCACCAAGCTCCTGTCTGCACGTAGGGCATCTGTTATGAACCCTAGTTTTACAGGTGGAACATAGTGTATGCCCATTGTGACACTGCAGAAATGTAAACCTTCAGTATATTGTCACAAACTTGAGCATAATTCAGACATTCCTAATTGATAAAAATCAAAACTTGATTCATAGTTCTCTCTTCAACTAATCAGCGCTAACCAGCATGAGTAAGAAATGGTTACAGCAGCAAAAACAGGTGGTGTTTTATGCAAAACAGGGAAAATGAGACTAAATATGATCGGCCATTCTATGTTCAAGAATTATCCAGGGAATTGTACGGAAGCCTATTCACATTCACTCCCAAACAGCAAAAACAACCCAAGAGAGAGCTAACAATTTGTAGAATCTAAACTACTAATTCTGAAATGACCTTCGACAACAATCAAATTTTAAGCGAAAGAAAATACTTTTTCAAAAAAGGCTTGCAGCAACCCGAGAATAATTTCGGCCAAAAGGAAACCTAATCAGCACCGAAATCAAGAACAGAACAACAAAGGAAAACCAAAGCATAAAAAACCAATATCACATCATATTCAAGGAAAATATTAT
This sequence comes from Knoxia roxburghii, assembly GCA_030378225.1. Lineage (NCBI taxonomy): Eukaryota > Viridiplantae > Streptophyta > Magnoliopsida > Gentianales > Rubiaceae > Knoxia > Knoxia roxburghii. The sequence continues at coordinate 2,536,566 of CM059415.1, forward strand.
TCATCTATACATAAAAAATTAAGCCCAAAAAAAACAAAAAGCACGGACTTGAAACGGAAAAGGAAAGCGATAAACCTGATGGATTGGAGGGTACATAGAATTGGTGCAAACGGGACATTCCAGCAATTCATGAACACTTGTTGGAACAATTCCCCCCGTTTGAGGTATGCTGTTTATGGGCTTTGAAGAAGCGTATTGATGTAGGTGAGGTACATGAGGGTGATGGTGAATCGCGCTTGGATTATGCGCGATTACAGAAGATTGGATCTCTTCATCTTCAACCCCATCCGACGAAGATACACACTCGATGTTATCGATCTCCATTTCCTCTCAGCAAAATCTCAATAACCCACCTCCAAAAATCCAATCTTTGTCACAAAAGAAAATTCAATCTTCTTCCCTTTTCAGCCGTTCTTCTAATTGGAAAGTCCCATTTGTTTTTTTTCCCTTTCCCCTACGATAAAATCTTCATTCCCTTTCTTTCGCGTCTTCTCCAGGGAGGGAAGAAAAACCCAAGAGAATTTGAAAGAAAATGAAAATTTCAAAACCCAAAAGAGTTGTGATAAATAAAAGGAGGATGATGGGGGAAGAAGAAGAAGAATTCAAGAGGAAAGATTCGATAGGTTTAGATCGACAGTGAGGAAGCACCTATCAGAACCTGCCTTTTGTTTTTCTCCCTGAAAAAGAGGTTCTTTTCTTCCCTTTCTCTCTCTCTCCGGCGCTTCCGCTCCTGTGAGAGGAGAGAGAAATAAGGGTCGCCGTTGGATTCTGAAAGTGATTGGAGTTAGATTTTCATCCAACGGTCTGTAGATATTTATCTCTTTTTTTTACCTTCTTTTTAAAGTTTAATTTTTTGTTGGTGAAGAAAGGAAGCCTAGAAATTTTGCGGAGTGGTTTTTTAATTTTCCTTTTTCATTCCTGTAACATTAACCAACTGGCTCATTTCCTGAGTTGTATTATTAAATTTAAAAAATTTTAATTATGGTGGGCGAAATCTAAAGAATGATGAAACTGATGAAAGCTTTGCTTAAAATGGTGACATTCTTCAATGATTTCCCTATGAATCTGGGAGCGTAATCTGGGGAATGATTTGGGTTGGATAGGATACCTTACGTACGTATAATATGTAGTTTGATTTGTCGAATGTTGTAGGAATGCGCAGCATACTATACTACTTACGAGCAATCATTTGAGAATCAGATGGCAGAGCCAAACAGGAGAGCTCTGCTGATGCTCCTTTTTTTTTTTTTTTGGATTATACTCGGTTTCAAATCTTGACTTCTTCAATAACAAGAACAGTATTTCTTCTTTCTTTCCAATCATTTTTTAATGGGCTGGGATGTCATTATCGTACATGCCCGTAGATCGCTGGAATTTCTTGAAAAAAACAGTTGGGTTGGGTGCATGTGTCCTATGTTTTGCGTTTTACGCTTTTGGTCTGGTAAGAAGATTCTCATAGTTGAGTTCAGAAAGACGATTAATTTTTTTTAGCCCTTCAATTCTACCACTTTGACTCAAACCGCCATTTTCTTTCTTTCTTCTTTCCTGCAGATCGGAAGGAGATGATTGAAAATTAAGCCTAGGAGTGTTTCACTCCTTGGTTTAGAGGGCACCCTTTGAAATTATGGGTTTCAATTTCAATCCCCTAAATTCTTGATAAAAGATAGACTGGATTCTCAAACCTACTCCAAATCTACTGTGTAGGGCTTCCCAAAACCAATAAAAAGCATAAGATTTTGCAGCCCAGATGATGGAAATGGCAAGAAAGAGAATACATAAACTGACATTCAGAATCACCATTTTTCCAGGAGTGAAAAATCAGGTTCATTCACAAACTATATTCTGACTTTTAGACAGGAACTGGAGGCGGTTCCCCACAAATTACAGCTCAGTTCACCATTGATCCTTCATGACAAGAAGCTCGAAGAGCAGATTAAGACTTTACTAAACATCTGATTTCAAGAGTTAGAACTTTGTAACCTTTGACTTTGAAAATGCTATATAGGTTGGTCTAACACTAGGGTACTAAAATGGCCGCAGAATACAACTTACATCATTCAATAATGTACTTATTTTAACTGTACATAGACATGACCATTAGACTTACAAAGGAACTTCACAAAGCTACTATAGAAGGAAGTTCCTCGGGTTCTCCATCATCAGCTCCTTCAGCTGTTGTCTGTAAAGATGCAAAAGAAAGAATACCTCAGACGTTACTGGTTGGTCAGTATGGCCAAGAAACAGATTTCAAAAGTACTGGCAGCACTTACCTCTGTGTCCTTTGATTTTTGTTGAAGGAGATAGCGGTCCAGCGCACCCTTACCGTAAAGAATTTTAGCTCCAGAACCCCGGCCCTCCAATCCAACAGACTCCTCATCAACAATTACGGCATCTATTATTTCGTCACCAGTTCTAACATCGGGAATCTGCAAAGAAGAAGGGGGTAACATACCAGTTTTCATCCCATAGTGAATCAAATATAAAAAGGGGATATGTAACAATCCTGAGGTAAATCAGGTCATCACAAATATACTATCATCATTGTTATACTCTTTGGCCAGGATGGAAAAATTTACACTTAGTAGAAGAGGTAAACACTAACAAGCAAATGAAGTATACTGGCATCCTTTAACACAGCCACAAAAACCAATAACACGATTATCCTTACCTCATACATGGCGTCCATTAAAATGCTCTCCAACAAGGAACGTAAACCACGAGCTCCGGTGTTTTTTGTTATTGCTTTCCTAGCTATCAATCTTAAAGCATTTTCAGTGAAGTGCAGCTTGGCCTGCAAAATACATTAAATTCATAAGATTCTGCAAATTCAGAAACTAAATGTCTTAAAACCCCCCAAAATAAGGTAATCTCGCCCAGCGTACTTTACAATAACCAGATTAAAAACATGCTTTATAGGTGTTGAAACAGGGCAGAGAAGGTGTATACCCCATTCATTTGGAACATCTTTCTGTACTGCTTTCCCAAGGCATTTCTTGGCTCTGTGAGGACCTACAAATGCTACAGCGATTAAAGAACTTAAACCAGATTGTTACAACAAATCAAAAAGGTCGGTTTCCAGCACTTTTATCTTTAAAACGACAGTGTCGTGAGCAGGGCAGATGCATAAAAATAACTTGTTAGTTCTCATTAAAGATTGGTGTGAAAGGTGCATAAAAGAATTTGCAAATGTTTGAATGACCTCCGAAGGTCTACCTGCACGAGTTGATTCTCAGTGAGTGCTGACAAGCTAACAAGGATTGGAAACCGTCCTACAAACTCCGGTATCAAACCATACGCAATAAGATCACTACTCTCAGCCTGTAAGAGACAATCATCAATCAGTTGGCAATTAAAATTTCAATAGACTTGTGCACACCACAAATCAAACTTGGTCTCATAGTTTATGAGCAAAGCTTACGGTCTCCAACAGTGAGGATGTCACAGCAGCAGTAGTTACACCACCTGTTCTCATGTTTGTCCGAACTGGCGCCCCAAACCCAATAGAAGAATCTTGACGCCTGAAAAAATTACAGAGAAGTTGCAGGAAGGAGAAAGGTACAACCACACTAGCTGCACGTGTTGCTTTGGGTATATATATATATATATATATATATATATAGAGAGAGAGAGAGAGAGAGAGAGAGAGAGAGAGAGAGATTTAACCTTTCAGAAATAGTTTTCTCCAAATCAACAAAAGCTCCACCACATATGAAGAGAATATCTTTCGTGTCTATCTGCCAACCACAAACATGTGATATCAGGCACATTAGAAAACATATGATGGAGTGAAAATTCAAAAGCATTTATAAGCATTGAATGTGAACACTTCGAAAACTGTTCTAATTTTCAATTTTCTATAGTTTCCGGAAGAACATAATTCAATATTTTCACTTGTTCTCTTCAATTTCAAACCTCAGAACGGAAAATCATAGATTTCCCGATTACAAACGTTCACAGTAGTATAAACAACATTCTCAGAAAACAACAGCCAAATAACAGCTCAAAAATGAAATGTGCTATTGAGATTTCACTGTGATACTAATAGCCAGTTTTGGCCACAAACTAGCATGTTACAGATTTATATAATTTATTACTCAATTGACACAGAAACTAGAGCTTCAGATTCAGAAATCTCGAAGCTATACCTGAATATTATCTCCTCTAGGATGCTTTCGAGCTCCCTTCTCTGGGACATTGACAATCTGCATCAAGAAGAAGCACGCGAATAAGAGGAACTAGCCAAACACCAGAAAGATAAAGAACTGACCAAATCTGTTTCCAAGCCAAACACCAGTCAATTTGTTTTGGGGGTGGGGTGCAAGACACTCTATGTTCTTCCTTTGAAATAGTTTGCTGCATATTAAGATTTACATATAGAATGAAACAATTAACAAACACTGGTCAGTGGCAAGATGTGGTTCAACAAGGTATTTCAACTATGCTTATAGATATTCAACTGCTTTTCAAGTCAGGTTAGTTTCTTGTATTACAATTATTCTTCTCTACCACTTACTTTAAGCTACTAAGATATCCATCAACTGCACTAAAGAGTCAGTATTAGCATTTGTGCACTAAAGGTGATCTGTACAGTTATCGTACAAGGAAAATGCATAGGTTAATAGGATCATGGTATGAATAAAAAATTTACGGAATCCTGAAGAAAGGAACTCAAATTCAACATCACATAATTTAGGATTATTCAGTACCAACTATCAATTAGTAGGAAATTGAGAGCTTACTGTTCCTTCAAGCATCTTCAACAATGCTTGCTGGACTCCCTCACCAGATACATCTCTACTAATATTGAGACTTTCAGCCTGTAATATAACAATAGACAAGAAAAATTAAGATGATCATGAAAATTCCCAGGCCCATTGGCAAGTGGTGATAAATTTCCAACTAAATTAATGAGAACACCTTTTTTGTGATCTTATCAACTTCATCAATGTATACTATGCCTTGCTGTGCAGCTGCCACATTGTAGTCCGCAACCTAAAATGAGACATCAATCAAAGTCAAAAAAGGATTACATCAGTAAGAGGTTGAAATTCAACTAAATATCATTGCACATTCTAGCCTCATAATAATCAAGATGATTTCGGAGTCCAATTTAAGACATTAGTAACTGGATACATCATCCAAAAGATGAAAATTGCTTGACAAAGAGCGGAACCAAAGTCCAGGACTTGGAATATCAGTACCTTTGCCCCAACATCCACTAAGGGTACAATAAACATCTTGCAGTGTCACAGAGAACTTAATCTGTCTGATTATTTCTTATACAAGGAAGGGATGCATAACTGATTTCGAAAACAAAGAGAGGCTTCAAGCTCAAATGCAGCGCACCACATGCAACGTAAAGCCCAGTGCACAAGGTGTTGTTAGTATAAAGATGTAGTAGGAAACAAACCAGTAAATACCCATTTTAGGTTATGGTACTCTGTTAGTCAAAGCGAGAGATACAGCTCATATAAGATGAAGATGCCAAATAACTCGTTCACTTAAAATTTGAAATAAAAATACCACATCCAAGAGAAAAGCAGAACTAGAGCTCTACTTCATTGTTTTAAAGTCTGTATGGGCCTTACCGTAAGAAGCTTGTATAAAATGGATTCTACATCTTCTCCCACATACCCTGCCTGCAGATAATTGCATGATTAGACAGATAATACAAACTCTAAGTGGGTAAACTTCTAGCCTATAACTAAAACATTTACAACCGAACGCCCACAAAATATAGGACACTAATTAAAACGTATAGTAAATTGATTGTTCTTCACTACGGAGATGAATGAGATTAGCATAACAAGTTAGAGAATTCCAACAGACAAGACCTAACTCAAATTCAAAGTGTGGGAAACAACAATCACACCTTACACAAATACATCAAAGACTTGCCTGAGTAAGTGTTGTGGCATCTGCAATAACAAATGGAACGTTCACCAAACGAGCCAAGGTCTTGGCAAGTAATGTCTTCCCTGTCCTTGAAACGACACACAAGGTAAATAAAAGTGAAACTGTATTACTGTAAACAAAATTTCAACTTCACCTTGATATTTTCTACTACTCATTTTGGACAACATGAACAAGGAAGAGAAAAAGGTGGAAAGCTTCCCAAAAGTTGCTTATATTCTAAAACAAAAGAAACCTAAACAAGTTTGCTAATATTTTTGGGATGGAGGCAGCACTTAAAATTTTGCATGAGGGTCAACTACAGCTATTCCACTGACTAAGAACTGGCACAAAATGGGGTAAGGTTAATAGCAAGAAATAAAGCACACTCAACGATCACGTGGATTAACAAATTACCTGAACCTGTTGGACCCATCAACAAAATGTTGCTCTTCTCAATTTCGACCGACTCAATATCTGCATTGTCAACTTTATCACTACCTGAATCACCTGCAAGCCTAACTTCCAAGACATAGAACAAAATGTTAGAGCTAGATTGTACACTCAAAAGGAAGACAAGAACCGGATTACAAATTTACATTCTCTTTAATAATCCAATGCTACTCTTCCACTACTCTAAAGTTTGTTCATTAGTCAATTAGTACTCTCCCACTACCCTAAAGTTTGTTCATTAGTCTACAACTGAACTGAACTGCCCAACGTACAGATTACTTACACCGAACAAAAAACAGTATTCAACGGTGCAACTTATCACCTAATAGAAGAAGTGATTAACAAAATAGCAATGAAGGGTGAGAACTAACCACTTCTCAGAAGAGTCATTAAAGATTCTCTTGTAGTGGTTATATACTGCTACAGAGAGTACCTATAATGAAAAGATCAACTTTTTTCCTCATAAATTCCTTCTATTCAAGTGTAAGGCATTAATTTACAGCATAAGATCAATAAACATATACAAAAAAAACAACACATGACAGAACCTTTTTAGCTCGGTCCTGTCCAATCACGAACTTATCAAGCCCTTTACAAATCTCCTTAGGAGTGGGAAAATTGGGGCCCAAGTTGGAACCTCCCCAGCAGCCATCCTTGGAACCCGAACCCGACCCGCCTCCGGAAGATGTTGCAGGACCTTCTCCTTCACCGGCCTGAACAAACTTCCCAGGACGCACCATAATTCCTCCGCCGGCGGCACCAGGGGGTTGCCAGACCTCGGGAGGATCGCCATAAGAATTCGAAGTATCCACTCTAAATTTCTTATTAGTCTTATTGGAACTATTCACGTAACTCTTGCGTGATTCATTGGCCTTATCTATCAAATCGCCAGAAAGAGAGAAGGGTTTGAATGGGTTAAGAACAAAGTTGGAACTATACCGAAAATTTCTGAATACATTATTATTCCATTTACTCCTATAATTCCACTGGAAGGAAGAAGCCAAGGAACCCTCGTACATATGGGTGAGTATACAGTGTCTGAACGCTAAAGAAGCTGCATCCCTAGATGATTTTGACCTTAAAGCAGCAGCCATGGCGGAATCTAGCAATTGGGTCTTGAGCCCTGACCCTTAGAAATAAGAAAAAAAAGGGCAATTCGGAGTTCAGAGATGATTCTGAGACATGGGTTAGAAAGGCATAATCAACCTAGAGTAGTCTTGAATCTCAGATTGAAGTTCCAGGATTTGGGAATTTCCTAGGAGGAAAAAAAAAAATGAAGGAAACTGCCACACGAACAAAGATTCGATATTTAGGAGTGGGAGAAAATGGATAAAAGAGACAATCAAAAGACCAAGGTCGAGAGACTCGAGGAATAGAAGTGTCAAAAGGGATTTGTTTTCCGGTTTCTACAGATCTCTGAGAAATTAGTATCAGCAAGTGAACAGGATATAAATTGAAGCTTTCTAGAATAGTTTTATCTGAACCGACGAAAACAAAAAAAGGAAGCAAGAAAATGGAAAATGAGGGTCTTACAGTTACAGCAGTACCACAACAAACATAAATCATAAAAGTTTGATTTGTTTTGAAGAATATCTATTTTGGCAGTAGTGACTAATCCACCACTACCCAATGGAGATATTTGAGGGTAGAGTCGTCCAGATGCAGAAACTAGACCCTTCCAAGTTCCAATGTTGTTTAAAAACGTTAAAAAACTAAAGATGGAAAAAGGGTATCCCTTCGATTGCTTTGCCTGACGTATTTGAAAAGGGGGACCGAGGAATCTATCAAGAACAACAATTGCTGTCGTCGCTGCAGCATATACTGAAATTTTACATAGTTTTTTTATAAGCTCTACTTTTAATTCATCATTTGGTTGGTTGAATAATGGAGCCAGTAACACTTCATGTTACGTGTAATTCAGAAACACTATCCATATGATTTGATTTGATTTTCAATTTTATTACAAATCAAATGTACATGCCAAAGTTCCCATTTGGAGTTTGGACTGAAACAAAGGTTCATCAAAACTTGCAGCCTCGACGTATTGTGGGATTCATGAAGTAACGGTGGAGGCATCGGTATTCTGCATCTTGTAGAGATGATGTTGATTAATGTAATCAAGAACTTCATCAGCGGTCAAATACTTCACTGACAACCCTCTTGAAATGCAATCCCTGAAATAGAAGAAGGGTGACAAGTTTTAATCTCTTTCTGATTCAAACCCTACGGATTAGACCTTCCTTCTCAATTTGGTCTTACCTCAATCGAGTTGAGCTGACCCCATTGGGGACTACTTCATCAACAACTTTGATGTTTTCCTGAGATTACACAAAGAAAATAATGCATGAAACCAAGATGAAGATTATGAGTATGCTGATCCACATCCAAGCGCACAAGTTCTGTTCTCTAATGGTTTAGGAACCAATTCAAGAATAAGACTACGTTAATGTATGCCAAGTTGTGAACAAAAAGATTGGACATTAAAGACTACGAATTAGCATTTGATAAACTGAACCGAATGCGAGACTAACAGAACAAAATTTAAGATTTAGTACCAATGAAAGAAAAACATGACCAAAACTAGCGAAATATATGTGCTCAAGGGACAACAGGGCTCACCCGGTAATCACTCAGAATGTCATCATTCCTGATCAATTTCTCAACATCTTGACCATCTCTTCGAATGCAAACTAGTCCAAACTCTTTACATATTGTCCTAACCTGAATTTGAGTAAGTAATTATCTCAGAATACTTGTGTTAACAAAATTGGATGTTTTTTTTCTTTACTGTGTGTAGCTCAACTACCTGATCTCGAATCCAAACTCCAGGAATGCCAAATGATTCTAGCAAGTCAGAACCACATACAAGCATGACCTTGAGGCTCCCTACAAAAGAGTCAAATTACAAAGACGGATTTCATTTCCATGTTAAGAAAAATATGATTTAACATTTAGTTTTAGCATACACACAAGAAATGGAGTTTATGTAAACAATCGAAAAGGGAAAAAAAATATGTTGCAAGAAACAATATGAGACAGCACCACCAAACTAAGTAAAGATTCCAAGTCCCACCAGTGGATACAAGGCCACTCTCATCTATCAAATTCCTAATTCTTGACAAAACTGTCAATGTGCGTTGATAAGTACTCTGATTTGCCTGAAAAGTCAATTGAAGGGGATGTAAAAATGGATAACAAGCTAACGTATAAAGATTAGAATGAGATTCAGGCACAAACAGTGAAGGAGGAGAGAGTGTAACCTCCCAAGGATCCACCATGACAAATTCAGAACTTTTGCAGGCCATATTACACATGGCAAGACGATGTTCAGCAGATATGAGACCCTATGATGCCAAACACAACAAAAACATCATCTATCAGCAATTGGACGGAATTCCATGGGAAGAAATCATTGTAAGAAGTATGATGATCAATGTCCGTCAACTAAATCTAATTCTTTCACAGTACTCATTAGACCAGGTATCACGATAAAGTTCAACAAACCAGGGGGAGCCAAAAATAGTAACCCACGTTATATTTAATATAAGATTAGAGTCCATTTTGTGCTCACAACCATCAAACTCAAAGAAATAAGTTCAGTAACTTTACTGTAGGTTTCAGGAAATACAAAATGTTATAGTGAGCCCAAAGAGACCACTATATGTTACTCTTTATTAAGTTTCTGAGTATCAATGGCAAAGAACCTTTTAATTTATTTTCTTTTGTTCTATAATCCTTTACCTTCACCGAGAGTACAGTCAATTATCTTTTAAGGGTCATAATCGTCACATAAGAACCTAAGTATCCAAATGTAGACTCTTAGTCTATGATTTGTATCCAAACATTGACAATTAGTCACAGTCTCAGACGCCAAATTGAACATGTACATCAATCTTGCTTCTAACAGAGCAAATTATTAGTTACCTATAGGTGTCTTCTATACCTTTTTCTTGTATGCGTCATTCACAGGCGACATATAACCCCCAATTACGCACAACCCTTCCGAATTAAGCGCATCTCTTGCCAACTCTAAGCATAAAAACAAAAATGAATCAATACAGAAATCTAGCTTTACACTTTGGAGTATAACCAGGTCGGCATCACAATTGCTGTGTAGTACATGTTAATTTAAAAGCAAGATCTGCTTTAGGTGATAGAATAATAATCCCTGGTTTCTACGTTCCATTGGATTAGAAAGGATAGCAAGTTACCCTGGATAAGCTAAAAAATGAACAAAGATAAGGCAATATACCAAAACATCGCATGTGCATGTATGTGGGAGGATTGAAGCTTCCAGTTGAAACTAGAACCACAAAAGTTTTCCTGAGAGAATAGATGTGAAATTAATCAAGACACACCCTTTAAAAGTGACATATAACCATAGGCCAGAACAGGAAAAACTATTGGCACATTGGTTCATAACCTGATGGAAGAAGAAAACACACACTATACTTGCCTCCAAGTGAAACCAATGAATACATCAAGAAAGACAATAGACAAAAATATACAGTACTATCCAGATTCTTCCAGGTAAGTATGTTTCAGGATCAACATAACACAAGCAAAAATCATCATAAATAAAAGCTAAGGAGGTCAATATAACAAACCTAAAAATTTCTGAGACTTTATGGTTAACGATGGACTATAAGAAAATTTCATCCTCTGGAGCTTCCAGAGAGATATTGAAAATGCCACTTTTACTAGTGTAGTGCCCTTCGAATCATCAACTCTTAAATGGCTGGTCATTGACTTTAGAGACAAAAATGGCAAAAGTTGGCACCAACATCTTAAGTTCACAACATGGGAAGAATTCGTTAACTAATGACAAAACAGCAGTCGATACACACAGACACGCACACGCTTAGAGATAGGTTGAAAGACATACTTGAAAGCCTCTTGGTGAGGTTATAAAAGAATAAACTTACTTGATTCCAGTATTCTGACATTCAGATTGATCAGCAAATCTCGTTGACAACTTGTGTAGTGGCAGTGTCATGTCCTCAAACAGTGAGCAGTGGACCTATTCAGATCTACTTGCTTAGATCTGGAAAAGTTGCAAAATGTATATTAAACCACTCGAATTCAAACCAAATCTTTGAGGTTAATTGCAAACGTTGTTGCTAATAAAGCAATGATTCATAACATCCAAAGGGGTACTGTCATTCGGAAACACCAAAGGCTGAACCAATCTATAATTCCAACATGAATAAAAGCTAGTAGCAAAAGAAATACATATATATATATATATATATAGAGAGAGAGAGAGAGGAAAAGCTCAACCGATGGAGATTATGTTTTATTCCCAATGGGCGAAGAATAAAACTAATTCAAGGTGAAATCAACAATATTTAACACAAACACAGTATATCATGTTCACATGCCAGCGTTGGAAGCCAAAACCCAAGAAGAGAGAAATTCCTCAACATTTCATTTTCAGAACTGACCATGCCAAAACAAATTAAATGGGGTTCGAAATATTTAAGGGCAATTGCCAAGAACCTCACAAGTGTTGCACCAAGAATCAAACTTTCACAGATTAGTTTCACTATAACTTCAAGCAAACAGCATAGTACTAGTTCTCTATCAATCCAACTTAAAGTTCTAAATGTGGGTTTTTATCTTAATTTAATAGCTATGAATCCATCCACGCTGTTGCTTCAATCCAACGGATTTGAGCACAGCCCTTTTTCCTCTTTATGGCCGAACCGAAACCCTTAGTCCAATTTCCTCCAAAAGTACAACAACCTAATCTTAAATCCAATAGTTAAGCTACTAAGGGACTGCATGTTACCTTGATTTTGAGCCTATCACAGAGCTGGGAGGTGGCCCTGTACTAGTAAACCTCAATCAAGCGAAATTCTTAAAATGGCAACCGAATTACTGGATTGCATTCTAATCCAATGAAGGTTGATTTGATTATTTAATTACCTTAATTGGATTCCTGAAGCGTGACATCGGCGTCAGATTAAGCTCAACAAGTTGGGCAGCCTTTTATTAGCCTCTTACTCGATCGGTTCCACGGTGACCCAATTCCGTGGTTGTTGATTCTGCCTCAATTGATTTCTAGTTTATTTTCTATAAATTCTAGGAGGGTTTAGAAGGCTGATTGAAATTGAATTCGAATTTTGGAGAATTTGGAACTGATCTTGGATTGGGGTGTCGGCCTAGAGGAGAGGAAGTTCTCAGATTCCAACCAGTATAGAGGAGAAGGAGAGAAGGAAGAACGGATGAACTAGAAGAAGAAGATGGGGAGAATGGAGGAGAAAGTTCCAGTTTTTATTTTCTTTCACTTTTCTCTGTTCTCTTTTCCTTTTCTTTTCTATCTAATATCTTCCCATTTTCTTCTACTTTCTTTTTTGTTTTTAGTTTAGAGCAAAATCCAAAGTAGGTTATCATAATCATATAAAGTCCTCAACTAATCAAGCTTCCCGTCTAATAAATCAATAATCACTTCAAAAGAAAAGTGCCGATCTGGAATCCGACCTCCAGTAAGGATGCAAACAAGAAAAAACAAAAGAAAAGCACCAACTTTTGAGGAGAAAGTGATGTACCCTTTGCGGGAATGGGAAAATGGTATAAGAAGTTTCTGTCGCCGGACACTCAGTGAGAGGAGGGTGGATTATCGCCGGCAAGATTAAAGGACGCTGCTCTGAAACCACGCGTGGAGGACGACGCGGCTGCTAAAAGTACCTCGCGGTTGTCACTCTAGGGATTGAATAGCAGATGAATTACATTGTTTATGGATGAGAATTCACAGTTGAGGTGCATGGGATCGGCTGGCGTTAGATTGTGGTCGGAATTCGGTGGTGGGGTTCGTTTGAAAGATACCCTTTTTCTCTTTTGTCTGAATTTGGGGTGGAACGAACAAGAACGTTAATCTTACTGTCAGAATTTGCTTTACCTTTCCAAGAGAGCCCATTAGACAGAGGTAAACGGGGTAGCCTTTTCCGGCGAGTCAAAATTTGTTCTTAACGAATAAATTGGTCACAACACCAGTAATCTCTTCAATTTTTTCCTGGGGTCCTCAGAGCAGCGACCCCGTCGCCGGACAGCAATTACCGGCCACCGCTCCAACGTTGCGTCCAGCCGTGGTTCTTTTTAACAGCGAGAAGGTATGGTTTAGAATCTTGTTAACTTCGATTGACCTGGGAATTCAAGATTTGGCTTTGCATCCCATTTCAGAATTCCGGGCAAGTCAGTCGATTAGTCAAGAAGGCAATTTGCAGAAGCCATGTTCATACATTTTTCATCGTTTCGGCATGTACAGATTTGTGGGGAGAAGAGGTATAAATAGCAGAGTAGTGAGATCAGAGATGAGCCCAAGTGAGTGTTAATGGCTTCAGGTTTGGTTGGCGGAATATCAACTTCTCACCAGAAAATTCATTCGGATGGGAACTGGAGGGAAGGGAAGTGGTTATAACGTAAATAAATCGAGAGAAGCAGTACAAGTCTAACTTAAATAAGGTGGGAGTGTTTATGTCTCACCCCATCATCATTAATTTAATCTCTTTTAAGTCTCCACCTTCTCTACTCATTATTAAATCTAAGGCTATGTTTGTTTATATAATTGTATTAAACTATGATATTCCTTTCGTGACCTGAAAATTATTATTTGATCACTCAAATTCATAATAATAAGTCTAGATGACATAAAATTAATAGAACTGTTAACGTAAATATTATTATTGAATAAAAAATTTATTTAAAAAATTCACACTCATAATTATTTAAAAATTTACTTTGATAAAAAATAATTACATTTTTTTACTTTTTATTTTTTATGTTTGACTTTGATCAATGGATTATACATAATTTTCAAAACTTTAACATGCTAATTTAACCAAAAAATAAATGTAATTTACCTTATATTATATTTTATCTTACTGTAAAATATAATTTATCTAAACATTCATCAATTATTTCAATTTTTCATTCACATCTTTTTTTTCTCTTCTTTTCCATTCCAATATAAAATCCATGGTCCCTTTAGGGTTTTCCTGATTGGAAGTGAAAAAAAGTTACATATGTTTATTATTCCCCCCTGTACCAAAATAATATAAAAAAAATAGCGAGACTGCAACATTTAATTATATACTTTGAAATATGGCTCCTTTTTTGTTATTTAATATTTCTGTATTATCAAAATATTAAAAAATAATAAGACATTTTAATAATTCAAGAGTAAAAACATAAAGAATGAAAGGGTGAGGAAGTTGAGAGTTGGATGTGGAAATAAAGAGTGGTGAGTTGTGTCACTAATATAACTTCACAGCTCAGCAAAATTGAGAGCAAACAAAAGTCACCAACAAATATTTATTTACATTTACTTATTCACTCATTAACCCTACTATCTCAATTCAATGTACACACCACCCACCTCCTTTCTATTTATTGTGATAGTAATAAAATTTTAAAATACATGGAGTTTTAGTCATGTAAGGAAAAAAAAAGGAATATAATGAAAATTAGTTTTTTTTTTTTTTTTTTTGCTAAAAATTTAACTATTATAAATTATATCTACTGCAATTCAATTTACATGTGCCATATAAGGTGGGGTATGAGAATACTAGTGTTAGTTGGATTAAGTATACATTCTTATTTTGTCAAGGCAACACTTTTATGGGAAACACAACCATCCATACATGCACTCTTGATGACATCTATATAAATATATATATAGATATTTTCCGTCTTATTTTTATTAGTATCGGCTTCTTTTACAAAATTATATTTTTCATATTCTCTAAATAATTTTCAGCGTTTTATCTTTCCTACTTCCTCTCTTCACTTGAAATATGATCATTGTGGTTCGGTTATTCAAGCATTTAGTCTAGACATATTATCCGTCAAACTCACAATATATCAAAAGTCTCAACAAAAATAATTAGACGGTCAAGCATCCAAATATTCGATCACACATGTCATTTGATCATTCGAGTATTTAGTCCAGTTACATGGTCAATCGAATATCTGTTCTATACAAAATTTTAACAAATTATGAGATTTTCATATTTATAGCTTCATCACAAGACAACACATGCGTATAGTCCCATCATACGGTGAAACTTAAAAGTTAAATGACTAGTCTACTGTTGGATCATCAAACAATTCAGTATTGTATGTGGTCAGATCATCAAAAAATTTAATCTGCTTGTATGGCGTTCATCTGAAGATAATTTAGTATTTTTTATTGGTCGATCCACACACTCGTGTCACAATGACTCAATCCAACAAGTTATCTTAATATTTGTAATGTCACAATATATTATTAAAAAATATATATATTTATTTTGCATTTCAATTGCCAAATCATATTCTCAATCATATAAAATTCGTTTCTCATATGAGGATAACTCGGCCCCCACGAGCGAGACGAATTGATACATCATTGCAAAGATATTGGACAGCGAGAGCAGCTCTATTAGCCTTAAAAGTGCCGAAAACGGTTCCTAAGTAACAACATCGAATTTAATTCCTAGTAAAAATTTTGCTTAATCTTCAATTTATTTAAAAAAAAAACAAAGAATTGGACAGGTCGAGTTTCAGGCCCCGCAAATTCATATTCCGTATAGGCTACGCAAGTGAAGAGAAGGCACTAGGCTCGCCTCGGCCTCTTAGGTGGGCTGTGGGCATCTCCCCCCGTGACAATAATAAATAGCAACGGCAAAACCCTCGGCTCTCCCCCGCTCTGCACTTTATTACACTCGCCATGGCTAACTCATCACTCCTTCTAGCTTGCTCTTACTTTATCCCATGATATAATCTTCAAGAACTTCACTTCACGTTCTTTTTCCTCTTGTATCCTCTCAGCCCACAAATTTTTTTTCGTGTTTGTTGAATGTTTCATGTTGTTGCCCAGAGAAATGGACATGAGAAAGGAAAGACTGCATTTTTAATTGAAGCCCGCCTGCCTATCTCTGCTCTAACCAGGCCTGTTTCTCTGTTTCTTCATTGTAGTTTCAGGGAAAATTTCTTCAGATTCATGCGGAACATTGTGTTAGAGTTAAGATTGAATAAAGGGTTCTTTTTGTTTTTCCGGGTTTTCCCCTCAAATTTGACAGAATTTGGAAATGGGGAAGAAGGGGAATAGCTGGTTTTCTTCCGTAAAGAAGGTCTTCAAGCACAACTCTAAGGACTCCCAGGAAAAGAAGGTAAGTGTTCTTACCACCCACCATTTTTTAACAGTTTCTTGGCTAATGAAGACTGCCACTATTGCATTCACAAGTGATCAGTGCGTTCTTACATAATCACTTACTTAGAACTATGGATTTATCCTTGTTGAGTTACTTAGAAGGCAAACATATAGCAGTATTCGGTGCAATGAGGACCACAAATAGGGAAAAAGAGCAGAAAGGCAAACATTTATACCATCCCTCGATCTGACTAATCAACATGCGGGTGATCTCCTTTTTGAGTTTTGATTGCATCAAATCGGAAAAAAATAGACATCCAATGCTGTTATTCCGTTTCTTGTTTCATCTATTTAACGTTGTTAGTGTAATAATCAACAATGTCTCACCTAATCACCTTTTTTACCCAATCAAGCCAAATCAAACTACTCAATATGCTTAAAAGTACTTCTTTAATTCCTTTTAACAGTTGACGATCAAATGACTGTTAACTTTATCACTTGTGTAGTACCACATATGCTGTCTTTCTGAAGTGGGAAAGTCGTCTCTTTTCTCACAGAACCTTCCTATTAACAGACTTAGCTGTTTGATTGGCCTTTTTTTTAGCTTGGTTGCATCATTAAACCAAATATGGATCATATATACAATGGTCCCCCATGGCCAAGCAGAAAAAAAGTTCTTGACAAATTGCTATCTTTCCAACTATACCATCACATCATACATAATGTGTTATCATGTGCTTCTTGTGTTCGATCTCAATCAATCCCATTATTCCTGCTGCTGTATTGACGGGCAATTATTTGAAAAGATTAAATAACAAAAATGGGGTTGGTGAGATTGTTATAACCCATAATTAATTAAGCCATAGATGATGAACTGCATTCTGAATTTATCTTGCAGAAGGAAAATGTAGACAAATGGCAGCATGAAGCACCAGAAGTTGTGTCCGTTGAACATTTTCCGGCCGAGAGCTCACCTGATGTCTCCAACGACGAGAGCTTCGATTCATCGTCGGTGGCTGAAGATCCCAACCACGCCATGGCTGTTGCCGTGGCTACGGCTGCAGCAGCCGAAGCAGCCGTTGCTGCTGCTGAAGCGGCAGCAAAGGTTGTTAGATTGGCTGGATATGGACGCCAATCTAAGGAAGACAGGGCTGCTACCCTCATACAATCACATTACAGGGGATATTTGGTAACAAAATAGTATTTCATTATCCTGTAGATGTAGTAATACTTCATTCAATGTCCCCATTAATATTGATCGTGATCGTCAGGTGGAATAGTTGAGCTAAGAAAAAGTTAAACCATGGACTATTCCACCTGATGATGAACACTAGAAGCTCCTCAAGACAATAAAGATCATACCTTTGACCAAACGAAATTATTAACAATCATGACTTGCATAGTTCATGGCATTTTTTATATCATATGCTCTGTTCTTGGTGTCTTACAACCCAAAAGAAAGACATAATCTATTATTTCTGATTCATTCACTCTGAATAACCTTATGAATTCTCTCTAGCACCTTACTATTACAAAAAGACTATTTTTTTGGGACAAATAGAGTGACTATATTAATTTGGATAGGCAAGGCGGGCATTGCGGGCTCTGAAGGGGCTAGTGAGGCTGCAAGCGCTGGTAAGGGGACATAACGTCAGAAAGCAAGCCCAGATGACGATGAGATGCATGCAAGCATTAGTTCGGGTGCAGGCAAGGGTACGGGCTCGCAGAATCCAATTGGCCAATGACAAGCTTCGGAGAAGGATGCAGGAAGAAGAAGAAGAAAGAGTTAGGTTGCAGAGCGAGGAAGCAATGTTGAAGAGAAGAAGTCCAACAAAAAACAACATGGAGATGGAAAGCTGGGATGCCAGAAGCATTACCATTGGCAAAATGAAGGAACATTCCATGAGAAAACACGATGCCGAAGTGAAGAGAGAAAGAGCTCTCGCTTATGCTTTTGCCTACCAGGTTCTACTTCTCTCTCCCTCTCTGCTTTTCTTGATCTAACCAAGAATTTCAATGGAATGCTCATGTATTATGAATCTATGGTGTTGTTTGGCTATAATAAACAGCGACAGGAAGAAGACCGTAAGCTTTTGCACAGTGATTCAATGGTGGATAAAGATGGATTCTTTGTTAACACCCACGAAAAGCCACGTTGGGGATGGAATTGGCTGGAACAATGGATGGCATCGCAAACTTACCAATCCCGGCACTACAATCTACCGCCGCAGCCTCCGCGAGATAACTCCTACGCAACCGTAACATCCACGACGGACGACATGTCGGAGAAGACGGTGGAAATGGATTTCGTCAGCGAGAACGCCAAGTCCATCCTCAGTGGGATCGGAGGAGGATGCGGGGTGGACTTCACCGGAGTTGAAAGGAGCCCATATATCACGGCCCGCCAGCAACAACAAGAGCGACCCAGTTACATGGCCACGACCCAATCTGCGAAAGCGAAGGTAAAGACTTATCGGGACCCAATCAGCAAGACTCGCAGCCCGTCCACGAAGAGAACTGCAATGGGAAATGGGCCTGGAACGTCCGTTTATCAGGTGCCCAGAAGCCCAAATCCAAAAGCAAATGGAAATCGTGGATCAGGGAAGTGGATTGGCGGAGGATATAGCCCAGACTCGAGCAGTGAGGAAAGGGCTTTGTCTGTGTCTTTGGGCACCTACAGAATATAAGATAGTTGGAGTAGATGATATCATATATATTCTTGGTGTTGTGTTGTTGGCGAAGTATAGTTTTTTGTTCCCTTTTTAACCCTGATCCCATTGCTTGATTGCAGCAGATACAATGGGTTCATGACAAAATAAGGTCTAGCTCATGACTGGTTATTTTGGTCATTTTGCATTTGCTTCAATGGTACAAATATGCAATATATGTTTGTCGTGGCTAATTTATTGTAATTTTATTTAAGAGTGATTTCCAAACATGAAAAATGGTACATATATGTTTGTCGTGGGTATTTCCGTGCGCTTTATTTGTGGGTCGTGGGTAATTTTCGTGGGCCTTTTCGGGCCTGGTTCTCCCCCTGGGGAAAGACAAGATATGCCAGATCACGAGACTAGGTGGGCCATAAAAATCAGGGTCACTTTCACTTCACCCCTAGTCTAGTACTAGCATCTGAGATGACACGTGGCGGTTTCAAACTCTAGCCGTAATTCAGGAAACGTAAAACCCCCCGAACTTAAGAAAACTACGACGTTTTCATCCGATCATTGATGACACCCCTTTTATTGCCGTTCGCGCCCAGGATGTACCTCTTTCGTCTATCCCCGGCCATTTCTTTTTCTCCAGAGGTTCCTGTTTCCATAAATATCCCTTACGTATGCATTCGGGTCTCTTTCTTTCTCTCTCTCTCTCACTCAGTCACTCACTCACTCAAAACTTCAAAAGTTGTCAGCCTCTCACTCACTCCCGTATCCTACACACACTCGCACACAAACACAAACACTGTCTAAATGGCCATTGCTTCAACAAGAATCCCATTCCCGGGGTTTGTAGTGGAGGGTTCAGGGAAATGTTCGGGTTTGATGACCAGGGAAGTGGGTTTTGGAAGAGCACAACGGAATTCATCGTGGTTTCTTGCAAGGAGGACGAGAAGATGTCGTGGGTTGGTTAAAAATTCCAGAGATGGATCTTCTTCGACTGTGGAAGAAGGAAAAGATGATAAAAAGGGTGTCTTGCTTGGGACTGAGAGGGATGAATCTGGCTCTGTAGTTGCCTTTCGATTGATTCCGGACTCTGGTTAGTAACCATTCAAAGTTAGCGCATTTATTTGCATTTATGGTCTTTATTTATTTATTTTTATCAATTTTGCTTGCCCAATTAGTGTTTGCTATACGGCTATTTGCTATGCTAGTTCATATCTGCTGTCCCATGAATTATGCACGAATTTTCATTTCGGATGATTTGGGTATTGGCTTTGAGGGTTGCTGTAAATTTAGGGAGGGATAGGGATGAAAGCGAAAGCGAAATTAGAGTTACTCACACCAATCTGAACGAGCTTTCTGATCCCTCTCATGTAGTCCATTTAGCATGGTAGTCCCATACATTTTTGGTGCTTAAACTTTTATATTAAAAATTCCAGTAATGAAATGTTCACTTTATAGCCCTAAAAATGTACATTTTCAATCCGAGGTACTAAAATGTTCATTCTTGAATGAGTATTATTGTGTTTATCTGGCAATTTAACACTATAGAGTAATGCGGTATAGTTCCTACTTCCTAAATGGTGACTCTTTATGGACGTAATAAAACAGTCTTGGTTTGGAATGATGTTTGAGCTTTGCATTGATGAAATCTAAAATTTGACCACAGGTGAGGCGAATGTCATTGAATCCCATGTAATGGTTCCTAATAATAAAGAGGATGCATCGCCGGACATCTCAATAGAAGAATCCATCTTAGCCCAGATCACATTCAATATCATTTTCGTTACAGCTGAGGCAGCTCCATATTCCAAGACAGGGGGCTTAGGAGATGTTTGTGGCTCTTTGCCTATAGCTCTAGCCCGTCGAGGGCATCGTGTGATGGTTGTGACTCCTAGATACTTGGATGGAGGTGCCTCCAATAAGAAATTTTCTAATGCAGCTCCAGTTGGCGGCCCCACCAAAATTTACTGCTTTGGTGGCGTACAAGAAGTTTCATTCTACCATGAATACAGGGAAGGGGTTGATTGGGTAATAAAACTCACCTAGTAGTAGAAACATGCTCTTTCCTGACATTTTCTTTGTCACTCTTTTGTTCTGCTATGGTCGATGCTTTTATTCCATTGGTAGTAGAACATGTAAGAGTGTCATCTGGAGGAAAATGCAATGCTGTGTATTATGTCCTGCCAAAATTTATGTTTTTTCTCTCCTGATATTAGGTATTTGTTGACCACTCTTCGTACCATAGACCTGGAACACCTTATGGTGATACATTTGGTGCTTTTGGTGACAATCAGGTTTGTGGTTCTTTCTTAAGATTGACGAGGTTGGTTGAGTTAGTCACTCTGTAATATAGTAACAGTGTTAATTAACTGATTTCCTGTACTTTTTTGGTTGGGCAGTTTCGGTTCACTTTACTTTGTCACGCAGCATGTGAAGCTCCCCTAGTACTTCCATTGGGAGGATTCATTTATGGAGAGAAATGTATCTTCCTGGCTAATGACTGGCATGCTGGCTTGGTTCCTGTGTAGGTCACTCTTTAATCCATGCACGACTTGAATTATTCTTACTTCTTTTCATTTTTACAGAATTTTACCCTGTCTTTGTAAGGCAACACTCCTGGTGCTGAAAAAAAACCACTTTTTCCTTGTTAGACTTCTTGCAGCCAAGTATCGTCCACATGGTGTATATAAGGATGCTCGCAGTGTTGTTGTAATACATAACCTTGCACATCAGGTTCTTTCTTATTTTCCCCTTTCTTTCTGTTCCCAATGTTTTGGACTTAATTGCCCTGAAACCGAGCAATAGATTGTACACTTGTAAACAGTAGGCGAAACGGAACTGGTTATATATGTTGAGGTTTTACTTTGTTTACAATTCCAGGTCTGAGTGTGCTTTTGTTACTTCTAAGTAGAGTACAGAACTTGTAGGGAACCATCAACGTCCTATTTGTGAAGTGAGTAAAAGGTTTTCATACGATTAATAACTGTAACTGCTTTGTGTGATTGCAAGGGAGTGGAGCCTGCAGCCACTTACAATAACTTGGGTTTACCTCCAGATTGGTATGGGGCAGTTGGATGGGTATTTCCAACCTGGGCTAGGACTCATGCACTCGATACTGGTGAAGCTGTGAATGTCTTGAAAGGTGCAATTGTGACTGCAGACAGAATATTGACAGTTAGCCAGGTTTAAGTTTTTTCAATCTATTTTGGAGAATCTTTGGATGTGTGATATGGTGGGAATTCATCTGCCTGATATTTGGGAATTTAATTTAGCTGACGTCAGTGATTCCTGATTTTGAAATATATTCCGGACAAATATCTTCTGTTTAGCTTCTCTCTGGTGGTATTACTACTTTGCATTTTGATATTGTATATCTATTCTTCATGGCAGGGTTACTCTTGGGAAATTACTACTCCAGAAGGTGGATATGGGTTGCATGGGCTTATCGAAAGTAGAAAGGCTGTTCTTAATGGTATGTTTGATATCGGATTGAAGTTTGGGGGGAAGATTTTATCTGACAGTTGAGAAATATATATTAGAGTAGTAGCTGGTTTTGCAAACTTGGCTTGAATTTTTGTTTTTATATTGTAGAGTTCTTTGCTTTCATATGGTATTTGTAATCTCTTGCTGGAAATTGGTAGATAACATAAGCTAAGATGTTTACATATGATTATTTGACTTAGTTTGAGATTCATTGCATGTTTTTGGTTGTCTGAAGCTCGTAAGACCTCAGCAAATCTTTATCGTTTGTTCTGTAGGAATTACAAATGGTATTGACCTTAGCGAGTGGGATCCTTCTTCGGATGTGCATATTTCTTCTCATTACTCCTTAGATGACCTATCTGGAAAGGTACGGAAGCTCATACAAATATCCTTTGCTTCATGATGGTTCCTTAACCAGTTGTGGTGATGTGAAAATAGAAAAGCACTAAAATGGATATTATATCAGGCTATGGGGTTGCTTCTTTCTCCTCCTTTTTTCTATTATTATTATGATTTCAACTCTCCACAATTAATATTTTCTGCAGGTTCAGTGCAAGATTGCATTGCAGAAGGAATTGGGTCTTCCTATTCGACCTGATTGCCCTTTGGTGAGGATCTGTTTATACCTCTCATTTTCTGGATATACACTTAATTACTAACTTGTAAGTTAATGAAATACAGATAGGGTTTATCGGGAGATTGGACTTCCAGAAAGGTATTGACCTTCTACTGTCGACTACTCCAGAACTTATGCAAGACGATGTCCAATTTGTAAGAGCTCTCCCTCTCTCTCTCTGTGTATATATATGCGCGCGCTTAAGCTTAGCATCCAGCATGGTTAAGGTTAGGGTGTCATAGTGTAGATGTTCTCTGATGGGATTGTGAGTGGGAAGCAAACTCGCTGAGTAAATGTGTTCGGTTGAGGGGTTTTCACCACGAGTTGTTTTCTCGACAAGAAGAAACTAAAAGTATTCTACATTGTTTCAGGTGATGCTTGGATCTGGGGAAAGGCAATATGAGGACTGGATGCGGCAGTTGGAGTCGCAATATAAGGATAAATTCAGGGGTTGGGTTGGATTCAATGTTCCCATCTCACATAGAATAACTGCAGGGTAATTCATAAAGAATCTAACCTTCAAAGTACATTTGTTAAGGAAATTTGCCTGTTAAGTTCCAACTTTTCAGTGCTGCTGTGCAATTTGCAGATGTGACATACTGGCGATGCCTTCAAGATTCGAACCATGTGGTTTGAACCAGTTATACGCGATGAGATACGGGACTGTGCCTGTTGTTCACAAAACCGGAGGCCTTAGGGTATGTTGAGAAGAATGATTTCGAGTTTTTCATGAATATATATCTAGCTTAGAGACATAATATAAACTTCAAAGTTGCTTGCTTTTTTCAGGACACAGTGGAAAATTTCAGTCCATATGCTCAAAAAGGAAGGGGAGAGGGGACTGGGTAAGTGACTTGTCCTAAAAAACTTAAAACATTCAATGATAAACATGCATTATCTTCTGGTCTGATAACGCCGTACTTACGCGACGTATGACAGGTGGACGTTTTCGCCTCTATCGCAAGAAAATCTGATTGGTGTAAGTTGGCTTTTTACGTCGAATTTGATGTCGAAATTTACCTGTAGGATTGAAGTCTGAAATGGGTGACTCCTGTTTTCTTGTATGGTATGGTGCAGACACTAAGAATTGCAATGAAGACTTACAGAGAACACAAGTCATCTTGGGAGGGATTGATGAGAAGGGGAATGGAGAGGGACTATTCTTGGAATAATGCAGCAGTTCAATACGAGCAAGTATTCGAGTGGGCCTTCATTGATCCTCCTTATGTTAAGTGAGGTAAACAAGAAAGAGCAGCAGCAGCAGAGCATCAGGGGATACGTTTTTTGTACAGCTACCGCACCCAGAATTTGTTAACAGTGATGATGTCTCCATAGACTAAAGGCCTTTGTACCATGAGTGACTTAGCTTCTTCTTGTTTTTTAACGTTGTATGAATCAAATGGGGACCAGGAGAGAGGGCCCGTAGGTTTATGCAGCTTTTCCACTTGTCAATAAACACATCATAATAATCATTCAAGTTATTGAAATTACCAACTTGTATTGACCCTTTGTTAAGAGTAGGGAGCGTAACGTCATAAATTTACATTGTAATATCTACAATATTTTACAATAATATTTACTTAAAAAGAATAATCTGGATGGCTTAAGGAGGTGAAAAAACAAAATTTTATTAAAAGAATAGAAAAAAAAAGAAGTTAGACTCGATCCATTTGCACTAATTAAAACTAGAGCAGTATGATTCCTATTGGAGTTGTGCACCAGGGACGTTGAGGGCCATTTGAGACTATTGGTACTTGTGTGGCTGATTCCCACATCGGGAGTAGCCGAAGAAGGGGAGGCAGGCTGAGATTATAAAATGAGAGGAAGGTTGATGGTAAGAGGAATCTTTGCGCTTGGGGCAAGGACGCAGCTAGTGAGGTACTAACCGAGGCGCGTCTATTGCTGGTTGAAAACTATTTCCAAACCCCCTCTTAGGCCTGGGTTCGGCCCAGGCCTTTGAGAATTTCTGGAAGGGCTCCCTATGGGGGTAAAGCCCTAACAATTTCAAGTCCAAACTTTTATAGAATTGACATTTAACCATATATAAGTTCTATGTCTTCAATAAAAAATCTTTGTTGGGCATTATTTATTTTCGGGTTGGGTTTGAAATTTGTTTGGAGTAAGTCTGCCTAGCTGGCAATTAAAATTCATTTATTAAATAGATATTTATGTTGTAATACAAAATGGAACGATGGTTTTACAAGTGGTATTTGCGTTTTTTTTTATAAGTAAAATTTTCTATCATGTTTTGAACATATTAAATTAGTTATGTGACTAAAAGTTTGTCACAAACCAACACAATATCATATTTGTGATCATATGTGTGACAAATGACATGGTAGGTAGGATTATTGGTATTGCTATCTAGTATTTTCTGAAAAGAGCACTATAGTTGATAGGAAGGCTTTTCAGTCTTTATACCTACCACACACAAAGCACATAAAATAGGAAGTAGATAGTTTCATTTCCCTTTGCGCACAATAAAGAACCGATCGGGAAAATTACTATTTCTAATAGATATATATCCTCATTCAAATAGGACTGATATAAATTATTTTTATTATTCATTCAATTAATAACTTGAGTTATTATTTGATCATTACGAGTCAGGTTCAACAGAATTTGATTATTATCTTTGTTCTGTGATTGACTTTTATGATAAATAAATTGGAGAAGCTGTGGTTTGACTTTATAGTAAATAAGCAAGAAAAATTAAATGATTGTGATTACCCTACAATGAATGCCCCAGATAAAATTGTTAATGAGTTAGATTAAATAAACTAAATATTGTATTTTTAAATTGTAAGTATGCAAAAGTTTGAGTGTAATAAAAATAAATAATTGGTTTTTTTTTTTAACATATGTTGGACATTTACCACAATCGAGCTATTTGATTGGTTCGATTGTTCTATTTTAGGAAAAAGGTTTTGTGATTTACACTTTTGATTGATTTGTAAGCTAAGTAAAGTTTACCATATGTAATAAAAAAAAAATCATAAAATTGGTAATTATTTAGGAAAAATTGAAATTAAAAAAAAAAAAAATCCCTCGCCATCTCTTCTGGCACCCCAGTTTGGTCAACGCGATCGGAAGATAAAATAAAACATCCATAGAAATAGCAAAAATCCAATATTTTAGGCATTCATTCCACCATCCCCATAGTTCTTGGTCGTCTCCTGCAAATCTGACCTGCTCAGAAGAACAAAGCAAAGAGGGAGGGAGGGAGGGAAGGTGGGGGCTTCAAGTAAAGTGTTAGCATCATCCATGGATGGTTGGTGCTCAAAATAGCCACTTTTTTTTTTTTTTAATTGATGTTGTTTGCTTCTTCACTTTCCCGATGGCTCTTTACAGCTTATCCTCCCAAGAGAACAACCCTTCATCATCATATCATGATCCTTCTCATAATACCCTAAATTCTTCATCCAAACTCTGATTTTTATTCTCTGTTTCTCACTATTCTTGATCTAACTATATATATTCTTTACGTGTTTTTCATAGAGAAGAAACCATAATAATAATCTTCCCCCGGGGGTTTCCATATTTGTTTGTTTCCTTGGGTTGGATTTAAACTGTGTATAAAAGTGATCTGGGGTTTCTGGGTTGGAGGCCATTGAGGAGATTCTTTTGAATGTCATTCAGGGGCGATCACCATGATTTCGGATCCGAATCTTATATACTACGCTTGTGTAGCTAGAGGGACCGTGATTCTTGCTGAATTCAATTCGAAGCATGCGGATCTTGGAGCCCTAGCCCAGAAATGCCTCGACAAGACGCCTCCTTTGCATTCGGTTTTCTCCCACACGGTGCGCCAGAGGACCTACTTGTTCTTCATCGAAGGCCCTTTTGTTTATTTTGCGATTTTTGATGAGAAGCTCGAGAGTTCCGAGGGGTTGGCCTTTTTGAAGAGTGTTAAGGACGCGTTCAATGAGGTTGCTGGGTCAAATTCATCAAAGAAGCGTTTGGAACATTCGAGTTCTCATTGTTTTCAGGGGGAATTCAACCCTGTTTTCCATAAGTTATTGTCCTCAGGGGATTTGGAATCAATGGTCTCCCCGAGGGCAGGAACTAAGTCTGGTCATGGCAGGGATTTGAGCACGGATTCTGCAGTGGGAGGAAGTCAAAGATCGATGCTGGCTAATGGGTCGCAGCATTTGATTAAGAAAAAGAAGAGATCTATTCTGGGTGAATGTTTGGTTGGTGGCGATGACAAAGATGACAAGAGTAGTACTGGGGGATCGTTTAGCTCTGATGATAGGTCGATTGGAGTGAGCCCGGACTTTGGGATGATGGTGAACAAGAATGGGATGTATGTTGGCGGTGAAATCGGACACCAGAAGGCTAAGAAAGTCTGGAAGAAGCATGTTTGGGTGGTGCTATCCATGGACCTGATCATCTGTACAATCTTGTTCATTGTGTGGTTATGCATCTGCAGGGGTTTCAAATGTGTTGATACTTGAATTTGAAGTTGAACAAGTTTGAGTTCTTGCTGTCCTGATTAGCAACTGGGGATGTTTTTTCATCTGCAAAAAACGATGTTTTGATCCATCTTGAGTTTGTTTCTATAATGGGACGGGGACAATAATAAGCATTTTCCCCTGAAGAAACTGAAGAAAGAAACAAATAATTAATTTGACTGTGATCAGAAGGGAGTTTTTTCTCGGACTGCCTTTTTGTGGCAGAGCAGCTTGTAATTAAAATTCCTCTCTCTTTGGGCTGGTATCTGCATTTTTTGAGTTTCTCTTCTGACTGTGGTAATATATACGTATAAATATATGTATATATATAGTTTTCTTACCATGTGTTATGGATATAAGTTGAATGAACAAGTGTTTGTGCATTATGGATGAAGAAGAAGTGTTTTTGTTCTTGATGGAGAGAGTATTGAAATTGTTCTTTTCCACTGTAAAAAACAATGCTAGTTGTTTGTTTCCTTCTTGATTGGTAGCTGCAAAGGTGAAGGGGTTTGCTAAGGTTTGGACATTTGTATCAATGAATCACTTGGAAAGTGAACTTGTTTATGTTAAAAACTCATGATGATTGGAGACATAACACTGATTGCTACAAGTTGTTAATGTGCCAAAATTGGTTATGTTTGTAACTTTGATTTGCAAATTGCCGATCAAAAGACACCATGAAAATGTTCATCTTTCCTGCATGAATATTTGAATGAAAAGAATTGACATTAATGCCGATACGGCTGTAAGAAATTTAAACTAAAGCAATCAACCAATCTTTGTGTCCGATAATTGTACGATGAAATCAACGGCTGGATAGAGTCCGATGTCTGCAATGAATACAACTGCAGATTCTGCTATTACAGCATATTAACATGCCAGTACAGGACTGATATTACAGCATATATTTCAATCAATCAGACAAATAAAATATGCTCCTATATACAAGAGAATGGGTCCTAAAAGTAAACAAGAACACTGTCTCAATTTATACTTTCATTTAAAAATCTATCTTTCGTAGTTTGTCAAGAAAACAACAATTGCCAATAAAACCCACCAGCTATTAACCGCATGGTGTGAGCTTCTTGTTGCCAGCTCCGCGAGGATTATCGTCTTTCCAATCATCCCATGCCCTAGCCTTATCTTGCGCAGCATCATCTTCGTCATTGTCCTCGTCTTCCCCTGGCCTCAGGTTCTGATTATCCTTATACCATGCTGAATTGGCTTCTTCCATGAGCTTCTTGTTCATGTCTTGCCACTTATTCATCATCTGCATCTCCCTCAGCCCTGCTTCCTCAATGCTCATGGTTGGCAGTCTACATTCAGAAGGATAAGATAAGGTGGTATCAACATTCATCCTTTCTACTGCTATACCATTCACATTCAAAGGACCTCGGATGACTTAAATTAAATTTGGGGAGGAAATCAAACCTGTAATGAGGTTGGAAAACTTGTCCCATCAGTCTTTCCCGTTCGCTTGTCGGGTTTGCCCCCACTAGACTTGCTGGTCCAAATATCATTGATTGGTGTTTGTGCTCATGGGCATCAGACACCTGCCTTCTTCCCTCTAAAACATCCTGAGCAAAGGTAGCACATGTGATGGGGGGAGATGGTTTTGTGAACCGAGCTCGTGCAGCCGCATTACGATGCCAAGCTTCTGCTTTCTGGGCGCGTTCATCGAGAATGGCCTGGGAAAGTTCCTTCTCTCCTTCCTGGAAAAGTATCAAGCAAAACTCATAATATAAATGCAAAATGAACTATCTTAGGCACATATCACGCAGGTTAATAAAAAATAGTTGAGAGTAGCAGAGCCTCCTGAGAGAAAAAAAAAAAACAGATGCATAAGGGGGAAAAGATGTGAAACAACTATATTAATAAGCATGTTGACCTACATTTGCCTTTAAAGTTTCCATTTAACCATTTACATGCAGGTGATGCTATCCAGGAAGAAAATAATGTAACACTGTAACTAGAATATTGGAAACATGAAGAATGCATCCCGTGTTTACATTAACTCTGCCAAATTGATACCTGCAGATTCTTTTCGTTAATAGCAGATAACATTTCTTCCTCTTTCTTCAGCATTTCCAGCATATCAAAAGCCTAAATAAGGTCAGAAAGAGTATTAGTGGAAGAGATAAAAATCAATGTCAGGACAATCCAGAATAGCAAAACCACAAACCTTGCAGAGAGCCAAGGAGATGGATGTAAGCCATGCCTGAAAAGAAAGAAAAAAAAAAAAAAAAAAAACCCCTCAAATTACTAAAGGTGAGTACTGAAAGAAACCCAAGAAAAGTGGGAATCAATGCACTTAAGATAACATATAACTTTTGCAACAAGGTAAAACACAACAGTAAATTGTAGTGCTTTGCATATCTACCTCAAAGTTCACCTCTTAGCAGACACCCGTAATTTATGAAGCAGCAAGGAAAGGAATAGAGAACGAGTAAAAAAAAAATGGTACACTTGGATACATTAAAACTCACGGAAGGAAAAAAAAAAAAAAAAAAAAAACTAACCTCCCTTTCCTCTTCTCCATCATCATCCATTACATCTTCTTCCCCTAACTCAATAGGACTAGAAATAGCTGCAGCTTTAGTTGATCGGCCACGGCGTTCCTTTCGCTCTTTTATCTCTAGTAGTTTAGCTTCAGCAGCTTTTTGTCGCCTAAAACGAGCAATCTGAAATTAAGATGTCAGAAAATTTGAAACCTTATACCTAGGTCTCTCTAAGAAATTATTCAGTGTCAAGTAGGAGGAAAGAACTGCAGAACAACTATAAAATTTGCGGAATATATGCTAGACATAGCAATTCTTCTAAAACTGGGGAAAAAAAAAAAAAAAAAAAAAAACCTTTTTTGCCCTAAGATCTGTAAAAGAGCAAGCCCCAGAAGTTTGCAACTCCTCCCCCGGCACAAGCTCCATAGCTTCACAGAATGTTATAAATTCCTGAAACAGGATGGCCATATGAACATTAGCAATTGAGCATTTGCAATCAAATAATTAGACCAAAACATACAAACAGAATAAAAAAATATACCAATATGTAGCAGCTTCTACCTTTAGTTTAGCTTGTGAAGCCTTGAGAATCTGTATCCTGTCATCTTGAACAATTTTTTCTATCATTTCGCCCAGATAGAACAGCACCTGTACCAAATTAATATCAATACAACATGACACACTTCCGAGGCCATATCCAAATAGAATAATAAACAGTAACTCATGAAAACAAATCCTAATAAACCCCATTTAAATTTTGTTACAAACCCCGGGCTCTCACAAGCAAGTTTTGCATTTCTCAAGCTTTCCTAAACGCAAAAAATAGCTGGAAATGCATCACAACTTTTACATTTCTTACGTTTAACAACTTCCCCATGAAATACAAGGTCTTGATTCATCTTAAACAAACACCAAAAGATAAAATAAAAAAGGGGAAACCCACGCCGCCACTTACTGCAGCCCATGAAGAGCTAAATGTGCTAAAAGTGTCAAAAGGCCAAAACTTTATCAAGAAGCAGTCAAATCCGAAGGATTCAATTAGCCGTACTCTGATTGATAGTTGAAAAGAATTATTACAAGACAGAGAATATTGATTTTCTTACCAGAAGATACTTGAGATTAGCAGTGCTAATATCATCCTTGGTTTCATTTGAGGAAAAAAGCCCTAATTTGCTAATCATCTCTTCGCATTGCCGCAACATTTCACACCCTTTTCTCACGGTGTCCTGAAAAACCCCAACCAATTCATTTTTTTTTTTTTAAATGAACCCACACAAACAAAATTGTAGGACTTCGATTCAGAAAACCGCAGAAAAACGACAAAATTCTGGTTACCTGATCAACAGCTGATTCGGAAGCGGCGAGATGAATTTTCCGGGCCTGCTCGAAGAGAGCCGGTAAAGACATCTCCTCCATTTTCAATTCAGTCATCTTCCAGTAATGGTAAACGCGTGAGGAGATTGATCAAATGAACTCTAAGCAAACTTATTTCTGTTCTTAATTAGTTTTTCCTCGTAAGCTGTAATATCAACGAAGAGGGAAGAGTAAAGAAGGGAACAGATCTCGTCGGACGAGTTCTGGAAGATCCTGGAGGCCCTAAGAAAAATGGGCCTGGAAATGTGATTGGGCCCAATATTCTCCACGGACCATGGATATTATGTATGTAGTAAGGAGCTGCTACTAACGGGCCGATACTAAAATAAGGTTGTCTTATGGGCCTAATGAGCCTTACTGCTATAGCCTATATAAATTGGAGCACTAGTGGGTAGTACTATTTGTAGCATATTTTCTACTATTTATAATTCTATTTTTGAAACAATCTTTCCAAATTATTATTTTATTAATTTTTAAATAATTTATCAAAATTCAATAAAATGAATATATATTTTTTTATCCCAACAAAATAAATATTATCTTAATTATTTTAAACATATTTAATCTTATAATAACCAATTATAAGAACAATTTTCACACATATAGTATTTTTTAGAAAAATAAAAATATTAAAAAAAATAAAATGGTAGAGGAAAATAATCAAAAAAAATTCAGTAAAAAATTCATGAACAACTACATGTGTTAATCAAATAAAACCCGAATCAATTACTAGAACCAGTACCATTACCATCACAGCCGTCTCCATTGGCATGATCGCAACAATGATTTTTATTTTTATCCTCGTGATCATCGTTGCCATCTTCATCAAAGGGTTTATTTTTGTGGAAAATATAGCATTTGTTGGAACGATTATTCCTGCTACTATTATTGCAGAGAAGACAAGGAGAATGACGAGAACATGGTTATGATTTGGGTAAGGCTGGAAAAAGAAATGACGACGTCAATTGCCTCATGGTGGCTCTGACTATCGTTAAGTGGTATTCGCGGGAAAAAATATAATTCTAAAAAATGGGTAAAATAAATAAATATATATGTGTAATTATGAACAAATTCTATTATGTTATTATCTTATTACGAGAATATGTTATGCACTAAGTAAAAATAATTATTTCAGAATTCAAATGTTATTTAATTAAACTTTTTGTGCAGAAATTTTTTTCAGGGTAGTGTGTTGGTGGTGGAGTTTGAAAAATAAGAAGAATAAATAATAAATAATGTTGAGTTTTTTTTTTTTTTTTTAGAGGGGCACTTTGGATAGTAAATTTTGAAAATATAGTTATAAATAATAAAAATTAGGTTACAAATAGTAGTTCAAGATTTAAAATTGTGGTCCTCCAGTAGTGTGTATTGGATCCATGGTCGCCAAAATGATGGAAGACAGAATATCATCCTATCAACCCTCATTCTACCTAAAGACATCTTCATCAGTTGAGCTTATCGGGGAACTATATATCTAAAACATGTTCAATTTAGCCTAACAGACATCTTGACAAAAACTTTATCAAAAGCTACTTAAGATATTTTCAGTTCAGCCTATCAAAAACTACCTACAACATCCTATCATATGCAAATGGATCTCTTTAATAAAAAAAAAAAAAAAAAAAATTGAAATATGTATAAGTGGGTAAACTTTAAATGGACAAGTGTCCATTTTTTTATTGAAAGGAACAAGAAAATGAGTATGGAAGTGGCAAGAGATCCAGAGCACCTATTAAAATTTACCTAAAACATCTTAGCAAAATTAACATTTTAGTTACCCAAAACATATTTGACAAAATTAACATTCAAATTCTTATGAATATCAAGTTTTTAAACCAATCACTCTCTGCATCTCCACCAATCTTATAGTTTGAAATTTTTACATATAATTAGTTCAATTTCACTATATAAATTTTTTTTTTTTTGTGGTCCTTATTATTACCCTCATTAAAGTAATTTCAAAATTCTGATCTTAACTCTAATTGGGTCAATAATTTGATGAGAGCCCAAGTACAAGTTTTCTCTGTCCCTCTACATTTATTTTTTATTCCTTTATCGGCCTCCACTTAATTTCATCTCAACCTTTGGCTTTGGTTTTTTTTTTTTTTTTCCAAATTTATCAGAAAGATCCAACTTTTTAATGTGGGATTGCTTTGAGCAGAATGAAGCAAATCAAAAAGTGGTGGGCAGGCATCGTCAGCAAGCCCAGGTTTCAAGGTCAAATCTGGAAACAAAGGCGTCACATGGAGTTTCAGGAAATTAATATTAATGGACCCAAAATATTAATATATTTGCTATTTAAGCCCAAGCCTTTCCAATAATTAAGCTGCATCGCTTTTGAGGAGCAAAGTTCCATCTTTACAGGTCCCAATATCATCATCTCTCTCAATTAACCAACGTTAATCAAAACAAATTAATTATATATTTTTTTTACAGATTTTTATGTAAATTCATGTATTGGGCATCCCTTAAAACTAAAAACTTTCTCGAGGAATTTCTGTTAAAATGAATTTGTGCATGGAAATTAATGGAATGGAATATTTATGGTGGATTGATGATACGATCTCTCTCTCGCCATTTCTTCTCTTTTCCCTATCATTGGGTCCACGGATGACCTGGTTTCTGGGCTGCCTCCATCATCATCATCCTTCAAATCATCGACCAACACTGATGCTATCAATATTGCTGAATCTCACTTTCATTTGGTAAATTTTTTTTATGAAGAAAGAATCCCTCAAAAACATTGGACCCATAATAGATCACATCAAACTTTATAAGATCAATTTCGAAATATTAAATAATTGGTTCTTTTACCTACCACCAATTAGATTAGGATGGTGTCTACTGTGAAATATGAACAAAGAGAAGAAAGAGTAGAGGGCAGGGTCCAAATCGTTAAAAATAAACCCTTATGGCGCTTTGGAGTTTGGTCTCTCCTTGATATTTAGAAAACTTAGAATTCACTTAACTCGGCCACTGCCCTCAAAAGATCTCAGTGGATATGAATTGGCCCAGATTCAAATTTCATTTCTTTCTTGTTTAAGGCAGAGGAAAAGGACAAGTTTTTAAGGTTAAATGGCCTTAATCAAATTGATGGCACACTGGAACTAGCTCAGCCAACCTGGAAATCTAGCAATTATCAATATTCAACTAAACTATTACAGTTGAATAACCTGGGCCAGTTATTGATTAGTACTTGTACTCCTATTACATTATTGAGTTCTGTTTAGCAATATGGTGACAAAAACACTTCGGATCTAGCTCTCTTTTTTTTTTTTTTTTTTTGGGGGGGGGTAATTTCTTTCTTCAACAAAACAGAAACGAGAGATCAAGAAAATGCGGGGAGAAAAGGAGGAGGCTTGAGGAGACAGAGCGCCCTAAAGTGGGGTGTTCATGGGGCCAACCTTCACTAAAAACCAGGAACAACCCTCGGTGATCTTTTCCTCCCCAGTTCAGTTACCAGCAAAGAGCTTCTACTTTTTTTTCAACCGACTTTGCTGCCCCCAAACACGTGTAAAGTCCATGCTTATGCGTTCTCTGACAAAGCTTTAATGGATAACTAACACAGACAAAAGGGGGAGAGCTGGATGCATGAAACCAGTTTTCCTTTCTGGTTTCTTCTACTGCTCTGCTGCAGAAGGGCACAGGTATAACTGCTGCGCTGATTTTGGGTCTCCATTGCTGGAAATCTTGTGGCTGAAGAGAAATTGCAATAATTTCCTTGTAAGTTTTGTTGTTTTAGCCCGTGGTTGTATAATTCTCAACTTTTAGAGTGATCCCTTTTCTGCTTACTGATTTAGCTATGAGCGATTGAATTCTTCTACAGGGTATTACATGTTTGATGATTCCGATGTATTCTTTCTAAATTTCTTGGGATATCCTTTTTACGTTCTGGGCTGATGCCATATTGCAGTTTAGACTGTTTTTGTTGTTCATTCTTGTTTTTCCATACTCAAAAAGGCGAAGCTTTAACAAGTTCTTGAATCATGGCTGCTTGTTTTGTTAGAATACTTGATACTAGTCTTCGGAGCAAAAGGTGGTTCTTTTCCTCATTTATTTGGTATCTGGAAAGGAGGCAAATCATACTAATTAAGCAATGGATGATGTCAAGGAGGTATCAGGATCATATCTGGTTTTATCCGAGGAGAAAAAGGAGAGCTTTTATCCCACTTTTTTTGGGGTCTCCTGTGCAATCTTCGCTCTCAGAATTTTGTCTGATGAAAGATGGTCAAAAATTAGAAATGAGATGTTTCTAGGAAGCGCTCATCTTCTGGGATTGCTTGCTTGGAGGGCTCAGAAGGAAGAATCTGATAAGTCTAAATCTGAGCTTCTCCAGAAGCTTGAAGATGCACAGAGGGAGGTTGAGGGATTGAAGAAAAGAAGAAGTGAGGATGCCAAGGCCAATGAGAAGGTTGTGGGGATATTTGCTGGCCAAGAACAGGGCTGGTTTAACGAGAGGAAGAAGCTCAGGCAGCAAATTGGGGATCTAATCAACGAATTAAGAGTTCGCGAAACGAACGCGAATAAATCTGCGTTTGAGTTGAATGAAAAGTTGCGCCAGAATGAGCTTTTGTTGAAGTCCAAGGATAAGGTTCTTGAAGAAGAAGAGCAGAAGAGGAAGGATGTTGAAGAGAAATTAAAGAATGCGGAGAGCGCTCTGGCGGAATTGAGAGAAAAAGCAAAGCATGAAACTCAGCGGCATTCTAATGAGATTTCGAAACAAAAGACTGCATTCATTGAGCTGGTCTCAAATCAGCGGCAGCTTGAAGCGGAGATGAGTCGGGCTATTAGGCAATTCGAGTCAGCAAAACAAGAGCGGGATTCAATTCTGGAGCAGAAAGAGCAGTCAGCCTTGATAGCTCAGAAGCTATCCCTGGAGCTTGTTAAAATGCGAAGAGATTTGGAGCAGAAAGACCAGATTCTTTCAGCTATGTTAAGGAAATCCAAATTGGATACAGCAGAGAAACAATTGCTTCTTGAGGAGGTAAAGATGTCGAAGGCGAAAAGAAAACAAACTGAGCTCGAAAAAGAAAGGGCCAAGACAGATTGCGAGCCAAAGCGCGAAAGGCATTCTCTGAGAAGTATGCTGTCCAAGAATGCAAGCTCAAAGGCTGATTCCAGAAGGAAAGCAGGGCATTCAAATACAATGACACAATCAAACATGGAAAGGAACATTTCAGACCAAAACAATATTCTTGTTGAGTATGAACAACCTGAAATAAGGGTAGTAGAGGTAGAGCCTTCTTCATTGGCTTTGGATCGTTGCATATCCGAAGGAATTCATGACTTAAGTAAGACTTTTTTTGGCTGCTGAATCATATTTTCAACTGCATATGTCCATTGGCAAAACTTTTGTTATTAACATGATAATAATCTTTCTGTTTTGCTTCATCTTGATTTGTATCTTGAATGTTGTTTCAGCTGACTTTAAGCAGTTGGAAGTTTGGGTTCGATCTCAAGCTGAAAAATATATGGCCACTCTTGAGCAGAGGCATCAACTCGAGATAGATGCTTTTGCTGAGCAACTAAGAGTCAAAGATGAGAGATTAGAAGCTTTCCGGTGGCGATTTCTTAGCATGGAACTGGAATCAAAGAGGCTGCAGTCCCATATTGAGGGGCTTGAAAATGATTTAGCACAGCTCAGGGAGGACAATATGAAATTGGAAGCTCTACTGTCGAACCGGGAAGCAGAACTACATTCCACCAAGGAGAAGTTGGCATTGCAGGTGAATCACTGCAGCTGCCAAAGGGCCTCCTCATATCCTTATCATAATGATCTGACTTTAGCTTATGATACCATCTGGTCCAAAGTGAAGATAGTGAAGAGAAAACCAATGGAGGAAGATAGGGAAACAAGGGTTATAACTCGAGAAGGATATCGAATATTGGAAAGTGAGAAAGAAGAGGAAACTCCAGGAAATAGCCAGCCAAATGATATAGTTTTCACACTCCAACCTCCCTGTAGGGAAATCAAGGAGATACATGAAGCACAGTCGCCGGATTCTGTTCAAGAGGAAAGTATTAGTTCGCGAGATGGTGACAGCACCGAAGCATCACAAACAGCTGGGAAATGCTTGACAAACAGGAATAATTCTTCATGGAAAATGGATCTCCATGCTCTTGGACTGTCATTCAAGATCAAGAGGCTTAAGCAGCAGTTGCTTATGCTTGAGAGATTGGCAGGGAAGCAAGAGATCCTTGACACTGATGGCAATACTCCCCTTGACACCAAAGATATCACAGCATTAATGTCTTTGCTGCATAAGCAGATTGGTAGGTACCAGTCCCTCCAAGGAAAGACAGATGATCTTTGCCAGAGAATGGTAAGTTATGTTTAAATAAGCTGATTTAAATGATCAGAAGTGAACTTTTATGCGTTGAATGGAACCTTAAAAGGGCGATCATTTGCAGCATTATTCAAAAGCCGGATGCTTATAATATAGAATTCTACTTATTCCTTTGCATCTGATCTTGTGCAGCATGAAAATGAGCTAGATGTGGGAGGTGGTGGTGATTCTAACGCTGCCAAGACAAAGGAGGAAACTAGGATGCTGGAGAACTATCTGGAAGAGACATTTCAACTGCAGAGATATATGGTTGCTACAGGGCAGAAACTGATGGAATTGCAATCA
Source organism: Knoxia roxburghii (assembly GCA_030378225.1). Classification (NCBI taxonomy): domain Eukaryota; kingdom Viridiplantae; phylum Streptophyta; class Magnoliopsida; order Gentianales; family Rubiaceae; genus Knoxia; species Knoxia roxburghii. The sequence goes on from CM059415.1 coordinate 2,574,760, forward strand.
AAGATAGCTTCTGGATTTGTTAGTGCTGCAGGCGCATTCGACACCCCTGCTAGCTTCGACATGAAGAGGTTTGCTGATAGTATAAAAACTCTCTTCAAGGAAGTCCAAAGAGGTCTTGAAATCAGAATAGCTCGAATCATTGGAGATCTTGAGGGGACTCTTGCTTGTGATGGCATCATACATTTCAAGAAGTAGCAAAGCCTACAGAAAGGATTAAGGTTTTTTCCTTCCCTGTTCATTTCTGCACAGAAAAATCTGTACATAATTCATTTAATGATAAAGAAATGTGCTGGATCAATGTCTCCTTTCAACTGTTCACCGAGCCAACTTATAAACTTTTCTGGGAAGTATTTTGGAAGCCATAGCTGAACCAGATTATGGAATTTACAGTATCTTAGCCTAATGTAAACGGGAGCCCTTCGTGCAGCGTTAAGCGCTGCAGCCATGAATGTTGAGACTGGAGGATTTCATGCTGGCAAAAGTAGTAAACAATTTGTTTCAGGATCATGCAGGCTAGTAAAAAGTAGTAGTGGTATGTAAATGCAGCACATATATAGTACTATTTTGAAACTTTTAACATTCATTTGGGAGTGTAGATGTTAATGCTCTCATGTGGTTTTGATGAAAAAGAAATGAACCCTTCATTTTTTTTGGTGTGGTTGGAGCTCATTAATACCTCAACTGAGCATTCCAAACTTGTTCTTGAGATCAAGAGGCTTATCCTGTATTAGTTTCTGAAACCTCGAGGCCTTCAAATCCTCCCAACATGTTCTGTCTGAATTGAACTTTGAAGGGTTCTCTATGAATGTGGCTCGATGGACAGCAACTTGTCAATCTTGAATCATTCAACATAAGCACTTAGCAGAGTAGTTATGTTTGTCTCGTGTTTTGGTGGGATGTTAGAGAATGTTTGTGTTATGATATTATAAAAAGGCAGTAGCCCTTTTCCCTTCTCTTCCCTCCCCTTGTATTTTTGGTATACTAAGGTTTCTGCTAAGTACACCTATCAGTCAAAAAACTGAAAACAAAAACAAGGGTCATAGGGACAGCGATGAAATAGCATGTAGATTACGCATTGATGAATCGAGTTATACATTTGTCATTTAGGTGCTAGACTAGATGTTCTAGTTATAAGATTGAGCATTCGACTAGAGGTGGAAAATTTTAATAAGGTAAGTGTCCAGGAAAAAGAAACAAATGGCCGGCCCATTGTACATAAATTGCATCTTCCGGACGTAGTGAACACATACTTCCATTTTCCTCTTTCAGAGACAAATTTGGAGAGAATGATAGGTAACCATTTGTGACCAAAACTCCTATATCTGTCTCATTTCAAGAACCATTTACGACATATTTAGTCGTCCCACTCAATCTCTTTCGTTTGGACCGACGGACTGTTTTAAGCTCCTTGTAAAATTGCAGTTTTTTTTGTTCATTTCTGACCGTTACAGATCCTCATTTGGGCTTTCTTTCTCCCCTATTTTGGAAGCTTGGACTAATTCAAAGCTCCGGGACTTTGCAAAAGACCCAATATAACTGCCACTTGCCCACTCCATTTTCCTCATTGGCCTCTCACTTGTCCATTATTTAATGTTCCCGTTTGCCGCTGCCACTGGAGCGTTTTTGCAACTGCCCATTATTTCCCCCACATTCATCACACTACCCGCTCCCACTTCCCTCTCTTCCTTAATTCCACTCTCTGCTTAAGATCATGAATTTCTACAAGAATTCACAAGTTGGGAGACAGAGAGGAAGAGGGGCCAAGAACTTACTCATGGGATTTGATCAGCTTGAGGAAGATTATGAGCCAACTGCAACTCCAAGGCTCTCCTTGTCCAAGCTTCCAAATAAGCAAATCAGGGAGTCGTTGGTGATGCCTACTCCGCCACCAAGCAAAAGTTTAGCTTCTGTTCCGTTTCAATGGGAGGAAGCGCCGGGGAAGCCCAGATCATCTTCGTCGTCTCCTTCAAACGAGAACAAGATGAGTGCTGCAGTAGCTAGACGGCTTGACTTGCCGCCGAGGCTGCTGCTCATGAATAACTCTAACACCACTGATTCTTCTTCTTCTTCCTGTTGTTGTAATCCCAACTTTTGTTCTCCTACAACGGTGTTGGATGGCCCTGATCATGACGGCCAATCTTTATGTCAGAATTCTGTCAGGAGCCTCGAGGAAGAAATCATCAGAGAGTCCAAATTTCATCAACACCGTCATCATCATCATCATCATCATCATCTTTACGAACAGCAGCAGGAGGAGGGATCATTGAAGTTTAGTTCTTGGAGATTGGGAAGCTTGAAGGATCATAATTGGCCTTTTGCAAGGAGGAGTTCTGGTTTTACTTCTTCTGCCAGCTTTACTTCCAAGAGCCAGACAAGTAGTAGTTCTAAGCTACAAAGATTCAAAAGAAGAAGCAGTTTTGCAAATTTGTCTTCTGCCAGCTCCAATTTTTTGGTAAGTCACAGTTCACTATTACACCCATATCCCCTTTACCTCTGAAGATTGATTAGTACATACTTTTCTTGCTTCAGATGAACAAACAATTAAAAGATTATTACTGGGATTTGATTTTTACCACGCATAAGTGAATCTCCCAAACCCAATTCTACTACGAAGAAAGGAATCAAATTAGCCATAAATAATGAGGGGATGAAAGAACTCATTTTTAATTGGGGCTGCATTTTCTTCTATACAGGCAGGTGTTTATGGAAGCTTCAAGCAAGTGGTCCAATGGAGACGTAGACCTAAGTAGATAGATACAAAGGAATTCTGAGCCTGCCAGACTCAATCTCACTCTCAACTCTGTCCAAATGGATACTATATATAGAATCAGGAAATATGGCAGATGCCTACAACTGCCAAGTGGTTCCACCTCTTTTCTTCTTTCTGGAACATTCTATTTAGGGCTTTGCTGATTATATATCAATGGAGACAAAGAAATTCCACAACTTTTTATTAATGGGGATTTGTACTCATCCCATATATAATATGCAAACAAACAATATACAATCCCTTGTTCACTAAATGAATGACATCTTGCTCTGTGTATATGCATTTGTAAAACATTTGATTAAAGAGCCAGCTAGCAAATAGCAGTAGATTGATTTAAGTTTCCATTAAATCCATGTACATTCCAACAATTTCAAGGTCCTAAGCAACCTGTCAAGACTAGTTCCAACTCTTAATTGGATATGTAACCTAAATGGGAAGTACTGTAGGTATTAATGAGATTAGACAGAGATTAAGAGATGGTTATGAAGTAGGTCAACCTTGGCCAGCAGCCAGGGCCAGTGCCCTTCTCTTCTTGTAATTGGCTTTGAAACAAGCCTGTCTCAGTTTCTTGGTTCTTTCGGTCAGTTCCATTTCTGGAATTCTGTGCAGCATTTTCTGGTGCTCTTCCAGCATTTCGACCTCATCTGTTAACCCCAGATCCTATGAAAGAAAGGGACAAAATTCATTCACTAAGATAAGTTTCATCTGATTTAAAGTTCATGATTGTGAACAATAATGGGATGGAGGGAAGGGGAAGGATTGAGGTTTACCTTAGCATTCTGAATCAAGAACTTCAAGCTCTTGATTTTGCGATGAGGCCACCTCATTATGTTCAATTCTCTGCATCTTCTCTTCAGTACAGTCAAACCAACCTTCAACTCTTTGGCTGCCCTTGTTATTGGAACATCAAAATATTTTCGAATCTCATCCAACTGCAGGCCAGTTGACGACTTAACGAGCCTCCCATTTTGAAATATTGCTTCTGACGAAGTCTGTGATGATCTCCAGCTGCTCCTCTCCACCATCCCTGTTGACTTATGAAAAGGATCAAATGTTATTCCTCCCGTACCTCTGATCAAGGGTTTAGCATGAACATATACGGCGCCTTCTTCAGAAAATGAAGAGTTAGTTTCATGAGCCCACATCCCAAATTCACCAAGAAAGTCCTTTGAAGACTCTGCTGATCTCCAACTGCTCATCTCCGCCTTGACCTCTGATTGATGAAGTTGATCAAATGTTATATCTCCTGCCACCGTGTTCAGGGGTTTAGCATCGACGACAACAACAGCAGCATCTTCGTTGAAAAAAGATTGGTTAATATCCTTAGCACACATCCCAAATTCATCCCAAATGTCCTCAAAGTCCTTGAATTCCAACCGCGGAACTTGATTGCTCTGCCACGGCAATAACGGATACAAATCATCCAAGCCTCCCAATCCACTACTCTCAGCAACAGAGCTTCCAACAAACGGACTCACTTCTTTTTCCCATGCAAATGCTCTACAAAAAAAAAAAAAACACACAGGAAAATGAGTTAACAACTCATCTGCATACAATAATCCTCGCAATGTGGCACTGTACCAGTACAAAAAAACCCACAAAATTAACATAGTATAATTATTTATACCCTGAAGAAGGAAGAAGATCCTCCAAGTACAACAAGGGCTGATTAAAAGTACGATCAAGGTTATGATCCAACTTCGGAAAGCTTAATGCAGAAGTGGAATTCATGACTGATTCTGCTGCTGCTACTTCTACTGGCATTCTGCAAATGTAGAAAGAATTTCACAACTGGTAGTATAAATTGAAAGCGGGGGGAGCATTGGAATTGGGGTGAAATAGGAGTTCGTGCACACGATCATGATGATGATGAAGGAGGATGATAATGGGAGTTACAGTACGTAGAAATGAATCTTGGAATTTTTACTTTGAATGAGGGGTAATTAATTGTTGAACAATTACCGAGTAAATAAAGATGGATTAATTGCAGAAGGAGGGGGGGCTGAATCATCATGATGCATTTTCGCCCCTCTTTAAATGCTTCATATTCATTAAAAATGCGCGTAATTTAACTTTGTATATTTATTATTATAAATTATTTAATTATATTATTTTGGATTTTAAAGATAATATGTATGAATGATAAAATTAATAATTTTTATTATGGTGAATTATTTTACCTTTCAGGTCAAATTACCCCTAGCCAAATTCTGAAAATTATATTTACCTTAATTATCTAAACTCGTAACAATTAATTCTCTAGTATACGTAAAAATGAGTAGAATCGTTGATATAAATATTTTTATTAAGTTTAAATACATAATTAACCTAATTTTAGTCAGAAATCGTCAAAGTTTTTCTTTTTTGAAATTTTCAAATGGTTGACTTCGATCAATAGCGGTGAATATAATTTTAAAACTTAATGGATATCGTTAATGTGATCAAATCACGTAAGAGATAAATGTAATTCTCTTTCTTTATTAGTAGGTGCTATTAAATACTGTCTTTTTTTATTATTTATTGTGATTTTTTTTTTTATCAAAATGACTTATTATTTTTTAGTAGGACAAAATTCACTTTTGGTCTCTTAGTTATAACCCCATCTAAACTTAGTCATAAGAATTTGTATGTTCCAAAATTAGTCATTTTTCTTTATATTTTAGGTCTTTTCTTAGTTATCGCCCTTTCTTTTCTTATTTTTTCATGACTCTTTCTAAAATTGTCTTTATTTTTTTATTTATCGCCTTATTTTTTTATTCACCGTCCCTATTTTCCACCCGTCCTTTTGCCGTCGCGTCGGCCTCCACTGCTAGACTCTCGTATTCACTGCTAATATCCCGTCGTCGATCTCATCACTGTTGCCACTTCTTCTTCTTCTCCCTATCTTTCCCGATCGAACCTTTGAGAGCGCTCATCACCTGGTCAGCAGATAGGGAGAAGAAGAAGAAGCGACGGCGGTGATAAGATCGACGGCGGGATATCAACGGTGGAAACGAGAGTCTGGCGGCAGAGTTCGGCGACAATGACAAAAGGACGGGCGAAAAATAGGGACGATGAATAAAAAAAGTAAAGCGGTAAATAAGAAAATAAGGATAATTTTATAAAAAATTATAAAAAATAAGAAAAGAAATGATGATAAATAAGAATGGACTTAAAATATGAAGAAAAATGACTAATTTTAGAACATATAAATTTTTAGGGGCTAAATTTGGATGTGGGTTATAAATAAAAGACCAAAAGTGAATTTTGTCTTTTTTAGTAAGACTATTTTGATTATCAAGAAAAAGGATAAAATGATCATTCATGGTAAGTAGATAATTAAAGAAAAAAAAAAAAACCTGTGTTTAAGCGTTTACAAGGCGGATAAAATTTGTTTTACTCATTCATGTATTTAAAAATTTTGATTGTGAGAGGCAAAATGAGGATCTTAAGATTGTGAGCGGGATCCATGAATTCCAAGAATGTTGGATTTTTCACGGAGGATGTCATCACGATTTACGAGGTGGTTAGTACCTGCGAAGAAGTTTTGGGCTTTGTAATTTTTATTTAAATCATTAACTCTTTCATTTTCAGCCGCCATTAGTGTTACTAAGCATTTAATTATTAATCCCAAATTAATTATCATAATTTACTATCCGACCCACTATCTTCCCATGCAGACCCGCTAATAATATTCATAACTCTTCAAATGCTTAAATTAAATTCTTTCATATAAATAACAAAAAACACCCCCCTAATTTTGTTTTATTCAATAATCGACCACTTAATTATCTTATTAAAGATTGGAACACAGCCAAAAAAAACCCAATCCAACTTAATTCAATTGTGATTTTCAAATATAAAAGGTAAAATTAGTGAAATAAAAAGGCAAAATTACCTCTTCTATGGTCCCTCTTAATTCCTAATTAAAAAAATAGAAGAGAATTTTCATTAGATAGTTAATTGGTTCTAATTTTTATTAGAAATTTGAGATTAACTTACTAATCAATTAATTAACAAAATGTTGATGCTCACACTTACAAACTGTTCCTCAAAATCATTTTCATTGTTATACTAAAAGAATTCAATAAATAATATTTATTTATTTATCTTTTAATATGGTAAAATTTTGACTTGTGGTAATTAAGATAAATTTGATAGTAAGTAATATTTGTTGAGATTTCCATTTTTAATGGACTGTGACGCGCTATCAGTTGGACATGGCTGGGCTTAATTGTAATAAAAGATGGCCCAAACTGGTAATGGTAGACGTTCGTTAGTTAGCTTTGGGTTGGGCCTATGGTCGTGTTTGTTTAAAGAAAAAAGTACTTTTTTAAACAAAATATCTCATTTTTAAATCATCATTAAATTATATTATATTAAAATTTAAACATCCCAGTCCCCTCCAAATTATCCTCGCATTATTTAAAACAAAAAAAAAAAAAAAAAAAACCAGCCCAGTATACATTTTTATAAAAAAAAGTTTTCCTGTTCTGAAAAACAAAGCATTTGAAGAAAAAAATAACTGCAAACAAACATGGCCTAAAGGTTGGCAAGTGTGAATGGAGCAGACAGGTTGGCGGCAGGCAGTGGAAGGAGAGCATAAATAAATGAGCCACAAAGTCTTGAGCGGCTTGAATAAAAGGGGGAAGCGCTCCTCCACCAGCAAGCACCGCAATTGGCGGCCCTAATTGCAACTAAATTAGTACTAAGGAAAAGACAATTTTGTAGGGCATTATCTCTACACCATCCGCCTTCAAAGTCCACCCATCTCCAAATTAGGTTTTGAAATGGGTCCTAATGCAATAGCGCAAATGGTCACTCCTTCCATAAACAGAATTTACTGTTTTCAATAAACTAACAAAATTATATTTTGAGATACGATAATTTAAAAAACAAAAAATTAAATACGAAGAAAAATTATGAATAACTATTTTCAATATAACATGTAAATGATAATAAGTAAGAAATTTATAACATAATGAAAAGATTAAACATTATTATTAATGGTAAATATTATGTTATATATAAATTATAACACTATTATATTTATGACACTTTAATATATCCTATAAAAATAGGAAATATGGGAAGGACTAAACATGACTAAGTTGAACAACGTTGAAAGAAAGTAGGTAAATCACAATGATTTCCATTGGTTGACTATTGACTGCTTGTAATCAGTAACTGTAAATGTCACAGCCTCTCCTGATTACTCAATTGGATGTACTCCATGAAACAACTGCTATGAGTGTGTTCAATGATCTCATAATATATTATATTTATCAAGATGTTCACAATTTAAAAATAACAAATTTAGATTAGAATTTGATAAAATTAAATAGAAACTAAAACAGTAGTTTGATAACGGGATATTTTGTTGGGTATAAAACCCGCATTAAAATTTGGACAACTGATTTATGAGCTTTTAAGAAATAAAGCAATGAGCAATTAAAGGCGGGTTGGAAACAGTCGGAATGGAAGAGCTCCATTGATGCGGGTTTTGGCAGCTCGCTCGCGTGCCTTTAAAGGAGCGTGCCATTTCCAAACAAGCTTTTCTGGGCAGCTTCGGGTTCACATTTTCATCTATTTATTATAGTCCTTTCTCAAATTTCATCCCACTTTATCTTTGTCTCTAATGGTGTTTCTATCTACTTGGGGTGGAGGTGAATATGCACCAACAACACAAGCTAATAAAGATGCATTTTTTATCACATAAATTTATATATTAGTATAATCCAATCAACCATACAGTGATAGTTTACCTACCTGTTCATAAAAAAATTCTAACCCAATTGCAAATTTTCCCCCCAAATCCTTTTATCTTTTCGGTTTTTTTGGGGTTGTTTGTGGGTGGGGTTCCATTGCAGAAGTGGACGTGGTCCTCCTGGTGGTGCTAGTGCGACTTGGTTCGGGGGGTTTAATAATGACATATGCTCCCACTTCTCAATTGGATTGTTGGTTTGGAAAACAAACGTGGTGGCTTCGACCTTTGTTGTTTAATGTTCATTTGTGTTTTTCTTAGGCCCATCTTCCTTCCCCCTTCAAATTCCTCCTAATTCATCCCATCTTCTTCTTCCAATTTCCTCCCCTCTTTCTCTCTTCCTTCACCACCTTCAAATAGTTCCAACCCACAAGAACAATACAACCTCAAATTGTCGTTTCCCATTTTCTTTTTCAGTTGGGTCTAGTCAAGACTCATTAACTTTTTTTTACCCAAGTTCATTTTTATAGTTAAAAATGGTCCTATTTATGTCTCATTTCCCTTCCCTTTTCACGTCCCTTTACTTCAAAACCTCACTCCTTTTCCTCTCTATGATCATCACTGTTGAAGTGGGGAGGTGGGTGTGGCTTTTATAGCTTCTTTCGTGGTGGACGGAATAATAAAAGTACCCATTTGCTACCATTATATTTAACCGCAATCGTCATTGCTGCATTTGTTGCTCCTGTCGGGTGCGCTACTACTACCTGTTGGTTGCTGAGAAAAAGAGAAAAAAATTGAATTTTTAATCGTTTAGGGTGAGTAGTTTTCTGCTGTAGTTTCCACTAAAGATGGTTGTTGCATTTCTTTGATTTTTTTTCCTCCAATTGAGAAGCAAGATGGGTCTTTGTTTTGATTCAAGTTGCAACCTTTTTTTTTTTTTGGAAATTAAGGTATTGGATACCCATTCTATTATTGTTCGGGCCTTTTTTTCAAGCAAAAATAAAAAAGAGGCAGTGTAATTGACAAGCTTTCGACCAAAGCTTTTTTCTTGTTCCGTGGGTTTCTTTTGGTATGTCAATTGTGTAATTCTGGAATGAGATTGAAATTGCTCCCAGTTCGAAAAAGAAGAGTAGTTCTTGAAGTGTTCCCGAGAGGATGCCCGTTTTCTGTTTTGCTTGTTTTCCTCCCTTCCTGTTAGTTAACTTTTGTTGGTCCATCAATCCGCTTGCTGCGTTAGTATACTTAGTCTTTTTCTACGTCCCTTGTTTTTCCTCCTTTGGTGATTATGTTTTTGTTTCTGAATCTTTGATGAACATTAAGTTTGTTAACTTTGAAACAACAACTTGGCAATTGGAAGAAAGTATAGTGGTTGCTCAAATTTAACAATTTTGTTGTTGTTTTTTTTTTTTTTTTTTTTTGCAGGGCAAGTGACTTTTAGCTTCTGGGTACTCCATTATGGAGGCTGTAACTTCAACTGCTTCCATTACTCTCCCTAGAGGACCAGCTAATTACGATGAGGTCTCTATGCAGCAAAGTATACTCTTTTCTGATAGTCTTGAGGTACCGTCTGGCATCCTGACTTGATGTGGCTTTGCAGTAGTAGTTCTTTGAAAGTAGAGGGTTTTACCTTCTTGGGTCTGTGAGAATAAGGTAGTAATTTATTGATTATATCAAACTGATCAACACGATGAGTTTAGTTTTAGGGCTTCTGTTAAGAATTTTAGTTGTTTGATGGCTTCAGGAGATTGCTCATGGCATATTTTGCCTCAGGCTGATTTCACATTAAGTCTAGCAATAGAAATATGTCTACATCCTGCAATACAAAGTCTGATCTGTCGCCGAATCAATAAGAACTGTGGTGCCATCCTTAGGGCATGTATGGTTACTGAACACGCACATTTCAGAATTTTGTTTATGTTTCAGAGGAGTTTCATTCTCATCATTGTTTCTACAAGGACAGGGCTAACAGTTTCAATCTATCAAGAAAAAGAAAAGCTTTTATGATGTTTTTTTCTACTCAATGTATAGATCCTCCTAAGCAAGTACTCAAACACTGAGGCCTGTGCTTGTAAGAAGTTTCTGATCACTCAAACAAAGTAACCTCAAATAGGATGTTACTGGATGTAATTAATGTTGAAATACTTGGATCAGGCTATCAATGATGCATTCTTGTTGGCAAACATTTGTTTATGTTAATCAGTTGATTCGGCTTCCTGAAAATCCTGAACCCTTGCAAAGCCTCTTCCATGCTTGAGTTAACATTTTTGATGTGGTTGTTGAATCTTTTCCTCTCTAGGATTTGAAGAATCTGAGAAAGCAATTGTACTCTGCAGCTGAGTATTTTGAGTTATCATACAGCAATGATGACCAAAAACACATGTGAGTTACTTTTTTGTTATGGAGAAAGTTCTCTCCTACTCATATATCCCCATCACTGAAGAATACCGCATTGCAGAGTTGTCAATACATTAAAAGATTATGCAATCAAAGCTCTTGTAAATACGGTGGACCATTTGGGCTCTGTGTCTTACAAAGTCAATGACATGTTGGATGAAAAAGTGGATGAAGTCTCTGGAACTGAGCTTCGAGTATCTTGTATAGAGCAGGTATCCTTGGATCAATCTCTGGTTAATTTGTATAACTCCTTTACATTGATTTAACTTCGTTGTTTTAATTGTAGACTGTGTTCCAAATTCTCCACCGTATTTAATATCAATATTTACACGTAAGCTTATATTCAGATATTTGGAGGAATACACGAGTGACATTAGCGCAGAAAATTTAATCAGATCTTTTAGTGTGCCTTGCCGCCTGCTGTAACTGTGACAAGTTGTTGTACAGAGTTGAGGCTTGATTTTGAGAATAGTGGCTAATGCATTCTTCAAAGAGTTGATTTGAGTGATACAACTGTTTGGACATTTATTGTTAAGAACTGAAAGATGTCATGAAATGGTGATCTTAGCTTCCACTGCTTTGTCTGAATCTCTCTTCATCTGCCACCTTCCTATGCAGTTTCTATAATTTCTTGTAGATACTTACTATGCTGAGTGAGAAGAATTCTTACCTATCTCATGATTACTGAGGAAAAGAGATAGATGTCCATGGGAAATTTACCTTTGAGATTTTGAAGATTATAGGCTGTTTGCTTTCCCTTTTGCTGAGACCTATAAGAGATCAAAATGTGATTGTGATGGTCAAGGCACAAAGATTGAACCTTAGTTCTTGAAACTGTAGTCCCTATACTTAATAGCCAAGCTTTCTGCCTTGTGGATCATTTCCCCTTTTTCAAGATCTTTCATGTATAACAATGAGTCACAGATTTCTTCCTTTTTTTTTTTTTTTTTGCTTGCTCTATGTTAGAGGTTGAGAACTTGCCAGGAGTATATTGATCGCGAGGGTCTCTCGCAGCAGTCACTGGTGATAAATACTCCGAAGTATCATAAACGATACATCTTACCGGGTAATTTTACTTTTTCATGTTCTTTGAGGAATTTCGCAATCGTCTTTTATTGTAATAGTGATATGTCAGGGACAACTATGACATCTATAACTATGTTGTTCAGTTGGGGAGACAATTAATGGTACTAGTCATTCAAAGTCAAATCACCATGGTTGCAATCTAGATGATGAAGATGATTGGCACAAATTCAGAAATGGTAATATACTTGGCCTAGTTCTGTAGACTTCATATGATGCCGCCTTTTCTTATAAAAGTTGTTTTGGAGCAACTGTTGAACAGAAGTTGATTGTGTTGCAACAGCAGTACGCGCGACAATTAGAGAAACTCCCCAGGAACCATTGAGGTAACTTCATTGTGGTTAATGGTGGTTTTTCTTCAAGTTGATACATTCATTTAACTAGATCATGTGTTTTACTGCAGGAATGGGCGCTCTCAGTCGCTGTCGCCGCGACTGTCTCAGCTACCTGGAAGTTTTTCGTTCTCCGGCACCTTGCCTAAGAAGGAATTAGGTATTTTCTTAACCAACTCTCTTTCACTTCTTAGTAATGCTATTTTTCTCATCTCCATGACATATTTTTTTCTCTCATTTTGTTGATACGGTATGGATGATCAGAAAAGCGAACAGTTTCACCTCATCGCTTTCCCCTCTTACGCACTGCATCGTTCGCTAGTCGTCAAAGTACACCGAAAAAGTCCAGGCCAACAACTCCAAATCCAAGTCGACCAACCACTCCAAACCCTTCCTTTGGAAGACAGGTTAGTTTATGATCTCCTAGCTCCAGTGAGAGTATAACCTTTTTCGATATTACTGTCAAACAGCATTTCTTGATGCTTAAATACCCTTTTTTTTGTTTTTTTCCTGCATCAGTTTCCATCAGAACCTCGGAAATCAGCTTCAATGCGGCTCGATGCGCAAAGAGGAAGCCCCAAAGAAGCTGAGAACAACCCCAGCAAAAGTAAACGGCTGCTGAAGGCGTTGCTGAGCCGGAGAAAGTCCAAGAAAGATGATATGCTATACACTTACTTAGATGAATACTAATAGTAGCCATAGGTTCATTCAATCAATCAATCAGAGGAAAATGAGTGAATTGGTTAGGGGTAAGTACCCGAAAGAATGGTTTTTTACTTTCCCTGCCACACCAAACCACACCACAGCTCACCAACATTGTGTAATAGAACCTCCTCTTCTCCTTTCTTGTTGCCCCATGTTTCCTTAAATGCATTATCAATTATCAGTCAAGGGTTTTCTATTGTGAATTTATAGCCAGAGTTTAGTTTTATACAGATGATTGAACACTAGGAATGGAATCTGAACAGGTTTTGTGGTCTGTTGAAAAATGTGGTTTCTGGTAATATTCTGCCCTGAATTTTCTGAAAAGTCGAATTTCGCTGGTTTGCAGCTAACCACCAAAAATAACTGAAGATAATCAGATTAATAAAATTAACAATCTCAATGTCAGATTCATCTAGGTTTAACGCTCCTCCTGTATCCCCTCCACTAAACTTCCATACACACCCACACTACTTGGAAACCTATTCATCGTGAAGCCACATATCCATCGTCCCCCGCCGTGATCAACCCGTTATCGACCGGAATGCCCTGTCGAAGTATTTTGATTGGTATAGCCCATTATTATAAGCCTAATTCTTTTGGTAATAACTACTTCCTCCATTTCAATATATAGGTCGTTTTGACCATAACACAAATATTAAGGTTGTAATTAATTTTAAAAAATTTCAATAACTTTTAATGGTTAACCATGTTATATACCTCTATTTAATATGTTTTTGATAATAATACTATAACTTGGAACAGTAATAAAAAAATGAGTTCTAATAAAATTATAAATTAAATAAGGGTAATTAAAATAAAAATAATAAATTATTTCTTAAGAATAGACAACTAATTTCAATACTTATATAGTACAACTAAGTGTACTATAAAAATCTGTACACATAGTAAAAATTAAAACAAAAATAAAAACTACTATGGGAAATATCATTAATGACCTCAATTTAAAAAGAGGAAAATTGGGAAACATCATTTAATGACATGTTTTATATACAAAAACTATTATGGATACCATCCTACTTGTACACCTAGTTGTAGGAAAAAAATTGCCAAAGAGTGTAGCAGAACGTACACAATAAAAAACACGAGTAAAATTGAGGTGCGCAGCCCGCAATTTAAAACACTTTTCAAAATCCTTCTTTCTCTCATAAAAGTTAACGTTAATCTCTACCCAATGGTTTGTCTTGTTTACTAGTCAAACTTTATGACACGACGAGAGTTTTGTCTTTACTTTTGTTCGTATTTTATTTTTAATTGTTTTAATAAAATATTTTATTTTTGTACTCTCTAGTTTTTTTAATAATGATTATTATAATTCCAGGGGCAATTTTTATTAAAATTTATTAGTTTTAAAGCCGATTAATATGAAATTGATTTAAAATAATATGATTAATGATATTCAAAACAATAAATTATTACTCTTTCGTGATATAATGAGATAATAAATATTTATTAATTGATAAATTTTATATTAACCGATGATAAATTTTATCTAAAAAAATGCTCGAGATTGAAAGAATAACCTGATAAAATTTATCGCTGGATGATGCGTGACATGCAAGAGGTGATTCTTAACAGAGTTGAAGCTATCTAGACTATCCAGGCTGTAGTTCTCCTTCATTGTATAAAAAATAATAATAATACGTGGCCCTTCAAATGTATTATTATAATATAATAGTATGGTTATAATTGTGAAAATGTAATTATTTTTTCATTTTTATTATTATAATTATGATTATTTTTCAGGATGAAAGAAGTATAATTTTTCTAATAATGCAATTGATTTCGAGACAAGATTAATACGGCCTCATTTTAGGAAAAAAAATTAAAAATGTAGAGAAAAAGTGGATAATAAAATACAAAAGAAAATCCAACCCGTAATAGTATTTCAAACTTATGGTACTCAATAATAAAATAAATAAAGAGCTTATCAACATCACACAAAATCATTGTCCCACTCCCAAAGATAAATATTGATTATTTAAATTAAAAATTTAAAAATATTTCATGATTGGAAAAAAAAAAAAAAAAAAAGATCCTATTTAGAAAAAGAGAATCTAAAAGGAAATGTTGTGGTCTTTGACTGGCGTGAATTTTGCAGTCACCACTAACCACGACTCTCTTCCTCCATTTCCCCTTCCACCCAATTTCCCTTTTTTGTCCCTACCATTTTTATGACGACATTGCTGATTCAAGATTGCTCATTGGAGCCCCTAACCAATCATATCTCGCCACGTAGGCATCCACCCGATTCCAGAACACGTCTAGGTTCAATGAACCTTGTTTGCCACCTCTCGTTCCACCCCCTTCTTATAACTTCTCCAAGTTTTTTCATCCGCTCATACACTGCCTCTTCACAACTCTCTCTGATTCTTCGTTTCTGTACCGTAATTCTCCCGACCCGGAAGCCATAAACCTTAGTATTTTTGAAATTTTAGGTTGTTTTTCTTTTGTGGGGTTCTCCGGAATGGCCCTGTCTCTTAGTTCTTCAACTGCAATTCATGGTTCTTTATCCTCTTCGCATGAACATGGTAAAGGTACGAATTTTATCCCTTTTTGTTGTTTTGTTATAGTTTCGATTTCATTTTTTGTTTATTAAAGGAAAAATTTCCATTTCTTTGATGTTTTTGAAGAAATTGAGGTATTGATATATGGAAATGTTGGGTTGATTTTATATTGTTAATTTTGCAGTGGCCTCAAAGTTTGGTTCTTTCCAACCTTTGGATCGGCCCAGTATTAAATCAATCCCTGCGCGGCGGTTGGCTGTGAAGGCATTGAATGCTGAGCCAAAGAGGAATAATTCCATAGTTCCTGCAGCAGCAACTATCGTTGCTCCTGGTAATCTTTTTTTTTTTTTTTTTTAATTTTTTCTTCTTTGTGTTTGGATTTTGATTTGTGTGGGTTTGTATGATTTTAATTTTTGATCTAATGGCTTGTAAGCAGAGGTTGGAGAGAAAGTTGAGGTGGAGGATTATGATAAATTGGCTGTGGAGCTTGCAAATGCTTCGCCTCTCGAGATTATGGATAAGGCACTAGCTAAATTTGGGAATGACATTGCAATAGCTTTCAGGTAAAATTAATTGTAATTAAGTTTTATTGCTTCTGATTGTTATTTGCACTATGATTTTAGTCATTTTACCGTTTTCTTTGCGAAATTCTGTTGAATATCTGTTTTGAAGTTAGTTTGGATTGTTGAAATTGTATTGATGTAATAAAGATTAAATTGGCTGGTGGTTTTGTATACTCTGGTAGGAAGTATAATGTGAATTTAGTTTGGATTGTTGAAATTGTTTTGATATATAGATTTAATTGTCTGGTGGGAAAGTATAGTTTTTGTATACTTAGGTAGGAATCCACTGTATTTGTCATGGTAAGTTGTTGCTTCCACAGTTTTAATTTAAAATGTGATGCTGAAGTTTAACTGAGGATTCCATTTATGAATGATTTTGTTCTGAAATAAGTTGATTACTTTGGATGGTTCTTTGGTTTTGGGTCGTATGGTGATGGAGTTGATAGTTATTGCAAATGTTACAAAAGGCTTGAATAATTGTTATAATGAAACATATATAACTGACATAGTTGTTGTGTTCTGCAGTGGTGCTGAAGATGTTGCTTTGATTGAATATGCCCGATTGACCGGCCGACCATTCAGGGTGTTTAGTTTGGACACTGGGAGGTTGAATCCAGAGACGTACAAGTTTTTTGACACTGTTGAGAAGCACTACGGCATTCACATTGAGTACATGTTTCCAGATGCTGTTGAAGTTCAGGCTTTGGTTAGGAGCAAGGGGCTTTTCTCTTTCTATGAAGATGGTCATCAAGAGTGCTGCCGTGTGAGGAAGGTTAGGCCCCTGCGCAGAGCTCTCAAGGGATTACGTGCGTGGATTACTGGCCAGAGGAAAGATCAGTCCCCCGGTACTCGATCCGAAGTTCCAGTTGTCCAAGTCGACCCCGTATTTGAGGGCCTGGATGGAGGAGCTGGCAGTTTGGTGAAGTGGAACCCTGTTGCAAATGTGGATGGAAAGGACATTTGGAACTTCCTTCGAGCCATGGATGTCCCTGTGAACTCTTTGCACTCTCAGGGTTATGTCTCGATCGGATGTGAGCCGTGCACGAGGCCGGTACTTCCGGGGCAACACGAGAGAGAAGGAAGGTGGTGGTGGGAAGATGCCAAGGCTAAAGAGTGCGGCCTACACAAAGGCAACATAAAGGAAGATAGCTTAAATGGCAATGGAAATGGAGGTGTCCATGCCAATGGAACTGCAACTGTTGCTGACATTTTCGAAAGCAAGGATATTGTGACCTTGAGCAGGCCTGGAATAGAAAACTTGCTGAAATTGGAGAACAGAAGTGAGCCTTGGATAGTTGTTCTCTATGCGCCATGGTGCCAGTTTTGCCAGGTAATTAGCTAGTTGGAATATTGTGTTTGGCTTCTTTCTTCTTGTGATGGACAATAATTCTAATGTGAATTGGTAAATTATGATGTACAGGGAATGGAAGGATCATACGTGGAATTGGGCGAGAAGTTGGCCGGGCACGGCGTGAAGGTAGCGAAGTTCAGAGCAGATGGTGACCAGAAAACGTTTGCTCAGCAAGAACTGCAACTGGGCAGCTTCCCTACAATCCTCTTCTTCCCCAAGTACTCTTCAAGGCCGGTTAAATATCCATCAGAGAACAGAGACGTAGATTCTTTGTTGGCTTTCGTCAACGCTCTCCGGTAACTAAGAATGAAGATCAACATCAAGAATGTGAGCAAACTCCATTGAAATACTGTCAAGGAAGAAGGGGTAGCATTGGATATATCTTATAGCAGAAACATCCCAATTAATGTAAAAGTAGAGAAGGAAGAGATGGGAACCTGATTGAGATCCATAATGGTGGAAATCATCGGATATTGGAAGGGGACTTAATAATAATAGTAATAATGGTGTTGAATATATCTCCATGGGAGCTGTGTATTTTTGATATATGTAGAATGCAGTTTGTTTCTTCTGGGGAGGAGAGATGGGCTCCTTTTAGACGGTAGTGTTAGCATTGAGGGATGTGTGGAGCTCAATTTTGACCTTCATTTTGTGAAGGAAATATCAATCAATCTATTTCCTCCATTCCCCCTTGGTCTCCTATTCTATTAAAATTTTAATTATTACATTCATTATCGTTAGAAAATTGTAGTTGACTATAATTGATATATTCTAAATTTTTAGGGGCTTCGATCGCAAATTAAACGCACCACCATTTTATTTTACATGTTGGATACCGATAACATTGGTAATTTTTTTTCTACAACTAGGTGTACAAGTAGGATGGTATCCATAGTAATTTTTGTATATAAAACATGTCATTAAATGATGTTTCTCAATTTTCTTCTTCTTAAATTGAGGTCATTAATGATGTTTCCCATAGTAGTTTTTATTTTTGTTTTAATTTTTACTATGTGTATAGATTTTTATATAAGTATTGGATAACATTAACCACATTCATATGAAGTTAATTTTTTCACGAATTACTTTCTCTTTGGTAGCGTACCATCATAGAGCCTTTCATATTACGTTAGTACCACCAAGAGGATGTAAGCCGTGTTTTGTGTTTATACAATGTAATAATAAATTGAAAATAAATTATGCCTCATTCTATATAACAAAAAAAAATAATAATAATAATACCAATGTCATTTCCTTGAGCAGATTTTGATTTTTTCTTACATCTTTAAATGTTTTAATTTCAATTAAGAAAATAAATGTAATTAACATAAATTTTAAGGGCGACTGGTAAGGTTTATGCCAAGTTTAGCATGTGATTATACTGAGGTAAAAGAATTTTATTATCTTATGTTAAAAAAATTTAAATATACAAAAAATGAGATTTTTTTTAAATAGTGAATTATATAAAAAAAATTAAAAATGGAAGAAGAATTAGGGGGTGCAGTTGATTTTCAAGAATAATTGGAATTAAAATATCCAAAAATTATGAATAATGATCCATGGAGTAGAATATGATCCTAACCTAACTAGTTATAGGGCTGCATTTTGGAACATTTATTCTTTGAGGGCTTGATTTCTGCAATTTCTTTTTTGTCATGAAGACAAATACAAAATATTATCTTTGCAATTCAGGACAGTAGTCCCTGGTTGCTTCAAAAAAAGGACACTAGTCCCTGGTGGACATATATATAAAAGCAATCCTCCGGCCGGCGCTTTGAAACATACCGGTTGTACTTTGAATCTTGCTTCAACTCCCCCCAAATTACCTATAAATTCCAAAATCAGCTCAATACTTTTCAATAAATAATCTTTCCTCGAAATAGATTCATAAAATTCACCAAAAAAATTTGTCCATTTTATATCCGATTTAAATATCGACATAAACCTGACACTAAATTATCGTATAATCACATTAAAATTTTTTTTTAAATTGTTGTTGAATTACAAATATCGAGCATAAAAGTTATACAAATAGTATAAAGAAAGGGAATTATAAATAGTATAAAAAGTTACACAAAATGGTACAAAATCAACCAATACTTTTCAATAAATAGTTATCCCTGAAAATAGATATGTAAAATTCACAAAAAAAAAACTTATATTTTTTTATATCCGACTTATATATCGACATAAACCCGACACAAAATTATCATACAATCATATTAAAAAATAAAAAATTTGTTATGGAATTACAAATATCGAACATAAAATTAACCAAAGGGAATTAATAGTTTGTATGGCGCAAGGCATCAGATCAGAAGAAATGTCGCTAAGGCCGTTGACTTCATTATCTTTTGCTGTTGTTTTTTTGATTCCAAAGAAAATTACAGTAGCAACTGCCCTTTATATATGCATTTTAAAAAGAGAATAATGACATTTGTTTAATTTACGTTATATTTCAAAATAAGAAAGTAATGGATGTTCTTTATTACTCTCTTTTTTGGGGATTTTTTTTTTTAATTTATTGGTCCGGAATGGAATAAATAATATATAGAAAAAAAGTAAAAGAAAATGGAAATTAATAATGGAGTGATTAATTCTTATTAAAGAATAATGACGTTGGTTACACTCTAGCCTGTGTAATGAAAATAATGAAGAAGAAGAAGGAGGAAACGAAACGTCGTCGTTCATGGCTTAGATGATGGAGCAGTCACAGAAGCCCCTCTGTTTGGGCCCACATGTCCCACCCATAACACAGTTGAATCTATTAGTGCCTTTTGGACATATGTCCAAGCAGTCAAACGTTACATTGCAGCATTTCGTCCTTACAATCGTCGCTCCAACCCCATCAAAAACACCTACAAAATCAAAAATAAAATAATATTTATTAATTTTGTTAAACCCTTTTAGTTCAAAAATGAAAAAAATATACAAGTAATACAAAAATAAAATGAAGATTATTACCAGATTGTACAGAAACGAGAGCCAAAATAATCGCTAATAAATTGAGAACTGACATATTTGGTTTTTTTAAAATACTAGTAGTATATGGTGATTATTGACAGGCCTTTATATAGATACACCCCCAAGGCTCAACTACTACGACGGTGGGTTTATTTTGGATATCTTTTTATATTTATTCATTTCCAAAATTTCTTATATGCATCCATTGTATTCATAAACTAAACTAATATAGTTACCAATTAAATTTTAATTAACAATATTGTTATTGTAATTTTTAGTTATTCGAACACATTTTATTTTTCTTTTTATATTATTTTTTTCAAAATTTTTGTAATTATCATCTCAAAATAATAAATTAATTGGTTGCAAAACCTTAGAGACTATAGGGAATTATCAAAATTCACTTTTTAGGGAAATAATCAAATTTCGGCTCAAAATCCTCAATCGCTCCAATTGAAACCTGCAACCAAACATATTCCACAAATACTTCCCCTCCTTTTTAATAATCCAAACATTTTACAACTAATTAATTTATTATTTTAAGAGTGAAATTGCTAAAATTTTGGAAGAGAAATATAAGATTTTAGGAGAGATGAGGAAAAAGAGAATCTAACAAATATATTGATTAGAGAAAGATGAAATATAAAAGAATTGTTATGGCAATATCGCTCACCTAAATTTTATTATTATTTTTTTTCATATTTTCAATCAATAATGACGTTTTATAGCCTACAATTCCGTTCATATTTAATTGTGATTTTAAAACTAAATTGGGAGTAAAAGATAAGAGCCAAAAATAAATATAAAAAATAATGACGTTTTAATGCCTACAATTCCGTTCATATTATTATCCTCTTTTTATTTCCTTGATTATATGTAAAGGGTTTTGTGTTTTTTTTTTTTTTTTTGGTATTTCTCGAGATCTTGGCCTTTAGTATAAATTAAAAAAATACCTAGTAATATAATAAGAAAAAAAAAACACTATAATGGAGAGAATCTTTGAGTTTCAGTGAGAAAAATGTAATTTTGTAATTATATTTATGTTAAAATAATAATTAAGAGAAAAATACATTTTTCTAATTTTTTATATTTTATCATTTCTCAAAATTTGTCAATATATTAAATTCTACCATTAAACTATTATTTCATTAATAATTTTATCTCTAAATTAGAATAAAAAAACATTTTATTAAATTAAATTAAATTATTATTTTTTATTGATAACAGTAAAATATATAAAATGAATATTAATTTGAAACGGATGAAGTATAATTACCGGTGTAGAGTACAAAAATGGGAGAAAAAAGTGCGGGCTAGGGGCCCTGATAGGAAACATGGAGAGGGGCCCCACAGCTGGAAAGGATTCTTTACTAATAATCGACATTAAAATCAAGCAATGATCCATTTCAGCACGTGTATTATTGAAATAATTACTAGTTGTACGAGTACAATCTTTTTGTTCTGATTGTGACTTCCCCTACTTCTTTATTAGTCAATTCCTTGGGCCTATACTCCTAAAAATGAAATATGACTTCTTATTTTCTTTTTAATGGTATTGATTTAAATAGTAAAATTTTATCCGTATGGTTAGTGTATTGATTAAATGATTTGTATGTAAATTTAAGTCTTATAGGTTAATAATAATTTAAATTAATTATTTTTTATTAATAATGACAAAAATTTAAAAATTATTGAATTAGTTAATGAGACTTAGATGTTATTAATGATATCAGAATAGACCACTTGCTATGTCACATTTCAACTCAATAGGTTAAGTGATAAAAATTAGTTTTAAAGTCTAATTCTATGAGAAATTTGGTTATAAATTATTTATTATTAAATTTTACTAGAACGCAAATATTCAAATAGTAAAATAAAATATAATAACTGAAATCATTTTTAATTGATCCCCTTAATTGTTTACTATTTTTCTTCTTAACCATCTTCTCCCCTCATTTGAACACGAGATACCTGTCCATCGTATAAGAAGTGGTTGATTTCTAAGACACGCAGTTACAGATTCCCCATTTCCTGGGCCCACAGGTCCCGTGATCCACACAACTCCAGGATTTAGTGCCAGGTAGACATATGAATTGACAATCCTCATCCGCGTTACAACAAAAGTGCTTCACAATCCCTGCTTCAACTCCATCAAAATTATCTACGAATCAAAAAAAAAAATTTTAAAAAAATAAAATAAAATTATTTTTTACTCCAACTAAATTAAATAAATAAAAATATGGTTCCAATCCAAATAAACAAGTAAAAAATAAAAATAAGCATTAGAAATCAATAAATATAATGCCTTTACAAGAAATCTCCTTTAGTGCTTATTTTCTACCCCTTATATTATTACTTAATTATTTTTAATTAATTTACCAAAAAATTTTATAAGTTCCTTCTTAATATACAAAAAATTTATAAAAATTATGATTAAAGTAGCATAGCATAGATAAGCAGAATTATAAATGAATTTTTTAAAAATTTTTAGTATTAAAAATTATGATTATATTTTGTTGACAATTGTAGTCCTTTTATTATGAAAATACCCTTGAATAAGAGGTGAACAGTTAGGATTAGTTAAGGATTTTTTCGTAAGAATGACTAGAATTTAAAAAAAAAAAAAGGACTAAAATTGGTAATTAAAATTTAAGAGGGACCAAAAATGGATTTAACCCTATTACTATATTTTTTATTGATGACTCGAATTCAAAATCTATTAATTTCGAATGAGCAATGCAAGCACAATACTACAGCCTACTAACATATCATAACATAACTTAGGGTTTAAACTTAAAATTCCGGTGCTACATCAATAAAGCCAAGTATTTCAAATACTAAGTTTGAAAACTAAAATAGAAAATTTTCTCTACCTGCAAGTTTTTTTCTAACTCTAAATGGATACAGAGAACGTGTTTTTTTTTTTTTTTAAATAGAATATGCACACCCTCTCTATAGACTGACGAATGGAGATCAACCAATCCCTTGTCAAAAATTCATAATATGAGTTATAATATTGTAGTGTGGAATTTTAGATCACGATATATTATTTAGCATATTGACTATTATTTCATTGTCAAATTCTAATAGTATTATTCCGTATCTCTCTTTCGAAACAAAAAATAAATTAGTTAAAAATACCACATAATTTTGCTAACCATGGAGACACTTACCAATATTAGCCACGAAGCCTCTCATCCATAGTCCGTCTATAATTATCTCTAGCAAAGCCCAACTGGCGTGGCGTTGAGTGAATTTCCTTTAAATGCCCCGTTAACATTAATTTTGATCCAGATAGCTGAGAGTGGAGTCCAATGAATAAGCACCAAGTCCATAAGGGATTTACTATTTGTATAACAAAATTACTATTTGTATAACAAAAAATGTCCAAAATACCCCTGGTATGAAAGAAATGATCAATACATGAATAAATTTTGGTTAGAAACGCTACGAATTGCAGAAAAGAA
This sequence comes from Knoxia roxburghii, assembly GCA_030378225.1. NCBI lineage: Eukaryota > Viridiplantae > Streptophyta > Magnoliopsida > Gentianales > Rubiaceae > Knoxia > Knoxia roxburghii. Next base: position 2,598,597 of record CM059415.1, read on the forward strand.
GGGCAAAAAACGTAAAATTGGAACGGAAAAGTAACTAAAAAATGCTAAAACGTGACTGTGAAATTAAGATAAAACGCTATAATGTAGCGTTTTATAACCAATAAAACGCCAAACAGTAGCATTTTTGAGACCATAAACGCTAACATACGGCGTTTTTTAGTTCCCGAAACGCTAAATAGTAGCGTTTATGTCACCCTCGCTCGCTAATGCGTAGCGTTCGAACCGTCCGAAATTTAAAAAGGAAAAGAGACCAATATCGTCCGAGTGGGACGCATATCCGGCTACCGGACCTATATATTTTGTGCACCGTGCACAGACAGGGCACGGCGTCAGATATAGTGCCTGCGTGGACAGATAACTGGAGTGGTTCGTACCCCGATCCCATTCGTACGTCATAGGGCCCCCACCGGAGCAGCCACAGCCACGCCGATCGTCATCGGAATACGTAAGTATTTTTTTTTTCAAATTTGTAATATATTTTATTATTTTGTTCAAAATCAATAATTGATATAATTGTGGGTATTTTTTGTAGTGGGTTAGCGATGTGCTGGGTGTGCAGCACCGGTTGTTGGATCAGCTGCGAGATCGAGCACCGGACCTGCACGGGGAGTATTCGGCTCTGATTGACGAGTTTGAGCAGCGGTTTGACCTAGCCAATTGAGCCCATATGTATTTTTTTATGTATGACATTTTGTTTACATTTGTATATTTTTTTATGACATCAGAACCATTTATATAGTAGTACTTTATGCATTATATTTTTTGTTAGTGTTTATTTAGTTATATGTCATGAATGTGAATTCAAGTTAATACAAAACAAACAATCATATAATACCAAACTTAGTTCATAACTACAAATATTGTTTAAACAAAAAAATCACATTAAACAAAATCTGCTAAGCATCACGACGATTTACCCATAGCCTAAAACGCATTCTGAAACTATTAGGCCAACGTCCAACGGTCGCTTTGGTTGCAGTGATCGCGCCAAACAATGTGCAGTGGAGGAAGAGGACAATCATCGAGTACATCAACACGAACGTAATGATTACCACCCACGTGAGCAATTGCTATCTGTCTCTCAGGGCGGGTTTCGTCCTCTCCAGCATCCAACGGTAATATGGTATAATTCGCCATTGGCTCTGACCGGCTGAGATGAAGTACCACGGCATTTGCATGTGTGGCAAGTGGGTACAGGTCAGTGGGTGTGACCATCCAGTAGGCTTCAGAACAACTTCTACCTTGATAACGTAAACGCCTCAGCACGGCACCCAAATGATCACCATCAGCAGGTCTCTCATCCAACACTGCAAACAAACCTGCATACCGTTGTGGATCACGTCCGATCTCACCAACAAGCGCTCTGCGTGACAATTTCCAATTGTGCCAGCGCCGATCGGAAGTTTTTTCCGGCCTAAATTGGACAAAATAAATTTCAAATCAAGATTGAAATGATTGAGAAATTTTACCCGATTATAGAGTAACCCTTTGCCTGCGCCATGACCTCTCGAAGATCCAGAACCACCTGCTTCCATTTCGAAACAAATTAATGTTCTTGGTTTTTTTTCGTTGAGTTTTTGCGTGAAAGAGATGGAAGTTTGGGAGAAAATGGCGTTTGGAGTTGGTTTTTTTTTTTAACAAAATGCAGCGGTCGAACGCTGCATTTCAGCGATCGAGCTCAATGTTAACGCTGCGTTTTAGCGTTTGTGTCTAACATTTTCGCCACCGTTTAGCGTTTTCGATGAGCAGAAACGCTACGTTTCAGCGTTTGGTAGCAATAAAATTGCTGCGTTTTTGCAGCGGTCGAACGCTGCATTTCAGCGAGCGAGCTCAATGTTAACGCTGCGGTTTAGCGTTTGTGTCTAACATTTTCGCCACCGTTTAGCGTTTTTGATGAGCAGAAACGCTACGTTTCAGCGTTTGGTAGCAATAAAATTGCTGCGTTTTAGCGTTTTTTCCCTATTTCGCCGTGGTGTTTTAGCGTTTTTTGGTTTAATTTCATACCAATTTAACGTTTTTGTACCTTCATTTTAGCAATACACAGCGTTTTTTATCCCAAATTTGCCTTCAAACTGAAATTTCTTTCATACCAGGGGTATTTTAGATATTTTTTGTTATACAAATAGTAATTTTGTTATACAAATAGCAATTCAGAGTCCATAATGATCTCTAAAAGTGGTGAGATGTTAACTATGGAAAATCTAGGCCTTGTACGACCCAACAGCTCATCTATTTTATTACCATTGCATTGATTTTGTTTAAAAATTTTAGGGCCATGAATGTCCGGGCCTATACAGTCCACTGGCCCCAACATGTTGATTTGGATACAGATGGCCCAAAAAAATAGAGGAGAAAATCCAAAAGCCATTTCGGTTTTAACTTTGTGGATGCTTTTTCTTTTTATACTTTCCCTTTTTGTTAGGTAAAATATTTAAAATTATATGAAAATTTACCCTTATCTATAAAATTTTAATAGTAAAAAATAACGTGAGAGAAATTTGTGAAGAAATATAAAACTGTAAAACTCAAACTAATCATTGTTTGTTTTTGGAGAAAAAGTTAATTACAAAACAAATTGAACTGTAATACATAAAATTTGACCGCTGAAGGTAAAAGAAAAAAAAGTTAGAAGTGAAGACACGGTAATTGCAGGTCCTGTCACTCCAAAGGTGAAAAAGCCCGAAAAAAATCCAGGAACCAATTTATATAATCCAAACACCAAAGGATTCAGCTACCTTTCCTTTACATCAAATGTACGATGCAAAAAGCAGCAGAAAGTGCTTTCAAAGCTCCTTCCAACTCCTTAATTTCACCTATTTTTTGCGCCTTTTTACCGCTGAGTTTTTAAAGTTTGGCTCAACCAACCTGTCGGTCCAGCAGGCCATTATAGTCCCAATTGAAAACTAAAATCAAATCCAAGGGACATCACTTCATTCTGCAGCAGCACTAGCAAATAAGACTGTTGCTGCTTTGTCCCACTTTCTTTTCTCGGTCCTTATCTACCCCATCAATTCTCTCTATATTGTTCTTGAATCAGATCTTGCAAGTCAAAAGCTACCCGAAGAAATTGGTAGCATTTTTCAGCCAAATATAATAATAATAATAATAATAGTAATGCGAGCTTTAGCTGACCCTGAACCACAGGATGATTCAAGAAAACTTCAAGAATTTCTTTAATGGCAAACTCTGAGCTGTGCTTCTCTATTCTCTGCATTGTCTCCCTCTTGTTCACTCCCTTATTTTACATCATCCCAGGTAAGCATTAGTCGAACCCACCTCAAAAGATTCAATCTTGGGATCGTTTGCACTTTGTTTTAATGTATTTCTTATGTGTGAACTTGTGGGGTGCTGAATTTGCTGTTTACAGGGATAAATGCGCAGCAAGGAAGACAAGAAGAGCCATATGTTGGAGTGAACATTGGAACGGATGTGTCGAATTTGGTTTCCCCAGGGGAACTAGTTTCTTTTTTGAAGCTACAGAAGATTACACACGTGAGGCTTTATGATGCTGATGCTGATATTCTCAGAGCACTTGCTAAGACCCAGATTAGAGTCATTGTTAGTGTGCCCAATAACCAGCTTCTTGCAATTGGATCCTCCAATACCACAGCAGCCTCATGGGTAGGCAGAAACGTGGCAGCATATTATCCAGAAACTTCGATCACAGCCATTGCTGTTGGTGATGAAGTATTAACAACAATTCCCAGCTCAGCCCCTTTGCTTGTGCCTGCAATTGAGTCACTCTACAGTGCTTTAGTGGCTGCAAATTTGCACACTCAGATTAAGGTTTCAACTCCTTGCGCTGCCTCGATTGTTTTGGACCCTTTTCCTCCTTCTCAGGCCTTTTTTAACCAATCCATGAGTACTGTCATTTCGCTGCTACTGCAGTTCTTGTCTAGAACCCAGTCACCCATGATGATGAATTTATATCCTTATTATGTCTTTATGCAGAACAAAGGGCTTGTCCCTTTGGATAATTCACTGTTCAAGCCTTTGACACCTTCTAAAGAAATGGTTGATCCAAATACTTTGCTACACTACACCAATGTTCTTGATGCCATGATTGATTCTGTGTATTTCTCAATGAAAAATCTGAATATCACAGATGTTCCAGTACTCGTTACTGAAACTGGTTGGCCTTCCAAGGGAGATTCTAAGGAGCCTTATGCTACAGTTGACAATGCAGATACATACAATTCCAATTTGATTAAGCATGTCTTTGATCGAAGTGGGACGCCATATCATCCGGAGATTACTTCCAGTGTTTATTTATACGAGTTGTTCAATGAGGATTTGAGGTCTCCCCCTGTTTCCGAGGCGAATTGGGGCCTATTTTATGGAAATTCCACTCCAGTTTACTTGCTTCATGTCTCTGGAAGTGGTACATTTTTAGCTAATGACACTACTAATCAAACTTATTGTATAGCCATGGATGGAGTTGATACAAAGACTCTTCAAGCTGCATTGGACTGGGCATGCGGGCCAGGGAGGGCAAATTGTTCAGAAATTCAGCCAGGGGAGAGTTGCTATCAGCCTAATAATGTCAAGAATCATGCTTCTTATGCATTTGACAGCTATTACCAGAAAGAAGGGAGAATTGGAGGTTCTTGTGACTTCAAGGGTGTGGCAATGATAACAACCACTGATCCAAGTAAGTGTGACTTTGACCTGATGATAGTAAAAGGCCCTTGACTATGCTTATTGGTCCCAAATAAGCCATTTTCAACATTGCTACAAAATTGAGAGAATAGAGCATTTAATTTATTGTCAGTAGTTCATGAAGTTGATGTATAACGTTAGTATTCAATTAAATGGTGACAATGGGGCTCACGATCTGGTTGTAAGCCTTGAATGATAAGGATTGAATGATAAGGATAGAAACCAGAGAGAGCTGGGTTGGGAGGCAACAGCTATAAACAATAAAAACACACTGTTTTAGCTTTTAGTGACAATTCATAGTAATTTTTTGCAGTTTTGTCCATGTCAAATGTCATACTGCTATGCAGCAGACAGACGGTATGTGAATGCTGCATTTATGGACAATAATGCAAGACTTGATTTTTCTAGTTGTGGTGCCTAGTGGCTAGCGTTAGGACAGCATTATTTGTTCTTCATCTTAGGATTCGATTTCAAGGTTAATCCATCTTAAGTTAGCTTAATTAGTTTCACATGGTTTTGAGTTCAATTTCTGGAACATCCCACAACTTGTATGATACAGTCCTTGTTTCTTGTGCTAACTTTCATGGTTTTAACTGGGACATTGATGCTCAGGGATTTCACTAGTTTTGCTTTTAGGCTAAACCAAGAAAGAAATAGGAAGAATGCTGCTGGAGAATGGTTAGAATTCAATGAAGTATTCCATTATACTACAACTACTATCTAAAGCCTCTGAACTAAAGTTCTTATTTTGCTTCTGTCCGAGTTAGATTATTTTTAACAGTTTTACTCCAGTTTCTAGTGTATGCTTTTCCTTTATTGGAATCATTTTCTGAATAATTTGCCTGCTTTGTGGGGAATATTTGCAGGTCACGGGAGTTGTGTATTTCCTGGAAGGTGAGCTGAATCTCTGTCCTTATCTTGACAAGTCCTTTCCCAACAATAATTCTGAATTGCATGTATTTGGTGGAATATTAAGCTTGGTAAATTTGTGTGTGTTTCAAGTTGGACATTTAATTTACAACCCCATTGTTCCCAATTCAAACTCATTAACTCTTAAATGCAGTAAGAAGGTAAGCAACAAAACAAGCCAGGAAGTGAACTCAACCCAAGCTAGTAATGCAGTTGCAATAAGATTCATCGGCTATCACGATAGAAGATTAAATGCTTTCTTCACGGGCTCTCGCTTGATCTCAGGGGTCACTTCTTGTTTGTTGTATTCATTATTCCTTTTATGAACAAGTCTCAAGGTACCAATACATTACATTACTTACTGTTTCAAGGGGACAGTGTTTGTTTGATCTTAAACGGACTCATTTCGGTCTTATGTTGCAGATTAGTCCAGATTCTTTTGGATTCTTAGTTATTTGGGATGCAACATGAGCCACATTTGCTGGGGCCTCTGAAAATTTGAAGCATATTTATTCATGTGATTCTTGAAAGAGCCTCAGGCAGCTGCAACAAGTGGGGTTCTTGAGCCTTAATAATGTCCAACATTGAAAAGTTGCATCGGCAAAATAGTTTTGGTCTGTTTTTTTGTCACACATGCATGACTGCTGCTTGCTGCTGTGATATGTTGTTCTCTTGGGTTTGAGCTTGTGGATACAAGGGAATGGAATCAAATAATGTAGGGAGATCAATAATTTGTATTTGTTTTTGTTGCGAGTATTATTAGCAACTAGCAAGTTAGCATTAGGAATTAGTAATCATATTATACTTGAGATTGGATTAATAAACTACATTCAAAGTTGCTTCTCAATTGAGTGTTTGCTTTGTTTTGTGTCAATTAGTCAGGTAGCTTTTTGAGCTTTTCTTTTGATGATGGCATTATTGACTTCTCAAATTTCTGGTGGCAGTGAGAACCTAGTAAGAGGCCAATGATGCTACTTTAGATTTTGGTGATGATGAGCTTCCATCATCATTTCAAAATTTTTATTTTCACTTTCCTACTGGGATTTTGTTGAGAATTTTAAAGCTCCATTTTTATTTTTTATTTTCAGTGAATTCAAACACATTTTCTTTTCAAGAACCTATGAAGATGAAGTCATAAAGGCTTCATCTTCAAACAAATTCACAGGCTTCTTGAGGGTGGGGGAATCGATCAGCCCAATGAGTGTAACGGGCTCAGCCCAGTTATAATGTATTTAGAGCCCGCGAAGATAATCTTTTCTTGCTTTGCTTTCTTCAATCCAATGATTCCCAGAAATTCAAAAAAAAAAAAAAAAAAAAAAAATCACAGCTGCTTTGGAAATATTGCAGGACGAGCGACCCGAAGCGGCAAAATGCTTGACAGCGGTTTGAAAATCATATTGAGAAACTAAAAAGCCTCTATTGAATTGAAAGAAAGACTCCAACTTTGCCAATGATGTCTTGGACTTGTTCAATCTGCACTTTCATCAACCCTTCGTCTTCTACGCAGAAACCCGCTTGCCAAATCTGTCTTTCACCCCAGCCATCTTCGATCTCATTATCACAGTTGCCGTCCCTCACCAAGCCCAAATGGTCCTGCAAAGCTTGCACCTTTTTGAACCCATATAATGATACCAATTGCCAAGTTTGCGGGACCGGAGCCTCTGCTTCTTTGCTTTCGAGTGTTGAGGTTGACGATAGTGAGCTTAATGGGGTTGGTTCTGTTGTGGGCAATGTGTTTTTGCCGTTGAGGGCTTGTAGTAGTGGTAAGAATAAGAGAAAAATTCTTATAGAGGACCCTGTTATGGATGCTGAGAGTTTTGATGGTTCTGAGGGTGGCTTTAGGGGATTGAAGGCTAATAGGAAGGAAGTTGAATCAAAGGGTCTGTTTCGATTTCTCTTTTGTGTTATAAAGTTTTTTTTTTTTTTCCCCCTCTGTTTCTTGAATTTCTGGAGATTGTGATGTTTGTTTTAGTTGTTCTCGGTTGGCTTGTTTTTGCATTTTGTTTGTCTTTTGGTTTTCTTTCGAATTTCGTATATTGCTCGCATCCACTTTTTGCTTTAATGTAGTTTGTGACTTTTGGCATGTCTTTGATGTTAGTTTTTTGTGCTTGATTTTGGAATTCTATGGAGGTGGAGGGTTTTCGTTTTTTTAGTTTGATTCTGTTTGTTTCGGTTTTTCTTTTCTTTTTTCTTTGGGAAATGATTTTTTGATTATGTTTATTTTTTTGTTTGAGCATATTATGTTGTATTTTACTGGTTTAGCGGAGCAAATTCATTTGCTTTTGGTTTCTGATGGCTCTTAGTGATGTTGTTCTACTGAAATGTTCTGTTCGGGTATGAGAATCACTTGTTTTTCCAGTTCGTTGTTCCCTCTATGCGTTATTGTTGATCTTTCATTATCCGACCCGAAACTTTTGGTGTTTTAAGTTTCATCTCCCTGGCAATGTGCAGCAGATAAAAATCATTTGGGAAATAACCATAAACCATTGAAGATATTGAGTTACAATGTTTGGTTTCGTGAAGACCTGGAGCTGCATAACAGGATGAGAGCTCTGGGTGATCTTATTCGGCTGCATTCCCCTGATTTGATATGCTTTCAGGTTTTCCCCGTCCCACCTTAATTCCCATTCGATCCTCTAAAAATAAGGAGGTTACTGCATCCAAATTATTGTTCTACTTTGTTTCTTTATTGTGCTAATAGTCTTTAATCTTGCAGGAGGTTACTCCAAAGATTTATGGAATTTTCCAGCGAACTGGCTGGTGGAAGTTGTACAGTTGTTCTGTCACTGATGAGGCAGCATTTACCAGGGGATACTTCTGTATGCAGGTAAACATTGCATTTTGTTCATCATATAGCCTATTATCTACCATGGAGTTTTTGCTTGTCAAATTCCTGATATTAGGATGTGGAAAATTAGCCTTTGTGTACTAGTGATCAAACTCTTCGGTTACTACAAATCGTTCAACGTGTGTATTGATGCCTACGTTGCCTACATTTTGTTTCTCTTTCCAAGAGACATTTGGGAGAACTAACTGTGCACTGTGAATACGTTACAGTTGTCCAAACTCCCGGTGAAATCTTACAGCTGCAAACCTTTTGCTAATTCGAAAATGGGGAGAGAACTTTGTATTGCTGAAGTAGATGTTGAAGCTGATATGTCATTGATTGTGGCCACTAGCCATCTTGAGAGTCCTTGCCCAGCCCCTCCTAAGTGGGATCAAATGTACAGCAGGGAACGCGTTCTTCAGGCAAAGTATGCCATCAGCCTTCTGCAGGAAAATCCTAACGTTATTTTCTGTGGTGATATGAACTGGGATGACAAATTGGATGGTCAGTTTCCTTTACCTTATGGATGGTTTGATGCTTGGGTGCAACTTCGGCCTTCAGAAAATGGTTGGACATATGACACCAAGTCCAACAAGATGTTAACTGGCAACAGGACTCTACAAAAGCGCATGGATCGATTTGTTTGTAATTTGCAAGATTTCAAGATAAACGAGATTCAGATGATAGGAACGGATGAAATTCCCGATCTCTTGTATTGCAAAGAAAAGAAAGTGAAATCCACGACGAAGACGTTGATGCTGCCTGTTTTACCCAGTGATCACTATGGCTTGCTTCTGACAATCTGCCCTAGTAATGGAAATGGTAATAGTTCAGGATAGAATGTTTGTTCCATGCTATTCCTTTTGTCCTAGTGTCTTTCGCCTTGCTGTTTTTGCTCTGTATAGATAGCATCTATTACATGATGCTGAAAGCAAAATGCTTTTTGAGAAATTTCTTCAACATTGTCCAAGTACTTTTTAGATGATGGAATGTAATGGAATGGCTTAAGATTACCAAGTTCAAGTGCTGCTTTGTCTTGTAGTTTATGCATAGTAATTCTTCTTAACTGATTCTGTCCATCATGCTGTTATCTATGTGAGTGCAACAGATGAAGTCCAGAATGATTATAGGTAAATCCATTTATTCAAACAATTGATTCACTGGCAGAAACAATGCCAAAGTTTTAAGAGCTTGAAGGAGCTTCCAACCTAATGCAATCATACATGATTCCACAAAGAGCATCTCCTCCCCTGGCTTGGGTCAAAAATATGCTGTTGTCTCCAATGCCGAGCAAGGAGGAAGAGATGTCGACGCTGAAAAGCCGGTAAAGGCCATGTATTCCATGTCGACAGACCGTGTTATCTGTTCCTAAATTCATCATTTGGAACACCAGGTTTTCCAATCTTATTTGGTTAACATGGACCTAGTACACAACAGGTATGTCAGTCAGTCAGTCAGCATTAGCTAAATCATCAACCATGAGACAACACTCTTTCTGATTAGATGCTATTTTTTTACCTTCAGGTCAGAGCGGGTAGCTGATGCAATGGCCAGCCTCAATTTGTAAATCCCACTGCTTACTGAAGTGAGGTTAAACTTGATTTCCCAAGTTGTGGGATAATATTTTTCTTCTTCCCTTCTGTGGATACTCAAGATTCGACATTCTTATCAACTTTCTGGAGCTGAAGGATAGTTATGAAGAGAACTTGAGCAAAGAAGTACCTGTCTACATGAGCAAAGAACCAGTCTTTCTTTGGGTCGCTAACGCCTATGGTGAAAACCACATCAGACACAGGATGTGTATCTGTGTATCTGTCCCATAGTCCATATTGCCTGAACCTACATATGGATAGAAATTGCATAATGCTATCTCTGGAGGCGTTTATGAAGCGGAGGTGAAAGGGATGAAGATGCTTACTTTTCGGGGCTTTTAAGGAATAGCTTGTTGACATACTTGGGATTGACATTAGGGACATAGTAATCATCAGCTGTACGGTCTGGAAAGCCGATTTGCCATATTGTTGGACCATTCCTGAGGGGAGCAAAGATCAAATTCTCTAGCTGAACTTGTGATCCTGAGGAACTCAAGAACAATTAACATCAAAATGCTGGTCCGAGTGTTAATGCTTCATCAATGAGCAGTGTATATTCAGACTAATAAGTTGAAGGAAAAAATATGGTTTCTCTTCTGGCTAGAGCTTCTACCTCCAGAAACTGTAACAGGTTCTTGACACAGATAATCACCAACAAAACCAGGCACCCAACCGTGGAGTCGATATTCTCCTGGGATGACATTCTTGATGGAGAAATTTCCATTTGTATCCGTTTGTACCCAGAACTGATAATTCTACAGGTCCACAACTTTTTGTCTTAGGAAGAAATTCAAGTACATGAAAGAGAGTACTGGATCAAAGGGAGTTGAAAAATTGGAGGAACCTTGCTCTCTGTTTGCCAGGAACCTTCAGTTGTAGCAGCTGATAGACCGACATATGCATCTTTAGCAGCAATAAGAGATGCAGAAACGAACCTGAAACAGGTTTGATTTTCAAGCAAGCTATATATCATTACACATTGCAGGGAAAAGTTGCAAGTTTATGGTTGAATCACTTGGAATGCTGCACCAACTTGTGATGGAAACAAGAAAAGAGTACTCACATTTTGTGGGCTTTTGCAGGACATTATTAGCCTAATGGCAACAACTTGCAGAATCAACAGAAATTTCACTACTTCTTTACTAGATCAGGAATGGTGGAAAGATGTGGTTCTCACCTGTCTTGAACGAGCAATCGGCCAGAAACTGAGCCACGCTCCTTAGCACCAAGGTAATAGGGAGATGACGCAAAGTCATATGGCCACGCCGATTTTTCAAACAGCCACTAAGACAACCAAGAACTTTAACAGTAAGTTTTGGGAAGGCTCTCTGGTTCTGTAACTTTTGTTTTGTATTCTACCAAGAACAAGAACTTCTCATGTTCCATGTGTCAAAAGTGTTCACCAATAGTGCACAAAAATTTAGCAGCAAGCATGGTGGGAGAAGATACCTGCTTTTTTGCATCAGTCCATAAATTATAAGCTTTTGACATATCTGATGTTGAGTTCAGGTACACAAAGAAGGGACCAAAAACTTTCCTCCATGCCTCTCCTTCTTGAAAACTAGCTTGTGTATCCTCTCCAATATAATGTGTTCCATGTAACATCTGTTTGCAGCATATTCACAGACTCAAGATAGTTCTATGCACAATGTTCAATCCACACACAGAATGATGAAGCTGAGCTTTAAAGTAGTGCTCATTTCACACTTTGCTTTTCCCTTGGAACTTGGATATCAGTTGTGAGATGAATGAGATGAAGCTTACTGCAAGGCAAAAAGGACCAGTGTGGACAGTGAGATTTTGTTTGGTCGGTCCACCGTTGCGGAACTCTTGGCTGGGAAAAATGATCCAGAAACCAATGTAAGGACCAGAGCTGATCCATCCATGGACTCCACCATCTTTGTTATCCATGGAATACTGGTATTTATCGTCAACCTGCATTCGAGATCACAGAAAGGAAGTTCTGTTCAGGTTAAGTTCTTGCAGGTGGAAATGAAGTTCAGAATTTAGTTACTTGCCTCTCCTTTGAGGTCAGGATTGATTGGATTTGTCAGCAGGACAGACTCAGGAACAATTAATCGTCTGCTTCTGCCTGGCAACAGATCTTCTGGCATTGGCATTATCCTTTGCTTCTCATCAGTGATTGCCATATAGTGGAACCTGCATACAATCTCATCTGAAATTCATGATCAGATCAATGCCATTGTGCTGCAATAATCACTTTAAACTTTAAACCTTCTGAATTTTACTTTTCTCGTCTTAGCTTGAATGCCATTCTTGTTTGAGAAAGATCAAAGGCGGGGCAACCTGGTGGCCTTTCATAAATCGCATAGCAGTAAAAACCTGAAACACCACTCCTCAAAATGTACCTGGAAATGACAATACAGAAAATCCAGTACTGCATGGTAGCTTCAAATCAAGATTCATTAAAAGAAGAAGAGTGTCTGCTACTGAAGAACCTGAAATCAACCGATAACGGCAGGCTAATGTTAGAGGAGGATGAAAGTTCGTATGTACTTCGAAATGAAATCTCTGATTGGTAATCATTTTTCTGAATCACGGAATAATCAGCTCCTCTCAACCTGTTTTAGCAAGCAAAAACAAGATTGATTATCAAATTGCTACATGCAGCCATTTCTATACAGATGAAAATCAAAGCATCCATCCATCCATACAGTTGATATCTGTCCTGTCCTCCAGGCAAGTTCCAGTTGAGGTCCCAGTAACTGTAATTGCATCCAAGTTCAAAACTTTCAAATCTGGAAACAAAATTGATAAAGAACAAGTAAAAAATTTAGGCAAGAAGATTGCAGAACGATACCCTCTGCTTGTTTCAGATGACTTGGTGTCCAGGAGATTGTCCATTCCTGCAAATTTAATGGCAGTCAGCAACCCTTGTGGCTTTGAAATTGTTAGCTTGAGCAGCCCATTGTCCAGAATCACCTGTGACAGCGGGAAAATTTTGAACCATGAGAGAAATATTATGGGATCATCAACATAGAGAATTTATAGTTAAGTCCAAGTTCAAACTACTACTAACATATGATCCTTGCTCTATCAAGAGAACTTTCTCCTTCTCCATGGCAGCACTCTGAAGCTTGTAAGAATGTAAGGAAAATGTTGCAGTTATACCATATACAGTTATTGGCTCACAGAAATTAAGGCAGACATTCATTCGGTAATAATAAGGTTTGGGAATCCTTTGGTTTTATCGGCATAGTCGATGTAGGACTGGACTATCTTGAACTGGAAATAGTGAAAAAAAGGGAGGGGAAAAAGAAATAAAAGGAATGGAAAATGGAAATAGTGAGAAAAAGAGGAAATTATGCGGTGAGCGTGGATAAAAAAAAATAAAAGAAATGGAAAATGGAAATAATGAGAAAAAAGAGGAAATTATGCGGTGAGCGTGGATCGAACACGCGACCTTCAGATCTTCAGTCTGACGCTCTCCCAACTGAGCTATCCCCGCAGATGTAATTAATGGCGAAAATTACCATTATCGAAGTAATTTTTCTGTGATCACCTTGCGAAGAAAACTTTTTTTTTTAATGATATAAAATGACATAATAAAAACTAGAAAATGGAAATAATATTCACAATAAAAAAAAATATAAATGAATGCATCAAATCAATTAAAATCTGTCTTGTAATAGATAAGTTTAAATATAAATTTTGTGTTGTTATTTTTTTGTACAATTTTATTATTAAAAATGATAAACAAAGAGTTAAAAAAATAAAATATCAATACAATCTCGTGAAAAAAAATTTTAAAAGTAACACTTTAGAAAGTATTTCAATATTCTTTTTAATTTTTTCTTTTAAAATAGGTAATAGATAAGATGGGTTATGTGAAGCTATTATTTATAACAACAATTAATCGAATAAAAACAAAACATTTTAAATCTCTTATGTCACTTTTCTATGTTATTCTTTGTTTCATTCTTAATAAATATAAATATAAATTTTGTATTCATATTTATTCTATTACTATCCTCACTTATCATAGTTATTTTTGCTTGTAAATTTTTTTATATTTCCACTAACATCGTCTTTTATTTAAATAAAATAGTTAATAATAATAAAATATAAAATTTCCACGGCGTCGGTGATTTTATAAAACATTTCTGTGAGTGGCGCCGCTAATTAACTACCTCCGTCGCCGCCGCCGAAAGCGCGTTCTATTAAAGATGGAAGATTCCGGTCCACGAGATGTAAGATAAGAGGTAGCCGAAGCATGTTATTTGTTCCATTTACATTTATAGCACCGGTTGAATCTTTAAAAGTCAACATGCTCTTCCCCGCAAATTATACGGTAATTGTATTACGTATTTTAATTTTAAAATAATATGATGAGAAGAATGTAGTTAGTGGTAGACAATTACGGTTTATTATATTAAAAATGATAATAATAAATTTTAATTTCGTGTTATTTTTATATTAAAAAATTTTGAAAAAATATAATTTTTGTGCAACATGTTACACGAATTCTCTTTTGTTTCATCATTTTTTTTTTACCAAAATTACATTTTTCATTTTAATTGTTATAGCAAGTTTGACTTTTTGTTCAATATAAAATTATCAGTCAAGAAAAAAAATATAATTACTCCTAATAAATAAATTTAATCAAACAAGTTAACTATTGACTTGTTTGATAAATTAAAAACACTTTTAGAAAATAAATGAATGCTTTAAAGATAAGGTTAATATTGTTATCATTAGTGTTAAAATGATTCTAGTAAATAAAAGCTTAAAATTATTTAAAAGTTAGAATGATATCAGGTAAAATTAAAATTTTAATAAAAATAAATATGAAAAAATAATTATTTGTGAAAAATGTAATAAAAAAAAGGGCAAATTAAAAAGAAAAAAGTCAAGTTGATAGCAAATATAACCCTAAAACAGGACCCTTAGCCCACAATATATTGTCTGAATGCTCCCATTATTCAGCTGGACTTATGCATGGCCATGTGAGATCATATGGAGAAGGATCTAGTCAACTTTTATAATTTTTTAGGACTTCAAGGACTAATATGCTAGTTGCGATATTAATTTATTCATAATTATTTTATTACTCTCGTACTCAATCCGTTTCGATTTATCTGTCACTTTAAGATTTTCACAGTTCTTAAGAATCACATTTAATAAATCACTTTGTTTCATAAGATATCTTTTTTATCCCTAATTAAATAAATTTACTAGTATTACCAATAAAATATTGTACTCTTACCAATGACCGTAATTAATACTTTAGTGCATGTAATTAATACTATTAGTTTGAATTTGTTAATATCAATAAAAGATTCAAAGTTTGATGAGGGTTAAAATATGAATAGTAATTCAATTTTACCTCGTTTGTTTAAAAACTTCAGATAAATAGAACCAAAAATCAAATATTAAAATGACATATAAATCGAGACGGAAAAGTAACATTCAAATTTGCCATGTAAGCATTGACTAAAAGTTTATAATATTTACACTTTTCATCCCTCAACCTATTCAAAATTTATGACTTTTAAAGATAATAAAGTATCGATATTAATATCCATATCCTTCATATTTTCTTATTTATGGCACTTGAATTATCATTTTATTTATCAAAATATCTTTGTTATTTTTTAAATTATAAAATAATAAACATATTTTTGGTTAAAAAATGTATTAAGTGAGAAAAATTGACCATATTTAATATTTCCTAAAGTTAAAGTTGGATTTGGGGGAAAAAAAAAAGAAAAAAAAAGAAGAAGACCCCATGCCCAAAAAGAGTAGTGATAATTTGTAATTTTTGAATTGTTGAGGTCTCAAAAAGGTGAAATTTATTGTTATCATTTGAGTTGAACTTTTGGAATGTTATTAAGCGCCAAATATAAAGGGTCGGAAGTGAAAGGCGTGATTGGATGGGTCATATATTGGCTGTAGGCCCTTAAGCATGTTCGTTGGTTACTCCACCTCTAGTCAATGTCCAATATTTTTGTTTTTAAATGATAAAATTTAGCCAAAAAAATAATTATTATTAAAAATATTTTAATATAATTAAAAGATAACTTAATCTATAAAAAATAAATATATTATATACATTTTTTTATTGCAATATATTATATACATTGATATGAACGAAAATATATAATTATCAATAATTTATATTTATTTATGTAAAAAATAAATAAGAAAATAAAATAATTTGTATGGAAAGGAGATGATACAATATAATTATAATAATAAATTTTGAATTCGAATCATTTAGGTTTCGATCTTCTCTATTGTACTAAAAGAAAAAATAATATAATTAATAAATTTTAAAAGTTATATAAGATGATAAGAGTAAATGAATAAAAGATAAATAATAAATAATAGTATGTCCAAACGAAAAAATAATAATTTGAAATAAATAAGAGATTAGAGAAAGATTATTACAAATATTTTTTAGTTGGATTACAATTTACCATTTATATAAATGGGTTAAATTATCAATATTTCTTGTACGTCCATTCCATTAATTATCTAGATTTATAGAGCAAACTTATTTTTATTAAATATAAAAATCATTGAAATTTATTTTAGTTGAAAATTAATTTTTTTTTCTGAAAATTTATAATATTAGATTTCAAACATGAAAGTAAATATAATTTCAAGAATTCAAAGATAATATTAATAATTTGATCAAATTATAAGGAGATAAATATAATTAGGCATTTATTTGAAAATGGTCCGCGTATAATTTGGGACGGTTACGGTACCGCGTAATATTTCCACCGAAAGAAGCCGGTTATTGCCGCACGTGACGACGCTAACTGCGCCATTCCTCCTTTGTAACATAATTCAGCGCCATTGCCTTTTCATTTCTGACTGCACCTCTGCATCTCCCTCGTTATTTTATTCATTTTTTAATCCCATTCTCTCCTTCCCTTTCCTCCCTCATCCCCATCTCTCACTCACTGACAGCTAGCTAGCTCACAAGCCTCCTCCTCTTCTTTTACATATACCACTTTGTCCTCAATCTCCCACATTTCCTCTACAGCTTTTATTTTCTGTCCCTTTTTCTTTCTCTTTTTGCACTAATCTTGTGGGGAGGAACTGAGTGAAAGGGAGAAAGAATTGTTTTTTAGAGGTTTGGGAAGTTAAAAAGCAACAAAAGATAGTTTTTTTGGAATGGGGGAATACAAATGCAGGTTCTTGTATTCTCTCATTAGCGTTTCTCTTCTTGCATTTCATCTGTTTGGAGCAAATGCTGACAACCCTTATAGATATTACACTTGGAAAATCACTTATGGCGATATCTACCCTTTGGGTGTCAAGCAACAGGTAGCTCTCTACAAAACTGTCTCGGAAAAGTGTTTTATGTTCATGTAATGCGTTATTTCTCTCTGTTGGGATTGTTCTTGAATGAATTCTTGGCCTGACTAGCTGGGAAATGTGTTGCAGGGAATCTTGATAAATGGGCAGTTTCCAGGGCCACATATTGACTGCGTTACAAATGATAACTTGATTATCACTGTTTATAACTACTTGGATGAGCCTTTCCTCCTTTCTTGGTAAGGTTTTTTAATCTTTTCTGCGAGTTTTATACTTGCTTTTCATTTTCTTTAACCAGTTCTGAAGAAAGCTATAGTCACAAAAAATTCCTTCTTTTTCACCCTGCAATGATGGGATGATCTGGGATGAGTTTGGTGTCCTGATTTAGTTCCAAATTATTCTGCATTTTGCATGAGCTGGAAAAAGTGTGCACTGTTTTCCAGATCTGTTTCGCTTTCTTTACTCTCACCTTCTTGATTCCTTACTTTTTTGTTGTGTGATAAGAAATTTCGGCCCTCGGCTTTTAATAACATAGTTTTAGTTAAGTACTGCAGAGGAGTTGTAAATGCAGTGTTTTATTTCAGATTCTTCAGAATGTAATGCTGCTTTCTTTAATGTTGGTGTATAGTAGTCCGTACGTAAGAAAGCAACTCCTCTATCTTTTCCCTTGATGATTCTTTGGGTAAAGAAGGAAAAGACACAAGATATTAACAAATAATTTATTGTATGTATACTACTTTCAAACTCACATATTTAATTATTGGAATAGGGTGAGAAGTGCACAACTTCTGTACATACACGTGGTAGAAAGAATGGCTGCTTGTGTCACCAATTTATTAGTATTAGCATTTACTCTCCTCTGAAATTGGTGTAAAGATGTTGGTCCATACAGATGCTAGAATTTGTTTCCTTCTTGGTGGTAAATTATTTTTAATTACCATGAATGCTTACTGAAGTCAAGTCTTCCAAGATTTGGAAGACAGGATAATGAAATTTATGAGTACAACTGGCTCTGATAGAAGAGATCTGACTGTGCACATGCCTGACCTCCAGATTTGAAACATCTTCAATATATTTTTTTTTCCTTAGTGGGTGAATGAATCTAGCAGCGCTACCAAACAGTTCCAGCAAGTGGTTTGCTTTTATTCGTGGTTTGACCTGTTGCAAATACAATCTTCAGGCAGACATTTGAATAGACCTTTTAGGATTTGTTGTCATTGGACAGAATCCCAGTAGTTAAGTCTTGCCAGACATTAATTCAGTAGGGCAATGAACAAAAATGAAGAGTAAGCATTCTCATAGGTGCAAGAAGGAGCAAGATTTAGTATATGCTTTGTTCATTCCCTTTGTCTGATGCTTTTCCTCTAGTTATTTCATGGTATATTGAGTAGTTTAGAAGTGCTTTCCTTTTTATGTAATCATTTATGAAAGTAATAATCTAAAATCTTGAATTAATGCTTGACCATGACAACGTTAGTCCTAGATTTAAAGTCTTGCATTATCAGAACGCCACTTGTAATGAAACGCTGACCTTCCTTAAATGGACAGAGGAGCATAACTATTTTAACCACATGGGCAGAACGTTGTTACTAAGTACCTATATTTTCCCTCTGATTTGTGCTCAACCCTTTTTACCTGGAGTAGGGATATGAAAGAAATGGAGTTCAGTGAACTCTTTGGATGGATTATCATCCAAATTCTTCCATTTCTGTATCAAAGGCTTTCAAAATATTATTTTGTCCCATTGAGCAATGGACTTAAAAAAAAATCAATTATATCTGGCCATGAATTGCTTATAAAGAAATAGTTCATGCAATGAAATAATCTGTTTCACTGTGGTTCAACTAGGAATGGTATACAGCAGAGGAAGAACTCATGGCAAGATGGAGTTCAAGGCACGAACTGTCCAATACCACCTGGCAGAAACTTCACTTACATGCTGCAGGCAAAAGACCAGATAGGTTCCTATTTTTACTTCCCTTCCCTTGCAATGCACAAGGCTGCAGGAGGTTTTGGTTCAATCAAAGTTTACAGCCGTCCTCAGATTCCCGTACCATTCCCACCGCCTGCTGGCGATTTTGTTGTGCTAGTTGGGGATTGGTTCAAGACAAGTCACAAAGTAAGCAAGCCATGTTGCTGAAACTTTTAACACCAGGCAAAAACTGATCTTTTAAGGCATCATTCTGATTTCCATTCTAATTTTGCAGCAACTAAGGTATACTTTGGATAGCGGGCGTACTCTTCCTTTCCCAGATGGCCTTCTGATTAATGGTCGTGGCTGGAATGGTTACACATTCACGGTTGCTCCAGGTACATTCTGCTTCAACTTCAAATCAACATGTCTTCTTAGATGTGTAACATCATCTTATGCTTTCCTTTACCTCCTTTTTAATTCTTTTGTATTCAATTTTTCAGGCAAGACATACAGGTTTAGAATATCAAATGTTGGGCTTGCTACTTCTCTCAACGTCAGAATTCAGGGCCATATTATGAAGCTGGTGGAGGTGGAAGGATCTCATACAATCCAAAACTACTATTCTTCCCTGGATGTTCATCCAGGGCAGTCTTATTCTGTCCTAGTCACTGCAAACCAGGCGCCAAAAGACTATTATTTTGTTGTTTCTTCCCGTTTTACCAATCGCGTACTCACCACAACTGCTGTTCTTCACTATAGTAACTCCTTTACCAGAGTTTCTGGTCCTGTTCCTGGAGGCCCAACTACTGACGTTTACTCATCTCTATCCCAAGCTCGATCAGTACGGTAAGTCTTGTTCCCTCTGAAGTTTATTCGAACAGAAACAGCAAGAGTTTAACAATATGATTAATCTGTAATGGCCAGCCGGAACCTGACAGCAAGTGCACCAAGGCCTAATCCACAAGGGTCTTACCACTATGGACTGATCAAGCCATCACGTACGATCATTCTTGCCAACTCTAAACCATATATAAACGGGAAGCAGAGGTATGCTGTGAATAGTGTGTCATATGTTCAACCGGATACTCCTTTGAAGTTGGCGGATTACTTCAAAATCGGCGGTATATTTAATCTTGGTAGCATTGCCGACAAACCTTCATATGGCAATGCCTGGTTTGCAACCTCAGTGATGCATGGTGACTACAGAGGCTTTTATGAGATTGTGTTCCAAAACTGGGAAGACACTATCCAGACATGGCATATAGATGGCTACTCATTCTTCGTCGTTGGGTAAGTTTCATTTGCTGTCATATAGAAACCATACATACAAAAAGAAAGAATCTCAATGGTGGTAACATTTTAAACTTGTGGATTAAAAACACAGTATGGATGGAGGGCAATGGACTCCAGGAAGTAGATCAAAGTACAATTTGAAGGATGCAGTTTTCAGATGCACTACTCAGGTCTGTGAAAACAATAATCCTTCTGCTCTATGTATATGATCGATTGAAAGGAAAATGCTTATGAATCTTGTTTGTTTTGTTGGTTGTGTTTGAAATGAATGGATTGCAGGTTTATCCCAAGTCATGGACTGCAATTTACATTGCTTTGGACAACATGGGAATGTGGAACATAAGATCTGAAACATGGGAAAGGCAGTACTTAGGACAGCAATTCTATTTGAGGGTTTATGCTCCTTCAACCTCAATGAGGGATGAATATCCTATTCCAAAGAATGCTCTTCTTTGTGGCAGGGCATCTGGACGTCACACTAGGCCTCTCTGAAGTCACCAATCTTTCTTTCATGGCTAAACTTTTAACAGCAGCAGGCTAAATTAGTTTTATGATCAGCTCAACTCGAGCTCTATATAATGAGTCCACTTTGTACCTTAGCATTTCCTTCAATTCTTGGAAAATTTTGGGAGCTTGCTTATTCCTTCACCAATTTGAAAATGGAAAGCCCATTTGTTTATGGATCAAAGCAAATCCCTTACTTTCTTTGGGCCTTTAACTGGGCTGGAACTTGCCACCAAAATGTATCAAATGATGCATACGCAATGTCTTGTCTTGTTCACGATGCTTATCTCAAATCCATCCAAGGAAATATTCGATTCCTCAACTTGAAACCGCTTCTTCATCACCTGTTTCAGTTCTTCAATATTCTTTGTTTGTTTCCTTAGTTCTTACCATTATAGGTTCGTCAGCATTTGGAATAATAACAAGAAGCTCACTTTCGAACGCCCACTTCCCATTTTTACATTCCGTTTCACCCATTTTAGCTTAGGCCCCCGTCCTAGGAAACATTATATCCTCAATTTCAGACATATACATTCAAACCCACTCATATTATCTGGTATTATCTTAATTTAACAAGAATTGAACGTAACCGTTTATTTTCGGCATGGTCAAAAAAATAAGGACATTAATGTTAGAGTTGAGTGCGCACGTACGTACGTAGGGAGGCTTTGGAATGTTTCCCTGACGACATGCAGTCGCTTATGTCACCCCCTCCCCCATCCCATCTTTCCTATTTTGTCAGCATTTAGAATTTGTTATTCCTTTGCACCTCCCTCAGATTTAATTGCTCATGGAGTAACGCCCAGCTCCAAATTACTAAAAATAAGTTGTTGATTTTGATTTCATCTGGGCTGCAAGCAAAAATAAGCATCAAGAAGATGACTAATGTCTGGTAATGAAAAAGCGTTAGTGCGCAACCATTCCGGGTGGGAAAATTGGAGGCAAGATCATCTCTGTTCCCACTTTTCTCCACAGCCAAAGCCAATGAGTAGTAGCTATATAGCTTTGGCACAGCCAAAGCCAATGAGTAGTAGCTATATAGCTTTGGCTAGCTAGCTGCTCAAGTACTCTTTCACCGAATCATGAATGCTATTTTGAACTTATGCTGTGTGTGCGTGTTTCCATGGACTTCCGTGCAGAGTTTTTCAGCTTCACCATCAAATTTTACAGACTAAAAAAAACAAAGAGCTACAACTGTGAACCGGCCCTGGAAAGCTCCAAAATACTATGCAAATCCTGCCAAAAATCGGGTGTGTAAGCCACAACACTCTCTTTGTTTCTACTCAGACAAGTAAAAAATTAACCCTCTTCATTAATTCCCTTTACTTTTCTTCCTCTCCCATTCCGCCCTGCTGCAGCTTTCTTTCTTTCTTTCTTTTCAGGGGTTCTTTTTCCTGAATTCTCCTGCAGAGACAGAATGAAGAACTCGGAGGGTGATCTAGGCATGAGTAGTTCTGTTATTAATAGTTCTTCACCAGCTGCTAGTAGTGGAAAATCGGGCTTGGAGATTCCGGGTCAACAAAAGATGGATCAACATGAAACCACCCTGTCAAACAACCCGGTATCATCTCAATCTCATGAGATTAGCAGCGGCAGTACTGTTAGAAGTCGGGTCAGGACGTACAGTCGATCCAAAGTACCGAGGCTTAGATGGACTCATGATCTTCATCACTCCTTCCTGCATGCTGTTCAACGTCTTGGTGGAGGAGACAGTAACTAATTCATCATTCATCTTCTTATATAGCTTCTTCTGTCATTCTTGTTTGAGAATTAATTATATTTATTTAACCCATTAATTAAATGTGGTTATATGTTGGACATTTTTATCATCACCTTTTCTTGAATTTTTGGGGGTTTGCATTGAAATTAATTTCAAAAATTGCAGGAGCAACCCCAAAGGCTGTGCTTCAGTTGATGAATGTCAAGGGATTAACCATTTCTCATGTCAAGAGTCACCTTCAGGTTAGATTTCATTATTTTCTTCTTCTTATTCATCCTCATATATTAATAATTAATGGCCATTTTTGAGGGCTTGAATTCGAAGATGGGGAGAATGCTGACTATTCGGCTATGTATGCATATATGGGTGATTATCGCTACTCTAGGTAACTTTCTTTTTTGCTTTTGCTTTTTTTTTTTTTTTTTTTGTGGGCAGATGTACAGAAGCATGATGCATGAGCAAATAATCAAAGGTATGCATAATCAATCAGCATTAATTTCAATCCTGCATCAATAATCAGTCTAGTTCTTGACCGATTTGTGATTAATTGGAGCTGTCTTTTGTGTTCTATCGTACTATAATGTTGGTTCAGAAGTGGGAATTTACAACGTACGAGGAGGACGAGGTGACATTAACAACGACAACAATGGTAAGAATAATATGATAGTGCAAGGAGGAGGTGGACTCATTCAACAACAAGTATCAAATCTGATCTCCCGCCAACACCAGCAGCACCACCACTCTCAGCCCCACCATCATCACTACTGCCACCACCATATGGGATGTTCATATCTTCATCATCTTCATCGTTATCCTCATCCTACTAACAATATTGTTAATGGAGCTCAATTTTACAGTGGGCCTCTTGTACCATCCAATCCCACCGGCCTACCTGAGCCACGTCTAGCTGCATCATCATGGTTAGTTCACTTTCATCTCGATCTGTTCAGTTTCTGTGAGGCTGAAAATAGTATTATTATCGTATTAAGATGATTCTGGTTAGTTTTGAGCTAGAATGAGTATGTTTCTGTGTCTTCTTTTCATGTAATTATTAAGGGTTCTATTTAATTAATTAATTGACGTCAATGAAATTTGTAGGGTTAGTGTCGATGATCCAACACTGCCTAGCTTTTATCCCTCGTCCTACAAGGACTTTTGGGGTTGTAGCCACGGCCAGGTACATGAAATCATCATCTCTTCATTTTCAGATAAGACCATGAATGAATGTGTGGAATACGTGTCATCGATCTTCGTGTTATTCTTTCGGTATTAATATAGTAATTTTATATTACCAACAAAAATTGGATATGATTATTTTTTGGGACGGGGTGGTCATATTCAATGCTCGGCTCATTAATTTGTACTGCTGCAGTGTGATGGGGCTAACGAGAATGAGAAACAGGAGCAATCTCGTACAAATTCGAAGAAGAAGAAGAAAATAGAAAATGGAACCAATGGTTCAAGACCATCATCATCTACAACAACAGATCATAACAACATAAATCTTGACCTCACTCTTTGATGATGACAACTTCAAGTCCTAAACCTATGACATATGTACATTAGTTCTGTTTAGATTTAGCATTTATAGTCTGGATGGCTGCTAAAAACTAAACTTAGTTTTGATTTTCTGTAACCTCTATTTTGCTCCTAATGTGACAGACTATCATGAATGATGCTTCTCACCAAATCAAACCCTTAAATATCAGTGATGATATATACTTCTGGTTTTTGATGACATGAATGCTGATCTTGATTAGGTTAATCATGAGGATGGTAACTGGGATATTTCATTTTGCAAAAACCGTTTGAACACGAATGGTTCCTGACCCAACCCACTACAAATTAACATGTTCCAAATTCTCACCAAAATCCAACCCTTTTCATCATGCACCCGATTCGGATCAACCATCTTCATCATCCACCTAACATGTAATGTATATATATATGTGTTTTGCTTTTCCAGCTCCATCTATAGTTCCCTCAAGCTCTACTCAGAGAGAGATCGACTATTTGCATTCATCTTTAGATCGAACTAATGGCTTCCAAAATGGTTCATGTGGCTGTGCTGATGATAATCTTGGCTGCAGCCCTAACAGCAAGTGCAAGGTCACTTTCTTCTTCTTCTAGTTCCATGGAGAACAAGAAGTCCGTACCCGACATGGGAAAGAGTTTCTTCCATCCCTTTCTTCCTCCATATGGCATAATTGGCCACGGTGGTCCTTTCTTTGGAGGTGGCATTGCCAGGGGCGGCGGTGGCCTGCTCGGTGGCGGCCTTGGCGGCGGTCTAGGTGGAGGTTTTGGTGGTGGGCTCGGCATTGGGAGTGGAGACGGTGATGAGCTTGGCTCCCATGGGATGATCGGAGGCCACAAAGTTGAGAACAATCCTGCCGCCGGTGATCTTGGCGGAGCTGATCAAGGCCTTCCATGAAAAATGGGATCAAGAACTTCAGTTAATTATGCTTTGATGATTAGCTTAAGCTAAATTAAACATGGTCTTTAATCTAAAACAACATTGTACTACTTATAATTCTTAGTATTTCCATTTCTCTTTTGTTTGTCCAAGGATTAGGGTTTATGATGAAAACTCTGAATAAATCTTTGATTATTATTATATATAATTCAATCTTAATTATGTCTTACTTACATGAGTTTATAATGCTATTTCAGTGATGGTTATAACATTATTTTTAATATCTTATATTATAAATTTATTTTTGAAACGAATATAATATTTATATCTGGAGCTAATAATAATACACACCATACAACATTAAGCTTGTATCATTGTATGTATTAACGTGGAAAATCATTACTCCCTCTAATTTTTATTAATAAAATATTCAAAGTTATTCATGAAAATTAAGGGTTAATTGTTTATGTTAAAATATAATATTTTTTTTATTTTTTTATGACAAATATTCTCCAACAATATAATATTAAAAATCTACTGATAATTTAACATTTAAAAAATAAAAATTATTTTAGAAATATAAAATATTTTATTAAGATGATTTTACATATTTTTAAAAATATCTTAACTAAAACATTGGGGTGAGTATTTTATTTAAAACAAAAAGAAAAAATTACATATTAACAAGACGAAGTAGTTTTCCCGTGATTTGAAGCCCAAAGCCACCCAGCCCAACTATCTAACAATACTGACTATCACACAAAAGCCCACATGAACATAAAACCAGCCCAACTGTTAACCTTCTCTTCTTCATCGTCCGGGATCAAAACCTAAATTCCTTCCCGGTTCTAAACCCCCCCCACCCGGGAAAATAGAAGAGGAAAAATTTTGCTAACGGAATAAGCAAAAATGGCTGACGTCGTGCAGTATAGGCTGGAGCGAATGCTGAACGAGCTGGAAGATTTGGAGCGGCGCGGCTTGTTCAGCCGGCGGGAAATAGCAGAGGTTGTGAAACAGCGACGGAAGTTCGAGTACCGGCTGAAGAGGCCTAGTCCACTGAAAGAAGATTTCCTGGCTTACATTGACTACGAGAAGAGGCTGGACGAGTTGCGGCTTCTTCGGAAGAAAGCTATGCGGAAGGAAAGCGACGGGAAGAGCAAAAATCGGAAGAAGTCGGTGTCGGATTACGCAGGGACCGTTAGAATCATTGAGATTTATCGGCTGGCAACTACTAGGTTTAAGGGAGATATTCAGCTCTGGTTTCAGTATTTAGAATTTTGCAGGCAAAAACGGAATGGTAGAATGAAAAAGGTGGGCTTAAAAAAAAATAAATTTACCCGTTATTTTAATTTATTAGACAATTTTGAATATGATCACAGTTTGGGCATCCGAGCTTCATCTGGGGTTGCGACTTTGTGATTTTTTGCTTAACTGAGATGCATGAGTGCAGGTAAGATTATAGTATAGTCGTAAGCATTGGTGTAACTACGTTCAGGGAAATTTGATATCTTTTGCATTGAGTTGAAATATGTGAATGAGTCATACACACATCCGACATGAGCAATATGATATAGGCGTACTGTCTGTTTCAGATATTTTTTTACATGGTTACCTACCTCAAACTTAAGCTGGGTTGCTCTGAAATTTTAGATACATTTGCGTTTGTGTGTTTATATTTATGGTAGTTGAGCGTACTGTTATGTTTATGTCGTGAATTGAGTGATTGATTTGTGGAGACTGTGTTTAAAGATTTGTTTTCGAGTTGTAGGCTCTGGCCCAAGTGATCAGATTTCATCCGAAAGTGCCTGGGGTGTGGATATATGCTGCTGCTTGGGAGTTTGACCACAATTTGAATGCTGCAGCTGCTCGTGCTCTTATGCAAAGAGGTTTGCGAGCGTGTCCAAGTTCTGAGGATCTATGGGTGGAGTACCTCCGAATGGAACTCACTTATCTAAATAAGTTAAAGGCTCGAAAGGTTGCTCTGGGAGAGGACAACGGGACTTTAGTGCGTGAAACCCAAGATACTGCTGAGAAGCAATGGAGAGATGAAAACAGTGACCTATTTATGGGACTTGAAAATGCTGTAGTTTCTAATGCTGATGAGGAGTCTGATGAGAATGTAGATTTGTTTCGGAAGCAAGGTTTGAGCATATTTCAAACAGTTTACAGTGGGGCGATTGAGGCCCACCCTTCTAGTTTTGTTTTAAGAACTAGATTTCTTGAGATCTTAGATGCAACAGACTTAGCTCACTCAGATGATATGCAAGATGAGATACTCACGGACTTAAGAAGGGATTTCTCTAAAGAACCAGAGTACTGGGACTGGCTTGCCAGACGTGAAGTTGACTTAAAGAGAAGTATTGAGGTATAGCTTGCCAATTTTATTTATGCACATTGACGTGCCCATTTTGATATCAAATAAAAGGATATAAATATTGCTTTAACAGTTTCTTTGTTCTCATCTTCTTTTTTGTTGTTTAATGGTGGAGTGTAAATTGCAGTTATTCTTATGGTATCTTGTGTAAACTCAATTTGTTTGGTGGCCTTCTGTGGTTGCTATTGAGTTTTCAAAACAAGTAATATTGAGGAACCAATTGAAATCATCTCTCATATGTTTGTTACCATTCGCATTTTAGTCTTTTTACCAGGGGCTGCAAATTCTTTGGTCCTATAGTGCAGTCTAGAACTTAATGTTTGATTTTACAAAAATACAATTCCTAAAAGCTCTTAGGGAACAGATTTTGTGTGACAAAGTAGGATGTTCTCGATGAACTTCAAAATGAAGTGGGACACTAGATTCTTGTGGTTTCTATTAATAATCCATTTTGTGCCTGTGTTGTTATATAAGAACAATTAGTTTGTGCATTATTTTTAACGTATTTATTTCTGTACCTTTTGGGTCTAAATGTTTGTTTGATTCTGTTAATTATATTGTTGACACACAGTCAATTTGCTTGCAGTTAATTCTGTCAAGACTACTAGATTGTAAACAAAATTTACCGATTTTCATTTTTCTGTTTTGAGTATCTGAGCAAGATGATACTTTATCTCAGCTATTGTTACTTTGATGTTTTTGCTTGTTTTGATAATAGGTTTATGAGGAAGGTTTGAGGGTTATATCTTCAGTTTCATTGTTAAATTTCTATGTGAAATTTTTAGTGGATGCCATCGGTCATGAATTTATGGGTACCCAAACTTCAGAAGATTTGAGGGAATCTGGCCAATGCATAGATCCTATTTCTCATTTATTGAGGGTATATGAAAAAGCAGAAAATTTGGGGTTGCTATCTGAGGATCTTGCCTGTAGGCATGTTACCTTTCTGTTGGAACTGGGAAAACTGGATGAAGCTAAAAATCTTGTGGAAAAGCTTTGCTCTGGAAAGTTTGCAGATTCAGTGCAATTGTGGAGGTTGCATATCTCAATCAACATGCGATGTACTCCAGATAAATCAGGCAAAGATAATATGTCATCCATGTTTGATCTCCTGAGAAATGTTCTGACTAAAGTTTCCAGTTCAGAAGCAGAGACCTTGTGGCTTATGGTATGCTAAAGCTATTTTAGAACTTTGTTTTATAATGATGCATGAATGTGCTAACTAAAATGTTTGGTGAAATAGATCCATGTCATACAATGCTATTGGTGTTGATATTCAGAAGAGAGTCACGCCCTCCTTGGTTCTTTTTTCTGTTTGTTTCCGTCCATATGTTTTTCGAGTGGACTTTTCCCAATTTTTTGTTCTACTTGAAGTTTGAAGATAGTTTTTCTTCCCAGTTTTTTCATTCTAGTGCCTTGTCTCTTTATCCTGTCAATATGCTTTAAAGAACCCTTGAGTATAAAAAATCACAGTAGCTACATTTCCTTCTGATCAATGATAGGGGCGATTTTTAGTTTCCACCACTTAAGAAATTTTTTTTCTTTTGGAGGAGATTTGTTCTAATACTTTTTTCTCGTGTCTGATAACAGGCCCTCAAATATTTTGCCCATAATAGAAGCTATTTTGACAAGCTAGTAGAGGTATCTGTTGTTGCATTGGCTAAAAATGGTGGAAGTGATGATGGCTTTTCCTTATCTTCAACAATCATAAATCACATCTTGCAAAGAGATGGAATTCAGAGTGCAAGAGAAATTTATAAAAGGTAGCTTTTAGAATTTTATAGACTTTATCCTTGAAATGATTTTGCACCACCCACGAATGAATTTGGAGATAATAAATGGACTTATATGAGAAATTTACTGACTGTTTGAATGTCCCAAATGCAGATTGCTTAAGTTGCCTCATCCAGGGCTAGTTCTATACAGAAACTGCATTGAACTGGAACTGAATCTTACTTCTGCCGGTAGCAAGGATTGTCTCGAAAATGCTCGAAAATTGTTTGAATCTGCCCTCTCAACTTACAGCCGAGACTCAAGTTTGTGGAGGGACTATTACTCAATGGAGGTCAAGGTAATATCATAATTTTGGTTCTTGAAAAATGGTTTTTAGCTTCTAGGTTACAAACACCATGCATACCCTTCTGTTAATGCTGGAGAAACAAAATGAAACATTACTGGACAAGGGAAAGAATAAAAATAGTATCTGCGTTAACAATCTTGTTCATTACCTGCATTTATCACTCTAGTAAGCTGAATGTTAGGCTTCTTAGTGTTCTTGCTGATTCTATAGGACAATAGAATCCGCCGTATCTCTCCCCTCGTCATCATCCCTTGATGAGGTGTTATTTTGAGATTGTGTTGTTATGAGGAAGTTATGTAGGAAACGAATGTGCATGTCTTTCTTCTTCTATTCATCTCTTTTCTTTGGGCTGATTTTCACAGATGGGAGCATCAGAAAAGGCTGCTGCTGTTCAATGGCGTGCAAAGAAGACTCTGAAATGCAACATTGCATTACCTACTGCAGATTTGTAACCCACGTATGGCATCATGGCTGTGAAATTTTGGCTCCTCTTTTTGTCCTTTGTTTTATTTTCCCCCTCCCTTGTAATACGTAAATACAAAAAGCTGTTAAATGTACTCCAAAAGGGAAAAAAAAACCAGATGAATTTGGAGATGATTTTATGCTATGGTTTACGTTGGTGCAACAAATCTATCTTGCTATGACGTTTCACTTACAGTTGGTGAACATTCAGTTCGGTCTAACCCGACATTGGATCTCCCAAACAAAGCAGGTCATCAAAAGTTAACTTGGAGACTTTTCGAAGGCAAACTAGAACAACTTACATAAGTAGGCCAAGCATGCTACGTTTGATCTCAAAATAATACATTAATATCACCAAGAAGAACCATCATTCATGATTTACAAATCATTTCTCCTCTTGCAGCCGAGGGATCTGAGTCGTTCCAAACCGAAACTGATGGCAGGGTTGAGTTCTAAGAAAACGTATGAACATGAATCTAGTTTAGCCTCTGGGCCACTGTGGACTTACAACCTGCAAATGGAACCCAATACGGTCATAATGATGCAATCATCCTATTCTTTTTAGCCATTTCAGTGTGGCGATTGCTTGCTTGGCTGCAGTTGGAAAAGGTTCAAATCAAATCAAAAGATAGAAGACGACTGACCTCAAGTGTGCTAAATACTAATCGCATTCTGCTTGCAACAAGTGAGGGCTCTTCAGCGTAGCCTGCTACTGCCATTTGCTCTAGTTGAAGGGTCTTTACAGGAAGCCTTAAGCAGCATAAAAGAATAAATGAAGCCAAAGTTACACAACTTCATCAAAGAAAAAGATGAAGATGGTCGCCCTAACACTATTATGCTTCAACTTAAGTATTTCGTATGGAATGTACATCCCTCTCCCTCTCTCCCTTTCTTTCTAAGGATAAAGAAATCCATTAGGTAAATGGAGATTGGAGCAAAGTTGTAAAGGTAGCTCATTGGATCACAGAACAGGATAATAATCAAGACAAAGCATAACAAACCAACCGAAAAGACATTGCAGAGAGCTAAATTCTGAGTGGAAGCCGGGAAATACAGAACATTACCACGCCATTCCCCTCACGTAATATGCATTAGCTATTATTGCACAAAACCCTTTCCACTGAATCATCATTTCCTCCGAGACAGGGGAAGTGGACGACCATCGAACTACCGTTGGTTGTGGTGTGCAGAGGATGGTTATGAATATAATGCTCAACCATAAAATGCACTCATCAACCTGCATCTTTTTGAGAAGGTACTGTGAATCTCAACTAACAATATCAAGACAAGCAAATGATGTGTACCTGTTTCCCCTTTGGGTGGTAGCAACAAAAGAAAGAAGCAATAATAAGATTATCAAAGCAAGAAGATTTAAAATCAAGGTGGTTCTCTTTAGCGTACACACTGATTTATATGAAATTGCTACCAAAATTCCATCGCAGCGATAGCGTGATCAAAAATTGCACCTTTTCTTTCAAATGTACAACAACTATTAGCAAACTATAACAATCATGACATCAGAATTACCTCCTCATTGAAAATTTTGTATTTAAGACTTGTTGTCCCACCATATGTTTGTAACGCTTCAATTTCAGCACCAGAATCTTTCAATTGAGTAAGTTCAGTTCTTAACCCTTCGTCAGTACATCCTAAGGCATATGCATTTACACCAGCACTGATGAACTCCTAGAATCATCATTCCAACAACCTATCAACGCCAGAAATACTCCTTCCATGTCAACTTAAAAAACAAGAATAACTGAATATACTTTTAGGTTGTCACCTCCTCCACGCTCCACAAAACTCCTATAACGCCTGAACAAGCTAATTGCTATATTGCGTGATGACCGATATTCATCATCAGGTGATGTAGAGTCTTTTGATCGGCACTAAAATGGTTGTCATCACAATCACATGAAAGAGCAAAATAATGACAAAAATGAGAAATTAAATTCATAGAAGTTAGAAACACTCATAAAATGGCGAAGAATGAAAGAATTCAGTGCTTACAAGCCATCTCTTCGTGGTATTCTGCTGTTGCAGGTGATGAGTCTTAAGATGAGTAAAAAGATCCCGAGAAAAGGAGCAACTTTTCACTCCTCTAGTAAAAGGGCCCCTCAGAGAGTTAGCAGAACTGACACTACTGCTCGAGGAGTTAGCATGTCTAAGCGTTCCAGACCGGTGATCATTTAGCTGGTGAGAGTCTAAACAAGCTTGGAAGCTGTTATTGATTCCCAAAATTTGAAAAGTCAACATGGTTGAACCATGATACTTTTATCCTGAATCAACAATACCAGATGCAGCAGGAAAATCATAATGCATCAACAGGAATTCTAGACTTCAAGAAAACTTGATTTCAAATGATATATTGCGGTTTTTCATAAATTTGAGGATAGAAATACTATTCTAAAGATAACAGAATGTAAGGAGGCACATAATTTGGTAAATGCAAAATGAGTTTCTGCAAAGCATTTGAGTTCCCTGACCTAGACCATAATGGATTCCAACCCCAAAGAATGAATTTTCTTCAAACTTTCTTAGAACCACTGCGTCTATGTCATATGGGTTGAATAACTTCCGAAAATTTAGTTGAAAAAAGATATTTATCATTGATTATGGCTAGATACGACTTGCAGTTGTGAATTAAAAGGCCACTGAACTACATTAAAATAGTCCTTGGTTATGAAATTTGGACCATGGACGCCTCCAAGTTTTGGAATCTTAACTCAGTACTATTTGTACACGGAAATATGCAAAGAGAGACTGAAATTCAAGTCTTTCAGGCTGATTCTCATCATATATATTACAATACAAGCCATACCTCAAAAGGGACATCCCATATTTTATGATTGATCAATTGTTTAAGAAAAATAGCAAAGACACTGACATAAAAATGCAAAGAAGCATGTCAGAAAGAACTAACCTTTATCAGGGTTTAGATGATCAAAGCTGCCATAATCCGAATGGCCTTTCTAATTATGTGAATTGCATGGGTTGGTGTTCAGAATCTGTAGGGGGAAAAAAAAAAACTTGAACGGATACTGAGATATATCTGAAGAATCTCGAATGGGAATTTTCTGGGGGCCACGAATTTCATGAATGGCTCTTACATCACATTGATTTTAATCACAAGAAACGATTTTTGTCTTTTTGGTGGCTTGTGGGAAGAAATATAAATTTCTGGCTGTTGTGATTCTTCTTCTTTTCTTTCTTCCATTGCGTTTTGTAAGGCACGGTGGATGAAGAATATTCCATCCAACGATGTCGTTTCACTGTATCAGAGGAAAGACAATTTTAACTCAATGGAATAACTCTCACATAATTGTGCATAATTTAAACAACTAAATGGCGCTATTCCAGAATCCAAACAAGTGTTAGTCTTGGCGCAGCCTGCTGATCTTGCACGGTCTGTGAAGGAAGCAGTTTCAAGGTTTGGTGACAATGACTTGGCAATGGCAAGTCGTACAGCCAAGCCAAAAAATTGGAAGATCTTGGAGGATTGAGCTGTCCTAGTGCTTACCTTTCCAAAGATTGAAAACTCAGCTGCCTCCTGAGCAACCCTGAAAGTGGCTTTCTCCAGGTTTTCAACACCTACAACTTTGGGATGCACTTGAATCCTGCAATTGTTAGTAGCTAGCCAAACTGGTGCGGCATGCTGTGGCTATGTTCTTGCTGCGTGGATACACTACAGCTTCTTTCTTACTATCCCTAATAATCCCTGCTGGTTACTTCACTGTCTGACTTTCTTGGACCAATCCCCTGCACAATGCTGAATCCTTACCTGCATAGAATGTGTTGACTCTATGAATCTTTACTTACCTGCATAGGTTCTTCACTAGACCAAATTAGTAAGTTATCTGTCTCTGACTTGGTTGGTGTGCTTTAGTATTCAAACTCAATGTTCAATGTTGATGTAAAGTAGGTATCTTTTTAAAATTATTTTGTTAATTTTTAAAACATTTTACATCATGAACAAATTGGAGAAAATATTTAATATATGTAGAATCGTGATTTCAACAGTAAAATTGGACTGTGAAATTTCACAGTTTTCCTCCCTCGAGCCTAATTTTTGACGCAGGGTAAAGTTTCAGAAGACGATGTCTCTATCAGAAGCCCATCCATCTTTCAAAAGAGAGAGCCCCAGAGCCCATCTCCAAATTTCAACCCTCCCCTCAAAATCCAAATGAAGCACAGAGAAAGATGTGGGTTTTCCAGTTTCCTACCACCACTCACTAAAGATGGGTCTCGATTTGGCTCAGGAAAGCCTCCTCCACCCACTCCAGGAGGGAACATCCCACCAAACTCCCATTTTTTCCCACTTCCCACAATATTATAAACACTAATTATTTATTACTAAACATTTATTTGGTACCTATGATATATACATATATTCCCCTCCAGGATTAGGAGGTTGGGTTAGTATTTTAAGGGTCATCCGCGTAAGGACAATCTTTCTTTTCTGGACGCACAATTTCCTGCGTAACCAACACTTAGGATAGCTTGCGCATCTGGGCTCCCGAGTTTCTCTTTCATCGAAGGAAAACCCCATCGAAACTGAAGCTTTTTCGCTTTCTTACTTGTGAGTGGTTTGATTGAATATGTGTTTGTTCACTGTACAGGCATTTTCTTGTTTTTGTAATACGTAAAGATGTATTGAGTGGCTCCTCTTTCTAGTTGCGTCCATTTTTTACCCGGCTTCTCTTTAAGAGCAAGTTTTATTGGTTAGTATGGGAGACATGTTTTACTGGTAAATATGGGATCTGGGGTTGATTTTTTTACATCGGCATTGATGCACTTGTCATGTTTATCGGTGATTTGAAATGTTGACTTGCTTAGAGAAGTAAAGATTGGATTTTGATTACCATTATCGGAATCTCATTTATTGGAGTTGGTTTGTGTTGAAATACTTATGTATAGTGTTTGAAATGTTCCATCAGCATGCTAAATTTGTTGCTGCATGAAGTTTTGGGTTTTTCTTAATCGAGGGTTGGACTATTACTACCTCTTAGGTGACTAAGATTAGTTCCATTATATGATCTTTGATACTGATAAAGAAAATCCAAGTTTTGATCTTTGATGCTACGTTTTGTAGTGTCATAGTGATTTTTGAAGGCTCTATTGTTTTTTCTGTCAGAATTTCTCAAATATGAGAGGAGGATTGTGGCAACTTGGTCAAACGATTACCCGTCGACTGGCCCAGACTGATAAAAAGACCATAGCTCGAAGATGCTTTGCATCGGAGGCTGATCTTAAGAAAACAGTTCTGTATGACTTCCATGTTGCCAATGGGGGGAAAATGGTGCCATTTGCTGGTTGGAGTATGCCGATCCAGTACAAGGACTCAATCATGGAATCAACTGTAAATTGTAGGGAAAATGGTGGCCTGTTTGATGTTGCCCATATGTGTGGCCTCAGCCTTAAGGGAAAGGATTGCATTCCGTTTCTTGAAAAGCTTGTCATTGCTGATGTGGCTGGACTCCCTGATGGAACTGGGACATTAACCGTATTCACAAATGAGAAGGGAGGCGCAATTGATGATTCAGTGGTTACCAAAGTGACCAATGATCATATATACCTGGTTGTAAATGCAGGTTGCAGAGACAAGGACCTTGCACACATTGAGGAGCATATGAAGTCATTCAAGTCCAAAGGTGGTGATGTCTCTTGGCACATCCATGATGAAAGATCTCTTCTTGCCCTTCAGGTTGGTTGTTGCAAAAGTACACATTGACTATTGGATGGAATTTAGATGATCATTGTGTTTGTTGCATCGTTTTCATCAGTATTGAATACTCCAAAGAAGTACTGGTTGAAAATTAGATCTCTCATATAAAATATGCCATATCTCTTACCATAAAAAAACTTGGTTCTGCAGAACATTCATAGCATTGTTATACGAAGATGCGTTTCAGTGCAGTTTTCCAGCAGGATCCTTGTTATAAACATTTTAATCTGTTATCATCGAGACATATAATGTTGTTTGATTTTTTCTGTGTTTTTTGTAAAATTAAAATTTTCTCCTTCAGTACATTAGCAAGGCTGTTAGGAAATGGACTTGAACTTCCTGCTTTGTAAGATATGTCCTATATGTATTTGATATCTTTATTTGTTTTTACTTTTTGATTCATCTGTTTCTCTGCAACAAGCTCTTCTATTCTTTTTCCTTTTTCACCTTGGTTTGTAAAATTTATGGATGCACTTTTGAGGGAGACGGGAAAGCCTCTGAACTGATTCTGGGCACTTCCTTCCATCTCTTTGTCTTTTGTACAAAAACACATATTCATGGACAATAACTTTTGCTGTGAATGTTTTCTCAAAGAAGATTATGAATTTCTTAAGATTCTTGCTTGTGATGATGAAGCATCGACTTTGTTTTGATAAATAATTGGGGTCTTCAATATACTTGTTCCAGGGTCCCCTTGCTGCTCCAGTTCTTCAACATCTCACAAAAGATGATTTAAGTAAGATATACTTTGGGGATTTCCAGATCATTGACATCAATGGTGCAAAATGCTTCATTACAAGGACAGGGTATGCTGCCTTTCACTGTATATATTGGATGTAAATTTCTGCTCTTTGTTGGACTCAGAATTTTGCTGAAAGCCCTTCTAGCTAGAGATTATGCACTAATTTTTGGAGTGAGTTCTTGAACAGCTGTTTAATTTCTAAAGCTTCTTTAAGTTTCTACAGTGAAAGGAAAGGTTCTTTCTTTTCTTTTCCTTACAAAGTAATGTGATCTAGCACCCAGGGATGGCTAGTGATCCACAATTTGCCTAAAACATGAAAACTTTGCTCCATGTACACATTGTCTTAAGAAACAACATGGTTGAACTGTCTTAAGATTAATGTCACTTTTAGTGTGGAGGCAACATCGAGTCCTTCATTTTCGTTTTGGATGCAAAACTTCACAGGACATGAAGAAAAGAACAGTCTGCATTAGGGTTGAGACTGATTCTTAGTTTATTAATTCTATATTCACTGGCTTACAGGTATACAGGTGAAGATGGTTTCGAAATTTCAGTTCCTAATGAGAATGCCCTTGATCTTGCGAAAGCAATTCTGGACAAATCTGAAGGGAAGGTTAGACTAACTGGTTTGGGTGCTCGAGACAGTCTTCGTCTCGAGGCTGGGTTGTGCTTATATGGCAATGACATGGAGCAGCACACCACACCTATAGAGGCAGGACTTACATGGGCAGTAGGGAAGAGAAGGAGGGCCGAAGGCGGGTTTCTAGGTGCCGATGTAATCTTAAAACAGATTGCAGAAGGTCCGTCGATTAGACGAGTTGGCTTCATCTCATCTGGGCCGCCGGCGAGGGGTCACAGCGAGATCCAGAGTGAGAAAGGTGAGAATATTGGGGAAATAACTAGTGGAGGATTCAGCCCTTGCCTTAAGAAGAACATAGCCATGGGTTATGTAAAATCTGGATCACACAAGGCTGGCACTAAAGTAAAGATTATTGTTCGAGGAAAAGGATATGATGGAGTTGTTACAAAAATGCCTTTTGTACCTACAAAGTACTACAAGCCCTCATAGTGGCTTTCTTCACTTACTCTTCAACCTTGAAAGTTCCAACTCTTAGAAGAATTGCTTTTATCCTTGCTGAAACTCGGAATACTTTTAACTTTGAATCTGATTTTCCCTATTCAGGTCATGCTTGTATTGGCTTTTAGTTTATTTGTTTTCCCAGTGAATGTCTTTCTTTTGCTGCATGTTTGATAGGTTAAAACTTGAAGAAATTGTGTTGAGAATATAGTACTTCTGTTCAGACAGCAGATATGGAAGTTGTGCTGAAACACGTGTTCCACTGCTGATTACTATTGTGTTTGCAACTTTAATGTGCAAGTTGGAAACAACAATAATGTCTCTTGAAGACAATGGAGTTAGGTGACTGCCATGAACTCAATGGTGATTGGTATATGGTGGAAATTAGTCATCAAGAAGCATAAGGCCCCAATGTCTCCTTTCCAATTTCCACCAATAAATAAGACAGGAACAGACAGTCAGGTCTTATGAGACTATTCATGAGACATTCAGGTAATCTCATCAATGTTAATGAATGCAGTGAATTTGGTTCAAAAGATTGGGAAAAAAAAAGCCAGGAAACAATCCTGGAAATGGGTTCTAGTTGGATCCTGGAAGTGCATTTCTATGAACAAGAACTATTTGCCATTTAGATGAAAATGCACTTATAAATTTGTCTTCCTCAAACACCTCCCAAACTGCTATGATCTAACTAAAGAGGACAACTGCATAAGCATAATCCAAAGATTAATTTGGACTGAGTTATCTATCATGAACATATTCGGGTATATACTTCACAGTGGTTGAGATCAAAGTGTAAATGTGGGCTGGGTTGAGAGTGACCGCATTGGAATCAGGCTTCACTGAAGCAATCAGGCTTGAATAATCTGGTTAAGAGAGGACAAAACAGGGCATCGAATATAATACCAATGATTCCCACCAGAGTCAGATTATCATACTCAAAGATTCATGGCCCAGAACATGGGCCAATACGCCCCAACAACCCCTACTCCACATGCTCACTTAGAGTTAGAAACACGTGTTTAAAAATCCGATCTTTTTTCTGAGAGGAGAAAAGTTTTATTAATATTACAAAATTTCAGTTTAAAAGAATAGTTTTAGTTATTAAAATGAAATGATATAACAAAAAAAGGTAATATTTTTTGAACAGAAATGGTAAAATGAAAATTTTGGGAAACAATAAATTCTTTCTGAAATGGAAATACAACTCAGCACCCCATGTGGAATTTTATAAGTTTGGGGGTTTACGACTAGAACTTTTTTCATTTTGACAAGTCTTCCCCAACAACCAAGCTGGGCTGGTGGTCTGCTGGGGTTGGGAGACAGTTTACTATATACATATATATTGACTCGAAATATCATTTATTTTGTAGACCTTCCCTCACTTTCACTTCCATTTCATTCCAAGTTTGGACTTTGGAGAGGAGGACAAGGTGGGAAAACAGAAAAAGATGAGTTCTGTTGCCAAAAGGGGTGTGCAGCAGTACTTGTTACTGCTTCAGAAGCACCCTTTGAGAACAAAGGTTCAATCTTTGACACCCCTTTTACGTTTCTTGATTCAATTCTTTGATTCAGTTTTGAATTCTGCAAATTTGATACAAGTTGGTTTATTTTTTTCCTTTTTGGTTTGGGTTGACTTGCGGGTTTATTTTGTTGCATCCTTTTTTATTTGAATCCCAGGCCATTACTGCAGGAGTATTGTCAGCAATCAGTGATATAGTGTCCCAGAAGCTTTCTGGAATTCAGAAACTTCAACTCAAACGCCTTCTTCTTAAAGTGGTACTGTTGCTGTGCCTTCTTTCTGCTTAATTAAGTGTAATTTCGTGATCATTTACCCTTACCAAAGGGGGAAAAAAGGGAAGATCCCAATAATGCTCGTGAAGTATCAGTGTGTTTTGCTGCGTTACTTTTCTTCCTGTAGTCTAGAATGAATATCTGTTGGTAAAATTTTTGAATATCAATGCTCGTTTTCCCTCAGATTTTCCACCTAATAATTCCTGTAGTCGTTATTTTATTTTCCGTACGTCTGGAATTTCCTGGGATCTTTTCTGATATTATAGTGATGAATCATGTTATTCATTTGCCATTTTTCTCTAATTCAACCTGTTTAAATCCTGAATTTGCTTTGATCATGATCACAACTCACGAGATTGTTCTTATGTATGAACTTCAAATTAAAATGGTGAAACGTTACAAAATGCATGCTTTATGAGTGCCCTGAAATTTTAGTGACTTATTATCTGGGAATTGTTTCCGAGAAGTCTGACTTCTTAATGATGTGATGGTTTCTTCTATCAACTGCCAATAATTTCTGGAATCTTCTCTGGAATTTCATTGCTTGTTTCTGTTTAACTTGTGGATCTCCAGTCTTCTAGATAGTAATTAGTTTGCTCATTCGATTAGAAGATTATCTATTGAGAAATATAAAAGTGATAGGCCCTTTAGTTGGAATTGCATCTCAACCCTATAGCTCATGCCGATAGCAGCAGCTCCTGAAAGGGTGAATCTGAGTTCACTAGTTCAATCTTCAGTGCTCCATTTTTGTCACTAACATTGGAAAAAGTTTTGGATGATGAGATAAATAACCAAAGAAGCTCTCTTTGGATGCCTTGGTGCAAATGTCTTGTTTTCCTCCCTTTTAGTCTACTCTTCACTTTACTGTTCTTATGTTCCTCCTTGCAGCTTCTTGGAGCAGTCTATCTCGGACCAGTTGGCCACTTCTTTCACCTATTTCTTGATAAGCTTTTCAAAGGAAAGAAAGACACTAAAACAGTTGCCAAGAAGGTATAATGCTCTTGTAGAACGTTTTAGAATTTGTCGTGATGGATGGTTGAAGGAATATTATGATATTTTTATTTCCTAGTGTACACACTCGATATTCTTGGTTGGGAAAATTTGGTTCTGACTGGTTGCGTTTCCCTTTAATTTTGTGCATGCATGATGTACCATGTGACTGAGTGTGAATGGAAATGACTTGATTCTCTTAAATATTTATCACAAATGGATCATTTCAGTTGTTCAACCTTTTAGTATCAATGATTATGAATTAACTAAGAAATATTGGCATCATTGAGTAAGCTTTGTGTATTTGGGAAAAAGAGTGAACCAGGATACTGAAATCTGAAGTGAAAAAATTTTTAGGTAGTGCTGGAACAAATTACAATCTCTCCTTGGAACAATTTGATGTTCATGATTTACTACGGCTTAGTGATTGAGGGTAAGTTTCTATCAATCTACTCGTTGAATCTCTTTAAAATTGTAGGGTCGAAGCGTATTATTCATCTACTCCTAACTAATGGTGATGGAGGAAAACCTTTTTCCTTCTATGTAGAATATGAATCTTACCTACATCATTAGAGTAGAATTTTTGTGGCGAAATTCATCTTACGGGATGTGCAGGGAGACCTTGGATCCAGGTAAAGTCCAAGATCAAGAAGGAATATCCTGCTGTGCAGTACACCGCATGGACTGTACGTGAAAGTTCTTACTTGAGTTCTTGTTCTCCCATTGGAGTCGCTTTGTTTCTAAATAAATCGTGCAAATATATGCAGTTCTGGCCAGTTGTGGGATGGATAAACCACCAGTATCTGCCGCTGCAGTTGAGAGTTGTCTTCCAGAGTCTTGTTGCCTTTGGCTGGTAAGTATATTCTCG
Source organism: Knoxia roxburghii (assembly GCA_030378225.1). Taxonomy (NCBI): domain Eukaryota; kingdom Viridiplantae; phylum Streptophyta; class Magnoliopsida; order Gentianales; family Rubiaceae; genus Knoxia; species Knoxia roxburghii. Next base: position 2,639,832 of record CM059415.1, read on the forward strand.
CTTATCCGGAGCTTCTGGACATGGAATGTATAGCCGGTGATGTTATTTTCCAAGAAGTGTGAATAATACTCTGCTGTTCCCATGTTGTAGGGGAATATATTTGAATCTCAAAGCGAGGTCTGCAGCATTGACTAAAGGTTAAACTCATGAAGGATGTGCAGACAACAAACAAATGTTCCATTTTCGTTGTACAAAATCTCAAAAAAAAAAAAGCAGCTTTTGCCCCATGGATGGCAAACAAATGTGTCTTCAACCACATTAATCATGTTTTCAGTGAAGGAGTTTGGATTCCATAAGATTTTTATAGTTGTATTATGCATTATTGAATGGCTATAAAAAGTATCCTTATTATACATTTGTGATTTGAGCATGGGGGGAACTTGATCTCCTTAGTCAAGAACTGGCAACATTCATGCTTCAAAGCTCTTTCAAAATTCTCCATTGTCAAGTTTTTTGAGATCCTTCTTTGCTTTTTGAGGGCTGGCTCGTGGTTCCTTCCTTCCTGCACATTAATGGCTGATGAGTCCATTTTGTTTGCTGAAGCGGGCTGAAACAGGCCAATATGGGCAGCATTACTAAGTTGAAGAGACGTAGCAGCTGCCCAGAAAAGTTGTTCTAATTTTGGCAACTCCTGGAAAAGTCATGGGGGTATTTGATGGAATGTTTATGCTGACATCACGTCTTTCTAATTAAGTCACCTCCTCCTCTTCATCTATATTATTATGTATTGGTTTAATTATATTTAACTATCATATCGTCTATCCCCATTCAAAATCTATCTTTCTATCATTGAATTGGAACATAGTGTATAGATACTCTTTCGATGTAGTGAGAATGAGACAATGTGATACATTACGATTATTAATAGAAGTATTGCCTTTCATCTCGGCAGCAATATAGAACCTCTAAACAACTCTCGATATTTTATGGGGTTCGATTGGGATAAGTAGGCTCAAATCGCTTCCCATAATATCCCTGATCACTTAATTTATAATAAGATTAAACTATATTTTTGGTCCCTTACATTTTAAAATAATTTTTTTGGTCTCTTATATTTAAAATATGTATTATTTGGTCTCTATTGTTAATTCGGTCTAAATTATATCAACTCTATTCATGTAGAGTCTACTAGGTCTTCCTAAATGAATAATATAACCGTCTAAATATTAATTTAACTATTAAAAAATTTCAAAAATTTAAATTAGGAGATTAAAATTTATAAATAACTAACTCAAAATTCACTAAATAGAGGCGAATTATTTCAAATTTTGATAACTTGACTTAAAATTTAAATTTTTTAATGTATACATTGGTTTTTAAACTATTATATCTTTCGTTAAATTTTTTTTTATACTAGTCATAATAAATAAAATTTGGACAGTTTAGATAAATTAGACATTACAGGGACTAAATAATACAATTTTAAAATGTAAGAGACCAAATAATAAATATTTTATATGTTAGGGACCAAAAGAATCATTTTCAAATATAAAGAATCAAAAAATTATTTGACCAAATATAAGGGACCAAAAATATTATTTAATCTTATAATAATTAATCCTTAATTGACACAAAAAAAGTAAAATTAATGACATAAACATTATTATTGAGTCAAAAAATTAGTAAAAAAATTTACATTCACAATCATCTAAACTTTTGATCAAAAATTGTCAATTTTTATTTTTTGATTTTTTTTATGTTTGATCTTGATTAAGAGCTAATTATATTTTGCAGGAATGGGAATTGGTAATTTAACAAGGTAAATATAATTAGTGCAAAAAAATAAGGGAAAAATGTAAATTTGGATATCTAATGCGGTATGACGTATATGGTGATCAAAATGTGGTGGGGGGGGCTTTCAGGTCGCCGCTGTAGAGTCGGTCAGTATTGAATTTTTCCAGTCAGTGCGACCGTCAAGAATTTGACCAACTAAAAGGCGTGAGTTCGAGGCTGAGAAACTATCACGCTTTAACTTCTCTAAATTGTGGTACTACCCGCCTCGTTTTGGCATTTACTGCTATTGCTGACCGCTGTCTCACGTCTCTGATCTGATCTCCACTAGTTCATAATATGATAAATAAAATAAATAAAAATGATATAACATACGTTTTATTATAATTAATTAATGTATCTAACGTTTTCAAATGCATGATGAAGAATTGCCTTGAGAATATATAAATTAAATATAATTTAGTTAAACATTAATTTTGTTAATATTTTTCTATTAGAATATATAATTAAAATATATATAACACTCTAACCAATAGAATATTATTCAATTTGCATCCTTTCAAAATTAATACCAAAAATATACGTAATTTTTCTTTTACTTCACCAATAATAACTCAAACTCAAAATTTCTTGTTTAAATGAAAAGTATTAACTACTGTCTAAATTATCTTCTGGTCAATATATACATAATGTATGTATTTATACAATCCAAGTTGACACATGAACAAATCTAACAAAAAAACTGAGGTGTGAATTGACCCAATAAGTAAAAAAACTCTTTCGTCCCGTAATTACTATAAATAATTAAATAATGAAAAAACCAACCCTAATGGGTTCGTCCAATCTGGGATTTTTGGAAGACATTTAAGAGTTAGAAAATAATTATAATGGAATAAAGGTGAAGAACTCGTCTTGCTGGTGGCCTCGTGGTGGGCTATTTCAACTCCATTCCGCAGTTACTAAGAATAGTAAAATACTAAGTTTGATCAATATTTAGTACCATAATATGTTTGATATAGTCAGTCCTTCAAATTCATCGTATCCCAAGTATGTCAATCCAACGACCAGAAATAGTCTAAACTATTACGATGTCAAAGGTTGAAATTTATTTGTCAGTTGAAGCTCTCCTCTTATCTTATATATACACCATCAACCTTGTCAGCTCCAAATCAAAACCGTAAAAACCATATATCTTATTCAGGAAGTTGTTCGTTTTTTTACAGAGAATTAATACTCATCAGGATCGATCAAGTACAGAAAATTAATCAAGCCCTTCATTAAAGTTCTTGAAAAGATATTAATGGCGTCTCTTCAAGCTTCATGTTATATATGTTCATCTTCCTCTCCCATGCCTAGCCTAAATAAAAGAGGAGCTGCCACTATGGCCATCAACCTTGATGTTCAAAGATCAAGAACTAGTAGTAATGTTATTTCCCTTCATAATCTCCAAATGGCCGGAGGCTGTTTTGGTTCTAGTTTGATTGAGAAACAAGCCAACTCCAAATCTTTATCAGATCCAATGTTATTGGTGATGGAAAAGCTTTATGCAATCTTGGAGATAGTTGCAGATAGAGTGGAGATGCACAAGAACATTGGGCAGCAAAGAGAGGATTGGAACAGGTTACTCCTGACTTCCATTAATGCAATCACGCTTGCTGCTACCACAACATCCGCCATTGCTGTTGGTGCTCCTTCTGCAGCCCTGAAAGTTTCTTCAACTCTCATGTTCTTGGCAGCAACCGGGATGCTAGTGATAATGAATAAAATCCAGCCATCCCAGCTAGCCGAAGAGCAGAGAAATGCTGCTAGGTTGTTTAAGCAGCTGCAAAACCAAATCCAAACGAAGTTGATGATTGGGAACCCTACAGAAGCTGATGTCAATGATGCCATGGACAAAATTTTGGCTCTTGACAGGGCCTATCCACTTCCTCTCCTCGGCGTAATGCTCGAAAAATTCCCATCTGAAATTAAACCAGCAGTATGGTGGCCTCAACAGAAGCAGCAGCCAATTAAGGAAGCAAACGAATCAGCAGCCAAGAACATAAATGGCTGGAATTCCAAGCTAGAGAAGGAAATGAAATCCGTGGTGGGGATTATGAGGAGAAAGGATAAAGCAGATTATCTGAGGCTGGGAGGGAAAGCCTTGAAGCTGAACAAAATACTTGCATTGAGCGGACCTTTGTTGACCTGCATGGCAGCCATAGGTTCAGCTGTTTCTGTTGGATGCTCAAACTCTCATCAGAACATAGGATCCTGGGGAGCCATGGTAGGAATAATCTGTGGTGGATTAGCCAGTTTGGTGAATGCAATGGAGCATGGAGGACAAGTAGGGATGGTGTTTGAGATGTACAGAAGCAATGCTGGATTCTTTAAACTGATGGAAGAATCCATAGAATCTGAACTGATGAAGGTGGAGGGAGGAAGGGAAAATGGTGAATTGTTTGAGTTGAAGACAGCATTGAAACTGGGAAGGAGCCCATCTGAGCTCAGAGATCTTGCTGCTGCTGCTGCTGCTGCTGCTGCTGCTGCATCATCGAGATCTGGAGATGATGAATTGGTTGAAGAATTTGCAAGCAAACTTTTCTAATGTCTCCATGCAGATAACTTAATCACTGATCAAAGTAATTAATTAGAATATTCTTTCATTTTTTTTTTTACAAAAAACAATATAAATATTGTATAGCAGCTAAGGATAGGTTTGTAAATCTATTGCACATGAATTAACACTCTTTCATTCATTTATTATTTTTTTGTTTGAGTTAGAAAAATAGTTACCATAAGTAGTGAAATATTTACCTCTTGTGCTTTACTCAAATTATCCATGTCTCTTCAATTTTAAAAATTACATTTACTGTCTTCACCACTTAAATTCATGATAATTAGTTCCTTGGTTGATAGGAAAAATAAATAAAATTACCCATCTAAATATCTAAATATTGTTGTTGAATCAAAAGTTTATACCCACAACCACCAAACTCATTTTAACAAAATCACCAATTTTTTAACATTTTTTAATATTAATTTCAGCAAAGAAGATAGTGGTAATTTTTAGAATCGAAAAAAAAAGTATCAATAATTGTAGAAAAGATAAATAGACATAATTTTCAGAATATAAAAAAAAAAATAGGATAACTATAGAGAAGATAGTTGTAATTCACCTAAAAAAATAATAACTCATAAATAAAAGATTATTTTCCCTCTAAAAACAAATAAGAAATCACAAGAATTATTAGATTCAGAATTAATATCTTTGAAAATCAAGTAAATATTAAAGTATTCTGAATTTAAGCCCTTTGATTAAGTGGCAAGTAATCTGGAGAGAATAGAGAGTTAATTAGTGATTATGTTTAAGATTAGTCTTAATTATTTCATATTATGAATCAATAGTGTGGAATAATTCCAGTCTAAATACTCATATACCCATTGACCAAAATGGAAGACTATTACTTCCTTTGAGTTCTTTGGACAAGTTGCGGCGTGGAGTTTAATTAATTAACTGCTAATTCAACATTGGCCGCTCAAATCATATTTGCGTCTATATTATCCCGTTTAATAAATACTATTTTCTCGTTCGATAAATAAAATATATATTCTTTTTAAATTTTAAGAAGTATAATTCCAAACTTTTATATTTCTATAGAAAATCTTGTACGTGTGTGGAAATGGGGAAAGATCTTGGGAAGATTTAAATCAAATTAAAAATCAAAATATTAATCCTATGATTATTCGGGAGTTAGGATTAATCAATAGCTAGTTAATTGTATATTAATATGAGCGATTAGGGGGACACTAATTAATTAGACAACGTAACAGCACATTATCAAACAAGCCACGCGTGACACGGACTCGTTTACTAAGCTAATTAATTAAATTTAATTGAGTTGTGATTGAGTTTATTTTAATTAAGTTTGACTAATTACATTTTATAATTATAGCCGGTATTACGTTGAGATTTACGGGAGAATAATAAAAAATATTTTACGTGTATACGTCTCTTTATTTGGATTTGGATTCATTCGATTGACTATGCTAATTCTTTAGCCACGTATTTTTGCTATTATAAATAATAATTAAATATTTAACCTTACTTTGACCTTTTTTTTTTTTTTTTTTTGAAACGAAATTACTTTGACCTTGAAATTAATATCTTATTTTTTTAAAAAAAAATATTTATGGCCTCCTCGACACATTAAAACGTTTAAAATATTTGGCCGGTAAGAGGGGCGGAATTACCCGAGCCCACTAGTGAATTCGGGAATGAATATTGCTTTGGGTCAAGTATTGTGGATTTTTTTTTAGAGAAAAAACATGATAAAATACTTAACCAACCATCACATATTTGTATCAACCAGAAAAAAGGACGTGAATTACCGACCATATCAACCAAACAAGGCTTACCCAAAAGTTTTAATTTTAATTTATTACACTTTTACTAAATTAGACTAATAATAATTATAGTAAAATTTAATCTTTTATTTCTTATTTATCTTTGCAAAATAGTTTGTTCGGAGTCAATATTCAACTTAATAATGCTGTGGTGGTGAGTATACTACATGGTCAGTTAAATTTTTTATGACGTTATTATAGTGAGTTTCATGAAATTCGAGAGTTATATAATTTTACGATTATGAAATTTTTCATAGCTCTAGTAAACGAAAACGATCTTACTCCAACATCTAATTTCTCGTGTATAAGAAAAATCAAAGGAGAATGCAAGAAATAAACAAGCAGCGATAGAATACGTTTATGCGTCCATTCTTTCATAGCAAGAAAAGAGATGTGGAAGCCGAATAGTTTTACTGGTGTCGGTGGGCTCTGATAAGGGTTCGACCCCATAGAATGAGAAGAAATCCTTCTCTTTTTTTTCTTTTTTTTTTTTTTAATTTTGTCTAAAATGAATGGAGTGTCACATAGGCAAGCCAATAATGAAGCGGTGGGATCTTTCATTGATTACAATTCAAGTTTACAATTACTAATTTTCAAAAAAAGTTTACAATTACTAATTTTCTGTTAGATTAGTTCTTTCTCTTTTTATTACCAATTTACTTTTTAATAGAAATCTTCTCACGTTAGTCTGGTTTGCACAAAAGAAAAAATATATATATATATATATAATTGAAAAAATATAATAACAAATATTTTAATATTATTGATATTTTATTAAAAATAAAATATATATATACATAATTTAAGTATAATTATTATTATAAAATGGAGTAATTTGTACTTCATTTTATTACTAGCGAGTCTACCACTATCTTCGGAAGCTTTTTTTTTCCTTCTTCCTTTTTCCTTGGAAAAAGGGTATCCTTACAAATGGGCCTATTGACCCTTGATTAAATTCACACTATCAAAATATCCCAAAATTGCAATGATGTTCACAACAAATTTTTTATTATTTTGTTAAAAAGAATAAAATGATTTGGTCAAATAACATGAACTGGTCTCAACATCATAATAAACTATTTGAGGGCTTGTAGGTGTGACTTATGGGGGAAGGGCATAAGTAATTAAAGGATAGATTCTATGTGTCTGATTAGGGCAGAAGTTATACTTATTTAATAAGACTCTTTTGTCACTTACCTATTTAGAATTTTCTATTTATCTAATTAGATTATTTTATCAGTGGAAATCGTATAATACTTTTAAAAAGTGATGTATTATTTAAAAAATGAGTGTATTTGAAAACTACAAGTAACAACTAAACTCCCTCTTACTTTGACAATAAAATTTTAAAACTAGTTTTTCTTCTCTTCCTTTTTGTCATCAATAAAAAGTTGAATAATTTAAAATAAAGCTCAAGTATTGACTTGATTAAGGTCAAGTCCTTGACTTGATAAGGACAAGTCTAGACTTTATTAAGGACAAGTCTAAGATAAAGTAAATATTTAACTAAAGAAAGCTAGACTTGAAATAAGGACAAGACTTAAATAAACTCTTAAAATTAAAGATGTAATACTTGAAATGAGCAACTCTAATGGTGATGTTTTATGATGCAAGAAATGTAGAAGAGAGAGTATGAATGCAAAATGTAATGCAATGAAAGAGACAAAATTTTTAAAGTGGTTCAAGCTTGTAACCCCATTACAAGCTCTACATCCATTCCCCAACTTCTAAAGTTGAGGCCCTTCCTATTTCTTTTCAAAAAAAAAACAAAAAAAAACAAAAAATTCCTTAAGGTGGAATTAAAACCTTTACAAATCTCCCAAGAACAACTTAGTAACTCTACTAAGAGGTTCTTCACTACTCACCCTCTAAATTGTTCTTGACTTGCAATCTCTTGCTTTCAAGAAAAATAAAACATTTTTGTGTATGAAGTGTTTATGGCTTACAAGTGACAATGTTCTAGTCTAAGATTGACACTTTGAAAAAAAAACTAGAACTTGAAAGTAAAATTTGAAAATAAGCACTTGAAAACTTGAGAAAATTTTGAAAATAATAAGAATGGCTTGATAGCTTGTGTGTCTTGAATGTCTTCACCCATGGTCTCTATTTATAGACAAATTTGGACTCCAATTGAATTTTGGCTCCAAAGATGATTTGAAATAGTCTGAACTTCCTTCAACTTTTTTGACTTCTTACAGCTACTTTTGACTTTTGTGTTAGAAATCAATGTTGTAGATCTTTCTCTTAGCTTTCAAATAACGTCAAAATCAGTTAATTTGGACTTTTATAGCTTAAGTTACATCTAATTTACTGAACTGTGGCATTGTAGTGACATAGTTTTGTTTTTATCTATTTTCACCAAAATTTCATTTGAATTTCACATTGACTATTAGACACCATTTTTTAGATAATTGAAAGAGGTTTTCAAAACATCCAAAATATTAATTTTTTGTTGAGTGAAACGAAATTTATGCTTATTTGAAGATGAATGTATCAATCGAAAAATTTTGCATTTTCTACAAAAAATAATTTTAGACAATTTAAGAAATTGTTAGTTTTACATATTTATTTTGTTATTATTAAAACAAGATTGAAACACTTAAGTCTAACAGTATTTTTATATAATATTTGATGTATTATTCTATTGTAAATAATATATTATTTAATTATATTTAACGTAATATTTGTTATCGAATTGTTATAGCATACAAGTAAAGTTTATTATTTTCAACATTTTGAATAAAACAAAAGCATCTTAACAGCTGCGTTCTAACTCTATTTTTCATGATCATAATATTTATAGAAAATAATTAAAATTCATATATTAATATTTTGAAGTTGTACTAATTAAAAAATATTTTAAAAGCTACAAATAATATTTATAATTTTATAACTGTCAAAATAAATCACATTGAAAATTATAATTAACTGTGCATAATGCAACTAGTAGAAAACAAAATTGTTTTTGGCCAAAATACAGACATAATAAGCCAAATAATTTGCTTATTTCTTCAATTCCGAAAGAATTTGAAACAAAAATAATTCTTTAATCATGATTTTGTAAATTATAATTTTGAAATCTTATAATTTGTTACAATAGGTTCACATGTTCGCACACAAACAAAAACTTTATTTTCAAGTTTGAATCATAGTCCTAAATTTTCCCAAAAAAAGAAAAAACCCATGGACTGTTTCAAACTCAAATTTCTGGGCTTTGACGGTCAACGAAATCAGTAAGACCACAAATATTAGTCCCGCATTTTATACCCAGTCAAACGTTGAACAGTATTGTTTATTGTAGTAATTCTTGACACGTCCAAATCTCACAGTTTTCAGTTCATCTTTATATATATATGTCCCAGAAATGTTGTAGACGCATCAGTAAGTATTACATTTGAACTCCCGACCTCAAAGAATCCATTTCTGTCCTTCTTGCATAAACCCAAGTTGTAAAAATGGCAGCCCTTCAAGGTTTAGGCTTCTTCTTGCAGTCCCATTGTGGATCTAGGCTTCTTGTTGAGAAAAATTCGAACTCAGTCGTCTTGAGCTTGCCAAAATCAAGAACAAAGTGCAATTCTATCCCACTCCCCAGGAATCTCCAGATTGGAGGATTGGCTAATGAGCTTGACTTGAGAAGCGGTTTTTCATCTTTGATTAGCCCCAAGGAGAAGTCCAGTTTTAATCTCTTTCGAGAGACAGAATCTGATGATGATTCATTGGTGGTGGCTAAACTCTATGCGATTCTGGAGGCAGTTGCGGATAGAGTTGAGATGCACAACAACATTGGAAAGCAGAGAGAGGATTGGAACAGCCTGCTCTTGACATCTATCAATGCGATTACTCTAACTGCCTCCATAATCTCAGGGATTGCAGCCACAAATGGTGCGGTTGGTGCTCCTTTGGCAGCCTTGAAAGTGGCTTCCACTCTTATGTTCTTGGGAGCAACTGGGCTGTTGTTGGTAATGAATAAGATTCAACCATCTCAGCTTGTGGAAGAGCAAAGAAATGCTGCAAGGTTGTTTCAGCAGTTGCACAATCAGATTAAGACAATCTTAACTGTGGGGAAGCCTACAGACAAAAATGTGAATGAAGCGATGAACAAAGTTTTGGCTCTTGACAGAGCCTATCCATTGCCGCTCCTAGGGACGATGCTTGAAAAATTCCCATCTAAAGTAGAACCAGCTGTGTGGTGGCCGCGGTCCCAACAAACGGAAGCCAATGATAAGGAGGATGGCCATGGAACTGAATCCAATGGCTGGAACCCGAATCTTGAAAAGGAAATGAGATCGATAATTGATGTTCTTAGAAGAAAGGACGAAGCAGATTATCTCAGGCTGGGCGAAAAGGCCCTGAAATTGAACAAACTGTGGGCAGTAACCGGACCTTCCTTGACTGCAATTGCAGCAATTGGTTCGGCTTTTGTTGGGACAACGCATTCTTGGGCAGCCATTCTTGCAGTTGTCGGTGGCGCTTTGGCTAGTGTTGTTAACACATTTGAGCATGGAGGACAAGTTGGAATGGTGTTTGAGATGTACAGGAACAATGCCGGTTTCTTCATGCTCATGGAAGAGTCTATAGAATCCAATTTGATGGACAGAAAGGAAAATGGTGAAGTTTTTGAAATGAAGGTTGCTTTACAACTTGGAAGGAGCCTATCAGAGCTGAGAACTCTTGCTTCTTCTTCTTTTTCTTCAGTTAAAGAAGAAGGTGCAGATGAGTTCGGAAGCAAGCTATTTTAGCATTTTGAAATGCAAACCAGACATTGCGGTCATGCCATGTACAGCTGACATGATTTGTGTATATATTTCTTGAAGCAAAATCAACTCATCAAAGTTTGACAATGATTATTTGTTACTATTAACTCAATTCTTCAATATATTCCATCATTTGAGTCCCGAACAATCACTGGATTAACGTTTCCATATTTTGAGTTTAAGAATGAAGAATATTACAACCCAACGAACACCAATCATGGCGTGTTTTGCTCACGGAATGACCAAAAGAGACAACGCATAAGAGAACAACAAAGGGTAGAAAGAAGAGCTCTTTCATTCGGAAGCTGGCTTCTCTTCTTTCTGCTGCAAGTACCTACAAAGGGAAAACAGGCAGAATGTTTACCACAAATTCACAAATGAAGCTCAACAACAGAACTAGACAGATAACTAACAATATCAATGCACAGTCACTCCAGAATGCAAGATACAGAAGACAAGACCTGAAGTGGCAGCAATAATACAGGCTTTAACTCGTGAAATAATCGAGCGATGAAAGCCATTGTTTCATATTCTCAAAACCCTCTGAAACGCAAAGTTCCCTAAACTCTGAATACAAAAAATCCCATCTGAAAAGAATTTTCCTAATTTTTTTTCTAACCTTATATGTTTCTTTTCTGCATCTCACAGATTACTCTGAAAACTACTGAAATAAGATTACTGTTCCATTCACTAACTGAGTTAACCAATTTTGATATAAACACAATGGTTATGCACATGTTTCTTTAAACGACTCTGAATTGCTCGGGCGGGGTTTGTACAGAAAGATTCAAATTATGTTAAAACACTCTCATCAACAACTTTACATCATAAAACGTACCCTTGGCCCTTTGCCCAACGGGATAGTTGATACAGTTGAACTGTTTCATTCGATGCATGACATGCCAAAAGAAGATAGTTGCGAGGCTGAACCATCCATGCAAACCTCATAAACAGTGCCGAGTATATGCACATTGCTGCAGAAAAATCAAAATTCAGAACTGTGAGAAACTGATCTACCAACTCTTCCTTACCAAACAAACAAACCAAGATAATCTTCACCTCCAGTCATATTTCCAGAGATCATCTCTGGTGGTTTTTGCATATCCACCAATCCCTGCCAAAATAGCAAAACACATTCAACGCCTGTTACAGTATAAGAAACTTCCAAAATACAATTCATAGCTGAGAAACATACAGCAGCGACAAATCCCCAGTTGGCTATAGGACCCCAAAAGTGCGTGGTTTTGGGACCAACAGGACTGTTCCAGAAAGCTCGAAATGATGCCATGTCTACTTCCGTATCAAAAAAACTCCTGACAACAAATAATGGTCATCCAATGTTTTTAGCACAGTTAAACTAATCTGGATAGTTTTAATGTACGATTGACGACCAATGCCCAATATTTGATGGCATGAACAAATGGATCCATATCTATGACCCATGAATACTTGAGAAATGAAATATGAACATAGAAATCCTAAAAATGAAAAGATACTTCAACAGATCCAACTTCAGTCAGCCACACCATCACCACCAAAGAAAATATTAGTACTTTTTTCATATTTCTATGAGCTGTATCTTGTGATATTTCATTTTTATGTATTTGAGTGATTATAAGTACGAGCCACATGTGTTTTTGTATTTAAGTCTTCAGTCTTGGTAGTATTCATCAACTATCCCTGTTGCACCTTCTAACTATTACAGCAACTGGTGAAGTTGCAACTTGTAACTTTAAAGAGTAAATTTTGAAAGTTAATAATATTAAGAGGACTACAACTGTCTAAACCCCCAATACTGGAGCCATGAAACTGTAGAAGCTCGCCAAAGATGATGAAATTGAGAAAAAGCCACCGCAAGTGAAGATGATGGACCGACTATTATCAGGTCAATTGTGACTGCAAATATTTGTGTCCTTCAAACATGACACCAAAGCTGATCAAATTGGAATGACACAACACAAACCCTCACCCCCAAAAGAGCTAAATCCGAACCATCAAACCACTATGCCATTGCATTATCCACGGAACCCGCCTGAACCATCTCGCCGGATTATTTCCATGTATTCATAAAAAGTTCAACTTTTTCCAGGAAATTTCACACCACCAAGTGACTAACAAAAGCAAATCTAATTGAACGTGACAAACGAAAGGATGAAATGGCATATCCATACAATCCAAAATGAACTATAAATAAATCATCAACAAATTAGAGCTCTTCAGAAACTCATGACCGGCATCATGCTAAATCCTTTGCAATATCTACACATAACACTACAGGGATAACGAGTTGAGAGTGCCAAAAAAAAAAAAAAAAAAGAAACCCAATTTCAAAACGACAACAACAACTGTAAATCCATCAAATGCCCGTTTAGGTCAATTCCACCCCATCAAAATTAGACAACACAATACATCCTAAAAAATTAGGAAAAAAGAAAAATGAGCGAAAGATAAATATGATTCCTCACCAAATTTGTATCAGAATTTACAGAAAAGGAGCCGCCGTCGCGGTAATCTTCTCTGGGCTGTCCCTGTTCTTGATTAAGGAAGATATCCAAGTTTACGATGAAGGAAGAAGGAAGGAAAGGAGGTCGCCGCAGAATTGGAGCTGAGATAAACGATTAAGACTGGTCGATTGACGTTTATTATTCTTGAAAGAAAAAGAAAATAACAAGAAAGTTAATTGCAAATAAGGCCCCGATTAAGTTCGCTTTATTATAGCCATCGACCACAAACAATTCTTTTATTAACTTTTTCTTTTCTAAATTTCTCTTCTTTTGCATTCTAATCAAACGTGGAGAGCTAGTAAAAATTAAGGAGAATAAATATATCATTATGGATTAATAAAGATTCATTTTTCTATAGTTCCTAATATTTTATATCATATTCTGATCTTATTTATTTATTATAAATTATTTTTAGTAATTAATGTGATTAATATAAATAATAGTAGTATTAATTTGTAATAATGGTAATTGAAGAGGTTAAATTTGAAAAGCAAACATTGAGTCTTCATAAAAAATGTAAAGAAACAAATAAAAAAGTCCAAAAAAAGAGAGAGAAATGAAAATTAAGAAGGAGTGGAGGGGGTATGTAGTATTCTTTTGTATTCGAATAAAAAAATATATATTCTTTTCAATCATTTTCTAAGAGATTGTATTAAATATTTTATTTTTTTAATCAAAATATCTTTATTATTTTATAATTTAAAAAATGATAATAACATTGACAAAATGATAATTTAAAGGCAGTAAATAAAAAATAATAATAGTATTTAGATGCAATAAAAAATAAAGTTGGAGGTCTTAAATGTGAATATGAAATCTCTTAGGACTGGAGCTAAAGTATCAATAAGATATTCACCCCCAAAGGAAAACTCAGTAAAGTAACCCTCTTTTTTGAACTTCTCACCCACCCAACTAAACTTCAAACCTGATCTTTTCCTCTGGTTTCGTTCTTGAAATGAAATTTTGATTCTGTTTCAATCGTCTACGCCGTCCCTCTTAACTCCAAACCTTACCGTTCGTATGATTTAGAATTTTGACCGGAAAAAAGAAGAACAGCCAAATTTGGGAACATAGAAAAATGATTCGACTTCTGTTTGGTTTGATATTTGCAGAGGTGGGCATGATAGTGATGTTCGTGTTCAAGACACCATTGAGGAAACTGATTATCATGTGTCTCGATCGGGTCAAAAGGGGTCGCGGTCCAACCATTGTGAAGACTGTTGCCGGTACCATTTTCGTGGTCATGATGGCCAGCGTCTACAATGCCGTGGAGATCCAGAGGCGTTGGTCGCAAGATGCTGAAGTTAATCCGACGGATCAGGTTCTTATGGCCAATCACATCCTCGAAGCTTCTCTTATGGGTATATCTTATCTTTTATCTATCTCTTGAACTGTAAATTTGTATTTGACGTTGACGAAGTTGGGAAAAGAAAAAAGATGAGGGGGTTTTTTTGGATCCTAAAAATATGATACATTTACTTCGGATTGCATTGTTAGTTTAGTGAAGTAGGAGTGACGATTGGGGGTTTGTAGATGTGCCAAGAATCAAGATCATCTTCATAACTTGTGTGGGATTTTTTGAGAGCTTTGCTTATCTTGATGTTGAATTTGTTACTAAATGTTTTACTGAATTGGCTGAGTTCTTGCCCACTCTTCTTATGTTTATGCATATGAGAGTCTGTTGGAATTTATGTTTATACAATAACAAATTAAGTCTTTGTCCCACTTTTGGGATTTGGCTATATGGATCTCTATCTATACAAATACTGGTTACTCTCTGTTTGATTGATTTGCAGTTGTGTGCTTGTAACTTTTCTCTCCAAACAGGCACTTGAAAGCCCTTGGTTCAGTAAAAGAAGAGTAGAGGAATGTGATGGGCTCATTAGATGGTTTCCCTTCGTGCTATTTAGTATTTAACTTTGTAAATTACGCCAATTTATTTTACTAGTATGCTTGTTTCGGGGCTTGACCAGGGTTCACCTGATTCTTGATTTATGAGAAATTTATGCTCCCCCGAGCTGGCGAAGTTTGCTTACCACATAGTTGTTACAAGTGGGTGCCATGCAGTTCTAGTGAACAATGTAGCATTAGATATCTGCTAGTACCATCTGGTTAATTTACTTGTGTGATCATCAGTGTCATTTTTCGGGTCTATCAGTCCATGATAATGTTAATTAATCCTGCGGATGAGGCGCTGTTTAACTTGTTATTTATACCATCTGGTGTTAGATTCAGTTCACTTGGTAAGTATATAGAATAAATGATCTCATAAGTACTCCTTTGTGGTTGCTGCAAGTTTGAAGATGTTCAAATATATCTTTCTTCATGGGTGATACATATTTCCCTCTTACATGGTCTAGCCAACTAAATACATTACATACATAACTATTCTAATCCGTGTTCATTTTTGCAACTGAATGGCAACATATGTCGAAACTGCAAATAGGGTGAAAAATCATGTTATCCTATTCTTTTCTGCCCCCGCCATTTTCAGGTTGTGTTACCATTTCCCGTTGCCTTTCTTTCTGGTCTTGATTATACTGATGATGTTCATGTAATTGGTGCAGGATTTTCCCTTTTCCTTGCCTTTATGATTGACAAACTGCACCATTATATTAGAGAACTTCGCATGCGAAGAAAGAGCATGGAAAATCCTCCGAAGAAGCAGGGTGGCGATGGATCCGAGAATGTTAAAGCATTGGAAGAAGAATCAGCTACATTGCGGGTGAAGATCAAGCAGTTAGAAGCTGAGCTCAAGACAAAGACTAAAGAATCAAGTGATGCTACTTACAAACTGGCGGGGAAGATCAAGCAGTTAGAAGCTGAGCTTGAGGAAAAGACTAAAGAATCAAGTAATGCTGAAGCTAATAAACTAGCCTTGAAAAAGCAATCAGAAGGGTTTCTTCTTGAATACGATCGATTACTGGAGGAAAACCAGAGTCTTAAGAGTCAATTGCAATCTTTGGACAGGAAATTGTCGCACTCCGATAGCAAGAAGACTACGTAGCTCTCATGACTGATGAGATTCCTCTCTCCAATCTTATACAACTTTCAGTTAGTTTCATGGAGAGTTCTTACAGATTTTCATTCTCTTCCCCTGGTAATAGAAGAAGAAGCTTGAGTATAAAAAGAACAAAGTTGAAAGAGATAAAACTGTTTGTCTTTGCTTCAGCCTAATTACTGTGTGGACGATTCAGGGTTGGTAGTTTTCGTTTGGTTTCTCTTTAAAACAACATTTACAGTTGATATGTTTTCCTCCCGAGCAAGAGCTTGTTTCAGATAATGAAAGGATGGTTTTTAATACTTCTGACCACATGTATAAAACCCCAGTTGGGATTAAATTACCATGTTCTTGGGAAATCAGAAGAAAAACTCAGAAAAGGGTCACTTTCCCGCACAAGCGTGTGAGCATTCAGTGCGGTGGAGATCATGAGAACTAAAAAAACAAGAACTGAGAAAGCCGACAGAAAAAGTCTAATCAATCCAGGGGCCACAACATTCCCTTCCATATGTCGTGCGTATTCTGATGAAGCCAGTGCAAGAAGCGTCACAGGAAATGAGAAAGCCCACCATCCAACGTTGTATCTTTTCATTGATTTCTTGAATAGTGCGGGTCGGCAAGCCTGAAAATTTCAAAGAAAAATGATTATTAGTTAGAAATAAAAGAGTGGGGTTTGGCAAAGAAAGAAAATTACATATTGGGGGTTGACTTACTAAGGAAACAAATAGGAAAAGCGATAGGAAAAAGAGCAATTTGCATGAAATGGTGAATGTCCCCAGGATAGAGCTCCAGGCAAGGCAAGCAGCGCACGGAGCAGCAACAAATAAAAGGAACAGGGGCCGTAAAATCGCTGGAAAGTTGCCGTCGTTGCCAGATAAACGCTGATAAAGCGTGATGAACACTACAAAATAATGCACAGCGCCAACTGCAAATATGCAAACGGCGCTCTCCTTCCATCCCTTTTGAGATGCAGTCCACGCAGCCACCATATTGGCTACGATGGACATCTGACTGGTGGGATTCGCTGCCATCGAAAGGGACCGTTTCTCAGTTGTAAACCACTGTCCATAAAGCTTCAAATCCAGGAAAATCACTGGAATCACAAGCGGCCACCAAAGGGCATGATCAGAAACAGATTTAGGAACGTTGAGGACAAACGGAAGGGATTGAAAAAGGAGAAGCCAGGATACCCAGGGAGCAAACAAGTAGTTGATCCCGACATGGTTTGAGAACTCCTGTTTCAGGACCTGGAAATGGAAAATGCACCTCAGGAAGTAAAGTAGGGTGAGGAGAATGAGGTAAGAGAAAGCAAGCCACCATAAAAGGTGGAATGCTATCCATGGCAGACAATCAGGGCACCTGGAAATATGAGAATACAGTGATTTGCCAGTTTGTTGGCTTAGCATCTTCCATAACAAAGCTTGGCTGCACATGGCAAGAGTAATGGTAAAGTATCCAGGATGAAGCCTGAGTAAAAAGGATGAAATTATTGGGTAACCAGCAAAGTTCTGATCAGGAGTTGCATTAACATTCCTCGTACTCATGTTCATGATGCCCGAAGAAGAAGCATCAATGATGACCTCCATTGGCAAGCTAGCAACTTCTTCCCCCATCATCAAATGAACTCACAAGAAAGCTGGAGAACTGGTTTTGGCTTGTTCAGAGTTTGGATGTCTAGTTATCTACTTATCTATCCATGGTCGACGTTGAGATCTTGATCTTAGTACTTATTTATAAGGGAGGGCACAGATATGGCGGCTCATCTATATTTTGTTTGTTTGTTTGTTTTCTCCGGGAATCCAGCTGTCAATTTGAAGAGCTCTCATTCTCTCTTCCCCTTTTCAAGTGGTGACAGTCTAAAAGTCCACAATTAATTATCCACGTGGAAAATGTAATAATATTAATTACACTTATAATTATATATATTATCTTATTTCAACTAAAATTCTTTAAAAATATTACTCCCCTAATAACCTTAACGGTTGAGTTGAATGATAAAAAGTTTGATGATTTTTAAATAAAATCTTGAATTATAAATTCGTCAATAAAAAATAAAAACTCTAGAACCGAAAGGTCAATGCAGAAAAAATGACCCTTGTAAGAGAGGGATGTTGTTTAATCTTTTATAGTCACTAATGTCATCATTTTCGGTGAGATTTTTGAATTAAGAAATAGTGAAAGTTGGAGGCAATGGAAACAAACTTTGTGTTGGATAATTTCCGAAAAATTGTATTCAAAAGAAAGGCAGAGAAGAAGTGGCTTTTTTAAGCCTAATAAAGAAAAAGAGGAAGATACGAAGGTGGAGTGTTAGATCCATAAATTAGGTAAAAAAAAAACAAAGGCTCTTTTGAAGTCACGAATCCACCAAGACTGGAGAAGGCTGAATTTGGGAGGAGTGAAAAAGCCCAGTGAGTGAGGCAGTCACTATTACTTTATCCATGCGGGAATATACAGCCGATATATGGCTCAAGTTGATGCCGTAATAATCGTACGACGTGGACAGCATCACCACATTTTCATAGTAATCCCCATCAATGGTATGACTGAACAGCAAAGACCGAGTGTGAGTATCGTACGTTTGGTCCATTGCATCTTTTCTTAGGTTTGCGCAAGTTGCCAACTAGTCGGGCAGGAAGAAAAGTTCATTGGGAATTTCGTACCAAGAAACGAAAGCGAAACAAAAAAGGAGCAAGGAAATTTTAGGCCTGCGGATATGACAAGACGGACCAAGAAAAAGGACCAAGAAAAGAAAAGACGGGCAGTAACTTTTTATGTACATGTAGGCTTCCAGTTCAAAGTTGCGAAGGTGGAGAGAACATTAACATACACGAATAACATAAGGAGGAGCTGAACAAACTTAACCATAACACACGACTATATTTTGGTAGAGACACAAACATAAGGGAGTTCAAACTTAAGCTGCTTCTGCGAACCCAACCCTGAGCCTTTCGGAATCGAATACGGTGTGGTAGCGACCCATGAAAACATCCCCCAGTATCCTACAACAATAACATACGACCACCCAACGTTAAAGTTAAGGCTAGTCTTATCTTTTACTAGTGAAAAGACAGTGGACATTTTTGAACACCATAATGACTTACCAAAGTGGTCCAGCGGGAGGAGGAATATCAAGACCTGTGAAACCACTGATGCACTGTGCTGATGCGCCTTCGCCTACCTTCAGGATATACTGTTCATCCCCAACAACCATAATATCATTCCATCTTACTAAACAAATATTCATACATCTTTTCATCTCTCAACCAAATTATAGTAAGACATTTCTCAATAATGGTCAGGCTTTTTATTTATTTTTATTTTTTTAATTTTTTTTTAAAAAAATAATAAAAAAAGGTTTTCAAATCGTTCAGATATATGTGATTCTAGAGTAGTAGATTTCTTTGTTTACCTCCTCGGGGGCCAGCTCGAAAACTTTGCCAGCAATAGTAAAGGAGACTTTGGGCATAGAGGCCATACTTCCACACTCGACTGCTGATTGACCCATTGGGCTGGGCAACCGCTCACAGAGCTGCAATTGTTCAGCATTCAAAACTTTTTAGATAAGAAAACAAGGATCAAACTAGACAAACTTAACCTTCACCACCAAGTTCACCTGGTTAGCGTAGCTCAAGATGCGCTCTTGAGTCTGATTCTGCTTAAGTTGGCTCTGCATCCAAACAACAGCCATCTCACACGCTGAGCACATACCATCGCGTAGTCCCGCTGATCTGCCAGCACTCTCATCCACCACACTCTCAATGCCCATGCTGTTAAGAGAACATGGAAAATTAAGGATTTTTATGGGAGAATCTTTGATGTCAAACAGGAGGGGGACAAGTTGAACAGCAATTGATTCAAGAGATTAATTTCAAGAAACTGAATGCAAAAACAATATCAAACATTATCATGATTATGAGAGGTAAGCGAACCTAACACCATGAGTTCCATCGAAAGTGCACAATCCAATTTGGGAGCATATCTTCTTTGGTCGCGCCTGAAAGGAAGAAAAGAAACGTTAAATAATTTTCCACTTTCTGGAGTAGTAACAGAGCCACAGAGAGAGAGAGAGGACCTCGAAGAAAAAACTATGAAAAAGCTTGATAAATGAATACCTCCGCCAAAAGCAAGTCCAAAATTGTCTGCCCATATTGATCAACAACAGCCTTGCATTCTTGGCTAACCACACCAGAAGCTCCAATGGCCTGGTTTATCATAGTTATGATGGTCTGCAGAAAGATATGCATGTCAGTGTAAAAGAGTAAAGATAGGTGCATTTGCAAAACCACACAAAGCCAAATCAGCATCATGATTCTATTCCTATTAATTCACAGCCTGATTAACTTAAAATGACAACTGAAGCATATGAAAACACATAATGGGGAAAATTTGAATCAATATCAAAGTTGAAAGCATCTCACTTAAAGCCACAGGAGACCAGTTTGACATGATAGAACATTTAGAAGCAACGCAAGGCAAAAACTAAAAAATTTAGGCACTAACCGTGGGGCCTGCCAAGAGAGAAGTCCCAGAATCTGCAATTGCAGCACATCCACCTTCGCAGTAACCTAACCAAAGGCATAGCGGATCACAGTAAGAGGTAAGCAAATTTGTAAACAAGGAGAAACAAAAATGACAAAAATATAACTAGTGAATACAATTGCATCAACTGATCAAATACATTCACTCCTGTACACTTATATTAACAACAAAGAGAGTATACCTGTTGGTTTACCATCTATGAGAACGTCACCCATATCAAACTGTTAAGCAATCAACCCGGATGAGGTCAGCTCATTTTAAAATACTAAAATTGCTTCTAGTACATCAAACATATAGATGACCTACCTGCCAGTAACCTCTCCGTGTCACTGGAGCCCAAGTGTGTTTTCCCTTGAAGTGATTTGGATCAACCCCACCAAAAACAATTTCACCTCCTTCCTCTTCCTGTGTCTTGCGGTTCAGCCAAAAGGAAAACACTGCTTCCTTCACAAGTCCTTGCTTAACCATGTTGTCCCTGTCACCAAAACCCCCAGTAGAGCAAAAAAACATGTTTCCAATGACTGATTCATAAAATCTGAGAAAAGAATTATCCAAGTGAAAGGAAAAAAAACAGAGTTCTCTACATTACGTAATATCCAAACTTACCACACTGGAGTAGAATTTCCAACTGATATCTCTGGAAATCCAAGTCCCAGTATACCATCAAACTTGGCCACCAGAAAAGTAACACTGGGCTCTCTTGTCGCCTCAATAAACTCCTGACCCAATCAACACCACCAATTATTTTCATGTAGCAAAAACAGATATAAAAAAGGAAGAAAAATAACCACAATTACCTGATTCTTTACAAATAAATCACCAACTTGGACATTGTCTTCGCTGAAAAATCCAGATATAGCTCCAGTACCATAATGAATATCAGCAGACTTCCCTGAGAGGAGAAAAAAGTTAAAATAATAAGCCGTTGATAAGCTCCATTGCCAAAAAAACCATAACCCATAAAATTTATTTCTTTGTGAGGATGCAAAGTTGAGGATACCGAGTTCCGTGTCTATACAAACTGCACCACATCACATCAACTTTGCTTCAAAACTGAGTCTTATAACCTCACCATGCATTCGAGAATGCGATACTTTAAAATAATGACGAACCTAAAATGCATAGAGTAATTTCCTCCAGCCACCATCCTAAATGACTTCATGGGGAAAAAGGAAGACCACACTAAAATACCTCCTCTAAACCAAGTACCAGCAGATAGACTTGACCATCCAGATAATAGTTACTCTGTGGGTTTTCATAGTGCGGTTTCAAAGGTACAATCATCAACTACCTCCATCTCTAACAATTCAAGGGCTGGTCTGAAACCTCTTCAGAACGGAAATAAATGCATCACATAGTAACTTCTGAAGGTATATAGCAATTTGTGATTTAGAAAGGCAATAATCTCTAAGATGCAGCTAGAAAGGGACTAAAGGGACATTGTTAAAAATCATAAACACGGACATCTTTACACATAGAAGGAGACATGGCAGTAGAACAAACCATTCTTCTTATAGGTACTAGATTGGCTCGACTTGTACTTCGCATGGAAAAAACATGGAACCTGCATCAGCGTAGTAAAGTATTAAAGTCCTCTCTAGCTATAACCAAGAGACAAAACCAAGAAATGCTTGAAACCTGTTCTTACAAACTATATAAACTATACAAACTCACCGAGAAATAGCACTTAGATGATGGAACCCACAGATTAGAGCTGCCTGTGTCAAAGATTACAGTAAATTTCTGGGGGGGAGTACCAATGCCAATCTCACCAAAGTACTGAGCATCCATGTAATTCTTGAGTGCAACAATATCAGCATCAGCCGAGTCCCCAAGATTACCACGGAACCTGTACTTCCTAATAGATGCCCTCAAAGCCTCCCCTTCCTTTGATTCAAGCCGTGAAGCAAGGCGGTTGTTTTGATCAAATTTCATCTTTTTGAGTCCAATTCTAACGAGGCCATCATGTGACGAGGAAAAAGCCAGAGGAAGCAACAGCAATGATATGAACAGAGCGACTGTAACATCTTTCAACTGGAAGCCCATTTTGTACCTACAAAAAGCACCATGATTAACAATCCATGTCATAGCTCGTCAATCCAGATTATCAAATTGCAAACTACAACAAATATAAGCTTGTTGGCCTTCCAATTGACATTTAAATTTCCAACCTTTTCCCTCAGAAATGCGAAAAGCAAAAGCAGATGTTGTGAACACCTTCTATGTATGCACAGATAGTAAATGAAACTATTGCAATTTTATCATCTTCTTTTTCTCCGTGTAAGCGCTTAGATAAGAATGGGGGTAGAATTCACAAAAAAACCAGAAAATCCACAAGCAAGAATAAACATTTTACCGGCTTACAGCATAAACTAATCAAAAATGAAAACAAAAATATTATAACAAAATGAAGCATTTGCATATTCGCATAAACGTATACATCTGGATAAAGACGAATTCATTAAACTATCAAAATATTCCCACATTTTGTACCTCCTGATAACTAAATACAAGCTGCATACAACATAAATTTTAGAAGGAAAAAAACTGAAATTCTAAAATCAAAGGGATCAAAAAATTTAAAAAAAAACCTTGATAAACCCTACATGATCATCTTTCAAAATGGAACAATTACATATCCAGGTAAAACTTTAAAAATAATCATAATAATAAAAAACCGAAAAAAAAAAAAAAAGGAATCTGACGCAATTGCTACCCGAAAAATATCGAAACAATTAACCCCCTTAAATCTCAGTACTCGTAAGTCATAACAATGTGAACAAGCATCCAGACATTCATCTGCTATAAATTATATGGAAAAAAAGAACAAAATCGATGAATAAACGCAGATAACTTACCGAAATTAAGGAGAAAAAAAATTAAGTAGGATAAATTCAAAGGTGAAACCAATGAATTATTGTTCAGAGAGCACAAAAGCGTTACTTTTATTTATGCAGCAAAACTAACTTTCCGAACCACCGGTCTCCGAGGGAACTTTAACCGTCGGATCTGAATAAAAAGGATTGAATCTGAGCCGTCGAGTTACGATATACGTCTCTATCACGGGATGCTCGTGTATAGGGACGCTAAAAAGGAAGCTAAAGAACAAGGAGAGGGGATATGGTGTGACGTGACTCTATATTGATATTATACGGTAAATTGATCACAGACGTTGATTTTGGAATCGTACGGTGGTGGAAAGGGGTGATGGGGGTTGGCTTTTGGGAAAGCAAGAGAATCGGGTAGGTCGGTGATAAGGATGTGATATGGCGTGAGGAGAAAAGGCATTTGTAACAGAATCAGGGTGTGAATATGTGTCAGCGAAGCATTCCATGATGCGTAAGCTTATGTTTACACGCGACACCTGCCTTTACTATTCTTTAATTCTTGCCTCTTCTTTGTTTTCGTTCCATCCTAAAATTATTTTTTTTTTAAAAAAAATTTAAATGTATAATGGATTAATTAGTTTTTTTTTATCCTACATTTTGGATGTTATATGGTTTTTATGCAAATTTTTTAATTTTGTCCGAGTTATCATAAATAAAAATTAAATCTTTAATTTATCGACAAGTTTCTTTCAGTCGTGTTCTTACTCGTACACTAATTGACTAGTAAGATTTATTAGGCCAATTTTTTTGGAACTGATTGGGCCCTTATGCCAATCGTCGATATAACTAGAATTTTATGGGGGTAATTAAGTTGCAACTGGATACAATACCCAATTATTCAGTGAGGATTGCATGGATCTTTCAAGTAAGTTGGGCCCAAGCCCAGCCATTGCTTCCAGTGTGGAAACTATAATTTCTTCATTCTAGGTCGCTTGCTTCATAATGAGATCCATGGGAGGGGTGGCAATTTGGGCTGACAATTTGGGTTTGGGTCGGAATGGATATAATGTAAACATTTCAATTATTGATCTGTCAATTTGAACGATTGACCCTTTCATATATAATTTGACCAGTTAACTTTAATTCGATCTAGTTATTGATTTAAATACTTATCCAACTCAATCAATAATTTTTAGGTTTAATGGGTCAACTCAGCTACTTGGCATGTGCCTTCACCAACACAATCCGAACACAATCTAATTATTTCTCGAGTTCAAAATTCCAATCCTAATTTAAAATTTTTGTAGCGAGTTTTTATGTCAAAAGTTGTTATGCATTTGAAAGATTTATTTGATAGTGGAAAGTGTTAAGAGTGACCCTTGTTTTGGGGGATAAATAAAAATGGAGCCCTTTGAAATAAGTCTTGGCATACTTGGTGGACATGCACCTCAGTAATTTACAGGCCAATTGCCAAGCCAGATGTGCATCCCGGAAGAAGGTGACCGGTAGTAATTATCATGTGGAAAATGCAGAGCTATGCATGAAGAAATGGAGGAGGAGGAGGAGGAGGAGGAGGAGGAAGAGGAGAGGAGGACTTATATCCATTAAATTCCCACATGGAAGAGCAGAAGAGATGCATTGGATTTGACTTTGTGGGCTTATCGATCAACGGAGAAGAAGCACTAAACCCTCAAATCATATCCCCATATTATATTCATTAGGATCTTTAATGTGGTAGAAGCATGAATATGAGATTCACATGGGAATGGAAGCATGTCCTTCATTACGATATTTAATGTGGCATGTCCTTCGATTAAATGATTTTACTAAGTATTGTAAATAAATAGTTTTTAATTATTCAATCATTTAATATATCAAAGTTATTCTTAATAAATTATCACTATGAGTTAGACTTGATAAATTTTTGAATTTTTAGATGGAAAAATAAATTAACAAATTTTTTTTATTCATCACTGATCAAGTTACTATTCACAATTGAAAATTTTATTTTGCCATCGATTCAAATTCCCTTCACATTATTTATTTTTCTTATCAATCCCAGGCTACCAAAACGCGTAGATCTAAAAGATGAAGGACTAAGGAAAACGCAAAAATTGGAAGAAAATTTCCACATGCCCGGAAAATGTAAAAATTTGTTATGTCAATCCATCTTATAACTTTGCTTAGATCCTTCAATCTCCCGTTCATGCACGATTTTAACCCTTTAAAACATATACAGGTCTGCTGTTTATGGATCGAATTCATAACTTCAAAACTGAAAAAAATTGACCCCTAATTCATATGAACAATTTTATATATTTTAACTGACGAGAGAAGTATTTCAAAATTCAAAGTGTTACGAAATCTGTTTGGCCAAGATCAGGGTAGCTATTTAATAATGTAGTTAGAAATTGAATAATGAAGGCCATGATCGATCATGAGTAAAGCTTTGATGGTTTGATAAAGATAAAATGAATGAAATGTTGGTGGAGGACGGAGGAGGAATCCATCCATCTATGATCTATCCCAGTCACCGTCGTCAACTAGGTCAAGAATAATAATTCACCATCATCAACTATCCTCCACCATCCATAACCATCCCTTTTCAGAATCAGCTGCCGTTTACTCCCTTTTCCATCATCACTCACTGTATACCAACTACCTTCTAGATGCCATAGATATTGACAGCATCATTCCTCCAGAAAAAAAAAAAAAAAAAAGAAAGAAATTCAAAGAACTATTTTAATTTCATAAATAAGAGATATTTATCATCATACGTACGTTGTTTACATAGAACTGGGATTGAACTAGAATACTATGGCCGTTCTTAGGATCCCTTGAATGAATGAACGTGCATGAAACAACCCAGGTGGTCCTCCCCATCCCACATATCCATCCAAGTTCATATTGTTCTTGATATTAATCTCTTCGTCGTCTCCTCCTCCTCCTCCTCCTTCTTCTTCTTCTTCTAGGTGATTAAGATATTTTCTATGATTGTCAAAGTTGCCAGCAGCGTCGTCCATACATAAATACTTCTTTCTTCATTTCACTCTCAACCTTAACCATTTCAAATAAGAAAAAAACAATTATCTCTTAATTAACCTTTTGTAGTCTTTCTACTTTGGTTGCCCCATTCTTATGACTTCTTGATGCGTGAGTTCGTCCAGTTGCGTATGTCCTAGTCATTTTGTGGAAAATAGATCAGCTTCTGCCGCCAATCTTTATCAACTTAAATTACCTCCAAACTTTCATTTTTTAGGATATATAGTATCAAAACTAATTACTACTAAATCATTTCTCTAAAACATTTTTCAAAACCCTAAAGCATGCCTCTCCAACTTATCCTGAATTACTATTTAAGTTTCTTTGTCACTAACAACAATAATATCCCTACTTAGAATAACTTATATACCATCCCACCTAAAAAAAAAAAAAAAAAAAAAGAAAGTCGTGTTTATACTATGGGTTATGGGTTAGTGTTAGGTATGATATGGACAAATTTGAAGTAATGTAAGTATTGACGACTCCTAGATTTAGTTTCCCAGCAGTCAGTCAAAGAGATGAGAGATGGGTTCATCGTCATTCTTGCGAATTTGAGTCCTAAAATGGGTTTTTTTATTTTTTTTTATTTTTGAGGGGGGTTGGAAAGAAGCTGGCATTGAAGTCTCCGTCTGGCTATGGTGTGGTCTTCGCTTCTCTCCTCGTCTGCTTCCCCTCTTTAAAAGTCTAACCAAACGACGTTCAATTTACGTGTCAAACAATAATGGCCGTAGTTATTTGACCACTGACCAGATCCAAAGTTGAAATGCAAATAATGGAATCACAACTACGCCCTTTCAATTTTTTCCTACGTAAGAATATTATCCATTTATTCTTCTTGTCCTTTCAACTACTTCTACCTCTATCTTCTCCTTCTTCTTGTTTCTTCTCTCTTACCATTTTAGGGAAAATAAATCCACAGTAAAACAAGAAACAAGATTCAAGATTGATAATCAAAAAGTATGCATTTCGGGCTCTGGCCTTTTTGTGTTTCTTTTTTATGTATTTACTAAAGTGGAAACAAAATTATTAACTACAAAGATACACAGAAACAACACGTTACAGTTCCAAAGATATTTGTCCTAGTTTAACCTGGTTTTCCTCTAGCTCCGACCATGGCCTAAAAAATTCCGTAAACAAATAGTAATATGAACATGTTAACTATGTTCATTGGTGCAACATATTGGACCTAAGTAATTAACATAAATTATATATTGAAGAAACAAAAAAATGATCTTGATGGAGTGCTCCATGAATATTATTTTCCTCCAAAATGAGGAAGGGGCGCTGAAGAAGTTGTGGTAGTGCTGCTCGGGTGATTATTATTGTTGGTGTTGTTTGGATGAGAACCACCGATTATGGAACTAATGGCAGCTGCTACGACGGCGGTAAAGTTAGGATCGGAGGTGAGTGCCGCCGTTGCCGCGCTCAGCGTCTCTGCAAATGATGGCTGCGGGTACTGCTGTTGTAGCTGTGGATGTTGGGCATGGTGTTGCTGCAACTGGGCGGCTGCTGCTTCAATTTCTTGGGACACCTGGAGCCCCGAAAACTTGGATTGACTGTACAATGCTTGGCCCAAACCTTGAGGCAGTTGTGGGTGGTTGGCCACCGGAGCAAAGTTCTGAGGAGGGTTTGCGTAGGGAAGTTGAAATGGGGTGGGGGGTCTTGGGTAGTGCTGTAATGGGTTTGGAGTTTGAGTGAGGTCTAATGTGACGGTTGGAAATGGAGCTGAGGCTGAGATTGTGGCCATGCTTGAGGAGCAGGGAAGAATAGTTCTTGCTAGAAAATTGGGGTTCATCAGCCCATCTGCACTTGACATGGAGCCAGAGAGGAGCATGTTGGCGGCCGCCGAGGTTGTGGAAGCCATCGCCATGGCCGCCGGCGGGAGTGGATGATTGTGAGTACCTTCATACGTTGTTATCAGGACACTTCTGTCCTCAGCACACCTTTGAACCTGCAAATTCAATCAATCATAGATCCTGTTAGTTATTATTACCATTACCGACTCAAATGCGTAACCAGGAAGCCCTGATCACGATAACATACTTGTTTGCGGACTGGGCAAGCAACAGCCATGGTGCATCTGTAATAAGCCCGTGGACAAGGATTTCCTTTAGCCATCTTTTGTCCATATTTACGCCATTGGCATCCATCAGTAATCTGCAAAATCAAACAAACATAAACCCACATTAATATATAATTAATTCGATCATTTGGAGGATGATTACTTAAGAAATTGATGATAGTATTGACTTACCATGGGAGCTTCTGATCGGGCACGAACTGAAACGCGAGCTTTCCTCATGGTAGCTTCGGTAGTAGCATGGTCAATACTAGGGGTGTTACCACTAGAAGACTTGGAACTGTTCAATTTCGGAACTTTGTTGGGCGCCCAACCTTGTGATTCAGGGCTTTCTTCCCTTGCATTGATTCCTTTGACATTCCTGGAGAGATCCATATTGTTATTACGGG
This sequence comes from Knoxia roxburghii, assembly GCA_030378225.1. NCBI lineage: Eukaryota > Viridiplantae > Streptophyta > Magnoliopsida > Gentianales > Rubiaceae > Knoxia > Knoxia roxburghii. Next base: position 2,669,086 of record CM059415.1, read on the forward strand.
GCGATCCAGCTGAAAGCGTTCTTTCTTCAGACGATGAATTGGTTGGCTCCTCCACCTCATTTGTTCCTCCAGGAACCAAGTCCAAGAACTGTCTTGGAGTAGGAACTATTACTCCATTCTTATTTTCTTCATCAGCTTTAACCTTAATAACACAGGCACAATGGTCAGATCAGAACTCCATTTATGATCAAAAGATATGATCAATTTCATTAATCTGGTACCTCGTGATCTTTTTCAGGTTTAGAATTTTGTGGCTGTTGTTGCTGCTGCTGCTGCATCATTGTGACGAGATGCATTTGGAGGGTAGCATAATTATTGCTGACTTGACTTAACATTTCTCTCAACCTTCTATTTTCATTGTTCATCCGTTCAAGCTCCACTTGAAGCTGAGCCAGCTGGAGATTTAATCACGCAAAATTAATTTAGGTAGGTACGATTTTTCTTCGCTGGGGTCACGTTTAAACATTAACACAAACACGCTAACGGCATTCAAAAAAATAATTAAGCCAGGATAATTATTGATGATCTTACCTCAACCTTGGTTTTTTTGTCTTCAACATGATCTGATGAAACCCCGTCGTCCACCGTCGATTGATCACTTCCGGTGTTAGTAATGACAAGCTGAAGGCCAGTCTAAAATGGAGGATGGGAAAAAAAAAAACAAAGGGAATTCTTATCATTTAGGTGGCCTGGGGAAGTAATTAAACAAAAAGACAAGGACGAAAAAAGAAATATAAGACTTACATTTACAACGCCGTTGGTCTGGGCGTCACCAAGAACAGTATCTTCCTTCTTGATGATGGGTCTCTTCCTGTCGGCAAAGAAGTCAACCTCGGCGGAAACAGCTCCACCGACGGCGGCGTCCGACGAAGAAGCAGCCTGCAAGTCATCCCTCCGGCTCAAAAAATCAGGGACGGGAAACATGCTGAGGGTAGTAGCCTTGTTGGGATTCAGCCTGGGACTCAAATTGAATCCAAAAACCGGCTTATTTCCGAAGAGGGTTCCAATCTTATCAGAATTGTCCACGGTTACACCCCATCCTTTGTCCATAAATATCAGCCCGGCAATACAAATAAAAATCGCACCACAGCAGCCACCAAAGAAAACTTAACAGAGAAGAAGATGGAACAGGGAAGAAGATGAATATGGAGAGAAGGGTCTAAGAAGTCTTTCCCGGTTAGAATAGGCTGGGGTATATAAAGGGGTTTTGGGGGACTACAATTCAAAGGTTACGTACGTAGGAGTAATACTGAGAATGAAAACTTTGTAGTTTTTGTTTTGCAGTCAGTGTGTGTGTACGTGAGAGAGAAGAGAAAAAGAGAGATTCTCGATAATTTTACGTAAGATGATGCGTCAGGAACTGTGCCAGGTGGCAAAAAGTGTCCCCACAGGGATAAACTTTACTGAGATTTTTTCTGTTATTTTTTGTATTTTTGGGGGTTAATTAATTGATGATTAACTGAGTCAGTCTTGTTCCAGTTGCAGTCGTTGATTGGGAAAGAAAGGAAAATAAAAGAGGTTTCGTCTGTGTTTCGTCAACACCGAGTTTGACTGGTTCTTTAAAGGGAATACTTTTTTTTTTATTTCTAAAATTAAATAATAAAAAAAAATCTTTCTTCTTTTTTTTTTTTTTTTTTTATCAAAGTAGAAGAGGAGTAAATACGGAATAGAAATCCACCGGCCCGAACGGTGCGGCGCGTTCCACGTGATGAAAATGAAAAGTGGAGAAGAAAAGGGCAGAGAAAGTCAACCGATTTGACGGCCAAGCTTTTGGGGAGAGAGGTTGAGGCGACTTGGCGACTTGGTGCGTGAAGTATTTTCTCTTTTTTCAAATATCTATATATTATTAATTGTCTCGAGAGATTTGACTATTAGGTATTTTCAAGGGAAAATTAGTTTTGAATCATATATAATCCATATTATATTCTAAATTAATCCCTGCTATTCCATCGAGTTGTCGAGAGATTGAAAATAGAGATATTTTTTATTTGCAATACATTATTATTACTATTATTTACAACTAATGAGTTTAAATTTAAATTCACCTTTGGTTACATGTTGAGATAAATTATTTCTATATAGTCATGATCTATCTATCTATTGATCCTATAGAGGATCAATCAAGTAAAAAAAAAATCCCACCATTACAAGTTAAAAAAGTTAAGTAATAAAATTAGTCTCTTTATAAATAAGGCACAATTTCAACAATCAATCTTTCCTTAATAATAATGAGATATCACGTACTAAATTCGTAATACATTTCTCGTATTAATCGTTTATAAGTATTATGAATTAATTATCAATAGACGATTATAATCCATATCACATGTAGATGAATATGAATTTATATGCTACACTCAAATTAATTTTCATTCTATGTTGAGTTCGGTCCATTTTAGATGGGAGCCCTCTCATTAATGTTTCCTTCCTCTCCAAAATTTGAACACGATATATAATGTATAAGATATTAAACTCATCATCACTTGACTATTACTATTATTTTTTGAATCTAAACTTTTTATTGTATTAAAATTTTATTATTTTAGAGTAAAATTTAATTAAAAATCTCAATACAACTGTAAAATATTTTACAATAATTTTTATTTGATACGAAGTACAACTAGAATTTAAGACATATTGCTTTAAATAAGAAGCGTCAAATCCCTCTTGTCATCCTACAATCATTTTTAAAAGTATATTATATAAAAAATAAAAAAATATATTTTATAGTTATTTAGGTGAATTACATGTAATACTTTCTCCATTTAAATATATATGTCGTTTTTATCAAAATACAAATATTAAAGCTGTAATTAATTTTTGAAAATTCCTATAACTTTTAATGATTAAACCTGTTATATCCCTAACCAATGCATTTTTGATAATAGTACTATAGTTTTAAATAGTCATGATAAAACAAGTCTCAATGAAATTATAAGTTAAATAAGAGTAATAGAGTAAAAAAATAAATTGTTTATTAGAAATATACAAATAACTTATATTTTGATTGATTATTTAATGGGTAAAAATTATTTATATTTTAAAATAGATGGAGTATCTTCCTTTGCTCATTGGTATTTCGTCCGATGTGCGCGCGCACGCTCGACGAAACCAACACGTTTTGTGTCCTTTTTGAACTGAGATTGGGTTTGGAACTTTGGATCTCATCTCTCACACTGTGCGTGTGTTTGTGTGTGTGTGTGGGAGCCAAGTGTTGACTGTTGTGCCTTGGGGAGTGGAAAGTTTTTATAAAATAAAAGACTTTTTTAATTTGGCTCCTAATCCTACGTGGCTGCCTCTTCTGGGGATCTGCTCCTTAAATTATCAAACGACTTCTTTTGACTTTCCCCTCCATTTCCTTTTTCCTTCTTCATTTCTTCAACAAAACACAAAAATGGAGGGCCACAACGACTCTCCCATTTTCATTTTTCATTCCATAAATAAGTTATACTATTGGTCACAACAAACAAGGGTTAATCCTAGAAATATAGAAGCCAATTATGGTTAAAAATTTTTATTTTTATTTTTTCTGTACTCTATCGATTCACACGTTTAAGTGAATAAGAAGTTCCGTAAAATTAATTAACCGTTGAAAATATTAACTCAAATTTAGTTAGAATATAATTTGATAATTAGTATCGTTCCATATTTAATTTAGAACAAATAAGATTCAAATTAAATTTAGATAGTGAATTATAGTTATATTAAAATATTTTTGAAATACATATAAATAGTTTTGATTTATTTGTAGTAAAAATTTAAGTTCCAAGCTAAATTAAAAATAAGATTAAAAAAAGAAACAATAAAAGGTTGAGTTAGTAGAACTATGAAAAAAATTAAGTAAATACCAATATAATTTTTATGATGAATGAATAATTATTATGATCGATGAGTGAACATCGTCAAATATCTCATTGATGGATAATCTCCATTACATTCTTACCTCCTCCTAAACATAAACATAAAGTAGTTGATGTTGTTTAAATGGTTTTTTTTGTTCTTTAAAATGTAAAATGTGGATTAAGAAGATGATGTTAAAAATGTAGGGAAAATTTGAAAATGAATTGAGAAGGGGGGGGGGGGGGGGACGAGTGGTTTGGCGTGGTAGCCGCTAGAGACAAATATAAGACGGCTTGCGAAAGGGGGAGTAGGACCATTAAGCCAGGGTGTTGCGTGGACAAAATGTCACATTAATTTGACCATTGAATATTACGTTCCCTGATATTGACAACTGGATTGCTATTTGCATCATGAATTTGCTATTTGTATCACAAAAAAAAATAAAAATAATAATAAAATGACCACAATGCCCTTATGGTGAAACTTTTGAAAAAAATACTAAGTGGGGGACAAAAACGCACAAAAAATGCGTTTTTGTCATGCTGATAAACGCATGAAAAAAACGTTTTGTACATGTAAAAACTAACGAAGATCGCGTTTATAATGGCATAAAACGCAAAAATGGCACGTTTTTAACAGTACTAACGCCGAAAATTTGCGTTTTTAGATCATATTAAACGCAAATTACTTGCGTTTTCACCATGGACGAAACGCAAAAATCAGGCGTTTCGTCCATGGTTCGCTCGCTGAAAGGGTGCGTTTCCGGCCAGAAATTCGGATAAAAGCCCACAAATTGGCAGCCGAACCATTTGCCCTATTTTTCTCCAAAATTCACACCAAAAACGCAAATTTGCTTAGATTTTGTCAGCCAAAAACGCAAATCATGGACGGAGGAGATGGCGAACAACCACGAAGGCACGGAGCGGGCAAAGGTCCACTGATTAACCGGGTAAACATCTATATGAATATGAGTTTTTCTGCAATTTTTTACGTTTATATTGCGTTTATTTTGTTAGAAATCGTTGTTTATGTGAGTTTAGATATGTAGAAACGCTAATTGGTATGAATTAGGTGGATTTTTTCCGCCGGAATAGCCGGCCGCCGGCGTTTTGGGGTCTCAAAACGCCATCGGCCGGCGTTTTGAGATCTCAAACCGCCGACCGCCGGCGTTTTGAGATCTCAAACCGCCGACCGCCGGCGTTTTGAGATCTCAAACCGCCGACCGCCGGCGGTTTTGAGATCTCAAAACGCCGGTCGCCGGTCGTTTTGAGAGACTCAAAACGCAATCGGACCGCGTTTTGAGTTCTCAAAACGCGGTCCGATTGCGTTTTGAGTCTCAAAACGCGGTTGGATTGCGTTTTGAGATCTCAAAACGCAGTCCAACTGCGTTTTGAGATCTCAAAACGCAGTCCAACTGCGTTTTGGAAGACGCAAAACGCAGTTGGTCGGCGTTTTGAGTAAAAACGCCGTCCAACTGCGTTTTGCGTTTTATTTATTTATCTATTTATTTATTGCCTCGTTTTATTTATTTATCTATTTATTTATGCAATTATTCGTTTATTTATTTAGGGTGGCGCTAAGTTATTGCCACGAGGCGAGAGGCCGGCTCCCACAGCTTCTGCTAGGAGGCAGAAGGTGCCAGTTGTTAGGGGTGGTGGTAGACGAGGAGGTGGAGGTAGACGGGGAGGCGGGATCGTTATATCCGAGGGAGGACGGGGAGGTCGTGACTCCTCATTTCAGTTGAGGGATGAGTATTACGATACTACTGATTCCGATGACACTGATTCGAGCGAGGGGGAGCAGTTTGGCCACGATGATGAGTCTGGGCATCCCCATGAGCAGTCACGGCAGGGGGACGCTAGTGGGAGTGGACGTCCACTAGAGGACCAGGGTGAGGGGTTTACCTACGGAGGTGACCCTTCTCACCCACATGCTGAGCGGACGATCCGGTATAGGAATCCGGACCACGGACAGTTCGAGGAGGTGGATCCTTCTGCAGGTACGCGTCTTAATTTAATTGTATTATTATTTCTAAAAAATAATTGATTTATTTTAGTTGTTCATATTATGAGAATTTGGTATTGATTGACTTATATTAAAATTGTGCACTTTTTCTTTACTTATGTATGTTTTTCTTGATTTTTTTTAATTATGTGTACTTATTTTTAATTAGCTTTATTTAATTACGTGTTTTTTGTACGTTTTACAATTAATTTACTTATATATTTTTATATGTATATATTGTCGATATAGCTCCCCCTAGGAAGCGCCCGCGGGATGATCGTAGTTGGATAGTTACAGGGCCCATTGAGGGGGGCCCTATAGATGATAGCCTTATCCCTAGCTTTTTAGGGCACGTGGTATCTAGATATTGGCAGGAGGGTGTGCCTACTAGATACCACATTAGAGTCCACAATAGAGGTAGCTCGTACGACCTTTTTGAGAGGTGGATCGGCTCGATGACGGTCGAGGGTGCGCAGATACTGAGCGGGACAGGCCTTGGACACCTGCCCCGTATTATGCACCGGAGCATTGATGAGCCTCTCATCAATGCATTTTTGGAGAGGTGGCAGCCGGATACGAATTCGTTCCACCTCCCCTTCGGCGAGATGACCATCCTCCTACACGATGTGTGGGAGATTTTGAGGATTCCGGTCGATGGTCGACTCATCACCGAGGTGACACCGTCGTCTACCGTACTGTCATGGTCGAGGGGTTTGCTAGAGATTCCTCCTGAGGAGCGGATAGAGGGGGAGCTGTACAGGAATGGCGGGTTTTCTACGCAGCGGGTGATCGAGCGGTGTATGGCGCGGCGGAGGGATGATTCGGACGTTGCCGTGTTAGTATGGAGCCTTATTGGGACTTGTCTGTTTACAGACAAAAGTTCCAATAAGTTTATGCCAGCCCCTGTTGTACAGGTTAGGCATGGGCTGGATCAGATTGGCCAGGAGGCTTGGGGTACCGCGACACTCGCGTACTTGTATTACCATCTAGGGTGCGCGAGTCGTCATGGGAGTGCTGCGGTTGCTGGATGCATGACTCTACTACAGTCATGGATATACGAGCACTTTCCGGATTTCAGACCCCACCCTCGGCCCCTACCATTGCACGCCGCTCAGCCACGTGCAGCGAGATGGGCCATCGACCACCACGCTACCACAGAGCAGCGCTTGGCCGCCATACGACATGCGCTGGACGAGATGACAGCCGACATGGTTAGTAAATAGTTATAAATGTCTTCTTCAAATATATTTTGATTTAAATTATTTTATATAAATTATTATTCATAATCTTTAACTACGTTTCAAAGGTTACTTGGATGCCTTACGGACGGGACGCCGTTTCGCGGACGCCGAGGACCCTGTACCGTGGACTTATTGCGTACAGGGACTACATCGAGCCGTACATGCCAGACCGATGCGTCCGCCAGATTGGGTATGTACAGTGGATTCCCTCGCGCTTCATCCGTCCGGGCCGGGACACCTACCGCGGATACTCAGGGAGATCATACGTGGTCCGACACGCCGTCGAGTATGCAGAGTCTGCGTGGGAGGAGTTCGGCACGGCTTCCATGGGTATTTCCCTAGCTGGCCGCCAGCGGACAGGTGGCGCTGTTCCTCGGAGTGCTGCGGTCGACGGCTACTTAGATTGGTTTCGTCCCCGATCACGTCCGCGCGTGCTTCCCCCGGATCCCCATGCTGCTATCGAGCCACCTCGACCACGTCGCGCGGCCTCAGAGTTTGTAAGTATTCATATTAATTAATGTAATATAGTTTATATGTTAAATTATGTTCAGAGGAATCTAATATATTGTTTATATGTTTGCAGTGGATGGGTCAGTATGGAGCGCTACATCATGCATTATTAGATGTAGTGCGGGAGAGCGTTCCTGATTTGTACGATCAGTTCGCACCTCGTACTGCAGAGCTAGAGGATGAGTTCGAGCGTTCCATATGATCTTTGGATTGGACTATTTTTGTATACATTTTCTGAATATTGTATTATTATTACGCTGATTATATTTTATTGTCTTCTTCATATATATGTTGTATTTTGTTACGTATATTTCTTCAAAACCCAGAATAAGTGGTGGTAGGCACAAGATAATAATAATAAAACATATGTCACATGGCAATAAACCCCTAGTTTGAAACGTTGGAATCTGAAGTAACAATAACTCGGGAAATGAAAAAGAAGAAAAAATGGGGATACTGTGAAACAGATGCAGCATTAACTATGGAGTAGATTTGCTTATAAATGCATTAATATCCATCAATCAGAATAGAATCCTTTCAATAGACTCCTTACAATATACATCCTAGCCATCACGTAGTGCATTCCAAGCATTAAATCTAGCTTCTAAATTTTGTGGCCACTCACCTACACTTTCAGCATGACGCTGATGGTGCCAAACGAAGCTCAGCGGCGGGATAGGGCAGTCATCGACCACATCTACGCGTACATAATGATTCCCATTCACAAGGGCAAGCGCTATAACCCTTTCCGGTTGGGTGTCGCCAGTCGAGCAATACAAAGGTAGTACAGAATAATTTCCATCTGAACGAGTACGATCAAACTGTATTACCAGTGCATTCGCATAAGTGGCGAGAGGGAACAAATCCGTAGGTGTAGCCATCCAATGCTGCTCACCACAATCAGTGCCTTCGAAATTTAGTCGCCTAAGTACCATGGCCACAAAATCTCCATCGGCCGGACGCAACTCTAATGCTTCGAATACGCCTCTGTACCTGTCCGGGTGGCTCGTAATCTCTCCACTCAATGACCTGCGAGCTAACCTCCAATATTTCTCGTGGCCAAAAAGGTACGTAGAAATTACTCGGAACCCACAATGGCCATCCCCATTTACATCTGACCACCCTGTACAATAAGGCTGAAAAAATGCTGGCACACACTGAATGTCTCCACCAGACCCTGTTAAGTAATTACGTTACAGTAAATAAACAAACCTTCAACATGTAATCTATTCACAATCACACTAAAATAAAGGACTTATTTACATGTCCTAAATGGAGATCCACCATCAAAACCTGTATGAATGCGGTGTGATCTACCGGTTGATCGACCTGATGACCCTGAACGGCACCTGCCACGCCGGCCACGTGTAGCTCTTTCGCGTGAGCTCCACTCGCGCATAACAGAATGATGTAATCTATTTGGTGGTCGCCCCCTTTGGGGTCCCGATGTACCTGGCTCTCCAACACTGGCCATGTCAGGGTACATCTGCTCTACGTACGCCCTATTCAACAGCCGGGCCAAAAAAGACGGACTGGTAGATACGGTGGGGACTACTTCCTCGTTGAAATACCTTAACAAACATATATATCAACTCCAAATATTTCTTCAAAACAAAAAAAATTGTCAATTCAATTGCATAATATTAAATGTCATAATTGAAATTCGCACCTGATGTCCTCATCAATGTAATTCGCATCCCCATGTGATGGCACAATGGTCAGCCTCTTCCAAAACTCATGCACGTGTGGAAGTAAGGGATATTCAGGCAATGACTGTGCCTTGAATATGTCACACGCACAGGGAATACCACGTGTCACCTTGGGCACACATCCACATCGCTCAAGTACAAGGCCTCCCAACTTATCCTTCCGCCGAACTTCTTTCCTAACCAACTTCAAACAATGGTGTGACACGTACTTGTTCAAATAACAGTATGGATATCCCTGCATACTTGTTTGAGTCGTGGAGATGGAAGCCTCAAGGGAGCCTCTATAATAATGTCAATTAAAAATAAAATTAATCGAATTATCTAAATAAATAGAAGCATACCAACAAATTAAATTCAAAGACATTAAACAACATCAGCTATAAACAATTAAATAAGAAAACTAACCCGATGTGAGGGTACAAGTGGCTGAGGTGAGAGTCAATCTTTGTGAACAAAGTGTCAAGGGAATTGGTGGAAGAATTAAGCCAATCTTTCATAGCAGCATGCGAAGCCTCTACTCTGTTAGTGGAAGTATTACCAAAGTGGAGAAATTGATTGGTCCAGGCTCGAACAAATTTCTCCTTGTGAATGAGCCATGTAGTCTCTAGATATTCAACAGCCAACGGCTCAAGGAGAGTGTACTTAACCTTGAAATTCTGCAATATACGATTAAATTCCTCTACTGTCGGAGCCTTAATGATTTTCTTCCACCAGTTGTCATGAATATCACATGCTAAATTTTTGTTCCTCCTCCCAACATTTTTTTCCAACCACGCGTTCACATCACGCCCAATATGCCACAAACATAACAAGTGATGTGAAGCGGGAAAATGATCCTTAATCGGCTGTAACAAGCCCAACTCCCTATCTGTCACAATCACACTAGGTGACAAACTAGCCGGCAGCAAAAATCTCAAGTTCCTCATAACCCAGTCATATGTATCCTGTTTCTCATTCCTGACAATAGCAAATGCAATATTGAAATTCTTATTTGTAGGAGTCATACCTACCATCTCGACGACAGGCATTTGGTACTTGTTCGTCTTGTAGGTAGAATCAATCCCAACCACCCAATACCATCTGTTGAACATCTGAATTGATGTTGGATGTGCAAAGAACACATGTGTGATCTCATCAGTGTTCGCATCCTTCAGAATCTTCAGATAGTACTGCTTCTCCTCAGCCAAATGAATAAATTGCTGCCCAATATTCCTACCTTCCAATCCGGCGGTTTTCATCTCTCCTTTCAAATTGTACACAGACTTGATTGGTACCTGGGAATCGGGAAACTGTTTATTAACAGCTTCCCAAACACACTTTGGCTTTACATTCGAACGCAGCATAAATTCAGCAACAGCCTTTGAATCCTTTGTAAAATGGCTCAACTGTCTGTGACCATATGGATGCATTATACCTGTAAATCACATGTAATTATAACAACAATTAATACATACAACACATCAATCAACTTAATTAATATTATGCGCAAATAATGAAATACCAGTGTGATTGTGAGTTGACGCTGCTCCTGGGTTTGTATAAACCTTGTGCCGTCCTAAATCAATCCGCTTACAAGTCAACCTAAAGGGGCAATTAGTGCCGCTCCTTCTTGTATTCTTCCGTCTAGTTGGGATAGGGGCTTTGGCAGGATCTCTCCATCGCTTGCACGAGAAGTAGTACGTCGCAAATCCTTGGTTACCTCCCCTCTTTGTAATCACAAACTTCAGCCTCTTAGCTATTTTCTGGCAATATTTCAAAGCCTTGCCAATAGTTCGAAACTCTCTGTCAATCTTGAAATATCCACTCAAATCTGCGCCAGGTTCAAGTTCCACCGGCTCCCCATGAGTATTATCCGCCTCATTGTCATTTACATCCTCATCTTCATCGTCATCCTCCTCTTCGTTCTCCGCCTCCTCATCATCATCATACAACTCATCCTCATCGTAATCATCATTGTCAGCCTGTAGATGAATACACAGATTAATTAAAATTACAGCACAGTTATGATTCTTCCAATCAAAAAACGCAACAATTTAAAGTTTTTTAATGCATGAAACGCACCATTTTTGCGTTTTTGCAGATAAAAACGCTACAAATGTGCGTTTTTGTCTGCAAAAACGTAATAAGGGTGCGTTTCGTACATAAAAAAACGCAACCAGATGTGGTTTTCAGCAACCTAAAACGCAGAACTTTTTATATAATGCATGTCAAAAACGCAGCTCTTTTCATATAATTCATGTCAAAAACGCAACATTTTTTATATAATGCATGTAAAAAACGCAACACTTTTTATATAATGCATGTCAAAAACGCAACACTTTTTATATAATGCATGTCGGAAACACTAAAAAGCCACTTTTTCTACAATCAGAAACGCTAAAAAGGGACGTTTGACCGATTCCTAAACGTTATTTTAGCGTGTTTCGACATACAATATTTTTAAAAAAACTTATATAACTATAAGGTACGGAAACTTACCATATCGTGATGATTCGCGTGCTAAATATTCTTTCGCCGCCAACTGAATGATCCAACAATGTTTTTAAGTTAAGAATTTATCTGGATTTGATTTTAGGGTAGTTGTTGTGTATGAATTTTTCAGCCAATTCACATGAATGTATGTAAACGTTTTTTAACTTCTGTACATGTCATAAACGCAACATTTTAACGAGCGAACCATGGTGGAAACTTCAAATTTTGACGTTTATTGTGTAAAAAACGCAATATTTTAACGAGCGACCCATGGTGGAAACATAACATTTTTGCGTTTTTTATATGCAATAACGCAGACATTTGGCGTTTTTCATATTCAAAAAACGCACCCGATTTGCGTTTTTTACATATAAAAACGCAATTTTGGATAAATTTTGTATGTCCAAAACGGTTTTTCATTGCGTTTTTTTGAGATTAAAACGCAATTTTCACCCCTTTTTTCACATAAAATCTGTCAATTTTTTAGTTTTTTTGATCTTAGGGGCATTTGGGTCATTTTATTAATATTTTTATTTTTTTTTGTGATACAAATAGCAAATTCATGATACAAATAGCAAGTCCCTATTGACAATTACACGCCCTTTTTATGCCCACTTGTCCGCCCCTTCTCTCAAAAGTCACCAACACAATTTAATAACATTGGGGCATTAATCAGGATAACAAAATAACATCTCCAAATTCTAATTTTATTTTATTTTTTATCCAGCCGTGTTAATTCAAACACAAAACGTTATTAATTTTAAATAAGAAATATTAATTATTAAATTATCAAATAGAAAAAATATAATTTAGTGATTAACATTTATCATTTAAAATAAAAGAAAGATTTGAGTTCATTTCTCAATTGTTTTTATTTTTCGATTTGAGAGTTTTTTAAAAAACTATTTATATTTTGGGTTAGAGAGGTTTTTTTAATTTTTTTTTTAAAGAAATAGTTGGTGTAAAATTAAGAAGAGCGTGAGAGTATGAAACGGAGAGTGAAGATCCAAACACGGCCCAAAAGAGAAAATAAAGTAGTATGAAGTTACGTAAATGAATGGGCAAAGGCAAGAAAAAAACTATAGCATCCAAAAATTCAAGCACTGTCAGAAAGGTCACATTCTTTTGTGAGATGACCATGGAAAACTTAATTAATTTGGTAGAAATTAACAAACTAATCCATGCCGACACTAACTAAGGGATTCAGTCGAAATTCACGTTTTAGCTTTTATTAAGATATTCAACCCAATGTTTACGAGTTCAATTTCTTATTTTTGAGAGTTTATACTCTGGTTATTTAATGATTTTTCTCACTTATAAAACTCAAAATTTTTGTAAAATTTTTATATGTATGAAGCACTCTTCTAAATGTGGAAATATGTATGAGGTGAAATAATGATTTGATTAAAAATGGTGATAATAGTCCTTAAAAAATGCAAATTAACAACATACTGGCCCTTAGATAGGTTTCTTTTTGAAAAAACTATGGAGAATGTTTAAAACGTGTTCCCTTGTCGGCTCTATGATATGTTTAGTTTGTATCCATTTTGGGATCTTCAAAAGAACTACAGTGTCCGCACTCAACTGCACTACTCTATATATACTCCTACAATAGTCCATGAATTTTGGATTATAGTATATGTTTATTAAATTAAAATAAATTCATAAATATAACTATAATATTTAGGATAAAAAAAGAAGAAGATATAATTAATGTTTTTACCATCTTAATATCACATTAATATTTAGGTCTATTTTACAATAATGAAAATGTAATAATCATACAATTATTTTCATACAGTTATTTTCATTTTTATTTCTTTTAAATAAAATGAAAGATAAAGGTGAATCTCAATGAATCTTTATTTGACACAAGTGAAAATGTGTCTCTTCAATGTCGCGTTTGGTATTAAAAACTCATTTACACCCAACTTGTTATGGCTTGTAAAAAAAGAAATAGGATCATTATCAATGCCAACATCAAAATTAACCTATTACAAATAAATTATATATTCATCATAAATAGTTGGCTTTCTAATCTTTACGGGTTTATTTAAAGTTATTCAAACAGGTTTAATTGCTCGAACCCGAGCTCATGATAAGTTAGGTTTTTCATGGAGTGTTTCTTTATATTCATATGTTGTCCTTAATTATTTTATTCTGCAATTCGGAAATAACATTTGAAATAGTTGTGAATTTGAGAACATTTAAACGTGGATCACTTCATTCTCATTTATGTGAAATAAGGAAAAGAGTTAACACCTACTTCCATTTTTCTCATATAAGTATAATAAATATTTTTAAATTCAAAAAATAAGTTTTAACCTTAACATTATTCTTCAATTAAAAAATAATAGATCGGTAACATATATAAATAATTTAAAATATTTTATATAAAAAGGGGAAGGATTATTAGTGATTATAGAGGGAATATTATTAAGGAAGATGGAAATGAAGAAGATTTGTTGGGGTCAACAAATGAGATGCAGGTAATAGGTTGTCTGTCTGGCTGGTTGGTCTGGTCTCACATTCTTATTTGTTTATGTCAAAGATTTTAGGCTCCTCTTTTCTTTGGCTACGGGACTTTTTTGTCCGCCATTGCGACCAAGCCTAACCACGCATCGCCCCAGTCTCCTTTTGCAGCTACATATATATACACCTCCATGGCCCATATGCTAAAAGTCCGTTTCAAAATAATAATTTTATTTATTAAATTTAAATAATAAATATTAATATTTTTTACTATAATAAAATTAAAATTAACATAATAATTAACACTTTTCACATAGAATCAATTATAAATTTAAATTATCAAAAAGAATATATATATATATATATATTTTAAATTCGGATTCTTATTTGTTTTTATTAGTTTCTACTTTTTAGAATTCTCTTCAAGTATAAATATAAAATCTAGCTGTTAGAAAATTTATTTTTGATTCACATAATACTCTAGCTACGTGCATGGAGGAGGGCTAGCTGTAAATTTGAAATCTGAACTTGCTTATCGATAATAATTAATTAGTAGTCAAAAATATTTTACGAAAAAAATTAATAGGCTAACTAATGCAAGCAACATTGTTTTTATTTCTACTTGTATAGCTGATGTTGCTTCAAGAAATATAATGCAAGCAAGAATTTTTAGTGACTGCTCACAATTAGTCCAGATGGTACAACATGGAGAGCAATATTTTCTTTGGAGAGATTTCCAAAAGCTGAAGGAAATAGAAGAATTTGTGAACATGAAAAGGCATGCAGTAGCTCATGTATATAGAGAAGGAAACGGCCCGACAGATTTTTTGGCAAGAATGGCTTCCTCCGGCCAGTATTGCGTTTTTAATTCTTTTGACTCGCTTCCTCAAAAAGTGAGGGGACTTCTGAACTTAGAATCAAGATCAATTCCAATGTTGCGAGTATAATTAGGAAAAAAAAAAAAGAAAAAAAAAAGTGTGTTATTAATATTAAATGAGGAACTAACCTTGACTAAAGTGTTAAGCTGTAGATGGATGATGATAGAAGCTAATTTATATACAACGTAGATGAGCGCCGCATTGATCAGTTAGATTAGACAAGGCTGGCTGGCTGGCCAAGATTATGTTTGATTCATAGGACCAGAAAATGAACTGAGTACAGACTCTGCTGCTAATTAAATGAGATGCAGAGCGTAGTATTGGTTGGAAACTTAAAAGGAAAAGGCAGCAGACGACGGACTTTGAATATCAAACCCCCCTTGGGGGCCCGCCCTTCTCAACTCTCCTGGGGCCCATCATTTCTTTATCTTTTTTACTACTTCTACTCCCATTTCCTCCTTTTACATTTTACGTTATTAATATTTTGGGTAGATAAAAATGGAATCGTTAATAAAAAGGAGGAGAAATTATTGGTTTATTTTGATGGGTTGGATTACAGTGATATTTGTTGTCTAATTCACAAAAGGGCTGCCCTAACTTTTGGTGGTTTGTCAAAGAAGGTTGGTTCACGGTTCCTCAAGAATCTACGCAAAAGGCCTGGAGGATCTTCAAAGTGGTTGCTCCAAATTTCCAAACCCTTCTTTACAGATTTAAAAATGTCCTACTATTTGTAGTTCATTTTTTATTATTTATAAATTTATTTTTAAAATTTATCCCCTTTAAAAAAAATTCACCATTTTTTCTTATTTTTTCTTCTCATCTTTCAAACTTTACCACCAATACACAGCCCTCACATTAGTAATTTTTTAAAAATTTTTTATCAAAAGAAATTTGATTATTTTTCTCCCCTATTTTATCTTTTTATTTTTCTAAAAAATAATATATATGCGAGAATTGTTCTTATAATTGGTTATTATATGATTAAATATGTTTAAAATAATTAAGATAGTATTTATTTTATTGGTATAAAATATATATATATATTTATTTTGTTAAATTTTGATAAATTATTTAAAAATTAGTAAAATGACAATTTATAAATATTGCTTCAAAAATAGGATTATAAATAGTAAAAAGAGTGAATTTCAAAATAGGTCATCATACTTTGGTAAAGATTAGGTTTTGGTCACTAACTTTTAAATATTCAAAAAAGGTCACTAACTTTTACATCTGAATTTTAAATTTGGTCATTCCGTCCATATTGGCTGTTAACCCTCTTAACGGAGCCTTTTTTTAAGGGCATTTAACGCGCTACAGTTGTCTTCCTTTCTTTTGTTATTTTTGACTAATTTTTTTTTTATATAGACATCAGATCAGCGAATACTTGACATCAGATCAACAGACTATAGATATCAGATCAAGAATATAAAAGAAATCATACAGTAGAATTAAAACATACTTAAAAAGGGAGATCAGATCAGGATTATATAGACATCAGATCAGCGAATACTTGACATCAGATCAACAGACTATAGATATCAGATCAAGAATATAAAAGAAATTATACAATAGAATTAAAACATACTTAACAAGGGATATCATATTAGGATTATATAGACATCAGATCAGCGAATACTTGACATCAGATCAACAGACTATAGATATCAGATCAAGAATATAAAAGAAATCATACAATAGAATTAAAACATACTTAACAAGGGATATCATATCAGGATTATATAGACATCAGATCAGCGAATACTTGACATCAGATCAACAGACTATAGAAACGAATGTTTTTTAACTTAAGAAATTGTTTGTATTTGTTTTTTGGATAGTTGATGTGTATGAATTTTTCTTCCAATTCACATGAATGTATGTAAAATGCTCTTTTATTTTGTACTGGATTGCAACCAAATTTTTTTTTGTATAAATAATTAATATTTCATTTGTATAAATAATTATATTGTATAATGTCAATCAAAAAAATGAGTGAAATAATTATATTTGTATAATTATATTTGATCTGATGTCAAGTATTCGCTGATCTGATGTCTATATAATCCTGATTTGATCTCCCTTGTTAAGTATGTTTTAGTTTTATTGTATGATTTCTTTTATATTATTGATCTGATATCTATAGTCTATTGATCTGATGTCAAGTATTCGCTGATCTGATGTCTATATAATCCTGATCTGATCTCCCTTTTTAAGTATGTTTTAGTTCTACTGTATGATTTCTTTTATATTCTTGATCTGATATCTATAGTCTGTTGATCTGATGTCAAGTATTAGCTGATTTGATGTCTATATAATCCTGATCTGATCTCTCTTTTTAAGTATGTTTTAGTTCTACTGTATGATTTCTTTTATATTCTTGATCTGATATCTATAGTCTGTTGATCTGATGTCAAGTATTCGCTGATATGATGTCTATATAATCCTGATATGATCTCAAGGAGGAAGGCAAAAAAAAAAAAAAAAAAAAGAAAAAAAAGCCAAAAATAACAATAGAAAGGAAGACAACTGTAGTGCGTTAAATGCCCTCAAAAAAAGGCTCCGTTAAGAGGATTAACAGCCAATATGGACGGAATGACCAAATTTAAAATTCAGATGTAAAAGTTAGTGACATTTTTTGAATATTTAAAAGTTAGTAATCAAAACCTAAACTTTACCAAGGTATGATGACTTATTTTAAAATTTACTCTAGTAAAAAATTAGTTACAAATAGTACTACCCAATTTAAAATCCACCAACAATACCAAGTAAATCCCCATTCAAAGTCCACATTATATGTGCATGCAAACCAAGAATAAAAGCGTACATCCCACCTTTCATTTTCATCCCGTTGGCTAAGTTTGGAATCATTTCTTTTCTATTCTTTTTCTTATCCTCTCCATCTCCATGATGTGAGGATGATTTCTTTCCAATTGGGAGCACTGAGTTTTCTTCCCATGGAAAATGACAAGGAAATTAACATCCACTGTACAAAATACGACTTCTTGATCATTTGGATCATCTTGACATCGTCCCCCCATATGCATTATTCTGAAGTGACATTCCTCTGCTGCTGCTGCTCTGCCCCGCTTTATAACTAAATAACTCTTCACTTGCATGTTAACATAATTAATTATAATTAAATATCCTTATAATAGAAACGATTATTGTTATAAAATTTAGTTTTGAAAAAATTATCGAGCCATGATTGATTTTGATTTTGATTTCAATTTCAATTTCAATTTTGGATGATCGATGTTAAGATTGAAAATTAGTGGTGGTTGGGTGGGGTTTGACAGTTTCAAATAATGTTTAGGGATTTAATTAATTAGTGAGAGTGTGAAATAGGAATAAAGTACGTCTCCATGCAAATAAGACTAGTAATTGGGGGCTTCTCTTCTCGGACTTATTAGTCAATTAGATGACTTGAACCTCTTTTGTCCCAACCCAAGTTTTCAACACCTAACCCTATAATTAATTAATTCAAAATTAAATAAGGAAAAATATTAGGCGTGACATATATCATATATGTATATATAAATACGGCTCCTGCCTTTCTCCTGATATGATAAGTCACCATTTAATATTTATCATTATCAATAACATAACTGATGGATAACGTGCTTACTACTTCATTTTCCTGCCCCCAAAAGAATAATAATCCCCGTTTTTTTTTTTTTTTTATATAAAATGTTTAACATAATAGTATTTTGCTCACCGTTATAAATATAGTTAGTTTAGATAACTCTTTTATCTAGTGTAAGTTGTGTATTTTGAAATTTGTATAACTTTGGTGAGAAAGGTTTTTTTTTTTTTTTTTTTACAAGGAGCTAATCTCCTCTTTCCCTATCATTTTATTTAAAAATATCAAAAAAACGTAATCATTCTCGCCTGTTTTCAAACCAAGTTGGTCGGACAGACTTTTGGAAAAAATAAAAGAAGTTATGAATTCTTGAATTTTGATTCCCCTTTCATGGGAAAATAATTTATTTTTCAAGGAAAAAAGGGGGGGGGGGGGGGGGGGGGGGGGGAAAGGGGTGGGATGCACAAATTATTTTCTTGGTTCTTCTCAAGTTGGGCACAGGCATTCAATGGGGAGAGCTGTAAAGTTGAAATTGGAAAGCATGGGAGGTTTGGACCAACACCACCAACAACTTGTCTAAAATCTAAAATGGAGGAAGAAATTAATAAAGACTCCTAAATTAATTTGTTCTTCTATTATTATTCAATAAATTTATATAATATTTGTTTTTATAATCTTAATTAATTGTATATCAATTTTATATTTACTCAAATTTCCAAATAAATGTATTAAATAAACAAAAATTTTTTTTTTTGAAATAACACATAATTCACTATTTTGATATGTATTTCATTTGGAAATCGAGACTTACATTTGGAAATGAAAGGGCTATGTTAGTCCAATATTCTGGCATGGAGGATTCGACTATTAACGTAAGACCAAGATGCCAAGATGCCAAGATGCCTTTCACATTATACGTATCCTTCCCAAATTCAGACTTCATATTTTGTCAAGCTTGTTAAGTTCTTGAACGAAACACTAATTAAGCCAACCAATTGACCTTTAATTCAGCCAGTTTAGCTAAATATATACGACAATTATTTAGAAACGAGAATAATATCGCATTAAAAAGAAAAAAAAAAAGTGTTTCATGGCTCCCAATCAACGTCCAATTCTCCTGAGAGAAGCTGGAAGTTGGAGAAAAAGAAACGAAGGCGCATGCCATCCCTCCAAATTTCCACCTCCATAGTCCTTTGTTTTGATGAAGCCATATTGTAATTTCCATGCATTGGTTGGGCAGAAATTTTTGACTCCTTGCCCGCGGTTTCTACACATTTTTGCGTGCCTGCCTACAGCGCATGCATGATCCAACCTGTTGTTGATTTTCCTTCACTAAGCTATGTTTGTTTAAGTGTTTTTTTCAGAAAATTTTATGGAGCAAAAATGTGTTTGAGGGCAAGTTTTTTTTTTTTTTTTTTTTTTAAATAATATGAGAGAAATTTTGAAAGGAATTGGAATTAATTTTTCACAAAGGAAAAAGAAAAGAAAAAAAAAAAAAAAGAAGCAAAATCCAAAAGATGAGCCAACATGTGTGATCCCCGCAACCAACAAATATTAACACAGATTCATATTTGTAAATTTACAGGGACGGATGCAATAGCGATTGGAAAAAAAAAAAAAAAAAAACTGAAAATTTAGAGCTACCGTTGGAGATGCTCTAAACCTCCTACTGCTAACATAGAATATTTGCAGATTCCACCAATTGCAGTCATATGAATGGTTTTATGCCTCTTTGTTGCAACAGCGTCAATCGTTGTTCCCCCATTAATCTTTCCCAACCGCTCCACAGCTTCCTCGCAATCCATTTCCAGCCAGGCCTTTTTATGCCGCGATTAACTCAAGACTTGAGAGGTCTGTCTGAGGCACTAACTTCGACGGAAGCTGGAAATGGTAGAGGTCCAAGGCAGTCCATTATGACCAAGCAAAGCCCAATATTTGTTAGGCAAGACAACATGATCGCTGTCTAGAGTCCAAAGGCCAGCCCAAATATTACTAATGCTAATCATTGTGTACAGCTACTCGTTTATGATACAGAGAAAAGCAGACTGGACTTAATAGTACTTGTTTTTTCATGGTAGAACTAGAATCTGTGTTCAGTACCCTTTGGTTAATGCGACCCAATATAGTCAAATTTAGGTTCCCAAAACCGGGAAAGCACACTGCAAAAGCGGTCCAGCAGCACTCAAATGAAGTGGGAACAAAGTCACATTAGTACTGAGTAAAGGGCCAAAACAAAAAGAGAAAGAACGAATAAAGCAAAAAAGATGTAAAAGGAAAAGAAAGAAACTCTTAACCTAAGATTCCACTAATTAAATCCCACTAACAAATAACAATCCACGCTAAACAAGTTTTGTCTGATGATGATGAATATGGCTTCCCCAATCATGAAAACATCCAGCTCGGATTTCTATTCACTTGTCCTGAATCTGCTGCTCTCTTTGCTCACAATTTCATTCCTAATGGGCTTTGCAGATGCACAATCAAAGCTCTGCAGGACATCTTGTGGAGACATCCCAATCAGATACCCGTTTGGGATTGATGATGGCTGCGGCAGTCCGTATTATAGGCACCTCTTTGTCTGTTCTGATTTGGGGCAACAGCAGCAGCAACTGGAGCTCAGGACGCCTTCAGGGAGGTATCCAATCAAGAATGTGAGCTATTCAGATCCTCATATCCTCGTTTCCGATCCTTTCATGTGGAACTGCCGAGACGGCAACAATTTTCGTCCCACCAGACCATTCAGCCTGGACACCAGCACGCATTTCACACTCTCCCCTCAAAACGACTACCTCTTCTTCAATTGCAGCCCGAATGATGTGATCATGGAGCCAAAGCCTATGTTCTGCGAGAGGTTCCCTGAGCAATGTGATTCCACGTGCGACAGCGCCAGCTATCTGTGCCGGCACTTGCCCAAATGCGCCACTGCATTGAGGGGCAGTTCTTGCTGCTCGTACTATCCTAAAGCTACTGAGTCGTTGAGGCTGATGCTGAGGCATTGTGCAACTTATGCTAGCGTTTATTGGAGAAATCTTGGGGTGACGCCGCCTTTTGATCAGGTTCCTGAGTATGGTATGCGGGTCGATTTCGAAATCCCGGTCACTACACGATGCCTTCAATGTCAGGATCCGGCAAAGGGAGGTGGGATTTGTGGATTTGATTCCCAGACACAGAATTTCTCGTGCCTTTGTCCCAAAGGAAACGTTACCACTTTTTGCCAAGGTATGCCAGCTAGCTTGCTGCTTCATTAAGAGTTTGTTTGAGGCATGCTTCATGAATTTGATTTTTATTCATCCTGCCAATATTGATTGCAGATCCAAACAACTCTCAGCATTCGAGCTCAGCTGTAGTTGCAGGCTAGTATATAATATGATGAATATGCATTAACATACATCTTAATTTGGATAATTGATTGCTGTGTGCATGCCTGCCTGCCTGCCCTGATTAATTAACATTTTGAATGAAATTTAGGCACAGCAACGGCAGTTTCAGTGGCAGGAGCGTTTGGGATTGGAGCTGGAATATGGTACTTGAGAAAAGTGAGGGCTAAAGCACCAGTCACTCATGGAGTTATAAGCAACGAGAACAGGCTCTTTTGATCCATAAAGGAAGCAATTTGTAGATTAATTTGTTTTCTTTTAAATTCTTTTGGTTCGATACATATTTCTATAGTGATTCAAACTCAGAACACGGTTAGTTAATTTAAAGTCAATGTTATTAGCTAGCACGGTTTGGAACGAAGACATGGGAGAGGGCCGGCATCTTGGGTCAACTCAGGAACTTGATTTGCAGGAGCCACCTCAAACTTCTGAGCTTTTGAATAATGAGGCTCCCAAGGCTTTCCAGATGCATTGAAGTATGCCCCGTTCTGAAACGCATCGTTTGTGCTTGTCCATGACCATTTCCCCCATAGTTCCTTGCTATCTTTTCTCCATGTCACCTCTTTTGTGTGTGGATTATCGGAGGCTGTGTAATAGTTGCCTTGGCTCAATATAGTTGGATTCTTGCTCCCTCCTATAGCGTATAGAAGCCACTTATCGTACTTATTGTTTACTATGTGAAAATACCCAAACCTGGTCCTGCAATGGGTAACATGTAACGCTTTCATACATACTATTTTAGCTCAATAAATAAATATGACCGTTATTATGAGACTGAGAGAAATGACAAAAACTTTACCTGGGCATCCTTGAAACTAATTGAGGACCGAAATAATTGAACATCACGGTAACTTTCATGCCTCGATCCCCGGAGAAATCATCTGAATGGCCTAACAACATCACCTGAAGTTTGTATCCAAGGCAATGTACAACAGTTAATGATTCTTTCTTATTATTCTCAGTTGGGATTGAGAATGAATTTACATTACATTTTACCTTTGTTTGGTGGGAGAAGTAGTTATTGGAGAGGGTGACAAAATCAGAGCCGCAAGAGACGTCAATAAGCCCATCTTCACTTCCATAAAAATAGCAATGATCGACCCAAATATGGGTGGATTGAACTATCCGAATCCCATCCCCATCGGATCCAGCTTCAAGGACATGATCCGGGTTGATCCGAACTAGCCCCGGTTTCGTCCGCTTGCAATTTTTAATGATTAATCCATGGACAATTACATGGGTAGCGTTTTCTATGGTTATGCAGGGCCCATTTCCAATCTTAACCTTAGCCCCACGCCCATCTATGGTCTTGCCACTGTTCATCATCAGCAGATCCCCTTTCAGCCTAATGTCCATATCCTTTTGGAAGGTGATCCAAAGTGGTTCATACTGGATGACGCCATATCTTAGTGTACCCTTTTTAGGATTAACTGGGTCGTCAGATGGATCAGTGACCACGTACACTTGCCCATTATTCCCACCATGGGCTTCAGCTCCATATCCTTTGGCACAGTCCGCCAACTGTTGGGGCTTGGCTACCCCAAAATTCCTTCTCCAACAGCCGTCGATTGGGTTGTAACGTTTCGGGGCTTCCGGAAGAACTGGACTGTTAAGTTTGTGGGCTTCAAATGGGGTTAAAGAAGAAGCTGCTATGAAGAGCAGTGTGAATGGAAGATGAAGAGGAGAAAATGAGTGCCGCATAATATTAATATTAATAATAATGGAAGCAGCCATTGTTACAACTTAGAAGAAGAATGGATTTGTAGGCTCCTTTAAATAAGCAATCAAATGGATTCTCCATTTATTAATTTATTTTGTAGGAGTATTTTAATTAGTTTGTTTGGGTAGTTACACAGCAATAAAAGCGCTTATAATATACTATTATATAATATTTTTAAGATGGAGATAATATTATATATAGAATTGAAAATATAGAAAGAAATAGTATTTTAGTATAAAAATTATAAATTCGAGTTAATATTCATTCACTTTTTTTTTTTTTTTGCGGTTAAATTACATTTAATACTACTTAAAGTTTTTCGCATTTTAATTTATAGATCAAAGTTGCAGCAATGGGGATTTTTCCGAGGGAAAAAAAGAAATAATAAGTTATAAAATTGAAGTTATTATTGTTATTCGTATAGTAAATATTTTCCTAAAAAAGTTACTAACCAAATATAGCCAAAGATAGAGAATTTAAATTATAAAGACATTTAGGTCTTGAATGATGGTGATGGGATTTTTGGGATGAAGGTGATGAGAAAAGAATAATCATAGAGTGGATTAAATGAAAGCAGAGAGGGATGTTGTTATTTTCAAACAAAATCGAAACTGTAGTTAATCCTGGATTTCTTCATAAATAAATAAATATGGAGGACATCTATTGTATAATCTTTACAGACTTAAGGAATCTTCATTCAGTGTTGAGATAGTATCTGCTGTTTATTTATTAAATTAAAATAGTATAATAAAAAGAAGTATTTTATCGAGACGAATGAAAGCGACTAACAAAGTTTATTTGATGTACAACTTAAAGGACCAGCATCTGTGGTTAGGATAAGCACCATGGATCCATCAGAAACTGGAAAAGACTGAGACATGGTATAACCCGGAGAACACATTCCATATCCTCCTGATTGAACAAAATAAGCTCCATTCATGAATTTATCTCTTGACGACCTCCATTTCCACTTCTTCCAACCTTTGTTACCTTCTCTCTTTGTTACCTGTCCCAATTTTTGTTTAATAATTAAATATTAATCCTAATTATTATCGAATTTTTCACTCTAAATAACTCAAATTCGTAGTCGTGTAATACTAATTATTTTTAGTATTCTTACTTGTTTACTATATGTGATATCAGGAGCCATGTAGTAATTCCCTTCACTGAAAATTGTTGGATTAGCACTGCCGCCAATGGCATACATTTGCCATCTATCGTACCTGTTGTTGGCTACGTGGGCATAGCCTAGTCGAACCCTGAAAATTTAATTTTAAAAAAAAATAAAATTTAAACAAGGATTAATTACTTTATAAATACAAGATGATTTAACCTATATTATTAAATTAGTGTGGAATAATTTCCAAACCTTGGCATCCTTTGAATCAGACCAGGGCCAAAATGGTTGAAGGCTATGGTGACTTGCATATTCTTGTCTTCTGTGTTCTGATCATTGTGTCCAAATAACATCACCTAATTCAACATCAAATCATAAGGTTTTTCCCAACTATTTTGTGAAATTTTGCAAAATTTATTATAAGTGTAAAAAAACTCAAGAAGATGAACAAGATTAGTTGTTTCAAGAAATGTGGTGATGCACTCACTAACCTTGTCATGTTGGGTAAAATAGTTGTTAGAAATGGTAATGGCTGTGGAGCCATGGATCACGTCAATGAGCCCATCACTGCATCGGGCAAGATAGCAATGGTCGATCCAAATATGCGACGAATGGAAGATGTCGATGCCGTCGCCGTCGGCTCCACGGCGGTGTCCGACGTGAGTGGCGGAGCTCTCCACCATGCCAGGTTTCCCAGGCTTACAGTCGTGAATGCTGACACCATGAATAATCACATGGTTAACATTTTGCAGCGTTATACATGGGCCATGAGCAATCTCAACTTTAGCTCCTCTCCCATCAATTGTCTTGAAACTATTAACAATCAGCTCGTTCTTGAGAGTGATAACCATATCCCTTGCAAAAATAATCCATAGTGGCTGCGTTTGTACCACCCCATATCGAAGTGTTCCGTATTTGGGGCGCGCCGGATCGTCGGAAGCGTCAGTAACGACATATATAGCGCCCATTTTTCCGCCGGTGGCATCTTTGCCGAAGCCAATGGCGCATTCGGCCAATGCTTGGCGGTTTTGAGCCCAGTTGGACTTGCTCCGCCAACAATGATCGATGACATTCAAGGGTGGAGCTGGTCTAGAGGCTGCTGCAAACTGGGAAATTGGGAAAGAAATGAGCATTATTGTTGATAATACTAGGAGGAGGAGGAAACTAAAGGAAGCCATGGATTCAGTTTGTGATGATCGGGATTATTTTAAGGGGTTAAAGAGAGAGATCATTAATATTAGTGTTCTTGATAGTGAATATACAGAGATTGAGAAAATATATACAAGTTTGGAAGGTGGTGCACGCATGAATTACTTTGGATGCTTTTTATTTGCTGATTTTTTTTTTCAAGTTTATTTTTGGGATGCAATAGACGTGATTGCACGAGTTTGAATAGGGTTTTGACTTTCTTATATTTCAAATTTTTGTTGGATTAGTTTGGCCTTTAGATTAGATTTTTTTATTCCTTTCAATGTTTTTCTTTACAATCCATGCTTGCTTGCTTGGTTTGACGCACAAAACACAGCATATAGTCTTTTCATTTTAGAAAATTCTGTTTTTTGTTTGAGATAGACAAGAACATGAATTAAAGTTCATGAAAGTTAATAAGAAATTGATAATTCACGAACTAATATTTCGTATATCAACACATATGGAGATAGTACATGATCTCATATATAGAATTATTATTATTTCAAAAAAAAAAAAAAAAGTAATAGTAATTTATTCTCCATCGGAAGAGTGGATAGAGATTATTATTATTTTAAAAGAAAATAATAGTAATTTATTTTGTGCCGGAGTTGGATCGAACTGACTATGTATAGCTGCACATTCCATAAACACAAGAGTCACCTTTGTCGCACATATTGAAGCAACCTCCACAATGGTTGTTGTTTACCGATGGATTCACGCAGTTGCCCTTGCAGCATATCTGCCAATACTTGCATTTCTTACCACAGCTTCCACAATTTAGCCTATCTTCCAACACGTTCACGCATTTCTTCTTGCAGCAATCTGGCCCTGGACTTCCCTTCACCTTGCACATTCTAGGGTTCTTGTTACATGTCATTTGGGATCGAATTTTGTGATGCCGAAACGACGACCCGCTAGCCCCACGTAGCGATGATATTGAAGTAGAAACATTAAATGCGTGATTTTCGGTGCTAATGTCGCTGAAATAATCACTTTTCTTCTGATCAAGATTGGAGTCGTCAGTAGTTGATGTTGCTGAAGTAGCAATGGCGCCTAACGCCATCGCCATTGCAAAAATCACCAAAATGTTGAGGTACTTCATGATTGTAGGGCAATTATTTGTAAGTAATTATATTGCAAGTTTTGGATTTGAATTTGGTTTGGGTTGGATGTGAAATGGCATTCATGGAGTAGAGTATATATAGAGGAAAATTTGCATGGGAAAATTAACTAGGGTTTAGTTACTAGGATTCCTTAGCTAATTGTAATTCTATAGTGGCGTGGTCTATTACAACGGCTTCAAACAAAACCTTAACTAAACAACGTAAGTTAGGCCCTCAAACTCAAACCGGAATTAGGTGCACCTATTCAACTCAATTTAGAAAAACAATTGGCTTGGGACCAAGCAAAAGCCCACCAATTTTATTTTTTATTTTTTGAGACACGATCATAATAGTTTTAATTAACCCTAAACTTTTGTCCGAATTAGAAATAGTTTATGCCTAAACTAGATGAACAAGATAATACTTGAATAATTAATAGTTTATGCCCTAAACTAGTTTTTCTGGGTGCTGAAAATATAGACAAATAATTAAATATTGGTTGAAGGGAAATAATTGTATAGCGGTTTTGAAAAGAAATTAAAAGTTGATTTGGATGAAAGCAGGGTGTGGATTTCTGGGGCGTAAATGAAGTTGGATGTTAGGCCTAAAGCATGAAAACCCTGTTAAAATTGCACTAGAGAGTTTATAGCTATGTTCTTCCCTTCATATTGATGTATCGATTATTACCGTATTATTTGTGATTTTATTGTTGTGCTTTTAATTTAATTTTATATTAATAATACTTTTTTTTTGTTCATGTTTTAGAGTAGGATGAGTATTAGAAGAGTTGTGCTAAAAAACATAATTACTATCAAATTTAATGAGATATTGAAAATTAATAGGGCAGAAACTAATTTATCCCGCTAGGTGAAAGTGTGAAGAGGACGAGGCATCCCTCCCAACGCTACCCTTCTCCAATGAAAACTATGGTAATTTGATGGGATAGAATTAAACCATTGGACTTCTTTTCTAGGACATTCATTGATTGACCACTTTCCTTACGTAAAAATAATTTTATTTACTGAATCAAAATAATATAGTTAATAAAATTACTATTGAAAATGAAAAATAATTACTATATTTTAACTTTTTTAAGGAAAAAAGAATTCAAATTATTTTAAAAGATAATTATTGGTTCAACAACGTAAGATATTCTAATTTTTTAAGATAAAAAAGAATAGATAAAATATTTCTAGTGTCAAGGGCTATAACGCTAAAGTAACCTATGTTATATTCTTACGAAAGAATAAAAAAAAAAATACTTGTACCAAAAATTCACAATATATATAAAAAAAAAAAAAAAAGAATACTTAGAGGCCAGACAACTCTAACTAAAGTCAGGAAGATTTGGAGTAACTTGAGTTTGTATAATCCATTGATTTATTCCTCGAAGGAAGGCGAGCCAACCAAACATGGTACAACTTTTTGATTCCTAAGCATCAAAGATTCATGAATAAAGGGAATCAAAAGAGTACTTTGTTAATCAAAGTCATTATGGAGTTTTTCAACAATTAGTTCCATCTGCATATTAATTAAACTAATATCCACTCTCACGTTACTACTCTGACTTTGCTACTATTGGTCAACGCTTATTTGGTTCAAAACCCAACTTCTATTTGCTTTTAGTGATCCCTACTCTTGTCACTTGACTTCTTCCTCAAAAAAAAAAATATATATATATATATATATTAATTAATTAATTAATACTTACTACTTCAAAATATTTATTCGGTTTTATTATATATTTAAAAGAATATATAAAAAAAAAATTCTTAACGTACACATAATTTATTTCTTATAAATTTATACATCAAACTCAAAATAAATTATCTTACTATTCTCTCTCTCTCTCTCTCTGTCTCATGACTTGGCTTGGTTTGAGTAGATTTTAATGTCTAACTACAAATCAAATGACGAGAAATTAGTAGAATTAATTGAGATTTGATGAGTTAGTTTGTGGGAGTTTGACAAGTGTTCTGAGAAGCTAATGAGGAAAATTGTATGTCCCTTGGAACTGTAATTGTTCCGACGTAGTAATGAAATGAAATACTACAAGCCAGGGCTTTCCTGGGTTTCTTTCGGACAAGAATTATACTAGGCTTGTAGTACTAACACGAACCCAAAGCTCCTTCATTCATGTATAATATTATAATTAATTTTTTTGGGTCCATATAATAAATAAAAGAAAGCACAAACACAGTTAATATATATGATTGAATTTGGGGTGAAATTGAAAGATATGTGGGTAATATAGGTGGGTTTTCTTGCTACTCGCCATAGCCGCAGACGCCATAGTTACAGCGCCAACCCCAGTAGCACCTGATATTGCATCCGCCGCAATGTCTATTGTTCTTTTGAATGTTTATGCATTTCCCTTTGCAGCATGCTTCTCCCTGCTTGCATTTGTGCCCGCACTTGTAACAATTCAAGCTATCAGTCATCACATTCACGCATTTCTTATGGCAGCAATCTTTGGCCCTGCTTCCCTTTGTACGACAAATTCTCGGATACTTGTCGCACGTATAACTGCTCGCCAGTATCCGACTTTGGCCCAGAGTCCGGCTGCTGTTGTTTGAGGATCCCTCCGGTTGATCATCGTCATCTTCGAATTCTTGGTATTCTTCTTCGCCGGCGTAACTTGAAGTTGATGGGCCGTGCGAGTGATCATTAGTGTCGAGATCAGTGGAATCTTCATGGGAGGAGCTCGATATCAACTTTGATGCCCTTATCATGGTGGCCGATAGCAGAATTAGTGAGAGTAGGAAGAGGGTTCTGGCGGTTTCCATGATTTGGGTCGATCTTTGTAGCTGCCCAGAGGGAATTGAATCATGGGTTTGATTTACAGTGCAATATATATACGGCCAAGAGTTGACTATTTGGTATGGAGAAAATTGAATCTGCAAGCCATGCTTTATTCTTCTACTTTTCATTCGTCCAATTTACAGACTTTGTAATTTACTGCTACTGAATTCCGTACTCAATCTCTTGTACACAATATCATTTTTGATTGGAGATGAAGAAAAGTGGCAGCCCAGAGGATCTGTATCTGGATTCTTGAATATACTCCTAATTCTTTAATTTTTTATTCTAATCTCATCTCCTTAGTTCTAAATTAACCACCAAAAATAAAAAACTATTAATTTTCTCCTCTTCTTCGTTATAAAAATTAAACATCTTTATATTTCGTCTTTTTATATCCTCCCAAAAAATATCACTTTTATCAATTTTAACTTGTATCATCTCGTTTCTATTTACTTTTAATTAGTCCAATTAACAAATTCAACAAAGTTTTTGAATTCAAAATGTATTCGATGTTATATGAAAATGTAGAGAAAAATTGACAAGCAAGTTCCGAATGTTATGGCTGACACGTTTCGCACAATGAGTTATATTTAAATTGAACCTTGGCATGATTTTACTCGATTTTATCAATTATATTAATTAAAATTAAACTTAAAACATTAAGGTATAGAATTGAAACTTTTTAAATTTTAGGAGAGAGAAAAAAATTTCATTCAAAAGATTATTCGATTAATTAATTTTTAGTAAATTATATTATACTGTTACGATGTGTCTATAGTAAATTTTATATAGCAACTAAAATCATATTATAATGGCCCGAATGGTCACTTGTTCTCTCCCCCATAACCGATGCACTCCTTCATTTGTACACCAGACATATTGCTATATAGTTTTAGGACTATTATATAAGAATTGTTAATTTTTGCACATATTTTGCACAGTAAGTTTTCTTTTTCAATTGCACATAATTTGTACAATTTTTATTGAGCCTATATTTTGTGTTGAGGTTGAATCAATAACAACTGTTTGAAGTAGAAAGAAATCAATATAAAATGTTCAAACCTGTGAAGTTAAATTTTTAAATGATTCAAATTTAGTGAAGTTAAATTTAAACGTCTAAATCCTCCATACAAACTCAAGCTCAAACTAGACTAATAAAAATTAAATTTAAACACCCTAATTTATCAAATGTTTCAAAAATTAAACCACTTAAATTTATTTTGCGCACAAACACAAGTTAAAGCTCATTGTTGCTTATTTGCTTTGGAGTTGATGACTTTATGTGCTTTCTACATTCAGCATTGTCAAGAACCTTGGACATTGCTTATATGGTAGCTAAACCGTGACAAATTTCTTCCACATTGGTATGTCTATAATATTCACCATCAAAATTATGTAAACCAAAATTTTATGTGGTATCTCCGCTTAATTTCTTCTATTCATGGAATGAGTTACTATTATTACGTGGTTTTCTTGGGAAGGCTCGCTCACCGAGGTTAGAGATAGAAAAAAAATCGGAATGGAAATTATATTTGACCATAGTCGTCTCTAGTCCGGTAAATATTAATTTTCAAAAGTTCAAAATAAATAAAAATAAAATAAGAAAATACATTGTAATTTTAAATGGTCTATTTAGTAAAATCATATAAAATTACGTAACAATCAGACAAATATATCAATTATATGAATTGAAATAAATTTTTAGTTGCGCATATTTTGTCTATGTGAATTAAAACTAAAATTCTTTTGAATTTTATTAAAGAAAGAAATAGATATTCCAAATTCAAGTGATTAATTCTTCCAAAATTTTGGTTACTTGCACTTGCTTTACGAAGTGAGGTTTTTTTTTTTTTTTTTTTTTAATTTCACATATTTTACACAGTGAACTTTTGTAAATAAATTTTGATAGCATATATATGCATGGAGTTCGAATTAATAACAAATATTTAAACCGCCCTTGTAGAAAGAAATCAACATAAAATGTTGCTATAAAATTTAATTGAATGATTATAAGTTAGGGAAGTTAAATTTAAACAACCTAAATTTATTCCCACACAAATTAATTAAGACAACTAATTAATAAAAGCTCCATTATTATACATTTTTAGTTTTGATTCTTATTTTTCAGAGACTATAACAAATTTTTTCTTTAAAAAAATTATATTTTATGATACAGACTAGATTGAATTTATACGTGTCGTAATCAAATTTATACTGATAAATTAAATAATTGAGTTAATATATTATTTTTCATAAAAATAGTCATGTTTAAATGGATATTGTTTTTTATACTTATAATTTTATATTTAAGTTATAAATTATATGAAAAATAATATATAATTAATATTTATTTAGAGTTTGAAAGTAAAAAAAATTATATGTATTGATTGCAAAAGTATAAAAATTAGACGAGTTTTGTAGGATAAAAATTAAATATTAAAGAAACACTAGAGTATAATATATATTATTTTCATCCAAAATAATAATTTTATTTATTATATTATTTTTATCTCAAAATTATAAATTTAGTGTTAATCCTTTAAATTTAGGTTGGGTCAGAGATGACCGTGGTCAATCTTTACGTTACACTAGGTTTGTTTTCTTTCTTGGGATGGCTCGGTCCCCGAGGATTGGAATGGAAGAAATACCATGACTGCACGGCCTTGACACCACTTGGCCGTGCAATTTTATGAATAATTAATTATATTTAATTTGATAAATCATAATTTTCAATATTATGAAAATAATAAATTTGATAAATCATAATTTTTAAAATATTATAGATGTAAGGAATAGCCTAGCTAGTTAGGGTTTTCTGAATTCCAACTTAAAACTTGAGAATTTGTGTTGGTTAAAATTTCTACTCCATCCCTCCTTTAAAAAAAAAAAAAAAATTTTTAATATTACAACAAAACTTTCAAGAAAGAAACAAAAACAATCTTTTTAAGACAGAAATAGTACTAATAACTCATTTTTGGGGGCCAACAAACCGACTAGCAAATGAAACTCTCACAAAAAAAAAAAAAAGAGATTATCAAAAGACAAAAATGAAACAAATCCTCATAAGTTTGAAGGAGAAGAAGATCATCACAGTGAGTTTTATAACTTAAAGCAAATTAACCTACATGGAAACAGCATCCGTACATAGGGTTACAATTACATGAAGAACACTTTGAACTAGCTAGTAGAGTAGGTGTACAACTTTACAAAATTGTTGTTATTGCATAATCAATTTAAGCTAATTAAATGGAATAACTTGCAAGAATGAATGCTAAATGTAATAGCTATATCAATCTCTGAAACTGAAATAACTTGACAGTTTTCATATATATATATATATATATTATATATATACTATATAGTTCATATATTCTCTCACCCTGAAATGTAAGAGGTTTCTTCAATTTGTACAAGGTCAAGCACAGGTGGCCTGGATCTTTGCCAAAGCTGCTTCTGCTTGGACTAGGTATCTCACAGGAATTTCTACATGGTTCCAACCAATTTTGAAATAGTCCCTGATGACACTGATCAGAAGAGCAATAATGGTGAACTTCAATTTTACATCACAAGTTTGGCGACTGCAGAGGCCACAAGAACTGCAACACAAACTTTTCCGAGCCCGTGAATACCTGGAGCATAGATCAACAAGTCAAAGCAACACTCTTTGCGTACCGCATTTAAGATAATGAAAATTTGTCCCCAATCCCATTCCCTCAACCCTCTGAATTGCAAACAGGTGTATGACAAAAATGTGGATGGTGAATGAAAAGATCTAATTGTCTTACTGGTTTGACCAGATGCGGCTGCTGGAAGCGCAGGAATTTTGACGGCTGCAGCAACAGTAATTTTGCACTTCTCAGAAATGAATTTTGACAAGGCAAGGCACACTTTAAAACACACAAACTATTTCAATTAACTGTAAATGTGGATAAAAAGTGTAGGACACATACTCTTGTTGCATGAAGAAGCTGGTATCTGGGTAGGAGAAGGCCAAGGAGCTGGAATGTTATCATTCAGATCACAAAGGAAGCTCAGACCTGCTGAGCTGTCAAATACTGCATCTGTTGGCAAGCTAGGCAAAAGGCAACCAGACTCCACACCTACATAAGACAATGAAGAGTGAACACAGATGATGCGTTTGTTGAAATGTAAGATTGCATCAAGTCTCCTAAAAAGTGTGCCGACTATCACAGGACCCCAAATTTCTCTTCAACTGTCTTAATCACTGACGAACTCGACAATGTTAGAATTTCCTTTCTTTTCTTTTCTTTTCTTTTCCCCCCATTTTCTCTTTTAGGAAATGTAAAAATTGTTAAAAAGGTACTGAATCAGATGTAGTTCAACTTTTAACTAAGAATCCATGAACTCATCTGAAATGCCCAGAATGTATCTCTATCCATTTTGTATTTATCGCTTTGGCATCAACATTTGCAGCAGATCCCAATTAAAAATAAGAATGCCAGAGCAGGAGAACTTTAGGTTCAGTAGCTAATGTAACTTAGCTTTTGCTTATTTTAGAAGGAATAGGAAGAAATGAGTAGTGGATAGATAGATTACCTTGTGGGGTAACTGATGCAGCCATTGAAGATTGCCATATCACATCAACAAGACATCAAAAAAAAAAAACCCTGGATTAACTTCATTTGAATTCACAATTTAACCATCTAATTGTTTCAGCCGTAACATGAAACAAAAGTTACCTTGGACAGAGAAGTCTTTGAGACTAATATGGCACATACTGTAAATATTTTTTGTAATATTAGCTTTCTGTAATTTGAGACCCAAAGATGCAGCACAGTTTAAAGCTTGCAAGTTGGTAACGAAACTCTGATTCTGCAAATGAGAGACAAAGCTGTCCATGGCAGAACAGCAGGCGTATGGGTCACTAGTTCCATTTCCACAAGTCTTTGTAACATGGCTCATGTTGGGAAAAACCAGAGGACATACTGAATTAAAAGGAAACAATTAGTTTTCTACTTAAAAGATATCTGTTGACCACAACCAAATCATCAGACATGGAGAACCAAATACAATTCTGCTCAAAATGATAATTTCACTCTCGAATTGCAGTTAAGGAGGGATGTCAATTGATTAAGAAAACAGCCAGGCATAATAGCCAACAATACCATATGCACAGATAAGACTTTCTTCAACAATCATATATATGCTGAATGCATGCTGAAAACCATTAGATCCCTGAAAATTCCAAACATACATAGGGTACCAGAAAGATCCTATCTACAGTCAAAGTCAATTTCTGCAGCTGTTCAGCATATCCATTGTTAGTATAGCTAACCAAAGAAGATAACTTCTAAAACCTACAAATAAATGAGAGACTGACATTTCAAAATGTAAGGGAATGATCATAAAGTGAACTTCAAACTAAGATTTCTATTGAGCCTGAGAAAAGTAATAATTGAAAAGCTTTCTTTCAGTTAGCTAAAGGGTGTTATTTGGAAGTTATTGTGCGCATTCATGGCTGAGAGGAGAAGCCATGGTTGAGAAGCCAAATACAAGTTAATCTGCAGCCACACCTTTGCAGGTTCAGTCACATATTCATCATTAAGTTCCTTTAATTCCTTAACCTTTAGACAGCAATCTCAAGTGTCTAAACAGGATTTCATTCCTCTGGAGATGTACTCCTTATATGGAGTTTCCTTAATAAAATAGTGAGGCATTTTGATATGTACAAGCATGCATGAATAACCATCCCACCAGTGGTATAACTCCAAAATAATTCTAAACCCAAGCAGCAGACATAAAAATAAAATAAAAACTTTATAATGCCGACCTTTGTTGATTTTGCAGTTAGATAGCCCTCTAAGAACTCCTTTTGCATGAGATGGATCGAGTTTACTCGCTAGCCACCGGAGTGCAATAGTTTTGCAATCATTGACTCTAGTTGAATGGTCAGCTAGGTCATGAGAGACATCCATGCCCATAAGATCATAAGTTTTTCCTGCAAGCTTACCAGCTGCCTCCGCTATAGCATTCTGACAAACTTGCTCACAGCACTCATTTACATTGTCAATCTTCCCGCAGGCTGAAAGAAGGCTGGATGTATTTACCGTTCTCTCAAACTCAAAAACATCCTTGACAGGACAAGAACCTTCAGTAAGGTTTGACGGATGGATAGAGCAAATCTGGTGCAGAGTGTCATTGGCACCCTGACCAACCAGAATTTCTTCGAAGTCTGAAAGACAGGGTTCTGCAACAGTTCCATTTAAAGCAAGCATATTGGTATCTTTACCAGATTGGCCAACAAGAATTGTGAGAGTGGTTTCAACTTGAGGGCAGCATATAACATTGGCCAGATATGGTGCAAAATTACCAACACAATCAATTGCTGTCATGCTCATCATACTTTCCACAGCCTCAAAGTCCAACATACAGAGCCCTGAGGTAGAGAGATTGAAGAACAATGAAATTTTATCAAAACTGGTTACTCCTACTCGCATAGCTAAAGTTGAGCAAAAGTGCAATAACACTGACCAGATAATTTTGGGATAGTGCTATTTGTGAATGGCGAAAATGGAGATGGTGCAAGGAGAGGAAGAAGGGGCTGAGGAGCTTCACTAGGAGGGATCTCAGGTAAAAGATCATCTCTCCTTTTAGCACCTATTACTGAAGTTTCGAGATACTTGGACGAGTAGCAACTTGATGGAAGGAAGCCTGTACAATCAGCAGGATCACAGTAAAGACAGTGGCGATAAGTTATTCTGTTTTACTAATAATGCCAGAAAAATACTTATGTAGTAAATTGTGAGCTTGTGCACAGAAAAAGAAACCTGAGCATATCCATTATTCAAGCATATATTTGACAGAGAAATCATATCCAAACATTTTGTTGGACTAATGATTTCACATTTAAGTTTTAATTTCTGCCATCCAGAATATATTGGCATACAAACATTGTAAGTTCAAACTACAGAAGTTAAAATTTCATGGGTTCAGACCAAAACATCAAACTCCTTCATTGTAGCTTCTATGATGTGTCCTCTACCTACGGCAGAATGAAAAGGTTTCACGGAAACTAAAGAACAACAGGGACATCCCAAGGAAAATTGGAACAAGATCTTGTTTTTCCCAGATCATCCAATTCCAACAGAGAACTACCTTCTACCAACAGTACCCTGACCCTCTCCCACAAAATATATCATGAATTTCTCAAAGAAGGATGGTCCGAGTTGTTGCAAGAAAAGAAAATGGCGGACAGAATCTCCTAGTTCGTCGCTACAAACCCTAATTTTGACGGAACAGCATAACAATGCCGCACCATACAAGAAAGTAAAACCTGAGAAATTACGCCTATCATAGAATAACAACCAAATAACAAATTTTAGACACTGGAAACAATTGGCATTATATCAAGAACAACGTTGTAGTTTATTTCTCATTTTCATTGTAAATATTCTATATGCAGCAATCTTTAGCGAGGTTGGCAACAAATGCAGAATCTTGTACTTCAAATAAACTTCTAATCCAGGTATAACATTGTCAATTATCAACAAAAATTCACCCATTAAAACAACAAAAAAGAACCAGTATTTTTCAGAAAAAAAAAAAGGCACGACTTGAAAATACGAACAGATCGTTCAAAAATCAGGTGAACCCAGATGGAAACAAGGAAAAAATGAGGCAAGAATACTCACAAAGAAGCAGTAGACACACATAGAGAACACACAGGTTGAAACTTTGAGGCAACCCTCCGGCTCCACTCATGCCTACCCTTTTGAGCTGTCCACACACTAGCACTCCCAGAGGAGCTCACTCGCCGGAAAATGCAACAAGAAACGAAAAGGGTTCTCGAGATTCAACCAGAAAACAGAAGAAACTGAGGCTCAGAAACTAATTAATAATAGTACTAGTCCTTGCAATGTGAATGTAGGAGTTTGAGGTGAGGACTACTGAAGAAGGTGGTGGAGGAGTTGGGGCAGCCATGAATGAGCTGCTAATTGTGTAGGGACAGTGGCAGTAATCAGCAATAGCTGTCCGAAATTTGTGAAGGTCCCACCAAGAAATGCTGAGAGAATAAGAGCGAGAGAAGAAAGGGAAATAAAGATAAAATTTTAATCTTTTTTCTGGGGAACGAACTCATTCACTCACTCACTCAGATTATACACAAAACCACCATAACCAGGACACTCTTCAATAACAACTGCTTCCTGCATTAAATTCCATCCACTGCCTTTTTTCACGCTTTTGATTTTGGTTGCAAATGGGACTACCATTTTCTTTTCTCTTTTTTCTTTGTGAACACGCGCACGCTTGGCACGTGACCGTCATTCACGTCTCGCCAACCACCGCCTCTGCCCTCTTTTGCTCCGGTGCTCCCCATTTTTTCTTTTTCACAGTTTCACATTCCTTGTTATTGCGCCGCCGTGCAGCTTAAGTTTTGGGGGGTTTGACCTTCCCTTTTTTTTTTTTTTTTTTTTCTTTTTTCCGCTATTTTTTAAAGGCTTTTGAGACGTATTTTTAAATTTAAATTAATATGATATAATTGTATATAAGCTATTCAAATAAAAAAATTATATTTTATACATATTATTACAAAAGAGATAGTATATAATATTATATGTATTGGAGAGATCGCTGCAAAGGAAAGTCAACTTTGGGTAAGTTTGAGATCTCAGTTTTTGGATTGGGTTGCTATAGAAAATGTTTGGGAGAAATAGAGAGATTTGGAAAAGGGTATTATAGACATTTCATCAATTAAACACAAATTAACCTAAATGTTTCTTATATGAAATAATTGAGTACTATCAAGCTTATCCACATCCAATTAGAAAAAGAATATTCTCTAAACAAAGAGTTGTTGGATATGTGTTTTATAACTATTGAATTATCGAAAATACAATAATAATTATTATTGTGCTCGTATCTTACTTTATTGAATGTGTGTTTTGGAAATTTCATATATTTTTAAAACTGGTCGAGTGTTTTGTACTCTATGCTTCTTTTTTCTTTTTCCTTTTGGCGTCCAAATATGAAATCCAAGGCAGAAAATAAGGAAAATGCATGTGTGAACTCTTGCAAGTAGAGGAATATTAGGTTCTACGTTTGTGGATCACAGAAAAAACCAACATAAATAAATGGGCCCTACAACAGTGTTTCGTAGTGGACTGCTAGGGGCTGGCTGATCCATAACACATCATTCCTATAACAATATGGGCTTGTTACTAAATTATAACTTCCATGTCCAAAAAGTAGTCATCCAAAAGCCCAACCCAGAATACGGTCCATATTGTCCATCTGAAATGGGCTGAAAAGGAGCTAATCCTTAAAAAAAATAACATTGGAAGAAGTAAAGAGGGAGAAGATAAGCCAACTCAAACATATATTAGTGGAATATTTGGTTTGAAATGGGAGTACATCTCAATCAAACACTTGACAGTTGATCCAATGGTGGGCCTCCAACCCACTGTTTTCACTTGAATGTAAAGTGGGCCTCCCACTCTCAATTCCATCCACCATTTTTGGGCCACAAAAAACGATACTATTTTTTGTCAGTCCTTTCCTCTTCAATACTCAGCAGTTAGCAGGTTGTCATCGAGGTTGAGCCTTGACACTGACAATGACTCCCCTTCTTCTCTCCTCCTCCTCTTAGTGGAGGGATTAGGCCCCTCTAAATATCCACAAATTCAGGCCTTTCTAAACAATTTTTTTGGGCTTGTCCGAGTAAAAAATATTATTAAAAAGACTTTTTCTCATCCTCGTCCAAAATTTATAAACTAATTTGAGTGTAATATGATTTAAAAGTACATCCGGTCTGTTCGGTAGTAGTTCCCGCAAGATACTTCATGCATAAACCAACCCGAAAAAAAAAAAAAGAGAGAGAGAAGCAGTGGCTGATAACCCTCATGACCTCAATCAATAGAATGATTAAAAGAAATTTGCTAAAAAAAGAATTATGTCCCTTTCTGGAAAAAGGTAAGGCATAGGGTAAAGCATTTGGGAAGTTGGGAGTGAGTGTGGGGATAGGGCCACCTCCTCTTCTTCTTCTTGAGTTGGCCTTTTGTCCACTTGTGCCCTCTTATCTATATGGGCCCAAACCTATCAACTTCTATTAAAGGCAATTGGGTTTTGGTTTTTGCCCTATTTTTCTGGGTTTTGTGGACTTGGATGCTTTGGACCCCTGTTCCCGTAATCATGTAACAGGTTTTTTTTTTTTTTTTTCTTTTTTAGGGAAAAATAAAAAAATATTTTACTAGTAAGAGTCCCCAAAGAAAGAATGAAACCTATCGGAGATGAAAGGAGAAAATAAGATAAAGGAGTGCTATGTGAGAATTCAAACTCGCACCTTAGTATAATTTATCCTTTGCTCACTGAATTAATTCCAATGATTCTAATACATAATATGTTCCATTAAACTGTATTTGTATTTAATAGGTTCAATTTTACTTGATCGTACTTGTACTTTTGAAAATAATTATCCTCTCTTATTTTGTGTTATCTTTCTTGATTCAAGTACAAGTTTCTTTTCTTTAATTAGCCACCAAGAACAATATGAAAACGAGCCATCCCATTTGAAGAAAAGCCCATTTTTCCATTCCATCCCCCGAAAAAAAAAAAAAAAAAAAAAAAACCAGTTTCCTTTTGGTAAAAGAGAAGATGGCGAAGAAGCAGCAGTCTAACAATGACAATAGTTGAGCCGCCAGCCAGGATGTACAAGAATCTTTGAATTTACCACTCATTCAGTCAAGATTCTTGAAGATGCCCCCAGTTCATATGCTCTCTGTTTTCATTTTTTGCGGAGCTCAAATTTTATCCCCATTTTCTGCGAATCTTGATTTTAATAACCCGTTAAAGCAATTGTGTTTTTGCCATTAAGATAAAAGAGTCTGTCTCCAAGAAATCATACATGGCACCCTCCCACTTCTGCTCTAATCATTACTCACCCAAACATCCAGCCCCCACCATACTTGAATGCCTCCTTACACAGTAAATATTCAGATAATTTTTCAACAGAATAATGGATTAGAGATTAAGACCTGCAAATACAAAAGCTTTTTTTGGATAGAGAGAACGACCTCCAAGAATCATACACTGTTCTTATAGATTAATGCCTGGGCTCAATCGAAGTCTTATGATGACTCAACCAACTCATATTCCATCGTCTTCTTTTCCAATTTCTTCCACAAAATTTTAATTAAAAATCGACCTGAATCATTGCCCAATACAATTTTATAGCAACAACAACAATGAAAATGGTGCCCAGATTCTTCTTACTCAATTTCATTTCCTAATTCCTCACTTTCAATTCACCAATATTTGATTTTGATGATGATCCCTAACCCGCTGCTTAATCCTCCTCCATTGATCATCATCCATCGTACCCGGTTTGACTCCACACCGCATCTCGAACTCGGCTCATGTCACGGCCTTTAAGGGTTCTCCCGACGCCTTCGAATACTGAATTAGCAGCGGTTTGCCGGCTGCGTGCGTACTCACGCGCCAAGTATTCATGCGGTGGAACCCATTCGGAATCCGGGTCCTCGGCCCCATCTTCTGAATCGTGCAGGGACTCTACCGAGTCGACCCGGTAAATCTTTGACCAATCCGGTACATTTACTGGGGCCGAGGATGCTATTTGCCGTCCACGTGGCGATGACAAACCGCCGTCATCCTGCTGCCCGCGAAACTGGTGCACGATCCTAGGCGAAGAGGTTGTTTTGTTAGGATCCTCGAAAGCTAGTGACAGCCCACCCACCTGCCGATGGTGGTCCGGGATCGGTGGAGGAGGGCGGCGGTGGCTTCTATAACCGTTACTGAAGCTTCCATAGCTCTCCACGGAAGCGCTTGGACTCCACGCGCTCA
Source organism: Knoxia roxburghii (assembly GCA_030378225.1). Classification (NCBI taxonomy): domain Eukaryota; kingdom Viridiplantae; phylum Streptophyta; class Magnoliopsida; order Gentianales; family Rubiaceae; genus Knoxia; species Knoxia roxburghii. Next base: position 2,710,919 of record CM059415.1, read on the forward strand.
TCGAACCATGTACGAACTGATCATCCCTGTTGACCATCCCATCCACCATTGACCAGACGTCATCCTCCCCGAGCTCCGGCGCGTTGTTAACCCTCTCTTGACTTTGATTGTAGCTGTAGCTTCCTAACAACCTTTCACTTCTACTCGACGTCAATCTCCGACCCTTCGCCATTGACACCGTACGTTGACGACAAAATTCTTTTTAAATCCTATTCTCCGGCAACCCAGTTCAAAAATTCCCTTACTGATACGTGGGGTTGCCGGAGTCTTGATTACCCGGCGGCCCAAGTCGAGGAAAATCCTTCTCCAACTCCAGAAAAAAAAAAAAATCAAATCTTTGTAAGTCTTTCTTCACTTGTTTATTAGTATCAACTTGTGAATTGTGTGTGAAACGATGGAGCGATGTGCTATAACTCCATTAATTGGCAAATAAAAAAGGAGGAATAAAAACATAGACTGAGCTTGGAAGGCCGGATGTGTATATATAGGATGATTGACGGACTGGCTGCATGAGAAATTGAGTGCGGAAGGTTCAGCGCTGAGGAAATGAATTTCATGTGAATTTGGGGTTCATTTTGTCTGCATTTCGTTGATGTTGCAATGAGGAGGACAAAAGATATATAATAAATTGTGGGGGAGAAGAATAGAATAGAGAAGACGAAACTCACCAAACTGTAAAATCAGGAACAATTTGCTTTGCTCAGAGAGTGGAGCCAAGTGGTGGTGCCCTCAGCCATTGGACATCGACAGCGACGCGCTTTTGGAAGGGAGTGCCCTGCACGTGTCATGTATTACTGAATAAATAGCTACTTCGCTACTTCCCCATGCGATCATTTAAATCGCCTTTCACGATGACAAGTTTAATACTAACAATTAAAAATTATTTTTTAAGATAAATAACTGAAATTATTTGAATATAAATATGCTAGTATAAAAATATATAATACTAATAAATATATTTTTTTATTTGTTATACATACATAAATAAAAAATATATATTAAATTAAAAATTATTTTTATGAAATAGAGTTGCAGAAAATAATACTAATCATTTTGTCAAGGACGATAATGAGCTCAATTCCGTGGGCGGGATCGTGGTGGCGTGAAAATTTTATTAATCACGTTTTACCTTGTATTTTAAATTATAATTTATAGAACTAACCTTCTAAATTTATTATTATTATTTTAAATGAGATATTGTGAACAAATATATTAAGACAAAAGGATTGTAATTCAGTGTAAACACTCATCATTTAAGACAATAAGTATGGAGTGAAACGAATCTATATTTAACTCAAACATTTTTAAATAAATTCGACAAAAAATAAAAAATACTTTTACAATATATTATATACTCTAAATACACAATTAGTCTTATATAATGATCTTGTTACACAATTGGTTCTACACGTTTGAAACTCGACAAATTTAGTCATAAACATTTCTAAAATTAATATATTTAATCTAATTTAAGTTTTTAAAATAGGATTTAACGATTGATTGGCAGCCGTTAAATTACCTCCCACTTGCTAGCTTACGTGGTGGCCACTGGATGCTATGTGGCAGTCAACCGTTTATTCACATAACCCATTTCTACCACGTGGTAACTTACGTGGATGCCATGTGCAATGTGAGCGGACTGTTTGTAGTCACGTGGCAGCCAATTGGCGTACGAGTGAACGGATAGAAAGTGACAGCCACATGACAGGTTACTTAACGGCTGCTGAATCAGCCATTACGTTGTTGTTCATTAATTGAAACGTTTAGAACTAAATTTAACGAGTTCCAAATGTGTATGACCAATTGTGTAACATGGTCATTATATATAATTAATTGTGTATTTTTTCCTATATTATATTATACACTCTGAATGAATCTCTATTTGAGCTGAAAAAGAGTAGGAATAGAGAAAGAGAAGCCGGCCATTTGTTACACTTCAAGAAGAAAGAGATAAGAAGATGGGGGAGTACTATTGCCGCATCACAAAAATCTTATGCTTCCTAATAATAAATTTGGAAAAGTATATTATTGGCCAATTTTTTTTTTTTTCATTTACTATCTTTAGATTATCAAAATATCTATATTAATGACACTTTAATAATAAAATAAGAGAAAATAATAATCGATCATGAACGATAAATTAAAAAAATATATATTGATAAATACAAAGTGAATTGATTAATTGTCAACTATATTTAATGATGGTCGGTCTCACTAGGTTACGTGGTAACTCATTTAATTATTACTCTTATTTGTGAATGTGAAATTTTGGACAAAATGTCACTATGCAATGAGTAACGTTTTCGAAATGTATATGTTGAGAGAAAACAAGAATGCCCACATTGATGAGAATGAGGACATGAACGTTTTCGAAATGTTCATATATATTGGAAACTCATAAACCAATATTCAACAATATATAAATGTTCGAATCTCATATGAATTAATTGTTAAAATTTTACCATTTCAATCGAAAATATTAAAATGTAATTTATACCTATTGCAACAAATCCTCCATTTCATAGAGTTTGGGAAACACAAGTTTGATCGAGAATTATAAAAGATAATAGAAAATGCTCATAAAATATGAAACCCAATAATTATTGTGAGAATTATTCAAATTAAAGGTGAAATTAAAAGGATAAAAAAAAAAAGAAATATAAGAGTTTCGACTAGGTCTGCTCTATGAACATCCATCAACTCTCAATCAAGAGGTGGTAGGAAGAATGATACAAAGGATGAAGATGGTCTAAAAAACATAAGTTGGGTTCTAGTTCTCGAGTTAATCAAAGTGATTGAAACAGTTTGATCAAATAAAAAGGTAACAATGATATACGAGAAGTTTGTGAAATTTTTTTAATTAACTTAGTAAATCTTAACTTTTAGAATAATTTAAATATTCATATGGTAAAACGAATATACAAAGAAATGTTAATTACTCCTACTAACCTAAATGTTTATAAACACAAAAGATTGTAATGAATATTATTTTTATGATTTTTATATAAATAGTTGAAGTTTGATTTCAAAATTAACAGTTATCAATAATATTTCCTTGGTTTTTTTATACTCTTATTGTCTTATAAAAATAAATAAAAAAACATTTTTGTTTAAAAATTTTCTTGACCAATTCGATAACCTTGGATATTCTCTAAAGGGGGAGAAAATAAGAAAAATGGGAAAAGGAAAAAATAATAATTAAAAAAAAAAAAAAAGGAGTGTAGAAAGTATATGATGGGGCACATTGAACGGCTGAGAATGAGGCTGGTGGGGAAACTGTGGGTCCTACTATTCACCCCTTGTCTTTAATGGAATTAACAAAAATAAATAAAGCCTTATCATCTTTTCTTTTACCATTTCAATATATCCAAAAATTCAGAGGTCCCCCCAAACCCTTACTATTGTTCTCTAATTTTAAATTTTTAATATTATTTTAGTTTAATAAATAGTATTATTATCTTAAATTGATTAATATACAATTTAAATTAAGGTTATGTTTGTTTATATTTAATTTCATAGAAAACAAACATACAAATAATTGATGTTATAATTAAAAAATAAAGATAATATAATTTTTTAAATTAAATAACAATAGAATGTTAATTTATTCGAAAGAATATATAACCAATTTATTTGTTACTAGTTATTTATTTAGTTCCAAAATATCAAATTTTTTTATTATGTATTCAATTTCAATCAAAGGGATTTAATAAATGGTTATTATTTGTCTCTTAATTCCTGTTAATTATTGAACTACCTTTTAATAAATTACTCAAACTTAATGAATAAATTTTATTGGCAAAAGAGATATATTTTTCGGGAGAAACATAATTAATAAAAATGAAGATTAAATAATAGTTAATACTTAATTTATCTGAATAAATTTTAAATATTTTATGTAAAAAGCAAAAAAAAAAAACATATTATTTAATTTAAGATATACATTTAATTTTTTTAAATTATGGAATAAAGGACACGTGAGTAATATTGAATTGAGGGACATCATCGCAGTGGCGAGTGGGCGTGTAGCGTGATGGCGTCATGTCGGCCTAGCCTAAGTAAGAAAATTTGTAATTTATATATACCGCGCTGTAAATAAATTTCAAAATTTACCGCACAAGCGAAAAGGTAGAAAGAGCGTGAAAAAATAGAGGAGATATAGCGTGATGAGAGGGCCCATTTTCTTCATCGGACATTTCTGGGCTCTCATGCAATACCCCCGGTCTTATTTTGGCTTTGCATGCTCTATCTCTATGGATTATGGACCCCATATATAATTCGTCTTATAAAAACAATTTTCTATTATTTTCTAATATATTTTATAAAGATCAGAGATGATATTCAATGGTGCCCCATAGGGTGTAATTATATTTTTATATCACCGAAAAATATTAAATATGTGATTATGTTACTGGAGCAGTTGACGAGTAGACTCAAGACTGTTATTTTATTAAACAAAATTCTTATTAAAACGATAATATTTCAATGACGATAGACAAGAAAACAGCAAAGAATATGTGGAGATTTTTGTTTTCTTTTTCTCATCAGGACTTTTTTTTTTATCCCATCATTTATTCATCTATTTTCAATAATATTTATTTTTTATTCTTCTTAAAATTTGTACTTTATTCTGAAATTTTTAGTTCCGTTCCGACAATATCCTTTTAATTTCTTAGATTCTATCCTATGTCTAACCTGATTTGTGAAATATGCAAATAGTATCTTATGTGGGCTATAAGTGGCATAGGACGATTTGAAAAAAAGGAAAAGGAAAAGGAAAACCCTAAAGTTTGATAGTTATGAAGAATGATGCATGGCGTGTTAACAAGGCATAAGTAGTAGTAGTATTACTAATACTACAAAAATGTCTTTATTTATAAATCTTGTTTGCATTAATATTTGGTCCACCTTATTTTGATTGGGTAAGTAATTGACTTAAAATCAATTGGCTAATCAACTCAAATTCTTCAAATGACACCCTTCACCAACTATCCCTTTCAATTCTGTTGGCACTCGCCCCCCTCCCCCTAGTTTTTAGGACTTTCAAATATAATAAAGAAAGATAAGTTTACGACGAATTGTTCAGTGTTTTGGCAGCTAAAGAACTGAGAGGTTTTGCAAGGGTTGTAAAACTACCATAAAAAGTTTGATGATGGTTTGAATATGATGTTGTAAACGTATCGTACTGCAAAGTGTAATGTCTTAACATTAGATTTTGACTTCTTCCTGTGTAACAAAAGAAAATAAAAGAAAGGCCATGGCCTTGCCAGTTGTCACCATCCATTTTCAATGCCACATTTTGCACTCATTTTCCCTCCCATTAGCCCTTTTCTTATTCTTTTTGGTATGTCATGCCATTTTGAGACCTGGAAAAAAAAAAAAAAAAAAAAAAAAAAAACCCCAGCCATTTGAAACATATGAAATGCCCAGTGATTTGAGTGTCAATGATCCATTGGAGTAGCCTAAAGTTGTGTAGGAGATGATGAGTAAGATAGTTTATGTATTGACCAAATTCATGGAGATTTAGTATGGGTTAGAAGTTGTTCATAATGGGCAATAGGAATCAAGAAAGTATTTGACATTATAATTTTCAAAACTCCCATTCTAAGAAAGTTGCATTAAAGTTGCTCCCATTCCAATTTTCAAGAATTGTGCATATATTTTGCAATTTAAAGAATTGGGATTTCAAATGTTAGTATATACGTACCTAGAAATCATAATTATCATTAATTCTTTTTTTATATTAAAATCCAAAATTAATCATCATAGTATAATAAGTTTCTGATTTTGATCATCATCCTTTAAAAACTATTTTTAAAATCATCGTATTTTTGTTTAATCATTTTATTAACATGCTCCGTATACCACTGAGGAATAATTTTTTATGAGATTACTTTTGTCAATTCACTCATGTGTCACTTCTTTTATCTCTTCTTAAGTTACAGGGTTAATTTGGTACTTTCCTGATCTCCCTATTCAACACCTCATACCCTTCTTTCCCAACCTCTTTCTTCTTCTTGGTGACCATACCTTTTTGACTTCTGTATCTTCTTCCCACTTCTTCTTCATTCTCCTTCTTCTGCCATAGCCATCACCACCGCCATCAATACACCTCCCATTAAATTCTTATCTCCTCCTCCCCCTCTCTCTCTCTTTCCCCCTTTTCTTCGATCACCCAATTTTTATTTCATCACCACAATCAATCTACCCGATCATCACCATCCGTCCACCATTACTGCCATCAGTAACAAGTTTCAACATTCATCATAGGACAAACAATAAACAAATATTTTTAAAATTAAATTCTCTCCAACACAACAAAGAGAACTGCTATAAATGTTAAATTTGCCTAAATTCAAAGTAACCCTCCAAAAGCCGGTCGCAGTCTCTGTCACGATTTAATTTGTCCAAATACAACCCAGAGGGGCACCAATCAAATCACCACCATTCAAAATTGAGCTCAAGGTTAGTGAAGTTGGTGGTGGAGGGCTGAGGGAGAACGGCACTGTTAAGCCAGGTAGGGGCGGTGTTGGTGATGATGATTAGAGGAAGATGAAGAGGGAGGAGTAAATAGGAGTGAAGAAGAGTGGTCAGAGATATTGTTTGGGAAGGCCATCCACAGATGCAAGTGATTGGTAAGTATGACGAAAATTAATTAAAAGAAGCTTATAGGTGTATTGACGGTGGCAGTGATTAAGTTGTGGGGTTGGTGGTGATGGCTATGGCAGAAGAAGGAGAATGAAGAAGTGGGAAGAAGATAGAGAAGTCAAAAAAGGTACGGTCACCCAGAAGAACAAAGAGGTTGGGAAAGAACGGTAAGGAGATAAGGAAAGTGAAAAAATAACCCAGCAACTTAAGGAGAGATGTAAAAAAAGTGATACATGAGTAAATTAACAAAAGTAACCTTATAAAAAATGATCCCTCAGTGGTATAACGGGGCATGTTAATAGAATGGCTGAAAATGAAAAAAAAAAATAAAGTATGATGACGTTAAAAATAATTTTTAAATTATGATAATTAAAATTATAAATTGACTATAATATGATGATTTATTTTGAAATTTATTTATTTTTTTAATATACAAAAGTTTTACAAACAAATACACTATTCCAATCCAAATGTGAGGGATTAAAATATTAAATATAATATTCCGTGAGTCGAGTTAAATTAAAAATAACTTTATTTTTACTTCAAATAATTTATAAAATCTTGTCTCACATTATTAGTATATTAATTGAATGACTTGTATATAAGTTTTGTTTTATATATTACTAATAATTTTGATATGAGTTAACCATTTTGAATTAGTCTATGAGATTAGGACGTTAGATACACGTTTTTGATAAAATACAAAATTATTTTGACCCATATTGTATGCATTCATTCTCGTCGTCTTAGTTGTCTACTCCCTCCATTTTAATATATGGGTCATTTTGATCAAAATATAAATATTAAGACGGTAATTAATTTTTGAAAATTTTCATAACTTTTAATTGTTAAACATGTTATACTCCTATTCAATGCATTTTTGATAATAATGCTATAATTTAAAATAGTCATGATAAAAATAAGTCCCAATAAAATTGTAAATTAAATAAAAGTAATAAAGTAAAAACAATGAATTGTTTTCTAGAAGTAGACAAGTGATTTATATTTTAACCGATTTTTTAATGAGTAAAAATTATTTATATTTTGAAATAGAGGTATGGCCATTTTTTTTTCCTTAAAAAAAAAAAAAAAAAAACCACCAATGATAAATTTGTTTAAATCTAGGTGGCTTTATAATATACAAGTACATTCCTGACCCACAGAAAGTAGTGTCAATATATGTAAGAAAATACAAAATGACAACTTAATAATTAAACAACTTTATTACTAGGGATAATAACAAAACCGACCGCACCACATACGTAGTATGTTTAATAATAATATTAATAATGTTTTTAAAAAAATTAATAATAATAATAAAATATGGGCCGGGTCAGAGACAACATTAGGGTTGGCGCAGAAGCTCTTTTTTATTTTTAGTATGTGTGTATAGAATCAGGATCACAACTGCTATTCATTCCCGATTGATTCCCATGTGATCGCATGCTTGACAGGTTTCATCAACCTTCCATCTCTTATTCATCACTCATTGTTATGATCCCTCTTTTTTATTCCGCTCTTATTAAAAATTTTATGGAATAATCATAGCATCGGACGAACCAACTAATTTCATTAGTCGATTGATTAAAAGGGTGGATCTTTGCTCAATTCTTATATTATTATTTAGGGTATAATCTTGAAAATGCATAAATTATAATATAAAAATATGTAAATTTTTAAAATATGAAAAACACGTCAAATATTATATGAAAATACGTAATTTTTTAAAATATGAGAATACATCAAATATAACTAGAGAATATATTAGTTATGAAGTATAATCCTAACATAACATGATATAATTTGTAATTCTTGCTAAGTTCAATTATTGCTTCTCTCGATTTTTGGATTATCTATACTATCGATAATTTACACGTTGATCTTCATCCCTGCTCGAGTACGGTTTCCTCTATCCAAACTTGTCTAAATGTGAATATTATTAGTACTAGAGAAAGAGAGGCGGTGATATTATGAACCTAATTATGCAAATTCATTTCTTTATTGATTGGAACCAATGAATTTTGAAGGCACAACATTTATTTATTAATAGGGGGAATCCTTAATGATTATTTTAAAATTTGAAAGGTGAGTTTGAGATGAATTGGTTTTAGTTGTGAATTGTACCATGAAATTAATTAAAATGTTGGATTTTTTTGTTTTCGATAATTTATGGTATTTGATTGATGATCCAGCCAATCGAATATGAATCTTGCACGAGCGTGGCATACGTCAACTCAATTTCTTCAGTTATCGAAAATTCAATTTATTAGATTCTAGTATAAACGTACGCTACCCTTCCACGCTACTCGTAGCGCGTGTCATTTAATCACACACCCTCTAAAATCAATGATTGGGAGACAAAAAGATTCTTCTCTTCTTATTTCTTTCTCATTCCTCTTTAATATGAAATATATATATATATATATAATTCTTTTATTAGTATAGCCTTCTTATTTATTATTTCATTCTTTAAAATTTGTAGGTGTGTTTGTTTAACGAGAATGATAATAGAGTATAACTGATTATTTTTAATTTGTTAAAATCTTTATTTTAACGACAATTATATAGCATGAGATTATTATGTGAGTAAACAAATATCTTAGATAATCAAATAGTGCATTTGTTTTGCAAAAATAGGAATAGAGCAATTCTAAAATGGTGATAATCACATTCATTTAATAATTTTTGAGTTATCAAATTTTTATTATTTTCATTTTTACCAAACAAACACACAAATTGTCTTTGCTTTGATGTCACAACAAAATCATTTTTCAATGATTTTATTTTTATTTTTGTACAACAAATACACCCTTAAAATATAAAGTATTTTACGTTCAATTCGTCGACGGGACGAACCGATCATCCAGAGTTCCTATAATTACATTTTTACTGTGGATCGAACAAAACATATATTTGTGAGCCGCACATCTTCTAAAAGAAAAACTAAATTTGAAGGACAAAAATTGTCCAAAAGTGACCATATTAGTAAAAGTATTTTATTATCATGAAAGGAAATGATTAACTGAGGAAGAATAAAAAGATTGATGGATGATGGATGGTGAATTAGTGATCCTGGGAAAATGAGTCGCAATCAATATGGGGAACCACCACTACCACCACCACCCCCACCACCACCAAAAATCAAACAGCTACTCCGATAGTACAACACGAGTGCTAAATCACCACAACAGCTAACGACTGGTGGGCTCCCGCTTTTGATCTCCAAGCGTGATCACTCTACAGTTGTTTGTTTGTAGGGAAGCGGCCATTTACAGATATGAAAATTCCAGCGCCAAAAACAGCAGCCGGAGGGGACGGGCGGATCATGCATCATGGATCATGGATCTTCTTCCACATCTTGTGGTAGGGTTAGTCGTACGTTATCTATCACGTCTTCTTGATTAGATACCAGAAGAGACCTCTCTCTGGTTCCTCTTAATTCTCGAAAATCTGGAGAAAATTTAAAAACTGGAGCTTCCATTGTTGTAATTGTAATCATGGCTGCAGTAGAAAAGATGATGATGATGGATTAGCAACTTCCGATGGAGGAGAAGCTTCTGCTTGTTTGTTTAGTCAAAGCATTATGTGTTAAAAGTAGTATATTATTAACATTCATGCATGATCTTTGTCTACTTTTTTGACCATTTTTTAGCATCTTCTCTACTGCAAGCAGTAAGTCGTACTAGCAGCCCAGTTGGGGATTCCAATTTAGCGGTCTAAGTACAACGTCCCCTCCATTCTCCGCACCGTTGTTTTAAATTATAATATCATTACTATTAATATTCATTTCCAAACTATACTGTTTATCAATAATTCAGGGTCTGTTTAAATGATTCAGAAAAAAAAAAAAAAAAAAAGGTCTGTTTAAAGGGTTTGAAAATGAGAGAATCAGAATCGGAATAATTTTGAGTTTTTGATTTGGGATATGAAAGTGAGGAATGGGTTTGATTTTTAGATATTAAAGTTTTGTCAAACTGACTTCTTGGGATTTCTTGTGTAACCAAATGCGCGACCAAACATAAACATTATGATTTTGATTTTGTTACAATAAACTAAATATAAAAAAATTATAATAATTTCATATAATTAAACTCATATTTATTTACACTTTTATCAAACTCATTTTAAATTAGATTTTAGACAATTTTATTATACGTCCCTAAACTCATGTTGATTTCGATTTGAGACCGTTTTAATAGACACCCTAAAAACATCTATGATGATTGATGTATAAAGTGTGTAGTGGGAAGTTAGTACATTTTGGCTTCCTTTTCAACTCCACCCAATCAAATTCCCTTCACTGCACCATCCAAAGTGCTTCTTCTTCCTGGCTAAATGTTTGCATGTCAGGGGCACATTCGAGATTTCAATTCATCAGATTTCAGAAATCTTGATTCAGAGAGATTGGATCCCATCATCATCATATCCATGATCTATGATCCATCCATCCAAAGTGTCATCACAAGATATTGCCAATACCTGCAAGTCTGCCCAACAGAGTGGGTATGGGTGGATCTCATTTTGGGCCATCGATGGGCTCGACGGTTATATTGGGCTGACAATACCTGGTTGTAAATATTGCATTTTTTTTTTTTTTTTTTTAAACTAAAATTATTCTTGCCACGACATGAATTGATGAGGACGAAAATGACGTTGTAAATACACAGACGCCAAACACTTCATATTATCACCACCTTTTTTTTTTTTTTTTTTTTTTTTTTTCTCTCTTTCTATCATTTTAACACTTCAGTGTTAAATAAAACACAATTTAATCATATTAAATTGTAAAATATTTTATAGTTTTTTTAAAACTAATTTCTAAAATATTTTGCATAAAAAAGAAAAGACTGATAGAATTTGATTTTAGCTAGTGGTATCACTTATTAGGAAATGATGAGAAATAAAATTAATTTGGATATATAGGAGAGGGATGGTCCCCAGCAAGAATGATGATGAGTTGATGAGAATAGGAAAAGGAAATAGTTGTAACATAGGCCCATACATAAAACACAATCTTAGTTCTCAACTTCTCATCCTAATTTCCATTTTCCAGTGTAATTTTAGTTTATGATACAAACCCAGAATATTCAAAAAAAGATGATCATGTAACCCTTGATCTTGCATACAATTAGTAGCCAATGCCCATCTGGGCTGCTCAGGAATCATATCAGGATATATAAGATGTCACCAATGGCCTCAAATGGCTACTCCAAGAACATTGGAGTTGTTTATTTACTTCATCCTTTGCTTAAGAACATTGCGCAACTGTGTTTTTTGACTTTCTATTCTTGCTTCAAAAAGATTGGCTGCTTTCAAACCATTCCTCTGGCTCACTCGCGGCCATTCGATGCATCCTCTCATTGCTCGATCGATGTGTGGATTCAGTTGCATAGGCAAGCACCAATGTCGTCGTTGAGCCAGCTCCTGATTCTGATAATAGTAACCCCCTTCTGATGCTGCTATTTCTGGAGTAATGTTTGATTGGTTTGTAGGAAGCCTTAAGTTGTCATCAATTGGTATTGTCTTCAGGGCATGATCATCAGTTTCTGCAGCATAAGGTGAGGATTTCCAAAGCTTTCTGAAAGATGATGGCCCTTTTTTTTTACTCTTGGCATTTAGAAGTTCTTGATTTTCTGCATTATCCTTACCAATCAATGTGCCTGGATTAAAGAATCTGTTTCCATCGGTACTATCAGCAGGGCATGCCAAATTTTCACTGAATCTGGCAATCCTGGAACTACTATCACGATCAATGTCATGTAGCAAGCTTTTAATGGACTCAATAGCTTTAGGGCTGATGATATTGTTATGAAAATCAGAGGACTGGCTAGGAGACAACAGGCCTGGAAATTCATCAATGCCTGTTTGACTTTCTGTTCTTCCATGATGGTCTTGAAGATTTTCAATAATTCTGTACATGTCATTTGCAGGTGATGATGATGATCCATTGTAGCATAGTTCCTTTGAGTCTTGAATACTCAAGGAATCCATGCCCGCCTGCGCTCCACGTTCGATTATCTCAATAACATCTGGAGAAGCTGCATTGTTGGATCTCAACAAGAAGGCCTCCAAATCTTTTATCAGATTGTTCATCTCCAAATACTTCTCTTCAAAAATCAACTTGGCATCGATTAGTTTCATCTGAAGACGTTCCTCGCGCCAAACCTCGGTCAGTTGCATCATATTTCTCTCCTCATCCACCTCTTCTTGGATCCTTGCATATTCAATCTTCATAGCTCTGATCTTTGCTTTCTGCTCCTCTAAATCCTGACCCAACTCATGACACACATTCTCCAGGAACTTCCTGGTGCTCTTTTCTTTCTCAAACTCCTGCATCATTTGCTTGGTAGATAACTTGGCATCAGCCAAATCATTCAGCAGCTTAGAATTAACATTTCCCATATTTTGACAGTTCCTCCTCTTCTTTTCAAGCTGAACGTTTAATTCGTCCACAATCAGAAACAGTCTCTTGCGTTCTGCTCTCTTCCAAGACGCCAGTTCTTGATTAATCCCCCTCAACATGTGCCTCAGCTTCCTCCTAAACAAATGCCGCTCAGTTTCAAGCTCTTTTACGCGATTTCGAGCTCGGCCCAGTTCAATTTGCAAAGCATAAGCCACTGGGAACGTTCCCAATTGCTGATTCTTAAGAAACCTCACGACATGGCGAAAACCTTCGATGTGACTCTTTCTAGGACAGCCATGATCGCACTTATTTGAAGCTCCCCCCATTACAGTTTTAGCATTTGGCGAGTATGAATCAAGCTAAAAAACAAATTATATTGTAATAATTGAATTGGAAATTGAATACCATATCTTAAGTAAAGCATTCCAGTCAGCTTCCACATTCAGCAATAAAAATTTCATCTTCACAAGAATAATTGTTTTTCTGCATAATCCCTCAATCTCTAATCATATAGAACGAAGAGGGAAATTCAAGAATTTTCAATTTGATAAAAACCCATCATTTTGGAGAAAAAACACAGCGTCAAATATCGAAATTAAGAAAATGGAACTAGTCCCCACTGACAACAAATACAAAGATTGAAGCTTTTCCACAAATTCTCTGACGAATATAATTAAAACCAATAAAAGAGAAAAAAAAAAAAAACGCAGATTTTCCATTTATATTAATGATGTGATGTGAAGTGTACACATTTAACAATAATATATATAGTACTGTAACATGGTACATACCGCAACTAGTAACGGATCGAACCGCCCATGCTGAGGACGCCACGTCACACTAGCACCGCCACCGCTACACTTTTGAGCAGCAGCCAAATGCCGCCACATCTCCGCTGCCAGCTTCCTCGCTGACCTCCCAACCACCGGTACTCCGCCTCTCACTCGCCGGATCCTCCCCTCTCCTTCTCCCACCGGAGCTGATCCAGCAACAAATCCATTCAATTTCCGTTCAAGAACTACTCGACTTGGCATATCACCCCAATCCCACTTCAACTTCCGCCCTCCACCACCTCCCCCCTTCCTCTTCCTCCGGGAACTTGTGCAGAACTTGCATCTAACACCATGCGTGTCCCATGAAAGCTTGCAGGGTTGATCTGAATTTTCCATTTTGGGAAGCTTTAAGGGTTTACAGTGGAAATTATTAAATTTTCTTGATTATGAACAATGTCGTCACTGCGTGAGTGTGTGTTCCTGAGAAGAGGAGGCTGTAATTTATATAGGAGGAGAAGGAATATGAGAGTTAGTAGAAGCAGTGGCACAGAAATTCATGGCAGTTCGTACGTAGGTCATTTTCTAACTAATAAATACTTATACTATTTGCAGTGGGTAAATTCTCCTCGTTTCCTCATCACTTTTGCTCACTTAACTCTTTTTTTCTTTATATATTTTAGTTTAATAATTAAAACGGTTATTCTTTAGGGTCGAAAAATAATCTTTTCATATGTAATTAGGGATAAATTTATTGAATACTTTGAATTATTTGTGATAGTTACTTAACTGAGGTGGAGAAGAGTCAAATTTGTTGAATTTATTTGAAGACTTAACTCCAAAAATGATCTATTACATATTGTGAAAATATCATTTTCGTCCAAAATAAAAAAAAAATTACTTTTTTAGTCCACTACATCATGTTTTTTAAAAATTTTAGTCCAAAAGCCACTTTTGTCTCTCTTGACCAGGGGTATTTTGGTTTTAATGAAAAGTATTTTTCTTTTAACCCTTTAAAATTATAAAATAATAATTTTTTGACTGAACTCAAAAAATGGTCCATTACATATAGCAAAAATATCATTTTGGTCCAAAACAAAAAAAATTACTTTTTCAGTCCATAACATTGTGTTTTTTAAAAATTTTGGTTCAAAACTCACTTTTGCCTATCTTGATCAGGGGTATTTTGGTCTTAATAAAAAGTATTTTTCTTTTAAACTTTTAAAATTATAAATTAATCAAAAAAAGGTCGCACCCTCTCTCTTCCGCCTGCCCTCCTCCCTTTGCCGCCCTCCTCCTCAATCTCTGCCCTCTTCCTTATCCTCCCCACCACCCCCGATTTCCCTCGCTGTCACCCTCACCTTTCTCGTTGCTGTCAATCTCCCTCCCCTTTGTCATTCTCCTCCACCCCGCCGCAACTCTTTCTTCCCCGGTGAATCTGGCTGTCTTCGATCATTTTCCCCAGCGAAAAAAAAACTCTCCCGGCGAAGATGAAGTTTCGAAAACAATAGCAGCTCGAACCGGCAACCATTGTGAGGGAAACCCAAGGGAACCTAGTCCCGATTCACTGGCGAAAACCCAATAAACAAAAAATTGCAAAAAAAAAAAATTCGATGCCCATTTTTCTAATGAATCAACCGTAGAAACCGAATCCAATTCTAAACCAATCGCAAAAACTTCATAATTATCCCAGTTACCAAACCAAGCCCCAAAACCCACTTTTCCAAGTTGTTTTTCCGATCAAAATTGAGACCCAAAACTAAAACCTTTTTCCGGTGAGAAGTTTTGAAAATCCAAAAAATTCAATTTTGAAATCGAAGCAATCCATTCAAGTTTTGAAACCCAAACAAGTCCGAAACGATTTCCAATGAGAAAAGGAACAAAACCAAAACAAAAATCAAGCAAATCCATGAAGTCCGTCTTCTCGCGTTTTTCCGGCTACCATGAGGATCAAAATCTTGTTTGGATGTGTCAAGCTCAATGGCAACAAATTTGATGAATTGAAAGAAACCACCATGTTGTCGTTTGCTATAACCATTATGGGACTTCGTTTATTGCAAAAAAATCAAAACCCAAAACCCTTTTTGGTATTCCCCTGATTTTCTGATCAAAACCCAAAAAACGAAAAGGTTTTTCCATATCAATAACCAAACCTAAAAAAAAAATTCATATTTAAAAGTTTTTTGAAAACTATCCGGAAACGTTTTCTGGGAGAAGGGAGAACAAAACCTAACAAAATTTCAAGCCCAAAACCACAAGAAAAATGAGGCTCGCCGGAGTAAAATAATTTCAGGGGAAGAGAACGAGGAGGAGGGCAAAAGATGCGGAGGGTAGAGGCGGCGGGAGGAGGAGAATGATAGAGGAGAGAGATCGGTGGTAGCGAGAGAGAGTGGAGGTGACCACCGTGACGTGTGTTGTGGTGTGGGGCGGCGTCCAAGGGAGAATTAGACGTCTATGGTGGTGTGCGGCGAGAGAGGGGCGTCTGTCTAAGGGAGGAAAAGAAGGAGAGAGAGGGAATTAGTTTTTTTTTTTTTTTTTTTTGCGCAAAAACCCTTTAAAATTGGTCAACTGTTAAAAAGGGAGAAGAGAAGGGGAGAGGGGCGACGGCCGGGGGGTGGGTGGAGGGATCGACGACGGCGGAGGTGAAGGAGTGGAGAGGGATGATGGTGAAGAAGGGGGCGGAGGAAGGTGGAGAGGAGGAGGAGTGACGGAGGGGATGAGAAAAATATTTGGTCTTAATGAAAAAAATATTATTTTATAATTTTAAAGGGTTAAAAGAAAAATACTTTTCATTAAGACCAAAATACTCCTGATCAAGAGAGGCAAAAGTGGATTTTGGACCAAAATTTAAAAAAAACACGATGTAATGGACTAAAAAAGTAATTTTTTTTTTTTGTTTTGGACCAAAATGATATTTTTGCTATATGCAATGGACCATTTTTGGAGTTAAGTCAAAAAATTATTATTTTATAATTTTAAAGGATTAAAAGAAAAATACTTTTTATTAAGACCAAAATACCCCTGGTCAAGAGAGGCAAAAGTGAGTTTTGGACTAAAATTTTTAAAAAATATGATGAAGTGGAAAGTAATTTTTTTTTTTTTAGGACCAAAATGATATTTTGACAATATATAATGGACTATTTTTAGAGTTAAAAACCCTAGAGGGATATTAGTACTGTTTGATTAGATTGAATATTGAATTGGTGAGTACTGAGGGTTAGTACTTAGGTGGATCATGTGTTTGAATTTAAAGGATGAATTTATGAAAGTAAATTTAGAACTACTTCACTATTCCTACTTTGTCATGACTAGACAATAGGTTAAAGTATTTATGGGCAATGGATCACCCATGTTTGTTGGTTGCCTCCCACTCCCCTCTTTTCTTTTTTTCTTTTTTAAAATAAATAAAAAATAATAATAAAAGAAAATTTTAAAAAAATCATCAATTTATAAATTATTGAGAAAAAATATAATAATAGTTCTTATAGTATAATTTAGTGTCAAATTTAATCATAAACGTTTGGTAATAGATAAATTAACTTTAAATTTTATAATTCACAACACATTTAGTTATAATAATAATTTTTTTAGATATTTAACGATTGAATTATAATTCCATCAACCCTTATGTCACGTATATTATCCAATTTTAGCCATATATACTAATACATCATCGTGAACCCCGCATACATTTCTTGCACATTAACTTTACCTAAATTAAACATTTAATTTGAATAGACATTTATCGTAACGTGTTAGTTCAGTGGTATAAAATTTACTATTTATGTAGCGTTTATATGGCATAAGAATTGACGGAATTATAATTCAATCGTTAAGTGTCTAAAAAACTATTATTAAAACTAAATAATTATGAATAATAAAATTTAAAATTAAATTTGTCGTAATCTTTTATAACTAAATTTAATATTTAATAATACAAGGAGTATTCTGCCGTTTTTCCTAAAGTATTTTCTGTCAACTCGGTGCAACTTTGATCAATAAAGAAGCGATCAATGGTATTCAAGTTATCTACTGCAATAAATTTAAAATATAAAGATAAAGATTATTAGTCCTCTAATTTTGTAGTATTTTAAAGTGAAAAGTAAATGGCTAGTAAAGTGGAAGTAGTGATTAGAAATAATTAAGGTGATTAATTACATGGCCATTTCTACAAGTTGGAACAAGTAATTATGTTGCTAACCGTGCCACATGGCATCATCATTGGACTAAGGAGGTTACTAGTTATCGTCACACTTTTTGGGACGGATATCTATAAGTTTTGATAAAAATATACTTTTACATAAAATAGAAAGAGAGAATATTGTAGAGGGGGATATTTTTGTCTAAATTAGAATAGTAAAAAAAAAGTACTTGAACAGTAACTAGTAATTCTTTTAGACTAATCAAGGGCTTCACATAATATACGTGGTCACTGCTTAGTAGCTAAGAGTCATTAAAAAAAATTGATATTCTCATTTTAGGAATTAATTAGGATGAAGAAAATATATAAAGCCATGTGGCGAAAGGGACCTAGAATGTTTGAAAAAGTTTAGGTTTGCAGAATTGTATGGTGATTATGGTTGATTAATGGCGATTTAATTTAGGTAATCATATTTGACGAGGTTGCAAGTTACCAACGTTATCAAATACTACTACTATCAATATCTCAAATAGTAAAATTATTGAATTTCACCTCATTGTTAAAAACATCATAGAAAATATTTTATCAAATATTAAGAATAAATACGTGAAAATATTTTAAAAAATGGAAGTTAGTTCAAGTTTTAAAAAATATGCATAAAATGAAAATAATTAAAAAAAAAAGAATATGAGCATGACCAATTTAACACTTTTTATTATTTCATAATTTTAAAATTTTAGTGCTGCACTATCTAAGCACAATAGCCCTAGAACTACTAGTTGGTAATATTTCATAATATAATTTGTAAGGTAATTATATTATATTTGAGCAATTTGTTTGTTTAATAGGGTGAATGTTGACTAATATATATATAATTAATAATTAATTAAGAATATTTTGGTTCAAAAAAATAATTAAGAATATAAGGTTGTAATTATAGTTAAAGGCGCGCGCATAGTGAGAAAAGGGAAGTAGGTGATGAGGTGTTTCAAGATTCCATTGACTATTTCATGTTCACATTTCTCTTCACGGTTTTTGGTGGATCTACCCATTCTTTCCCTTTGATTCCTTCCCATACCCATTTTCACACTCCCTAATTTTTACAAAATTTTTTTTTACTACAGTCACGAAATTTTAAAAATAAGTTTATTGAAAATTTTATTTTATAAGAAAAATGATGGAGGACTACACTAAACCTCTTAGCTAGTAAATTTCCAAATAAACTCTTTGACAATTCTTAAAAATATCTATAAATAAATGTAAAATTGAAAGCACCCCTCCATCACCCCAACTAATAAGCTAAGAGCCAATAATGAAGCCACCTAAACCTAAATATTTACCTTTTCCAATTCACTCATTTCCTTCAATCTTATCTACGTACACATCATCCTTTCCTTACAAAGTAATTGGTCAACTAACAATTCATAGTATAAAGTTATTCAAGTTCATCATTTCCCTTCACCTTCCTCTATCTACCAAAACATCACCATTTCCTCCCTATATATTCCCATTCTTGAGGGTTCCTCCAAATTTCTCTCCTTTCACTCATCTCCTTCATCATCATCATCATCATCATCATCATATATTGTGTGTTCACTCTACCCCTTGTTAATTAATTAATCACTTGTAATTATTACCAAAAGAAAAACAAAAAATGGGCAATTGCCTAAGGCTTAGTAAAAGGGCTGATCAGCAATCCTCATCTTCAATGGTGTGGGCAGATTTTGGCCCTGAAGAAGAAGAAGAAGATGGTTGGGTTTCTGCAGTGGCAACGACGGCGAAATCAAAATGGAAAAGCCCAGAAAAACAGGGCTTGCTTGATGATGATGATGCCGGCGCTTCAACATTGGATTCAGAATCTCACAATATTCACAAGGAAGTAAAGATCAAGATTAGTAAGAAACAGCTGGAGAAATTGCTTGGAGAAGTTGACATACATGGAATGCCGGTGGACCAGCTCTTGTCGAGCCTGATTAATGCTGCTACTGCTGCTGATGCTGATGCTGATCTTCATCATCATCATCTTCATCTTCATCACGAGCAACATTCGAGCCAGACTTTCCAACATCAGCGGTCATGGAGGCCCCGTCTTCAGAGCATTCCTGAGTTTGATTAACGTGGTCATCCATTTGTATATATCAATGAATGCCTCACCTGTTTAATTTAGTTACAAGGTTTCGTGTTTTTTTTTTTTTTTTTTCCTTCTTTTTTTTTTTTTTTCTCATTGGGAGAGTTTCTCAGTTTTGGGCCTTTTCCGATGTCCATGTCATGATATAACATTACCTAGTTATTGTTTCAGTCATATATTGATGTACATTTTAGGGTGATTTGGTGCGAAGATTTTGAAAAAACCTAAATCCAAATACTCGATTTGATTAGATAATGGATACGATTTCCCATTACTTACATGTAAAAGAATTTATTAGATACTTAAAAGAACAAAATAATGAAACATCATTCACATAATCTCCTTTTATTAGCACAAGTGGATTGGTAAAATTAACAGCCCAAGATGAGGTGGGAAAAGGGAAAACGATGCAGAATCTGAACTTCCTTTTAGAACTCATTACCAAAAAAAAAAAACCTCAGCTTCACGTCTATTCAGCTTTACCACCATGAAAATGAAATAAAGGGGATAAACTTTTCAAAAATTTTGTGGACGGAATGTATGAAGATTTGGATCTTTCCATGTAGGCGGTTGTGCTTGTCCCAGCAGCATCGCTTTTTCTTGGAAACAAAGAGGAAAAATAGTGGTTGATTTGGTTCCATTCTAGGAATAACTTTGGTCTATGAGGGTTGACAGTGATTTCTAACCCATCATAATATTACTATTACAATAAATTAGTTATAAGAACACATAATTAATGATACTCTTAAATATAATTAAATTTGATACGCTGTAAATTTTTTTTTTTATCAATTTTTATGTAAAAACTCCTTAATATTTTAGATTTGGTCATCTTTAAATAACTTCCTTGTAAATAGAAAAAGTTTTTTAAATATTATTTATATAAAACTTAAATTTTTAATTACGAAAATGATTAAAAATATCGTAGAGATTAGAAAAAGGGTATGTTTGGTAGCAATTTCTTATGATGTAATTTAGTTTGGAGTGCTATGGATTGGGATATTGGGGTCTTTTTTTCTCCTTGAAACGGCTTAGGTATTTTATTACGTACAATTTTGTTAATTGTACGCTAATGATTACCACATGAAGACAACTGTTCTTACTTGCACTTATCCATTTTTGTGAGCTCAACTGCTTAAATCGGAGAAAAGGCCGAAGAAGAATCTCTGTGAGAAGTTTTAAAAACGTGATAAAAGAGAAACCGATAACAAATGAAAAAGGCTGTTTCTCACAAAATTAAATAGAAAATAATAAAATTGTTAAAAAAAAAAAAAAGCAAAAAATAAAAATTTTGGTGGGCTTTACAAGTCAACCAATGTAAACTAGAGACGATCTGAACCAATTCAGCTCTATTTATTTCCATCCAGTTTCCTGATCGGGAGGTTTTTGTCTAAAACCCGATTGATCCTAAGAAAAAGCACATCTTATCCTAACAAATCTGCTTCTTCATTTATTGTTTTGCTAGTTGGTTTCTTAAAGTTGCTATCTTTGTCTTCATAAGTGTCAATTTGATCAATTTCCAGTTACAAAGTTCAAATCTTGATCTGGGTTTCGTAGGTTTGCCTGACACAAAACAGAAATGGGTGGTTGTTTCAGCAAGAAAAGTTACCCTAAATCAGTCATTAATGGGCATAGATCAGGCGGAGGCGCCGCCGCCACCACTGGCTACCAAGAAAATTACCAAAAGCCAGCTTACCAATTACCCTCCCAGGCAGCACAGCCGCCATCATCCACTATTCCTGCAAAGCCTTCTCAACCACAGAGCCACAGACCAAATCCAATTGTTTCAAGGCCAGAGGCAAATACCAATACTATATTGGGGAAGCCTTTTGAGGATGTTAGGGCCCACTATACCCTTGGGAAAGAATTGGGGAAGGGACAGTTTGGAGTGACTTATCTTTGCACAGAGAATTCAACAGGACAAAAATATGCCTGCAAGTCCATATTGAAGAGGAAGCTAGTGAGTAAGAATGATAAGGAGGATATGAAAAGAGAAATTCATATTATGCAGCATTTGAGTGGGCAGCCCAATATTGTGGAATTCAAGGGTGCTTATGAGGATAGGCAGTCTGTCCACATTGTGATGGAGCTTTGTGCTGGTGGGGAGTTGTTTGATAGGATTGTTTCTAAGGGACATTATTCTGAGAGGGATGCTGCTAATCTTACTAGGCAAGTTGTGAATGTTGTCCACATTTGTCATTTCATGGGTGTGATGCATAGGGATCTCAAGCCTGAGAATTTCTTATTAGCCAGCAAGGATGACAAATCAATGCTCAAAGCAACTGATTTTGGGCTCTCTGTCTTCATTGACGAAGGTAAATTTCATGTATACTTGATAAGAAATGTTCTGTATTACACGAATTTAAATGTTTTGAGTTGCATTAGTTTGAATTAGATGTTTATATTCGTGTAGTTGGCTATGAGAGAAATTGGTCATGTCTAGATAACATACATTTGTGGTTAGATTCTTGCTTCTAGCCCTAGGTTGTTAATGTAGTACAATACATGAGCTATGAGAACTTATCGAGTTATTACTAGGAGGTTTGAAGAGTGATGAACCTCGCATTGTCCCCTGTAGTGTGTTCCCACTTTTAGATTAATGTTCATCCATTTTAGGTTTTGGTCTTATGCAATCATCCCATGCCATCCAAGTTTTTTTTCTTGCTGAGATAATTGGGTCCAAATCAAAGTTTTCTCCTTTCTTTTAACAAGTTAGTATTAACTAGAACGTGTAGTTCGGTGAAGAAACAATGTGATATTTGTATATAATGCATTTGATCAACAATTTTAGCAGATATCATTGATTTTATGTATATTAGGATCTTCTAGTCATCTCCATTTTCTATTAAACATTTCCCTATCCCCATTCTCTTTTGGTGGTTGGATGAGAGATGGTAAATTGGTTTTGTCAATCAATTCATAATGTTTACATTTTTCTTAATTGAAAACTGTAGTTTTGCCTCCTGTTGAATAACAACTGAATTCAATCCTCCCTGGGTTCTTTCTGTTATCTGTTAAGGTCGACCAGATTTATACTTTCAATGACTTTGGATGGCATTGTAGATGCCATTATGACTATGTATGTACCACTTCATTTGACATTCTTCTTCGAGCATTCTACATAGCATATGTAATTGTTTATTTTTGCAATTCTTTTGCATAATTGGTTTTCATGCTATTTGTTCCAAATTTGTTCTGTGAATCTCAGGGAAGGTGTATCGTGATATTGTTGGTAGTGCATACTATGTTGCTCCTGAAGTTCTTCGACGTAGCTATGGCAAAGAAATAGATATTTGGAGTGCTGGTGTTATATTGTATATTCTACTAAGTGGTGTACCTCCATTTTGGGCTGGTAAGGGGATAATTCTTACTGAATGTCACTTTATTATGTATCTGTCATGTCATTTTGAACAAAACTGTACAAAATTTCTGTTACAGAAACCGAAAAAGGAATTTTTGATGCCATACTGCAAGGGGAAATTGACTTTGAAAGCCAGCCATGGCCGTCAATCTCAAATAGTGCCAAGGACTTAGTCCGTAAAATGCTGACAATGGATCCAAAAAAGAGGATCACTTCTGCACAAGTTCTCGGTACTCTTTCTTTTGAGCATTTTCTAGAAATTGCATCTGTAAAAATTTTCATTATGGTTTTAAAAATAGTGTGTAATGGAGCTTGGTTGATATTCCTGTGGATTGTGCTTTACTTTTTTAGCCTTAGATGTATTGAATAACCATAATTTTCACTATTCTTGCTAAGATGAAGAAAAATGAAACTTTTAACAATTTATGGTGCTGTTTGTGATATTACATTGCATAAAATTAATGACCGAGTAAGGATTGAATTTTTTACAATGAATATATGAATTGGATATAGAATGTGGCCTCAATTCATGATGACTTCCAGTGAACCATTTTACATTCTGTATAAGTTGTAAGTGTAATTAATACATGCCTTTTACACTTGAGACATGCTGGTGTGAGTGAGTTGTGAGTTCTGGTCCTGAAAGTCTTGTATCATTTAGATGCATTTTGGGTTTGATGAATGTCTTTCTTTGTCTCTCTCTGCTTGTTAACTTAACAAAGTCCTCTATAGATGAGGGAAGATTGATGTTTGGATATAAAATTATCTTCTCCTTTTTCTTTTTTCCCTCATTTCCTTTCTTGTTGGTTCAACATCCTTTCTATTTTCTCTTTTCCTTGGAAAGCTTAGGCCTAGAAAATTTTCCAGCTTGCATGCTGCAAACTCTTGTAATTGACTCTTAACGTTGTCGTCCCTCTTTAAACAGAGCATCCATGGATAAGAGAAGGTGGTAGTGCATCAGATAAGCCAATTGATAGTGCAGTGCTTTCTAGAATGAAGCAATTCAGAGCAATGAACAAGCTCAAGAAACTTGCATTGAAGGTGAGCAGTGTATTTATTCTCAATCATGTTTTAGAATTGTTGATCTAAATATTTTTCATGTACTCCTTTAAGCAATTGAATTTCACTTATAGGTTTCACTAACTTGAAGAACACTTGAAATCCTAGACCAGTCTCTAGATGAGTTTTAATTTATGTGGAATATGCATTTGAAATCCGCTAGACCTTCCATTCATATGCTGCAGGTCATTGCTGAAAAGCTATCTGAAAATCTATCTGAAGAAGAAATCAAGGGTCTTCAAGCGATGTTCACAAACATGGATACAGATAAAAGCGGTACCATCACATATGAGGAATTGAAGTCGGGACTGGCTCGGCTGGGATCTAAATTATCTGAGAGTGAAGTGAAACAACTGATGGAAGCAGTAAGTATACTGTATTCATCGAATAGTTTTTTACCTTTGGTTGTTGAACTGTTCTCTCAATTAAAATCAATTATTATCCTTCCATGTTTCTTTCAGGCTGATGTGGATGGAAATGGAACAATTGATTATATCGAATTTATTACTGCTACAATGCACAGACATAGACTTGAAAGAGATGAGCATTTGTTCCAGGCTTTTCAACATTTTGACACGGATCATAGTGGGTTAGTCCTTACTATGGTTCCTCGTTTGTCTATTTTCGTGCCATTCACTTTCAAGTTTCTGCTACTTTCAGTCATAAAAATCAAACCTACTATTTAATCGCCGATCAATTTCTCCGTCAACATCTCATTTCATGAAAACATAAATCTTATTTTCTTCTGATCTGCTTCTAACAAAATTAGTAGCTTCTAAATATGATTCTTTGTAACGACAGTTTCATCACGAGAGATGAACTCGAATCTGCTATGAAGGACTATGGAATGGGTGATGAAGCCACTATAAAAGAAATCATTTCAGAGGTGGATACGGATAATGTAAGTGTTTGATTCTAGTTCGACAATCAGATAGTATCGTAAGGGTTTTGATTGCAGTTTTAACTCTTGAAAACTTTGTAGGATGGAAGGATCAACTATGAAGAGTTTTGTGCAATGATGAGAAGTGGTACCACTCAACCCCAAGGGAAGCTTTTCTAAAACTTTGATTTGGCTTGTGGGCTGGTAAAAAGAGCCATTTGACTGTAAAGGCATGCAGAGAAACAAACGTTTTTCCTTAAAATCTTTCATCGGAATTGTGTATCAATAGGATCATGATCATGTTCAGTGACGTGAGGTTTTTATTTGGAGTTTTGGAGACTGTTGAAAGTTGTGTATATTTGGCCTAGTTCTGGAAAAAAAAAAAAAAAAAAAAAAAAAACCATTGTATCCTCTTCCTCTTTAACATTCCTCTTGTCCTAAATCATAACATTTCTTGAACCAGTGGATTTCATTTCCAGTTTCTTATATGTACTTTGCATGTGAAGTGGATAGAGGCAATTGAAGAAGATGAAACAGGGTATCAAAATGATCATTTACATAAAGTAATGGCAGGTTCTTGACACCGATTTAAAGAGAACTAACAGTAATACGATAGTAACGCCTTAATTATCGTCTGAAGGTTGAAAGTAGAATGAAAACTGGTATACTTGCAGAAACCAAACCAAAAAGAAAAGTATAGGCTGCCCACTTCTGATCATTTTACAGTTCTTTTGTATCTGAATGATCATTTACCAACTGTGCCATTCATGCAGTCTGAAAGGAGTTACAGAACTAGAGAGTTATTATTTCTTCATTAGCTATTTTGGTTGTTGGTTTCTTTCTTGCCACTTTATTTTGAGCTCTAACATTACCAAAAAGTCAGTATGCTGAAGCCCATTTCAAGAATTCACCAGCTATTGTGTAGTTGATGCAAGTAATGCTTTTTGCTCTTACATTAAGTGTAGGTAAGGTTATCATGTTAGAACCCCCTGGATACACCTCTTTTGGAGGTTAGTTCTCTAGTCTTTACACATCTTTAATTCAATCCTGATTTGATTGCAATAAAAGGCAACATTTTTCATGTAGTGTATTCATTTGCCTCACTCAATTATTGAGCTAGTGATTATTACACTTCTTGTTCTTACCGCCCACCTTTTTTTCTAGTTATCGATCTTTTCAATTTTCTCAAAATTTGTCAAGAACAAAACTCGGAAAGGGGGTTATAAATAACAACACCCTTAATAGTAATACATGGATATAATTAAAGGGCTGGTCCCAAGTTAGAAGCATATAATTAGAGTAACTTCCCCATTTTTTGCTTGAGTTGCTCTTGTTTGTCTGGACCTATCACACAATTCTCTACCTAACATGGTCCACTTTGGAAAGAAAGTTATTGTATTTGGATGAGCTGCAATCTACTTATTTTCAAATATTAGGAATCTTATCTTTTGAAATATTAAACCAACATTTGGCAAATATCTGACTTTGAAGAGGGGTCCCTTGCTTGGCTGCTCTACTGTTCCTTCCTTTGTTAATGTTGCCTTTGAAAGAGGATGGGGGGTCTCTTTCACTTGCTCCCAAAATGGATGCAATAATTGCAAGATGCACTCTCAAATAGTGAAACTTGAATTATGCCATAAACAAACATCAAAGTAACAACAATCAGGTATCTTACAACATCAACATTTCACTAACAACAAAGGGAAATACAGAGATACAGCTACAAATAACAAACACAATGCAAACTGATACAAACATTGGAGGAAACCAATTTTATTTTTGCCACAACCCGCTTTTCTGTTTTTTCCTTCCTCATCAAACACAATGGAAGGAGACTAAGAAAAAGGAAGGGTATACAAGCTGGCTGGCTGGCTTTGCATCATCAAACTAGGAAGTGTTGTGGAGCTTGTTTGCAACATTGCATTGTCTTCTGATCTCTCCTTTGTTTCCTGTAAGAGGGTTGTTCTCAGTGAGAATGGTGATGGCTCTGGAGAACTCCTTGAAGAAGTATTCTTGGCTTTTAGCCATTTTCTTGACATAGGGTAGAGTTCTTGGGTCATTAGCCAATTGGTGGTCAACCAGCAACAATCCCTTGTTGTTCAATATGTTCCTGTAGTAATTGTTGTCTAGTATCATCGGTGTTCCCCTGTCATTCCTCACATACTGTACAGCCTTTGGATCAGGAATGGAATCTGGGCACTTCTTCAGCATATGCTCAACATGGTCAGCTGGGAATGCAGGATCAACCTCTGGGTATAAACGATGAACCAATTTCACACAGTGGGTTCTACCCACACTGTGAGAACCTGCAGATTGCAAAATTTGTCACAGTAAAATTAGTTGAACCCTTTTTACCATGGCTGTAAAATTTGTCAAGAACACTTTTTTTTTTTTTATACATTTGGAGGTCTTTTGGGCTGGGAAATAGAGTGTACGATATGAACTGTTTTGTTTGTTTGTTGTGGGCCAAAGTTTAAACAAAGATAAGGAAACATGTGAGTGTACCTAACAAAGCAACTAATCCTTTGGCATCAATACCAATAGCGGCAAATCTATCAAGGACAACGGACAAACTCTCATTATGATCTGGGAGATATTGCTCCAGAATCTCTGCTCGGCTTCTTCTTCCATCTCTTCTTCCAGTTTTGAGAGGGATGTATGGCCCTCCCAACTACAAAAAAAGCCCGACAAAATTGAGCCATTAAATGCAAAAGCACAAACCAAGAATTGGGTGAAAATGGAAAACAAGATTCACCCCACCACCCCAGTAGATAAGCCTCTAAAAAGTTCATTGTTTTTTTTTTTTTTTTTTAAGAATATATTCAGAGCCCAGACTAAAGATTGCAACTTTTTAGCCTTACAACTAGTGTAGAGTTGATACATCTACAGTCTACTAGAAGAGGCAAATTTAGGTGAAGTTTCAGTGGTAGTTACCGCCACAATGCCATCTCTGCCAGATAAGACAAGGATATCAGCGCAGGAAACAACACCAGGGCACTCCCTTTCCACAGCTTCTTTGATGTCCTCAATGTATCTGAAGTTCCTCATTCCAAAGCTCCTGTCTGTTTCCTTCTCAGAAAGGACAGTCCTTGTTGAATCCAGCAGCAGGGAAGCATCACAGCTCTTAAAAAAAACACAAACACAAATTCATTAAATTTGATGAACAAGACAACCACTTAAAGATTCCCAAACATTAAAAAAAAAAAAAAAAAAAAAAACACTGAATTTTTATGTTGTTGTTACCTGGACAGCGCAGTCATGGAAAATGTTTCTGAGCCAGGAGAAAGCGGTGTTCTTGTGGCGCTTGTAGAGAAGCTTGACTTGCTCCCTGATAATGTCTTCAGCCTGAGGACATGTGTCTTTGTAGAAGTTCATGACAAGACCAGGGTCTTGCTGATCTTCCTCATTCTCTGCAAAAGCAGAGTAGAAAGCAGCGAAGGAAAGGATGGCGAGGATGAGCAACAAAGCTTTGGGAGAAGCCATTGTTATTGTTCTTTACTGAACTAGAGAATGGTCACACTGACCTGGAGTCACTTTTGGATTAGGAAACCACTTCTTAAATAAGCACAGAACAGTAAAAAAAAAAAAAAAAGAAGTGGTGATGAAAGATGATTCTTTTACATTCTTTCTTTTTTACTACCAAGGCAAGAAATAATTGCTGAGGACATCCTCGGTGTTATATGATAATTTATTTCGAGCCCTTTCAGTTTCACTACCTATAATTATGCTCACCGAAAAATTAATATTCCATAGGTAGATTTTAGATTTGAATGACAAAAAAGAGAGTTTTACGTGAAATGAGGGGCTTTTGTTGTAAAATTGTAGTGACTGATATTTGCAACCGTGCAGCATTTAAGTGGCAGCGGTTAAGCAAAGGAGGTGTTATTTTAGCACCGCAGTCAACTTTACGTCGGGAATTGTGCTGCACTCAATTTTTACCGCTAAAAATTACGATTATAATATATAATTTGTATTTTTTTTACATAGATCATGATTATCGTTATTTTATTATATTACGCATATAAAAAAAATTTATGATGTCATAAGTTATTTCTAAATTTTTCTTACTTTATATTTATATATTTGGGTTAAAAAAAATTCATAATGATTTATTAGTCCAACTAACATAAAATTTATTATTTTCATGATATTCACTAATATAAAAATCAATGAAATTATAATTTTAATTATTAAGTGTCAAAAAAAAATTGTTATTATAATTAAATTGATTGTAAATATAACTCTACTACTAAATATTTATAACTAATTTCACAATAATCTATACTAACTGTTTTTACAAATTTTACTCTTTGAGAATATTTTTAAGGGAGTTTGGATCATAGAGCTTAGCTACTTAAGAAAGAGTCGCTTGAACGTGTCCACTGTGTGTGTGTGTGTGTTTGAGTGTGAGTATGAAAATCCCTAGCAATAAGCAATATCCAAAAATGTCAACTGTTTCTCTTTTGGATCTAATTCCTGCCACCCATTCTTTAGTTAATTTCAACTTTGTATAATTTAATACACATCACTATACATAATAAATCTTTTCACTCTGTTACTAATATTGAATACAAAATTTAACATATTTAAATTTATTTGATCTATCCGACAGTATATTTAGTTTATTTACACATAAATACCATTATTTTTTTTGTTTCTTTTTACTTACCTACCAAGATTTTTTAATCACCAAATTTTAAAATTTAAATAATTTTTTAAAATACAAAATAAAGGTGGTTTACCTTTTGAAGTGGACATGTCCCTATACTCACTTCTTTTTTATTTTATTTATTTTTCTTACAAACAGTAAGCCTTGTCAATGGAATCCAGTATTATTGTTAATCAATTTATGGAATAAATTAATAACATTTGCAGTTTGTCAGATTAGATGACTCGTGAGGGGGACCATTTCAATTTGTTGTTTACTACAAATCAATTTATTTGTTTTTTTTAGAAATTACATTTACCCTATATAATTTAGTAAAATTATCGATTTTTTAAAAAAATTTTAACAATTATACTATACCATTGAACACTTAATTTAAACTCATGACAATGAATTTTTTAATTAACGAAAAAAGAGCAAAACTACCCATACAAATATTTTTATTGAGTTATAAAAATATTAAAAAAATTCACGCTCATAATCAATATAATTCATTTTGTTTAAAAATTATCAAATATTTTTATTTTTGACTTCAATCAAACGTGATAAGTATAATTGTGAGTAATATTTAGTGTTTGAGATGGAGTAGCCAAGTCAATTAGTAGAAGAAATGAATGATTAATTAAAGGTAGGTCCTCTAAGCAGGTGACGAAAGCAATTAATAGTGCCGCAATTATTTAACAACGAAAGGGGTAATTAAGACATTCCACAGCAGCAGCTACCCATAAATATGAAGAGCCGAATGTAAGAAGCCATGCTTGTTTGGCTAAGCCGATCTTGACCACCGACAGCCCCTTCGGACAACCTTCCCGTACTATCTTGGTCCTACATAAGCAGACCCACGCTCGTCCTGATTCGTGACTCATTACTCAAACTTCTTTCTTTTTTTCTTTTTTTTGTTTTTCAAGTTAAAAAAATTAAAAAAAAAGAAATACTGAAGTTTACTTGTAACTATATCTGAAAATGACTTTTCTTTATATATATATATATAATGACTGATTAAAATTTCATCCAAAAATGTTAAATGAATTTTAAAATTATGGTTAATTTCATGGAAAATAGCCCGGAATCATTTTCTTGGATATAGTAATCTGCTTATCTCATTGCATTATCATTTTATCATTTTATTACTGCTTATCTTTCGGAAACGGAAACTCTAAGTACTCAAAGGTATTGACTTTACGAGTTGCCAATGTCACCACTGACGTCATCACAAAATTCTTTTTTTTTTTTTTTAAAATTTCCTCTAATGTTTTATTTTAGCAAGATGCCAATAATTATATATATAAAAAAAAAGAAAAGCCTAAGAGAGAACATGGAGCTCAGCTTGTCCCTTTAGAAACCTTGAAATTAATAAGTGGGGCTAATGGTAGGGTATTATATTCATCATTCAGTTCCCTTCTTGGCCCCCCCTCCAGAATCAATATCAAACAGGGCCTGCCCGCTGCCAATCAATGCCAGTACAATATTGTATTTCTGGGATCCATGGAATAAGGATCCCATGCCCTCCAAGTTAAGGGCTCTGGACCACATTCTATACCACTGAACTCAGCCCTGTTCATCATTGAATGTTGAGCAATGCTGCTGTCTGAATCAGAGCTTTAAGTTCCATTTTGATGATAAACATCTTGGCTTAGAGCATCAGAGTTTTCTGCATTCCACATCTGCAACGAGATGGCGGATGTGTGGCGCATACCATTTCACTCTTTCGACATGCACTACTGACACTTCCCATGAGTAACCTGCCATATTCTCTCAAGTTTTATCCCACAGTTTCCAAACATATGCAACTATAAACAGTTCTCGCGGCTAAATGTAACAAAGGATCCTAAAAAGTGTCCCAAGGCATTGTTATTAGATGTAGATGTTTTACCTTCTGATATAGCGATGTCGTGGATGGATTGCGAGACGCGTTCTGTCCATGAAGATTCTTCTGTGTCCTTTACGTTCGCGTGGATGTGCATTACCCCACCCTCACTTCTGTCAAATGGAGGTTCAGAAAACTGGTAATTGACTAAATGTTGGTGGTATACGGAAGAAACAAGTAACATGGACAAGATCACGTGCAATTGGCTTTCTATATTTAGGATAAAAGATTGTTTCCAGATAAAAATCAGACATCAAACCTTAATGCCCTCACAGCAGTAACCCAGCTAGCCTCACTTGTTGGCAGCAGACCTAGGCAGACTCGATCAGCAACTCCCTGAGATCAAAGCGCAAGTCAACTAGCAGTAAGAATATTTTCTTTTCAGGATAAATGGCAAGTCAACCATTAGAACTCAAGAACTTTGTAACCAAAATCAACAGAGACAATATATCCAAAATCCAGCACCTAAGGCGCTAAATGTAACATTTCAACCAGATCAACAAGTTTGGAAATTCATTCACAAGGTTGCCAGAGTTGAAACATAGATATATTACTAAATAAACTAGTATTTGGTTCACAACACGATTAAGGTGATGCATACTTTAGGGGCTGTAACATGATTATCTCCTTCGAGTATAATGCAACGATCAGCCACATCATTAACATAAAGATTACGACGGAGTGCTTCAATGGCGTGGGGATTCCACTCACAAGCATATACTAATTTCGCACCCGCCCTGCACAAACAAATAGTATCATCATCAAAAGAACTATAAAACTTCAAGAAGACACACTACATTACCAACCATGGTTACTTTAGGTTCCAAACAAGTAATCACTATGGAAGTTCTAGTAAAGGAATGAATCTGGATAGCAAGCAGTTCTCAAATTTTTTTACATCTTTACATCTTTTTCTACAAGATGCAGGGGAGAGCAACAAGGCATATGATTGTAAACAGAAACCGAACGAAATTCAAATTTTGGCTGGATAAATACACTCTATCATCAGGAGTTTTAAGAAACACTCACATGCCATGAAAGCACTTTAGCCAACACAAAGAAGGAAGCAAGGATCATCGACATGACAACGGTCATATGAAATATAAGTTGAAAGGAGTACAAAATTGACATTGTAGTATACCTTGCAAGAAAAGGCAATGTGAAATAACCAATACCAGCAAATAAATCCACAATAATCTGATCTCTACAGTCAAGGTGTGCCATCCTAAGCTTCTCTGAGAGATTTCCCCAGGAGAACATGCATTTGGTTGTATCAAAAGAGTACAGAATTCCATTCTCTCGATGTTCAACCCACCCATTATCTCCACCGAGTATCTCCAGAGTGCTGTCTCTTGTTCCAGTAGATGCAATTGGACCCTATGGTCAAAAGAATCCATTAACAGCAAACAACTTCCATTAAGTAGAACTGGATAATTGGGGGATCCAAAGTTAATAGATACAAGAGAGTGGGGCAAGATACTTCATAAAATTTCACAACCTCAGTATCTCCTAATGAAAGGAAACGCGGTATAAGAAAAATGAGAAAGAGAGGTTCTGAAGACAATAGCCTCTGCCCCTACATTTCAGGAAGTCTCTTAATCATGTAGAACCCGAATCAGTCATTGGCCTTTCAAGATTTCTTACACATCGCTTTATTTTGCCCCGCTCCCCTCCCCCCTACACAAACTTTCTGCCTGTGCTACTATATACATTCCCTCAGAAACATAACCCCTTCCATTTCTAGATCCTAATATAATAACTCAAATTTTCTGAGTCATAATAATAATAATAACACCGGAGTTAATATCTGATAAACAACAATATTAAGAAGCATATGGTGTCCATTCAATGCAAGGACTTACTTGTCGAGCAAGACGACCAGTTCCAACTGACTGTGCAACGATAGGCCAAAGCTCCCTTGCTACCAAGTCCCATGCTGGATCTTTGAATGATGTCACAGGAAGCACAACAATGTCCCCTAGTCTCTGCCATCTGAGGGATATTGAGATTGTCTCACAAAGTAAATTTTAGATAAGCATGGTATGGACATTAGTGCCTCTTTTCCCCTCAGTCTTTGATGTGGCAAGAGGAAAAATTATATTGAAAAATCAAAATAATGATGATAAGATAATTTCCATTTCACATAATATGAATCATGCTGAAACAAATAAACACAACCTTGAAGGCAGCTCCTCTAAGAGATGGAGTGCTAGCCCATTATCCCTCAGCAAAGAGTCCACAGCTTTCTTCATTGCTTGTAAAGGAGAAATTGGTGCTTTTTTTACTTTAATAACCTTATCCTCAAGTTTCGTTGCACCGCATGCTCTTAAAATATCTAAGGCTGCTGATTCAGATATGTCACTCACTAAAACCCTTTCGGGACTAAATGTTTGCTCAGCACGAAGATCAGCCAGTTCTTCAGATGTGGTATCCTTGAATAAAGTGCAAAAGATTTTGCGAACAGGAAAGTATATATGCTTACCATCTTCATGTGAGTAAACCTTTCTCGCAAGATCTAACCATCCAAATTTCTTCAGTATGTCCTTACCAAATTTAGCATATTTCCTTTCAAGTTGAAGAACCCAATACGAAGCAACCAGCTCCTGCTGACTATTTCCATTAAAAATTTCAACATCAGTATTCTGGTTAAGATTTCCATTTCCCATCAGCTGGAGAGGACTATCTGAACATTGAAACTTCTTGTCGTTGCTTTCATCAGTGGATTCTGTCTTGTGACTGTGGATATGCTCTTTACCATTTTTCATACACAAAAACTTATCAGCCAGAGACTTAACAGGAAGCAAGTTTATTCTTTTTGGTTCACTAAATTTCGTTCCAAATGCGTAACAAGACGATCCACCACCAATCATTAGTACCTCATGCCCCATAACACTGGCTGTGCTGCGAACAAAAAGGTCACTGCCAGTAGCATTAATCATGAAATGCATCCATAAACAAGAGTGCAAATCAAGTAGGGACAGTTCCTCGTGATGTTCACTAACAGGGCATCCCCCAATAATGCCAAGATAACTGTTGTAAACAAACATTGAGTGCGAGAATCTTGCAGTTGGTTTCCTTCCAGCCGCATTTACCCTTTTCCATTTACATGTTTGAACATTAAAAGCATAAAGGTCTCCGAGTGCTTTCTCTCCACTACATCCTCCAAACACATACAAATGATTCTTGTATGTCACCATCGAATGAGAATGGCGTGGAGATGGCCATTCCCCTTCGATTGGTATCTCATCCCATTGTAATTTCTGGGTGTCAAGGACATGGAGGGATGATAATATTACACCATTGTGAACCCCACCGAACACATATATCTTTGAACCAACTGCAGCTGCTGCATGCCGATGCCTGCATGGAATCCACATCTTAATTAGAATTTCGGGCAAGTCTTCATAAAAATTCATGCCGAAAAACAAAAATTGATGACAAGAGCATCCTTATAGCCAAAAATATTATAAAACTTCCTATCTCTGAAAAGATCAATAAATGAGCCTCACAGTCTCAGATCTAAGGACACTATCACAGAAATAACAAACTCTCAAGAAGTTCAATTTTCACTTTAGGTAAAAACACACTTGATATTAAACCTTACACTAGTATGCTTCGCTAATCAAAACACAGAAAAGCCATTACCTTGGATTGAACTGACTACCAGAACATTGTAACAAACTCCATTCTTTTGCTCCTATTTTGAATTGCCACACATCACCCAAAATATTCAACGGATCAGCCCTGCCTCCAACTATATACAAAAAATCCCCTACAGCAGTAGATGTGTGACCTATACGGGGACACGGGGCCTCAGTAACATTGATTGCTTTTGTCTCGCCACCAATGGGATCAAGAAACAACAAATCATTCCTTCGCGAATGCCTTCCGGTGCCTCCAAAACCACCAAAGACGAGAACCTTCATTTGGTTTGCATCACACATTATAGAAGCAGAGTGACCCCACAGGAAAAGCCTCTCCACAGGTTCACCACCAATTGTAACATGAGAGATAGACAGCTTTAGATCAGGAATTTTTGACGATCCTGCCAACCATTCAAATATTCAGATTGTACTCAAGATAAGGCAGAACATCCTGCAATCAGACATATAATAGAATGTCATTGAACATGGCCTTACTTTCTCTCTGCGCAGCAGTAGATAAATTTACTGAGTTTTCTTACAGAAAATAAGCATAAATGCAAGTAGCGAGTACAAATCATTCAACAAAATGCATTTGTAAAACGAAAAACGAATATGCAAGGTCCATAACAAAAATGCTACATTCTCAAGCTCCTTATGTTGATGGTTACAGTCAAACACACTTACCAGATGGGCTGTCATCAAGATCTTTCCTTTCACCAGCAATAATGTTATCCTCAACCTCAGAACTTGAAGAGTCTCCCAAATATGCCATCCTTCCACCACTCGGACACTCTGAACCTTCATCACAACCCAGTTCACCATTTGCAATTCCGTTTCTTTGCTTGGAAAATCCATTCCTCATCAACGCCTCATGGAAAAGATCAGTTCTTTTCCTATTAGCTTCCATCTTCGCATTAGCCACTCCAATCAGGTACTCGACGAACTCAGGAGACACAATTATTTTCTGTGTATCCCCTAAAGGCACCTCCAGCCTAATGGAACACCGAATTGCAATGATGACCCTTTTGCTCACACTAGTAATCCCACTCTCTCTGAACCCACATGAGATAGCTAAAGAAACCAACGATTGAGCTGCACCGACATCTCTGCACTCCACAGCAATGATCAGGGGCTCAAATTTGAACACGAGGCTATGTGGTGGGCCAGCTGCAGATTCCTCCGCTGGATTTTGAGATTCTGAATTGGGGGAAGAGAAGAGAAGGGGGAGAACTGAGATGGGATCCACTGGGTCGTGGGAGATGAAGAGCCAGGTGCCACCTTTGGCCTTTTTCTTGGAGGTGGGCTGCGGCGGAAGGGTGGGGTTTATGGGTTGGGAGAAGATGGAAATGCGACCAGAGCAAGAACTGGTGGTGAAGTAGGAAGAGTTGGAGTTGATAAGGGTGAGGAGAGGGATGATTGGGGTATCAATGGAACCTTTGGGAGACTTATCTGGCTCTGGGGAGTCCATGGAGGCTAAAGTCGCTGCCTTTCTTCTCTCAAACTCCATTGTTAAAGCTTCTTCTTTCGCACAGAAGAAGGATCCGTGGGGGGCTTAAAAACCCTTGTGTTAAACCCTGCCCTTCTGAGCAGCGTATTGACTCTACACTTTTAAACCCGGCCCTTGGAGGTTTACGCATTTATGCAAAAGATGTGAAATTGAGATGTATGTGCGGCTGGCAAAACAGGAGGTTTTGTGTTGCCAGATCGAATCTAGAGTCAATATAAACATAAAAGAAAAGTACAAGTAAAAAGGCGTGATGGTGATAGAACAAAGGCAACATTGGTTCATAGCTTTTCAGATCGATTATAAGGTCGAGATGCATTTAGAACAAGAACTTATAAATTGAGCCATTTAAAAAGAAAATATGGAAAAAATTGAGCTGAATTGAATAGCATCAATATTCATGGATAAATTAAGCCATTGCAACACCTAATAATATAACAACAGCACTCCATTACAGTTTTCTTATTTGCAGCAGTACAATACATATCCTGCAGCTGGCATGTCTAATTAGGCTTCCCAGCTGCATGCATTGCTGTTCATATACTCCCTACATCACTACTTAAAACTGTTGCTGTTCATAATAGCTAGAAGCTTGTCTTGTCTGCATCTTCATACACATATAGCAATCAATCAATCAATTCTGGTAATTACTTGTTGACGAGGCATATTTGGAACTGAAATACTTCTCGATTTCTTTGGCTGTTCTTCCTGGTATTCTTCCAGCTATCAACGACCACCTGCTCGATATCAATATATGCCAAACTACCAAATTTTAATAAGAAAGCTCCCTACATATTCATGACCATTAGTAATTGGTTAGCCAAATGAGAAGCAGCCAACAGTAAGTAGGTTACCTTGGTCCAACTAGTTTGTACATTCTTGCAATCAGCATGTCTTCATCTTCTGAGAACTCTGGCTTCCTCTCCTTACTAGCGCCTTCTGTAATATATATATATATATTTACAAAATACATTACAATGAACCCCACGAAGTACGATATTCATTCATCAATTTATCTCAACCATTAAATGGTATAAATTTGACGTATAAAGCCAATTTGAAATTTACTTGTAGATAAAAAGAAGGATTACTAGTGAAACTTGTCAAGGGATGTTCTTAACCCTATTCACAAATGATGCATGGATATTGAAAAAGAAGGGAAAAAAAGAAAGTAAAAAAGAGCATGGCAGTAAAAGGGAAGTAGGAGAAGTAAGAGATAGAGGTTATAACAAGTAATGGAGGACCTTTTTCACTGTTGTCACTGTTGCTGTAGAAGTCTCCCATTGTCTACCTCAATTAGTAATATTGTTTAATTGGGGGTTGTTCAATGGGAGCAGGGATGAAGTGCATTATTTATAGGAGTATGAATTGCAGTATTTATAGGAGTACGTGTGTGTGTGTGTGTGCTATGTGCTGCATGAGTATATTGATGATGACAGAGAGCAGACTTCTTGTTGAAGCAGCAAGACTGGTAGTTCTCATATTTGATAGTTGGTTGAACATGAAAGCCTGTGCCTCTGTACATGCCATTGTGGTTCAGCCATAATACTTCCAAGAAGCAAAATATTCATATAAGTCTTGTCTTCCTGAGTCACTGTCCCAGCCTGCAAATGTACAGTTTTCTCATTTTAGTTTTTGGTGATTCTGCCCATAGCTATATCAGTCCTCATCCAAACCATTCTGTTTACTTCACTTTTTCGTTAAAAATAGTGATGTTTGTTGAACTGAGAGAGCGTATATCAGCTATTTTTAGTTGGGATATAGATGATAATATAATATATAAATCTCCTCTTTCATTTGGCTTATGAGCATATTTGACCCCAACAGTTTTTATAGTTGCCTGTCCACTTCAATCATTGCATATTCATCAGGATTTCATGCAATATTCTGACTCTCATTACCTGCACTACTTTCTTGATGATCTTGATAAGTGCATTATATTTTAGAGTTTGAATTTTAATTTTATTAGACAAACTAATTTAATAAACTAATTTTATCTTGATATATGTTTTAAAGCAATCTCATTGTTAGTTATTAGATTTAGTTAGTCTTTGCTTTTACGGTTTAGAAAAGTAGTAATATGAATTATTATTTTCTCATTGTTCCATTCTTATTCTCGCGAAATAAAACACCCATAATATGAATATATAATTCCGTTATCCATTTGGATTTCCTTGATGTTTTATTAGAAATTTTACCTAAAATGTTTGTCCTATGTGTATGTTCATGTTCATGTGAAATCTCTACCTAATTTTCTGCTACATCGAATTGAGCTATATTGCATTGCAACGAGGGTTTGGTTCCTACTTAAGCAAATGGTTTTGTGACCTTTATTCATTATATTTTTAATGATTTCTTTAGCTAATGTTTTAGAATCATTGCAACTTATGAAGGATTTGTTAAGAAGCACTAATCCTTTTTAGTTATAATTAGTTGATTCCGATTTAAAATTTTGAACTTAATTGGTGAATAGGAACCACATAATTAATAAACAATCCTTATATAATAATATTAAGACTATACTGTAATGTGTCATTTGACAAATAACAAGACAACATTGGTTAAGGAAGTTAACAAAAGGACATTGAGAAAAGTCGCCGTATTAAATAATAAAAAAATATTTATATTAAAATGTTAGCAAAGTACTTCATAAATGTACAATATAATTTCTCGGAAGGAGGGTTTCGAATTTTGGAACTGAATAGTAAAGAGGCAGTAAACCTACTTTCTGCTCGGGGATAGAAGGCAGTAGGCATTCTAATCTAACTGATCTAGGAATTCGCTCATTGAGCAGAGATTAGAGAGTGGAAGTCACGTGCAAATTTTACAGTGGATTACTTGGCAGCGCTAGTGGCCAAAGGGCCAAGGGGCTTTACCAATCTACTAGACTCACCGTTTGAAGTGCGTAGATGGTTAGATCATGATGTGAAAATGTATGATGCCTCTCAAATATGGCAAACTAATCAAGATTTACCTCTTTCTTTATATAAAAAACAAAAGAGTGAATTATAAATTTAGTCATCCTACTTTAGTAAAGTTTAAGTTTTGGTTACTAACTTTTATATTTTTCTTTGATTTTTTATCATTCCATCCAATTTGAAATTTAAAGTGTTAACGAACTAGTTTATAAAGGGGTATTTTTGTCGACCCAAAAAAAATCCATGTCTTCCTTGCACTCTCCTTGTCCTCTTGCTCGCCATTGCTGCTGCTGGCACCACCACCGCCACCATCACGCCACCATCACCACCACCTAAACAACTTAATCCTAGCTTACAGAACAAATGCTAAGCCCGAAATTAGAAAAGGGCAAAATACTGTTGAACTAATAGGTTATAAAACAAACGTGCTGATAAGCGAAGAACAAAACCAGGAATTTAACAGGAATTTCCAAGGCTTGTTTATAACAATTTCCTTAAGATAAATTTGCCCTCTCTACAAGTGTGCTAGAGACAACTTGGACAATTATCTCCCAGGATACAATGGAACACGTAAAGTCAGTTCGCATAAGAACTGTCTTACCAGCGAACGAAACAAAAATCTGTACACCGAAGATTGACTTGTGTGCGAAGATTGACTTGTTCATCATCAATTCAATGAGTTGCAGCAATTAGTATGCAAAATTGAAGTTGAAATTCAATCTTCTTGTACACAATTAATCTTGGGGAAAGAGAAAACGTGAAGTCTAGAGAGAGAAGAGAAGAGTTGGGTTTTCAAGATTAGATAGGTTCTCATAGCAGCGTGACCAAAACGAAGGAGAAAGGAGGTGGTGGTTCGGCGCTGACGGGAAAGGGGGAAAGAAGAAAAGGAAAATGGGGGAAAGAGTAGGGGTTAAAAGGAAGAGAAGAAGAGCTTTAGGATTAAAATTTTAAAAATTATGTTTAAACTCTTATATTTTTTAAGTATTTTTAATTTTACCTAAAGAGGAAATGACAAGATGAGAAAGAGAGGTACAAAGGGAAATGACAAAAATATCCTCAAAATATAACTCCGTTAGTAGTTTTAACGGTTGCTGTTGATGGATTGACAAAAATGAAACCAAAATGTAAAAGTTAATGATGTTTTTTGTATTTTTTAAAAGTTAGTGATCAAAACCTGAATTTTATTAAAATATGATGACCAAATTTATAATTCACTCAAAATAAAATAAATAAAATAAGAATGATATTTAATCAAAATTTTAGGGCCATCTTTGATATTTTTATTTTTTAAATATTATTTCTAATCAAAATAATTTATAATAATTTTTGGTTGAGGATATTTATAGTAATTTTTTAGTTTTTTTTTGAAATATAATAATTTTTTAGTTTCGACAAATGTTAAATTTAAAATTTAGATCTCAAAATAAATTTTTTTTTATAATAGTATAAAATTAAAATAATTCTTTAATAATGATCATTACCCTCCAACTTCGAAAGAGCTCATCATCATCTAGCTATTAACAATGGCAAACCCAACCTCTTCAACTTTCTTTTGCAGAAATCTGTAGTACAGAATTTACTTTCTATTCTCCTCTGATATTCAAAGAATCATCTAAAACTGCAAATAATATGTAAGCAGAGAAAAAGCTGTTTGTACCAGTTACCACCGATTTATTCCTTGGCTTAACTGGAACTTGCGACCCTGGTTCGAACGCGTCTGAGTTGAAAGCCGGGCTGAATCCTCGTACCCAAAATATTCACGATTTCTGAGGTTTCCCCTTCTCTAAATCCGCCCAATCGTTTTGGGTTATCTCCATTATCAATTGCCTCTGCAGTTATATAGGGTAACGTCTCTATATTTGTGAATTTCTTATTTTGATTCTGTATATTTTCATGTTAATTAAGCTGCATTTTGTATCCTTTTGTGGGTTTGGGTCTGTGATCGCGCACGAGAAACGTTATTATGATATTCTGCGAAAATTGAGTGATTCTGCTTTTATTGTGGAGTAATGTATTGTTGCTGGACTGAATTTTCTAATTCACAGAAAATTTGGTTGTACACGCCGGCTTATTGAGTAGATTTCTTAGAAATTCAAAGCATATTTAGTGAAAGTTCTGGCCTATTTTATGAGGTTGAATGTAAGCCCTTAAACCCTTGGAAACAACACAACATTTAGTAATGAAGTTATGAGCTTTTGTTGTAGAGAATGGTATAGAATGGTAAGGGGGAAATTTTGCCTATTTCATTATTTTTTTTCTTTCCTTTTGGGTTCTTGTTGGGTTGGGTGTCATTAGTAGTGGAAGGGTAAAAAAAAAAAGAAAAAAAAGAAAAGGTTTTTGAGTATGGTACTTGGTGAGTTTTTATTTATGAAATCCTATCGTTATAGGCGTCTTAAGATGGAAAAATTTTGTTAAATACGGTGTGACCGGCCTCCTTACCAGCTGTGTTTCTAGATATTCTCCCGACTCCTGGTCATCCTCCATTCCACCAGTCATCGGCGATTTGTTCGTAGTTCTAAGTTAATACTGCTTTTACCTTCACTGATGAATCTATTCTTCTTTATCCTGCAATGCATGCGTTTAGGGGGGAGAATTGGGAAAGCTGTTGCATTGGAAGTTGTTGTTTATGCTTATACTTTGTATGTGTAGTCCTCAAGAGGAAATCGTTCGTAGTGTGGGTAAGGGAGGTGGTTCGGAGAAAAAGTAGAGTAGCATATGGCAGAAAAATATCTGCAGGAAGGATGTCTATGTGTGCCACCAAGTGGAAAAGTTGAGTTCCTTTTGCTTCCAATTATTTTCAATATGACATGCCTCTTAGTATTATTATCATCTTCCAATTGTATTCCATTTCATGACCAAATGCAGGTTGGAGTTCCTTTTCATTAACAGCAATTTATAGAATTGACTGATTAGCGTTCCTTATTTGTTGTTCTGATGCATCTTTTTGTTGTTCTGGTTGGAAGCTTTTGCATCATTGACTTGTAGTATTGAAGAGTCCGCTACTGCATGCATGGTCTATTGTTTTCTACATTGTCTAATGCAGTTTTTCTTTTCTTTTGTTTGCTTTTGTTTTTAAGGTCTGATGTCTATCCTCAGGGGAAACAAAGTGGTTATCCTTTTGTCTAAAATTTGTGCAGCAGTTGATGAAATTAGATGCTGCTGAGGTTCACTTGACATTGGTCATTCTCTGTCTCATGTCTTCAACCATGCAGCCGCATGAATCCAAGGACTGTGATGAGCAAAGAATGTCCCCTAATAGAGTTGCTGTTGCCAAAAGCTGTGAACATGCAATTGAACAAGGGACCGATCAGGAAGATAATGAACATGTGGATCTTGGTCGCCGTGGGGATCGGGCAGAGAATGAAGAAGAGGAGGAGGATGAAGAAGAGGATGTGGATTTCAATCCTTTCCTAAAAGAAACCCCTTCACGAGAAGCTTCTTCTAGCTTGAGCTCTGAAATAGATGGTTTGGATGCTGATGTTGCTGATAGTGGTGGATATTCTTCTGTGGCCTTGACAACTGAGTCCACTGCAAATCCTTCACATACAGTGCAGGATTTTCCTGTGGGAGACACTGATCATGGTGAGGAGATTGTGACTGAAACTACTACTTGTTCAGTTGAACGGTGCGATAAAGTTTCTGAAAGTGGGGACCAGTATGAAAATCAAGATGGATCAGATAAACTGATGAATTCTGATACTGGTTCGATTGCTGGCGAAATAAATGCTCTGTCACATTCCAGGAAGCCTGTAATGACTACAGATGATGAGGATGCCATATGCATGCGAACAAGAGCTCGATATTCACTGGCTAGCTTTACACTTG
The DNA here is from genome assembly GCA_030378225.1 of Knoxia roxburghii. NCBI lineage: Eukaryota > Viridiplantae > Streptophyta > Magnoliopsida > Gentianales > Rubiaceae > Knoxia > Knoxia roxburghii. The sequence continues at coordinate 2,754,733 of CM059415.1, forward strand.
ATGAACTTGAAAATTTTCTACAAGAAACAGATGATGAGGATGACCTTCAAAATGTTGATGATGAGGCAGAATACAGGAAATTTCTTGCAGCTGTTTTGCAGGGTGGAGAAGATGACACTCAGGGTTTGCAGGAGAATGAGAATGCTGATGATGAAGACGAAGAAAGCGATGCAGATTTTGAGCTTGAACTTGAGGAGGCTCTTGAGAGCGAAAATGATGAAGATGCAAGGTATGGGATTCAGGAGGAAAGATATGAGGCTGTTGGTCGCCGACCCAAGACTAGGCAAAACAGACGCCAGAAAGCTTCTGTTGGAGCTAACAAGAAGCTTTCGGGACATAGATCATTACGTCCCCTTTTACCATGTGTACCTATCATGCAAAGGCCGTCCTTTTCAACTTTGAATGGGACAAATTTCATGTGTAATCCTGCTGTTGACTTTCTGGCATCTGTAAACAATGGATCCATAAATGGATTTACTCCGCATCAGATAGGACAATTGCATTGTTTGATCCATGAGCATGTGCAGCTTCTCATCCAGGTATTTTCTGTATGTGTACTAGAGGCCTCTAAACGGCATATTGCTGCAGAAGTTCAGCAACTGATTTTAGAGATGCTTAATGTACGTGAGGATGTTTTGGCTTGGAGAAGGCAACCACATCCTAGTTTCTGTTTCTTCCCCCCTTGCATTCATCCATCAGTGCCCAGTGAAATTCCGAAAAGTCTCTCAGAACCACCCATCAACAAAGTTTCTTCTGTTATGGATGAATGTCAAAACTACACGTCTGGGAATAATATGGTACCTCCTGATATAATAGCTGCCAGTAAAGGAAGGGGTGGGTCACAGCATATTGCCCAGGATCTTGAGCTTTCCTCTTGGGTCCCTAGTATAAATGGTCCAGTAATGTCTGTAATGGATGTAGCTCCTCTCAAAGTAGCTGCAAACTTTGTGAAAGATGTTTCTGTTGGTATGTTGGCTTGACACATTCTTCTTGTTCATTCACACTCGTGTGTTGCTCTCCTAATTTGTGGAAAATTTTGCATCAGCTAATATTGTTGCATTCTTTTTGTAATTAGTTGTGCAAGAGTGGCATAGGCGGCAACTGGAAGTGATTTGTGATCCTCTCTCTGAAAAGGAACCATTGTTCCCTCTAAATAATTTACCTGATGCTACTGAACCGCGTGATCAAGTTTTGAGGGACGTTGCTTGTCCTGCTTCCACCATGGTACAGGATAAACCGCCTAAGAGGTCAATGGCATCTACACTAGTTGAAAAGGCCAAAAAGCAATCAGTTGCTCTAGTTCCAAAGGAGATAGCTCAGTTAGCATGGAGATTTTACCCACTGTTTAATCCTGCCCTCTACCCTCATAAGCCACCCCCATCTTCTGTTGCAAATCGTCTACTTTTCACTGATGCGGAGGATGAGTGAGTTGTATGCTTTCTTTTACTTTAATTTTCTCGTAATATCGTATGCTTTTCTCATGTGGTGTGAGCATTATTATTATAAGTTACTGCACATCTTATGTCCAATTTCCTTCCTCTTTTTACGTGATCTGAACCTCTGGATCTTAGAAAAGGTAGGGACTCAACATTTGATCTTGAAAAGACAAGCACTAAGAATTTTTGAGTCTTTAAAATCTTTTTCTGTGACTAGAAATACGAGGATTTTTAAATTTTTTTTCGTTTGCTTTAGTCATTGATGATCCGTATCTTCATTCTTTTGGCATCATGTATCTGTTACATTTTGCTGCAAAGAGTGTAATTTTGTTTCTCTGCACTGCAGATTACTGGCATTGGGTTTAATGGAGTATAATACAGACTGGAAAGCTATTCAACAGCGCTTTCTTCCTTGCAAATCTAAGCAGCAGGTTATATCAGGCAGTCCAATATTATTTTTCTGCCATTTTTCCTTGTTAAGCGAAATATGTATTGTCATTCTCTGGGGAACTGAATCTGTGTAGTTATGAATTTCTGTATTTTAGTTGCTGATGTTAGATGATTTGTTGAACAGATATTCATAAGGCAGAAGAATCGTTCATCCTCTAAAGCACCAGAAAATCCTATAAAGGTAGGTAAAATAATCCTGTAATATTTACCCTGGTGTTTTTGACAATTAATTGGCTAATATTTATGCCATTTATCTTTTTCATTAGCATCCTTGATGGAGACACTAATAGATGGAATAAATAAAGGTGAGGTTTACATGAGAAAATGAGAGAAACATATGAAAGATGGTTTGGACATATGTGTAGGATGTCCTTAGATGCGCCAGGACGGCTTGTAGAAAATAGAGAATAACTCAAATTCTAAGGGAAATGAGAAGACCTAAGAAGACTTTGAAAGAAACCATTAAGAAAGACATAAGATGGAAACAATGGGGAGATATTAACTTTATAGTTGACCGAACATAGTGAGTGAAAAGCTTGGTATTGTTGTTGCAAGTAAACTAAACATGAAAAACAAAAGAAAATATTTATATCGGGTTCTGTCTGGTGTAGGAAATAAGACCTTTCAGCACTAATGATCTCCCAGATACTCCATTATTCTTGGTTATAGTGAATATACAGCGTTATGATTTTATTTATGATTTTTTAATCCTTTCAATATGCATATGAGACCACACTAACCTGGAACATGTATTGGATTATTACATTGGAATTTGGACCTTAGCTTTCTATACTATATGGTGGCTACTTGAACCATAACTATTGCTGTATGCTGCAGGCAGTTCGTAGGATGAAAACTTCACCCTTGACCACTGAAGAGATCGCACGTATTGAAGAGGTGAGTATTTAGTTGTTATAGTGTATGGATATGTCACCATTTATTGGGGTTGATGAAATATTTACATGACTTAATTATTTAGGGGCTGAAGATATATAAACTTGATTGGATATCCATATGGAAGTTTATTGTGCCTTATAGAGATCCTTCTTTGCTACCCCGGCAATGGCGGACTGCTATTGGAACTCAAAAATCATACAAATTAGATGCAAATAAGAAGGCTAAACGGCAATTGTACGACTTAAGAAGAAGAAACAGAAAATCTGCAGAATTGGCTAGCTGGCAGAGTTCACCTGAAAAAGAGGTGAGCTTTTACCTTCCCTATGATAATTGTTGCATAATACTCCATTTGATTTGTGTATACCCTAGTAAAAATGTCTCGGAATACATAGGCTCTCTATGATTACCTATTCTCACCTCTTGTCATTTTTGTTCAGATTTTCTTCACTTGCTAATTTATCCAATGTGATCTAATACCTGTTTAACTGAAGCAAAAATAAAAAAGATTCTTTATTTTTTGTTTGTTCGGTGCTGGATAGTGTAGTGGCATGTTTCAATATAATTATGAATTTGCCCACATACTTGTCCAAGCTCCAACTGGTGTAGTGATGTCTGCATTCTGTAAGCCTATCCTCTGTTGCATGCTGGGAGTGAATTTTCTCATAACAATGCTTGTTCAATTCCCTAAAAATTTTGATATTCCAGTTTTAATAAGATTTTATTTTTTCCTGGGTATTTACAAATGTCGCTTTCCCCGCCACTTCCCGCCTTACCTTAGAGCATATTGATGGATAAACAAGTAAATAAGTTTAGGGGATCGAGTCTAGTAAGTAGGGGATATACAGTATTTAGATTATTTGCATAGAGTTTGTAAATATTCTCTGAACTTGAAACTTCAACATTCCCCTTGTTCAGCTATCAGTATTTCTCAGTTCTATGCCTGGTCATGGTCTCCACCACTCCCTCTCTGCTTATATTTCTGGGAGTACTGAATTGTTGATGTTTCATCTAGTGCATGCTAATGGATTAAATTTGTTAACTGTAGGCTAACAGGGCTGAGAAAGCCGCTGAAGACAATCGCAATGGAGATAATCAAATGGAAAGGGAAGATGAAGCTTATGTTCACGAGGCATTTTTAGCCGATTGGAGACCAGGAACCTCCAAGGTTTCTCCAAGTTTTCCTGAATCAAGACTGCAGGAGAAGACTCCTCCTATACAAACACCATCACGGGAAGGCTCACAAGTCAGAGAACAACTTAATAGTAGTGAGTCTGGAGAAGCCCAACTTCCTATCACCAATGAGTTTCCAGCAGCTGTAAGGTATTACAGCATCTTTGTGATTTTTGTTCTTTCTTTGTTATTTTTTGCATTACCAAGGTGGAATTTTATTTTGTCTTGTCGAGGTGGAACTGCAAGTCTGCTACAGCTCAATCTGCTCTCTTATTTCATAACTTCTGCTAATATTATGTTATATTGAGATGATGCTTGGATTTACCTTTTCAGGTCCCTGAACACGCAAGTACAGTGGAGACCATATCGAGCACGAAGAGTTAATAATACACGTGTGGTAAAATTAGCTCCGGATCTGCCTCCTGTGAATCTTCCACCATCTGTTCGTGTGATGTCGCAGTCAGCTTTTAAGACCTATCAGACCAGAGCAACTATCCAGACTTGCACTGCGGATACTTCAGTTGTTAATCCTGAAGCAGGACATGGAGTCTTGGACATGGTAAATTATACTGCAAACTCAAGGGTTCATTACCCTGTGAAGACCCCACAAGTTACAAGAATTCTGGGAACCCCTAGTTCTAGCAATCAGCTACAGCAAGATTCTGTGATTACCAGGAAAAGGCTTGTTGAAGAAAGAAAAGATGAATCGGATCTTCAGATGCATCCTTTACTGTTTCAAGCCCCTGAAGATGGTCGTTTTCCGTATTATCCGTTGCACTTAAATGCAAGTATTAGTTCGGTAAACTTCCTTGCAAGGAGTCCGCCCCAGTTAAATTTGAGCCTTTTCCATAACCCAAAACATGCAAGGAGCGCTGTTAATTTTCCCGGAAAGCCATCAAATCCAAAGGAAGCTACATCTTATCAGACTGACTTCCATCCGCTCCTTCAAAGATCTGCTGAGGATACGAATTCTAGCTGGGTAGCTGCGCAATTGTCTGGAAATCTGGAGATGTCTGAGGGAAGATGTGCCCAGGTTCATAATCCATTACATGCTACTGATAAGATGTCGAGTTTGAGTGTCAGTTCAACTGCAACCTCATTGGGACCTGTAAGCCCCAGTGATAAATCTAATGAACTGGACTTGGACATTCACCTCAGTTTCCCATCTAGACAGCCAAATGATGTTGGGAGCAGGGCTTTTGATCGGAGCAGCCTTAGATCTCATAAGGCCAAGAATTCTCCAATTCAGTCTCACCAGTATGTGGCTGCAAATCCAGACAGAAAAGGCAGCAACTTTGGTTCTGGTAGCCCTATGGTGACTGTAACTAGGGATGACGGTATCAGGAGGCATGATGACAACATTGAGGACCAACCTTTTGCAGAAATTGTGATGGAACAAGAAGAATTAAGCGACTCGGAGGATGAAATTGGAGAGAACGTGGAGTTTGAGTGTGAAGAAATGGCAGACTCAGAAGCAGAGGAGGAATCAGAGTCGGAACAGATGGTTGACCCACAAAATGAGGTTTTATTCCAATCTACCTACATATATTTATTATTCTTTTCTTTCATGCATTTTGAAATTCTTGACTGGCAAAGAAATCTGTTTTCGGATTCAATATCTCTTATCTTGATGATTTTCTCATTTTGTTACTTGTTGATTGATTGTGTTTATGAGTCCGCCTTAATTTGGTTGAGCTGATCCACTGAATCCAATATGCAAATAGGGTTTTAAATATTATCTATTTACGGAATGTTTCTGGTGAATTTGGTATAGGAGGTGGAAGAAAGTGAGATGAGTAGAGATTATGGTGATAAACTTAGTAGCGGGCCTGCAAGCAAAATAGAAGGAGGCAGCAGGATGAACAAAAACCTAGACACCAGCTCCAGTTGTCATCATTTGAATCTGAATTCCTGTCCTCAAGGTTCTCCTTTTATCATGGCGCCTGGTAGGAAGGAAGGAGTAAAGGGACTGACTGATAATTGTGTTGATACAAGAGCCATTGAGTATAATCATTCCAAGCAGCAGCAGCAGCAGCAGCAGCAGCTGCAGAATCTGGAACCAGAACCAATGTCCAAGAAATCTAGAAAACGTGGAGCTGCTGCTACTCATGCGGGCTTTGGCGCCAAAGCTGCATCAAAAAGAAGAATAACAAGATTGAGCTCTGACATGAATGAATGACCTCCCAATACTCAAGTATGTATGTATGTATGTAGCATTCAAGACGTAGAATCTCGTTATAATGAACTGGTTTTTTTAGATCCCCAAGTTTTGCAAGTATATAATATAATGAAGAGGTTCATTCAGTGGGTTTTGTTTGTCTAATCTAAGCCATGGTTAATTGTGTACGATGAAGAAGTCTAGGAGCATAGTTGCGCATCCCCGCATATTCCACCAGCAAAGGGAATTAACGTTACCAAGCAGTTTCTCCTTGTACATTTTTTGGGCGAAACTGGCTTGGTAACTAACGTTATTCTATCGAATTCCTGTAAAAAATCGAAATTTGACCATCGCATTTGTTTTCAGCAAGTGACGAAAACACTTATCAAACTCTCAGCCATTGTGTTATATTTGGGCCTTTTTTTTTTTTTTTTTGTTAAATAAACAGATATTTTTTTTAGGTAGCCTAAAATAAAATCTCAGTTTCGTCCCAATTGAAGAATGTATGAGCTTTCAAACCGCAATCTCCAACAGTCAAAATCGTTATCCCAAAACCTGATCCAAATGCCAACTCTTCCATTCTTCCTCCACCTCTCATTCCATTCCCAATGCTCCACACCAAAGAGAATTCACCTCAAACACCACCATAGACATAGAGATAAGACACCTACACCAGAAATCTCTCTTAAAACATACCAAACCCACATTTCTTATCTTCTTCTTCTTCAGCTTCTTGTTCTGCCATTGCCATCTGCCAGCCACCTCTTTTGTTCGCCGGAGCTCTCAGAACATAGTTTAACGTTGTTGTCAGTTAAAAAAAATCATGTCTTGCTCAAATCTCACCATGTGGGTTCCCTCAAAACCTTCTCTTTCTGACTCCTCTGCACTTTCTTTCCGCTCTTCAGTCAGTCCTGTCCAGGTCCCGGGTAATAATTCAGGTAATTCGAGCAGCCCTTCTTCCAGATCTTCATCAGTGACTCCGGTGCACTGTGGGCTTAGGGAGCTTCGTGACCGCATTGGGTCTGTGAAGAACACGCAGAAAATCACTGAGGCAATGAAGCTGGTGGCTGCTGCTAAAGTGAGGAGAGCTCAGGAAGCAGTGGTTAACGCTAGGCCGTTTTCTGAAACTCTTGTTTCGGTTCTTTATAACATTAATGAGCAACTCCAGACCGAAGACATTGATGTTCCTCTAACCAAAGTCAGGCCTGTTAAAAAGGTAGCTCTTGTTGTTGTTACAGGGGATCGTGGACTCTGTGGTGGTTTCAACAACGCAATCATTAAAAAAGCTGAATCAAGGATTGCAGAATTGAAGGCACTCGGCCTGGAATACATTGTTGTCAGTGTTGGTAAAAAGGGTAACTCCTACTTCCTTCGCAGGCCTTATATTCCAGTAGACAAGTTTCTCGAAGGCACTGCTCTTCCCACCGCTAAAGAAGCTCAGGCAATCGCGGACGATGTCTTTTCTCTTTTTGTGAGTGAAGAGGTCGATAAGGTGGAGCTTTTGTACACCAAGTTCGTGTCATTGGTTAAGGCCGAACCCGTAATCCACACTTTGCTTCCATTGTCACCAAAGGGGGAGATTTGTGACATTAATGGCGTTTGTGTTGATGCCGCTGAGGACGAGTTCTTCAGGTTGACAACTAAAGAAGGAAAATTGACAGTGGAAAGAGATGTTGTGAGGACTCAAACCGCGGACTTTTCACCTATCTTGCAATTCGAGCAGGACCCTGCTCTCATCCTCGATGCTTTACTCCCTCTTTATCTAAACAGTCAAATCTTGAGGTCATTGCAGGAGTCAGTAGCCAGTGAACTGGCTGCCAGGATGACTGCCATGAGTAATGCCACAGATAACGCTATTGAACTAAAGAAAAACCTGTCTATAGTCTACAACAGACAGCGTCAGGCCAAGATCACCGGAGAGATTTTGGAAATTGTTTCTGGAGCCAACGCTTTGGCATAGATATTATACCATACTCAGTGCTTCTCCCGGGGTATTCTTGTGGGCTATATATCATTTTCATTGATTTAATGCTTCCTTATGAACTAGTACTATTATTTCACAGTAGGCGATTCCAAAAATTGTAACATTTCATTGCATACAAATAAACATGCAACGATGAGAAACCTGTACGTTTCTGTGTGTGTTTCTGCATCTTCTAAATGATGTTGCTTTTTTTGGTTTTCCCTTGTAATAATACTTGTATATAACTCCACAAAAGCTTTAGATGATCAACATTTTTTTTTTTTTTAATGTAATATGATGGTTCTCTGAAGATAGCTGAAGAGTTTGTGTTTGGATCATGGAGATATTCTTGACTGAATCACTTCTTGACTGACTCAATGATAATAGTTATGGAAGGACAAAAGGGAGCCCTGTTTATGAAACCTAAAGACCATATAACCTTCCCATCTGAGCATCCATGCTCTATCTACCTTACTAATTAGGGCTGTCTCAGAAATGTAAGCCCGTGAGACAATATCCAAATTGTTAATAAGAGAAATCATAATTGATTTATTAACACCAACTTAGATAAAGTGGACACATGCCTTCATTAAGATGGATAGGCTTAAACATGAGGGTGCTAAAAATTGAACAGCCCATTTCTGTAAGCCTCCAAAATAATGGATTGCGTCTCTGATTAAAAGCGTCGAATACGGGAGATTCTTGACCACGCCTTTATCACAAAGCCTTTGACAAATATCCTTGGGTTGGTTTCCATTGGAGGATAGTCTCGATTTCTACCTCCGTCAAAATATCTCAGCCACTGAACCGGAGGGCCGGAGGTCATCTCCTCCTACGTTTTCCGACCCAAATTCTGATCAAAGCCGCCCTCAGTAACACCATGATAAACTCCTCCTGCACCTCCCTTAATCCTCACCCTCTCAAATTCCAATCTCTTCCATCATTTTTCCGCTCCGAAGTTTACAAATCCCTATTCGTCCTTCCCCATTTCAATTCTGGAAAACCCCTCAAACTCTCCCCACTATCCCACTGTAATGCACCTCATAAGAAGTCGGCCATCAATGCCTGCACAGCTTCCGACTTTGATATCGATATGGTTCGTACTAGAGAAGGCGTCTACACAGCAAAGCCTAAAAAAGTTGTGGTCTTGTGGGACTTGGATAACAAGCCGCCGCGTGGGCCGCCGTACGATGCGGCCATGGCGTTGAAGAAGGTGGCCCAGCATTTCGGCGAGGTGGTGGATATTTCAGCTTACGCTAACCGTCATGCTTTTATTCATCTGCCGCAGTGGGTCGTTGAAGAAAGGCGGGAAAGGCGGCGTCTTCACGTTATGGAGCGGAAAGGTACTTCTGTCCCTTCTGAACCTTACGTTTGTTCTGTTTGTGGGAGGAAGTGTAAAACCCACTTCGATTTAAAGAAGCATTTTAGGCAATTACATGAGAGGGAGAGGCAAAAGAAGCTGAATAGGATGAGGCAACTGAAAGGTAAGAAACGACAACGCTATAAGGAACGGTTCATTTCCGGGAATGAAAAGTATAATGAGGCTGCGAGGACTTTGGTTGGCCCGAAAATTGGCTATGGGTTAGACTCTGAGCTCAGGCGCGCTGGGGTGTTTGTGAAGACTGTGGAGGATAAGCCCCAGGCTGCTGATTGGGCATTGAAAAGACAAATGCAGCATTCATTGAGTCGAGGGATTGATTGGCTGTTTTTGGTTTCGGATGATTCAGATTTTTCCGATATGTTGAGAAGGGCCCAAGAGGCTAATTTGGGGACTGTCGTTGTTGGTGATGGGCGCAGGGCATTAGGGAGGCAAGCTGATATATGGGTACCCTGGAATGGTGTACAGAATGGGGAGATTACTGAGGAAGATTTGGTTCCTAGGAGGAGGAGTGAATTTGGAGGGAGGAATGAGTTGAGGTTTTCTGTTAGTGAATTTGATGGAGGACTGAATGGGAAAGGAAGTGCTGAGAACTTCATGGACGAGCTTTTTGGTGGCATGGATTTTGACGGGTTAGGAAATTCAGCATTTTCTGAAGGGGAGGAGGAGGACTGGCTAAGGATTGAAACCAGAAGCTCCACTGATGACGAAAATGATGATGAAGATTACTGGCTAGAAGACAGTGAGGATGAAGGGATTGAAGAGGATCCTTATGTATAACTGAATAGTTGAACGATGGTTAATTTGGTGTCATTCTACTGATCTTATCCCAGAAAAGAATGTTTTTTAGAGTAGTTAAATGAGAGAGAAAAGAAAAATGGATTGGAGGGAAAACATTTTGAAATTATGTTGGAAAAAGTATTGAAGGGAATGAAACTTTGATTTTTGAATTATTGATGATTGTTTGGATAGTTATTCTTTTGTAAAGAAAAAGAAAGATTCAATGAGCAACTAGGCCATTTTCTGAAACTCTTGTTTCAGATCTTGACAACATTACTCCAGAGCGAAGACATTGATGTTCATCTAACCTAAGTCAGGCCTGTTAAAAAGGCAGTTCTTGTTGTTGTTACAGGGGACCGTGGACTCTGGTGGTTTCAACAATTCAATCATTAAAAAAGCTGAGGCAAGGATTGCAGAATTGAAGGCACTCGGCCTGGAATACATTGTTGTCAGTTTTGGTGAAAAGGGTAACTCTTACTTCCTTCGCGGGCCATATATTCCAGTAGACAAATTTCTTGAAGGCACTGCTCTTCCCACCGCTAAAGAAGCTCAGGCAATCGCGGACGGTGTCTTCTCTTTTGTTGAGTGAAGAGGTTGAACTGTTGTACACCAAGTTCGTGTCATTGGTTAAGGCCAAACCTGTGATCCACACTTTTACTTCCATTGTCACCAGCAGGGGGGGGTGGGAGATTTGTGACATTAATGGTGTTTGCGTCGATGTCGCTGAGGATGAGTTCTTCAGAAACCGTGGAGTTTCCACCTATCTTGTAATTTAAGCAGGACCCTGCTCTCATCCTTGATGCTTTACTCCCTCTTTATTTGAACAGTCAAATCTTGAGGGCATTGCAGGAGTCATTAGCTAGTGAACTGGCTGCTAGGATGACTGCCACAGATAATGCTGTTGAGCTAAAGAGAAATCTGTCTATAGTCTACAACAGACAGCGTCAGGCAAAGATTACCGGAGAGATTTTGGAAATTGTTGCTGGAGCCAATGCCCTGAGCAGCAAGTTGAACAACTACAACTCTTGTAGGAGGTAAGTCTTTGAATTTTCTGAAACTGTTAAATGTCCTCTTTTCCCCAATAGAATTTGGAACTTCTCATTCCACCATAGGAATGATAATAGTTAGGGCAAGGGAGCCCTGTTTATGAAACCTTGGACTATATAACCTTGCCAAGTAAAGCATCTTGCTTAGGTGTCTTCCCTTGCTTTCACTGTATGAAGATAGGCGTTTTGTAACATCAAGTTGAGAAGATTTTAAATATGGCATGTTGACATCAATAATGTCAAGTTCATATCTGTAGAAGCCCTTTGTACATCTGAGCTGCTGTGCAAGCAGCCTGAGCAGATCATGATCTCTTTCTTTAAATTGTAAATAAGAACATCTGATCAGTTAGCCCCTAATGTCATAATACTTAAAAAGATTGAAGTTTGTGAAAGGTTTTCACGTACCATTTCTATATTAGAATTGCTTTAAACTAATGCAGAAGGTCACAAATCTCAAACTTCATTATGTGCATCTAAAACCAACTGAATTCGACAAAGGAACATACTTGAATGAATTCAAGTTGAAGCTGCACGTTGTAAATGCCCTGTTCAATATCTTAACGACAAACTAGTGTACCGTGTACATATCCTGTTCAGTCTTTGAAGTTCTGCACAGAAATGCCAGTAACTTTGTCTTTGTAACAGACTAATGGATCAGAAACCCGATGAACAGAATGAAAATGAAGCTAGTTCTGCATCCAGAATAACATTCCCACATGGTTAGTGAAGAGCAAGTAGGCTATGTTGCACATCTTGATCTAGGTCCTAGTCTTATTGTGCAACTCAGAACACAGAAAATGAAATGCATTCCATGATCGTTTCAGACTCTAGTGTTGCCTCTTTTAACTTCTGAAATCTATGGAAAAATGTCAATTCCTTCATGTTTCACCACCAAGATCCCCCAAAAGAAAAGCTAACAAGTTTCCAGCCTTCAATGAACAAGGGCTTCCGGACAATTAAAGCAAACACAGCTCAAAGTCTAAAATTTCAGAGAGTTTGCTAATTATGCAAATCCATATGCGAAAGATAAATCAGACGCCTTTTATTCGATCTAATTTTTTTTTTTTTTTTCTACATCATAATAATCATGTATATAATGAGAGAATTACATGAAAAATACAATGAGATTTGGCCCACACACGACATTTTACAGTTTGGAAACCGTACAAAGAACAAAAGTTTTCCCCCAAATCTGTTCCAATCCAAACCTAAGACTCGGAAAAAACCGGGGCGATCGGGATGAGCTTCTTCCGGAGAAGGCAGCGGGGATGAGGGGCCTTGAATCGGAAAGAAAAACAAGGAATAGCCTCCATGGCAGCGTAATCCACCCTTGGGGGAATCGGCAAGAACGCCAATTCCGAAGTGGGTTTGAGCTGGGAGAGCAAAAATTGCCGGTCTTTGGCCATGGACTTCGCCGTAATCTTGGAATTCCTAAGCTGGGCTAGCGCTCCGGGCTTCAAATAGCATCTGTAAAACGATGACGTCGCCGCCATGGCAGTGGTGGATCTCATGCTGCAGCATCTGATTCTGGATTTCATGGTTGTTACCGCAGAATGAAACTACGAAAGAGGAACTTGTTAGGGCTTTCTTCTCCTCCTCCTCGGAGTTTAGTGCGTGTGTGTGAGAGAGAGAAAGTAACGAAACCCTAGAAGATGAAGATGGAAGTGGGAGGCGAAGGCGGGGAAGAATGGATTTTTAAATACAGAGGTGTTGATAGGCGGGAAATATGGGCGGAGGGAAGAAAGGCGCGCTGTCTTCTGTTTTGGACTTTTTCATTTGGGCTTTTGTTGGAGGCTTTGCTTGGGCCACCATTTCAGGGCCCCATATGGTCCAAGCTTGAAATTTTATGGTGAGATATTTATTAATTTGAGTTTTTAAATTTCATTTTTATCCATAAATTTAAATTCATTATTTTTTAAATATATAATTATTAAAAAGTTATCAAACTACTTTTTAAAAAAAATAAATTATCAAACTACTTATATATATATTTAATTATATTCATTTTAAAATTGTAATATTAAATTTAAGAGTGGGAATATTCGAAAAGAAGAAAGTGTTTACCCAATAATAAGTAATTTTTGGCCACAATATTATTTCAGACAAAAACAATTGTTTTATAGAAGTCTTTTTCGTTTTGCACAAAATGTTTTCTTAAAAAAAAAGGTAAGTATTTCACGGACCAAAATTTGAGGATTCTCTCTTTCCTTTCTGTTATCTGTGACTGTGAACAGAAACTCTGATTACTAGAGTGCGACTGTACACCTTAAAATCGCCGCAGAACAAATTATTATTCTCAAAAAAAAAAAAAAAAATCGATTTATTTAATATTAATAGTGCTACAGAATTCTTATCACCTTGAATAATACCATATATAAATTTGTAAAATTGCAGAGGTTACGGAAAGGGTGAGTGCAAAAAGATTCAGTTTGTTTACTGAATCGAAAGAGATTATGTTCTGCTTTTCTCAACCGATTCTTCTGTGCATTCTTTTCGAAAGCTTCTGAGAATTTTACAGTGGGTTAATGGAGTTCCCTTTGCCACTGCAACAAAAACCTTTGAGTTGTGGCGGAACCCAGTTCAAGATCAAACCTGTTTTCGGATTCTTGCCTCATGGAATCACTAGCTTGTCACCCCAAGTAAGTGTATTTCTGCTGCTTTTGTTACAAAAGTATGGCCCGGGAATTGCATGTTCTTTCTAGTCTGTGGTTCAGAAATGAAAATGGCTTCTTCAAAGCAGAAACCCTTTGCAGTTTGCTTGTAATGTGATGTATTTATTCACATTATGCCATTTCTTTGTTTCAGTGTTGATGATGATATAAACTCTTACTAAACCCTTCGGGGTTATGGGATGAATGCAATTTTCTCTCTTTTGTAATTCGCCTGATGGGTATTTTATAAAAAAAAAAAAAAAGCTTTCTTTTTGTGTATATTTTTTGTTAAATGAAATATAGACTGAATTTTCTGTTATAAGGTTCCGGTTGGTTTTTACCTTGGTGGATGGCATTTCTGCTGTAATGTTGCACAGTCTTTGTCTTCCTTCTTGATTGTTTTGTCAAACTGGGTAGTTCTTAGACACATTATGCACTATAAGCCTATAATGCTGCTGTTTATGATGCATTCCATGCAGCATTCTTTATGGAGTGAGGCTGCTCCATTTTCAAAACGAATCACTGCAAGTGCGGGTTGGTTGGTCCGTTGGTCCTTTTGTTCAGTTTAGAAGGTCTTACGTTCAGCCTATCTTTCTGATTTTCTGTTTCTTTGTACAATATTTGTATCATGTAGATTTTTCGAGGAGAAGAAGAAGAATATCTACACCCAAAACTCCAGAATCTACTCCAAAGGGATTTGCACCAAGAACGCAGGTTGGGATAAGCACTCAAAGAAAGGATCAGAAGAACAATGGGGAAAAAGAAGGCACCGACAACCTGCCGCCAACGGATTTTGGGGTGCCCAATAAAAAGACAATCGAAGCGAAACAAGCTACTCAAGAAGAGATTGAGATTGAGAACACAGAGGAGGAAGATGAAAATGGAACTGCTATTGTTGTTCAGAAGGACCAGCCAAGCTGGAAATCATTGGCTGTGCCTGAAATAAGACAAGCTACTCAAGAAGAGATTGAGATTGTAAACACAGAGGAGGAAGATGAAAATGGAACTGCTATTGTTGTTCAGGAAGACCAACCAAGCTGGAAATCATCACCTGCAGCTGAAATAAGACAAGCTACTCAAGAAGAGATTGAGATTGAGAAAACAGAGGAGGAAGATGAAAATGAAACTGCTACTGTTGTTCACGAGGACCAGCCAGGCTGGAAATCATCACCTGTTGCTGAAATAAGCCAGATGAATGGAAGAATTAGCCACTTTCAGAAGGACACCATTGAGACAATTGAAGTAAAAGCAGTTAGAAGTGAAAGTGGTGTTGATGATCATTCAAGCAGAATATCAATAGAAGTTCAGGGGGTTGATACTTTTGTAGAGAATGTGCCCAAACCTACTCAAAGCACTGAATCTGAGTTATTGAAATCAAAGATGGATGAAAAGAAAGAGAAAGATGACTCTTCTCTTAGGTTAAAGTTGGAAAATGAAGCAGCTTTACATCAACAGACTTTGGAGAGGCTTGCTGAGGAAAACTTTTTGAACAGAAGCAAACTTTTCTACTACCCGGAGGTGGTAAGACCTGATCACGATGTAGAAGTATTTCTTAACCGAAGTTTGTCTACATTAAATGATCAACCAGATGTCTTGATCATTGGAGGGTTTAATGATTGGCGATGGAAATCATTTACTTCAAACTTGAACAAGACTGATCTACCAGGGGATTGGTGGGCTTGCCAGGTCCATGTTCCTAAGGAAGCATACAAGCTGGACTTCGTCTTCTATAATGGAAAAGATGTTTATGATAACAATGATGAGAATGATTTCTGCATTACTATTAACGGTGGCATGACTGTTACTGAATTTGAAGATTTCTTGCTCGAGGAGAAACGCAAGGAATTGGAGAAACTTGCTAAGGAGCAAGCTGAAAGGGAAAGACAGGAAGAAGAGCAAAAGCGAATAGAAGCAGAGAAAGCAGCACGTGAGACTGATAGAGCACTGGCAAGAGAGGAAGCTAGAAAGAGTCAGGAAATGTTGAAAGAGTGGGCTAAAAAGGCCATCAAGTCTCTTGAAGATGTCTGGCACATAGAACCTAGTGATTTCAAAGGTGGGGACAAGGTCAAGTTGTTCTATAACAAGAGCTCAGGCCCATTGAAACAGGCTAACGACTTATGGCTTCATGCTGGGCACAATAAGTGGAAGGATGGCCTCTCCATCATTGAAAACCTTGTCAGAGATGAGAAAAGAGAGGGAGACTGGTGGTATGGCGAATGTAAGTAGGATACTGTTTCTGATTTTTGTGATCTTTGATGCACTCTTATTGTCTTGGCTACGTTGATTTGGAAATTTTTTTTTGTTCTATTGCTTTAAATCATGTATATGGTAAAATTGAAATGCCATTAAATTTTTGAGAAAATGATGTAGCCTTTTAGCTCTGTGTCTATTGATATTATGCTGTCCTGTAACAGCTTATGGGTTCTCAAGAAGCAAAACTTTACTTTTTGGGTTGGACTCTGCAACATTGTGGAGTCACTTGGTTCTGCCAAAATTTGGTGTCCTGAATTAATATCTGGAGATTGCTTTACTCTTCTTTTCCAGACTGCATTTGTTGGTTAAACTGGACTGCTGAGGTGATCTGATGATCTAAGTGGTTTAGCTTCTTTGATAACTTGTGGAACATATTACATCATGAAGATTATTATCACTTTGTCAACTGATCGTTATATCTGTAAAGCAACTCATGTATTTTTCTTTCATTTCTGTTGCACATTTTATATCACTGTTCATCTGATCATTTACTCTCATTTTATTTGTAGTTGTTGTTCCTGATCGAGCCCTTGTCCTGGACTGGGTTTTTGCTGATGGTTCGCCCCAGCAAGCAAAAGTCTTTGACAACAACCATTTACAGGATTTTCATGCAATTGTCCCACGACGTATTCCTGAGGATCGCTATTGGTCTGTGGAAGAGTACCTGATTTTTCAGAAACTACAAGAGGAGAGACGAGTGAAAGAGGCGGCCATCCGTGCCAAGGTTTATTTCTCTTTGAGATCTGATCAAACTGGCATATTTCTTGTCTGATTGATTAGGCCTATGCTGGATATTTTCTAGCTATTATTGTGAAAATGTCGCCTTGGTTTACTTGTTTCTCATATTTAGAAGAAAGAAAAACAACACTGATTAGTCACAGCTGACCTTCCTCGAAAAGAAAATGCATCCAACATCCTCTTTTCTTTAGGGTCATTATTTTACGGGGTTATTGGAATCCTAATCATTCACGATGTTCCATTTAGGCTGAGAAGACAGCACGGATGAAAGCAGAAACGAAAGAAAGGACTTTGAAAACATTTTTGCTGTCTCAAAAGGATATTGTGTACACTGAACCCCTTGATGTCAAGGCTGGCAATAGTGTGACTGTTTTCTATAATCCTTCCAACACAGTCTTGAATGGTAAGCCTGAAGTTTGGTTAAGATGCTCATTCAACCGCTGGACATACCGTGTGGGACTACTACCACCACAGAGAATGTTGCCTGTAGAAGGTGGATCTCATGTTAAAGCAACTGGTTAGTCTTTCATCTATTTGAAATACAGGGAAATGGTTCCAGCTCACCTGACCTTAGATTTTTCTGTTCCATATTTGCAATTTTAGCTTGCTATCAGTTTGTAAGTTTTACCAGGTTTTAGAAAGGATGGGGAGAATCTTTTCCTTTAGGTTGACGGACTTATGTATTATGTCCTTCCAGAATATTGCTGGCATGTTATTTCTCTTCAACATATGTAAATTGTCTTGTGATTCACATGCTCATCATGCAACATGCTGTATATTTCGCCGCCTGCCAAACTCCAGCAAATTTTGCCAATAACCAAATAGTGAAAATTCATTAGAATGGCTTACTGTGATTTGACCTCTATCTACAACCTTATATAATGTTGAACTGATAATTGCCACTGGGTTGCATTTTTGTCAATATCACAGTGATGAACATAGCTAAATTTTCAACTGTCTTAATGACATTAGGCTTGTCAGGTGCTCATGAAATATGAAATTCATCTGCCACATGAAACCCTTTAACACGTGACACAATTGTCTGGAATTGCTCTTTTATGTTTTTCTAATTTTCCAGTCAAAGTTCCTCTGGATGCTTACATGATGGATTTTGTATTCTCTGAAAGAGAGAATGGTGGAATTTTCGACAACAAGAATGGCATGGATTATCACATACCTGTTTCTGGAGGAGTCATGAAAGAACCCCCAATGCATATTGTGCATATTGCAGTAGAAATGGCTCCCATTGCCAAGGTAAAGATAGTTGAATATATCATTGGTTAATATAAAATTATACTTTTTTTATACATCCTCCAATTATTGCAACAATCATTTCCTCGGTCTCTTCACCTTTCCCAATTTTTTTTTTTTTTTTTTTTTCCACATTTCAGTCATGTCCTTTCTTTGGATTCAGATGATGGAGATACCACTAAAATGTAATAGTTCTGAGATGCATTTGAAAATTTTCAATTTGGGTTTAGTGTTGCAGTTGAAATTACATGTAGATTGACTACAAAAGTATATTCAGTGAGATCCAGACATTTTCTTGCAGTTCTTTTTTAACTACAGAAGATTATGTTTTGTCTAGGTTTTCACATAAGTACCCCCACTTCCCTGGGAATGATGTATACTTGGATACGGAAGGTGCTCCACTGATTGTTGCTTATAGAGCATGATTTTAGTTTCATATGTATAGAACTAAAGAGTAGTAAATATATGCAAGCAATAACTCACGTATTTGTTTTTAAAGTTGCATCATAATGACAAGAGTGATTGTATTGTTAAAAATTAATAACTTAAAATAGATAAAATGTATGCTTAATATCATGGGTTGGAAAAATAATAGTGTTCATGCTTTTGCAGGTGGGAGGCCTTGGTGATGTTGTCACTAGTCTTTCCCGTGCTGTTCAGGATTTAAAGCATAATGTAGATATTATCCTTCCCAAGTATGACTGTTTGAACCTAAGCCATGTAAGATTAACTCTGTTTCTTTGGTTGAATGTCGTACCTAATACATTAAGTGGCTAGATTTTATTCATACTGTTTGATCTTCATCTCATAAAGTAATGTTGCATTATGCGTAGTATGTCTCTTAGGACAATTTACTAATGTAATTCTTGCGACCCAAACTTTTGTTCACTTTAACTGACCTATTAGTAGGATGACTCTACCTCATTGTTTTGCAATGCATTGCCTTATTGTTTCCATACAGTTCTGTTTCCATTATATGCTTTTCCATGAACATATTGCCTTTGCTGGTTTTGATTTCACTCAAAAGCTTATCAACATTTTGGATTGCGAACAGGTGAAAGACCTTCAGTTTCAGAAAAGCTATTCTTGGGGTGGGTCTGAAATAAAAGTTTGGTTCGGGAAGGTGGAAGGCCTGTCAGTCTACTTTTTGGAGCCTTTAAATGGGTAATTTATTAGAATTTCCTTCCCCACCTGTTTACAAGTTTCATCTTCTATGAATGTCTCTTCATGGTTCCTGGGCACAGAGCAAATGGTTAAACATGCGACAATGGGGATGTTTCAGGGAATTAAAATAAACAAGTTCTTGCTCTGTTTTATCAGGCATCCACATTCTTGATGACTACCTGGCCTCATGAATGAAATTTTGTAAAAAGAAATTCTCCTTGTAAAATTGTTCTTTAGCTTAATAGTTTGGGTCTAATTGTGTTACGTAAACTTTTTATTTTAGTCAACTAAACATTAAATTGTCCTTGATAGAAGCTGTTAGTGGAGCTACATTTCTGTTGGGTTTCTTCGTACAATAAAAATCATGATTAATATAGCCAATTCTCGTCATGATTATTAGACTATTAGTGGATGCTTAACTCTAGTTCATCGTTTTGGAGGTCATAACCCAAAAAAGTGTTTGGTGCTGAACCTTTATGGATCTGAGAAAATGAAGCAGTGTCAAATACAGTATTTGGAAACTATATCCTCTAGGCATCTGTTCCATAAAGATTTTGCAAGCATAGATAAATCTTCTGTCATTCAAAACATTGCACAAAGACCTCATATTTAATAGATATTCTGAAGTTCTGTCAATTTGCTGCATATTTGGAGAAAAACCAAATTTGGGGCTTTATCTTTTTACTTTTTTTTTGACAGTTTTTGCATCTTTAGCACCTGCAGAATAGAGTTATGAGATAATTTTGCTTGGAAACTAACCACTTGCATTTGTCAATGAAGAAATCTTTATGTTTTGAAGATATGCTTTTTGATTCTTTCCAGTTTGCTAAATGGTGAAAAACAATGTTTAAGATGGATACAAAAGGAAATGAATCTGTGTTGAGTGCATTCCTGTTCTCCTTTGTCTAACTATATCATATATTTGATTCTATTTCCCGGAACACTACTTCAAGAGGGAACCTAACCATTTGTTTTTAATTATCCTCTGGCAGATTTTTTTGGGCCGGCTGCATATATGGTTGTCGAAATGATGGTGAAAGATTTGGTTTCTTTTGTCATGCTGCACTGGAGTTCCTTTTGCAAAGTGGATTTCATCCAGTAAGTTCGAATTTCTATTCTTTTTCGATACTTAGGAAGTTCTAATTTCTGATAAGTAAACTATTTATCACCTTTTATATGGTAAGAATGGAGACATTTCTTGAGTAAATTGCTATATAATATTACGTAAAGCTACTTCTAATCTGCATCAGTTTTAAAAAATTAATTATTTTTGTTATGTTAATTTTATGTATATTTTTAGGGGGAAAAAAAAGTTAATTTAGTTTACTGTTTCTTCTTCTTTGCAGGACGTTATTCACTGTCATGATTGGTCCAGTGCTCCAGTTGCATGGTTGTTCAAAGAGCAGTATATGCATTATGGCCTTAGTAAAGCTCGTGTCGTTTTTACTATACATAACCTTGAATTTGGAGCACAGCTAATTGGCAAAGCAGTAGCGGCTGCAGACAAGGCGACAACTGTAATTTCTTATATGTTACTCATTCTCTAGCCTTTTAAACTGTTTGCAGCATCTTCCAGTAGTTCTGTCTATGACCGATTGAATCTTAACAGACTGGAAGCTTCTTATTGAATATCACAGGCAGGATAATAAAACATTTATTGTTTGGTTGTTTTAGGTCTCCCCAACTTATGCCCAGGAGGTCTCTGGGAACCCTGCTGTTGCTCCTCATCTTTACAAGTTCCATGGTATACTCAATGGCATTGATCCAGATATATGGGACCCTTATAATGATAAATTCATTCCTGTAAGTAATGACCTTTTTTCCAGGTCTTCTTGTTTCCTTGATTATTTCCTCATCCTTTCAGTTGTTATGTTTGTAATTGAGTGATTTTGAAGTCATCAGTTTGCTGATTCTTGGTGAATTGTTTTTTTAGTTGACTTCTTTTTGTCGCCTGACTTTGGAAGTGCTATATTATTGCCTTTTTTTTTAATAATCTTTTTTTACCTTGAGTTGCAAATGATCCCAGATGACATGCCCTGACTAGAGTGATATTAAGGAAGTTACTTGATTGGGAGAACTTTTAATGAGGAGAAAAAATTACCGTGTAGCTCAAATCTGTTTGTTTGCTGAAATGTAGGTCATGTTTTTCCTCTCTTGGTCTGGTAATAATATAGTGGAGAGTTCTTCTCACTCTTCTTGCTTTGTTTTAATGTAATAATATTCTGCAGATCTCGTATACTCCAGAAAATGTTGTCGAAGGGAAAAGAAGTGCCAAAGAAGCTTTGCAGCAAAAGCTTGGTTTGAAAAGGGCAGACCTTCCTCTAGTAGGAATTATTACTCGCTTAACTCATCAGAAAGGCATCCACCTGATAAAGCATGCAATCTGGCGAACTCTTGACCGTGGTGGACAGGTTTGCTTCATCTATATTTTCTTTTGCCCTTCTCCCACTTTATGCATTATATGCCAAAGATTCTTCAGAATTTTCCCCACTTTTGATTGACAAAGTATGAATTTGACCATTTTCAAGGAATGATTGAGTCGACAGCCAGTTTCTAGTTTCAAGTGCTGATATTGTCCAATTTACATGTCTAAATCACCTGTTTTCCTTGTTTTTTTGTGTTCAATTTGTGCTTGAAGAACGATAAGAGGTATGCATGTGAATTGTTTAGAAATTTCTCTCTTTTGAAAGGCAGATGTATATTTGCATAAAATAGTGGGGTTTAATAGTGGAGTCTACTGCAGGTTGTCTTGCTCGGTTCGGCTCCAGATCCTCGCATTCAAAATGATTTTGTTAATTTGGCTAATCAATTGCATTCTTCTCATCATGATCGAGCTCGTCTTTGCCTCACCTACGATGAACCTCTTTCTCACTTGGTATTTTGTTATAAACTCTCCTTCCATCTTTTTTGTGCATACTCGCTGGGGCTTACATGCAGTTGGCTTCTTCTGCAGATATATGCCGGTTCTGATTTTATTCTGGTCCCTTCGATTTTTGAGCCATGTGGACTCACTCAACTTACAGCAATGAGATATGGTTCGATCCCGGTGGTCCGTAAAACTGGAGGTTTGTATATAAATGATGATCCTTCAGTAACTCCCGTGTATCCTCAACACAAGTACTTAGGCTGCAAGAGTTCCATGCTCTTTCACATCATGAAACTTAAAAAGATCCCAAGTTTGGAGTTCAGCCTTGCAATTTATTAAGATGTATGTAGCTTTGATCTGAATGCATATTAACATTTCTTTTAATACTATACTCTAGGTCTTTATGACACGGTCTTTGACGTTGATCACGACAAAGAACGAGCACAAGCACGTGGATTGGAACCCAATGGGTTCAATTTTGATGGAGCTGATGCAGGCGGAGTTGATTATGCCCTCAATAGGTAAGTTAATGTGGCATTGGCTGATCATTTCCTTTCGATATTGGCAAGAGAACAGTTTGAGCCCTGGTTCTAACATGTTGGGTTTAATTGTTTTTTCTCAGAGCAATCTCAGCTTGGTATCAGAGGCGGGATTGGTTCAACTCGTTGTGCAAGCGAGTGATGGAGCAAGACTGGTCGTGGAACCGGCCTGCGCTCGATTACTTGGAGCTGTACCACACTGCTCGAAAGTGAGGGAAAAATTGAGGATAGGTAGGTTAGAGTATACATTGCAGAATGTGGTGATAAAAGAAGGTTGAGAGAGCTGGAGGACCAGGTCCCCCTGTGACTTGTACAGTTGTGTATAGCTCCTGAAATCCCTGATATGGTTTTCTACTTTGCTTTGCTTTGCTTTGGTAGAATGTTTAATAAAGCTGCATATATTCTGTGTGTTCCTGGCGCGACGCTTAGAGAAGCATGCACATAAGAATAGCATAGATATGAAGCAGTCCTATTTTTTCAATTATTCAGTTCTTTCCATCATCCATGCAATGTAAAGTAGAGAGAACAACAGAGAAATCCCCACAGGTTGATAGTTTACCCTTTTATTGGTTTTCACCAATCCACTGTGGTTGCCTTTGACCCAACCCAATTAGTTAAATTTGTGGGTTGGATGAGTCAGGTTGACGGTTCGTGTGTCAAATTGATCAGCACTTGGTCACTCCACTTAGCCCATTCATTTGCTATCTTCTTAAATGTCTGTCATCAGTCAATCAATCAATTAGCACAAATCCTAGAATCTTGTTTTGCATGTTAAACCAGAATCTCCCATGAAGAATCATGATTTCCCCCCCCTCCTCGTTATTTTAGTTTAACAAACATGATCTTATAACAATGTCAAAATCCTGCAACACCATCAAGCGCATACAGAAGTTTTGCTCAAAAATTATGGTCAGAATTATAGTTGAAAGCCTTGGCAAGCACTAAAGCCGACCATCACTTGGTGGGAGTAATAGTTTTTGCTTCGTTCTTGATGCAATGATGATTATTTGAACCATTTCCAGTATTATAAGATAAGTAGTATTATAATACTACTTTAGTTTTAAGTCATGTCAAATCATCACTTAAATTCATACAATCATTAATTAATTATATTTCATATTTAAGTCAAGCATTTTAACTACTGCTACTATTTTTTCAAAAAAAATTATCTATAAAATAAATAATATATATATATATATTTGGTATATTTGATACACAATCTGTAACACCCGTCTTATAGCATCAGTCACACAAAAAGTTAAATAATAGTAAAATATGTTAATTATTAATTTAATTAATCTAATGTACTATATTTATAAATATAATCGATGTATACTAAGATTTATTCAATAACTAATCCATCTACTATAACACGATTATCCTCCCTCAATTAAGATCGAGTCTTTAAATATGAAATAACTTTAAATTTTCGGATCAACTTTCCTCCATAAAGTGTCTGCTACAAAATATAAAATTCAGTTAAAGTTGACTAGAATCCTTAGTTTTACTGTTAGTTAAAAATACGTAGTATTGTTATTAGCTAAGCTCTTGACAAAAAAATATGTATTTATGTTTGTGTCGGTGAATTCCTAATTAACAATTAAGCCAAGCTTGACCTCAATTAACAAATGATAATTCAATGGAGAATATAATTAGTGATCAGATCGACAACTTAATTTACAACCCTAATTATTATTTGTATGATTAGATTATTATTATTATTATTATTATTATTATTATTATTATTGTGGCCTTTTTATTAATCACTTAGAATAGTAGAGTAGGATAAAAAAGTTTTGTCAAATGAATTTCTCAATCATGATGGCTATCATTTTAGATTAATTTTTTTAAAAATAATATATATTAATTTACTGGAAACTTTGACAAACGGAATATACAGCTAAAAAAACACAACTTACAAATATGAATATTATTGTTGTTGTTGTTATGTTTACTATGGATAAATTTATATAGATCTATCCTATCAAGTGGTAGATATACCTAGATATACCACATGCTAGAATTTTAATCTGAACAATGATATATCACTAATTTTCTTAGATATATGATGATTGAATCTTATTAGACCAAACCCACGAACATCATTAACGACACCGCTACCATACCAACAAACTTCACCAACAAAACTGTCGCCATAACAATGAACATCATCAACGAAACTCTACCAGTAGATCTGAATTTACTGAAGGAACAATACTTTACTAATAGATATGAATATACTGAAAGAACAATAAAATAAAGATTAGGGTTAATCCCTTTATTGACGAAACTAAAAATAAAAACACAAAAACTTGCAATAAATTTATTTTCCTCATCCTCCCATTCTTTCATATCATGGGAAGATGGGGGGAAGAAATATTTTTTTGAAGGTGGAGTTTGGGAAAGAAGAGACCACGGCTAAGGTAGGGGGAACAAGTATCCATTTTAGATTAATTTACTTGTAAAGAAATTAATTAATTCACAATAAGTAAAGAGTTGGTTGAATTTAATTTGCTCTAAGTAGTCAAATCAACATTACGTAAACCCTGTTTTTAAAAAATTAATTACAAGAATTAGGTTAATTCATTTCATCAATTTGGAATCATAACTAAACCAAATACAAATAATTCTTAGTCTAAATTAGATATTTGATGTTGTTGATAGCTAGACCCTAATTACTATTCTATTTTAAGTCTCTGTTTACATTAAAAAAATATTATTTATTCACGACTACGTTTATTGGTGTGGATAATATATTATATATGAAAAAAAAAAAACTATATATAGTATGATGCCATCATATTCCTCTTAGTACTATTAAAGGTAGAAGCCCAAAAAAAAAATTTATACTATAATCTAAAAATTATTATGCAAGATACTTCATTATATAATTTATCTAAATCTTATGAATGTTTATTATTTCTCTCTTTAACTAATATAATATTGTCATTTATTAATGGACTATTATGCAATATAATTATACGATGGATTGGGAAAAAAAAAACAGGTAGAAAGAGAATGAAGGTGGCACTCCAAAGTAGAGCATAAAACACAGGAAAATTAATGAGTGAATATTGGCTTTATTAAGGTGGTTCAGTAAGGAAGATTTCAATGCTTTCTTTCACTATCCATCTGTGACCAAAGATAACTTAAATAAATGCTTCTCTCAATCAGAATTAATGCACCTTGCTCTTTTGTGTTGACATGATTACCCTTCCCCAACTACAATCATTTATATTATATTTCTTTTCTCTTATCGTCTGATTATTCGATCGTCTGTTTTATAAAAACTAAATTTTACTTTTTGAATTATATAGATGAATAGGTCCATATGTGAATATCAAACAAAAGTAACAAAGGAAATCCCAGTTTAGGATTATACACTACACCATAATTATATACCTAAATGGGCACTTGAATTTGCAGATTTGAAGGCATGAAAATGAAAGAAATTACAAATGGTTGACCCACAAAACATTGTGATGTCTCCATCCATATAAAGTTACTACACTAGTAGTTCATCCAAAGTTTGAGAAGACTCATCCTACATACAACCCTGTCCCCTCCCCCCCCCCCCCCCCCCCCTTCTGACATAAAATAGCCACCACATCTTAAAATAACAAAACCCATTTTTCTTTTTCTATTACAACAATGACAATTGAGAACAACAATACAACATACTTCATTCAGTTGGTTTTAGGATATGATTTTATTACCAACTTAATTATTCAAACTTAGTTCATCAACTCCTATTCGTCTTTAATTGATTTATTTGTATTTAATTGCATGATAAAAATCTTCTCAGTTAATCGCCACTCAACGACATAGTCATTTCTTATCTCAAATCAGTACACTCACTACTCCTCCATACTATTCATCTCTGTAGACCCTTTTCCTCTTTCAGAAGCGACGCGCTTGAGAAAGAGAAATGGGCCAACCCCCCATCTTGTCTATACTAGTTAACAATTCATTCAAATCACCAGTAATTAACCATTGTAAATCATGTAAGGAAGCAAGAACATAGAAATTATGGTTTTGTGGTTTTTTTTTTGGGGGGGGGGGGGGGGGGGGGGGGGGGGGGAGAGGAGTGTTACTTACTTGCTATAGGTAGGTGAGATGTTTGTGATTGGTTAAGACAAAAATAAAATCATTAGGAGTAGTGGTATGGTGCAAATGTGCATTTCTCCAGATATGCTGGGCTGTCAATTGAGCAAAGTTGTAAAAACTGAGGACTTGATATTGTGAAATTTCTCCATTTCTATGTGTCTTAGGCCAATTAAAGAAGCTGTGGCCATGCCATCAACTTACTCCAAAATCCCAGGAGCTAGCTAGCTAGCATTGAAGTAATAAGAAGGAGAATCCTCTCTAAATTAAGAGAGAAACAGGCACCACAAATCTCAATGCATATCCACCAACCAAATGCTTTTACTACTTCAATAGCAGCAGCAGCAGCATGCACCCTCTCCTAGACACTTAGCATCCTTAAATGAAAGAAAAAGGTTTTTTGATTTGATCTTCATTTCTTCATGGCTGGCTGGCTGGCTGGCTGGGACTTTCCCTGTAAGTATTAATGCAAAGTAAGCTTAGTTGTCTTCCAGTCTCTCTAGTACTAGTAGTAGTAGTAGTATTTATTTAGTGTGAATTGGGATAAGGCAGACAACAGAAAGGAGGAGGCAGCTACAGAAACCAGTGTGAATCAAAGAGGTTGCCTTGGCTTACACCTTTCCCAATCACAATCAAAACCCCTTTTTGATACTTCAGAGGAATTTTCAATCCTTGTGTGTATTTAAGCACATTTATACTCTACTACTAAATCCACAGTAACAACTAATCCTGATCCTGATCCTGATCCTGACCCTGACCCCATTTTATTTATTTATTTTTTTCTTTAAGAGTGGTACTACTATATCAATGAAATCAATCAATGCCCCCTACTTGATGAAGATATCTTTACACAACCCAAAACTTAAGTGGGCAAAAAAATGTTGTCTTGACAGTTGGTTTAATACAAAGGGGCCTTTTTTCAGTGCCTCCCAAATGGCTGACTTATCTTCTCTCCATCTAGTTTTGTGTCTTGTCCCATAATATCATATGTTGCTTACTACTTTCTGTTGCCATTTTTTAAGGACATTTTTCTTTTTTTTATATATGTAATAGAAAAGCCTGGAGAATGAACTTTCAATTTGAAAATTACTTCCATAGTAGTAGTAGTAGTATAATAGTAGTCCTCATGTATGGTGTGGGAACTGAGATTCTGGTTGGAAATAAAGCCCTTTTTTCTTGTTTTTTTTTTTTTCCCCTCTTTTCCTTCTTTCTTACTCATTTAATTTAAGCCCTTTTTTTTTTTTTTTACTTTTTTCCTTTTTTTTGGCATCGGTTACACTCTTTTCTCTCTGTTTGTAGTGATCTGATGGCCAAGAAAGTTGATATCCCATGTCATTTATATCAGTGGCGATTGTCTTTTTCCTTCTGATGCCACAGGAGACTCGTTTTCAGGTCCTTGAAATCTGTGAATCAGTTTGGAGTTTTGCATGCCACTTCACCTCTGTGGAAGGAAGTAAGAAGGAGAAGCAAAGCTAGTTTCAGGGCATTGTGACACATAAGTTACTTTCTTTCTTTCGGTTCTATCTCGGTGATGAGGTGCGGAGGTGGAGGTGCTGTTGTAGGTGTGACCAAAGCAAAAACTCCTCTCTCTCTTTTTTTCTGTCTAAATTCTCTATAAAATCAACCCATTTTCCTAAACAAGTCTCTCAAACTATCTCATGATCTTCTGTTCTTCTTCTTCTTGTTTTGCCAATCATGATGATATCCCCTGCTAGTACTTTGTAGCTTTTTTGTGATCAAGATTCAATCTTTTTTTGAACCCTTTTTCTTTTAGCTTGTCAATTCAAAAGGGCTTCTGTTCAAATGGCAGATTTCTACAACAAAAAAAGTGGGGAAGCTAATGCTGCGGCGATGGGAAATGAAGATTTTCAAGAAGAAGAGGTGTGGGCTATCATGAAAGGAGGAAAAGGGCTACTGAACAAGGAGCTGCTATCATCTCCCACCTCGGATTCCCGCATGATTCCTACTCCTCCAAGACTGATCCCAAGAGGTGCTAAAGCTGGCAGCTTTGAGTCTCAGCCGCCGCCGCAGCAGCAGCAGCAGAAGCTGAAGCAGAAGCAATCCTCTGCTCCAATCAGCATTCCTGATTGGTCCAAGAACCTCAAGAGGCGACCAAACTCTAGCTTCAGCATTGGTGGAAACGATGATCATAAGCATGCTGATCAGCTGAATGTGGAGGTCGAGGTGGAGCTGGATGAAGATGGTGAGGAAATGCTGCCACCCCATGAAATGATTGCTCGGAGGATAGCCAGGAGCCCAATTGCTTCGTATTCAATGTGTGAGGGGAAAGGGAGAACCCTCAAAGGAAGAGACCTCAGCGAATTAAGGAATGCCATTTTGACAAAGACTGGATTTTTGGAATAACATTCCTCCCTAATCTAATCATCATCCATCTTCATCTTCATCTTGTTCTCTCCCTCTGTGCATCACCAACCATCCTGCTTCATCATTTGTAGCACCTGAAAACTACCATTGTTTGTAGGAACCAGAAAAAAAAAAAAGAAAAAAAAGAAAAAACTAATACAGCCACCGCCACCACCATCAATCTCATCATCTTCATCATCATCGTTCATCATCATCACCATCATCATTACAATAGGGTTCTTGTCATTATCGCTATCATTAGATCAAGGGACCCAGTGGGTTCTCTTTTCTTTTGTTTTCTGTGTTTTTCAGGGGGTGTGTGGAGGTGTTGAGTTCGGTAGTTTTTTTTATTTGGCCCTTTTATTTCCAGTATAGCTATCAAGCAAGCAAGCATGATGATTATTAGCATTTTGTTTCTATGCTGGAGAAAGAGGTATGTTCTGACAGAAGAAATACTAGTTTGTTTTCCTTTCTAGAGTTTGGGATTTTGTCGGGAAGATTTGTATCCAAGAACCCAGCAAAGTATTTATATATGAAAAAGAAAATTACTGTTCTTTCTGCCCCCTATTATTAGTATTATTATTATTATTGCTTTCTGGTTCGTTTCAATAATATATTTTTGTAACCATAAGCCAAATCTGCACTTGTCCACAAAAAGAAAAAGCAGACAACACTCACGGATAAAGAAACACAGACATCAATGGCTAACTCCTTCCTTTTCGGATAAACATTTCTATTTTTCTGAATAAATTAAAGCAAAGAAAACTGAATTCGTTGGATCTTTTTCAGTATTGAAACTATAAAATATTCAGTAGATGGAACGTGTATAAACTATACATCAGTTAAATAATAATAAATTATATTAATTTATAATGTAACACGGTATCTATCTATCTACCATGTTTTGCATCATTCATTATATGAATTTTCATAAAGGGACATTTTATTTTAAAGACTGAGGAGTTGTTTTTTCGGTTGATATGTCAAGAAATAAAAACACCAGCAAATACAAGAACTGCGATACGAGTACCTATGTTTCGAAAGAATTTTTTTTTTTTTTTTTTTAATTTAGAGACGAGATGAAATAATGAAAATCCGCGGTGATTAGGAATTTTAACCAATGTGATAAGCTGCAGGAAACAAATTATTTGGAAGAAGGTAAACATGAATGGAATCGAACCCATCTAACTTAATCAACATTTTCATTATTTGGTTAGTTCTTAATCATTGGGACATCAGATTTGGTGCTTTTTGAATGTTTTGATGGTTTCAGTTTCTAGGGCATTCAATCTTGGGATCCCTTTACAAAATTGGGCTTGGTTCAAACTTCAAACCGCAATTCTCTCGGGCTCGGCACAAACAAATCATCAATCAACTACAGTACTTGAAGTGAGCAGGATTCATAAAACCCATGAAGAAGAGAAGAATAGTGGGTAAGATTTTTCTAATCTTGTTTGCCCAGCGCTGCAGTTTGTGTGTTACTGCTTGTGAGTATGCTATGATGATAGCATGAATGAAGGGGGTGAAATCTTCAATTCTCTATTGCCTGAATTTTAGTATAACCAACTCCACCTGTAGCTACTTGTTTGATTCAATGCAGATTGATTTAGCAGCTATTAGCCCTTAATTAGTTGTTTTAATCAAATATTTTCCTGGTGATTCCGTTCCAAGTTGTTTGATGTAGAGTTCTTGACTCATTCTACTGTTTCCATAAATTTTCGTGGTTATTCTGGAATTAAATTTGGCGACTTTATTCGGTGTTTTTTGAGTTAATCTTGTTTGGATTTAAAGGGATGATCTTTAACTTGAACAACTTCTTGACAACTTCCAGTTCTTAACTGCCCCAGTCGCCAACAAGATCAATGATGAAGCCAAAACCTTTCTGCCAGGGTAGAGTCTCGATTGGGTTGACAGCCAGCATGGAATTTTTTCACGTTTCAGAAGAATTCGGTATCCTGCTTGCTTGTTCTTCTGCGAGAAAATCTAATTCTTGATTTTTCACTTTACTTGAACAACTGAGATTATTGAAGTGATGGCCGTTTATTGATGTGTTTGCTTGATGCTGGTTTCTTGCAACCTAGTAAGAAATCACTCAAAATTTATTGAGTCTATTTAATAGAGTATTTTGGAATGCTGTAAAGAAGATCCAGGAACTGCATCTGATTCTTAGACATTTGAATGCAGGTAAATTGAGTTCTTAGTCTTTCATGGTTAATGCTGCTTTGAGAGCAACACGGCTTCCGCATCCTTTTGGAGTCCTGTGCTGGCTTTAACATTATAAGGTGTTACTTTCTGGGGTCTGTTTAACGTTAGACCTTGGGAGAGAAGAGGGCCGGCATTTGCTAAACGGTACATTTTCCTCACTTGATCTCTTCGCTTCAAAAATTTGTCAAGGTTGAATGCTGCTTTTTTATGGTTGCAGATGCATCACGATGCATTGTTTGTTTACCTATTCCGCAAGTCGCACTGCTGCTTTCAACTGAAACCATATGAACACAAACAAAACCATGAAATATGCAAGGTGTATTCCTGTGATTGAGAATCCTGCAAGGTTCATCTTTGCTGTTCTTCTTTACCATGAATTTATTGAATCAAGAGAGCTGCAAATGCATGTGATCACTTCAGCGTTCTGTTTAGTAAGAAATCTAGATTCTAGGAACTGAAATCTTACATATTAGGCAAAGTAGGCTAAAGTTCCATAGGCGTTTCCTTTTTTCTTTGTCTTGGTGATGAGCTTTAGGATATTTGCCATGTCTAACTGATGGATCTCACTTGATAAACTAAAGACGTAAAAATGGTACTAAATAGAGACAATTCATTGCTCCATTGGAAGCCTTTTAATGATTAGACCTGAAGTTTCATACCAGTAGCATTGTTTCCTTAAAGCATAACCAATTATTAGTTGCTCGAAAGAACGTAAAAGTTTCCAAATATGTGTATGATCACATAGATGTGAATATACACTGGAGCTCACGAAGAGATTTTTATTTAAAGTTGGCCGGTTGGTTAAATATTATGGTTCCTGATTTCTTATGTCATAATGGAAGGTTGTGATACTGCAACAAATCTGTGTGACTTCTAATGTCCACAAGTCACATGATGTTCGAAGACAACTGGAATGTAAATTTTTTCAGTTTGATTTACCAAAGAGCTAGCTTTCAGGAGGTACACATAAGATGCCCTTTCTACTTCAGGCCAAGTTATGGCACAGGGGAGTAAAGAACTAGTCTCAAGATCAAGTTTCAGGGTTATTGCGATTAGGAGCTTTGAGTATATTTAAGTGATTATCAATCTTGTAGAACTCCAATCCAACCAATGTTTATTCATCATGATTTTTGTCTTCAAGAAATCTTCCCCGCCTCCAGTGGTATAATTTCTGTGCTTTAATGTAGGACTTCAAACAGTGAACTTGATACTCGGACAATCGCAATGGCTCAAAAGCCAGAAGGGTTTGGTGTACATCTCTGAAGAATCAGAACAGAATAGAGTATGAAGTCAGGTCCTTCAAATTGACCTTTAAATGAGGATTACTAACCTGGCTTGCCTTATCTAGTGATGTGCTTTGCCAACAGTACAACTGTACAAGGTAGGTAATGTTTTCATGAAATCAGCGTTGGAAGTTTAAACCTTTTACTGCAAATGCATATTTTCGAGTTGTCACTTTGAAGGCTTAAAATCATTTACAATTTAGAGCACTGAAAATTACCGCGGGCAGGAAGAATTTTCGTTTTCTTCTACAGTGGTACTTGATAGGATTACTTTTTGATGACATTTTTTTTGTTACAGTGCTGATTCTTTCTTCAATTATCTTCCTGAATTAGAGATAATTTTTCAAGAAAGTCACAAGCGTAGTGCATAGCAGAAGTAGTAGAGTACAACTGCATGAGCTATGTTATATGTAAATTTCAAAACAAAATCATAACTAGTTGACCTAATAGATGAGAACAATATTGGATTAAACTTTCGTTCTGTGGTTCCTCCTTTGCTTCCTCCGATATATGGTCTGTAATCAGCAGGCCCTATGTTAATTAACATTCGGGGCATGTCTTTCTCCGGTATTCATAAGTGTACTTTTGCATAATGTTCAAATTGTAACTTTTATGATTCGTCATACCTTTTTGTTTATCCCCTGATTATGATTCTGCATTTCGTGATCATACATGTGCTCTTTTCCCTTTAGTGTCCTTCTTGACATTTATATCTAATGCAACATTGCAGGCTTAAAATTAATGTGCATGATGATGTCCCAAATGGTGGAGCCCTGAACTTTCATCCAGCAACATTCTACACAGTAACATATACCTCTCTGCAGTGCATGCCATATATACCACAGGTCCTATGTTACTCTCAACTGGTTTCTCTGCACTACAGACAGGTACCATTGTTTCGTAAGGCAGTATTGAACTAATGGAACTTTATATAGTTACTTACAAGTGAAACTAAATAATCTTGGAAATGTAAAGAGTTATCTCAGGAAGCGAAAATGAAAATGAAATGTCATGTCCAAACAAGCTCATACTGCTGTGTTCTTTTTGCATGTTATGCTCTTCCACTTGGTTCAGTTCAGGGAAGATCTATTTCTCCTTTTATGGGCTCAACATCTTACGTACTCCCTCAGGTTTTTCTTACATACAAGATGTTTTTCTTACATATCACTTCTTGTATTATACCAACACGTGTCTCGAAAAAACTTCTCTTTTCTATCCTTTTAAAACTCTACCATTTCAACGACTTTCTAAAATATCTTTAAAAAACCGAATGTAGTATATACTTTGGAAAAACTTGTTTCCAGAAGATGCATATTAAATAGATAAACTGGTAAAGGCAGTCATCATTATCTTAGATTTGCATTAAATATATTTTAAAATATATTAAAGATAGAGGAAAAAAGTCTCTCTACCTGCCACACCACCTTTCCAAAACCAAAGTGGACAACCTTTTATGGTGCAAGTAAATTAATGCAACAAAACAGATTTCTATTCCATTCCAGCTTGATTTCCACCTCGTATAATGTTGAAGACTGAAAAGTCTACTAGGGTACAAGTATTCAAGTTCCTTTTGTGCATCTTGCTACCAATAGTAACTAAGATCAATTATAACGATAAGATGTTTACTTGGTCTAGATTTATGGTTGTCAACTGCTAGTTTTAACACAAAATATAGTGTTTAATTCCTTCTGATCCACTATGTTGCTAGCTCTTTAGTTTCAATGTTCACTTACATTCTGGTTCCGAAGAAACTGAAAGGATATATACATGGTTTATGCAGAAACTTACCATAGATATCGCAGCACGAGTTTCACGCTGAATGTTGCTGCTTGAGAGAAAGGATGTCTGAACTGCTAAGTTGCTGCTGCCTGCTCATGAGATTCTACTTCAGCTAGAAGGGAGAACAAACAAAATGGAAGCAGGAAAAGAATAAGATAAGACATTTCTTCTTGATTATTAAGTCATTATTTCAAGGCAAGATTTTGATTGAACACAAACATCAACAGCAACATAATTCGTTCGTGATATTGGCACGGCTCAATCAAATAACAGTGCTCTAAACACAAGAGCGCGGTTTTCAAATTGAACCGCACCAATATCCCGTAACATATCCCTGTGCTGATGATGCTATCTATATTCATCAATAGATAGTCATAATCAATGAAACCCTCCTGCCAAGTAAATTTTAATTGAACCAAAAAACTAAAGGAAAACTGATGAAGTATATATTTGTGAGTTACTTCAACTTGGTGGAAAACCAAAGTGTACAACAATTATATATATAGCTAGTGAAGAATGAATGAGTCATGGAACAAAAATGGGACTAGAGAATCATTGTGATGAGCACAAACAAAACAAAGCAACATAATACGTTTGCTAAAAATGATATGGTATAGTAGTAACTCTAGTGTTGTTTGTAGAACACTATATGATGATCCTGGACCTTTCTAGCTCATATGAAAGCATGCATAGCTTATTAATGTAGTATGATGTTTGCAATAGAGAAGAAAGAGAGGAAAAAGAATTGAGGAGAACTGAGGAAGGGAGGGGACAAAAGAATTGGATGAGAAGGGAGATAGATATAATTAAGGGTGAGGTAAGGCATTGAATTTGCCAACAACCCAACAACAAAAAGGAGGTTGGGCATATTTACTCAAAAGCTAAGAAACGATGAAAAAGCTCACTGAAGCAAATCTGGAGCCTTTCAATATGCATTTATGAGGTTGGGTTGAAAAAGGGCATATTATTGTTAATGGCCATGACATCCTGCAGTCATCTTTTTTTGAATTTCAAACAAACTGAAATGGTTTCTTGGTCGGTTTCCATCTTGCTGCAAAAAACTGATCTTGCAAATTTGGTAACTTTGGTTTCCATCCTTGGAATGATATACAATTACTTAGCTGAAGTTGAATGAGTTATTATGGATGGAACCACCATAGTTAATCCCTCTGATATTACTGTTTTGCATAGTAAATTTTTTCCTAGGAATGATTTGTGTTCCAACAATATTGTCTGCTGGTCTGCTTAATGGTTATTGTCCTGATTGATAGGAGTTGTTGCTGCTCATTCACTCCAACAACATCATTCATCATGCTTCATTATAATTTTCTGTATTTGATGGCAGCATGCAACAGTATGAACAAATTTCTTCTGAGACGATTATTATCTTGGCTTGCTGGAACAAATTGAGATCATTTGTCTCTACAAGTGAAGTTGATAGGATTGAGGTGAAGCCCTTTAAATTTCAGAGTGGATGGAGGAGTATGGAGCCGGGTTCCCCAGGTACCAAATGTGGGCAACAAAAAGATTCTGATTTCTGAAACTGGGCATGGTTATAGATGACATGAATTTAATGTTTTGGAGATTTGCAGTCCAATTTTTCTCCCTCTTTTTTGTCATCTCTTCCTGAAAAGATGGATCAATGCTGGAATGGATATTTAAAGTCAAAATCCAATTAAAGCAATACCTATCATAGATTCAAGTTTAAAGTTTGGCTCGCCATATCTAGTGTTTTAAATTTTATAAATTTGGTCATGGTTAAAATTTATTATTTAAAATTTATAATTATTTTAATAATGTGGGCTTTTAAATGATCATCTTTTTCCTATAATCAATATAATTCAGCATTATTTAGGTATCGTGAACTAACATGTCATGTCCTTGTATTTTTTTATTTAAATGAAACATCTCACTGATGTGTGACATTAAATTTGTAGTTAAATTATATATTTTTTAAAACAATATTAATTTTTTTATTTTTTGAAGTACAATCGTGTTAAAATTATTTTATAACTTATCTAATATTAAAATTGTAATAAAATAGAAAGAAAATATTTTTTTTTAAAATAACATTATATTTTAAATTAAACATGGGCGTAACAATTACTTTTTAAATTTGAAAAAATCCCAGCCGTCTAAAGTTGTTGTAAAGCAAATCTAAGAAATGTTATCACGGGATGTCCATGAAATAGTAAAACCAATTCCATGGGACCTCTCCTACTCCCCTCATGCGTTTCACATCAATGCTACCAACATCATACCCTATTATATTAATTTCTTCTTTATTATTTATTTTATTTAATTTTAAGTGTAATTTTCCAAATATTTGATGGTGACCCTATCTATGGACGAAGTTGTGTATAATTTAATATATTACAAAAAATAAATTTTGTAAATAAATATTATTTGATGTATGAATGTTTAATTAAAGATAATTTTTAGTCCTTTATAAATCAAATTAATATTTTTATTTATACTTGGTGTGACTCAAACTTAAAATTTTCGTGCTCCAAAATATCTTTTACATGACTCAAACTCATGAGCTCATGAGTTTAGGGGAGAAATGTCAACTCTTTAAAATCATAAGGTCATAAAAATAGGTGTGAAAGAAATAAATTTTTAACTCATTTTTCGTGGTATCTCAACAAATTGTTACAAATAAAATTTTATATGAGATTTTCTTAAAAATTAGAAAAAAAGAAAGCAGCCCTATAATATAATTTAGTGCTAAACGTTTAGTAGTTGAGAAATTTAGTTATAAATTCCACTATTTATAGCATATTTATTTTTAGTAATAGATTTTTTGGAACACTAATGATTAAATTGTAATTTCATCAATTCGTATACTACGTGAGCGCCACATAAATTGATAAATTAAACGTTTAGTTTGAGTAAAAAATTTATATAAGATTAGTCTACGATATATAAAATTTGCCAATTCACATAATGTTTACGTTGACAGAATTATAATTTAACCTTTAGGGTTTCGACCGTCATTTTAGATTGTGAGTCGATCTAAATGAGTTGAATATTCATGAAGAACCGAGTCATAAAATAGATTAAAAATATCATGGTACAAATTATTTTGAAGAAAAAATTAAGTTTGGATAGCAATCTAATGACTTAATCCGTTATTTTTTAAATTTTTTCGTAAAAAAAAAGTAAATATTCTTTAAAAAAAAAGATAGAGACTAATATTGGCACTCAAAACATGAGAGAGATCAAAAATAAAATTCTCTTATTATAAAGGATCAAAATTGCATTTAAGTCTTAAATATTTTATAAATAATAAAATTTAGAACTAAATTTGTCCACCATTAAATATTTAGATTTAAATTTGACTTTAGACCCTGCTATGGTTATTCTTGTAATTTTTAATTAAAAAATTACGAACAAACGAACGTAGCCCTCAAGGAGTCACGCTGTCACCGCAGCGCCCTGCCAACTTTCTGCGTAGCTAACGACGTCGTTTAGGCTTATCTGCCAAAATAAGATAAGGATGATCAGTCTATTACCAAAGCGTACGTACGTATATTTCCCGTAGTAGTTTCCTCGTACGCCAAAACTTCTTGCGTCCAGTAGGTTTCGTGTGCGATTTACAAATAAAAATCCCATTTTTGTACTCAATTTTCTGACCCTCCCTTTCATTTCATCTCGAATTCCTTTCTTGTTTTCCAATCTTGATATTGACAGCCCTCTCAAAAGCGCCACAAACCCTAATTAGCCCTGGGTTTTCAGCCCTCCTTTTGGTAAGTTAGATAGAAACTCTTTTACGTAATCACCGTTTTCCATCATTTCTATACGAAAAGATTGATTAATTTTTGTAATTTTATATTGAACGTAATTTAGGTATAACAGGGTTTGATTTTTGCCTTTTGTTATATTGTGCCAATTAGTGAATCGTCTGGGTTTTTCGTGATGTTTAAGTGTCTGAAATTTGCAGAAAGAAATCAAAGTTTGGATCTTGCTGCCATGGCTAAGAGTTCCTTCAAGGCTGAACACCCCCTCGGTTGACTATTTCTTCACGTCTTTGTTGTTGATTGATGGGTTGTTTATTTCTTGTTATTTTTGATGGGTTGTTTATTTCTTGTTATTTTGATGATTTATATTGCGGTGCTAATTGGGGTTGTATGATATTGTACGTTTTTTCTTGTAGTTTCCATTGTGATGAATTTGATGATGTTAGTTTTAGTGTCTATTTAATTGGTAAGCATTGATCTTGAAATCATGTATTCTGTATGCATCCAACAATTCTATAGCTGCATGCGTGATCTCTAGGCTGACTGTTTTGTGGTCATTTGTTTTCTAATTGGAAAACAGAAATCAAGCTACTTAGCAATGATTTTGCTTCTGTGGTCTTTCTTTCGTCTGTATTGAGAAAAGGGGGCTTGATATTTGATTGCAGTTTGAGCGGTTTTGGTTCTTGAAGTTGGATTCTTGATCATATGATAAGTTATAACTTGTCATTTTATTATTTTATTTTGTCAAAAAATCACGCAAATTCTATGAACTCATTTTTGTGTTGTGTCAGCTGGAACGTAGCCTACCTTTTGTGAAGTTTCTTACCTGTTTCTTCTTCTTTGAGATTGTCCTGCTCTGTATGCCTTACAGATATGCATTCTATTTGTGATATGCCTTCTTATTTTCCTTTTGAATAACTTTTGTGCAGCTCTACTTGGTTATCTCTGGCCTTAATCCCTGAGCAGCTGTCTTGGTTTTAGAACTTTTACCTCGAATTTGCAGCATACATCTGCCCTAGCCATTATGGTTGAAAAACCTATTGAATACCTGTAAACTAAATGCTTGATACTTGATATGACCAATGGTTTCTTGTTATTTTGCTTTCCTTGTTATTGGCATTGGGGTATAGACAAATTGTTGTGCGAGGTCTCATCATAACAGTGTAGTTTGAAACGTATTCACGATGTTCTTTCTGATTGTCTCTCCAAAATGGAGATTGGATTGTGATCATTGCTAATGGATCTTTTCCTTATATTTTCCAGAGAGGAGACAGGCTGAATCTTCCCGCATCAGAGAGAAGTATCCGGATAGAATTCCTGTAAGATCTTTTTGTCTTGTCACTGCATGAGAATATTGGTTGTCTTGCATACCAATTTTGTGTTGTGCACTGTTAGCCTGACTCTTTTTTTTTTTTTTTGTAGGTGATTGTTGAGAAGGCAGAAAAGAGCGACATCCCTGAAATTGACAAAAAAAAGTAGGTTATCATACTTCTTCCCCATATCTGATTGTATGATAAGATTCCTGTTTGGAGCTGACTATACTTTTTTACTTTGTATTTACTTCCAGTTTTATTAGCATTAACATCTGATCTTTTGTGAATAATCTATCATTTAGCTATATGGTGCATAATGTCATCAAAACACTGAGGAGGCATCTTTTTCCCCACTATCTTTACACATCTTTCAACACTGTATTAATATGGAATTTGTGGTATTGCTGCTATTACTAAATGTAGGTATTGAACCTGTTTATATAAACTGTCTTGAAGGATATTTCCTGGAGGCTTCACAACTTTTAGTGAATTGATCATAAGGTATTGGTGGATATGCTTTAATTTTATGTGCCATTTTCTTTGTGTAGGTACCTTGTCCCTGCTGACTTGACTGTTGGTCAGTTTGTTTACGTTGTACGCAAGAGGATCAAGCTTAGTGCTGAGAAGGCTATATTCATCTTCGTGAAGAATGCGCTGCCTCCCACTGGTAATTTCTTTCCCATTTCAATCTCTGAAAGTAGTAGAGCATGTGTTGTATGATGTCCATAACAGTTCATCTTTTATTTTCTCACAGCTGCCCTGATGTCTGCCATTTATGAGGAAAACAAGGATGAAGATGGTTTCCTTTACATGAGTTATAGTGGTGAGAACACATTTGGGTTCCCAGAGGTGCACTGATGATGAAGCCTTGATTATGTCTTACATGGCTGAAGATGTGTAAATAGGGTCCTAAAATGTAGATTCCTTTCTACTAGCCTCTCTGTTGGCAAAATATGCCTTCTATCCTTTGTTGTCTGGTTTCAAATCTTGTCCTGAACTTCCCTTGGGGAAATTTGATTCCAATTATACTTGGATTCCCTTGGATTCTGTTATGTGGGATGGCATTGGATTCATAAGCAATATCTCTTTAATGCAAAATCTCTTGAGTGTCCCATCTACTTCCTCGCAACTTGTTCTCATGTCCTATTTTCTGATGATGAAGCTTGTTAAATTATTAGTGCAATTATGAGTTGAGGCAAGGCTAAAACTTGCAGTAACTGATCTCTAGCATGTCTGTTACCCTATCGATGCTCCAACTACTGATTAACTGATCAAAATAGGAAAGAACAGGAGAGTTAGGAGTGGAAATGAAGCACCTTTCCCTGTTTTTTTAGTTGTGTTTTTTGACTTTTGAGTTCTTTTTGTTCCTTCATTTGGGTACTTTACACCAAGGGAGGTTGCAAATGTGTAACTGAATATCAAATTTGGAATGGTTCTTGCGGACAAGTAAAGAATGGACGACAAACAAATGAATGCATTGATCTGAAAGATGATGAAGGAAGATGAAACTAAAATACAAGGAAAACAAACTAAGTGCTGGGGTGGGGTGGGGCGGGGCGGCCATTAATATTACATGTGGAGAGGAGACAGACTGGGGGAGGTAGGTAAGAGGGGGCATGGCTGAATCAAGTGTTAGTGTTCTTCTTTTGGCACTTGTTCTTAACCCAGTTAAAGCTCATGGAAGTACCATTCTTCAACTTCTGGGCGCCAGCAGTTGCTATTGATTTGGCTTTACTAAATCCTGAACTTCCCTTCTTGCTACTTTTCCCTGCGTCTTTGTTGGCAGCTGTACTGTCTTCGTCTTCCATGGCACCAATTCCTCCAGCACCCCATTGATCTGCCCAGCTTGGCGCCTCCTCAGCAGCCATTTCCTCTCTCTCCCTCTTGAATCAAAACTGCAAGAGCAAGAACGAGAAAGCTTCTCAAAGACTGACAATTGAAGGGAGATGCCAAGAATTGAGGAGGGGGGGTCGTACCTTAATAATTTGGCGTTGAGACTTTGAAGCTGATGAATCTGTCTGTCTCCTAATAAAGAAGACGAAGAAGAAGCTGCTGATGGTGATGATGATGATGGATGAGTTTGGTTTGTGGGGGAAGACAATTACATCTTTAAAAACCGCATCTTGCATGTGGGTAGGCTGGCTCCAAATTCGTCCCATCTTTTATTCTTGAGAAAGAGACATGCCAGCCAACTCCACAATTTACCTACTCTTTAAGCAAAGTTGTTTAGATTATTATACTAGTTTAACCTTTTCTTTAAGTGCAAATCCATTAATAAAAGATGCAATTTTTGTTCCTTCCACCAAACTTGTATAATATGGGATAAGGTTTATCAGCAAAATCAAACGTTGTTGATCTACTTAGGGTACGATGATGACACGATTTTAAGCTATTTGACTTCTGAGAATACAAGGCAGCATAAATTTGAGTCTGTCATTTCCTTTCAAATGGTAAGAGCGGTATTGTAATCAATATCGATTGAATCTTGGTCAATACAAAACCAAATAATAAAAAAAAAAAACTACTTCAAAGTTTAAACTCAAACTTTTGCTTTTTAAGTAGAAACAATAGAAAGTAAGCCCAGTATCAAATCTTGCTCCCAACTTTTCTGCTTCCTCCAGGGTAGGCATAGTTTCAAAAGAAATCCCATTTTCTTTTCTTTTTTGCCCATTTTCCAATCCACCAATTGGCTCTCACTTTGAGGAAGAATGTCACCTGTCAATAGATTTTCTTTTAACTGAAATGTCTTCTCCCAAAGCGCACATCAATCATCGCCAGATTTGGTAAGACATTTCTGGAAACCCCTCATCATCCTCCTTCCTACTTACTTAGCCTTTCTAGTAGACTTGGATTTTTTCATCTTCCTATTTTTATCATCAACGCTACTCCAACTGTACCCACTTGGTATTGCAAACGGATCAGCCTGCAACCAGCCATTACTACACATGTTCTGCTGCTTCTTGGCTGCTGCTGCTGCAGAACAAGACGACTGGCTACTGCTGCTGCTGCTACTCGATATCCACGAAGTTGGTGCTGACAAAAATGAGTAGGAATTGCTACTGCTACTGCTCTCTGAATTATCCTCCTCCTGATCTAAGCTTCTTGTACTGTTCACGAAGTTCCCCGGACTGGAAACAGGGGTGTAAAACTCTTCTACCGCTGGCAGCTCAATGAACTTGGTAAATGTTATCACCACCCTCACTGTTGGAACCACTGGAATTGCAACCTGTCCCCGACATTCATACAAAACAATAACAACAACAAACAATTCAAAACTTCATCAAACCAAGGACCCCAACTGTTCATTTAATTTGTTCTTTCATTTCTTTCTCCACATGCCATAACAAGGTAATATAACATACCTTTACCCACCACCCCACTAAAGTAATGAAAGACAGAGACTTTGCAATACTAACATGACATCTCTTCATGGTTCAGAATAGATAATCATGCGACATTGTTCATTGCTACATCAAAACTCAATGAATGATTGGCACTTATTCACCATTTAATCACTTTAACTGTCATTTCTCGTGACAATTATGAGAAACCCAATCGTTAAAAATACCAACATTTAATCCTAATTGAAGCAATTAGCAATCAAATGGATAACACAATGAAAGCAAAGCACCCTAACAAGAAAAGAAGCAAGAACAATACGATCTAAAATATTCTAAAGCTAAATAACTATGCACATTGGATTGAGTCACTCAATTTATCTGCCTCTGTTGGGCCACATGGGAAAACAGAAACTGGAAGAGGAGTGGAATGGAATGGAAGGCTACAGGAGGGACCCACAATAGAATGACTCATCATACAAGTGGGCCCAATCAAAAAGCTTCATTCGTCTCCAGGCTCAAGAAGTATGGTGAACTTGTGCATTAAAAGAAGCGAGAAAATTGAAATAAACAAAATTCAAAGATCGATACCAATCCAATTGAGAAAGAAAAGCTTTCTGGGAAGGAAGGAATTAGACAAACGAATTCCTTTTTTTTATTAAAAAAAAAAAAAAGATTTAAAAATATCGAAAAACGGTGGGACCCATCAAAAGATTTTAGGGTGAGGGATTTGCGCTTTTACCTTCACGGGAAACGTGCCAGGAGGAAACGTCGTCGTAAGGAGCTCCCTCATCCGTCTAACGGCTTTCACTTTGTTTGCCAGTATGTCGAGTAACGGGAGCAGCTCCTCCGTC
Source organism: Knoxia roxburghii (assembly GCA_030378225.1). NCBI lineage: Eukaryota > Viridiplantae > Streptophyta > Magnoliopsida > Gentianales > Rubiaceae > Knoxia > Knoxia roxburghii. The sequence continues at coordinate 2,798,453 of CM059415.1, forward strand.
TTTAAGGGAAACTGGTCCGTTAGCCAAATTGACGGCCGTAAGTTCTTCACGTATTCCTTCTCCTTCGTCTGCGGCGGAGGCGCCACCGATATAGGCGGCATTCTCCTCCTAGTCTCCGGAATTATGTCCACACTCTTCCTCGACACCGTCACTATCTCCCGATCCTCTCTCACGAAGCTACTGTGCCGTCTCCCGTGCGAATTATCGGCGGAGACGCTGAACCGCGGATTTTCCGCCACTAAAAATCCTTCTTCCGAATCCTCGTCGAGTTCCAAGTCCAGTGGTAAAATTTGCTCGCTTCCGTCCACGGCCGTGATTTTTCGTGACCGGAAACTGAAGACCACGTTATGCACTTCGTAAACGCGAGATTTCCATTCCCCAACGCTCTCTGTCTTCTCTTGCCTTCTCCAATTCGTACGGCTTACTAATTCCGCTTTTGTCACGTCCATTCCAGGTCTATAAACGCTCGTTTGGTTGCAGAAGCTTGCAATGTCAGCATCGGTCATCGGAGTTCCAGCGTTTTCGAACGCGTCCAATATTTTCTTGTCGTCGTGGTTCAATATAAGGAGAGAGCCGGCAGGAATGTCGTGATTTTGATCGCCGTCGCCAAGGAACAGGAAGCTTTGATTAGTGCGCTGAATTTTCAATCCGTCGTAGCCGACGAGAGTAGTATCCGCCCGGAGATTCCCGTCGCGCTTCCAGATCTTGTACGTGTCTGAGGGAGCGACTTTACCAATGAATGGGACAATGGAGCTCTCAAAGTGGAAAGAGATTTCCATGTAGAAGTCACGCATGCGGCGGAGAGCGGCGACCAGGCGAGGAAGTCTTCGGCGCCACTTGGACCAGGAAGAGAGGTGGTGGTACTGAACGAGAGTCATGACGACCTCGGAGCAGCGACGGAGGAGGGCTTCGTGCAAGGGATTCCAGCCGGCGGCATTCTGGAGAGAGATGTCAGCACCAGCGACGGCGAGTGCGCGGGCGGCATAAGCATCGTTGAGACGGACGGCGAGATGTAGTGGAGTCTCCCGTAGGCGGTTGTCGCGGCGGTCAAGCACGGCGGATATTTGATCGGCGAGTTTCTCTTGGGAGAGGGAGTCGGACTCCGTAAGCACACGAGAAGGATCACTGAGTCGTGGCAAAGAGGAAACAATTTTGGAAAGTGCAGAATGGTCGGCGGTGGCAACGGCGTAGTGAACTGGGCTGTGGGCATAGTCTTCGGGCTTCAACGACGCCGTGGAAGACGGCGCCGTTGGGTTGCTTGAGGATTTGGACATAACGGTGCATCCAAAATTGCAACTTTAGATCGAATAAATGGACAGCAATTAGGGGATGGGAGAGTGTGCTTTGAGACAGTGGAGCTCAGCTTTGGCCATGGAAGATGGTTTTGAAGATGGAAAGATTTTGGAAGAGGGTAAGTTTGTCATTTTACTTCACAGTATCAAACCCACATAATTGGGGCACTAATTTCTATAATTATAAATACATTTGAAGGATTAATAATGGGAATGAATAATAAAAATTGTAGGATTGGGTTGGGCTGCCTTTTCCATTAAGCTAAGAATATAATTTTTGTTGCGTTTGTTTAAAGTTTCTTACTCTTGTAATCATATTAAAATAAATTTAAGTTAATAATTTAAGACTGGTTAATCAATATAAAAGAAAATTTTGGAAATGATTCTCAATTTATAGTGAGTAAGGGCAAGATGGAGATTTGGGAGGGAGGGTGGTCGTACTGTGGAGGTAGTATTAAGAGCAGAGACTTTTATGTATGGAGAAGAGGGAAATGTCAGAAATGGGTATGGGAATAGTACCTGTTTCTTGAGTAGCTTTTTTCAGTTCCCCTGGTGGAATTCTATTTTGTCGTTTGTGGTATTTTTTTTTTATATATATATTTTACTTTTGCTGTACTGTTTTTTTATTCACTAGTAATTCAATATTTTCCTTCGTCCATTCCTTTTTCAGGCCGAGGGTATGATTAGTAATTCGCACGTGCTACTCCCAATCTCTGCTGATTCTGGAAGTTGATTGGTGGGATAGTGCAGGCATTTGGAGAGAAACAAATAGGACCAGGGCGAACTGCGGTAGATAATTTCGGTGGGTGACTTTCCTAAACGACATCTTAATTTATGGAATCGTCTAAGAGTTTAGGGGTTGGAGTACCTTATACCACAAAAAAAAAAAATTCTTAATATGTTAGTTTTGATGGGTGATTTTGTTTCAGTAATTAACTTTTAAAAAAAACAATATAATTTGCGGAATGCCTAAAGGTTTAAGAATGTTTGAATATTTTCATTCTAGAGAAAAAAAAATTTAATAGGATAATTCTAATCGGTGAATTACTTAAACTTCGTTTCAATAGGTATTTTTTTAGCTTGCTTTTTCCTTCAATTCGGAAAAAAATGGTAAAATCTAATTAGATCCTAGCTATATTTGAGGTAAGTCATATTTTTATTGTCTTGATGTGATAAGTTTCGCATCTCTTTTGTGACTTCCCTAACCTTATAATACCTTTTCGATATTTTTTTCTTCTCCAAAACTAACCGCCTCATTAAAATTTTTTTAAATTTTATAATTTTGTCAGTGAATATGATGGTAAATTCACTCATTTTTATGGTTAAAAATAATACATAAATTCTCGAGAATAATTTAATTTGAATATGCATAATTTAATGTATCGAAATATCTACAACTGAAATAGAGAAGTAATGATGAGTATGGTGGATGATGGATGAATAGGAAGGGCCCTCTAACAATAGCAGTAGAAGTGTAGTGAAGATTGGATAATGATTTGGTAACAGGGTGGGTAAACGAATCTAAGCTGTAAAGACCAAAAAGAGACATATTAGTAATCCAACAAGTCCTGGAAAAACAAAAGAGAAAGAAGATTGCGTTTGAATGAGAAACCAAACGGGCCATTTTGGAAAGAAAATGGGAAATGGTGGGTCAAAGTTGAAACCCGATTTTGAGTTACGGCTTTGATGAGGGATCTCAGACTCAGCTGGAAATAAATAAAGTGGTTAATAGTATGGTGGCCATTAGGCAACTAAAGAGAAGGGAAGTTGTCTGGGTCAACACCAGACCAATATCCAAAACATGGATTTTCTCTCCACAAACTCCAAAGCCACCAAAGTTAGAGCCGGTTTGGATCCGACGCCATTTGGATCTTCCCACCCCCCCCCCCCCCCCCCCCCCCCCCCCCTCGTCCTGCTGCCATGGAAAGGGGTTTTTGCTTCTCCTTTACTATTTAAATAATCTTTTTTATTAGGTATGGCCGTTTTGGGCTCTTAATTATTATTTATTCATTATTTTTATCAAAAGAAATTAGAGGCTTCTAGTTGAAGAAGTAGGCCTCCTTTGGGCTTTATATCAGTTGCTCAATGAAGTTGGACTGATTCTAACATCTCCAATAATTTGTGGTGCTTATCAAACAAGATTGGGCTTACACCATTGAATAGCCCTGCTAGTAGAATTATGGGCTCTCTCTAAAACCTGTTATTTACGTGTGAAAGAATCAAATAGGATCGTGAGCATGTCGTTTGATGATCAAGAGGACTTCTCCATCAGGCCCTCCTTATGCAAATCAGAGAAATGAGGGGAAGGACAGGACAAGTCATTCTCGAGTCACAATTTTAAAGAAGGGAATGCACATATAATCTGATAAAATTTACTAACAATTTTTCAATAAAATACACTTTTTATCGGAAACTCTTATGTGTATTACAATAATTTTGATAAGAAAATTCACCACTAAAATATAAATCATTTTAGGTTCCCTTACATCAAAGTAAGAATAAAAATAAAATAAAAAATATTGAATAGCAAGAATAGACAAGCTGAAAATGGAGTCTTTGTCTTGATAGTTAAAATATTGAACTCCAAATCACAATATTAATTATTCCCTTCTTTTTTATGCATACCTTTTGTTAAATTTTTCTGTAAATTCTAGTCTTTTTCTATAATTATTTCATTAATTTGTAACTACGAGGACGAGAAATACTGATTATTGATGCTTAGTGGAGAAGAAACAAAGAGACGTTTCCAATTTTATTAACTTAATAATACTAACATTTAATTTGATGCTGCTTGGTTCTAGTTCTTTAAGCCGCATTTGACGCAGTCCATTAAAACATGCATAAACCAAGAGATTAGCCTCAGGGAATGATGCTTGTTTTAAAAATTAGCGTTTCTAAAAATCACTTTCCTTGTAATTATTTCACCAATATTTCAATAGTAATAAATTTCAATTTCATAACCTACTAATAATTTAAATTTTTAATTATTTTAAATTAACGAAAACAAATTATTAACCATTAATTACAAATATATATATATATTGTATAGAAATTTTAAATAATTATAACTAGTGCATAATGTAATTAAAAATAATTTAAAAATTTTGACTTAGCAAAGAGAGAACATCCTCTTTGTTAGGCAGTTGCCACGAACGAACTCCTTGCTTGGAGGCCACACAAATGAGTCAGCTCAGTTAGTGTCTAAGAAAGTCAAAAAAGGAAGCAGCCACCAGCAACCAGCAACCAGCCACCCGCCACCCTGAGTCACAGCCAAAAAATTGCTGCTATAAATACCACAATCTTCTCCAGGACTCTCACACTCACCGCCAACAAGCCCATATAAGAAGAATAAGCAAATTAAATTTCTACAGAGAGTTTTATAAGTTATTTACAGGCAATTTTAATGGCGTCTGTTCTGTTCACTTTTGTTGCTTGCTTTGCATCAGCAGATCCCAGAAAGAAGGTTGGATGTGATGATGAAGAAGAAGAAGATCGTCGTAGAAAAGAAGATGCCATGAAGGACGATCAGGGGCAGAGTCATCATCATCATCAAAAGAAGAAGAAGGCCAAACTGGAAAGAAGTGATAGTTTGGAGAAGATAAAGGCGATGTACGAAAATGCTCCGCCGATTCCAGTTTCCTTTTTTCCAGCTGGGAGCAGATTGTCTGTGTTATAATCAATTAGCATTTCCTTCATTCCTTCATCAATTCCTTCATTTATTCCAGTGCCCAGCTGCCAAAAATACACCATATAAAACTCATCTACTTTTCTTATTTGGGCTTATTTTCGAGAAGGTATACAATGCACATGTAACTATTACTATATATAGTAATTTTTATACATTTATTAAATATAGTAAGTTTCGCCGACACTTGTATCTTTTCTTTTTCCTCACTGAGTCCACAATATCTCCGCTGAGTCCACAACGTCTCAGAACAACTGTCGCAACGTCCAAGAAACAACTATCGCAACGTCTATATTCAGACATGTCCACAACGTCTCATAACAATGCCGCAACATCCCTGTACGTCCAAAAAACAACTGCCGCAATGTCCAAAAATATATACATCTAGGCATGCGAATTTAAGCTGAATTTTTCACATAACACATTCCACAATATCTCCTAACACTGCCGCAACGTCCCTGTTCATCCAAAAAATAACTGCCGCAACGTTCAAAAATATCTACATCCAAACATGTAAATTTAAGCTGAATTTTTCACATAACACCTTCCACAACTTCTCCTAACACTGTCGCAACGTCCCCGTAAGTCCAAAAAACAACTGCCGTAACGTCCACAAACATCTACATCCAAGCATGTGAATTTAAACTGAATTTTTCACATAACACATTCCACAATGTCTCCTAACACTGCCGCAACGTCCCCGTACGTCCAAAAAAACTGTCGCAACGTCAAAAAATATCTATATCCAAACATGTGAATTTAAGTTGAATTTTTCATATAACACCTTTCACAACGTCTCCTAACACTGCCTCAACGTCCCCGTACGTCCAAAAGATAACTATTGCAACGTCCAAAAACGTATAAGCTGATTTTAGTAATATAAAAAACGGATGTCAGGGACGAGACTTGAACCCTGGTCATTTTAGTCTTGTGACTCTCCACAAAATTCAATTGTCATTAATCCACTTAAAGTTAATTAACATTTAATTAAACTTTTTTGTACATGTCATTTAAAAGAACACTATTGTCAATATTAAATTTCCCATCTCCCAATACATAGGTCAGTAGAACCCAGGAGGAACAAGGTTTTCATGTAGGCAAATCGTAAAAAATTATTTTATATACATGTCAAATGTTTCGTCGTAAGTTTGAAAAACTCTTGAAATTATTAAAAATCTTCCGTATATTTTAAAATACGACATTTTTTGGAGTTTGGAATGGCTGACAGTTTGCTGCTGGATAGATATCGAAAAGTTATATGAAATAAAAAAAAAAAAAAAATAGTTATGACCCTTTAAAGCTTTGTCCAAAACCACATGTTTTCTAATATTGGACCAATCTCCAAACGCCCGTCTGCTATGTTCATTGCATAGATCTCGTCAAGAACCATCAAATCGACTACTCGCGCGTCCAAATTGGACAATCGAGTGCCGAATTATGCCCTCCTGAACCATCCCTGCAATACAACTTCATAGATGACACATTCCACAACGTCTCCTAACACTGCCACAACGTCCCCGCACGTCCAAAAATCAACTGCCGCAACGTCTACATCCAGGCATGTGTTAAATTTTTCACATAACACCTTCTACAATGTCTCCTAATACTGTCGTAACGTCCCCGCACGTCCAAAAAATAACTGCCGTAACATCTACATTTAAGCATGTGAATTTAAGCTGAATTTTTCACATAACACCTTCCACAACGTCTCCTAACACTGCCACAACGTCCAAAAAATAACTATCGCAACGTCCAAAAATGTCTACCATTTTTTAATTTTTTTTTATTTGGGACTAAATTAATTGGAATATAACTACCACCACCACGTCCAAAAATAACTACCACACCACGTCTATATCTAAACATGTGAATTTTAGCTGAACACAATCCACCACGTCCTGCTACGTCCAAAATACAAAGCAGCAACATCTTGTTACGTCCCGCTACGTCCAAAATACAAAGCAGCAACGTCTTGTTACGTCCCGCTACATCCAAAATACAAAGCAGCAACGTCCTGTTACATCCCGCTACGTCCAAAATACAAAGTAGCAACGTCCTGTTACGTCCCGCTACGTCCAAAATACAAAGCATCAACATCCCGTTATGTCCCGCAACGTCCCGTTACGTCCCATAACACGTTCTACCAAGTCCAGCATCGGGGAAGAATCAGAAGCAATCCATTTCACATGAAAGTGTCAATACCTCACAGAAAATATTTATATATCATATTTCAGAGTAACAGAGCATTATTTGAATAAGAAAACACGAATAGAACATCATTAATACATTACTCAACATCAAATAACGAAAATAAGATTCCGTAAATCCATCAAATACAGTTCATAATTTATGATGTAGTAATTTTTTAAGAAGAATAAGTTATTTTGAAGAAGAAGAAGAAGAGATTTTTTTAGGAAGAAGTGATTTTTCCATTGTATTTGGTGTTGTTCGTCGGAAAATACAATCGTCGATTTCCGTTAAATCTATGTTTGGATGAAAGATTTGATTAAATGCGGTTTCAAATAGAGTACAGCGAAGAAGAATAACTGATTTTTGAAGAAGAAAAATTGATTTTTGAAAAAGAAGGAAGTGAGTTTTTGAAGACGAAGAAAAAGAAGAGAAGAGCGTGTATATCACTATCTTATAGTGAGAGTGGTGATGTATTACTAGGTACATATACCTGGTGGTACAACATATAAATTGCGCTTATTTTCTTACTTTCTTTGCCATAATTATTTTAATTAAGTTTCCCTAGCTTTTTTTTTTAAAAATGTATATATTAATTTATTAAAAAGAGTTTAGCAATGATTACAGCCAAAAAAATACAAATTACAAGTATAACTGTCATTGTTGTATTTACTACGGATAAACTTATATAGAATCTACCCTATCAAGCGGTGCATATACCACATATCAATCCGAACAAGTATACATCACTAATTTTCTGATGAAACTCCAAAACATATATCTAATAATTAGATCTATGATGACTGAATCTTCTTGGACCAAACCATCGAACATCGTCAATGACGTCGTTACCAATCCAACGAACTTCACTTACGAAACTGTCGTCATAACAATGAACACTATCAATGAAGTCGCGATCAGTACACTACCAGTAGATATGAATTTATTGAAGGACAAAAGAAAATAAAGATGAGGGATAATCCCCTTTTATTGGATGACGAATCTAAAAATAAAAAAATAAAAACAGGCAATAAATTTATTTGGGAAGATGAGAAAAGAAATTCTTTTTGAGAGTTGAAAGGAGAATGTGGCTGCTAGGCTTAGAGAAAGTTTCCCTAGCTGATTTCTTGTAACAGTAACTATTTTTCAAATTTTCAATTGTAATGACAATTTTTAAAAAAAAAATCAAAATTGATAATTAAAAGAAAATTAATGGAGTAAAAAAATCCCAATTCGCCGCCTGATCGATTCGATTGTATTCGACTTATTTATTGCAAGATAGGAAAAAAAAAGTTTATTAGTTTCAGGCAAGGAGAATCTTATGTTTCTCATTTTAATTTTTTTTTTAAAAAATTTAATTAAAAAAATTAGGAATTAACATATTCACTTGTGAGTAGGCCTGTAAACGAACCGAACTGCTCGCGAAACTCGGCTCGAGTTCGGGTTGACCGAGCTCGTGCCGAACTCGAGACGAGCCGAGTATCGAGCAGGCCAAAAATAGGCTCGGTAGGCTCGTGAGCCTACCGAGCCTAATATATAATAATATATTTATATAATATATATAAAATATAATATGTACCACGTCCTGATACGTCCACTATAATAGGTGTCACGTCCTGGTACGTCCGAAAAAGCAATAGACACGCAAAGTCCACTATAATAGGTACCACGTCCTGATACGTCCACTATAATAGGTACCACGTTCTGGTACGTCCGAAAAAGTAATAGACGCGCAGCGTCCACTATAATAGGTACCACGTCCTGTTACGTCCGAAAAAGCAATAGCGCAACTTCCGAAAACACACACACAAAATTTTTAAATACAAACAACAAGGACATTGTTTCTCTACTAAATTCCATAAAATATACTGCAACGTCCAGTATAACAAACAAAAAGTTAATTTTTTTTTTTTTAAAAAAAAAGAGCAAATAGACTTGCAACGTCCAATATAATAGGTACCACGTCTTGATACGTCCAAAAAAGTAATAGCGCAACGTCCGAAAACACACACACAAAATTCACAAATACAAACAACAAAGACATTGTTTCTCTATTAAATTCCATAAAATATACTGCAACGTCCAGTATAACAAACAAAAAGTTAATTTTTTCACAAAAAAAAAGAGCAAATAAACTTACAACTTCCAATATAATAGGTATCGCGTCTTGATACGTCCGAAAAAGCAATAGCGCAACGTCCGAAAACACACACAAAAAATTCACAAATACAAACAGTAAATACATTGTTTCTCTACTAAATTACATAAAATATATTGCAACGTCCAGTATAACAAACAAAAAGTTAATTTTTTCACAAAAAAAGAGCAAATAAACGCGCAACGTCCACTATAATAGTTATCACGTTCTGATACGTCCGAAAAAGCAATAGAACAACGTCCAAAAACACACACAAAAAATTCACAAATACAAACAGCAAAGACATTGTTTCTCTACTAAATTTCATAAAATATACTGCAACGTCCAGTATAACAAACACAAAATTAATTTTTTCACAAAAAAAAGGCAAACAGACATGCAACGTCCACTATAATAGGTACTAAGTCCTAATACGTTCGAAAAAGTAATAGCGCAACGTCCAAAAACACACACAAAAGATTCACAAATACAAACAACAAAGACATTTTTTTTCTAATAAATTCCATAAAATATACTGCAACGTCCAGTATAACAAACACAAAGTTAATTTTTTCACAAAAAAAAGGCAAATAGACGCGCTACGTCCCACTACGTCCACTATAATGAGTACCACGTCCACTATAATGGATACCACGTCCACTATAATGGGTACCACATCCCGCTATGTCCAAAATACAAAGCAGCAATGTCCCGCTATGTCCAAAATATAAAATATCAATGTGAGCTCGACTTGTGACTCAGCCGAATCAGGAGCCGAGCTTGATCTCCATAATTATTTACCGAGCCGAGCTCGGGCATTGATCAATGGAGCTCACCGAGCTCGAGCTCCCTTGCTCATTATCGAGCCGAGCACGAGCAAGGCCCTGCTCGGGCTCAACTTGGCTCGTTTACACCCCTACTTGTGAGTAACAAATCAAAAATAAAATTAAGAGGGTTAAAAAGTTTAACAAAAAAAATATAACGGACCATTTTGAAATTTACTATAAATAAATAAATAAAAATATAACATAATATATAAAAATTACCAATTACCAATTACATCTTTTTTAAAATTATATCATTATAAAAGATTATTCTATCTTTTCTTTTATTTTATATTATGTATTTCACCCCGTATTTGACACTAAAAACAATAACTTATATAACTTTACTAGCAAATAGCCGTTACCTTTTTTAATGTTACGACTGTTTTAAATATTAAAACAGACCATAACTTAAGTAATCATTCATCCATGATGCACGACAGGACTTTTGATTGACCCTAAAGTGTATTTTATACTTTTATCGAATTCATTCTATTGAAACGTAACGTAAAAAACTCCTTCTCATCTTGTTTTTTTTATTATTCGGAATCCCAGAATGCCGTCCATGGATTTATAACAAAGGAAAACCCTAACCTAATGCCAATAATATAAAGTAACTGAAATCAACCATACAATTTTGGTCCCAAAAAAAAAAACTACTTTTTTAGTCCACTACATCATATTTTTTAAAATTTTGATCAAAAACACACTTTTGCCTCTCTTGATCAGGGGTATTTTGGACTTAATGAAAAGTAATTTTCTTTTAATCACTAAAAATAATAAAATAAAACTTTTTATAAAATACTACCCTCCCCTTCCCTTCCCCTCTCTCCTCCCTCCTCTCCTCTCTCCCCCTCTGCCAGCACCGCCCCACCGCCGGAAAAGAGATGAAATGTGTGGCCGGCGATGGGGCAGTGCGGGGCGGGGCGGTGCGAGCAGAGGGGGAGATAGGAGAGAGAGGGGAAGAGAAGGGAAGGAGAGGGTAATATTTTATAAAAAGTTTTATTTTAATAAGATCAAAATGCCCCTGATCAAGAGAGACAAAAGTAGATTTTGAACTAAAATTTTAAAAAACGTGATGTAGTGGACTAAAAAAGTAATTTTTTTTTGTTTTGTACCAAAATAATATTTTCGTAATATGTAATGGATCATTTTTGGAGTTAACTCATTTTTTAATTAGTCATAATTTATTTTTGGGTCAAAACAAATAGTCAAAATTGAGAATTTTGTAACTGAAGCCATGCAATTACGACTTTCTATACATGTATTTATAAACCGACATTAAAATAATATATTATTTTTTAAAAAATAGAAAATGAAGTGGCGGCAGGGGTGGTGGTGGTGGTGGTGGTGGTGGTGGTGGGGTATGTATATATAGATATGTACACAGTTCTCCGCTAGTAAGTCTGCAGGGGTCCCATGAAAATGAGAAAAAACATGATTCTCATTTCCTCTCAACATCTGGATAGTCCAGCAGAGCAAACACAAACCCAGGCAGATACGTTCCATTCATAGAAGACATCGAAATCCCATTTCCCCGTGGTCTGTCTCTTTCTATTGTCTGTCCTCGAATTCTTTCACTGAGTCATTTCTTCAAACGGCCTCAGTGACTCAGTCTCTCTTTCTGTGCTGAAAAAACTTGTTCCCAACATTCTGTTCACCTACTTTTTCTGCCTATCTTTCAGTCAGTTTATTAGTCCCTCTGATCTTCTTGGAGGGTTCACTCATATACAGTGTGTTCACATTGCTTGTACAAGTTGCGGGCTCCACTCAGAACCATTCCTTGCCCCCGTGTACTCAACAATTCTTTAAATTCCAACCCACCGGGTGTAAAGAAAGTCAAAAACAATGGGGTTGTTGTCAGTGTACTAGTAGTAATATATAAAAATTGCTTCTTTCTTGTCTGTCTCTGATGAATTTCAGCTCTGTTGGTGCTACTGTAATTACTACAAAGATAGTAGTACTAAAAAGATTGCAGTGGGATTGGTGCTGAATCTTTTTGATGGCTGCTTTAGGGACAGTACCAATCTGCAAGGTTTGTAGTGCAGCCACCACCAACAACCATCATTGTAATTATCCTCAAAGAGTCGGATTCTTGGATTTCGGGTCCAGGCGTCTGGGGTGGGATTTCGTGAATTTGAGGATTGGCAATAAGTGGGAATGTGCTTCCAAGGTCTTGCCTGAAACCCAAAGGGCAATTACTCCTGTGGAGGATGACAAGTCGTCTGTTTCCCATGGTGGAACTCAGGAGACTGGGATCACCCATACTGGGGGATTTCACAAGGATTTAAATGGTCTCCCGAGTGAGTAATTTTATTCTCGAGGCCGCCAATGATTTTTTTTTCCCCCCTTTTCCCTTGTCTTTTGGCAGCTAAGTAAGTCTGTTGTTGATTTTTATTTTTGTTTTTTCTAAAATATATGCATTATCAGCACTCTGTGATTTGTGGGGATTTATTTTTATTTTTATGCGCGTTTGGCCATGTTCGTTTTGAAAAAGATTGTATTTTTTTTCGTTGTTGATGATTATGAAATGTGCAGCTATATAATCCATGTTTGATGAATTTAGTTTAGATTCTGATATTTGAATTGATTCCCCAGTTTTCCAATTCTGGTTTTTGAGATCTTGAAAAGAGTTGAACTTAACTGTAGATTACGAAAGGTGGCCGATGATGTTTAGACTAGATTGTAGACAATGGCATTGGATAGTATGAGAATTACTGATTGCTTTATTCCAATTGATTAGAGCTTACTGGAATGGGATGCTCCCTGGGACTAAGAAGTTTATGCTTCTCGTGATAATCTTATACCTGTTATGATGTTTCCTTCACGATACTACGCTGGGATTACCTTAATTGGTTAACATTTGCTTCTTGCTATTGAAGACTTGTTTCAGTCTCTTCCTAGAAGGCCCATGTTGTTGTCTGTTATTGACAATGCCTGTTTTATCAGATACATAAGTGCATTTTCCACATATTTGATTACAAAGTATAAACAATGTTAACCTATCATTTTGTGAATGTGTTTAAGAAAAGTATTCCATTTTTAGGTTAGCAACGAATTACTTGCAGCCAAGTGGGCTATCTATTTATATAGGCAACATTTGTAAAGTGAACTATCTGTTCTTACGCCTTTAATAAATATAGTTGCCTTAAGGAGGAATGTAATAAACCTTAGTAATATTGTATTTACGTGGGTAACTAGGGATATATATTAAGATTTGGTGTAGGTCATAATGTAAAAGCTTCTGTGAATTTTTTGTATGGTTCCACTTGCGCTGTGAAAATGTTTCAAAGGTCCATCTAGTGAGTGCCTTGACTTGGCTTCTGGATCATTTTCTGCCTTTCTTATCAGTGCTGCAAACCTAATTTTAATTGCAGGACCTTTATCTGCAACTGAATTTTATTCTTCTCCAAATGATGGTTCCAAAGTTCGGATTGCTTATCAGGTAGAATTAACACATACAGTTTTTTTTGTAAATTTTCCTTTTCCTTAATAAGCATTATCTTTCTTGCCCCACATAGGGAGTTTCAGGTGCATATAGCGAGGCTGCTGCACTTAAAGCATACCCTGAGTGTGAAACTGTACCTTGTGATCAATTTGAGGATGTCTTCAAGGTTTTTGTTGCTGCTTAACATCTGCTTAAGTGTTGTTGAATCATCATATGTTCCTTACCTTGATCTTTGTTTATCAGGCAGTTGAGTTGTGGTTAGTGGACAAGGCAGTACTCCCCATGGAAAATTCTGTTGGGGGCAGTGTCCATCGCAATTATGACCTGCTCCTTTTCCACAGGCTGCATATAGTTGGGGAAGTGCAATTGGTTGTGAACCACTGCCTCCTTGGGTTGCCTGGTGTAAGGAAAGAGGAGATCAAGTCTGTTTTAAGTCATCCCCAGGTTATTTTCATGTTCTAACACTCAAGATTATTCCCATTTACTCCATTTTGGTCTGTTGGAGGGACAAAGGGCAGTAAGCAGTAACCTACATTATGCTGGTGTATTTAGGTTTCATAAACGACAGAGAAGTTTGTCCCATATATATAATATATGCGAAGTTCAGATACGTCCTCAAATGGAAAAAGCTACTTTTAAGCTACCGGATATGCGTAATAAATGTTTAATGATTGTTGATTACAAAAGGAAACTGGCTGTAAAATAATGTATAAAAAGTTTTGCATGTATAATTTTGGAATGTAGAACCGCAATATGGTTCTGTTTGTAACACAATGATTTCCATCTAATTTTGCGTAGTTTCAGCACTTGAATTAGGATAAATGTGTTAAAAACTGAAGGATAGATTTGTATGATGCTTTCAGGCCCTTTTTCAATGTGAAATGGCTCTAAACAAGTTGGGCGTTACAAGGCTCAGCACCAATGATACTGCTGGTGCTGCTCAGGTAATATGCTGAACACTTAGTAACTTGCTTTAGCTTTAGCGTATCAATGTAAGTGATGCCTGGGACAGATTATAGCTGCTGAAGGTTTAAGAGATACTGGAGCCATAGCGAGTGCAAGAGCAGCAGAAATATATGGGCTTGATGTTTTGGCTGAAGGAATACAGGTAAGTATTAGCTAACCCTTGTATTTAACCCTTGAAGGAACAAAAACATTCCATTTATATGCTGTTCATTTGCTGATGCTACTTTATTGCGATTATAAGCTTTCTCTTAAAGATTATGGAAGTTTGCAACGTAAGCTACCACCTCCAAAGCTTTAGATTTATTCATATTTGTCTTTTCTAAAGAAAACCCTTATATGGTCTTATGAGTCGGGTCTTACCAAGTCTAGATTAACATTAGAAATGCTAACAACAGTTGGTTCATTTTGGCTGTCTTTACCATTTCACATGTTATTTAGAATGACTCGCCAAATGATGCATAACAAACCATGTTATTTAGAATGACTCGCCAAATGATGCATAACAAACCCAACCGGTATATGTATAAGTTCACGAGTGGGAGATTACAACCTCGAGGCCTTCAGTTTGAATCTTGGGGTTGAAACCCCAACCCAAAATCAACCACCCCCCCAACTACCACCACCAAAAAGGAAAAGGTTAGCTGTCAAAGTGATGGGTGAACAGCTTAGAGAGAATCCTAGAAAGCAACTCAAACTGCATTTTCTAAATAGGAAAATGACTTGATTGTGTGTGACTACTAATACAATTCCCAAGTGTCTGTTCTTTTATTCTACTGGAATGTAGCTAGCTATAGTCAAAGTCGAATATATAAATAAAAGCTGGAAGGTTTGGAATATAATTGTTCCAGTCACTGAAAGTAGTGGCCATGTATAGTTGTCTTAGAACTCTTTGATCATTACAAATGAATTCTGTATTGACATTAATATAATGTATGCATGTACTGCATATCTGACTCCAATTCACACCTTTTATGGCCCATATGTTTTATCCTGAAATTTCATCCTCAACTTCTTTTATCAAATGATCATTACATGATATTTATTGAATTCTTTCCTTGATTTTAGACTGTGATGTTCTTACCAGGATAATCCCGATAATATTACCCGTTTTTTGATACTTGCGAGAGAACCTATTCTCCCAGGCACTGGTAGGGCCTATAAGGTATGAGTATCCGTCCTGTCCCAATTTTGATTGGTACTGCATGGAATAAAACTCTATTGTTTTCCTTCCAGACTAGTATTGTCTTCAGCCTAGAAGAAGGGCCTGGGGTGCTATTCAAAGCATTAGCAGTGTTTGCTTTACGGGATATTAATTTGTCAAAGGTAACCTTAATGTCTTGGTCTCTTAGCAATTGGTTTCTTAAAACCACATCTTTGACATTGTTGCATTCCAAAATGGAAAATGCAGATAGAGAGCCGGCCACAAAGGAATAGGCCGCTAAGGATTGTTGACGACTCTAACAAGGGCAGTGCAATGTGAGTTTTACACTGAAGCTCACTGGCTTATTTCTCATGTACAGTTTTGTGAGGGTGATTTCATACAACGATTTGTAATGCTTAGGGGCCAAGGATCTGAAATAGGCATTTTACACCTGACTATCAAATATGGCCCTATTCTTTGTGCATTGAGTTTAGCATATGAATCTTCAATTGAAAGTAACTATCTTATTCCACAGTGAGCTTACTACAACTGCAGTGGCCAGATTGATAACTGCAGAAGTTCTGGAATTGGCTTGTTTTTATTCTTTCCTCAATTTCCACAGCCTATTGACTCTTCTTTGTGCTGTTGATAAATTGTGGAATTAATTGGTTTGTGGTGACAGGTACTTTGATTACCTCTTCTATCTGGACTTTGAAGCGTCGATGGCTGAGCCACGTGCGCAGTATGCTCTCGGGCATCTGCAGGTGAGTATCATCCATTGTCGATTGTCGATTTATGTCCACATTATCTCCTATTATACTAGTTTGGGGTTATCCATGTTCAGATATCCATTCAAAACCACATTAAGTTGTTGCATTTTCCTTCTTCCAGGAAATGGTAAAGTTTCTTCGGGTGCTCGGCTCCTACCCAATGGACACAACTCTATAGATAGAGTGCCTCTTCAAGGGTTGATTGGAACTATTATTACCTACACCTGCATCCAGGGGGAAGTTGGTGATCTCATACATGTACATTGTTTCTTTCATTTAGTTCAGGGGGAGACTTTTCCCTTCATTCAACTGAGAGAGGCAAAAGGCAAAAGGCATTGAGCTTTTGTTCATTTAATTCTTTACATCTTCCAAGTGAAGGTGGCCAGTCCTTTTGTATAAACTATAAAGTTATAACGTAAACCAGGACTGCTTATAGCCTGTTAGGCAGCTGCCCGTTTTGTTATGCCTCAACTCTTAAAGACAGAGGCAATTCAATTAACTATTTGTTTTTGCTCAGCTGGAAGTAACTCTTGTTATCCTTAAAATATTTTCTTTTAGCAGCATTTCACTGTTTTGGGCATTTTCTTGATCTTATACGCATGCAGATAACAATATATTATTATCACTGTTTGTGCAGTCTTAAGAACAATCAAATGATCTGGTGGCTGAGTCTTGCCTCATCATGACAAAGAAGAGAATTCGGCTGTTTGAGCACCATGATTTTAAGAAGTTCGCAAATTCCCCAATATTGTGGCTATGGAATCCAGCCATTTCTTTTAGCTTATAGCCTCTAGAGCTATAGCATCAGAGGCCAAAGGAAACTGTTGTAATATAGGACGAACTGACTGACTGACAGACATGGCAACATAACATAAAAGCTCTCAAATCCAAAGAGTGTGTTGATAAGTTTCAACATTTATTCATTCTCATCGGTAATATCTATCTGGACTCTGTA
Source organism: Knoxia roxburghii (assembly GCA_030378225.1). Classification (NCBI taxonomy): domain Eukaryota; kingdom Viridiplantae; phylum Streptophyta; class Magnoliopsida; order Gentianales; family Rubiaceae; genus Knoxia; species Knoxia roxburghii. Next base: position 2,815,858 of record CM059415.1, read on the forward strand.
GAGTATCTCTGGAGACTTGTCCCTACTCTTTCTTTTCAAGCTCCTTAAGGAAATCTTCATTGTCAACCAGAACCTGTAAGCAACAAGGGTAGACACATTTGGTGAGCTCCTTCAAATCCATGAATTCTATGGCTGCAAAATGTAATAGTTTTCTCTCAAAATGATGTCATCCTACTTTCTTCAACTAGTTTTCAAGTTACTTTTTCACCCTAAAATGAGCTTTGTTCAGAAAAAATAATGTGAAACCAATGGAAGTTGGAATGAAGAGCCATATTTCCAGCTTTTAAATAGTAAGGATTCTCTGCCCCGAACGAAAACTTCATATAAAAGCAGCTATTAATCCAGAAGTGAAAACATAAAGGTAAAACACTTCACCAACTTTCTTTCTCCCATAAACAGATTGCATTTAAACTGATCCATCTATTCTGTAAATCACTTACTGTTTTCCAACCATCGGGATCAACGAAAGAAACAATCTTGGTATTGATTCCTGGAATTGGGCCAGGTTGCCTGGTTATCTTTCCTCCAAGCTCTTGAGTAACTAGATTTAAAACCTCCGCGCTTTTGTATACATCATCAGTGCTTATAGCAACCTGGAACAAACACAATTCCTCTAAAACTCAAGAAAACAACCAACACCACAAAGATTTTACTTGCATCTCCATCACAAAATGAGCAACCTGTGCATATGCATTCCCTTTGGTATATTCCGTCACACCATAGTTATATGTCAGTTCCAACACAGTTGTTTCATGCTCTTCGGCATAACCCAGCATCGCTATCGTGTACTGCATGGTGTGACAATGTTAAAATAAGAACTCCATGTTGGCAGAACCTTAAGAGAATCCGAGAGAAGGAAATATAACCTTTTGTTCAGGTCTATCAGTCTTCTTCACCACCTTCATTCCCAATGCCTGTGAACATAGGAAAAACATATGCAGCCATCAAATGGTAACCTCTTGGTGCCACACAGACATACCACCTCTATGTGGCAGATACAATCTCACATGTCAATGGATAAGCAGTAGATCCAAAAGGAAGTCTAATTGGCACATTTCTTCAATATTACCTTCTCATAAAACTTAATAGAGCGATCTAGATCGCCCACACGTAACATTACTTGACAGAGTGGCTCAGGAGTGGATTCACGTTGAATGAGCTCAAAGATGTAGCCATCAGGATCCTTGGCAAAAGCAATGACTGTTGAACCACCTTTCACAGGTCCAGGCTCCCGTGAGATGGTTCCACCCTTCGACTTTATGGTTTCAGCCAGCTTGTAAACCTGGAAAGAATGAGAAAGATGGTCATGCTAATCTACAACTAAATAGCAGAAAGCAATCCCAACAATAGAGTACTCACATCTGGGGTTGCAATAGCAAAATGGCCAAAGCCAGTCCCAATGTCATACTTGTCAACTCCATAATCTGCAGTTCAGCATTCAAATGAAATGACCCAGAGATGACAATCACAGGAGATAGAAGATCAGAATCACACAGCAAAGTTCAAATTGCATTTCAAACAACAACAGGAACATGCTACAAAAAGCCAAGAAAAGTAGACAAGAAACATAGACACCAATCAAATTAAGAACAGAGTCTACATTGTATCAACCTTTACAATAGTAATCATACTAAGTTCAAAATGGTAAACTTACTGTATGTCAATTCTACCACAAAGTGAGATTCCTCGGGGCCAAAACCAAGAAAAGCATTAGCATACTTCTCTTCGGGGACATCCCTTTTCCTCAACAGCTGCATTCCAAAGCATTCTGTATAAAACCTACAATACAATTATCAAACTCAATAAATAAAAGAAGCCCGGAAATTCAACCTTCGATCAAACAAATTCCTTTTATTTAGAGCAAATTTATTTATTTATTTTTCTACATACTTAATGGTCCGATCAAGGTCACCAACTCGGTACACAGCATGTAAAAACCGGCGCTTATCATTTTTTGGCCATTCCAACAACTCGTTACTTGCAACTACTGATGCAGCCACCTCGGCCATAGTCTTCTTGTTCTGGACAACAACCTGCTAAAAAGGTACAACCTGAAAATCAATAAACTTCCCACGCTTTCTTTTCTCTCTCGCCAAACAGAAAACCTTTAGAAAAGCAAAAGTTTACACAATCTGCGCTTCAACCACCACAATAATTGAACACTTGCCACTACGTGAGTGTTATTAACCACTATTAACAGATTAAAAGCTACATAATTTGCAGTGTCCACAAGAAAATTCAACCGAAAAACGAAATAATATTACATTAATCCCGTTGATCAATTCATCAAACATAAGCTAAAACTTGAATTTTCATTCCCCTTCATCTGGGGTTCCAGAAAATGTAAAATAAACCCCAATAGCACGAATTTGGTTATATTCAAACACATAAGCAAAAAGATGATATGATTTCAAAGAAGATTCACGATCAGAACACAGTTACAGCAGTGGCAGCATGATAACTCTGGGACAACATTATATAAATCAAGAGAAGAGAATGAAAGTTGAAGAACCAAAATGACCTAGAAATTGGTTTAACAAGAAGTGATCACAAAAAACCGGGATCAAAGAAGCTTACTGAGAGAGTGGACTCAGCTTGTTGGAACGGAGAAACCTAGATGACTGAAGAAGATTCTCAATCAAATGGTGATCATAAATAGATATTGGCCATGGGGCTACAGTAACGGGCTGTCTATGACGGTCAAATTAAATGCCCTCGCGTGGCTTCAATTTAACATCATTAACCCCAAATCCTAAATTTTAAATCTATAATATATTTATTCCGGTTTTCTAATCCACATACCATAATAGTATACCGTAAATAAGATTTGTAAATACGGTAAATGTCCATACACATTCTACCACAGATTTGGACATTTACCTTATCCATTGCTATAAAATATCTGAAACTCAACTTTTTACCTATACAACTATATTCCATGCTTTTAAGAAAATGAATCTGGTCAATGCTGATATTTAGATTATGGAGCTGAATTTTGGGTAAATCTCACCATTCTTAATAATCCTTATACCTTTGCCACCATGCTTAGTGTGCATTTGGTTTTCTAAGCTATTAAAACTTTGCAATGGTACACTTGTGAGTTTTGGTATTGGATAGAAGCCATCGATTGATAAGGATAATTTGATAAAATTAGTGAGCATGTTCGAGACTACACATTATTTTATTAAAATAGTTAATTAAAAGTAAATTATAAATTATAATTCTTTAATTATATATATATATATTTTAATAAATTCACTTGATGTAGAGTATAATTTGCAGATAAATGCTCTCTCCAATCGATTCTCGATGTTCATCCTACTAATCACATATTTAAAAAGATAATCAACTCAAGACGAAGACGAAAAATAACCAAATAAAATAAAATCGAACCAAAACATCTGTACTATTCTGATCCAGCACCAGGAAGAGCTGATCCACTTATGATGGCATTGCAAACAGCTTCCACCTCCTTTAACTTTTCCTCATAATCCTCTTTCTTTGCATTTTCATTATCGTCCAACCATTCAAGGGCGCTTCCAAGGGCAGACCAACAGCAGTCAAGATACCCTTTCCAATAGTGATTCTCGTCTTAACACCTATACTTAAGGCCTTGTCCACAGCCTTAAAATGAAGCATACTGTTGCCGGCAACTTCAATTTGAGGTTTTCAGCTGTTCAAGCAACAAAAAAGAAAACAAGTATTTCCCTTGTGAGATATAAACACACACAGAATGGCGAATTTTACCTTCCTATTATTTTGTTTTGAGTATTAAATCGGCCAACAAAGATTAATTCAAACTAGGCATATTAGTATTAAATTATTAATCTTGCAAATCAACCATCCCAAACAAACAAGCCAGCATAAAGTTTCAAAACAATAACTAGCATTTTCAATGGATCTACAGAAATCTTACAACCAAACAAAGCATAAACTTCAAAACAGTAATAGCATTTTGATGGATATACAGAAATGCTCAAACCAAAAAGTTTAGCCCAGCCCATTGCCCAAGCTCAGACTGCGTTTTGGTACTAGTTTTTTTTTTTTTTTTTTGAAGTGTTGAAGAGAAAGCCGTAGAGGGAGACTTTTAATGAGGTCTAGCCTCTAGGTGAGTTCACAAACTACTAATGGATTCTGATAAAATATATATATATATATATATATGTATAATTTTAAATAAAAATATATATTAATTTAGTGTAAACGTCTAACAACGATAAAGATATAGCTAAATAAAAACGGATAAATCACATATTGAAATTTTCTAATGAAAACTCCAAAATATGATGACTAAATCTTCTTGGACCAAACCGCTGTCATAACAATGAACATCATCAATGATCTGAATCTATTGAAAATAAAAGAAGATAAAGATTGAGGATAATTCCCCTTTATTTGATGTGGAAACTAAAAATAATAAAAGGAAAATGAGTAACAAATTTATTTCTCTCGTCTTTCTATTATGAGAAGATGGAGGAAAGAAATATTTGTTGAGGTTTGAATTTGACAGAGGAGATAGGAGAAACGTGAGCTGAATGTCATTTTAATATATAATTAAATTTAAAAAATTAGATAAAAATATGAATTTTTTTTGGTTGAATTATTAAAAAATCACCCCTAATTACAAAATTACTTCTCTATTTGTTTTTTACTCACCCTTCCCATCCGTCTCTCTGTTCCTTCCCCTCCGTCAAGCTCAAACGATAATTCAAATCATTTTTTTTTTCTTTTCCAATCGCAGTATTGTATGGTTGACCAAATAAGTTTTTTCGATCTTTAAAATGGAAATATGTCGACAGTGTTTAAGATTGTCATTTTTTTATCTTAAATTAATATAGTGTTTTAAACAGTATGATACCCAAAAAAAAAATCATATTGATACTGTAAATTGCATAATGTACCACTAATATTGCATGTGGTACTACTATTGACCAATCCGTTATATTATTGCTGTGTATAAGAATATTCTCAACGCATAATGGTATATTTTTACGATTCATTAGCCCGCCTTCGTAGTTTACATCCTCTCCTCCCATTCATTGATTTCTGCTTGCTCCTCTTAGCCTCTTCCAAGAACTCATTGTCCTCTGTTTTTTCTGTTTCGGATACTCCATTTATCTTTTATAATGTATTGTTCAAGCATGATGATGCAAACTGCAAAAGGGCTAAGTCCATGGATGCTAGTTTGTTCAGTTCGTTGAATTGAAGATGGTGGTGGTCAATGAAATTCCTAAGAGGTATTGTCTCATTGATTTCTGGATTTTGCAGAGAGTTTTTCTCCCTCTGATTTGCTTACTTTGTATGAAATGCACATGCATGGTTTTTGGTAGAGTCTACCACAAATTCGTATACGATAGTTCTAAACCAAACTGACTTTAAAATTCTTCCAAGATCCAAGGTTATTACACTGTTACAGACATTTGAGGATACATTAGAGAATTTCCTTGTATGGTTGAATTCCCAGTATTCATGTTTCTAGTATACATTAGAGTTTCATTTCCACTGTTTTTCTGCTCATTTCAAGTCGTGACTGAAACATCAGGGCAGAGAGAGATGAAGGACCTCCATTTTATGCTTGCCTTGCCATCTCCAAAAAAAAAAAAACTGGCACTTCCTTTTCTTGCCTTCATCCCAGAGTTGCCTTTATTTTCTGGTGTGACTGCTCCCAGAAGAAACAAAGGAAACTTGAATAGGGTCAGTTGGTAAATCAGGGCTTTCTGTATCTATACTTATTCATAAATACATCCAGCTGCAGTTATCAGGTGAAGGTGATCATAAATAAACAAAACAACCTGCAAGAGAGTAAGCCACTGCTTAGGTTAGGCTTAAGTTACTGGCAAGAACTGTGTTTCTATAGGCTTTCACCATCTCAAAATCAAACAGGAGAATAGAGGTTGGATTACCAGTAGAAAAAGCATCTCTCCTTTCTTATTTGATTATGTGAGGGCAGATCCGACTTTGACTGGTCTTAGGCTTCTAATTGATCTTCTAATGTACTCAAATGCCAATAGAAAGAAGCCAAAAAGATAAATCATCAAGGCATGTATCCTTCCTATGAAGTCGACCATGGAACTCAAACTGGTTCCTCCCTCAGAGTTGATTCGGCTGTATGTTATCAAAGGCATTCTCCACCCTGAGAAAGCATCAGCACCGTAACGATGTAATCAGTTGGTCATAACTGGCTACAGGTTCCTTAAAGCTTTGAGGAAACACTGGTGTAGCTATCACAAAAGGCCCTGTAGCCAAACAGGCAATTAATGATGAAATTTGACATCTTGTGCGTTAATATCAGGCCCAGACAAACAACTTCCCAGAAGAAAGGCATGATAATATTAAGTAAATTACCAGGACCCTTAGCAGACAGGTTTGTCCATTCATCTGGGGTTAATTTGTAATCTGCTGCCTTGATTAAGTCAAAAAGAGCTTTATTGACCTGCAGTAATTGATAATATGCCAAAGTTCAGTGCAAGATATCTCAACGGTGAGTATAATGATGAAGACTTGTTGTGATCAAGCAATCAAACAAATTACTGACAGAATTGTGTGTTTCCAGGTGTCCTTCAATTTTAGTTACACCTTCAATGAGAATGCTTCTTAAAGCTCATCACTTTATTTCAAATATTAGGGATCTACTAAGATGTCCTTTGCATTTGATGTTTACAGATTTCCATATTTCCATTTCCTTTAAAAAGAAATAGGTCCTATACCTCATCAGTCCGTTCATGGCTGACTAGATGGCCACCGTGAAGTTCCACCATTCTGGCACAAGGATGCAATTTTTGAGCAAGCCTCTTTGCGTGGCATAGCTGAGCAATAACATCATGCCTACACAACCAGAAGACTAATCTCAGTTTGCCTAGCTACAATATCAGTCAGTTAAGAAAATCAAACCATCTAGTAAGTACTCGTGTCATGCTAATAACAACCAATGATACCTTCCATGAATCACTGACACAAGAAACCCTGCTGTTTGGATTGCTTCCAACTCCCTAAGGGACAACTTGTGTGTCCAGCAGGCATTTACTTGACCTTCAAATCCATAATTCGACTGCATTCCAGAAGCTGATATACCTTTCACATATTCCTGCAAAACAGCCGGAAATGAGCTTGCCAGTTGAAGGCATGAAAAACCAAAGCTTTGTTTACTGCAAATATTTTTATTCAACCCTAAATCCAGAAACGTCTCACAACCCTACCACAATATCATAACCTTGCATATCAAAATTTAGACTAAAAGGCAAAATCAAGAAACTCAAAATGTTGGTTAAGCTCCACTAAGCAATACTGCAATAAGGGTTTATCGTTCCTTACTTGATATAGAATGGCTCTCCTGGTCTGCGTTCCAACAGACTCTTCAAGATATTCCTGTAGTGTAGATTAGGCAAATTTATAATCAAACATCAACCATCCATCCGGCATTGCCTTCTCCTAGATTAGAAAGTAGCTCAAAAAGAAATAAAATTAGGGTTGGGGAAGATTAAACTATGAAGGCAACTTTGTTCTATATTTTGATAAGAGGCTGGTTTTGGAGAAATCAGTAAATAATACACAACAGTTAAATGGAGAACTGTATCAATAGGAAAATGGCAAGCAACCTTTGAATAATGAGTATCCAGATCCACAGCAGCCCTTTCCTGAGGAGTTTTTGCCCTCAAGATACGAATGGCAATCGACAAGGTTTGACGATTCAACTGCAAAAAGGGAAAATCTTGTCACTCAAACCTAGTTGAATTGTAAGCATTAAACTAAACTTGCCACATTCACAGTTGTTTATGTGATGTTTATTATTGATTATCGTTACTTTCTTTTTACATGAAGAATTTTATTAGGTAGTGAAAATTGACTATATTTTCTGAAAAGGGAGTAACAGTACCCTTGGAATACATTCATAACCTCCACCAGTGACATTTAACAAAGCCAATGACGAAATTCTGCTGGGCACCATGGCAGCCATTTTGCAAGCGATCATACCTCCTGCATTAAAGTCAATGTCAGCTTCACCCGATCAATCCATCTCTTATTGATTTCCAAATAAGACTCAACCCAAACTACTCTCAAAATTTTAGTGGACTGAGTCCCTCCAATCAAATTGTATCAAACCAACCACACAAATGGCCAGAACAACGTAAATCTTTCAGTCAAAAGAGCCGGGTAACTCGTTCAACGCGATTTAGAACTAAAAAAGTTTGACTTTTAGTGACCAATATGGGGCAAATAGCCGACAAAAAATTATTCACTATATTTGTGGTGTATCTACCTTCTGTACAACAAATCAATGGAAACAGATAAACGTTTTGTGGCCCACTATTTTAAAAAATGAATTTGTACAACCTTTACGGTATGTCAAAACTAGTTTAATTGGTGGTGGACCGAATAAAATTTTTTTGTTTTGCTTGACCAATTCTTTTTAATTTTCTCTGCAACGGCAAAAAAACGAAACGTTTTAATTGATATACTAAACGTTTTAACTCCTCCATCATCAACTCAATCAAAGTCATCTTCAAATTAAAGTAAACATTTAGGTAGTTAAAGTAAAAGAATCAATAGGTCCACTCTGGAAAAATAATAATCGATGAAAAAGTCAATAAAGTTGGCCACAGGGTATGAGTAATGGCGTTAGCTACTACTCACCCATTGAATGGCCAAAAACATGTGCTTTTTTCCACCCCAATTGATCCATTATAGCTATTGCATCTTTTGCCATAAGTGTTGTTCTGCAAAATTGGAAATCGAAATCAAAATTCATATCAATTTTACTATACCTATGACTTCAAATCTCCTTCATCTGAAGTACCCAGATGGAGGAGCCACACATTGTACCAGACATTCAAATAAACGAGAAGAACCCAGATTAATTGATGTCATGAATATTATGCTTTCTTTCTAAGCAACCAAAAGGGGAGGGGAAAATGCATAAATTTCAGTGATTAATACAATAATCCTGCAGATTGCCGGAGGTTACCAAAACATTAATAACACAACCTTAATCTATGAGATAATAAATGAACATAAAAACTTGCTAGTAATGAAGAAGAGAAGGGATAGATATGCATTAAAAGTAAATGGAACATTTAAATACTTATTAAATGACTCACGTATAAGCCGACTTCTTGGTGGGCACAGAGCTGCGGCCCATTCCTCGATTATCAAAAGCACAAACCTCCATACCCAGGCTCTCATTGTTACCATCGCCAGCGCATTCTTCATCATTCGGCATTAAGGTTCCGGCGATCGCCCTTATTTGCGGTGCCCATGAATCATGAGTCCCCGCCAATCCTAATCATCCGGCCAAAGAATCAACATCGACCCACGAAATAAAATCCCAAACCCATCTCAGATTACAAACACCCGAAGAAAAAAACAAACACTCTATCATTATCCGTATCATCTATATTTGCTTACCTATAATCAGGAGGACTTTTATTGGTCCTCGACCGTAAGTCCTATAGAAAATCCTTACTCCATTGTCGGTAGCTGCATCAGGAGCTTTCTGATACGACCCCACCTCACAGAAAGGCATGTTTCGTTGAATTCAAGAGCAGAGGAGGAGGAGATTAGAAGGGAGGAGAGATGGGGACGTGGAGACAGACGGGAGGTTTTTCTTACAAATCTAGATTCCAGAATGCGCATGGGCAAACAGCAAACGGAATTTATGTATAAATAAACAAAAAAAAAGACCTTTTCCCTCTTGGATAAATACTTCCCATTTATATTGGACATATTTCCAAAATTAATTGCAAAATGCTCCTTTCGACTTTCCTTCTATAATAAATGCTCCCTATATTTTGGATTATATATTTAACTGAAACTCAAATTCTTTCCCTTTTAAATAATAATCATCCAAAATAATATCTTTATTTATTTTACTAATTTAATTTAATAATAATAAAAATATTACTTTAATCATAGACAAGAAACTACTAATAACAAAAACATCAAAGACGTGGTATGAGATTTAGGTTCATTAAAAAATAAATAAATAATAAAATTTAAAGCACTTGTTTGAATAAACAATTGCAATATCATCACAACAATACTAAATTTCCTTTACGTAATTTAAATTAGTTTTTAACATATTTTATTTAGCTTATTATCTACACATATGAAATATATATTTGTTGTAATTTCATTCACTTAGCAAAACAAGCCAAATTTTGTAAACTTAGTGTGGGTTGAAGTGTAAAAATCTAGATGTTGAGGTAGTAGTTGTGCAATTAGGTGAATAAATTAAAATAGATACTACTTTTTGTAATTTTACGAATTATTATGAGTGGGCCAGAGAAGGCGTGGCGGATAATGAGTGGTTTAGGCGGCCCTGCTGGACGGTCGGCTGATGATGAATTTGTTATTATCGGTTCAGGATCCTCTGTGACACTTTTACGTGACACTCCATGTGACAAATTTCAATTACTTTGTGTATATATTGTATTTTCGATTGATTTTCATGTAATACATAATCATTTGTACTCTTATATTTTTTAACACGACGGGTTCACTTTTTTTGAGGGTTAGGACATATTAAATTGTTAAATATAATTTTTATTGTAAAAAAACTCTCAAAAATATATAAAAAATAAAATAATGCTAAAAAAATAAATTATAAAAATAAAAATAATCAATTAAAACTATATGTTGTGAATGTATATAAATTAACATGAAATATAATATATACACAAAGTAATTGAAATTTGTCACAAAAAATATCACATAAAAGTGTCACAGAAGATCCTCACCCGTTATTATCGGAGGCGACGGTCAAAGTCAATTTGGCGAAATTGGGTACTACTTTTAACCTTAATGTAACACTTTTACTTTTCTTTTGTTTTTTCTATCATACATTATTCTATATTCATAAATTATTTTTTATTCATATTATACCTTTTATATTTATTTAATCATTGAAACTATATTTATTTATTCACAGAGAGTAATGTGAATTTTCTCAAAATTACTAAAAATGATCTTAAAAATAAAATTTTTGTTTAAAAAATGAAAAAGTATTAGGTAAATGCAGCACTATGGGGGCGGGGTTACTAATGGCTCGGGATAATGAAAGTGTGGTGTTAATAGTAAAACAAGGTGTGTCAGCGCATGTGGACATACACAAGAAATTTTATTCATGTAATAAAAAAATTGACATGCAAAGTAAAATTACGTTTATAAACAAAAGGTAATTATGTGATAAATTTTTTGATCTTGCTAGATGTGTATCAATCACGGAATACCCGTGAAGTGTTGGAGGCTTCAAGAGACATTAAAAAATGACTGAATCATGATATTGTTAGTGTTTCGTATTTTGAATAAATTTGGCTAATAAAATTTAACTTATTTTTGGCAGGTGCAAAACGTGGCAGGATGATGTGTACATTGGATGAGAATAGAAGCTGAGAATGACACAACATGGACTTATCGTCTCTATCCCCATTTGCTTTCTTTTCTTTGAATGAATATTGAAAACTTTGGTTGAATATGGCCACTGAAATGCATTGTTCTGGGTAAATACTAAATGAAAGATGCATATTTTACTTAATACTAAATGCATTGTTCTGGGTTTTTCTTTCGAATTTATGGCCACCAAATAAAGATAATTCCTTACCTTCTTCATTCTCCACCACCCACCACCTACTCTTTACATCACTACAAACAACCAACATAAGATGATCATTAAACAAAGTCCACCAACAACAACCTCAATCACAATTCCCTATCCACTCCACTGTGCATACACACGTGTAGAGGGAGGTCAAACAACAACCCTTTTCTTGAATCAGTCTTTGTCTTGTTTGAAGATGAACTAGTCAACTCTGATGGTTTAGAAAACCAAGATATCTCCCTACCATCAGTAGAACTGACCTAGAACAAGATCATGATGTTCTGCACCAGGAAGCTAAGGGCCTCTCAGTATATACATGGCATTCTGGCAAGGATTAAAATCAGCAAGATGGCTGACCTGATGATGATCAGGTACATAGTTACTTCGATTTCCTCGATGAATGTGGGCGACCCCAATGGCTATACATGATGCGGTTTAACTCCAATTCTCATGAATATTCAACTTCAGAAGACCATCCTCATCCTCCTGTGCAACATAATTTGGCTTACAGTCGCGTTAAACAGCGCTCTTGCTGAAACCCAAGTTGAAAATCCATAGTCATAGCCAAAGTTTGCTTTCCTGACTTCTGACAGTTTCCTGTGTTGTTTAGAAAGAAAAAAACAACAAAAATGACTGAAATGGTTATGGATAGTCTGCCACATATTTCTCACAAGCCGGATAAAGCACAAGGAATCGAGTAATTGAAAATGTTGTCCAGAAACAAGGAGACAGAAAGAAGCTATGGCTCTACGACTAGAAACACTTTAAATAGGCAAGAAAAGCAAAGAACATTCTCTCCACTCAGATTCCATGTGCAGTACGATCACAAAGTATGGAAATATGATCATAAACAAAATTTCTCACTTCCAAAGATCATTCTCTCCACTCAGATTCCATGTGCAGTACGATCACAAAGTATGGAAATATGATCATAAATAAAATTTCTCACTTCTAAACCATCATACTGAATTCATAAGGAAAGCAGAAAACGAAAAAAGCAGAGCATAAATGAGACCTTTAAAGTATGGCGCCGTTAATCACTTCAGGGGAAGATGGGCTTACACTGGTCGCTCAGTCAGGCAGTAACCTCCAGTCTCCAATCCAGGGAAAAGATGCAATTGAACATATTGATATACACATCAATACTTAACCGTTTGTTTATATTTGCTTTTCAGCGTAGACAATCTTCTTTTCAATGGGAACTTCTCAGACTTCATCCCTAGTTTGTCCAAGAAATGTACAACTTTTTTCAAAGTCTCCATCACCTCCATGCTATCATGACCAAAAGCTAACTCTTGGATAATCAAAACCCTTTTGAGCAGCTGGAGTATGTCTTTATCATTCCTCCCTAATCTGGTCTGAATGGAAACGAGACAATCAAGAGCCTCCCCTGCAATATAAATTCCGTTTAGACAGGGCAAAATTGAAACAAAGTTCAAGAACAAACGACCAAGGCAGAAATGGAATGCCAAAAGCAGGTAACCAATACCAACTACAAACTAGTGAAGATTTTAGGGACTTTTTGCTGGTAACGAGACAGTAACAGAGGTGGAGGAGCTACTCATAAAGAATAAATTTACACATAAAGTTATAGACATGCTAACCAACTGGAAGAGACTCTGGTCCAAATGCTTTTTCACGAATATGCAAAGCCTTCAAGGCGAAATTTTCCGCCTCCTCATCCCGATTGAGATTATAAAGTGTAACTGCAAGATGTAACATTGGAAAGGTGATGGATTGATCATCAGAAGGTACTGCCTTCATCATAACCTGTAAACTTCTCCTAATAAAGTGTTCGGCTTCAGCAAAATTCTTGGATTGTGAATAAGAAACTGCAAGATTCATAAGATGGACGGCATAGCTTGGATGATCTTTCCCTTGATATTTTTCTGTGATCAACATGCATTCCTCTAGAAGAGCTCGGCCTTCTTCTCCTCTACAAAATGCAAGCAGAAATATTATAATGAGGAAGAGACAAAATCAGTTTGCAAGCGATAATATTAATCGAAGTCTACTTTTAAAGTTCTACTATTTTCATTAAGAAATACACACTGGAAAACATTCAATCTCAAATCAGGCTTGTTATATGTATATACCAGGAAAAAAGAAACTCAGAATAAAAGAAGATTTAGGCTTCTCAAAAGCTAAGATGAAATTCAGAAAAAAATAACAGCACAGCACAAAATAGTTCTTTACCTTCCTACCACGTGAAGTAGTTCTGCCAAATCCAATCTTACCTTATCCATCAACTCGTCATCTAGTTCTACAAATTTTGATTCTTTTATAACCTGAAAAGCATCCCTATACAAGCCGATGGCCTCATTAACAGAACCTGGCATAAGATGTCATTGAACTAGACATATTACTAACTGAAGAGTTCAAAAAACAATGTTTGAGACCCTAAGCTTCATTATCCCATTTTATTATCTCCAACTCTAAATTTTGAGCTACCTAGGCAATAGTCCCACTGAACATACGGTTTTATGATGGACGGTTTCATAGATGAATTCTACAATGTATTGGGAAAATTTATCAAAGCTACGGTTTTAACATCATGGAAATCCTCACATTTGTGCCAGTCATAGTGAATCCAAAAATAACTTTAAGTTCGTTCTGGTTCTATAACTATCCTTTTCTTCATATAGTCTTGCTCACCCCTCCTTTCTCCAGGATTATGCATGGAATTACTTGTTCATTGGTTTTGCAATAACAGTTGCTGCAGTTGGAAGAGGATATATATGCAAACTGTGGTTTCCTGTTATCAAAACTTAAACTGTGTTTCACGCAGAATTAATAATAAATTACCTGTTGCACATTTTACATGGGCTAGAAAGCACAAAGCCGTTCCTACTCTTCCATCTTTTTCACCATATAACCTTGTGTATAGATTTAAAATCCTACAAATTGGCAGAAAAGGTAAGATTGAATAAAAAATATAAATCGAATGAAGTTTAAACGGATGCAAACGATATATATACCTGTTAAAGGAAGTTTCAGCCTCAGTTACTCTTCCTTGATTCAATAAAAGCTTTCCCAGTGCAAATAAGGGCAACACCAGTTCCTCGCATAAAGAGCCCTTATGATATTCCAATAATCTGATAACATGGTGATATGCATTTACTGCTTCTGTGACCTTTTTATTAGATCCCAGAGCTTTAGCCATCCCCAACATCGGTGAAACAAGAAACGAACTATCACTTCCTACCAGATAGGAAAAATTTGTGAGAAAGGAGGCCAAGCTAACATAACACATTAAAAAAACTAGCAGCACCTTCCAACTGTACACTCTTAACAGATTTCAAAATCACCACTAACCAACAAACAACTTGGTAAAGAATAAGCTTACCATACTGCCTTTTGATGATTTCAAGGGCTCTCCTGTACTGATGAATGGCCTGTTCAAACTTCTCCAACTTTTCATATATGTTTCCCATATGTATGAGTATAGAATCCAAAAAATGCTCATCCTCCTCTAATCCCGTCACAACTTCATTTAACTGGAAACAGGATACAACAAAATAAGTGTCATGGTGACATGAAAAAGACAGCGATGCTCCAAACACAAGAATGTTAAGTAGTGGATGGACTGAAAATTAACAATATTCATTCAAACTTTACCTTTCAGTGCAGAACATATTCAGGCGTTCCAACTATATTATGCATACACATATTCTAACAGGATACTTTGGGAACTTTCAAAATGTTCTTACTCGAAAGTGAAAGACAGAATATGACTATCAGTTCTTGAAAACTCACCTCATCCATAAGGGACGCAACAGCCGTAGTGTCATTAAGAGCCATGTATCCCAATGCAATTACATCCAGAATGGCAGCTTCTTCTATGCTTTTAAAACCTGCATCCAACTGCTCCTTCACAGCTACATAGTTTGCTTCAAGTAGATCTACTGCATCATTTTTCTTTCCCAAAGTAACCAGAGTTTTAACTTCATAGAATAGATCATCCAGTTGTCTTTCAATGTCATTCATACTGCCAAGGATTGATGAGGTATCAGTCAAAATTTTGTATTACTAGTTTGCCTAAATATTTTGATGCGTATCATAATAAATAAGCTTTAGATATCTGGAAAATAGTTGAATAATAGTTGAATATCTACATACTGAACTGTCTTATGAACCTAAACCAGATTTTACCACTTATTTGAAAGAATCTCCAATTCCTTATCACAGTAAACCTGATTACTACAAAATCACCAAGAATCTTCCTTTCAAACATGAAACACAGCCCAAGCACATAACATGGCTGTAATACCTAAAAATGCAAGAAGAAAGGGGCTTAATTTTTACTAAACATTAGTAAGGACCTCTGAATTGCAATTATCTAGCAAGCACTTGTGATCAACTTGAGTTATATGAAGTATCAGTTTCCAAGTGTATATGCACCTTTTCAAATTACTCCTGCTAAGATCATCGGAAACTATGTCACCTTTGCTATTTCTTCCCTCAGTGTTGATCACACCAGCTGTTTCAAGCCTTGAAAAACGACATTGGAAGGAGGCATCAACAGGTGTGTAGAGTTTCACATTGAATGCCCGATGCGGAGGATAAGCTGTAAAGGACATGATGCATTTCTGTACGGGGTTGGCATGGTTGCTTAGGTATGTTGGAGTCCTGAAAAAAATCAAGTAAACAAAATTGGATGCCTAAGAGTCCCTTCCAAAATATGAGACACTTTTAACTATATCATCAATACCAAGGAAGTTAGTTAATGGTAGTTATTTGAATTTCTATTAATTCATTATTTGGTCCGGTATTAAATCATACACCTATCGTTTCTCCTTTTAATGACCCGGATTCTTGAAGATAAATTTGAAAGAAAAATTTCACACCAACATAGGAACTCCAAAAGTGACTTATATTTCCGAACATTAATTTTTTCAAAGAGTGTCTTATATTCTGAACTGAGGGAGTATCAGCTATAAGCAACAATATTACACTCTCGAGCCAACAAAAGCATCTTGCAGCCTCACCTCCCCTAGAGTTCAATAATCAGCCAAGATTATCTAGGTTCCCATAAACCTTTTAATAAATCTCAAAGGGCACAGTCTAGACTCTTCCCAAAGTGGGATAAAGCACAGTTCTTTAAGTAATCTCCACATTCAGCCAATAAAATGGGGGTTAAAAGAAGACCCAGAAACCAAACGATATACAATTAATTAACTTTAAACCCATGCTGGCAATAGGCACCTGAGAATTAAAAGGAAAAAAGAAAAAAAAGGAGTTAATGAGGGGGCTTCTTACCAGTACTTGCATAACATGGTAGCAGTGGTGGGAGAAGAACAGGTTGTGGTGGCAAAGACGAGAGAGCCGACCATTTTCTTTGCACTTCGAATCGATACCTCTCCTGGAAAAGTATGGAATTCAATTCAACTAGCTCCTATCTGCAGCCAAAAATGCAGAAAGGTAGAGTATCAAAGTTTTTAAGATGGAATGGTTAAAAGAAATGGCTTTCTAAATTAATTTGATATTTTGTCAAAGGGCTAGGCCTGTTAGGATTTTGGGCTTGTTTCTGTTCTGTCCCAATAATACTTTCGGTCCAAAAGTGGCAAAGTCGTAGTTTAAGGAAACAGTACTACACTTATTTGTTTCAGCGCTTTATCCACAAATTGAAAATGGAGACGACTGAAGAAAGGAGACGAACGACATGGCCATGGCTGCCTTATGTTCTTTGTACCAATTTTCACCTTTGCCTGTAAATCCCACGGTGCTTCATTTCTCTCTCTTAGAATTTTGTTAAATTGCCAGTTTATATGTCATACTCTTTGTTTTGCTGCAGAAAATCGAACTGAAAACTGAAGTAAAACCATGGCCGTTGAAACTTGAAAATAAGTCGCAGGTACATTTTGTATCCTTTGCTTGATAAGATCGTTTTGTAGGGATTATGTTTTTTTACCTATTTAAGTTTGAGCTTCTGATATCGGGAAACTAATGCAATTAACAGCGGATTTCCAACCGGAAAAACGATGGTGGTGGACGCCGCCGCGTTTGGAGGCGCAGAAAATTGGTAATTACCTTTGTTTTGCTGACTTTGTGCATATATTACTTTTCCCTTTCTGCAGTTCCTTGTAAACTAGCTTACACAAAATGATATTTATTTATTTGTTATTAGGGTAAATTCCATGATTTGGTGAGTATTTCTAGTCACTTGGCTAAATCAGTATCAAGGCAGAGTTACTTATTATTCAAATTAGTATTTTGTTTGGGCAGTTATACGTTAATACATTAGTACTACTTTTGAATAACTCAAAAATTGAAATTGTGGAAGTTTCTTCAAGAGTTGAAGTAATGGATAAGTTAAGTATGGTATAAGGATGATCATGGTAGGATATTTTCATTATATGCACATTTGTGAGGATTCTGAGGATAGGATGCTTGCTTATCTTAGGGACAAAACTAATTAAAAGCTTAGGTTGATGAAATTATTCTTTTAGATCCACCTTATCTATTTTTATTTTTAGTTTCTTTAATCAATGAATCAAATTGAGTGTTTTATCCCTATTCTGTTTTAGGTAGATTTGAAATTGTTCAAATTGTGTAATCGTCATTTACTAATGTATGTAACCAACCCAACAAAAGTTCATATTCTTCAGTCATTGATAAACAATTTGTTTGGACAATACTCAACACAATTACCACAAAATATATAGATTCCAAATGAATACTGTAACTAAACAATCATTTCTTTTGAATATCAGTTTCCAATCACTATGGTGGGGAAACTCATGAAATCATGTTTGACTGTAGAGCTTTAAGAATTCACTAGGATCACAGTACTGCTACTTCATTATCTGCTCTACTTCATAATAACCTCTCTTGTATTCTCTAGTTTGTTTCTGCTAGTTGTTTTCCTTTGTTGGGGCAGTTTCTTTAGTCCCTTTTGCTGGTGGGCTGATTATAGAGCTGGCTTGAGGGGAATATAGTTGATCTTTGGGCTGTTGCTTTGCAGGAGTGTAGGAAAATAGGAGCAATGAGATATCCAATAGTTTATGTAGATTCTCTGTGGCTACTACTCCTTTATTCAACCAAAGTGAATTCGGTAAAAAGTGTGCTGCTTTGTTGGTAGCATTGATCTTGATGACTTCACTTCAGAGCTTTAAGACAGACTGCCTATGTGGAAGAAAACAAAGCTTCCTATTTGTCTGTCAAAAAGAGCTGAACCTTTTTTGATTACCCTGTGAACAAAATATGCTAAAAGATAACATTTTGTTCTGCATTCTGCAAATATGATGACGGCATACCACACTCGTTCTTTGCTTTTGGTTTTACAGACAAAGAAGGACGAGTTCATGGAAGCCAAACTCGAAAGGGTTCCGTTCCTTGAAGAACAGGTGAGGATTATCAGAGAAGGGGGGAAGGTGTGGGCAATGGACATTGAGAAACTGTTATTGTCGGAGGATAACCGCTTCGACTTTGTGAACGAAGTAGCAGCTGAGGCTATATCTTATGTGAAAAAGAACAGAGATGAATATGGTTTCAAGAAGGCTATCCTTCATGTACTGAGCAACCGAATGAATGACGCCGGAATTTATCGTCCAGAAGCATACATGGAATCTGATCCATTCAAGCCTGGTCCTGGTTACTTGAGAGAAGATCTTTAGAAGGTAAAAATTTTCATCAAAGAAAGTTTCATTAAGATCAACTGCGTTGTTGCAGTAAACTGTTTTTGCAGCTCCTGTATTTACAGATCATTTTTTCCTTACTGGCTTGGTGAAACTGAATGAGTATTAGCCCACCAGCCAGCTTTAAGGCAATGTTTGGATTGTATCTGTAACTAAGAATGGTTCGTTAGATCCTTGATGGATTGTCCACAACTCTATTTTGATAGTAATTGATAGACAAAATTTTCGTATTTTTAACCCTTACATTTTTTTTTTTTCTATTTATAGCTTGAAAGTGAAAGTACAAGTTTTACTCCCTCTTAAATTCTTCACAATACATTAAAATACAATTATCTATATCCCGCGTAATTATAAATTTTCTCTATTTTTAATAATGGATACTAAATATTACATTTTTCATATTTAAGGTATTGAATTATCATTTTGTCCATTATTTTTTATCTTAGAAAAATAAAAATATTTTGATGAAAAATAAATAAAGACCATATTTAATAATAAAATATTATCAACTTCAAAGTTATGGAAGGAAAATTTGCACTTTTAGTCCCAATTTATCAATTTTTAGTATTAGATATTGTAATTTTTCTCTACTAAAAAAGGATAATGTCATTTTTTTTATTTACATACGTTTAGACCTCTACTTAATTTTCTAATGACGTGGACTAATATAAGAGAAAGTCGTGTTTTGAGTTTTTGTTTTGGTTTATTTTTTTAGTATATTTATATTTATAATTATAATTTTCAGGATTTTAATTCAAATTTTTTTAAAGAAAAAAAACTAAATGTAGGCCGAAATTATATAAAACTATAAAAGAAAGAAAGAAAGAAAGAAAGAAAAAGAAAGAGAAAGACACAGTCAACTGGGAAGGGGGCGGTTCTTCTGGTAATAAGAGAAACCGCGAGAATATAAATATAAGTTGGTAGAAACTGGGATTTTCTACATTCTCTTCCCTCTGGTTTTTCATATTCGTTTCTATCGAAAAGATAGTAAATAAATTTGAGTGCTAGGATACCTGGAAGAAGTGCGCTAATAATGGCCGATGCGTACTGGAGGTACAGCGATAGCCGGCAGACGGCAGCGGCAGCGCTTCAGATGCCGACAGCTAAACGTCCGCGTTCCGATTACGGTATTCCACCTTTGTGTTTAATTCATCCCCGCAAAATCTAGGGCTTTCCTTGTTTCAGAAAATTAAATCATTGGCTTCAATTGTTCTTGCGGCATTTAACTAGGGGTTTGGAATTTCTGTTTCCTTTTTTAATTTGGTCGTCTCGAGTATTGATTCTTGAGGGAAAGGGAAAAAGTTTGATCTTTGATTTGCTACTATTTGGTTAAAGATTCTTTTTTGTTTAGGTAGCCTTTATTTGATTTCGTGGAAGAATTTGAGCTGGGAATTAATAAAGTTCAGGTCTTTGATTTGTTGGCAATTGGTTAATTACTTGTTTGTATGTGTTGAAGCATCATGGTTTTTCTCAATTTAGGTATTTGTTGATGCCTATGAACAAGTTAGAAACGTAAACGAAGCATTTGATCACTCTCAGACGAAAACAGAAGTCAGAAATTTCATTGCTTGAATATTATGTGTTCTAGAAATCTGGATTTGATTGTTGGGCAAAGGAAATCGGACAAATGGTTTCTGTTTCCTTTCTCATGACGATACTGTCAGGGTGATACACAGTTATTATAGGTTGTCCAAGTGAACGGGGTGTTTTTATGAGTAAAAATTGGCTTTGGGGTTTTTCATATCTTATGCTTTCCTTGCAGATCTCCCTAGTGGCCATGATCTGGCTAGCTATTATGCTCATGAAGATGAAAGGGTGTCACACCGTGTCATCAGGGATAATGATCCAATTGGAGCATCTTACGACCGTTACCTACGTAACTCGGTATTGTTTTCTTCTTTTATTATTATTACCTTTTGAATTTGGGATTTCCAGTTAAGTGGTTTTCTTTTTTCAATGTATTTTTGTTTCTGATGTTACTTGAATAATCTCCATGCAGATGTCTTCTTATGGTGGTGGGGAGACTACTAGATCAATAGGCAGCACAATTGGTGGACATCCCATGGATGATCCCCGTATTGTAGGTATAGGGTTATCTGATCCTGTTATAAGCTCAAAGAGCCGGAGCATGGGAGTGGATAGTGGAAGATCTGAAGTTTCTCTTCCTCCTGATGCTTCCAGTACGCTGTTCGTGGAGGGCTTGCCTTCAAATTGTACACGCAGGGAAGTGGCTCGTATCCTTTTGGCAGCTAAAGGCTTAGTGCGTCATATATTATATTTCCCTGGTTTTGTAGATATGTTACTGTTGCTGTTTTGTTTCCTTCACTTTGGTTTGTAGATATTTTTCGCCCTTTTGTCGGCTACAAAGAAGTGAGGCTTGTAACCAAAGAATCAAGACATGTAAGTATATATTCCGATACATATTTCTTGATTTAATCAAGTAGTGGATTTCCCTCCTTATGTTGCTACCAGTTTTTTGCTAACTTGTGTAGGCCGGGGGTGATCCATTGGTTCTTTGTTTTGTTGATTTTGTAAGTCCAGCACACGCAGCTACTGCAATGGATGCATTACAAGGTAATATTTACAAACAACCCTAAAATTTGCTGCATGTTGCATCCTTTTCCGAATGGAAAGAGTGGTAAGCAGATAGTAATGGTAATAAGTCTTAGATAAAATTAGTAACTAGTACCCATACCACCTAATTTTAGTGCACCAGATTATTTAAGGCTAAAGAATGAGTAGAATTGACATTCCAATGAAGGTATCTCTCCTAAGGCTGTAATCTGTGAACCCATCAGAGGATCAATTACAAGGGGGAGATTTATACTTGCTCACCTATTACCCTTGACAAATACAGACCTTTTTATATGTCCATTTAGTGAGATATACATTCCTGGAGTCACAGTGGATGAGAAAACCAGACTTGGATTGTTGCTAATTGTAGTTTTGGGCGCGCCATCTAAAAATGTGTGAATGTATTTCCTGGTTGTGGATGGCGGGAAGGGGCAGATGGTAATAATTGATCCGAGTTTCTCATTCCACTATTTGTGCTGCAAGTCTTCGGGGTTGGATTTGATAAGTTTAGTTCATTATTTGAAATTTAGATTTCCCTTATCTCTTCTGTTATGGACCAGCAAGTTGGGCTGTGCAGATCAATATTTTCTGTCTCATTCTCCTTGACATTGTCTGTCTCTGTCCTTTTTTTCATAATCACTTCTCCGTTTGTATACAATATGCCTTCTCATACCCTCCATTTCACACACCAAGGAGACTTACGGGTGAAGGGAGTTGGGTGAGACTGCTCAGTTTTTCAGGGAAGTTTCTCGTACTAATACGCCATTTGGTAATATTGCGAGTCCGGTTTGGCTTTTAGTCTGGATTAAAAAGGTTGGCAGGATGGTACATTCTTTGGCACTCGTGGTTCTAAGGTCAACTCAATAGTTGGGTTTTCTTTAATTGCTGATAATGTAAACAGTATGAATGGATGAGTGTTTATATACACTATGTGGTGGACATGCGGGAACGGGGTGATTGATAAATAAATATGAACGAACTAATGCGTTTATGAATTTGCGAGACAGCTCTGATCGACGGTATAAAGTAGTTGATAACCACAGTTGTCACGTTGGGACGAGGCGTAAAATAGTCGAATTCAATCTTGCAGGTTATAAATTTGATGAGCATGACCGCGATTCTGTGCGTTTAAGGCTGCAATTTGCTCGCTACCCTGGTGCTAGGTCAGGTGGCGGGCATCGAGGAAAACGGTGAATACACATTTACAGGTGACACATGCTAAATCTCGATGGGCTTAAACACTTGATTCTTGTGGTCACGAGGTTTGATAAACCTTGAATAGTGACCAATGAAAACGTACTAAACTGCGGAACTACGCTCTTATGTAGGAGCCTTTCGAGTTGGAAGACCTGACTATGAGAGACGGTAGGACGCTTTGGACTTGTGCGAGTTACACGTATATTCCAAAATGGCCTTAGGTCCAGCTTGAATAGGGTGGGTTGCCATCACTTGAGGGTGGCTGCTGAAGTTTTTAAGAGCCGGTTAAGTTTTACATTGTCTAAAAGCTTTTTGTATCATACTCTTACTGGAAGTTGTCGTGGTTTTTTTTTTTTTTTTAATTTTTATTTAAATTTTATTCGGAGGGCATAGTTCATGATTCTGTAGGGTATATGGCAGATGATGCCGTCTCGTGGGACTCCAGATAGGGATTATCACTGTAACCATTAATCCTGTAGCTGGTTGATATTTAGCTGCGTCCATTTTTATGCGTTTTCTCGTATTGTTTGAGCTGGTTAACTGAGTGACTGCTTAATTTCCACGGGTTTGGTTAATTGTATGAGATGATGCATCCTCAATTAGTGCTGGTTTGTGTCATGTGCATATGTTGTTCTGAACCCTTTAGATTTTGCAAAGATTGATGGAAACTAATGCCAGTTTTTCATTTGACTGAAACTACTGGACATTGACAACGTCAAGCTGTTGTCTGGAAGTTGTATTAGGAAGAAGATATATGAAAAGGTAGCCGGGTTTGAGGCAGGGGCTGGATGAAGAAACCCTTTAGATTTTGGTTGTTTTAATGGTTGTGCTTGAAGAAGAAGAAGAAGAAGAAGAAGAACTGCCTGCTTGGTAACGGTGGTTCTCCAGGCTAGTGAACAATCTGCTGCGAACTTTTTCATTTTAGAAAATTAAACCCAAAATTTTATTTTTTTTAAAAAAAATGTGTTGGAACTATGAAATATTTTGTGCTTGCTTTGCTTTGTTGTGTTCTCCTTGCACAGAGGTCTGGTCTACTTCTACTAGCATTGCGACATTGTTGGGTCCGGATGAGTGTGCTGCTTAGAATAGAAACACAAAGAAGTGGGCCTGTGAGGCATTTTACCAAGCTGGCCGAAATCGGGCTAAAGACTAGGAATTAGGAGGTTTGCCATTTATGTAAATTATTATTGTTGTAAATATATTTATTTTATGTGTTTTCGTCTACTTTATATATATATATATATATTATTAAAAAGCACAGAGGGAGGTGATAATAATGTATATATACAATTTATTTGTTACTAAAAAAGAAGTATTAATAAGTTTTATTTCCGCGAATTTGTACTCCGTGTTCCTAAAGGTTATGTTTGTTTATATTTTTTTTCCAGCCACAAAAATTAAATAATCATCTATCTAAATAAAAGGCATCCAAATTTTTAAATTTTAGTTCCTCTACAAAATTTTCTTCACCTAATTCCTTTTTTTTTTTTTTTTTTTTTAATCTTACTCTTCTGTACTTTATCAAGTATTATGAAAAAAAATTTCTCTACAAAAAATATTTATTTTTCAGGCTTTTTTATATAAAATATTTAAAATTATTCATTTTTAATGATAAAATATTTATCTTTTTATAATATTAAAATTTAAGGATAATTTTGAACTAAAAAAAGTAATAATTGCATTGAAAATTTTAGAATTTTTATTATATATTTTAAAAATAATTTATATGAAAAATTCAAAGGAACACAAAATATCTCGAACAAATGCAAACAAACATAGCCTATGAAAGAAATAAATTATTGATGGAACCATATTGGCCTTTTTTTAATTTTAAGTTTGATGGCGTGGAATTGCTGGAGGATAATTGAACTTCTAGGATTATTATTGTTGAACGATTTCTCCAATAAATTAAAATATGATTTTCCATGGTTGAATCTTTCATGGAAATTTAGAGGAATGCTAAATTTTGAGATTCTTCTGGGTTACCATAAAAATATTGTTTACCCATTTATTTTATTCATAAAATTATTTTTTTTAATATTATAAATAATACTTTGCTTAGGAGAAAGAAAAGCAAAAGCAGATTGGTGGAATAGAAGGAAAGAAAAATCTAGGCCGTTAAATCAGTTAGAGGTGTGGCTTCATTCACAGCTCTTACTCTTATCCTTTTAATTTTAACACAATATTCTTCCCCTACTTTGCTACTGAAATTACAGCAACCACTCTGCAACTTCACAACCTTATAATGTCCATATCTGTCTTAGGAATTCAAGAACTGAAGCTCCTTGATTAAGACATCCATTTTTTTAAAAAAGTTACTTCATTAATGGCTTTGTCTAGCCCACATCTTCAAAGGTTGTTTCTTTTGCACAGGGGATACTGCTGCAACTATGAATTTAACAAAAGTAGCACAACAAAGAACACAATCATCCCATCTAAAAGCCGAGGAGTAGGCAGATGCTGTTCAGCCATTGCAATTGATGCTCCTTCTGTGTCCAGTGTTTCCGGTGTTAGATGGGGTTCAGCCCTCCTACAAGGTGCCCGAGAAGAGATGGAGGATGATCTTGTTCTTGTGAAGTCATCTGAGGAACTTGGTGGCTTCTCTTATGCTGCTGTTTTTGATGGCCATGCGGGCTTCTCCTCTGTCAAATTCCTAAGGTCCGTTTGCTGATGTGATTGTCCACCATCTAGTTTGTACAAATCCCTTCCCATTATTTTCAGTGTTATGGATTCCATTTTGTTAGTAACTTATTCTAGTTGCAGTATCGTGCTTCTCATTTTTCCCTTTTTCGTGGGAGCAATTTTTAGTATGTAAAAAAATTTTTGGAAAAAATACATGGTTTATTCTCCCAATATTTCACATTTTGGGCCTCTTTGTGATCTTATGATCCCAAGCCTAGGTAAATTGGATTAATTTACTATGAAAAGAAGGATTAACTTCATATATTGTCCACAGGAACGAGTTGTACAAGGAATGCGTAGTAGCATTACAGGGGGGCCTTCTTCTGAAGGGTAAGGGGTTGGATACAGTAAAGAAGGCACTAGAGGAGGCTTTTGCTAGCGCTGATGTAAAACTCTTGAACTGGTAAACCAGCCCCTGTACATTCCCAATTGAAGTTTCATACTAGTACATTATATTCTGGATACTGGATTATGCTATGTAGTCTCAGTATGATTTTATATTGGACATGATTGCATTGAAGGTTTAGACGCTGTTTGATTTTGTAAAGGCTTGAAACTAGTGCTGAGGAGGTCGAGTCTGGCTCTACTGCCACTGTAATTCTTATTGGAGATGAGATGATGTTCATCTCTCATGTTGGTGACTCGAGTGTGGTATCTTCTGACACTCTTTGTAACTGCTTGTCTTTTTATCTCTGGATGAAATTTTTTTAATCCAAAATGCATAAGATTTATGTCAACCTCTAGCTCTTTTCTTCAAGGTCTTGTCACGGTCAGGAAAAGCAGAAGTATTGACCAATTCTCATCGGCCATATGGTAGTAACAAAGCTTCTCTTCAGGAAATTAGGCGAGTCAGAGAAGCAGGTGGATGGGTGTGTTTTCTGTGCTTTGATTAATTTGAACACTGATCTTCAGTTTCTCCTTTGATATATGCCTAAATCTTATTTTGTTTCTGGAACATCATCGAAACTTGAAAACCTCTTAAGGTTAACTACTTGACCTGATGGAAGATCTTGTCTATTATTTCTGCAGATTAGTAATGGCAGAATCTGTGGAGATATTGCCGTATCACGTGCTTTTGGCGATATGAGGTTTAAGACCAAAAAGAATGAGTATGTTTTATCCCTATTCTGGTTATAGAAAAAAAGATATTGCTGAACAAACTACTAGCCATCCTGGTTATCTATTTTGTGTCAATATATGAGATTCTTGGTGATTTCTTGAATCTCTTGACTTGTTGCTATGAAGGATGCTGGAGAAGGGAGTTGAGGAAGGTAGATGGTCTCAAAAGTTTGTTTCAAGGTAGGCGTTGATTCACGATTGTATCTCCCTAATTTACCTCGACATAATAGAGCCACCAACTTGGTTGGCATCTATCTCATACATTTGGCATAGCAACTCTGTGAAAATGCTGGTGGTGCATTGCTTTATACCTTCTTTACAATGTAGACAGTAATTTCGTGCATAACCACTTCTGTCGCTTCTTCTTAGGTTCTTTAATAGTTCGTAACATCTCATATGGACATGATGTCATGTGATGGATTACGTTCTGTTCGGTGATGAACTAACCACATGAAATTACATTTGTGTGGGATATTGCACCAATTCAGAAAAGACCATATATGTCATATAGACAAAAGACTAGCTTTCTTCAAGTTCTACATGACTCAGTTTTTTGTCTGTCAGGCAAAAATGGCAAGTTGAGAAATTTAAGTCTGTAATGCATTTCCTACTACTACTATAAAGGGATTGATGCATACTGTTTGTCTGATTCACTCTTGAGTTTTAGGTCTTTGAAGCTCTAAATTAGATATAAGGATCATTGCATTGAAGACTCTTATAATGGCTGATTTTTTTTTTGGGAATTGTTTCAGGGTACAATTTAGTGGAGATTTGGTTACATCCTTGCCTGATGTTTCCCAAATCGCTCTGGGATCAGACGAGGAATGTGTGATATTAGCATCCGATGGCTTGTGGGATTATATAAGCAGGTTTAATTGTGTTATTCGTACATGTACTTGTAATATTCATCTCCTTATATGGTAATCCATAATATCTGAATATCTAAAACCTTTATTCTACTCCAGTTCAGATGCAGTTGATTTTGTTAGGAACCAACTTCGACAACATGGAGATGTTCAGGTAGGCTATTTTCTATATGCCAATGAATTAGTAACATACTGGGCTTTATTTTAACCTCGTTTTTTATATACGACAGATAGCATGCGAAGCCCTCGCCCAAAAGGCACTGGTAATAATCCCCGAGGCCAGCACACACACACACACACAGTAGCACTTGAAAGTGATATATCTCTTTGGTGTTATTAAGTATCCTGAAGAAGTACTAATTACTGCAGGACCTAGGCTCCCAAGATAACATCAGCATTGTTGTAGCTGATTTCGGGTATGCTTTTATTAGCTTCAGTTCTTTGCGCCGATACTTTTCATTATGAGTAAAGATGATATTACATTGTAGTATAATGAGGAAGAAAAATAGGAAGGTGAGGTTGTTGTCTAGTTTCTTCTCTTCCAGGGTCATTATTAATCATTCCTGGGAAGCTCCTGCAATAAAATTCTTGTATTATTATGTAGTTATCAAATCTACAATGCATTTTGCAGCATATGTGCAGATACAGAATGAATTTAGTAATGTTGTTTGACTCATTTGTTTGGTTTTGTGTAATAAAGGCGGACAGATTGGTCAAATTTGGCGCTGCAGCAGCAGAATTTTGTGGTTGAGTTTGTTCAAGCTTTGGCCACAGTGGGGTTGGTTTCCTTTGGAATATGGATAACATCTCAAATAAATCCTTGATGTTTGAGAAGGCCTAGCCACTCTCTGTTACTTGTTAGTGTGGTGAGTGTATGTATATATAGATACTTGGAATTGGTTAGCCTTTTCACACAGAATTTGTCTTATAAAAGGGGTTTTTAAAAAAAAATTAAAAAATTAAAAAACTCACCCCCTTCGAACTCAAAACTCAAGATTTCAAGAGTTCTTCACACTTATCATCTCTCCAAACTCTTCCATTCTTGTAATCATTTCTTAATAGTTTATGTTATTAAATACTTTAAATGCTCTGAATGGTAAAAAAAAAAAAAAGACATTTTAAGAGTTTAAAAATAATATATAATAGCAGGGAAATTTTTTTAAATTTGGGAGACTCTTGCATTAGAAGACAAAATTTAGATTGTGTTTTGTTGTAATTAAGGATCAACTCATGTTCAACTGCTCAAATTTGCATATTTCATAAGAGGATACTAATACTTAATATATACTACGTTTGTTCATAAATGTAACATTTCGGATAAACAAGTGGAAGGATTAGCTAATGAAAAAAGTAATTGACAAATGGAAGAGCAAATAATAGGCTGGGCTTAATTTAAATAAAGGAAAGTAAAGCCTATTAGGGGCCAGAGTAGAGAAGGGAATAACATTGGGGGACTTAAGTGCAATTAGCTGCGCTATAAATACTCCCATTAAACCTAAAGTCATTCATTTCCCCTTCTTCTTTCTCTTCCCCACTAGAACCTTCCCCCCCCCGATGGTTTCCTCGGCCGCCGCTGTTGCCGGCCGTCCGGTCACCATCCCGGTCGCGCAACCCCATGAAAAGGACCCTCTCTCTCTCGGATACAAAACCGAGTCAATGGTTTCTCTTTTCTTGGCCGTTTTTCCCTCGCCCGAGAGTTCCGTTCCTGCCATCTTGTCACCGCCGATACTTCCCTTTCCGACCATGATTTAGGTCGGAATCTACCATCAAAAGAACCCTCAGCCACTCTTGAACAAAACCTCTTGAGTAGATTTCATTTTGCCGATAGGGTGGTGAGTTGTGCGTGAAACCCTAGCTCGCCGCCACTGCCCCGCCGCGAACCGCCGATTCCAGGCGTCTTCTGAATCCGCAACCACCACCAAACAATTTACCTCCTTAATAGCTATAAAACACCTAACCCACATATCTATTTAGGTGGCCAATCGGGTGAGGCCTAAACCCTAAGGGTTACTGCCGCCGCCGGATCCGCCTCGACGCCACCGCCGATCATTCCCCTGGTGCTGGCAGACGTCTCCTCTGCCGGGGCCAGTCCGTTTCCTCCGGTTAGATGCCTTGGTAACCTTTCAAAACCCTGTAGGGTATTACGGTCTTGTATATGTTTACTCATGGAAGTCCAGGGTTATTTTAGGTGGAGAATGTGTGTATAATAATAAGCTATTGGTTCTTTTGTGTGTCTTAGATGTTTTGGAGTACCCGACGCTGATCTGGTTCCTGAGTTGTGGTAGGCTAGCCTGATTGCAGATTGAGGTGAGTGACTCTTCCTCTGTTTGGTGGTTTGTTCAACCCCGGATTACATGTAGGATTACATGTAGCGGCTGGGTTGTATGTGTTATATGCCTACTTTTGTTCATGCCGGCACCTAGGAATTGGCTCGGTATGGACTGGTTTATGTTGTTATATGGTGCGTGATATGCGAACCCTTTGTTGGCCTTGTGGCCTTGTTATGACTGCTGTTTGGATGGTTTGTGGGTTACTGTTTATTGTGTGTTATTAGCATTTTTTATGTTCATTTGTTCTTTGCAGGAGATATGCTAGATGGGCACCTTGATGACATGGGAAAAAATTGGAGTAAACCAACAGTGAGCATAAGGTTTTGTGCTTCTACTGCCAGCTTTATCATTGTTATTACCTTTGTTTAACTTAATTTCAACGGAGAAAATTTGTAACTGATTTCTTTTTCGTTAGTTTGGGCTGCAAGGCTATTGTCCTTCTTGGGGGTAAGTCCAGAGAAGATCCTCCTCTTGCTATGTTTCTTCGAAATGGCAATGTCGTACTTATGGCACAAGGTGCAAGGGAATGCTTTCATGGTAATTAAAATGTTTAGCACATCCTTTTCACTTTGTTTTGTCTTTAGATTTAATTACCAGGAGTGCTGCTTTGTGGTTTATGTAAGTTTTAAGCAGCCTGAAACATCTACTAACCACCCCGTTGGGGTTATAGTTAACATGGAACTGTCAAGTCTTCTGTTAAACTAAATGATTCAAAGTGTGTTTTTGTAATTTTATTCTGCCTCATTTTCCATCTACTTTTAACCAATTACCTGCAGTCTATCAAGTTGCATTGTAAAAGATCTCAGGATACTTAATTTAAATCTTCCAGGCGTTCTTCTAACATGTGGGGACTCTACCTGCTATGTTTTGCATCTCCAGCACCCACTTTACTTTTTCCCAAGCCAGCATAATCATTGTATGCAGCTGGCATTAAGCATAATCATTTTATGTGGCTATGTTTGTAGTTGTCTTCAATGTTTTCTTTACTGATCATTTTTGTGATCACTCAAGTTGATAGTAGTTATCTTCCCTATTTCCCCAATGTTATCAATCTCGTTATTGTTATTGTTGGAAGCATTAATTTATGTGGCTATGTTTAGGTTGTCTTCAATGTTTTCTTCACTGATCATTTTTGTGACCACTCAAGTTCATAGTAGTTGTCTTCCCTATTTCCCCAAATGTTATCAATCTCGTTATTGTTATTGTTGGAAGCATTAATTTGTGGCTATGTTTGTTTGTAGGTTGTCTTCAATGTTTTATTTACTGGTCATTTTTGTGACCACTCAAGTTGATAGTAGTTGTCTTCCCTATTTCTTAGTTGAGTTTCGCCATGTGTCTTATTACTCTGTTTGGCTAGTAGATGCTTAGATGCATCATTTAATCCACAAGTTGCATCTTTCACATAATGGAGGGAAACATGGCCGCTTGCTTGTCTGTTTTTCCCTTTGAATACTAGTCAGCTATTCCTATTAGTCATCTACAATAATGGTTCCTTTGTTAAATACAAGTTAATTTCAGTTTAGCATTGGTCATACAAAGAGGGAACATGCAACATAAAGATTGGAAATGCAGACTGTAATACTTGGAAGTCATTATCCCATTGCTGAAAATAAATCGTTAATGAGAAATAGTCACTTTCGACCCCCTCTATCAATTCAGTTCTAATTGATCTTTCTTTTTCTGCAGGTATTTCTCGGATATTTACTGACAAACAAGATCATACTTTTCTGGATTATTCAGTCTTCAAGGATCAACATCAATATCTTCTTTTCTTTAGCAAATTTTGATTTTTGATATCTTTTTTATTTTTTCTGTTTTGTTTTCCCTTGCATTGTATCCCAGCTGTGGATTATTGTAACCCCATCCAACATCTAATATCGGGAAAACATGCTGGTCGTCAAAGTCGAAACCCGAAACCCCAACTTCACAATAGCAAGCCTAACTAGATGCGGTAAAGCTAAAACTATTAAAACTAGTGGGATCTTGTAAAGGGCTTTAGGCGATATTTTATTTTCGAAGCCCCAATTATACAAGCCAGCCCAGTAAATAGGACAGGTTAAAAATAAAGCTGAACTGTAAATATATGCGAATGGGTCGAAAAAAATACTGAGCTCAGAAAATAGAGGCCATAAGAATATCTAAAGCCCAAATACAACATTAGTGGAACACGTAAAAACTTTAATGGTCCAAGAATGTATCTAGATGTAATGGGCTTGCCAATTAAACATAGGATAACAATCGTCTGGTGCAACGGCCTTGAATGATATATAAGCCCAAATTAAAATTTTAAAATTTCAATAGGCAATGGACGGAAGCCAAAATAGTGATCCAGCAATCTTATATTGAAGTGGGCGCCCAAATAATTGAATAATGGGCTGGTTAAGGCCCACAATATAAACGTTTGATGGTTTAGGAATATAGTGTGGGCCCAAATTATTGGGCTTCGTAATGTAATTTATGCCCAAACCTATTAAATAATGGGCTAGTTAATTAACGAATGCCCAGAATTACTTAAAAAAATTTTTGAGTCCTTATTCACGACCAAAACTATTGAATAATGGGCTTGTAAGTTAACGAAGGCCAAGGAGTGAGCCCAAATTATTGGGCTTGCTAAAGTAAATTAAAGAAGATTCTGCGAGGCCCGATTATCGGGCTTTTTAATGTAATCCAGGCCCAAAATGATTGACAAATGGGCATGTAATGGGCCTCATTTTTTGAGCCAAACTTATTGGGCTTTTTAATGTAATCCCGGCCCAAAATGATAAAAAATGGGCTCGTAAAATGGGCCTTATTTTTTGAGCTCAAATTATTGGGCTTGTAATGTATAAATCAGGGATAAAATTATTGACTAATGGGCTAGATAATGAACTAAGGCTCACGATCTGAATGTGCATTGGGCTTGTTAAAGAAATTTAGGCCCAAAATGGGCATGTAGTGGGCCTCATTTTTTGAGCCAAACTTATTGGGCTTTTTAATGTAATCCCGGCCCAAAATGATAAAAATGGGCTCGTTAAATGGTCCTCGTTTTTTGAGCTCAAATTATTGGGCTTGTAATGCATAAATCAGGGCCAAAATTATTGACTAATGGGCTAGATAATGAACTAAGGCTCACGATCTGAATTTGCATTGGGCCTACAATTTTTTGTGGGCCCAAATTATTGGGCTTGTTAAAGAAATTTAATCCCAAAATAAATGTTATTTCAGCCGAAGTAATTAGGTAATGGGCATGATAATAGTACGTTACTGGCTCAATATATCGCGATTTGGCCTTTATATCACTCAAGGCCAGTTGCAACCGAAAATTTCGGGCCTACATTTAATTAACCCGCCCATAATATCTTGACTTAGGCTTAAATATCATTCATGGAGCAGGTTTTTAGTGTTCAACTAATCCGGTATTTGGGCACTACTTTTTAGTTATAACCTATTAGCCTAGCTTGTTAAATTTTTATAAGATAGTCTGAAACCCTTTACTATATCCCATTACTTTTATATCCTTTTAGCTTTACCACATCTAATTAGGCCAACTAATGTCAAGTTGTGGTTCAGGTGTTTGCCTTCGACGACCGGCTGCATTTTCCAGACATTATATGTTGGGTCGGCTTACAATAATCCACATCTGGGATACAATGGAAGAGAAAGGTTAGGGGCGGGGAGTGAAGCTGTATAGGGAAGGCAGCTTTAAGAGACCCCACTCCCGTAAAAGAAAACAAAACAGAAACATTAAACAAAAATAAATCAAAATTTGCTAAATATAAGATGTTGACGTTGATCCTTGAAGACTGAATAATCCAGAAAAACATGATCTTGTTTCCAGCTATCTCAGCATTTTGATTGTCAATAAACATCCGAGAGATACCTGCAGAAGATCAATTAGACAATGCAACTACACCAAGGATGCTTATGTTCCGCAATGGGATAATGTTTTCCAAGTATCATTCATATCTTTATGTATTTAACGAAGGAACCATTATTGTAGATGACTAATAGGTATAGCTGACTAGCATTCAAAGGGAAAAAGACAACAAAGCGCCATGCTTCCCTCCATTATGTGAAAGATGCAACTTGTGGATTAAATGCATCTAAGCATCTACTAGCCAAACAGAACAAGA
This sequence comes from Knoxia roxburghii, assembly GCA_030378225.1. NCBI lineage: Eukaryota > Viridiplantae > Streptophyta > Magnoliopsida > Gentianales > Rubiaceae > Knoxia > Knoxia roxburghii. The sequence goes on from CM059415.1 coordinate 2,849,968, forward strand.
CACGTGGCAAAACTCCACCAAGAAATGCTTCCAACAACAACAATAACCAGATTGATAACATTGGGGAAATGGGTAAGACAATAACAATAACAATAACTTGAGTGATCACAAAAATGATCAGTAAAGAAAACATTGAAGACAACTACAAACATAGCCACATAAATTATAACCCAAACTTCTCAGTGTCGGTTGCAGGATTCTGCTCTCGACACTGCTCTGGAAAAGCAGTAAATATAAAAAGATTAAATGCTAGACTTTACATCTTTCGTTTGGGAATGAGGGAAAAATCAACTCAAAAGAACAAGTCGTGAGACTTTAATTTGAAGGATGACAAAATGCCAGCAGCATAAAATGATTATGCTGACTTGGGAAAAGGTAAAGTGGGTGCTGGAGATGCAAAACATAGCAGGTAGGGTCCCTACATGTTAGAAGAACCCCTGGAAGATTTAAATGAAGCATGCTGAGATCTTTTACGACGCAATTTGATAGACTGCATAGTATCTCATGGTAATTGGTCAAAAGTATATAGAAAACGAGGAAGAATAAAATTACAAAAACACACTTTGAATCATTTAGTTTAACATTAGACTTGACAGCTCCATGTTAACTATAACCCCATCGGGGTGGTTGGTAGATGTTTCAGGCTGCTTAAAACTTACATAAACCACAAAGCTGCACTACTGGTAATTAAATCTAAAGACAAAACAAAGTGAAAAGGATGTGCTAAACATTTTAATTACCATGAAAGCATTCCCTTGCACCTTGTGCCATAAGTAAGACATTGCCATTTCGAAGAAACATACCAAGAGGAGGATCTTCTCTGGACTTGCGCCCAAGAAGGAAAATAGCCTTGCAGGCCAAACTAACGAAAAAGAAATCAGCCACAAATTTTCTTCGTTGAAATTAAGTTAAACAAAGGCAATAACAATGATAAAGCTGACAGTGGAAGCACAAAACCTTATGCTCACTGTTGGTTTACTCCAATTTTTCCCATGTCATCAAGGTGCCCATCTAGCATATCTCCAGCAAAGAACAAATGAACATAACAAATGCTAATAACACACAATAAACAGTCACCCACAAACCATCCAAACAGCAGCCATAACAAGGCCACAAGGCCAACCAAGGGTTCGCATATCACAGCACCATATAACAATATAAACCAGTCCATACCGAGCCTATTACTAGGTGCCGGCAAGGCCATAGGCTCTAACATGAACAAAAGTATACATATAACACATACAATCCGGGGTTGAACAAACAACCAAACCGGGGAAGAGTCGCCCACCTCAATCTGCAATCAGGCTAACCTACCACAACTCAGGAACCAGATCAGCGTCGGGTACTCCAAAACATCTAAGACACACAAAAGAACCAATAGCTTATTATTATACACACATTCTCCACCTAAAACAACCCTGGACTTCCATGATTAAAACATATACAAGACCGTAATATTATAAAGGGTTTTGAAAAGGTTACCAAGGCATCTCACCGGAGGAAACGGACTGGCCCCGGCAGAGGAGACGTCTGCCAGCACCAGGGGAGTGTTCGGCGGTGGCGTTGAGGTGGATCCGGCGGCGGCAGTAACCCTTAGGGTTTAGGCCTCACCCGATTGACCATCTAAATAGATATATGGGTTAGGGGTTTTATAGCTATGAAGGAGGGAGATTGTTTGGTGGTGGTTGCGGCTTCAGAAGACGCCGGGAATCGGCGGTTCGCGGCGGGGCGGCGCTGAGCTAGGGTTTCACGCACAACTCACCACCTTATCCGCAAAATGAAATCTACTCAAGAGGTTTTGTTCTAGAGTGGCTGAGGGTTCTTTTGATGGTAGAATCCGACCTAAACCATGGTCGGAAAGGGAAGTATCGCCGGTGACAAGATGGCGGGAACGGAACTCTCGGGGCGACGGAAAAACGGCCAAGAAAAGAGAAACCATTGACTCGGTTTTGTTCCCGAGAGAGAGAGGATCCTTTTCATGGGGTTGCGCGACCGGGATGGTGACCGTGCGGCCGGCAACAGCGGCGGCCGAGGAAACCATCGGGGGGGGAAGGTTGTAGTGGGGGAAGAGAAAGAAGAAGGGGAAATGAATGATTATAGGTTTAATGGGAATATTTATAGCGCAGGTGAGGATTTCCATCTATTTGTCCGGATGTTAAAAATCTCAAGAATTAAAGCTAAAAACATTAAATTTTAAGTTTTAAAAATTTCTTGAATTTTGTGAATTATAGCTTTGATTTTGACAAAAATCCGTAATTTGATATTTAAATCGCTTGTAATTGGTTATCAGACCATTAGAATAATCAAACTCTCAAGAATTGGAGCTATAAACATTAGAAGTTTTAAAAAATTTCTTGAATTTTGTGATTTATAGCCTTTGTTCTTGTAAAAATTCTTAATTAAAAAAATGATAGAATTATACCCTGAATCATTTCGGATCTCTTAGAAAAAAAAAAAAAAAAAATCCTATGAACGAAAACATATTAATGGTCAATATAACAATTTAGGAGATTGCAAGAAAGTTTCAAAATTTCCAAACAAATTTTAAAATTTATGGACTAAAGTTTTTTATTTTGACGAAAAATCATAATCTTTTTTGAAAAATAATAAATTAAACTTTGAATCATTTATGATTTTTTTATTACATAATTAGAATAACAAAAAAAATAGTTAAAAGGAAAATTTTTAAGTTTGGAAATATTCATAAATTTGATGGATTATAACCTTTAATTTTTTTAAAAAAAATTTAGCTCTAAAAATTGCAAACATTCAATTTATTTTTCTTTTTCTACCATTCATTAATCGATTGGTGATTATTTATATGCATTTTATTATTAATCGTCCCTTTATCTAAAATGGTGAATTTAGATAGAGTTAGGGATAATTTTGTAAAAGGTGATGATGAATAACAAAATATAGCGGTAAATATGAATTATATTATTTAAAATTATAAATTTTTTTATTTAAAATACTGAAAATACAGCGGGGTTACAATAGGCCATATGTATATTCTGAATTAAAGACTATTAATATTAGAACATATATAATATATCCCTCAAGGCTACCTGCTCTTTATAGCCTTGAACTAATAATATACTCAAAATTAAACCCTTTGGAAACAGCCAACTATCTCCTTTGCTAAGCTGACGGCACCCAAGAAAGCTAGGCAAAAGTTAATTCTTGCCACCGCCATTGCCGCCTCCGCCGGATCTCTTCCCTCTGGGTTCATGCTTAGGATTAGCTCCGGCATAGTCGTAGTCCAACATAGCATCCATCGACACCAGGAGCTTCCTTTTGTAGCCCACAACTCCTCCTCCGCCACCATCCTTCCCGGAAAAGAAAGCAAACACTTGCTACTTAGCAAAATATAAAGAAGAGCATGAATGAATGAATGCATGATCATAATCATGTTCTGTTGATAACATATAGAGCACGGACTGACCACCAACGCCGCCGTGTTATGAAGTGAGTGCATGGCGTTCTCACTAATGTTGCTGAAGGAGCCTTTAACTGCGGTTAACACCAAAATGGAATATGCAGTTAGTATTATATAACAGTGAGGGAGATGGAGTTGGATGAAACATGTAAGCTCACCTGATGGATTTTGTAGGAGAATGAACATTACAAGAAAGATGAGAAGAGAGGAAGACGAAGGGAACAGATTCCTAAGATGCATGCCCATATTCTTAATGCATAGGAGAGGAAAGATGGAGTTGAGATGTGGCTGGTTTTATCCTAGGTGGGGGATGAGGTATCTTCAAATATGGTACCAAGATTGATGATGTTGCATCAGTAGTGGACTCAGAAATTTTGGGATGAGAGTACTAAATTGAAAGAAAAAAAATAAATTGAATGTTAAGAATGGAGAAGAAGGTAAATGAGAAAAATTTTAAAAGAAATGAGGGTACCAAGGGTGTTATTGCATCTGTTTGCACCATGCTGGCTACGTCACTAGATGCATAATCAGGACTTGTGTTGTTATGGTGCACCCCACCCAATAGAAAAATAATGATGATGGTGAGATGCATTAGCTACAAGGTCAACTGTATATAGAAGAAGCAAGACCTTTAGTGATAATGTGTATTGAGAAGGCCACTTGGCTGAATTTTTGTGCATGGCTCAAAGAGGGGTGTGCTTGCTGTCTTATGTAAGAAAGCCCCATTTGATTCATCATCAACAGTAGTCTAGTAGTGCATAGAGTGTCCTTCATTAAGTCAACCTACTTGTCTTCCTCAATACTGAAACACAGCAACAGGGATAGAGAATGTGGATGGTGAGTGCCCCATATCAATCTTCTTTCCTAAATGCACCTCACCTTAAAAGCCCTAAGACCATGAATAAACCCAATAGAGACAGGAATGGACAATATATGAATGGTCTTTTTAGAGACGCTAGTGGGAAGCAGAAGCTGCCACTACCAAAAGGAAAACACATTTCAAAAGATGCAAAGTCTCTGCTTCTATACATATATAAATGGCCCTTGATTAAGTATTACAATGGGTTATGGAGTTGGGAACAAAATGTCCCTAATCATGATTATTATGCTCATTTTTTGTCTAAGAGTAATGATTATTAAACTACAAAACCTTTGTAAGCGTTTTATGATGTCGGGGAAACCAAAACACAGCGGGCGTTTTGGTACGATATTGAATACCATGGGAAAGTGCCACTTCTTTTGTCAAATTTGATCTGTACATTAGAACGCCACCCACAACAGTTTCACTTAAAAGTAAAAAATATTATCCATACATTGGCCTTTAATTTTGAGTTCCAATTCAGCAACAATTGTGAAATTGGATAGAGAAAGCAACCACCAAAGTAATTGAGCAAATTTCACTATTAAGAGTAGCAATTGGATGGACAGAAACCCATTAAAGGTATATTGCCGAAAACACTAGGAAACAGCTGACAAAGGCAACAATCCAAAATACCATTGCCTCTATGAACAAGTGATTCACTCTATCATCATCATCATCCCCTAAAATTTTCAATAATACTTCCTCTCTCATAATTTCACAAATTCACTTCAATTACAAATCCCATCCATTCCCTCTCTCTCTCTCCTCTCAACAACAAATTCACTTCATTATACATTCAAAAACCATATTCTCAATACCCCTTCTAGAGTTTCAAAAGGTTAAAAACAAAAAAGAAGCACCAATATTTCATGGATGCAATGCTGTTTTTGACTCTTTAATCACTGATGTAAATACCTAATACTTTTTGTAACATGGAAGGAAAAAAGCCAAAACAAAAAAAAATGTGACATGAATGATGCAGTTGAAATGCAATGTAACAGAGAGGAGGGGTACTATCCCCAACCCTTCAAAAGTATATTAGTCAAAAAATTTGTGATGGTATGCATTCCGAATGTAGAGAATAAAGACAGACCTTATGCAAGTGATGTGGACTGACTCCAACGAAAAAATAATCAAAAAAAAAAAAAAGGTAACTGTGGGGAAAAAATGGAGCTGGAGGTGAGGTAGCTTATGATTATCACGAACCAAAATTTGCACTTTGAGAGATTCTGGCACCTCAGAGACTTGGACACAAGCACAGCCCACGGGAGGTATGGGGCATTTCTGGTTGTCGGCGAAATAGAGACCAATACATAATCATCCGCCAGGTAACCTGTTAAATCCATTCCGTATGCCATGGAAAAATCTTTATCCAACTCCAATATCCAGCAAAAGATAATGTTACACTTCTTCAGGAGGAACCCCTTCAGCCAGTACTGGGATGGCATCCATATTGAACTCCCTCCATGGCAAATTAATAGAACCCGACCCCCCATGGTGCTGATGATGCATGAGTTAATCACAACTTGAAGATCAGTTGCTCCTTTTGTCAGTAATGCGAATGACCCGACATGTTGAATGCAATCATGGACCCCGACTCGACACGACCATATGCATGCAGGGACTTCTAAAAGGAAAAAATTTTATATACCAACCGGCCGCAGCCTTAGACAGAAATGGCACGACTGATGGCCAGCTTCGCCCACTCAGCAGATTCTTTAATCAAATGATCGTCTGAGGACAAACATTCATTTAAAAAGTCCTTGCATGACAAAGATTGCTGAATCAAAGAACCCGCATTGCTTCCCAGGGTATCTGCTAAATCTCCAAGAACACCGATAGCAGTTTTCATGACCACATCATCCCTGATACATAAAAGGTGAAGCAGTTAACATTATTGTAAAGTAACATTCTAATAAAGAAACTTACAAGCTATGATGCATGGATCACTTACATGTCTTTCTCCATGTAAATGCTATCCAGGAATTGCAAAATATGAGGTGCATAAGGAATCAGCAACTGAGTCTTAGGAGAGTTCTTAAAACCCTGAAAAATTCCAGAATATGCCTCCAAAATGCCATTCCTCAAAAGATTGGTGTACTCAATCATTTCATCATCAACACTTGATGTGTGGGCAGACAATTCAGCTGCACTCTGGAGCATAGGCATGGCATACATTAAATACTTCTCAAAATTCTCTCCTATTGCCAGAGCTATGTCGCCAAAACATGAAAAAATTGGAGGCTTCACAGAGCGGTGCAACTGATTGCTAGAAAGGTCTTTCAGGAGCTGCGTCATTATTCCATCACAGTATGGTAAAATCTTGTCATCTAGCGCCCGGCAAATGTCACCTACAACACCAACTGTGACAGCACACACTTGATACTCCTCGAAATTCTGAAGACCCATTTCTAGATACTTGTAAAGTTCAGGCATGTACTTGGCAAAATCAGGACCAGTAGCATAGGCCAGGGCGCCAATTGCAAGCATGGCTTCCTCATGCACAGTAGCACTCCTACAAGCAAAAACCCGAAGGAATTGGTTCATGATCTGATCAGCAAACTGCATGAATGCATATTTGGTTGCCTCTGATACACCAAGTTTCTGAATGATGACTTGTAAGCATCCACAGAGCAAGCCCTGCAACTCATTCTGCTTCTCTCTTTCATCAGATGAGAGCTTTTGGGCCTCCAATGTTTGGTGAAGTTTAGTCATAACAATAGGAACCAACTGCAACACCATGGGTGCAGTTTCTTCTGTAGAACACCTCACCACTTCATTCAGTGTTTCATATGCAGCAGTCCTTAGCCGTGACTCCCCAGCATCTTCCCGTTCAGTGACATTAAGGAGGGATTTAACAATTTCCTGAAAATAAGGAGTAATAGGAGATGATGAGCCAACATCCTCATAACCCTGCGCTAGGAAATAGAGAGCACCGCATGCCTTCTCAGCAACATTTGGAGCATCATTCATGCTCTGAAGGAGAACAGTAATAATCTGCTGACAGTTTGCAGCGGTTATTATTGGTGCCACCATGGTTGAACCATGAAGAAATTCGAATATCCTACCAAGGGTCCATGCTGTTGTATCCTTCACATGACTATTCGGATCTTGTGTAAGAGCTGTGAGCATGAAATTCAGAGCAACATTGACTATGGGAGTCAACTTATCAGGGGATGGTCCCTCTAGTATGGAACCAAAAGCATATGTAGCAGCCTCTCTCTGTCTCCAATCAGGCTTTGTTATGTTATCTTCTATAAATGGCATGACTAGTGGAACAATATCATCCCCTACTGTCCTTGCAACCAAACCAAGGCAGGTACCCCCAGCCATGGCAATGTTCCACGCACCCTCGTCCTGATCCTGATCTTCTTCTTGTTTCAGAAGTGTCTCCAAAAGCATAGGTACTAGTGCAGGGAGAGCCTGCTTGATGAAATAATAGCATGGAACGTCTGAGTCGGCAGTAAAATCACCTCCATATTCTTCCAAAATATCTATCTCCTCATCACAAATTGAACTCCAGAATTCAATAGCTTGAAGTGCCACAGGCTCCTCATCTTCCCTCACCGCCTTGGCAGTTATGTTGAATATATCCTGAATGTACGGAGCTAGCTTCTCATAATATGTGGAGGAAATAGAGACCAAGCATTCAAAAGCAGCCTGCCGAATTTTCACATCAGGTGACAAAGTAGCCTCACAAACGACTCTCATGATATAATCACGCTCCATATCATTCGAAAAATTTGCTTGAGCAAAACCAAGAGCATTGTACAGTGCTCGAGTAGCGGCAAGTCTGACATCATTATTTCCTTCATTTGCATTCATCCCTTGAACTACAGCTGTCAGTATCCTGTTCACTTGATCTTGGTCTACCATATCAGGAGAAACTTCTTCACAAAGATACCCTAGTGTTTCCAAGGTTGCCTGCTTTACATGAGCTGGGACCTGATGAATATTTGAAAGAAGTGATCCTATGAGCTCAGGCCACTGTTTTTGTGGCAATTCAATGCCTGCAACCTTTGCAATGACTTGTGATGCAGTAGAACGAGCATCAGGGACAGGGGAAGAAAGTGTCTGTAACAAGCATGCTTTTATTTGGGTCTTCACAGCCACGTCGAGAGCCAACCATCTTTGGACAAGTTCATATTTCCTATGTTGTTCTTTGGCATCTAAAGCATTTTTAAGAATCAAACCAGCTAACTTACGACTATCAACAGGTTTGTCTTCGCCAGAAAGTTCCCCAGAAAGAGATAACAAGAAAACGGGAAGATTCTGCTCCTGAAACTGTCTTAAAGAATCTTCAGCGTGCTGACGCACAGTCGCATCAACTGATTGTGCATTTAAAAGGACCTGGGTGACTTCCATTGCCATACTATCTCTGCCAGGACCACAAAAAATAAACCAAAAAATCAGATGTTATTTAAACCTCATGACACAAAAATAAACTAACAGTGGACACTCAACTGCCCCCACAACAAGAAATGACAAACATAAAACAGCAAAATGGCACTGAGATACATAATTCAACATGGACAGTAGATAGATGGTGCAATCTAAGAATAGATTACAATCCAGGCCCTAGAAGTTAAAACTGGAAGGTCATAAAAAGGCAAGCAACCAATGCTTAACAAAACAATAAAGAAAATTTTAGAAATTTGGCAAAATTCCGGTTGTATTTCAGAGTTTTCATGCCATAAGTAAATAAATTATAAATTCAGCTTCTCTCAAAAGCTAGTAGCTGATCAAGATTGCACACATCATGTAACAGTATTCCTAGATACAACTGTTAACTAACAGCTCAAGAAGTTAAAATGAAAAATATATCACACTTGAGAGAAAACAATGACACAAACAACAAGCTGAGTTCATCCATCTCCATTCAGATTAGATACAAAAGGACAGCAGCTTTTTTATTCACCATAACAGAGCAGCATTCAGTAAAGTTACAAATAGGCCGACATTACACAGCACCAACGGTGGTATTGCTATTTTAAGTTTCCAAATCAAGCCAAAATCTCATAAGCTATGAATGTATTCAGCCCACAGATTGCAACAAATAAATCCACTGACACGGGAAAGCCGCAACCATTAAAAAAAAAAAAAAAAAAATTCCTCATCACTAAGAGCTCGAGAAAAAAGCATAAAATCAAACCGATCCAACGGAACTCTACTTTTCAGCCAGAGAGCGAAATAAACTGAAGATAATTAACGGAACAAAAAAAATAGGTGACGAACTAGATCAGTATAGAAAGCAAAGCAAAACAAGAACTTTTAAACTAGTGAAAGAGAAGATAGATCAAAGCACAGATTTTTCTGCTGGAGAAACCCTGAAGTAGAATGGAAAGCCCAAAAGAATTAAATCCGCGGGGAAATAGCGTAGCAAAAGAGGGATAAAAAATTTACCTGAAGAATCGAAGTAAAGATGGAATGAATGGGAGAGTGCGAGTGAGAGAATCACACTCTGGAGATCGATAGGAACAAAAGCGGCGCTGCGAAACCCTAAGAGAGAGAGGAATGGGGGAGGTGGGAGGGAACAGAGAGAAAGAGAGAAGAAGACGCGGATGTAAAGCTGGAGTTGAATTATGGGAACAAATCTTTTTTTAATATCTGGCTCTTTTAATTTATTTTTCTTTTTTCTCTTAAAAAATGCTGATTTGTAAAATATTTATGTTTATTACAATTGACATAATGGGGAATTATTGGCTGCTTCTACTGCTGTCCGGAGTAGCTTCCATTTCAAATACTAGTCGTTTTTACATTTGCTACTGGACCGGGACCCACATACACGCAACTCCTCAACTTTTCTGTTCAAAACAAATCGGAAAATTTGAAAGTTATTAAAAGCCAGGAAAATCATTCAAATATTAATAGATCCTCTTTTCCTTATTTATCATTATCAAAATATCTTTATTGACTATAATATTTTGATAACAAAACAAAATGATAATCTAAAAAATATCAATATTTAAGAGTCGCACATGTTTCCCAAAATTTTTTTTTTAAAAAAAAACCCCAATCTTTGTACTTAGGTATAAAATATAGAATTAGATACCCATCTAAATTATTGAGATTTGTTTCTACAATAGTAAATATTTATTTATTTGACAAAAGTAAATAGTAAAATCTCACCACTACTTTCAAATGTTTATTTAATATAGCGTTTTCTTATTGTTTCTATAAAAATATTTTGATGATAATATTGAGGGAAAATTATAATTTATTAGGTAGTAAATAAAAGAAATAGACGGCTTGTAAGAAATTCTAGAAGCTTCAAATGGGATGGAAGAGATGGGGTTTGGACAAGAAAGGATGCAAAGTGCAAAAGAAGGATCTAGAAGGAATTCTATACTGACAACTCAGACTTGTTGGGTTTATGTACAGTACTTACCATAGACAAGCTGACATTTTTCTTAAATATAAAAAAATATCAAAAGCTTCCCAGACTACAGCTAAATTAAATCAGAGGTTCCAGTCACCTCAATTTTTGCAAAAACATTTATTTTTTTTGGGATCTCTTCATGTAAAGAAAAAAATGTATATAATAATAATAATAATAATAATAATAAATATAACACTACTTAATAATAAAGAAATACGGTTAATATTTGTTAAACTAAAAATGTTGAAAAGTTGATGAATGGTTTGTATGATAAACCACAAGTGCGGATGGCATAATGCATAAAACAGAAGAGGGGGGTTTTTAACAGACAATGTTCAAAATGGGCCAAGAAGGCTCTCTGGCAAATAACAAAAATAAAGGACCTAAGAGAGAGAGAGAGAAGCTCAATCAAGCCATTATCTTGGCAGATCTTGCAAACAAACTGTCCACCACCTTGCCCATGTTCTCTATGGTTTCCAACGTGGCTGGGTAAATGGCATCTGTCTTAGGATCGTCGAAAATCACAAGGCAGCCAGCCCCCTGGTCCAGAGTTCCCGCAAACTTCTTGTCCAGAATCATCTGTGACAATTTCTTCTCAACGTGGTCACCAGGCAACTCAATTAATTCAGCAATATGACCTATTTCCACCCTTGAGAATGGCTCTATCAACCTGCAAAGATTCTGCTCCAACAATGTGTCGTAAAGCGAAGACAGGTGCCTATGCACAATAGGATCTCCTTCCAACTGTTCCTTATAGTTCCGGAGAGCTGTCTCAAAGAGCTTAAGAGAGCGTTTGGAATGAGCATCGGCAACAGCTTTCATTGCATCGAGTTCTGGACCCTGATATTGCAACCCCACTTTGGGTGATGATATTATTCCAGCAACATCATCAGCTTGGCTAACCATGATTTTGCACAGCAGCATGTACTTGAGGCTGAATATGGCCTGAGGATCTTCAAGTGCATTAAAGGCTTCAAATGCCTCGTAGAAGTAGCTATAAGCTGTCTTATAATCCTTCTCCTCAGCATGGAGAATGCCACTCTGCAAATCTATTGTGCCTTGCTGAGCTGGAGGAACATATATAGCATTTGCTGCTGTTCTTGCAGCAGTAAGTGCTGCTTTGGCTTTTGGAAGATTTCTCAAAGAAAAATGGAGTTTGCTCTCCAGCAAGTCAATCTCAACAAGAAGCAACTTGTCATCTAGCCTTCTCACCTCTTTGATTAGTTCAGAAAGGAGGGTCAAGGCTTCAGCATACTCCTTATTCTCCAACAAAAGAGCTGCAAGCTTCGCCTCAATTCGTTGGCGAAGGAACGTTCGCTTCTCTGCACGTGTCCATTGTACAATTTCTCTGCAAAGGGAAATCTGAAGATCAGATGTACCAGGGATTTTGGCCAACGAATCAACAATTCCTCGAACAATTTTGGCTGTTTTTGCCTTGGGGATTAATGAAAAGAAGGGCCGCAGTTGGGTCAAGAGGTTGTTAAGTTCCTCCGCCCTGTTTTCCTGTCTCAGAAGATCAGAAAGATTTGCTATGGCTTGCTCCTTAATTCTGATGGCCTCTGAAGAAGAAGAAGGATCAGCAAGTACACGATACAAGATGGCAATGGACTCAGAAGGGGTTTTGGCTTCAGAAGCCTGTGCAAGGGAATCGGTATTGGCTGGTAGATAGGATGTAGACATGGCAATTTCTCAGATTTTACAAAAGCCTGCTTTCAAAAATGAAGAAAACATGAGCTGAAAGAATGTGAAACGAAAGTGGAAAACTGAAGGGTCCATAAAAGAGCAAGAGCCCAGAGCACCATATTTGAAAATCCATGAAACACAAAGAAGAAGGAAATATTTAGAAATTCGGTAACATTCCAATTGCATTTCAGAGTTATCAGACCAGTGACTAAATATATTACAAATTCAGCTACTCACAGAAGCTATTATATCTCACAAAGTTTGCACATATCATGTAATAATATTCCTAAATTGAACTGAAGAATCTGTTAACTCAAAAGCACACAGTTTAGTACATGTAACTTCAACAACTTCAAATGTAACATTGACACTAGAGCAAGAAAACACACTGAGTAACTCAAAAAAGTAAGCACAGAGCCTTTTCACTTCATCCTAACAAAGCTTCATTCAGTAACTCAAAAACGTAAGAATACTAAATCCTAACACAGCTGAACTCGCAATACCACTATTTTAAGTTGCCAAATGAAGTCAAAATTCCATAAGCTACACGAAGAAAGATCTAGCCTACCGATCGCAAAACTAAATCCACTCACACGATAAACTCGCAACCAAAAAATATCTTCATCACTAATGGCTCTAAAAGAAGCATAAAATCAAACCAATCCAAGGACTCAACTTTTCAGTCGGGAATGCAAAATAAACTCAAGAGAATTAACAGGGTGAAAAAAAGGAAGGCGAGGAACTAGATCAATATTCAAAGCAAATTAAGAACTTATAAACTAATCAAAGAAAACAAATAATCCAACATTAAGTTTTGCAGGAGAATGATAGAACCCTTGCAGAAAATTCAATCCGTCGGAGAATTGTAAAGTAAAAGAGAGATGAAATTTACCTGAATCGAAGTAAAGATTGATTGAATGGAGAGTTGGAGTGAGAGAATCACAGTCTGTGATCGATACGAACAAATGGCGCTCCGGAAGAACCCTAAGAGAGAGAGAGAAGCCAAAAGGGGCTCCGAAATGGCTTCTTTTTAAGTCATCACTTGAGAACGCTCATAAACGATAAGATTTATGTAAAAAATAGTAATAATAATATTTGGTAAAGCTTAGGGGTTAAAATAAATAAAATAAAATAAATTAATTTATGTAACTTAATTTTTCATATTTATAATTTTCTCTATAACATTTTATTTAATAGACAAAACATTATAATTGTTTTTAAGGTTTCAACTATGAGTTAGGAGACATTATTTGAAAAGATTGATGTCCAATCTAGAGTAAAAAAAATTAAGAATACAACAAATAAGATGAAGAAGTACTATTTCTTTTTTTTATATATATAATGAAATAATTTTTAAATTAAATTATAAGATGGAGTATTATTTAGATTTTAAAAAATTAATTTTTGTTAAAAAATAACTAATTAAACATGCCTAATTCATGTTTTCTTATCCAGCAAGCAAACAAAATTACAGTGTACGCTTTCTAATTTACCAACAACTCTGCAAAATGGGCCCTGCATCATTGTCTGAACCCCAAAAAAATCTTTTTAAATAGTTAGTGATGCTACAAATTTACAATAACATGGGCATGTTCTGTTCAGTTAAGACTGCTCTCGATCATCTTCAACTCCGATTGCTGAGGCTGCAAAACTAGTCCGTTCCGGCGAATTCGCCATTGATAGAGTCTCAGAGTTCATCGTGATACCCAGAATTTTGATGATTTTCTTCATGATATTTAACTACGGTGCTGAAGAAAATATGTTCATGATTAAGCATCTCATCAATTGTCAGTTTCCCGTCTCCATTATCGTCGGCCTCCTGGATGAGAAAAGCAGAGTAGTACTTGGCGTATACTAATTCTCCAGGACACAAGAAACTCAACAGAGGCTTCAATTCTTCCACTCTCAACAGCCTGCATAATAAGTAATTAACCAGTTCAGAGGTTTTCATTCAAAAAACTTTGAATTTTTCTGGGAAGAAGGGGAAAAATTTTACTCGTCCTTGTCGAGATCAAGCTTGTTGAATAGTTGGTTCGCGCTGGGAATTGGATCTTCTGTGGAGGATACGTACTCCAGATGGTTCTTGTAAGCGTTATAAATCCCCCACTCAAATTCACCAAAACTCAGCCTTTCATCATGGTTCTCGTCCATATGCCTGATTTCCAGAAAAAATAAAAATAAAAATTAATTCATCATGGCAAGATTCATAATCAATTTCATCAGTGCAATCAATTGACCTTATCTTGTCTGCGAGCAACCATCTTTGAATATTTTCATTCCTGCTCTCTTCTGGATGCAGAAAACTGAAAACAAGGCAGTAAGCTTTCATTGATTCATCTTCTTTTTTTAATCCACATAGAAATTTGAACAAACCAAAAGGAATTTTTATGTGATGATGATCGTGACTTACTCTCTCAACTCGTACAAATTGAGGGTTCCGCTCCTATCAACATCGGCGTTCTTGAACTGTTGCATCCACCATCCAGCTTCTTCATGCCCTGTTTCGTTTCTCTCTGTTTCCACCGCATTCCGATCGTTATATCAAATTAGGGTTTGTATTTTCGTCTCTGGTTTAATATCAAACCATGTTCCTAATATCTCTGTCCCAAACTGCATAATTCAAAATGGGGGAAGTTTTTACTTACCTATGTCTTCCTGGGTGAATTCGGGCAAGTACTCCGAGAACGAAACCGCACCGTCGCCGTCTTTATCGCGTAATTCCAACTCCCTCTGAGTCCTATAATGCAACCTATCAATGGCTTGTTGCGTCAGCCACACTTCCAGCTCCTTGGGCTCCAGCATTCGGTCTTGAGGATTCCTATCCAAAAGTGGGAACAGAATCATCAACCGAAGCCTCAAATTCAAACTCCCGTCATCGCTGAAGAACTTCTTTTCCTGTTCTTCAAGCTGAGTACGTGACCCATTCTCTACGGGTTCCTTCTCCTCCTCGGCAATCCTCTGCACCTTGGCCACCACCGGATCGAAGATCGGAGCCATCATTTGGTATCCCATGCGCCTTATATGGGCATGAGGCCCGTGGAAATGATATTTGCGGTCGAGTTGGGAAACGGAGAGACATCGGAAGAGGAGAAAGGTGAAGACGAAGGCGGTGGCTGCAAATGCAAAAAATACCACCGCCTTGGACATTTTAATTTCCGGTCTACCTGGTGTCTCCGCCTCCTCCTCCTCTTCCTCTGTCTCCCTCTGTGCGTAACACTGAAATTTGCTTGTGAAAGTTGGGGTAATGGAGGAAAAATCTATTTTGTGGTTCCCTTGTCTTCCCGAATTCCGTTATTTTGACGGTTAGGTCTGGGAGGCCAGTATTGGAGAGCTCCTCTGTAGATGGGGAGCCTCACTATTTGGATTCGGTATTTATTTTAATTAAAAATATATATGTAATTAAAATTATTGGCTAGGTTTCTGAATAAAATATTTAGAACATATTGTTTAGTTATTTATAAACATAAAATGGATATAATTCAGCTCAAAAATTGTCTTACTATTATCATATGAAAAAAAAAAAATTATATTTTCTATGTTCATTTATATTTCTAATGAAATATTTATCAATTATTTTTCTTGTATCCTCCTTCCTATCATTTACCCAACACCCTAACAAATATATAGGAGTTTTGGGAGTTGTTTGAAATGTGAATATTTAATTTTTAACGTCTGAATTCTTTCGTATAGGGAGTTATTTGGAAGGGGAATATTTCATTTTCCCTTGTATTCTATTTTTTCAGCGAGAAGCAACCTTAGAGTTTG
The DNA here is from genome assembly GCA_030378225.1 of Knoxia roxburghii. Taxonomy (NCBI): domain Eukaryota; kingdom Viridiplantae; phylum Streptophyta; class Magnoliopsida; order Gentianales; family Rubiaceae; genus Knoxia; species Knoxia roxburghii. Next base: position 2,866,093 of record CM059415.1, read on the forward strand.
TTTTCCCTATGAATCTCTTCGCATTCTCTGCTTCTTTAGCTATTGTGAATTTGTGATTTAGCGCCATGGCCGAAGATTGGACAAGAGTCGCACTGTTTGAAGTATGTCATTTACTAATGAAAATGGCGTAAACTCAAGTAAAACTCAGGAAACTAAGCCAACCAATAGCCAATCACAACAATAGTTTTATAACGTGTTTTTTTGATAAATGTCAAAGTAATATTAATTTAAAAAGAAACAATGAATATTTAGATAATTATCACATTAAATGATTTGATTATAATCTTGTGAGTATAAGATATAATTTGTCACCTCCAAAACCTATGAAAAAACCAAAAAATAAATAAATAAATAAATAAATAAATGGTAGAGGCTTTGTACAACTTATTAGCTATAAAATTCAATAGACGAAACCCAGTGGAAATACACTCTATATAAGCCCAAACTCTACAATCTTGTTAGAGTCTAGATTAATCTTCTAACGAATGGGTTTAATGTCTACACTCCATACACTTTTACAGCCCAAATAAGTGCAATAAAAATAAAAGACTTTTCTCTATCAACTAAATTGGTCTCACCCCTCTACATAAATTATTATTATTTTATTCATATTATAATTAAATAAATATAAATAGTTAATAATTAATATTTTTTTATTTACATTAATCTGCATTATATATATATATATTTATTTTTTACACATTAAAATTACTTTTCAATTATATTAAAATAATACATTAAGTAAGTGGTAATTGATCCTACCACTAATACGAGAAAGGACATTACTGGCTCTATCACGTCAGTGCAGAAATTTGATTGGTCCACATAATCAACCGTGACAACTTTCCACTCGTCAAATATTCAGACTTGCATGCATGCAACACCTCACCACTCCCACCTCCTATATAAATACACACCTTACCCGACTTTGGCTTCCAACACTTTAAAAAACCTTTCAAATTCTCGTACAGAGATTAACTGTTGTTGAGTAATTGGATTTGTGCAATCGGAGATGGCTGGAGTTTGGAGCAGACGTGTTTCCTCGATCGTCTTGGGATTATTGTTTACAGGTCAGTATTATCATCTACGTGTTATTTTTTTCCATGTTCATGTTTACGATTTTTGGAAATCCGATTAAAAGTATTAGTAACTGTTTTGAATCTTTATACCCGCCATGCAGTTGCAGTTGCAGTTGCAGTTGCAGTTGCAGTTGGTAGTTGTTCATTTGGAAAATTAATAATTTTGGCATAATGCACGTTTGAATCAATCTTTGTTGGCGCCAATTACTTTCAGATTTATTACTCAAAGAAACAAGTATGACCGATTTGATTTGATTACACCAAACCACATCGTGAATTTTCAATGAGAATATAAGAAAACCTTAAACTTATTAGGGAGAAATTTGTTCAAAAATACCATAATAAAAGTAATATAGAAGTTTTTTTACTAGGATCACCCACATAAGATCAAAGTAACATAGGAGTTTGTCACTAGGATGCCCTCTTCCTATCTTCCTATAGAACCCATGCTAATCCGGAGCGAAAAGACAACCTTAAACATATAAATAAAGTGATTACGATTCAACATTTTCTAAACATTTTCTAATTTTGTGAAGAGTGATAGTATGTGAAGGGTGTGGTTTTTAATCTTGAGAGAAGAGTGATGGTATGTGAAGGGTGTCCTTTCCAAAATTAGAAAATGTTTAAATTGTCCTCACTTTATATATCCTTAGGGTATACAGTATAATAATTGGTTTTCCATCAATGGAAAATAAAAATTGATTCAATTGGATACTTTTTATGAATATTGTTGTTCAATTATTTGATAACAAGAGTTATGACCAGAGTTATGAGAATATGTTTGTTTGGCATGTAGGAATCGTTGGTTTGATAGACTCACTCCTAACTATGGAGTTACTGAATAATTACAACAGTTGAATTTTGAATTTTGCGCAGAGAGCTTATTTACACTTGGCATTGCAAAAGAGGAAGCAACCAAGTTGGGAACTGTTATCGGAATCGATTTGGGAACCACATATTCATGTGTGGGTGTTTACAAAAATGGCAATGTTGAAATCATAGCTAATGATCAAGGTAACCGAATTACCCCTTCATGGGTTGGCTTCACTGATGGTGAGAGATTGATTGGCGAGGCAGCAAAGAATCAGGCTGCTGTTAATCCTGAGAGGACCATCTTTGATGTCAAAAGACTTATTGGCAGAAGGTAATATATTATTTGGTATGTATTGACAAGTTTAACATGGTTATATCTAATATTAGCTACAATTTTCAGGTTTGAGGATAAAGAAGTTCAGCGGGACATGAAGCTTGTTCCCTACAACATTGTCAATAAGGATGGAAAGCCATACATTCAAGTTCAAATTAAAGATGGAGAGAAGAAGGTGTTTAGTCCTGAAGAGATCAGCGCCATGGTTCTCACAAGAATGAAGGAAACAGCTGAAGGATATCTTGGCAAGACAATCAAGGATGCTGTTATCACAGTTCCTGGTGCTGGAAAATGAAGTTTTTTTTTTTTTTGGCTTCCATTGAATGTGTTGTTTCTAATATTTATTCATTCTATCTGAATGTGGCTGCAGCTTACTTCAATGATGCCCAAAGGCAAGCCACCAAGGACGCTGGTGTCATTGCAGGATTAAATGTTGCAAGAATCATTAATGAACCAACTGCAGCTGCCATCGCATACGGCTTGGATAAAAAGGGTGGTGAAAAGAATATCCTTGTCTTTGATCTTGGTGGTGGTACATTTGATGTTAGTGTTTTGACTATCGACAATGGCGTGTTTGAGGTTCTTGCAACTAATGGAGATACTCATCTGGGAGGTATTAACCAAACTGAAACTACAACTATTTGAATCGGATAAATGCCCGTACTGATTTAAATGGGAGATTGATTCTTGCTATTTCTAAAATGTCTTTGGTGAACTACTAATGTGCAGGTGAAGATTTCGATCAAAGGATCATGGAATACTTCATCAAATTGATCAAGAAGAAGCATGGCAAAGACATCAGTAAGGATAACAGAGCTCTTGGAAAACTGAGGAAAGAAGCTGAGCGTGCTAAGAGAGCTTTGAGCAACCAGCATCAGGTCCGAGTTGAGATTGAATCTCTGTTTGATGGTGTGGATTTTTCTGAACCACTGACCAGAGCTCGATTCGAGGAGTTGAACAATGATCTATTCAGAAAAACCATGGGACCTGTTAAGATAGCCATGGAGGATGCTGGTCTGGAGAAGCATCAAATTGATGAAGTTGTTCTTGTTGGTGGAAGCACTAGAATTCCTAAGGTTCAGCAACTACTCAAGGATTATTTTAATGGGAAAGAGCTCAACAGAGGCGTGAACCCGGATGAGGCAGTTGCTTATGGCGCTGCTGTTCAAGGTGTTATCTTGAGTGGCGAGGGAGGTGATGAAACCAAAGGTACTTCATTTTCATCCCCATCCAAACCTTGCCCCATTATAATTTAGCTGTGAATGTTGGAAAATCATTATTGTTTTATACATTAACCAGATGTTCTGCTCTTGGACTTGACTCCTCTCACTCTTGGAATCGAAACTGTTGGCGGCGTGATGACAAAACTGATTCCAAGAAACACTGGTCTCCCGGCAAAGAAATCCCAAGTATTCACCACTTATGAGGATCAGCAGACAACAGTCTCAATTCAGGTTAGTGCATATTCTTGATTGGATCAACAATCTTATATTGCATATTCTTGAATCCTAATCTAAGAAAGAATTGATTTGTGGAGGTTTTTGAGGGTGAAAGGAGTCTTACTAAGGACTGCAACCTGCTGGGGAAATTTGATTTGAGTGGAATAGCCCCAGCACGAAGGTAAATATTGTCATTTTCCACAGGGGAACTACTAGTTGTTTGTATGCATGTTGTTACATGAACTGCTTTTGTTGCTTGAACAGGGGAACAGCTCAAATTGAGGTCACATTTGAAGTTGACACTAATGGTATACTTAATGTTAAGGCTGAGGACAAGGCCTCAGGGAAAGCTGAGAAGATGACAATCACTAGCGAAAATGGTCGGAGCCAGGAAGACATTGATCGCATGGTGCGCGAAGCTGAAGAATGGGCAGAGGCTGACAAGAAGGTGAAAGAGAGAATTGATGCCAGAAACAGTTTGGAAACGTACATTTACAACATGAGAAACCAGATCAATGACGCCGACAAGTTGGCTGACAAACTGGAGTCAGATGAAAAGGATAAAATAGAGGCAGCGACTAAGGAGGCCCTTGAATGGTTGGACGATAGTCAAAAAGCAGAGAAAGAGGATTATGAGGATAAGTTAAAGGAGGTGGAATCTATTTGCAATCCCATCATAACAAGTGTTTACCAGAGGTCTGGAAGACCTCCTCCTGGTGCTGGATCAGAAGAAGATGATTCTCACGACGAACTATAGAAATAACTTGAAAGGGGTAGCATAGTACTGACTATGATTTTTTTATTTTCTGTTTTGGGTTTGGTAGAATGATTTTTTTTCTTCTATTTTCTGTTTTGGGTTTTGATCCATTACCAAAACTCAAAAGTGTACAGTTGGAAAATTTCAATTGCTGACGATACACTTTTGCAAAATTTCAACAGCTGAATAACCAATTTGGATTCATTTATCCATTACCAAAATTCAAAAGTCAGTTGCACCAAATCATAGTGGCAAAGGTAAAAGGATTATTAATGAATGGTGAGACTTACCAAAATTCAGTCCCATTGTAAAGAGCAATCTAAATAGCATCATTGACGAGCTTCGTTTTCTTAAAAAGCATAGTACACAAACCAAAAAGATGGAGTCAAATTTTAACTGAGATTTCAGCAATCAACGAATCCCTGCATACAGAAAAGTGAAGCAAGGCAAATCGGATGAGGGAAATGTGATCTATAACTATAATCCAATTAGTATATCACTAAGACAGAAGAGCTCCACAAGGCTCTGTCCTGACACTGTATAAAATGTACAAGGGCAAGATTTAGGTAACCAAACGATCATCAGTCTGTGACACTAGCTGCTCGCTGCATCCAAGGCCACTTAGATTCGGAAAGATCAGCTGCACAACTGCCATCACAGTCTTTTATTTCTATATCAGCATTATGCTTCACTAGAAGTTCGGCAAGAGCTGGTCTCTCACAGACAGCAGCATAATGCAACGCAGTTTGACCTTCATTATCCTGCAGCATGATGGGAAAAGAACTTGAGCCAGCAATTTGTTAAGCCTGAGTCTATCAAAGGATAGGCCGATACAACTAACTGTATCTTTCAAGTAATTGATAGTTGAGAAATGCTATTCCAACTGCCAGTATTACATCTGTCTTTTGTTAGTATACTCAAGTTGAAAGGAAGATGCATGATGTGTACAGCGGAGCGAACAATAAATCCATCCCTTTGCAAGGTGTAGAAGTTCAGAACAAAAAAAATATTATCTATACCTTTGCATTTACATCAGCACCCCTGCTCAAAAGCAATTCGGCAATATTCAGATGACCTCGATCTACAGCCCAATGTAGTGGAGTCCTACCCTCACTATCTGCCAACCATTGGGATGAAACTACATCAGATCAACGAAAGTAAATACAATGTCCAATTACCATTTCTTCAGTTCATCAACTAAATAAGGCGTGTAACGTTGGAAAGCATAATCACTAATTGTCTCTATCTGCTCACTTTCAAAAGAGGTATCCCAAAATATTCTGCTTAAGAAAAAATTAAGCAGTGAAAGAAATTCCTTAAGCAACCACAGCAATTTCTGCCCTTCAAGTCCATAACATAAAACAAGCATAATGATTTCTTCCCTTTGAAGTTTACAAAATAAGCAAGGTGAAATGAATTTCATGCCACTTAAAGAGAAACATAAAAATAGACACCAACCCTTAATGTTTACAGAAACACCATTCTCAATGCATTTGAGCAGATTCTCCTCGTCTCCTTCTCTTGCAAAACCATGCAAAGCATCCAATTTTCTGCACGAAAACAATTTGGTTCAGTTTATGATCCTAAATTTTCCTACCAAAATGACATGCAAAAACAAGCACAATAGAAGGAACAAATATGTTAAATAGGCTCAATGCTAGTACTTTTTAACAAATAAAGATATTATAGTTTCTATATGAATTCTATTGATCATGCAGAAGCCAAGGTCCAGAACAAATATGGCGAGGGACCTGACAGCAGGGGTATTCTTTTTAAAGGAGAGGTTAAATAGAGAGTATGTAACTGCTTATTCAATCCCTATGTTATCCATGATGAATATGAAGACTAACAGACAACATGATGGAAAACAAAAAAGCAAAAAAATTTTACGTCAATATTCATTGCATTGTGCCCTTGCTTTTTTTTTTTTTTTTTTTTTTTTTTTCTGCCCTTCCTTTGCCAAAAAAAAAAAAAAAAAAAAAAAAAAAGGAGCAAGGGTGCAATACAAAGACTACTTCTGAGAAAGAGAAAAGACTGAAAAGTAGCCACCTTAAAGACTCCCACTGAATGAGGTTAAAAAACATAACCAGAAAAAGAAACCAGACTTAAATTTATAAGGTGAAACATTCTAATCCTAAAGCATAAAAAATCCTACAGGTCATTTGTTGGTTCATCCTCGTAAACAAAGGTGCTGAAAACAGGTCCCATGGGTCCTTTAGATTCTGCACTCGAACCACCAATAGATTCTTGACGCTCCCTTTTCTGTTATAACCACATACAAGATAAGGACCAGCATATACGAATACATCCAGCAAATTTAAATAGTTAACGATTCCTACGGTAGCTGCACCACTAATCCAAGAAGGGTACAACTCAGTGACAATCTCGATATACTTCTGCATTGCTTCTTCAGGGGGCATAGCACCCAATTTCTGCCATGCTTGCCTGCCAAATCCCCAAAAACGTAGGCATTATTTTTCACCCTAATTGGCATTAAAAACACATACTTTAAAAGAACAACAACGAAATGGAAAGATGTAATAAAAAAGGTTGGACCTCGCCATTCATTCAATGAGCCCTTTAGTTCCCCATATTTCATTTGGAAAGCTTTTTAGTCCATAAAATAGACAATAAAAATGAACATTTTTAGTTCATTACATCTGAGAAGAAGTCATTCCATTATTCCTTCCCCAAGGACTAACAATGTTCATGTTCATTTGATATACTGGAGCATGAAAATGTTCATATTTATAAGAGGGACTAAAAAGCTTAATGAGATGCAATGGATAAAAAATTTTCAGGTTCAATCGGCCGGACTAGAAAGTTCATTCTATCAAATGAAATGAACAATTTGATTATCTAACTGGAAAAAAAGATAGTAAACAATCATCGCCCATCTCATTTGTGGGAACCGAGCAGGAATCTGATCAAGAATCATTCAAAGAAACTTAATTTAAGTTCAAAAACAAAAATTCTTATACGGACCACTTGGCACGGGCAGTCATCTTAAGAGCCGACGGTTGCGGTGAGCTGCAGGGTCCTTCGGTTGCAATCTTATAAAGACCATAGAGCTGCAACTGCACATCGTTGGAGACTTTTTGCGCGGACCTGTCAGCTGCAGTGGCAGCCACAAAGGCGGTGGCGGCACTAAATGCCTCATCCAGCTCAGTGCTTTCCACGCCCTCCCAATCACTATCACTGCCGCTACCGTACTCCTCCTTCTTCTCCGAACTGACACCAGCAACATTATCATCCTTGTTCTTCTGGTCTTCCGAAACCCTAGAATCCGATCCCGCAACTACTTGTGACGGAATCGCGGATGGTTTGGAATCGGTGTAAGAAGAAGACGAAGCAGCTAGAGCATCGTTGGGATCGCCACGGGTGACACGGAGATTGTCCTCCCGGAAAGCGAAGATCACGGAGAAGAGCTTGGCCAGTAGATAAGAGAAGATAAGGCCAAAAAAAACTGACTGAACGAACGGTTGCCACTCCTCCATTCTCTGCCTCTCTACACTCTAATCTCCTTCCTAAACCTCTCGCCTTCCTGTGTATCGGAGTTGGAAACCCTAAAAATTAAAAATCTGCGGAGGAACCCTAATATTCTGGAGATAATTAGAGAAAAGGGCGGTCGCGAGGTGGCGGATGGGACTGAAAGCGCTGTCCGGACTCCGAGATGGGATGGGAGTACTTGCGTGTAGAAGAAAATTGGAGGGGGATGGAGATTCTGTTTCGTTGAAATTACAGAAATCAACCCTAATTTTCCTTTCTATTGCGCATCGGCCCTAACAACAATCACAAATTCAGACCCAATCCAAAATTGTCGTTTTATTAGCCATAAAGGAGCTCTATATAAAATCATAACATGTGATCCCAGCTAATTATCAATTAATTAGGCATCAAGGCGTTAAGTTTGATGATCTGATTGTGATTAGTGACTCTAATTAAAAGGGTTTAAGGAAAAATAAGAGATATCTCCATTGAATTGAATTGTGTGGAAAATTACATATTCTTCTACCTCTAAGGCAAAATATATTGTTTTCTTTATATATATATATATATATATCCCACCAGCTCCCTTGGCTTCCTGATCAAAGATTTGAAATGGCATCCCAAATTTTGATCTTTAGTCAGTATTTGCAGTTGCCATAGCCTGAAATTTCAATTCCAGAAGCTGAGTTATTATTGATTCTTAGCAGCTTAACAAGATAAAAAAAAATTTTAGTTAGAAAATGATGAATACTTGGATCAGTTCTGGTGATGGCTCCGGTTCCTCTGAAGTCACAGTCATAGTCTTTCTTTTCTGTAGCTTGATAGTATACATTCATGGCGAAAGCAGCATGAGCGCGAACGGTGTTGGGAAAATAGCACTCGCCCCCTTCTTGGATGGATGTGCAGTCCAAACCCAACCCACAGACATAATCAATATTGTTCTGCAATGCATCTTCTTCTGCTCCACTCTTTGGTAGACACCATTGTTTCTTCCCGGATGAAGATGAAGATGAAGGCGGCATGGGGGTTGCAGCTTTCGGAGGAGTCGGTGGAGGGAAAGAAGGGAAATTTGCCTTAGCCTGCCAGAGCCAATGTTACAAAACCAATCAAGCAAGCAAATGGATGATGATGAATACAGTTAGTATCAAGAAACAATAATGGTGATGGTGGTGGGGATTATCGGCTGTGGTGGTGGCTACCGTGGGCCTGAGGATTCCTATGTCGTAGACAGGAGTCATGTCTGGCTGGAACAGGCCGAAGTTTCTCTCGCAGGTTGGCCCTGGTTTCTGATCTTCATTGAAGAGAGCAAAAATGTATGTTTCGAATGTTTTGTTGGGCATCAGGGGAGTCCCCATCCCAGAATTCACATGTTGCATCAGCTTTCTGTTGTATTCAGCTGCTATTTCAACATCAACACCAACTTGTCCTGCATCTCCTTTGGAAGGCCAGCCGGTTTCGGCTATGACAATCTCCAGATCAGAGAAATCCAGGAGTTTGAGTGCAGAGAACACAGCATCCAACTGCCCATCTAACATGTTTGTGTAAGTTTGCTTTGTGTTCTCATCGAAAGAGCCTGAATTCGACCTGAACAGAGCATATTCAATAGTGTCGGAGGAGCAGCCGAAAAATGGATATGCGTTCACCATAAAAGGAGAATCCGTGGCCCTCAGGAAGCTCAGCAAGGGCTTAATGACATGAGAATCGTAGCCCTGTCTAAAGCTTCCACTGGATGGTGGACTCGAGCTTGCCAGAATCCCTAGTGAATGTGGGGTTGAAACTTTGATACGATGGTCCAGAGACTCTCCAACCAGGGCAGTATGAAGGGTCTGCATTGCTGGGACAAGACTGTTTATCAACAATTTGTCAGTAGTGGAAATCACTTCGTTCCCAACTAGAATCCGGACAATATTGGTGGCAGGAACATGAGGTTGAATCATAGTTTTGATCCATTGCTGGGCAAAACTCAGCTTTGTCAGCCGCGGGATTTGATCGTTCGGAACAGTCACCGTGATAGCAATCCCAGTATGAGCAAACGCCGCCACGATTTCAGGGTTGGCATCAAAGAGCCTCACACGGTTGATAATGGTGGACTCAAGGAGAAAATGAGCAACTTGTGCTGGAGGAGGAAGGTTGTCTGCCACTGTGCCATAGTTGATACCAATTGTCCCTTCAGTTCCTGCACATAATTACAAAGATCAACAACGTTAAAACATTCCAGTCCATTATTCCAACCACATCTTTTATAGTAAAGAGATTGCAGTGACACCTTGAAAGCCTATTGAGGCAAGAAGCATTAGCAAAACTCCACCAATAGCCCCAACTACAGAGGTGTCCCAATTGCTAGCCATTGTTTTGGTTTAGTTTAGATAGAACAAGTCAGGAGGAGTGGTCTAATAATGGTGATTGATGGAGGGCTAGCAGTAGAATTAGGGCAAAGCTGCAAAGGAGATGACTTCTGACAATTGGGATTCTTTTCTTTCTAATTGAGTATTTCTTGGAGTAAAGTTTAAGATTGTGTCAAGAGAGAAGACAAAAAAAAAAAAAAAAAAAGAATATTTGGATAGCCCTCCTTCTAGAAATGACTTGGAATCTATATCCTTCCTTTCTTGGATCACTAGGCTAAATAAAGGCTGCAATACAAACCTCTCAAAAGATCATTGCGTTTGTTCTTCTTCCCAAAACCTGGACATAATGAAAACTGAAAAAAGTTGATCCACAAGACAAACTCTGGAGTTATGAATCTGTTAAAGAAACTATTAGTAAACTGGATACCCCTTCATGTCATATACTCAACGTTACATTAACAAAAGTGAATTCCTTTTTATTTTTTGTTGGGTTTCACACAAATTTTTGTTCTTGGAGAAAAAAATTGATCCAAGGAAACATTAAAATAAAGGAAATTTATCGGCATCCTAAAGTAGCTCTCCCATCTTCAGTGATGGTTGTATTGGTGCAAAGCTTTTGCAGGTCTATGTAGCCAATGATAGTATCCTCAAACACTGCATCTTGGAGTTGAGCATCGGTGAAAGTTGATCCAGATAACACAGTGTTCTTGAACAGAGCTCCTTGGAGATCGGCTTTGTCGAAGATCACCCTATCCAGAACTGCATTAGAGAAATCTGTACCTGCAAACAATGCAGCTTTCCTCACTGTAATGTTCACTGTCTTCCTCAAAATCTTTCGCATGATTTAATCATGCAAATGACCACCAACCTATTCTCTAACTGTTAAGCAAATGCCAGGTGATAATATAAGCAGAAATGGTCCGCATTGATATGAAGCAAGATTGACATTATATCATCAGCCCAGGAGTCCATTAAGATTACAGATTATGCTTCAGGAATGACTACGTTAATCAACACAAATACAGATAATTAGTCTTTCTGGACACTTAGGAGGCAGCTACTTCATCTCATTTCCCGTTTTAGCAAACAAATTTGTACATTTTCAATGCAAAGTTCATCTTTTGAGAACACAATTTCACACTTTCGAACAACAACCAAAAGCAAACTGAGCATCCTATATTCAGCAGGGTACAAAAACAGAATTAACTTGCACAGGTTTTTCAGGATCACAAAGGTTAAACTAACAGGAGGAGGAGGGGGGAAATACCCTTAAAGCTGGCTCCAACAGCATAGGCCTTAGACATAACGACTTCAGTCATGTCAGCCCCATCAAATTTAGCACCAGACACGAGTGCTGCAGACAGAGACTTGCCCTTGAGGTTGGACTTGTCATTTGTATAATCACAGAAACGAAGATCAAGAGGCTTATCATAAACACCATTGGCTTGACCGATTGTGTTCCCCACAAATGCACGCTCGCACCTGTTGGGCTCTGTTGACAATGGCGGCAACCTAATCTACATGATCGATTCATCATCAAATCACAGTAATTCATCATTATTTCCAACGACCCAAAACCAGAAAACATAAATGATAAAAATGAAACTACAGAAGCAATGTACATTAGCAGCAATGACTGGTGAAGAAGTAGTGACTGCCCAAACAGCGAGGGCGCCGCAAGCTACAGTCCTGAGTTGCTCGAACGAGGAACCCTGATGATCGTCTGCTCTTGAATCTGCCAGAAAAAATTGAACCCCTTAATTTATACTCGATGAATCGAGCATTTAGTATGTGGGTTGAAAGTAATTTACCTGAACATTTGATCTGGATGAAGGAGTGAGATGAAGGAAGGTGGGTTCTTGTTCTTCTTCCATTTCCAGTCCCAGGTAATAATTTGTGGGAAATTGGGATTGAATTTGAGAGGGACGCCATTTTAGTTCGATATTTCTAGAATTGTTTCCATTTTTTGGGGAAATGTCTACAGATTTATCCATTCAGTCATTCATTCATTCGTGCAGCTGCAGGTCCACCCAAGCAGATGGATTGATTCAGATTGAGTTGCAACAACACACGTATCTCCAATTCATCACCTCTGACGTGGCTCCCCGTCTTAAAAAAAAAAAATTACTAATTTTATTTTGAAATAATAATTTTTTGAATTATATTATTTTAATTTTAAACAATTATTAATTTAAAACTCATACAAAACTTCACTATATATTTGAAACATATTTTGAAATTTTAATTTTGACAAAGAAAAAGTATAACTTAAAACTTAACTAGAATAATAAATCATACCGACCCACCCTAAGCACTGTTTTTACTTTTCCTTTCCTTTATTTTGCTTTTTTTTTTTTTTTTTTTGGCGATATTTTGGTTAAAGTTGCATAGATAAACACAAAACCCAATTCAAATTTCAAATTTAATAAAATATATAATGAATTTAATCCCAAGTCAATCTAAATATTTATTGCTTCAAAAAAAATCTAAATATTTATTTGTTATTATAAATTTCCAATAAAAATAATAAAAATTTCTTTTTCAGAAAAAATATTACAAATTTACAGTTTTACCCCGATAAATAAAAATTAAGAAAAAGGCATGAATTTTGCATTTACATGATTTGCCTCAATTTTATATCAAAATATATGCTTCCAATTTGAATAGTGATTATTAAAAAGAAATTATTCCTAAAATGTAGAAAATTCTATTTATAATGTAAAAATTAATTATTTTAAAAAGGAAGTAGAAAAATTATATTTAAAAAAATTTAAAATGAAAAAAGGAAATTCAGAACGTTCATTAAAAGGATAAATGTGTCACGTAGAATTCTCCTTTCTTTTCTTTTGAATATTATAATGACCAAATATTCCCCCGATAAACGCTGGTTAATTGCGTCATTAGTCCTCTAATTAATCCTCTCACCGGAAAAAGTCAAAAATACAAGAACCAGATCCTGGCTGGGTCCAGCTCCATTTCTTCGCCCCTTCCTCTTTCGCCATAGCCAAAATCTCATCGCTTTATTCTTCTCTCTTCTGAAAATGAGTGATCAAAACATGGATAATTCTACCTACGAAAAGCTGGACGGCCTGGCGAGGTGGTTCGGGATGAGCGTCGCCTCCGCTTTCTTCGCCTCCCTCGAGCGCTGCTCCTGCGTCAACCTCACGACCTCCGAGTCCGACGACGAGGACGAAGAAGAGGCCAAGGATCGCCCTCTCATGTTCACCAACCTCCGTTCATCCTCCATGGCCTCCTCCACCGTCAGCAGTAATGCTTTTAACCAGCCTTCATCTGTCGACAATCTCCCCGTCTGAGATCTTTCCAAATCAAATTTTCAGATCGATGGAAGATTCATACCTCTTTTGGTATTACTATTAGGTTTTTGTTTTTGATTGTTCTGTAATGTTGTTGTCGTAGATGTGTGGTTTTGGAATGGATTGGCCTTGGAGGACTAAATTATGTGGATATTATGAATCATATGAGTATAATTTTATCATATTTTGTTTTCTTTCTTTGATCGGTAGCTCTGATTTGCTGTATATTATAGGGTTTTCGCAGGAACGCTAATTTTCTGCGGGATTCTTTTGTTGCCTTTTCGAATTGTACGTACGAGTATTTAGTTTTAAGGCTTTTATAACTGTATTTATTGGCAGTTCAACGAAATTTATCGGATTTTTTTTCTTGTTTAAGTTTTTATAACCTGAGTGAGATAAATTCATTGTTCTGTTTTATCTATTTTGGTAATCCTCTTGACAGACAACTGATGGGATTATAAATGATCAGAATTCATAATTCACATGGATAAATCCATATTCACTTCAGCTTGTAGAATCTTATGTGGAGATTGTATTTCGAATAACCAATAACGTTGCTGGCAGCATAAATGGTGTTGTACCTGTGGACATTCATATGCAGGGAGATGATTAACAAAAAGAACAAAATAGAGTTAGTTTAATGGCTGCCAATGCCACTGGCATGACTTGGAGTCTATTTCAACTCAAAATATTGTGTCATTTTCTTCGTAAAATTGTTATTGTTGACACTGACAACAGGATAAGAAGGTTGGCAATTGATGAGCAGGTGGTGCTAGCTTATAGTTGATGCCATGAATCTTGGTTGATTGTGTCAACAAGATAAAAAATGGGAATGAAGCTCATGAATCTCTCTTTGTGAAATGTGTTTACTCTTGGTCAATAATATTTACAAAGAAATGTACCTGGATGACAATGTTTGTTGTTCAATAGTATCTTACTTCCAACTGGTTGTTCTTCTATCTGGGAAACCTCAATGGTAGCTGCATAGAAACTGGTCAGTGCTCCACTATTTTTCTGTATATTTTGGCATTTCACCATATCTGCCTCACTGGCTTCATCAATTAATTAGATATTTAGATGATGGCTGATATAGTTGATGCCAATTCGGTTTATTAATATCTATATGATATGCCTGCTTTTTGGACTTGTTGCCAGTTTTTTCCCTTTCAATTGACCATGTTCTAGCTGTCTACTATTAATTGTTCTTGTAAGGTGAGTGTATGCTCTGTGTCTAACACGTATTTGGTGATAAGGATCTATACCTATTCTTGATCTGACATATTTGGAGAGGGGCAGGGGAGAGATGATCTTTGGGATAGTGTTAACGATTTGAGGTCTTTGAACTGCGGCATCGCATTCTAGCATACTTAAGATCTAATCTGTTATCGTGTTGAACTGATCTTGCTCCTTTAGACTGTTTTTTATCGATTTCATCTTGCTCTTTGTCTAGTCTAGTGATGTGGATGTTGGGAGAGTTGCATTTACTCTCAAACTTACCAATATGCGTAAAAGTGTGTTTGTATTTACCTCATTTATCTATGGAGAGTGTTTGATTCTTCTGTGCCACATCCAATGTTCTCTGTCTTATGGTTTTCGAGTTTATTATGGAAATGATGTCTACTGCTAACCCTGTTTGAAAGCAGTTGGCAATCATGAAATAGACAAGAAAATATGCTTGCGGCCACCCTTGAAAAGTGCTCAAGGCGGGGGTTGTTCATGTCCGTTGCAAAAGAAGCAAAGCATGGTGTGTAACAGCTCCAGAAAGAAGTCAATCAACCGAAATATGATTAAGCTTATTAGGTACTGTAAACAGCTATAAAAGAAGAAGTGGGCAGTCGCTCATGGACAAAGGGAATTCAATGGAGATGGTGACCTCAATTAAATCAGCAACACAAAAAAGGCTTACGTTAAAGTAAGTTAAGCACATTTTCATTTGGCGCATTATATGGTCACATGGCCATGACACACCAATTTGCAGACAGGAAGAATCAATGAGCCCCCAAACCTCTCTGGAATTCAATTCGCTGCAATTACTGTAACCGGGCCTAATCGAATATACATCATTTTTGTAGCTATTTATCAATGGAGGAAGAATAAATAACGGTGGCAATGAACAGCGGAAGTAAATGAAGCCCAGAAGCGGTGGGCGTTTTTTATTATGGCAGTGAAAGTCCGCCAGTTTACATTCGAAAATGTGCAATAATTTTGAGGCGAAATGTGGGAACTGTACAGAAAGAGAGAGCGGTGATTTATGCAAAATTACAATACAAATAGGGTTAGACATAGCACTTGAGTGCGGTCATGTTAGAGCAACTCCAATCGTACGCTAAAGTAGCGTTTTCCCCAATTTTGGCGTACGAAGCATGCTCCAACGCATACTGCAAACGGTACTGTAAAATTGGGGGGAGGAGAGAGGGACGGTAAATGTAGCGTACGAAGAAGATGCCTGTATCCCTGTAGAAGTGGGGTTGTTTTATTTTTTTAATATTTTTTTCACCACTATATTTTCTTTTATCTTTTTTTTTTAACTCTTACTTATTTCCATTTCTTTCATTTTAGTTTTTTCACAACTACATCAGATCATAGAATACTTGACATCAGATCAACTGACTATAGATATCAGATCAAGAATTTAAAAGAAACCATACAGCAGAACTAAAACATACTTAACAAGGGAGATCAGATCAGGATTATATAGACATCAGATCAGCGTATACTTGACATCAGATCAACTGACTATAGATATCAGATCAAGAATTTAAAAGAAATCATACAGCAGAACTAAAACATACTCAATAAGGGAGATCAGATCAGGATTGTATAGACATCAGATCAGCGTATACTTGACATCAGATCAACTGACTATAGATATCAGATCAAGAATTCAAAAGAAATCATACAGCAGAACTAAAACATTAAAATTTATTATTGTCATCAAAAATATGGCAGAAATCATACAATAGAACTAAATACATTAAAATTTATTATTGTCATCATATAGCCCGCTTCCACTCCCACCAATGTTATTAAAGTCAACTCCAAATATAACATTTGATGAATATGAAGCTTGACTTGCTCTTGCATTAATAATGTTGGTTTGACAGTCTATAATATAAGCACGGCGAGCAGGATCTGCAATTTGATTTGGGTCTTGAGACATAATTGCAAAATTCAATTTCCGGTTCTCCATCTCCATCTTTTGTTTCTCTATCTCCATCTCCATCTCCATCTTTTTTTTCTTCATCTCCATCTTATTTATGTGCCTAAGCCTCCTCTCTTCCTTCATTTCGTGTGTACTTTCTTGTGCTTTCTTGAACATCTCTATAAGATTCATATTATGTTGTGTAAGATCATTTAAACGAGACGTATTTGATTCATCAACTTTTCTTTTTGATTTAGCCTTCTTCATTCCAATAGGTCTTTCGGATGGAGAGCCGCCTGCATCAGGACTAGATAAATTAAGAGAAAACCCTGAAAGTCCCGGTGATTCTGGTACACGTGTTTCCGGAGGAGTCGGATAATCTGATTCAAATATATTGTACTCCGAATCTTGGCTTTGGTAATTCTGTCTTGCTATTTGCACATCATCATTGAATTTTTCATAGTCCTTGAGAGTGTCCCAAACATGATCGAACTTAAACCCATTTTTAAAATCAGAATCCTCCATCATCATCAATTTTGCTCTATTCATCTACAAGAAATATACATATAGAATTAATTCAACGAATACAAAATATATAAAAATTTTAACATAACATTTTGTTATGTACTTACCGCATCTAATGGTGATATACCACTTGGATGTAGGCGCTCGATTTGTTTCATGCATGCTAATAATTTTCGTACTGCTTTCTCAATAGATTGCCATCGTGATTGCAATGACCTCGTACTACGATTCTCCCAATCTTTGGCTTTGATCTCATGGTAAATTCTGTCAACTCGTTTCCAAAAATTATCACCACTTTGATATCTTCCAACAGCAGGATCTTGCGAAATCTGCATATAAGCTGTGCAAAGATTTAAATCTTCCATTGGGTTGTAGTTGCCAGCTCGTGATGCTGTGCTTTTCTTTGAAGAAGACATGATTATTTCGTGGGTGAGTGTTTATGCGTGAAACATTTCATATTTATAAACGTGAATTATTGCATATAGATGTATAAAATGTAATATAGATGTTTTTTTTTCTATTGTATGATTTATGTTATATTCTTGATCTGATGTCTATTGTCTGTTGATCTGATGTCAAGTATACGATGATCTGATGTCTATATAATCCTGATCTGATCTCCCTTGTTAAGTATGTTTTAGTTCTGCTGTATGATTTCTTTTAAATTCTTGATCTGATATCTATAGTCAGTTGATCTGATGTCAAGTATACCCTGATCTGATGTAGTTGTGAAAAAACTAAAATGAAAGAAATGAAAATAAGTAAGTTTTAACAAGGGAGATCAGATCAGCGAATACTAGACATCAGATCAACTGATACTTGACATCAGATCAACTAATACTTGACATCAGATCAACAGACTATAGACATCAGACCAATAATTTAAAAGAAATCATACAATAGAATTCACGGGTAGTACAGTAAAGATTCGAAATTCACGGGTGCAATTCTTTCTTTTACTTTTTTCTATCATATCAACATACTTGATATCAGATCAAGAATCATTCAATAAAGCATACAATATAATTCACGGGTGCTACAATAAAGATTCGAAATTTATATATAAATGTCAAGCAATGCAAACTCGAATCCATACCAAATTTCTCATTTCAATTCTTTCTTTTTTTTTTGCAATCATGAATTATGATATTGGCAACCCTTCTAATATCAATTCTCAAGACAGTTCACCACCTCAATCTTCATCGAGTTCGTCAAGTTCGGAAGAGTTCGAACAAGAAATTCGTAGATTGGAGTTACAACAAATGCTCATACTTCAGACGATGCAAGCAAATAATGCAGAAATTGCGCGTATTCTTGAGCAAGAAAATATCCAAAGGATTAGTGGTGGCTCAGTTCGAGGGCACATAGTGATAAATCGTGATCGTGAAGGTGCGCATCTTAATTTAGTACGTGATTATTTCTCTCAAAATCCATTGTATGGTGACGTTGAGTTTCGCCGAAGATTTCGCATGTCCAGAAGTTTGTTTCTTCGTATTATTACCGCTGTTAAAAATCATGATAATTATTTTGAACAACGAAGAGATGGTCTAGGCAAGCGTGGATTATCAACGCTTCAAAAAGCAACAGCTGTATTCCGAATGTTAGCATTTGGTATCCCAGGAGATCTAACAGATGAATATATTAAAATCGGTGAATCAACAGCAATGGAAAGTTTGAGGAGATTCTGTCGTTCTGTTATTGAGGTCTTTTCAACGCAATATCTCCGATTGCCAAATGAGAATGATATTGCAAGACTTCTTTATGTAAACGAGCAACGTGGTTTTCCAGGAATGTTAGGTAGTCTTGATTGTATGCATTGGAAGTGGAACAAATGTCCGACAGCTTGGGCAGGACAATATACTGGACGTTCGGGATCTCCAACAATAATTCTTGAAGCTATTGCCGATTATGATTTATGGATATGGCACGCTTATTTTGGTATGCCCGGTTCTAATAATGATATCAATGTGTTGGAGTCATCTCCTTTACTTTATAACATGGCTCAAGGGATTGCTCCTACTGCTCATTATGTCATTAATGGAAAAGAGTATCATATGGGATACTATTTGGCTGATGGCATTTATCCAAAATGGTCTACAATTGTTCAAACAATTCGTAATCCATATCAAGAAAATCATAAGTACTTTGCAGAAAGACATGAGGCATGTAGAAAAGATGTGGAGCGTGCTTTTGGGGTCCTACAATCTAAATTTGCTATTGTTGCAAATCCGGCACGAATTTGGGATAAGAAGGTGTTGCATGATATCATGATTGCGTGCATTATCATGCACAATATGATAGTGGAAGATGAACGAGATCTGAATGCACCTATAAGAGATGCAAACGAAGCTCCAACGCCTGATGTGCAAATGATACCAAATGGTAATAATCGATTTGATCAATTTCTCACTCGGTACAGACAAGTCAAGGACAAAAATGCACACTTTGAGTTAAGAAATGACTTAATAGATCATTTATGGGCACGTCGTGCTTACTTATCGAACTAAGAAATAAGTTATGTTGTACGTTTTACCTATTTTATTTCGTTATAAAACTAAATCAATACAATTCATATGTTCATTATTATTATTATACTTAATTTTATACAAATTATTTTATTATTAATTAATATTAATTATTTTAAAATATAATTTAAGATTAAATCACTAAATTTGCCGATATAGATATTTTTCTTCAAAAATATAATGTGAATGAGTAAAAAAATTATAGTGATATAATAATAAAAAATACAAATACTTGTGAATAAAATATTATTATTACTGTAAAATAGAGTTGTTGGGTTGGAGTGAATGTACTGTAAAATACTGTAGATACTGGATTTTAGAGTTGACTGTACTGTAAATTGGAGTATGTGGTTGGAGTTGCTCTTAGTGCCAACAAAATGGGCTACTTAGCATATGCTACTAGGGACCTCAAATGGATGCCGACGGAAAATAACCAAAATCAAACTCAGCAATATTTTTTTAAAAAAATCCATGGGGTGGGTCATTTCTATAGTTCTAACAACAAACAAGAGCTTCCCCGCAATGGAAAATGGCCCACGCTTCTCAATATCCCCAGCTCAAAGTTCCCATGGGGGAATGAAATGGCAGACAAACAACCTCAATCATTCAGAGGACAAGCCATCAAGAACCAATTCAAAGATGATGAAGAGCATCATCATCCCACTTATTCTTCCTTAACAAATTCCAGCCACCAGCACAAGCCCCCCCCAAATCCACAGAACAAATGGTAGAGGTTGTATAAGGACCCACTGGATTGGATCCTCTTCTCCTAGAGATAGATATGCAAACTGACTTCCCCCCTTAAAGTTCATCTTTTTACAGACCAACCTTGTATCAACACTTCTTCTCTCAATTATAATGAATCAAAGAATCCTAAACTTCCTGTGTCTCAACAGGGCAGCTGAGGTTACATCAATTGTGCCATGAGTAAGCCCCCACCTTAATCACTCACAGTATCATTCATTCATTTACCTGGAAAGATGACAAGGGACCCTCCTTCTCAGAAAGAAAGACATTCTGACGTCAAGTATCCAATCCATTCTGAGATAACGAGAAATCCCGTCAGCCAATGTACAATGCCCAAGAAAAACTTTCTGCCAGATCAGGCTCCGGATTGGGGGGGGGGGGGTTATTGCTGATGAAGAGGTGGTGGACACCAAAAAAAAAAGTCATCCACTTCTGTCAATAGCCAGAAACCTTTTTCAAGTAAGAATTGGCAACCCATAATTGTGGAATGATCTGATTCGGCCATCCCAACCTGCAGTAACAATGACCATACCCCAGGCATGGGAACTGGACGAACTCTGGAAAGAAGTCTTCAGAAACTTGAATTGAGATTTAGACATAGTGGAAGCGACTGTCTGAGAGCCTGAATTGGGAAGCTTTTCCTCAGGCCAAGTTGCGGATCCCCTGGGTATCGATTCCAAAAAGAACTCCTGACCCAGAGAAAAACATGTAGGAGAAAAAGGTAAACTGCCAGTGGGATTCTGATCATATCCACATAATTGGTGGATATCGCCTGAATTTCCACTTTTCAAGCCTGACCAAGGAGCTACTACAGAGGCATCGCCAGGGAAGCACTCAAATGATCTTACAGTTTTTGGTTGAGATGGAGACAAGTCATCATCCAGATCAAAGGAGTTCCACTTATATACATTAGAATCCTCAGATGAAGAGATCATATGTTTCCCATCTGATGTGAAAGAAGCAGAGATCTGATTTCCAGCACTTCTGGGACCTAAAAAGAAGAGCAAGAAAAAAGAAAATCAGAAACAGTAAGAGACCAAACTAGGAGTTTACCCGAGACTTCAGCACATTCAGAATGGGGCAAACATTTTAATGGCGTACACATTCATTTTTGGTCATTTAAACGCATCTAATATCAAGGTTCTCTACATGTCCAAACAAGCATTTAACATGAGAGTCAAATTGTACATGAACACATCAACAAGTATTATGACACAAAACAAAGAATGATGCATGCACATACCTTTGTATTTCCTAATCACATTGCTGCCACTAAGGATTCTGACTTGAGAGTCAGCACAAGTAACTAATACTTTACTGGAATCTTTTGGAAAGAACTGCAAATAAATAAAGAAGAGAGAAAAAGCATTTATGAGAAAACAGAAGAAATGGATGAAACCAACCAACACAATTTGAAACAAAATTAGGTGACAGATGATAACCTGAAAGCTGGTTATCCTTTTGCAGGGGGATTTCTTCTTCGCAGTCAAGCAAATTGGAGCCTCCAGCTGCAAACGATTATCTAACACAAGCAAAAGCTGAAATAAAGATACATGACTTGTTTGCCAGGCATGTCCAATCACACAAGAGAAAATGATGCATACTAATGCCACAACAATAAAATTATGATTGCTGGGCCATTCAACTCTTGAAAATATAGTCTATTTCATTGATAATGCAAAAGGGTTTGAATGTTACACATTATGACCTTTGAATGAAAAGTTCATTAGTCAAATCTATAGTTGCACATATTCAACATATTGGGAAGACCATGAACCACAAATGAAAATAACAGTGTTTAATAATGGTTGATAACCTTCATATTTGAATATATCAGGAAGTTGTAACATCGAAAAATGGCACAATAAGTTGAGACAGTAATGGTTACATCCGCATCAAAGTCAACAAGGAACAATCTTTTCATGTCATCATATTCATAGATAACACCCACTAATAACAAAGACAAAATAGAGTCTCACCTGCAACACTGAAAAACCGACAGGTGCCTGTCATTGAACCAATAATCCCTCCCTGCAAAACCAGATCAGTTGGTGTGTTGGACTATGAAACAATTTTGTCCTTCAGAAAAACAAAAGATAGAATTGCAGACCTCTCCATCAGGGCGATAACAAACAGCAGTGACGATGTCTCTTATATCAGTCCAATCAACAACTCTGCTGGCATTAATATCCCAAATACGAACTTTTCCATCAATTGAACCAGTAAGGAAATAGTTATCGTTCACAGGGTTAAATTGAGCACAAGTCACTGCATAAAAAGGAATTCAAAAAAGGACAAGAATATGTTACTTGCTTATTTATATTCACAAAGTACCCAAATTAACTATTTCATCGGTGAGTGCCAACATCCAAACAAATGGTTAAAGAAAAGCCAAGTCTGTACCATAATTACTATGAGGAAAGACATTGAGGCATTGATCACATCCAACTTTCCACAACCGAACAGTTTTATCAACAGAGGATGAAAGTAAGCACTACAAAGGCAGAATTAAGGAAACACAGATTATTAACATTATAAACTCCTTCAAAGATAAATCTTGGTTAGTAGTAAATGCCAAACTCACATTGCTCTTCGACCATGAAATATCCAAGACTTCAGCGGTGTGTCCTCGAAATTCATGCAATGGTTCCTCCAGAATGCGAAAGACCTTTGGAGGAAAGATGATGCAGGCAGAGTCTGAAGTTTTTCTCATACTCTTTGGTTTACTAATTTTCTCTTTATCAGCCACAAGAGGTGCCAATTCAGAAAGATGGTTCACCGTAAAGTACAAGCAAGACGGATCCATATCTGGAACATCAATATCATCAGCCCTTTCATCTTCAACCACTTGCCAAACTCGAACAATCTTATCTTCTCCAGCACTGGCTAAATACTGACCATCGAGACTGAACTTCATTGTCAATATCGATCCCTCATGAGCCTGGATATTTTGCCCCTTGAACAGAGCAGAGAGTTCCTTCATTCGCTTCCCATTGTTGCGAACTTTAATTCTCTTAACCTTAGTGCCAACAGCAGGTATGGAGCCACTGTTCCCCCTGTTCTCAGGGTTTCCTGGTTCAGCCATCAAGCAAGTCATAGAACGTATTCTCCGCAAAAAACGACCCTTCAATCCAACAGCAATTGCACCATTGCCACAGCCCTCATTCTGTCTGTTCACATGCTGCTGAGACACAGCATGTACATTGGTGCAGTTCGGTGCCTCTTGAGGTGTATGCAAATGGTTACTTTTATTCGTGCTCTGGTTATAGTCTGCCTCCATATTATTTCCATTACACTCTATCCTGTAATCTGAATTGCAGCTTGCCAAGAAATTCCTATTGGAGCCCAATTGCCTGATTGAATCCAATGCATCCGTGGACCAACTTGACATAGATGATCGGCTTGAAGAAAATTCATCTTCAAAAATCGAGTTTCTTAAAACAGCACCACTCTTCTCCATTACTCTACCAGTGCTTTGCCTAAAAATATCTATATCAATACACTCGTCCTCTCCAGCATCATCAGACAAATTAGCACCCATCCAGCTGAGGAATTTGTTCCTGCGCTCTCTAACGCTTCTGGGACTTCTGATCCATACATCATATAGAAAGTTACCGGACTCCCAATTTTCAACCCCAGAGTCAGAATCTCGAAAGCTTGAGCAGCAGCTAATATCTGAATCTGATACTGATGCAATATTCTCCTGGGCGTCAAAGAATCGACATTCGGAATTGACATCATCATCGTCCTCCTCATCAACGAAGCTGCCCATGATTTCTGGGGTTCAACCCATGAAATCCCTGGTCAAGAAAGCAACCTTTTTTTAAGCCTTAGCCAATGTGGTAAACGCCCACCAATATAAAAACCTATATATATAAAATAATAATTGGGAAAAAGAAAACATCATAAGATGTACTACTATTATAATAGAGTATAAACAACAGACAAGTAACACAACTACCAAGATCAGTAAAAACAGAAAAATAATACTCTACGCAGCTTTTACTCTTTAGCATAACCCAGTAAAGATTACCACTACTTTTAGCACCAAAAAAACATAAAATATGAGCAATAGATCCAACATGGATCCCAATCCACACCCATTGAACCTGGTCTTCCTCAAAAAAATAAACCAAAAATACCAACTTCCAAAACTAAAAAACAGCAGCCAGAAGGGAAAAGAACAAACAAAAAACAAAAGCCATCTCCACATTGCAAACCTTGCCTGTTAACACACCCCCAAAAAAAATTTAAAAAAGAAAATCAGAACTAAAGGGGTAGTTTATTTATGCATATGATTGAACCAATGCCTGGATGACGCCAGCGATGACACAACAGCTAAAATCGATTATACATTACTGAATAAATGAACATTCATCGAACATTTAAGGTACATAGACGTTCGCAGTAATTAAAAAAACATACCCAAGAAAGAAAAACGAGGAATTGAAGAACAGAATAGGGGTTTGCTCACATGGGATTTTCTGGGAAATTATGCCAAGGAAAAAACAAAAAGGGCGGCCCTTTTTCTTACTGCGTCGTTTATCTGAGGCCAGTGGCAAGAGGAGGAGGAGGAGAAAGCAAAAGGGAAAGAGGAAGAAGGAGATACTGAAAGACGGGAATGGGGAGTGATTATTGAGAGAAAATTCGGGGGAAGGAACGCAGGCTAATTAATGGAAAGAGACGGGGTTAAAAGTAAAAAAACTGTGGGGGGTAAAAAATGAAGATAATTTTACTGCTGGGTTACTGAAGTGATTTGAAGAGAGGAGAAATGAATGGGAAAGAAAGTTGAAAAAAAAAAAAAAGAAGAAGAAGAAAAGAATCCCTTGATGTTCGTGAAGTATTGGATGGCCCGATAAACGAGATATATGGTGGAGATGGAGAGGGGGCACAGCAGCTGCGTATACTATACTGTACAGCACTACTTACGCTGTGGCCTTCGTTTCGGTACGCTTTCCCTCCTTTTACCCCTCACTTTTCCACCCAATTATTTCCAAATAATAAACCCTCCAATTCTTTCATTTATGTTTGTCGTCTATAATCCACCTCAAAAAAATCAATCAGAGGCCCAGATTGTTATTCTACTACCTATGCTAAATCAATCATTTCTTTTATTTACCATAAAAAATATTCGAATGAGATTTAAATAACGAATTATAATTATGTTAAAATAGTTTAATATATATATATATATGATTATTTAGTTCATATTTATTTATAGTAATAGTTTAAATTAAGACCTAAACTATGATTAAAAAAAGATAATACTATTTGTAGCCCTATTTTCGAAACAATCTTTTTAAATTGTCCTTTTACTAATTTTTAAATAATTTATCAAAATTTAACAAAATGAATATATATATTTTTATCTCAACAAAATGAATATTATTTTAATTATTTTAAACATATTTAATTCTATAATAACCAATTATAAGAATAATTCTCACACATACAGTATTTTTTAGAAAAATAAAAAGATTAAAAAAAGAAAATGGGGGAGGAAAATAATCAAAAACAAATTTTAGTAAAAAATTTCTAAACAACTACTTGTGTTAATCAAATGAAACCCGAATCAATTACTAGAACCATTACCATTACCATCACAGCCGTCTCCATTGGCATGATCGCAACAATGATTTTGATTTTCATTCTCGTGATCATCGTTGTCATCTTCATCAAAGGGTTTATTTTTGTGAAAAATGCAGCATTTATTGGAGCGATTCTTCCGGCTACTATTGTTGCAGAGAAGACAATAAAGATGAAAAGGACATGATTAGGATTTGGGTAAGGCTGGAAGAAGAAGATGACGGCGTCAATTGCTTCATGATGACTCTGGTCATCGTTAAGTGGTATCTGCTGGAAGAAAAATAATTCTAAAAAATGCTCAAAATAAATAAATATATATTTGTAATTATGAACAAATTCTATTATGTTATTATCTTATTACGAGAATATATTATGCACTAAGTAAAAATAATTATTTCAGAATTCAAATGTTCTTTAATTAAACTTTTTGTGCAGAAGTTTTTTCCAGGGTAGAGTGTTGGTGGTGGAGTTTGAAAAACGAGAATCAGAAATAAGAAACAATGTTAAGTTTTTCTTTTTCTTTTTTTTTTTTTTTAGAGAGGCATTTTAGATAGTAAATTTTGAAAATAGGACTATAAATAGTAGTTCAGTTAAAATAAATTCATGCAACTTTATCATCGATTAATGAATATTGTTTGGTATTTTATAGAAAGGATATGATTAATTCGTATAAATTGAAAATTAATCACAGTAGAGGAGATTTACTTGGCTAATATTATGAGTAATTTATATGGACCACCATGCAATTTTACTCCTACCTACAGTAACGCGCGCTACAGTACCTTCCTTTCTTTTGTTATTTTTTGTTATTTTTTTATTTTATTTTTTTGTCTTCCTCCTTAAGACTTTTTTCCGTCCATTTTTTTCTAAACAATTCAATATTTTTTTTAATGTTTTTGAATTCTATAAAAAAAATATTTTTTAAAAGTATGTTTTAGTTCTATTGTATGATTTTTTTTATATTCTTGATCTGATATCTATAGTCTGTTGATCTGATGTCAAGTATTCGCTGATCTGATGTCTATATAATCCTGATGTGATATTCCTTGTTAAGTATGTTTTAGTTCTATTGTATGATTTCTTTTATATTCTTGATTTGATATCTATATTCAGTTGATCTGATGTCAAGTATTCGCTGATCTGATGTCTATATAATCCTGATGTGATCTCCCTTGTTAAGTATGTTTTAGTTCTACTGTATGATTTCTTTTATATTCTTGATCTGATATCTATAGTCTGTTGATCTGATGTCTAGTATTCTCTGATATGATGTCTATATAATCCTGATGTGATCTCCCTTGTTAAGTATGTTTTAGTTCTATTGTATGATTTCTTTTATATTATTGATCTGATATCTATAGTCTGTTGATCTGATGTCAAGTATTCGCTGATCTGATGTCTATATAATCCTGATGTGATCTCCCTTGTTAAGTATGTTTTAGTTATATTGTATGATTTCTTTTATATTCTTGATCTGATATCTATAGTCTGTTGATCTGATGTCAAGTATTTGCTGATCTGATGTCTATATAATCCTGATGTGATCTCCCTTGTTAAGTATGTTTTAGTTATATTGTATGATTTCTTTTATATTCTTGATCTGATATCTATAGTATTTTGATCTGATTTCAAGTATTCGCTGATCTGGTGTCTATATAATCCTGATGTGATCTCTCTTGTTAAGTATGTTTTAGTTCTATTGTCTGATTTCTTTTATATTATTGATCTGATATCTATAGTCTGTTGATCTGATGTCAAGTATTCGCTGATCTGATGTCTATATAATATTGATGTGATATCCCTTGTTAAGTATGCTTTAGTTCTACTGTATGATTTCTTTTATATTATTGATCTGATATCTATAGTCTTTTGATCTGATGTTTAGTATTCTCTGATCTGATATCTATATGTCTGTTGATCTGATATCTACTGTCTTATTATTTTTTTTAAAAAAATATATATATATTTTTTTAAAAGGCTGTGCGTAAAAAAAAAAAAAAAAACTGTAGCGAGCAACTGTAGCGCGTTACTGTAGCGCGCAACTGTAACGCGCTACAGTAAGAATAAAATTCACTCTACTCTTATAGGTCCACCGTAAACGAACTCATATATGTCTCTTATAAATAAAAGTTGTAATTGATATCTTTTGTTTTTTTGTGCAGTGCAGTTGTAATTGATATCTTGACATATATTTAATATGTGTTTTAATTTTTGGTCAATATTTGTTGTAAATAAAATATTTGTTATTAATTTTATATTATACATTTAAGTCGGGCGTTAGTTACTTATGGTAAATATTTGTGGGGGTGAAATATGGACTTATGGAAATCAATCATTTATGGAAATATGGACCATTTCTTAACTTTTTTAAACAGAAATACGAAGCATTAGTTTGTGGGTGAAATTTGGAGTTTTGATATTCTTAATTGGGCACATTTATTGTGATTTTTTTAACTTTATATCAAATCAAGATTGTACTATTCCTCCTAATTTTGTGCTTAATGCTACTAAATATTCGCAAAATCCTATAATTTTGTAACTGCGGCTGATTTTCCGATCTCACTAGATCACTATTTTTAAATTCATAATTAATTTATTAAATTCGGAGTAATAAAATGTTTGGTTCCCTCATATTGTTGGCAATATTAAATCACACCTAATTATGCTCATGATAGATCTAGCTGTACTATATAATTTGTGAACAGGTGTCGTCGTTAATAATATTTTAATAAAAAATATATATGTCATCAAATGATATTTAATTAAAAATTTGAAAAATTTTGTGTATATTTTAATTAATTAAAAAATTACATAAAAACTACAAAATTGGCATTAAAATTTAAGTTCTACACATAATTATAAAATAATGGATGGATATTTTGGTATTTAGTTCGGATCTGTCAAGTTTATCACTATAAATCATCATACGCACAAGAAGATCACAAATGCAATGATCTCATCGTATTAATTATTGCAATAGAATATTAAGAATTGGCCGTAACCTTAGCCTTTTCATTACTATAATTTAATGTATGACGTTTTATTCAATATACTATAAATTCGGAATAACGATTAAACTTAAAAGAAAATAATGAGCAAAATACATTCTATTGATTACAAATTAATATTTAATATAATTGTATTATTAATAATAGGTAAACGTATCCAGATTTCCCGAATAAATTGATAATGAATTCGATATTGAATATATCTTGAAAAATGCATTAGGGGTGTGCAAATTTTCCGAGATCTCGAAAATTTTTCGTACTCGTCCCGCTGTTCTGTCCCGATGATCCCGATCCCGAGTAGATCCCGATTCCGTGATATTCGAAATGGGACCGGGATATAGTAACCAATATCCCGATTCTGTCCCGAGCAATATATATATTTTTAATAATTATTAGTTTTATGAAAAATTGAATTTTATTATTCATTATATGTTTAATTTTTTATTTGCATATATTTTTCTTATTATAAATATGTTAATTAGGTAGTAAATGTGGTGGGTACAAATTTTTTATATTTATTTACTTTTTCCAATTCACTATTCAGATACGTTTGAAGTTTAGTAGATCATTTTTGTATTCATTTATTTAATAAATAAAATTTTGAATTATTTAGTTAAAAGTATGATAATAATTAATAAATAAAATACAAAAATTATTTTTTTTACACATCCCGCAATTCTGATCCCGATCTCGATAAAATTCCGTCTCAAAAGGGATGGAACGGGATTTACGAAATATGGTCAAATCTCGTTCTATCCCGTCCGGTGCTCATTCCTAAAATGCATGGGGTTGGAAATGTTTTTTTTTTTTTTTGGTAAGGTTAAAATCGTTGTTATTTTTTTTTTATTTTAATTGAATATTGATTATATTATTTTAGAAATTCATACGAGGGTTATTGGTTATTTTGCTGAGCTCGTGGTAGGCTTATTTTTTGGTTTAAATATGAGAACAAGTATTTTTTATTTTTTTATGGAATTTTCATTATGTTTGACTTCATATATATATATATATATATATATATATATATATATATATATATATCAAGAGGCCACGCAGCCCTCAACTTGGACGAATGTTCTTTCTTTTGTCCATTCGTCTCATCATTATATAATTAGTCTCAAAAATACAATACATATTCATTTTGTTATGTGTCAAAATTAATAATGTTATCTGTTATATTATTTTTAGTATTATTGAAAAAATAATAAATCAATCGTAATAATTCAAGTACACTTCTTAATTCATATTAATCAACCATTACTGAAATAAATTAAACTAACAAATACATAGTATTCTAATTTTTTATCCTATGGTAGTTCGAAGTGATTCATAATAAACCCGATTATATATATATAAATCATTATTTTCATTCAACTAAAAATGAATCTTTTTTTTTTAAAAAAAAATTCAATATAATATCGTACTGAATAGTTCAGAAATACCTATCACTTAACTTAATAAGTGTAATTATAATAAGGGTTAGTATCCAAAGCTAACTTTGTGTAGGGATATTAAGCAACAAGATGGATACAAAAAGGAGTTTTTGTCATGAAAATTCAAAAGTAAAAGATTGAGAAGACAACGTAGGCACATATAAAAAAGTAGTTTAGAGTTGAGTTTGGTTGGGAGAATTGGTGCTAAGATAATTAGGAAGAATTAAAGAAGACAGTATATGTCGTAATCGAAGGTTAACATGTGATTCACAAAGTCAAAAGGACAAACTTAGCTTTGTTTCCCATTACAGCAAAAATTAGCGTCCCATTATTATTAGCGACAGAATGATTAAGGTTTGAAGCAATAAGTACAGACAACAACCCAACACAGTTTAGTTGAAAGATAGAAACTCATCCTAAGCGTCGCTGTTTAGTTGTTAAACCCACTTTTTTCCCTAATCTTTCGCCACTTATCTCAGATTAATGAGACATTTTGCTCTTTATTCTCTTGACAATATTATGAATCATCCCTCTTAATAATAGAGGAGGGAGGAGCTGCCCTGGTTAATCATCAGAGTTATTAGCTAGGGTTTGGCTGCATGCATGGCTGTCTTTCTTGCTTGCTCGGAAATTATGCAAATTCGTCCGTTTCAATAATAGTCATGTCTTAAATTTATTTTATTTTTATATTTTACTTTGAAAATCTAAATTAATATGATTATGCATGATATAATTTGTTATATAATTTAGATAAAAAAAAATTATAATATAGGGATTGACAGAGTAGGTTTTGAGTTTGAAAAATGATGTATGAATCATTATGGTTCAAAAATATTCTTATATTATATATGATGTATTATTCAGTTTTATTGTAAGTATTTTCATGTTTTAAAAAGTAATGTATTTTGGTCTAATATTTTTATGTACTTTTATGTTAGAATTAATATATTTTGGAATTATATTTGATGTATTTTAAGAATATATTTGAATAGGAGGAAGATAAAGTTGAAGTATGATAGGAAACATGGGAACGTAGATGTTGGAGAAAGTGAGCTGTAGATGAAGGCAATGGAGACATATTAGTACATACCAAGTAGTACTAAATATGGACTAAAATTAGTGCACTCTAATTATAATAATATTATCGTAATTTAGGAGTTCGTGTGGGAGGGAATATTGCCTTAGTTGCCTGCCTCTTCTTATTCTCAAATAATTATTCTTAATAATCACACATGAACTAACTAACTAACTCTATAAGCTAATAACCTTAATTAATTCATTAATTCCAGTTCATGGAATTAGGACTAAGATTTGTTTCTGTTTCTTCTCTTCCCCACATTCTCTTAACCCATGCAACTGCTATCTCGTTATCATAACTCAACTACCCCACCCCCCAAAATTAATATTTTATTATTTATTCCCTTTCCAAATATAAATTTTAAAAATTATTTATATTTTGAAACGAATTATAAAAAAATTAAAAATAAAAAAGATCTTACTATTTGTAGCACAAAAAAATTGAAGAAATGCCTAAAATGCCCTTAAAAATAGAAAATGTGAACTTTTCATGAAAAATCGTGTGTAATTTGCGATTTCAGAACAAAAAATCGGACCCA
Organism: Knoxia roxburghii; assembly: GCA_030378225.1. Taxonomy (NCBI): domain Eukaryota; kingdom Viridiplantae; phylum Streptophyta; class Magnoliopsida; order Gentianales; family Rubiaceae; genus Knoxia; species Knoxia roxburghii. The sequence goes on from CM059415.1 coordinate 2,898,245, forward strand.
ATATGCAATTTTCCAGCGAAAAATCGGATGCAAAGTGCGAAAGTGGGGCGAAAAATCGGATAAATGGGGCGATTTTTCGCCCCACTTTCGCACTTTGCATCCGATTTTTCGCTGGAAAATTGGAAAGTATGTGCGATTTTTTCTATTTGTATGTTTATATAATTGTCTTGCAAACCTTACAAAATCAAACTTCATTTCAGATTTTCTAAGCAAAAATCTCTCAGACCATCCAAAAAATTTTGAAAAAATCGCAAAATGGTGCGATTTCCTACGCGGTTTCCAATAATTTTAAACAAAATAATACGATTTTTACCTTGCTGTATAAGCCTTTCCCCCTCCCAAGAGCCCGTGGTGGTTAAGAGCAGCCTTATCCATTTTGTGATTTTCTAAGCAAAAATTGCATAAGTGGGGTGATTTTTCCCCTAAAAATCGACCCACATGCGATTTTTGCTTAGAAAATCGCAAAATGGATGTAGGCGGCTCTCAACCACCACGGGCTCCCGGGAGGGAGGAAAGACTTATACAGCAAGGTAAAAATCGTATTATTTCGTTTAAAATTATTGGAAATCGCGTAGGACATTGCGATTTTTTCAAAATTTTTTGGATGGTCTGAGAGCTTTTTGCTTAGAAAATCTGAAATGAAGTTTGATTTTGTAAGGTTTGCAAGACAATTATATAAACATACAAATAGAAAAAAATCGCACATACTTTCTAATTTTCCAGCAAAAAATCGGATGCAAAGTGATCGCCCCACTTTATCCGATTTTTAGGGGAAAAATCGCCCCACTTATGCGATTTTTCCTCCAAAAATCGAATAAGTGTGGCGATTTTTCGCTCCACTTTCGCACTTTGCATCCGATTTTTTACTGGAAAATTGCATATTGGGTCCGATTTTTTGTTCTGAAATCGTAAATTACACGCGATTTTCCATGAAAAGTTCAAATTTTCTTTTTTAAGGGCATTTTAGGCATTTTATCAATTTTTTTGTGCTACAAATAGCAGCCCAGAATAAAAAATCATACAGTATTATAGTGTATGCAGTAATTAAGAGTAAGATTTACTCTAAATCTTGCTTTAATCTTAAGTGAGTCTGACCAAATTGCTTATTATATGATTCTATTATTATTAATTAAGTCTACATTCATAATTGAAAGTTGATTCTTTTTTCTGTTCAAATATTAAAAAGAAATATGATATATTAATATTTAGATAATTAAAAAGAATAAAGAAGGTCAATGGCAATTATCTTTTATATTTTTAATTATTGTACACAGTTTTTATCCTTTTCTATCTCAATATTGATAGTAATTAATAAGTAAAGGTATTTTTTAGAATAAAAGTAATACATTCTTTTTTTTTTTGGAGCAAAAGTAATTAATTCATTTAAAAATGAAAAAAGGATTTATATTTTTATATGATTTTTCAAATTTAAAACGACATATAATTTAAAATGGAAAAAATATTAACTAATGATAAGATATGAATCCATATTTTAAATATATTAAAAACAAAACTATTATTTTAAAGCAAATTAATATTCATAAATTAATCAATCAAAGTCAATAAATTGCTACAAATTCTTGTGTTTGGTGGCCGACAAAGAACCACGACACTACAAGTCCAAAAGGATGACTAGAAAAAAGAGTATTTAATTAATAAAATATTAGTAACATTATTTCATAATAATAATAATTGCATGTTTTAATTAGAAATAAATTTAAAATTTTTCAAAAACACTGAATCGATTTGATTTATTATGATATGATAATAGTTATTATTTTTTTTAATAGTAAAATTGAAAAGCAGTCAATTAATGTTTTTAAAATAAACTAATAATAAGAATGGACAGATATGGAGATGAGATGACTTGGAGAGGCACATCGAGTTGTCTACTTATCAGATTATTCAACTTGACATTTATTTTCATACCCAAACCATACATCTATTTCACTCATTATCTAATTAATTAACTTCATCTAACCACCACTTTATTATTATTTTTAATATATCGTATAAAAATATACATAATTACAATCAAATTTGACCGATTTTGACTATAAATTATTTAAGACCCGAAATATCAAATTTAACTACTGTAGACAGTTAAAATTTGAAATATAAACTATAGAGACCAAATTTGGCCAATTTTGACCAATTTTTGCGTACATTTCCTGCATTCTCTAACCACCACCAAAATAACTAGTAATAATTTTTAATTAGAAAAAATTGTAAGTTTGATCCGTAAATTTTTGTCAAATTATGTTTTAAGCCCAAGAAGTATAAGTTTAGTTACTTATAAATACTTATGATCTATCAACTGAGAATAGACAAATTTTTGAATAAAAAAATATTATTATTTTTTTTTATAAATAACGAATATTTTTAGAGTTTATATTTTTATATTAAAGTGAAATTTGGTCAAATATGACAGACCAAAATACCTATAACCGAAGACTTTTGTCCCATTTATTCAAACACCAAAATTACAAATTTGAAAACTTCCTTCGTTGGCATGTTGGGTAAGAAACCTCATGCGCTACAATTTAAAATCTTATAAAATGAAATCTCTGAAATTTGCATTATGCTATTAATAAATGAACGTGATACTCTAACTATCTGTTAATAATGTATTAACAGTGTAAATTTTAAAATGAATTATGTAGTTTAATTTATAAAATTTTGATTATTATTATAAAATAGGAGGAATATTCAAGAATGTGTAAAAACTTGATTTTTATTTACTCAAGACGTTACAGAGCTTGCTCAGTGTCGAAAAAAAAAGCCCATAATCTAGCAGGTTTAAAGTTTTTTTGGCTGGCCGAGATATGGCACTCCACCCTATCTATCATGCACCCTCTTTCTTTAATCTTTTTTATTTATTTATTTTCAATAATACAATTGACTTCAAAACTATTATTCACTAACAGTTTTTCTTCCGTAATAATTTATTATTATTTAATTTTAAAATAATATTTTCAAGTGTTGTTACAATATTTTCTCATAAACAAAAAGCATCCTTCTTATATCCAATTAAACTCTATAAATTAAAAAATAACAGAATATACAAAATTTAACAGCCGAATCACAGTGGTTCCCGCTTATTACTCAATTTTTATTGGCTTTAATTTGTGACAAGAATTTAAGTTAGGAGTTAAACTAGAAATTAAAGAAAAAAAAAAAATAATGAACAACTGAGTCAAGAAGTCAGTTATATATAAATCTCACAACTACTAAAATTTACTATTTAAATTTTATATTATTTGCATAAACTAAATAAAAAACAATTAAACTATTAATTATTGAATATACTATAGTTAAATTTGATTTAATATTATCAACAAAAATATATTAATTTAATATTTTGGGGTTGGGGGATGGGCTTTTAGCGTAAATCATTTATAACTAGGACATGAGTTTTGTCATTAGACATCAATTTGATGGATGAAGCATTAATTTGATCAGGGCTTTGGCAGCTAAATTTGAATTGTCGCAGTCATTGTGATTGAATTATTGCTTCTTTCATCTACATGGCCCTCCCTAAAAACGTCAAAGTGCCACTGCCGACCCACCACCACCACCCTTCACCACCCACCACCGCAACTAAGGCTGTGGAGTGCCGAGGGGCGCGGACAGTATACTCCAAAATGGGTGGTGGGCAGGCGGTGGGCCTCCCATGACTACCACCACCGGTAATTTGATTGATTACGATGGGAGCCCACCACTATTTAATTCTTGGACTCACTTGCTTCAAACCGAATTGGTAATTGCACATTTCAATATTCATCATCGTCATTATATACCTAGTAAATCACGTCACCATTGTCTACTTTTCGCTTTCGTTTAAAATAAGGATGAAGAAGAAAAAAAATGGAAGCTTTGCATAGGGGGCTGGGCCTGAGCTGTGAGGAGGATGATCTGGGGAATTCTTCTTCTGGGGATGCCCAAGAGACTAGCTACCAGACTACAGTGGGTAATGCCCAAAGAAACGTTAAAAAAGTACAAAATTTGAAAGACACAATCAAACTAAAAAACCCAGAGAGGATCGGCTCGAGGGGACCATGAATGAACCCTATTAAATGTTTATGCATTAGGGGTGGAGGGAGGAGGAGGAGTAAAGATTGGGTTTTTTCATGAATCAGAAGAAGGAGGGTAACCTGACGGGCCGGGATCGTTCTCCGTCGTCCTCGTTCATATTTGTGTGTGTTTTTTTGGTTTGTTCTGCAGCGGCTGGCAGCTGCAATCTTCTTCTGCATGCAATAATAAAGATCGGATTTTTCCAGTTATGGCGATGATTGCAGAGCCTATATTTGGACCACCCTATATGTTATGTTATCTGGGTTCCATTGCCCTTTGGTTTTTGTTTACAGAGAGAGTACCACCCAGTGGTCCTAATCCTACAATCCTACTTATATATATATATATATATATATATATATATATATATGCACGTATTGCTCTATTTCTTTTCCTGCTAGAGGTACCATTTTTGGGCCATGAAGAATCCCTTGCTTAGGTAAAAATTGATCCTCTGGACGGACTGTCCCACTTCTCAAAAACAGATTGAAATTCATCCTCCATTTCTTTCTTCTTTTCCCCCAGTAATATCATCAACGTCTTGACTTTAGCTTTCTGTACTGAAGAAAACACCAATGATCGCTTCTTATTTGTGTAATTTTGTACTACTCTTTCTTTCAACAACTGAGCAAAATGCCACACAAAAACAAAGATATGCCACTTTTGTTCAGTTCAATCATTCAGGACGATGTTTTCGTGGGTTTGGTCTGAGGAGGAGGCGTGAGACATCGCATAATCACTGTTTGTTTATACCCAACGTTGTCAGTTTTAAGGCCCATCATACTTGGTTTCGGCCTTTTATATGGTTGCTTTGATCCTTATTGATTTTTGTGGATCTCGAGATTGAAGGTTTTCCCCGCCCATAATTTGTATGTAGAAATGGCCCTCTTCGTCCTCTAAATGCATAGCCCAGTGAGCCTGCCCCCAGTCCAACTCCTCTCAACTGCATCTTATTTTTGTGTCTGTTTCCAAAGGACAAAATGCATGTGAAGAACCCAAAATTTTCTTAGGGAAATAGCAGAGATGATTAGCTTCTATTACAAATGATCTTTCATGGATGAAAAGGGTCCAAGAATGTTCCAGCTTTGTTAGAATTTAGGATCAGAAGGTACGAAACCTTGTACCTATTATCACAAAATGACTGTTTTTATAGTGTTCCAAGATACATCGCTACTGAGCAACAGACGGCCACCCCCTGATCAACCATGTTCCATTCAAGTACCTAGATCAGAATTCAAAATTTCAAGAACTGTTTTATTCAGTACATTTATGATGTATCTACTATGTAGAACAAAAGCAATATGTTATGGGACTTTCATTTCCAAAACTGCATATTCTACCATGGCGGTTTTTATCTTTTTCTTTTTCTTGATGGAAGAACAATCAATCTTCCATTAAATGAGGCTGAAGGGCTCTGAAGTGCGTTAGCAAGGGAAGTTAACAGCTGGTTTGGTTCATATCAGTCACAGTTTCTAAAGGCAGGCAGGTTGGGGCTTGCAAGTAGCTGAGATAATTATGGGAGGACTGTTCAGACAAAGTGCTCGGTTGGGTATTCATGTTCATACCCATTGTAATCATAGTACAATCTTTCTCCTTTCGGGATGTCTCTGCTAGCGATCAGCAACACGCGACACTCTCCATTCACATTGAATCGAACACATTTTACATTCTGCTTCTTCTTACCATCCCTTCAACAGAAAAATGTGCAGTCAACACTTGCAGCACTGTTCCTATACATTTAACTAATACAACAGTGGCTTGCTGTTATAGCTCTTGCTTGCTGGAGACTTTAATCAACACTCAGCAATAAATTTCACAAAGAGATGATATTTAGAGTGATTGTTATGACAACCACATGACATGAGGCTTTATATTTACAGCCATAGTTGTCCCTATAAACAAAAAGAGAGGGAGAAGAAAGCTTACGGTGTGTGGTTGTTGATGCCATTGATGAAGCGTGCAATGTTGCTCCGCTTGTCTGGACAGATGACAAGGGATTTAGACGGATCAGCAGCCGAAAGAAGGGTCATCATGCTATCACCATCATCATTTTCTCGGTTTTTCAAGTAATCAACATCCCCAACATACTCTGTGATTATTGTCAAATCTTTTATAAATCTATCTGCTTCCACTGTGAATCTATTAACATTGTTGAACAGGGAGAAGACTGTTAGTAATCCAAAATGATGGTTGCATATCCTGATACTATGCAATGTAGACAAGGCATTTGATCCTGTACTCACCCTTCTACATAATCAAAAATAACCATGAGCGGTGGCCATTCACCTCTTCCCATCATTTCCTTGCATAAATTCAAGGTCTCAGCATCTTCCTTTGGTAGAATCTGCAAAGTTTGAAACAAATTAAGCCCCAAACAACAGCGCACAGCTCATATTTGACAATGGCAATACAAATTCAGTAGTCTACTGCATTTCCAAATATGGAAACAAACCTACAAAATCCAGCTCATGAAGATTAATGCAAAAAAGCCTAAAGCTACTGACAACTTGGATAGTGCTAGAAAATTCAAGATAATCATTCATAAAGTCAAATAATTAACCTGCATTCCTTCTCTTTCAAGTGAAGCACAATTAGCTGATTTTGGGGCCATTCTGGGCAAATAAGTTAGCTCATTACTGAATTCAGTTCCAGTTGCTGTCAATGCTGTTGCCAGCGATGCCATTTGCTCCATCCTCCGAGTAGGATCATCACTGGGATTGAATGGCAACAACTTTCTCCTCTTTTTTGACATGACTAAGCTACTGCCAGTACGTTTTCTTCTCCTCTTGCCATCTAAAAGACAATTTTTTGGCATTTGAGAATTACTAAAATAGACCAATTGAAGTAAAGATGGATGCTTGCACAGCACCTGGATAGAGTTTTTACCATGAAGTATGGCTTCAGTGGACAATGATGGCCTCTGAATCCGAAAAAAATCAACAATTTTGGTCTGTATGAGAGGAAAATCTGCACACAACACAAAAGAATGAGATCACCCACTACATTTTGTTTCCAAAATAGTGCCTAAGAAGGGGGTAATATATGATTCATACAGCTAACCCATTCGAATAACCTTTCAATTTCCATTTTCATGTTTCAGGATAGAAGACTGAAATAAAAATGATATCTTTAATATACAAATGTAAAATAGTATTGCAAACCCTAGTAGCCTTATTAGCTTGATCCTACAATCCAATTGAGTTTACTGAATTTGCTTTGGCCATAATTTTCAAACAACAAGAAGGGGCACTCATAAAGTACACATCAATCGAATCCAAAATTAGCAATAGGAAAAAAAAAAAAAAAAAAAACCCAAACAAATTAAGAAGGAGCATACTTGTCGGTGTTTTGTGATTAGTGCAAGATGGGCATAACCAATAGCCTTGAGGGACGGATGGGAGGATTGGCCTGAGGCAAAACAGGTGAAACCCACAGTCGCACTTATCACACAACAGAAGCTGAGCATCATCCTCACCGGACCCGCATTTCTCACATCGTACCTCCTCGTAATCTTGTTCTTTTTTTTTCGATTTGGATCTTCTCATTCTCATTCTCGATCTTCTCGGTTCTTCGGAAATGGGCAATGGAGCTTGAGTTCTTTTCCTGAGCATGAATCTAGTCGAATAAACCATGGATTTCTCCTCACTAATTTGTTGGGGTTTTGGGTTGCGGAACGAAAAGCTGCTGGCGTTATAATCAATAATATAGCAAAGAGGGAGAACCGCGAAGCAGCAATAGAAGAATTTGGCGGGTTTATTTTGGGTTTGGCGGGTTTTGAGAGTTTAGCGCCAAAATATGATGTGAATGTCACTCGCTATGTGCTGCTCTCTGCTGGATTAACTGTCTGTACTTCTGGCCTCTTCGGGTTGACCATTTACCTTGGGCTTTCTAACGTACGAGTCTCACGTTGTTATGACATTAAACAGGTCAACGAAGCCCATATATCTTAGTCAACGGCCCAACAGACAAAACTAATTACTTGCCCTCTTCTTCAGCAATTCATGGTTGGTAATGGAACCGGCGGGCCAAATGCCGCGACACCCAATTCTCTGGGTTTGCTCCACCGACTCGCCTGAGTTCACCCAGTTGAGTTGGTCTCTGACTCATTCCTCCGTTATCGCACTCGATGCCGAATGGAAGCCCGTCAGGAGCCACCACCACCAACACCACCTGTCTACTTTTCCGACGGTTTCTCTCCTCCAAATCGCATGCCGACTTTCCGACGACGCTGGAGCGAACTGTCCCATCTTCCTCCTCGACCTACTCCAACTGCCTCTTCCCTCAATATACGAACTATTGAAGGGCGTATTCACATCCCCAAATGTCTTGAAATTAGGTTTCAGATTGAAACAAGATTTAGTTTACTTGTCATCTACTTTTTGTCTTCAAGGATGCGATGCTGGGTTCGATAGAGTAATTTTCGCTTCTTATCCTCTTTTGTCTTTTCTTTAATATGTGCCAATGTTTGATATGCTTTGCTGATGATTGGTGATATAGGTGGAACCTTTCATTGATATCACAAATGTGTACAATTTTGTGCAACCGCCCAAACAATTGTCAGGGAGAAAGGTATCAAAACAAAGCAAGAGCTTGGCAAGCATTTGCCAAGAAGTTCTTGGTGTTTCCCTCTCAAAGGTTTGGACTTTCGGATGGCCCGTGTAACTTTTTTTTTTCAAAATGTTAATGATGTGATCGATCATGGACTTAAAAATTCAATCATGGCATGCATTAGGAGCTTCAATGCAGTGATTGGTCACATCGTCCTCTTAGTGAAGAGCAAATGAAGTATGCGGCCGCAGATGTTGAGTGTTTACTTCGAATTTTTAATGTCTTCCAATTAAAGATTGAAACAGAAGGTTGGGCGTCTAAATAATGCATCTGTGATTAGACAATTTGCAAGCAACCTTTTGCTTCGTATTTATCTGGTGCTTTAGAAGTTAACTAGTTTTTCCAGTGTTTTGTCTAGAGTTTCTATAACGTGTAAAACTTAGTGCAGGTAATATTTGGCTTTGACGTGTATAAAACTTTCTTAGTCATTCAGACGCAAAAATCTTATTCTTCTTTCTTTAATTGATTTTTGTACCTTATGCCATATTTTATACTCTGGTTTGCTCTCATTTGTTGGGAATATTCTGTGTAGGGGTTTCTTCTCATTGGTCATCAACTTCAAATCCTGGGTTGAAGCAATTGCTTGAGGTGTCAAATTCTTGTCAAATGCTATTGAGGAATAATGTATGTGACGCGTCTAATATGGTTCGAGCTGTAATACCTGAATTTTCAGGTTGCAATGCTTCTGTGGGCACTGTAGTTTGTGAGGAGTCAACTGGAATTAGCAAAAAGATGGATGGTATCCTTTTGCATATTGTTATGAAGTATGGTGACAAAATTTTGTTAAAGGAATCAGACATGAGGCCTAAAATGTCCAAGAAGAAAGTAAAAAGATCTTCCAGGGGAACAGCTCATGGAGAAAAACTAACAGAAGGTGGTGATGATTGGCAAGGGCCACCACCATGGGATTTATCTTTAGGTGGTGATGGATGTCCTAAATTTCTTTGTGATGTGATGGTAAGTGAAAAACTTTTCTTTTCCAAATATGGTGATGCTGAATATATGATACCTATGATCTTAACCTTAACATTTTAGATTGAGGGTCTAGCGAAGCATTTGCGCTGTGTTGGAATAGATGCCGCTATTCCACATTCCAAAAAGCCTGAAAGCAGGTAATTTTTATCATAACTATCTTGGTGGAAAATTTTCAAATATTAGTTTGGAATTTTGAAGTTTTTAGAATGTTAGCATGTATCAGCAAAGAAAATGCAGAGGCTTTCTTGACGGCCTTCTTTGTTGTGCCCAGGGACTTGATAGAACAAGCATACAAGGAAAAGAGAGTACTTTTAACACGAGATGTCAAGCTTTTGAGACATAACTATCTGATTGGAAATCAAATATACAGGATCAAGAATCTTCTGAAAAATGACCAGCTGCTTGAGGTAAATCTGAAATTCCATTTTGGGGACAGAAGACATCTTGTTTGTTATCTGAAGAATTCCGAGAGAGTTTTTCATTGCATTTTTGCCATACTTCCACTGTTTAAAACAAAATGATCAAACATTCTGGTTTATTCCATTTTAAAAAGCACATGTTTATAGAACTTGTCTTTATGCGCCGTCTGTTTGTAGGTAATTGAAACTTTTCAGCTCAAAATTTGTGAAGACCAACTAATGTCAAGGTGCACTAAATGCAATGGGAGGTTCATCCATAAACCCCTAACAACTGAAGAGGCTGTTGAAGCTGCCAAAGGATTCCAAGTGATTCCTAATTGCTTGTTTAACAGGAATCTTGAATTTTGGCAATGTATGGATTGCAATCAGCTATACTGGGAGGTACTGTCTTTAACACTGCTTTTACTAAACTTTTTTTTTAATGCAATTTATTATTTCCAGTTTCCGTGATTTATTTGACTATATCATATCCATCTATAAGGAAGTCGATATTGGTGTTTTATTTGGTCGTATCCTTTGAATTGACCGCCATTCAAGAAAATTGTTGCTTGAGTTACTCCGAAAACGCCATAGTCAAGTCCCCTGGTTAGAGACTGTAACACAGATTCATCAATGCAAAAGGGAAAAGATAATAATAATAACCATAACACAAATTTCATTATCCAATGTGGTTATGGACCTTACTTTAGGGCTTTGCTGTAGCTAAAGTGGAAGCTACTTTTTGAACTTTAAAAAAATGCCTCCTCTTTAGGTGTTTGGGGAACTGTCTGCTCCTTTTGCTTTAAATAGTCAGGGTGTCCTCATAACAGGATGGGATGTGCATGTGCCTGAAGATTGGAGTTACAGTTATGTGAATAAATAGTTTAGGACCCATCATCTTGCTTAGTTTTTTCCTCCAAGTCTTGCAATTTTTTAACACAAGATTTGATTTTTTTATCTCAATTTCCTTTTCCTTCTTGGAAAAACCCTCTATGGATTAGTTCATTTGAGAATTGGGGCTTAAATTTGTTGCAGGGAACACAATATCACAATGCAGTGCAGAAGTTTATTGATGTGTGCAAGCTAAATGAGTAACTCAGGAGGTACCCATCTTGTCCAGTCCATCTTACCATGAGAAGATCCTAGCTTCTTCTGTATATGCATCAACTCAATCCCTGTGTTCTGTAACTTTACAGAATGGATATTCTGACCCACCACAGGCTGCTGCATGTAGCAAATTATTGAAAATTTTCTTTCACATTTTCTGCTGGAGAAGTGTGCTTGAGTTTGCTAGTATTTATTCTACTGCATATATGGTGTGAAACTGTGAATTACTTCAGTATATAAACATAACTATTTTCTGAAAAAAAAAAAGAGAAAAAATGGCTGCCATATTATGATGAATGTGAATGAGTATGGTGAGTAGTAATTGCAGCGGCAGTGACCGGAGTTTGAAATGGGCCAAATGGGAGGAATGTACGGAATAGAAAGCGGGCCGGAGTTGAAGACAGCCGTGGAATGTGGAGGACTTGTGGGCGAAATAAAATAAAATAAATTACTGTACTGTACTCCTCCACAATACAAGTTGGCGCATTTCCTTTTGTTCTCTCTATTTATTTACCATTTTTTTTAAAAAAATATTTATTATTATTCTAAAAAAGATCAATATCGTTATTTGTAAAAAGAAAAAAAAGATTATTATGGTACCATTATTCTATTTTTAATTAAATAAATTTATGTTAGGACAAAGGGTAATGTTTATCTAACTTAGCCTAACTTAGCCTAACTTAGCTTAGGATTTTGTTCTACATTTGATATAACCATGTCATCTCACTATAAACACGATAATTAAATATAAAATTATACTCTAACCGATAAAAATAGCTTATTATTATAATTTAGTTTTCAAAATTAGACTTATATCTATTTGTTAAAAATACAAAATTTCAATTCTCATAAATTAGTTTATTACACCAAATTCCATTTCTTGATCTAAAAAGTCCAGATTTTTTGCTCATTCAATGCTCGAGGTTTTCTAATAAATTTAATAAAAAATCCTTCATTTGGGAAAAAAAAAAAAAATCCATCATTAACTACCCATTAACCTTTTGTAGTAGATATTTTTCAAGAAGAGAGCCAACAAAAACCAAAGATTACGAGTAGTTCAATACCAATATTTACATCTAAAAATGTGAGATTTAAAAGAAAAAAATCACAAGATTGAAAATTGTAGATGAACCCTAATCCCTGTTAGCTGATTCTTCTAATCACACTTCAAACAGCTCAAGACTCACTAAAATATGAATTAATTAAACATACTTAGAAAAATCCCCAACCCAAAAAAAAAAAAAAAAAAAAAGTCAAGCCAAAATATTATAGTTAACTAATTAAAAAACCAGGCAGAATGCACCTTTTCTATATATTCACCATTGGGATTCATAAAGAAATGCCTACCATGATGATCCTCCGCCTAACATCCCACTCCACGAGTATCCATTAGACTCTCTACCGCCTTCTTGTCCCTCTCGATTCTGCTGCTGCTGATGATGATGTCCGTATTGGTCCATACCGCCTGTACTAGTAGTACTACTCATCATGTTCATGGCGGAGACTGGCTTCAAGTTCAAATCCTCGTATGGAAGAAACAGTCTTGCAGTTGTATTACTATTTGTATCATTGCTGCTGATTATCCCATCAAAACCATCCAAACAAAAGTTGAGCTTTGCTTTGTAATCTTGCATAGGAAGAAGAACATGAGAAGGGTAGAATGAAGCCGCTGCTGTTGCTGCTGCTGTTGTAGTGCCAGCGTTGGAACCAGCTGCTGACATATTAATATTGTAACCTGCCGGGTCGGCTGGCATTGAAATCAGAGTGCTCATCAGGCTTTTTGGAGAAATCCCAATAATATTTTTGTTGGGGTCATGATGATGATGATCATGAGCATTATAAATATTGAACCCTGAGGATAAATTCAGGTCCTGCAGGTTTTCATGGATCTTAGGGTTTTGATCAGAAGCAATATGATGAATAATAGGGTCATGAGAAAAACTGGTGAGATGGCTCAGATCTGGGAGCTTCTTTAATACTAGAGCTGAAGAAGAAGCTGGTTGTTGTTGTGATGATGAAGAAGATGAAGCTGAAGCTGAAGCTGAAGAACATGATGATGATGATGATGATGATCTTTTGTTCTTTCTGGAGCCACCTCCGACCGGGACATTCCTTAAAGTTCCGCCTTCAGTCCAGTACCTTCTACAAGTCTTGCAGAAATACCTTGGCTGTGTCAGACTATAATTGTTGTAGTAACAAAACTTGGTGTTTGTAGAGTTGCATCTTGGACAGTTCAAAGCTTGCTCTTTCACTGGCCTTGGCTTCCTTTCTGCTGCTGCTGCTGCTGCTGATGCTGGTGGCTTTGCTGATAATTCTTGATGGTGAATTGGGTTCACCAATCCTATTCCTCCCTACAATAATAAGGTATCCCATCATGTCAAGAAAAGAGTAAGAAATCACAAAGAAATTTAGCTACCTAGCTCATGTGGTTAATTGATAAAGTAAAAGAGAGAGATATATATAAATATATGGATACAAAAAAGGGCACAAAAATTAGTGGAAGAAGAAAGAATTATAAAGGAGGAAACAGCAAACAAAGGAAGACAAGTGAAAGAAAACAAACAAAGCAGAAAGAAAGAAGGTGGATGCTGGATATTACTTCACTTTTTACAACTTTAGTTTTTGAGAGAAGCCAAGAACAGCAGTAAGAGAACAAAATTGAAGTAGCTTTTTAGGAACCCTTTTATTCATCCTGATGAGATGATGGTCAAAAAAAAAAAAAAAAAAAAAAAAAAAAAAAAAACACAAAGAAAGAAGATAGAAAGTGGTGATGAAATTAATATGGGGAAGGATTTCAAAGGGGGCAAAAACAAAAGCACATAAAATTCAAAGAAACATTCATTAGTGGGGTGCTTATCATCTACTATCTTTCTAGTAAAGTTAAACTACCTGCAAACAAAGCAAAACAAAGCAAAGGGGCAAAGCAAAAACCCCATTTTTATTTTTTCGGAAAAGGGATTGAAAATCCCAGCCCCAAGAAAGATGATAATGAGTGAGAAAGGGAAAAACATATGTGTCCTTTACCTGTGGCCACTGATTAGTATCCATTGAGAAAGAAAGGAAAGGAAGAAAGAAATGAGGAAAGAGAGAAGGGTTTTTGGGAAGTTAAGGAAAAAGGGAAAAGAAGAGAGAGGGAGAAAAGGCCAAGGAAGGGAGTCTAAAATTGAAAGAGAGGAGAAAATCAACTACTTTCCACTTTCCAGCATGCGATCCACTGGTCTTAAAAGCAAATAAGCTAAGCAAGAAAAGCCATTTTGACGATGAATAATGATGTTGATGATGATGGTGGTGGTGGTGGTGGTGAGAAGAAGCCTTGTGTAGTTTGTGCTTCATGCGTTGGCTCACACGACATTCTTTTTTTCTTTCTCCTCTTTTTATATTAATATATAACTCTATTCTTTTTCTTTTTATATTCTAATATTATTTTTACTTTTTCCGATTACAAAAAAAATGGTTAGAGTTACACACCCAACCGATTACATTTAATAAATATAAAACGCAAATAATATCATGCAATAATCACTTTTTAATTTTACTTGTGACTTTGTACTCTATGTAATCCTTTCTCTCTCATCTATTTTTAAATAATATGTTCCAAAATTATTTTTCTTATGAACATAGCTTAATTGCACTTGTCAATCCTTCCTTTAACAATTTCTTGATTCCCCAATCTTTCCTTAAAATTCAAAAATTATATCGACCACATAAACAATCTTACATAGAATCAATAGCGGGTATATTTCTGTAATTATTGTTAATCAAGGTGATTTAACTAAACTGCCACTTGACAGGACACAAGTCAAATCATGGGTTATTGCTACTACAACATTAGTCAATGGGTGTGTCTTTTAATTCTTAGTTTAGGTTTTTTTTGTCTTATAATTCTTAGTTTAGGTATTTCATCCTAAAACTTAAACTTGCTTAGTGGGAAGACATCTATTTTCACTTCATTTCCTTCTACTTTCCTTTCTTTGCTATCACAAACTCAAATATTTAAGGATATTACTAATTACCACAGCAGTTTTAAATATTATTGTTTAAATTTTGATAAAATTATCTTTTTTACTTTGAAAAGAGGAAGAGAGAGAGGTAAAGAGGAAATTTGTAGTCCAAATTAGAATTAGAATGATGGAAGTAAAAGTTAAGACGATAACTAGTAAAATTTAATAAATAATATAATGTTTAGTTAAAATTTTTATGTTTTTGTAAGAAAAAATTTTGAAGATATTTTTATTGATTATAAGATAGGGGAAATATAAAAATGACTTCAAGTTTGAAATTTGGAATAGTGATTCATTGCTTTACATGCACTTTTAATCACTCGGATTAGTCGGAAGATTCCAGGTGAAGAGGATTGGAGCAAAGGGAGAAGACTCAGAGGGAGGGACGGTGACGCTACTGTCCTGCCAAGATACCACAAAGTGACATCTTATTCTCCGACATCTATATCATCCATGTATTGTCAGACGTCCTCGGCCGGAGCCCGGACAACTGAATGAAAATGCACGTGGGCTGGAAGCGCTGCTGCAGCGGTGATGAGGAATCGGAATCAGCGGCAGGAGGAGGAGGAGGAGGAGAAAGAGAACCTTCCAGTTTTCCAAATATTCGGCCCTCTCTAGTCCTACTAGAATAATACTAGGCTTGTGTCTTTCTTTGATAGTAGATTCTTTGGATGCTGCTGGGGGCTGTTGCTGCTGCTTGTCTTAATCAGTAGTCAGTAGTGTGTGCCCCCTCCCCAGTAATTAACCTCTTCTTTTTTTTTTTTTTTTTTTTTTTTTTTTTTTTAACCAAAAACACTTGACTGGAGTAGCTTAGCCAGTACGCCTTTTTCATCGACCAACCAACAGGAGCTGCAACAATTTTAAGTGGGGTTTCAATGCCTTCCAAATTCCACCTTTCTATTCATATACTCGCCCCCGCCATAGCCCATATCCCACTTTTTTACTACCTTTTTTTTATACCCATTTTCCCTTACTAATCAAGAATATTGTAGCATAATTAAAGGATCAGGCTCTATCTGCGGGGCTGTTGCGGCGGCAGTTGAAGTTGCCACCAGCCATGGAAGAAGAAGAATATTGAGAACGACCCACTATCACCCCTTTGCCATCCATGCCATCTGTTTAAACTCAGAGGTTAATTAACGCAGGGTTGTCCTTCCATAGTGGAATACACGACAGTTTTTAGGACCTATTTCAGTTTATAATTGTTATCTCAAGGAAGGAATAGTCTACTTGGTTTGGCAAAACGGCATGTTGGATCGGTCCCACAAACATTCTCTTGGGTTAACATCAACCATTTTTTTTTTTTTTTTACCAAATCACGTAATTGGCCCATCCACTGATTTTTGTTTATCTTTTGTAAGGTTGTGTATGTCCAATTGTCCACTACCCAAAGTCAGTTAGATCTTAATACATAGTATTGTATTACATGCATAGTACTTGCTGTCCAAAAATCTCCATCAAAATTGTCCCCAACTCCCAACAATTGAAGTCCAAGTTCAATGTTAAAAAACCTGTTTACCATTAGCTTCTCCAATCTCCCTTCTTGTATTTCTTGGTAATTAAAAGGTTTAAAGGCAAAAAAATTCACATCCATTACAAAATTAATGGTTCAAACAAGATCTACAGCACCTTGGTAAACCCTTCTCCCCAGCATTGCATGTTGCATGGTAAAAATGAAACTATCGATCTACAGTTGACATCTTTTAACAAAGAACCACATTTGAACTTCAGTTGTGTGTAAACCTTACGGTTGCTACTAATATGACAGGAATTCAACCGCCCATACCTCAGTAAAGATCGATTGATTCCAACACCCTGCGGGCTTGAATGTGTAGAGCCGTCAATCTCTCTTCTGGATCAAGTGTGGAGCCAAATTGACTGGCAGCCCATATCAATGAGGCTGATTTTTCCCCGAGATATTGCCTAATGTCATCGTTTATTGTTGCCATTGGAGGCCTATCTCTACCATTCATATGTCCAATAAGAAGCAACAGGAATTCCCCACATTTCAGCCTACACAGAGGGCGGGAAAATGCATTATTGGATAAAAATTGGACCAAAAACCAGTTGTTTGTAAGTAGTCTATGGCATTTACAAGAAAGCCAGAGTCAGTAGTTCCAATATCAAACTACAACTGTCAAAGCAGTAGATGATTTACATCATGTTAATTAGACTTGAAAAATCAAGAAGAGTCATCATTGAGGGAAAAGTTCAAAGCATGAACAAAAGAAAGAAAGAAGAGAGCTTCCGAATGTTCTATCACAATCTACAAGAACCATAGGCATTTCCCAAGGAGACTGCAGTCTCAGCACAAAATTCCATCCCCACAAAACTAAATTATGCAGAAGAATATGGAGAATCTATGTATACAAAAGGTACCTTAAATTTTCGTCTACTTGTTTATCTCGTATGAGTAAAGTAACTTCCTCAATGCCATTGCACCTCTCAAAATCCTGGTTATATAAAATATACCAAAATAAAATTTATATCACCTTCATAACAACAAAATATATGACACAATAAAAAGAATCACATGTTACATTCAAATATAAGAAGGGATACCAAAATAGTGAAATACTACAGTTTTCTACACATAGAATTCCAGAGGCTAAAGAACTTTTCCACTCTGCCAGAACACTGCACCTAATGCTAATTCATAGTCTATTAGAAGTGCGAGCGGATAACCGCTTTCTCACAACACATCATCAAAAATCAGTAACTTCTACCTTCGACAACAGGTAATCAACTGATCAAAGATGGAGCTTCGTCATGGCCTAAACTATTACCAATATCTAAATAAAGGTCGATTTCCAATTTAATGATAAATCATTCTGTGGGGATATCTAAACTATCAATTCTGACAACCACAGTAGTTCTAAAAATAGATCAAGCAGTAAAGGAAGATAAACATACCATTTGGTTGGCCGATGAATCCAGCATCATTGAGATCAAAGCATCTAGAGCGGCACCTTGCTCCAGTACTCCTCGAGTTGATAATATATTCATTAACACCTAAATCACAAAAAAAGACATGAGGGCTCAGAAATAGTTATAAATCCATATACAGAAAGAAACCAGATGACAACACTAATATAGTAGTATTACCGGAATGGCATTGTGTTGATGAGCTAAAATCGTGCTCCCTCTATGGATCAGACAGCATCCTTCCAACACTCTGAGGGCAAGAGCCACCTCTTCCTCTGTGGAAGAGCTACTGATCTTCATTGGCTCCACACCAAATATATGATCCAAATTATTCACCTCACTCTCATCTTCTTCAACGGCATCTTTCAGTGACTGTTGAAATAATACTGGTACCACTGTTACACCAAAAATTACAAAAGGTCATAAAAAACTTGAGGAAAAACTTAAAAATTCCATTGAAAATGTTAAAAATTTGTCATGGAACGTTAAAGGACTGCGTCACCTACTTTACATTTTCATATAACATTTCATATTTTTAAAGCGAAGGAGCCAAAAACTCAAACATAAACGCGACTCAAATTCCACAATTTCCACAAAAAAACCTAATTAGACACTCCCAAGCTCAAATTTGAATCATATAGCTAAATAAATGGAGAAAAGAAAAAAAAAAAATCTATCTGAACCTTGGAGGTCTGGGATGGATTGCGTATGGCAGAAGAGGTTAATGGTGGAGTCTGACTCGGCCACGGATCGGAGGAATTTGAGGATGTTGCGGAGGCCACGAACTCGAAGGAATGCGAAATCAGCGCGGGCTTCCCTGAGTCCAGTTCGGAGTGCAAGGGTTACCTCCCGGTACAACCTTTGCTGGTCGAGCGAGTTGACAAGTTCGGCCACCGCCAAGTCCGACCGAGTCTGGGAGTCCGAGTTTGAGCCGGCGTTCCAAAAGGGCTGTTTCAGGTGCATTTTCAGCCGTGTGTCATTGTCGAAGAAAGACCAAACGTTGTCAGAGACTTATGGGAAACTGGACTCTCAGCTGGGTTGGGCTGAAAAACTACAAATGGGCTCAATTTTAACGTGGATCCTCCGACATATCCAATCCTTCGATTTTTGACAATTAATGGAAGGGATTTACTATTTGTATAACAAAATTACTATTTGTATAACAAAAAATGTCCAAAATACCCCTGGTATGAAAGAAATGATCAATACATGAATAAATTTTGGTTAGAAACGCTACGAATTGCAGAAAAGAAGGGCAAAAAACGTAAAATTGGAACGGAAAAGTAACTAAAAAATGCTAAAACGTGACTGTGAAATTAAGATAAAACGCTATAATGTAGCGTTTTATAACAAATAAAACGCCAAACAGTAGCGTTTTTGAGACCATAAACGCTAACATACGGCGTTTTTTAGTTCCCGAAATGCTAAATAGTAGCGTTTATGTCACCCTCGCTCGCTAATGCGTAGCGTTCGAACCGTCCGAAATTTAAAAAGGAAAAGAGACCAATATCGTCCGAGTGGGACGCATATCCGGCTACCGGACCTATATATTTTGTGCACCGTGCACAGACAGGGCACGGCGTCAGATATAGTGCCTGCGTGGACAGATAACTGGAGTGGTTCGTACCCCGATCCCATTCGTACGTCATAGGGCCCCCACCGGAGCAGCCACAGCCACGCCGATCGTCATCGGAATACGTAAGTATTTTTTTTTTCAAATTTGTAATATATTTTATTATTTTGTTCAAAATCAATAATTGATATAATTGTGGGTATTTTTTGTAGTGGGTTAGCGATGTGCTGGGTGTGCAGCACCGGTTGTTGGATCAGCTGCGAGATCAAGCACCGGACCTGCACGGGGAGTATTCGGCTCTGATTGACGAGTTTGAGCAGCGGTTTGACCTAGCCAATTGAGCCCATATGTATTTTTTTATGTATGACATTTTGTTTACATTTGTATATTTTTTTATGACATCAGAACCATTTATATAGTAGTAGTTAGTGTTTATTTAGTTATATGTCATGAATGTGAATTCAAGTTAATACAAAATAAACAATCATATAATACCAAACTTAGTTCATAACTACAAATATTGTTTAAACAAAAAAATCACATTAAACAAAATCCGCTAAGCATCACGACGATTTACCCATAGCCTAAAACGCATTCTGAAACTATTAGGCCAATGTCCAACGGTCGCTTTGGTTGCAGTGATCGCGCCAAACAATGTGCAGTGGAGGAAGAGGACAATCATCGAGTACATCAACACGAACGTAATGATTACCACCCACGTGAGCAATTGCTATCTGTCTCTCAGGGCGGGTTTCGTCCTCTCCAGCATCCAACGGTAATATGGTATAATTCGCCATTGGCTCTGACCGGCTGAGATGAAGTACCACGGCATTTGCATGTGTGGCAAGTGGGTACAGGTCAGTGGGTGTGACCATCCAGTAGGCTTCAGAACAACTTCTACCTTGATAACGTAAACGCCTCAGCACGACACCCAAATGATCACCATCAGCAGGTCTCTCATCCAACACTGCAAACAAACCTGCATACCGTTGTGGATCACGTCCGATCTCACCAACAAGCGCTCTGCGTGACAATTTCCAATTGTGCCAGCGCCGATCGGAAGTTTTTTCCGGCCTAAATTGGACAAAATAAATTTCAAATCAAGATTGAAATGATTGAGAAATTTTACCCAATTATAGAGTAACCCTTTGCCTGCGCCATGACCTCTCGAAGATCCAGAACCACCTGCTTCCATTTCGAAACAAATTAATGTTCTTGGTTTTTTTTCGTTGAGTTTTTGCGTGAAAGAGATGGAAGTTTGGGAGAAAATGGCGTTTGGAGTTGGTTTTTTTTTTTAACAAAATGCAGCGGTCGAACGCTGCATTTCAGCGATCGAGCTCAATGTTAACGCTGCGTTTTAGCGTTTGTGTCTAACATTTTCGCCACCGTTTAGCGTTTTCGATGAGCAGAAACGCTACGTTTCAGCGTTTGGTAGCAATAAAATTGCTGCGTTTTTGCAGCGGTCGAACGCTGCATTTCAGCGAGCGAGCTCAATGTTAACGCTGCGGTTTAGCGTTTGTGTCTAACATTTTCGCCACCGTTTAGCGTTTTCGATGAGCAGAAACGCTACGTTTCAGCGTTTGGTAGCAATAAAATTGCTGCGTTTTAGCGTTTTTTCCCTATTTCGCCGTGGTGTTTTAGCGTTTTTTGGTTTAATTTCATACCAATTTAACGTTTTTGTACCTTCATTTTAGCAATACACAGCGTTTTTTATCCCAAATTTGCCTTCAAACTGAAATTTCTTTCATACCAGGGGTATTTTAGACATTTTTTGTTATACAAATAGTAATTTTGTTATACAAATAGCAATTCAGTTAATGGAATTGTTGGTCCCTTTATGCTCTCACCTCGTACATTTTTATTAGCGTACAAATGCAAACCATAACTTTACAGTTTAGAGGGTTCAACATTGTTTCCTATAAGCTACAACTATTACAACCTTAACAATCAAAAAAGGGCTTAAATTGGCACCTTTTACCACAACAGATTCCAAGATTACTCCCATAGTATGATTATAAACTCAAATTTACAAACTAATTTCACAATTCCATGGAACCAAACGCATGGAATTAAACGCAGCCTCAGTCTCCTGATGAACCTGAGCAGAATGCATGAATTTCACAATGTAATTATACAATTTCTAACAATTTCACCTTGAATTTAATTGAGCCATTTTGATGTAGTCTAGAAAAATAGTTTCCTTACAAACAAGATTTCTTTTTTGGGATAGATAGAAGCACTAATGCATTACACCTCAGAAGCTGCATTTCAGGGTACAGAAAGCAGGAAACTGGAAGTAAGAAACAAGGTATAGTGACAAAGAATTTACTCAGTCCAGTGAATTCCAAGACAAAACATAAAAGTAGCAAATTCATAGATTGGTGGATCATAGGCAAGATATACTTGACATGGTTCAACACATTTTCTGTACAAGAAGAAGAATCAATGAATCTTATTGACACTAGCTAGGCATGCACAAACCAAACCAGTCCTCACACTGGTTGGCTACCAGTTCTCTTTGACAATTTTAGACTTCTCAAGTATGAACTTTCCTTCCTTGTACTTCTGAGATGACTCGTAAGCTCTCTCGTACTTCCAGCCTAAGACCTCGCGGCAATCGCCACAATGTATATCAGCAACCGTGTGCAAACCGGTAATGAGTCTTCTGTCTTCTTTAGCTCCCACTATAATGTTCATCGTGTGAGAAAACAGAAAAGCTCTGCCACTTCTTCCCTGTAAGTAAATATATTACATGTGTAGGGAGAATCCAAATGTTGTCACTGACATAAAGAAAACAGAAGTTCTAAACTCCATTTTGTTTCATCAAGATTGGTGATTACCCATGCTGACATTTGTTCTTGATGATGATTTTTCCTCATACCCTTGCCACAGAACCAAAAAAGTTTCAAACTTGAAAAGATTTTACAGTAGTTGATAGTGATTCTACAGCTAATACCATTATCTTCCACTACATGACACCATTCACAATTCTCTCTCTCTTTCAGAACAAGTGAAGGAAGCCCTTCTCAACCAAATCAATGTTGATTCAATCTTAACAGCCAGAAATTGTATCTAGACTAAATTCAATGTGGATGGTAATAAACATCAGAGTCTAAGACAGTGTAAGCACAAATTCCATTAAAATCCATACAACTTGTTACTAGGCATGATTACCTACAAATTGTCAAATTCCAGTTCAAAACCTTCATTAAATCCATCCCAGAAAAGGTAAGGATCATGTAATTAATAAGAACATACAAGGAAAGGATTTGGGTCAAATTACTGATTCACCTGAAAAGCCTTTGAGATGATATCATCATGAAAAGCAACATGATTTTTGCACTTACAGCAGCAGTACAGACGAGGTCCAACCAGTTCATCCATGAATCAGGGATTCTGAAACCGGAAAAAGAAATCAAGAAATCAAAAGACATGCAGAAACAGAAAGGCCAAATGCGAGACCAAAGCATAAAAAAAGAATGAATTTTTACCTTGAAGATAATCGAGTTACTTCCGCTCCGAAGTCTGAAACCCCAAAAGGGAAAAGAGATAAGAACACCAGTTGAGCTAAGCTTGTTAGCGTGCAAGAATCAAAATGGTATTACTTAAAAATTGAAATTAGTGGACTAAAAGATTATTTCCAAGGTGGGTTTGAAATGGACAGGATTGGTTTTATCTTTTCAACAACACTTTTTTAAGAAAATAAAAGAATCGTACTGAAGACTGACTTCCATCAAGAACCAAGAAAAACTCCACACAGTACTGCGGTTTTAACCGAACCAAATTTGGGTAAGAATTTGAGCTGTAGAAGATTGTTTATTAATCCAACCGGTGAACTTGTAAACAGACAAAAATGGAAGAAATTCTCAACCCCTATTGATTCTGTCCTTCAAGTCACCCACCTAACAAACCTGTAGAACCCACCACTCATTTTTTAAATTAAATAAATAAAATTTAGAACCAATAAAAGATTCAGCAGATAGTAATTGTACTAACCTGGCCCGAGAGGTCTTCTCTTGAGAATTTGGGGATTCCATTGTCGACTGGAGTATGAGTAATAAATGGAAGGGAGAGAAAGAGAATATAGTACAGAGTAAAAGAAAGAGGACAGTATGAAGACTGTTCCCATCGGAGTTTCTGTTGGGCGTTTTATTTTCAGATTTATCCTTTTACGTTTTATATTTTAAGAAAAATTAATTAACTACTCCTCACATCTCATACATAAAATTAAAATGTTAGTTCTAGAATTTTGCATTATTTAGCTGATAATTCGAGACATTTTCAGCATGATTGATGAAAATCGTTAGTGTTTGTGAGTTCTTGTAAGGATTGTCGTTATATTTTTTCAACGTTTGTTCTAAAAACATTGTAAAGTTTCGATTTTTATGTTTCCACAAAACAAAAATAAGACAGCGGATCACAAGCATTCAAATAAACACACAACAGAACCAGAATTCTTACATTATTACACACATTGAATACTCACAACTCTGAACAGTTTATGTTCAGTTATTAGAGATTCAATTACACAGAGGTTCAGCAGCACGCCATTAATATTTACAATAATTATCTTCCTTCTATAGAAACAGTGATGAGGAATGAAATTCAAAGAGGGCTCTTTATTTATATGCAAATTACTTGGTGATGCGAATCAATACTGTTTAAAGATCTTAGCCTTCTCAATTATGAATCTTCCTTCCTTGTACTTGTGCACTGCATCATAAGCCCGAATGTACTTCCATCCCAATTCTTCCCCACATTTGGTGCAGTTGATGTCAGCGATTGAGAAATACCCAGTCAACAGCTGCTTGTCGAATGTTTTTCCAAGCACAACGTTAATTGCATTCGTGAACATGAATGCTCCTCCTGATTTTGCCTAAACAACAGTAATCGTGCATTTGACGGTAACATCAGTCAGAGTTAGAACGAACTAGAATTATAGTAGATGAAGCATAGTGCTAGTAGAAACAGAGGCGATCACCATAAAATTTTTAGAGAGAAGATCGTCGCGAAAAGCAAGAGGAGTTCGGCACTTCCGGCAGCTGTAGATGACGTTTCCGTCGGCTTCTGTGAACTCCATCACCGAGTCAACTCTCTGCAAATGAAGATCGTTCAATATCAGATTTCGTTCAACATCCCTTTGAACGGAATTAAAATTAAAAAAAAACGCCGGGCGGTGAAGTTGATGGATGAATTTACAGAAACAAAAGAATTCAATTGCAGGGATGATACAAGACTGAAGAGAAGGACGCCGACAAAAATATCTTTGGGAAGAAAAGACTTGTAATGTAAACATGACATTTTGACAAGGAAGATCAAACGTGGTTTTGTTGTTGGAGGGTAGGGGTAAAATTGGAAAGATACAGTTCACATCAATATTTTACAATAAAAATTTGAAAGAAAATGCAATAATAAGTGTTATAGTACTACCTAACTTGAAATTTATTACGTGACATCAAGTCTTGAATCATCTAGTTCTCACCTCTTCTTTGTTAAAAAAAAAAAACCATTTGATTTCTTCATTGAAATTGTGCCTTCTGAAACTGAACACTTGTGAGTTTTGGCAATGAATGGAAACTTAAAAACCCATAGATTGGCATTGATAAGTGAGTGGTAACCTTTTTATACAAATAGCTCCAACCAAAAGAATGAATGCTCCCTCCAATCAATTCTCCTTGTGTTCATCCTACCACAACTATAGCCAAAATATAAATCAAAACCCAAAGCAGAAATGTAGAATAAAAAATAAAAAAATCATGGTCTGTACTATGCTAACACTTTGAAGTTATGTCTATAGTTAGTCGTGAGAATCATCATTATTATCATCATCATCATCATCATCATCATCATCTTCTTCTTCTTCTTCTTCTTCTTCTTCTTCTTCTTCTTCTTCTTCTTCTTCTTCTTCTTCACCATCACCTGAAGGAGGAGCTCCTCCAGACCTCTGGTAAACAGTTGTTATGATGGGATTGCAAATAGCTTCCACCTCCTTTAACTTCTCCTCATAATCCTCTCTCTCTGCTTTTTGATTATCGTCCAACCATTCAAGGGCCTCCTTGGTCGCTGTCTCTATTTTATCCTTTTCATCTGACTCCAGTTTGACAACCAGCTTGATCTGGTTTCTCATGTTGTAAATGTATGTTTCCAAACTGTTTCTCGCATCAATTCTCTCTTTCACCTTCTTGTCGGCCTCTGCCCATTCTTCAGCTTCCCGCACCATGCGATCAATGCCTTCCTGGCTCCGGTCATTTTCGCCAGTGATTATCTTCTCAACTTTCCCTGAGGCCTTGTCCTGAGCCTTAACATTAAGTATACCATTAGTGTTAACCTCAAATGTCGCCACAATTCTAGCTCTTCCCCTGCTCAAACAACAAAACAAAACACAAAACTAATTCATTTAAGAAACATTTACAAACAACTACTAGTTTCCCTGTGGAAAATGACAATATTTACCTTGGTGCTGGGGCAATTCCACTCAAATTAAATTTCCCCAGCAGGTTGCAGTCCTTAGTAAGACTCCTTTCACCCTCAAAAACCTCCACAAATCAATTCTTTCTTGGATTAGGACTCAAGAATATGAAATATAAGATTGTTGTTCCAATCAAGAATATGCATACCTGAAATGTGATTGTTGTTTGCTGATCCATACTAGTGGTGTATAGTTTGGATTTCTTAGCCGGGAGACCAGTGTTTCTGGGAATCAATTCTGACATCACGCCGCCAACAACCTCGATTCCAAGAGTGAGAGGAGTCAAGTTCAAGAGCACAACATCTAGTTAATGCATAAAACAATAATGATTTTCCAACATTCATAGCTAAATTATAATGGGGCAAGGATGGATGGGGATCGAAATGAAGTACCTTTGGTTTCATCACCTCCCTCGCCACTCAAGATAACACCTTGAACAGCAGCGCCATAAGCAACTGCCTCGTCCGGGTTCAAGCCTCTGTTGAGCTCTTTACCATCAAAATAATCCTTGAGGAGTTGCTGAACCTTAGGAATTCTAGTGCTTCCACCAACAAGAACAACTTCATCAATTTGATGCTTCTCCAAACCAGCATCCTGCATGGCTTTCTTAACAAGTCCCATGGTTTTTCTGAATAGATCATTGTTCAACTCCTCGAATCGAGCTCTGGTCAGTGGTTCAGAAAAATCCAAACCATCAGAGATTCAATCACAACTCGGACCTGATGCTGGTTGCTCAAAGCTCTCTTAGCACGCTCAGCTTCTTTCCTCAATTTTCCAAGAGCTCTGTTATCCTTACTGATGTCTTTTCCGTGCTTCTTCTTGATCAACTTGATGAAGTACTCCATGATCCTTTGATCAAAATCTTCACCTGCACATCAGTTCACCAAAGAAATCTTAGTACAGACATTCATCCCAATCAAAACAGAAAACAGTTGTAGTTTCAGTTTGGTTGATACCTCCTAGATGAGTATCTCCATTAGTTACAAGAACCTTATGTTGATGATATTGGCCCAATCTGGCCCATGTCCTCTCAGCCTGGTTTCTGAGATAGGCCCTTTGAACTCAGCCCAGTAACCCAGCCGGCCCATCCCTTCCTTATTCTTATACCCAGGCATTGCCTTAGGGTTAGTGGAAGCGGTCATTTTGGTGGTCTCAGTATCCGCAGCCGTTCTCTCGTTCTCTCTGGTCTTCGTGACCTTTCCTCTTCTGAAGCAACTAGGGTTTCCCCCAATCTGTCGGGTGGATTTCCGCTGCCGTGCTTCTCTCTATCTGAAGTAAGGATTAGTTCCTGCTTCCCTTTTTGCATAGAGGTTGAGAAGAAGGCTAGAAAAGCCGCTGTTGGAGGACTGGGCTGAGGTGCTCGAGAAGCCGCTCTTTCCAAGGTGGTTGACAGCGAAGAGGATACTCCTTAGTGGAGCTTGTGGACGCCGGAGATCTGAGCTGACACCGGTGGTGCGAAAATCTGACCGGAGACGGACTGGAGAAGACGAAGAGAAGAAGACAGAAGTGGTGATAGAGGAGCGATCCGTTTTACCAACAGTGGTATCAAAGCGTGGGGGTACTCCGCTCTCACCGCCCTCGCCAGAAGTTCGATAGCCGTCGCCGGAGTCGCTACCGGAAGCTCAATCGCCGTCACCGGAAACTCAACTGCCGTCACCGGAAACTCAACCGCCGTCACCGGAAGCTCGACCGCCGTCACCGGAAGCTAGACCAGTCAGGTAGGTCGGGATACCAAACGTGGTTCCCGCTCAGGTATTGTATTCTTAAACATCCTTGTGTACCGGAGTGCCACCGGAGTTTATTTTATATATACTGACTGTTGGGATACCAAGGAGGTTATATCCCCGCTCAGGCATTGTATTCTAAACATCCTGGAGTACCGGAGTGCCACCGGAGTTTATTTTACCATGTGTTCTTGAGTTGATCTGATCTGTACTTTGTGTTGATCTGATCTTTGTCTTAAGTTGATCTGATCTTGACTGTGTGTTGACCTGATCTTGGTTTTAAGTTGATCTGATCTGTACTTTGTGTTGATCTGATCTTTGTCTTAAGTTGATCTGATCTTGACTGTGTGTTGACCTGATCTTGGTTTTAAGTTGATCTGATCTGTACTTTGTGTTGATCTGATCTTTGTCTTAAGTTGATCTGATCTTGACTGTGTGTTGACCTGATCTTGGTTTTAAGTTGATCTGATCTTGGTCTAAGTTGATCTGATCTGTGTTTGAGTTCTGAATACTAAGTTCTGTTGTGTTTCCAAACCTTTGCGTGTATTTACTATTCAGAAAAGTCAAGTCCAGGGCTAGGAGAGACCCCTGCCAGTCACAGAAGTGACCTCGAAACTGTGTGGCTCTACTAGTTTCCTTAGTGTGTGCTTGTGTGCGCTTTGTGGTCTGTGATGGCTACCACTCAGTATGCTAATCAGTATGGTTTGCTTCCTTTTAATGGGAAAACTGATTTTGCTATTTGGAAACAGAAAATTAAATGTGTTTTAATTCAACAGAAAGTATTTAGAGCTGTTACTGGTAATTATCTAGATTCTGATGATAAGAATATGCAGCATGAAATGAATGAAACTGCATGCTCTACCATATACTTGAACTTGTCTGACTCTGTGCTTAGAAAGGTAGGTATTTTGGAATCTGCAAAGGAATTATGGGATAAACTAAATGAATTGTATACTGATACTTCTCTTCCTGGAAAGTTGTTTTTGCTTGAAAAATTCTTTCGTTTTAAACTGGATTTATCTAAGGATATGGATGAAAACTTGGATGCCTTTAATAAACTGGTTCAGAATATTAAAGCTGCAGGTGACAAACACATTGATGACTATACTCCTATTGTGTTGCTTAATGCCATACCTGATTCTTATAATGATGTCAAATCTGCTATTAAGTATGGTAGAGATGAGATTACTCTTGACATTGTTGTAAATGGCTTGAAAAGTAAAGAACTGGACTTAAAACACAATAAGAGTAATAGTAATCAAAGTAAAGACTCAGGAGAAGCCTTGTTTGTCCGTGGTAGATCTAAAAGTAGGTCTAGACAATCCAAGAAGAATAACCAAGATAAATCTGGAAAACCAGATAAGAAGAATAGGCATAAATCAAAGAAGAGAGTATGTTACAATTGTGGTAATCCTGGACATTTTATTAAGGAATGCCCAAACCCTAAGAAACCTGAACTTGCCAATGTTGTCTCTGAAAAGAGTGTGCATGAAAGTGTCTTTATGGTTTGTGATGCTGTTAACTCTGTGTTAAACAAGATGCCTGAACATGAATGGTTGATTGATTCTGGCTGCACTTACCATATGACTCCTTTTAAGAACTTGTTTGCTTCTTATGAGAACTGTGATGCTGGTTATGTCTCATTGGCTGATAGTAAAAAGTGCAAGGTGCATGGGGTTGGTGATGTGTGTCTTAAATTTGAGAATGGTACTGTTTTTACCATGAAAAATGTGAGACATGTTCCTGATTTGTGTCATAACCTGTTTTCTGTTGCTGCCTTAGAAAGTAGTGGTCTGGAAGGGAAATGGGGAAATGGGTGCATGAAAATTCTGAAAAATTCGCTTGTTTTGTTTAAAGCTCAGAAAGTAAATAATTTGTATATTTGCCATGCTGTCCCTTTTTCTGAATCCTTGAATGCTGTGTGCAATGACATGACTACTTTGTGGCATAATAGACTAGGACATATGAGCAATAGAGGTCTAGATATTATGCAGAAATCCGGCTATTTTGGTAAGGACTCTGTGACTGCTGTACCATTCTGTGAGGCTTGTGTGTTAGGAAAACAGCATAAAGTAAGCTTTCCTGTTTCTGCTTATCCTAAAATGTCTAAGTGCTCTTCTGTGCTTGAATACGTACATGCTGATGTGTGGGGTCCTACTAGTGTACCTTCCCATGGTGGGAAGAGATATTTTCTGTCCATTATAGATGATTTCTCTAGGAAAGTCTGGGTGTGTCTCCTAGAGCACAAGTCTGAAGTCTATAGCAAGTTCAGTGAGTGGAAAACCTTAATTGAAAACCAGACAAATCATAAGGTTAAAACACTTAGAACTGATAATGGGCTAGAATTCTGTAATAAGGAAATGGACCAACTATGTGCCAATAGTGGGATTAGAAGGCACAAAACTGTGCCCTATAATCCCCAGCAAAATGGAGTTGCTGAAAGGATGAACAGGACACTCTTAGACAAGGTTAGGAGCATGTTAGCAACCTCAGGTCTGTCTAAGAAATTTTGGGGTGAAGCCATTCATACCGCTGCATACCTAGTAAATAGGTCACCCTTTGTTCCCTTAGGAGGGAAATGTCCTGAATCAGTGTTTTATGGAAAACCACTGGATCTGTCCAACCTTAGGGTATTTGGGTGTGCAGCATATGTACACCAACAGTCTGATAAACTGAACCCTAGGTCTAAGAAATGTGTGTTCTTAGGATATCCTGAAGGGGTAAAAGGGTATAGGTTGTGGGATAGAAGCCAGATAGGTTTTAAGGTATTAATTAGTAGGGATGTCATTTTTAATGAAACTGATTTTCCTTGTTTAAACAGTTCTGTGCCTGAGTCTGTTCCTGAGAACACTCCTTTTGAGGTGGAGTCCAGGACTGTTGTTACTAATTCATTACCTGTGCATTCTGACAACTCTGATGAGAATTTGTTGTCTGAAAATTCTGATGATGCTGATGATAATGTGTTGTCTGAATCTGAACCTACTGAACATGATAGTAGTACCACTCATAGTGAGGTGGAGCGTCCTAATCATCATGAAAATGAACCTGAATTTTCTGATATGTCTGCTGAATCTGAATCCCATAGTAATAGTGAATCACATGAACATGACATGGAGCATAACTCACCTGATTTGAATAACTACCAACTTGCTAGAGATAGAAGTAGGAGAACTATCAAGAGAACTGCTGATAGTATGCCTGATTTTGCCTTTCATGTGCATAATACTTCTCTCTTTGCATTCTCTGTGTTTGAAACCTTGGAACTAAATGAACCTAAAACCTACCAGGAGGCCCTTAAGTCCAAGGAGTCCCAACAATGGCTCAGTGCCATGAAGAGTGAAATGGACTCCTTGAAGGTTAATCAAACCTGGACTTTAGTACCTCCGCCAACTAACTGTTCTGTGGTAGAATGTAAGTGGCTATTTAAGGTTAAAGAAGAACCTAATAATGTTAGGTTTAAGGCTAGGTTAGTTGCCAAGGGTTTCACACAAAAGGAAGGTGTAGATTATTCAGAAATATTTGCTCCTGTTGTTAAATTCACCACTATTCGAATGATGCTTGCTCTTGTTGCTCATCATAATTGGGAGATGAAGCAAATGGATGTTACTACTGCTTTCTTACATGGTGATTTAGATAAGAAAATTTATATGACACAGCCTGAAGGATTTGTAGATCCTAAGAAACCTGATTATGTGTGTTTACTTAGGAAAGCACTGTATGGACTTAAACAGTCCCCTAGACAGTGGAATATAAAATTTGATAAATGCATGTCTTCCTTAAAATTCCAGAAATCCATGTGTGATCATTGTCTGTATTTTAAGGATACTTCAACTGAACCTGTGTTCTTGTTAATTTATGTTGATGACATGTTAATTATCAGTCCTTCTCTGAATGCTATTGTTAAGGTGCAAAAATGTCTAAGTGAGAATTTTGCCATGAAAGACCTAGGAGATGCTAAAAGAATCCTAGGCATTAATATAGTGAGGGATAGGAGTAAGTCTACTCTAATGCTAAATCAGACTTCTTATGTTGAAAAAGTATTGAGTAAATTTAACATGCTTAGTGCTGCTCCTGTGAATGTACCTTTAGCTTCCCACTTTGTGTTAAGTAAGGATCAGTCCCCTAAAACTGATTCTGAAATTGAGAAAATGAAAAATGTGCCTTATTCTAGTGCTATTGGGTCAGTTATGTATCTCATGGTAAGCACCCGACCTGACATTGCTTATGCTGTCAGTTGCTTGAGCAGATATATGTCGAACCCTGGATTGCCTCACTGGAATGCTCTTAAATGGTTACTTAGATATCTGAAATCTTCTGTGAACCATGGTTTACTTTTCTCAAAATGTGCCCAGGATATTCAGCTAGTTGGCTATGTAGACTCTAATTTTGCTAATGATAGAGACAATAGGAAATCTACTACTTCCTATGTGTTTACTTTGTGTGGTTCTTGTATTAGCTGGAAATCTCAACTACAGTCTATTGTTGCATTGTCCACAACTGAGTCTGAATATGTTGCTGCCACTGAAGCTTTTAAGGAAGCCATTTGGCTTAAAAGAATTGTGTCTGAAATTGGTTTTCTAAAAGGGGATGTCACTGTTTTCTCAGATAGTCAATCGGCTATCCAGTTATGCAAAAATCCTGTTTTCCATGATAGAACCAAACATATAGATGTTAGGTTTCATTTTATTAGGGATGTTGTTGAAACTGGTGACATTAAACTAGAAAAAATTCCCTCACAATTCAATCCTGCTGATATGGGTACCAAATGTTTGCCTGTTGATAAACTGCTGTCTTGCAAACGCATTCTGAATATAAACCCTGGTTAATCCCAGTTTATAGTTGTTTACTGCCTGTGGTTGTTTTACTTTGTGTTTGCCAACTGCATCTTGTATATTTTAACCTTTGTGTTTTTTCCTTTGTGAATATTATCAGTTTCTTTGTGATTCCTTTTGTGTGCCGGATATTGTCTTTGTGATATATCAGGCAAAATCAGCGATGATGTATCTCCATACGGCCATATTCCTTACGCCTGAAAGCTGTGCCATCTTGGACCACATAAGGTGGAGAATGTTGATGATATTGGCCCAATCTGGCCCATGTCCTCTCAGCCTGGTTTCTGAGATAGGCCCTTTGAACTCAGCCCAGTAACCCAGCCGGCCCATCCCTTCCTTATTCTTATACCCAGGCATTGCCTTAGGGTTAGTGGAAGCGGTCATTTTGGTGGTCTCAGTATCCGCAGCCGTTCTCTCGTTCTCTCTGGTCTTCGTGACCTTTCCTCTTCTGAAGCAACTAGGGTTTCCCCCAATCTGTCGGGTGGATTTCCGCTGCCGTGCTTCTCTCTATCTGAAGTAAGGATTAGTTCCTGCTTCCCTTTTTGCATAGAGGTTGAGAAGAAGGCTAGAAGAGCCGCTGTTGGAGGACTGGGCTGAGGTGCTCGAGAAGCCGCTCTTTCCAAGGTGGTTGACAGCGAAGAGGATACTCCTTAGTGGAGCTTGTGGACGCCGGAGATCTGAGCTGACACCGGTGGTGCGAAAATCTGACCGGAGACGGACTGGAGAAGACGAAGAGAAGAAGACAGAAGTGGTGATAGAGGAGCGATCCGTTTTACCAACACCTTAAACACGCCATTGTCAATAGTCAAGACACTAACATCGAATGTACCACCACCAAGGTCAAAGAAAAGAATATTCTTCTCACCACCCTTTTTATTCAAGCCGTACGCGATGGCAGCTGCAGTTGGTTCATTAATAATTATTGCAACATTTAGTCCTGCAATGACACCAGCGTCCTTGGTGGCTTGCCTTTGGGCATCATTGAAATAAGCTGCAGCAGCATTCAGAGATAGAATGAATATTAGAAACAACACATTCAATGGAAGCCAAAAAGGAAAAAAAAAAAAAGAACACACTTCATTTTCCAGCACCAGGAACTGTGATAACAGCATTCTTGATTGTCTTGTCAAGATATGCTTCAGCTGTTTCCTTCATTCTTGTGAGAACCATGGCGGTGATCTCTTCGGGACTAAAGACCTTCTTCTCTCCATCTTTAATTTGAACTTCAATGTATGGCTTTCCATCCTTGTTGACCATCTTGTAGGGAACAAGCTTCATGTCCTGCTGAACTTCTTTATCCTCAAACCTGAAAATTGTAGAAAATGTTGGTTAGATAGAATCATGTCAATCTTGTTAATATTGAAGAATAAGGACTGAATAATATATTACCTTCTGCCAATAAGTCTTTTGACATCAAAGATGGTCTTTTCAGGATTAACAGCAGCCTGGTTCTTTGCTGCCTCGCCAATCAATCTCTCATCATCACTGAAGCCAACCCATGAAGGGGTGATTCGGTTACCTTGATCATTAGCTATGATTTCAACATTGCCATTTTTATAAACGCCCACACATGAATATGTGGTTCCCAAATCAATTCCGATAAAATTTCCCAACTTGGTTGCTTCCTCTTTTGCAATGCCGAATGCGAATAAGCTCCCTGCGCCAAATTCAATCAACCACATTCTTCTAATTATTCAGTGGTCATCAAACAGAAAAGGTCACCAATGTCTAACACAACATTAGAGATAAGTGTTAAGTCAACCATCAAACTAACAAGGGGAAATATACTTTAAACAATCCAACAAAGCCAATTACATTGACATTCTCTTTCCTTAAATTGCATTTTGCACTTTCTAACAGACACCAAACAGATGAAAATTGGTTTTTATTAGAAGTTGGACCAATAATACATATTTAGGGCAGAGCAAAACCTTAGACCCTACTACCAAAGGACAATATACGAGCCTTGATACAATCAAAAGAGGATTCATATAGCATTCCTACTTAAGAAAATTGACTATGAAATCCAAGATTCCAAGTAAAGGATGAGCCAAAAACGACATATATCCTTTAACGAAATTCAAGCCATAGCTTCTCCAGACAATCTCTTACCTTACTACGGGAAAGAACATGTTTGAAGGAACAAAGACGTCCAGCAGGGCCAGGAAAAGAATACTCATTGAAAATTCACAATGTGACGTTATAAAATCAAATTGTTTGTTCATATTCACAAAGCAGTTTCCTTACTAGTGACAAATCTATGGATACGATTTATGAAGAAATAAAGCTGAGTTTCGGTAATTCTACTTAAATTAAGTCTTATTCTATTCCACTCTTTATTGCTGCTTCCAAAATTACAGAATTCGTTCACAATGTGAATGTGATTTTGTTACATGAAATTAAATCTAATTGTTCATACTTCAAAGCACTGCATGTCCGCATAAAGGTTCAAATCAAAACGGTTCATTTTCAGAAATCATAAATATATATATATATATATATATATAAAAATACATAGACAAATTTACATTAAACCAACGCGTAGTTAAGAAATAGATAATAACACTGACCAACGATCAATATTCCGAAGACGATCGAAGCCCGTCCGTCCCAACTCCAGCCATGGCGGCCCCTCACAACCGTTAAATCTCTCTCCTTTCTTTTTTTTGGTACAAGAATTTGAAGTGTTTTTTAACGTGTTCGTGTATTTATGTACGTGAGAGTGGGTGAAGGTGGTGCATGCATGAGGTTAAATTTAATTTTGAATAGATGTACTAATTTAATAACGATAATGTTAGATTGTTATTATTAATTTTAGACGATGATAATGATTAGGTGAACATTAAATAATATTAAATTTAGACAAGGATGACAAGATAACCCACATTCTTGAGTTCAAGGTAGGCTTTATCTCTCTATTTGTACCAAAATTTAGATGTCTCAACTCTCAATTATAAAATTAAATATTTTTAAATTTTAAATAAAATTACTTTTAAAAAAATATTTAGACATATTTTTTAAATTTATATAATATAAATTTTAAAATACATAATTATTTAGTTAATAATGTGAACTTCTAATAATAAAAAATATTTTTAAAACTTTTAACAATAATTTAGACCGTCACTATTATTTTAAAACTAAAATATTAATTAAAATAAATATCACAAATTTATAAAA
The DNA here is from genome assembly GCA_030378225.1 of Knoxia roxburghii. NCBI lineage: Eukaryota > Viridiplantae > Streptophyta > Magnoliopsida > Gentianales > Rubiaceae > Knoxia > Knoxia roxburghii. The sequence goes on from CM059415.1 coordinate 2,934,111, forward strand.
AATAAAAAATTACGTCAAAAATATCTTTTTTATTTATTTAAATGATAAAAATATTTTTATCATTGAAATAAAAATTATTTAAAGAAAAAACTAAAAAGAATGATAAATAATGAAGAAAAAGAAAAAAATTACAGTTAGGGTCTGTTTGATAAACTAATTCAGTACTTAGGGTCTGTTTGATAAACTAATTAAGTACTTATTCTAAATAGATTAAGTACTTAATTGATTGAGAGCGTTTGATAACTCAACTTGTTTCTGACTTAATGAATTAAGAACTTTTTTAATTAAGTACTTAATAATTAAGTGCGTTTGATAACTATAATTCAAAGTCTTAAGAGATTAAGTAGGTCTGAATTGCAAGTATAATTGTTAGCCTAAAAATAAGTGATTGGCGAATCACTTATTGCTGAACTGAATTGGTTGCAAATGTTTTCTTATTTTCAATATTTATTATTCTTTTTAGTTTTTTCTTCAAATAATTTGTATTTATTAAATATTTTTTTAAAAAAATATTTTATCATTTAAATAAATAAAAAATATATTTATGACATGGATTTTTATTTTTTTATAATTTTAATTAATATGTGATATTTATTTAATTAATATTTTAGTTTTAAAATAATAATAATATTCTAATTTATTATTAAAATTTTTTAAAATATTTTTATTAGCAGAATTTCACAGTATTATATAAAAAATTACACATCTTAAAAATTATGTTATATATTAAAAAAATATGTTTCTAATATTTTTTTAAAAAAATAAGGTGATTTAATTTAAAATTTAAAATTTTATAAACTTATTTTGTAATTCAGACTTCATAATTCAGACTTCAGATTCAGACTTCAGATTTCAGACTTCAGATTCAGACATATTTTTTAATTTTATCAAACAAAGCTAACTTAATGAATTCAGACTTCAGAATTCAGATTTCAGACTTCAGACTTCAGACCTCAAATTAAGTTTTATCAAACGGAGCCTTATTCTAAATAGATTAAGTACTTAATTGATTAAGGGCGTTTGATAACTCAACTTATTTCTGACTTAATGAATTAAGAACTTTTTTAATTAAGTACTTAATAATTAAGTGTGTTTGATAACTATAATTCAAAGTCTTAAGAGATTAAGTGGGTCTGAATTGCAAGTACAATTGTTAGCCTAAAAATAAGTGATTGGTGAATCACTTATTGCTGAACTGAATTGCTTGCAAATTTTTTTTATTTTAAATTTTTATTATTCTTTTTAGCTTTTTCTTTAAATAATTTTTATTTTATTAAATATTTTTAAAAAAATATATAATAACATTCTAATTTATTATTAAAAGTTTGTAAAATATTTTTATTAGTAGAATTTCACATTATTATGTAAAAAATTACACATCTTAAAAATTATGTTATATATTAAAAAAATATGTTTCTAACATTTTTTTAAAAAATAAGGTGATTTAATTTAAAATTTAAATATATTTAATTTTATAAACTTATTTTATAATTCAGACTTTATAATTCATACTGCATAATTCAGACTTCAGATTCAGACTTCAGATTTTAGACTTCGGATTCAGACATATTTTCTAATTTTATCAAACAGAGCTAACTTAATGGATTCAGACTTCAGAATTCAGACTTCAGACCTCAGACTTCAGACCTCAGATTAAGGGTCTGTTTGATAAACTAATTCAGTACTTATTCTAAATAGATTAATTACTTAATTGATTAAGAGTGTTTGATAACTCAACTTGTTTCTGACTTAATAAATTAAGAACTTTTTTAATTAAATACTTAATAATTAAGTGCGTTTGATAACTATAATTCAAAGTCTTAAGAGATTAAGTGGGTCTGAATTGCAAGTATAATTGTTAGCCTAAAAATAAGTGATTGGCGAATTACTTATTGCTGAACTGAATTGGTTGCAAATTTTTTCTTATTTTCAATATTTATTATTCTTTTTAGTTTTTTCTTTAAATAATTTGTATTTATTAAATATTTTTTTTAAAAATATTTTATCATTTAAATAAATAAAAAATATATTTATGACATGGATTTTTATTTTTTATAATTTTAATTAATATGTGATATTTATTTAATTAATATTTTAGTTTTAAAATAATAATAGCATTCTAATTTATTATTAAATTTTTTAAAAATATTTTTATTAGTAGAATTTCACAATATTATGTAAAAAATTACACATCTTAAAAATTATGTTATATATTAAAAAATATGTTTCTAATTTTTTTTAAAAAAATAAGATGATTTAATTTAAAATTTAAAATTTTATAAACTTATTTTTGTAATTCAGACTTCAGATTCAGATTCAGATTCAGATTTCAGATTTCAGATTTCAGACTTCAGATTCAGACATATTTTCTAATTTTATCAAACAAAGCTAACTTAATGAATTCAGACTTCAGATTTCAGTCCTCAAATTAAGTTTTATCAAACGGAGCCTTAGTTTTATCAAACGGGGCCTTAGTTCATTTCAGCAATAAGTGGTTGACACATGACTTATTTTCAAGGCTAATACTTGCATTTTTCACCCATTTAATCTATTAAAATTTTGATTTATAGCTATCAAATATACTTAATTATTAAATACTTCATTAAAAAGTTTTAATTCATTAAATTATAAATAAGTTGAGTTATCAAACACTTTAGATCAGTTAAACTCTTAATCTTACTTAATCAATTAAGATTAAATGTCAGTTTGATAAACTAATTTAGTACTTATTCTAAATAGATGAAATACTTAATTAATTAAGAGCGTTTGATAACTCAACTTGTTTCTGACTTAATGAATTAAGAACTTTTTTAATTAATAATTAATTGCGTTTGATAACTATAATTTAAAGTTTTAAGAGATTAAGTGGGTCTGAATTGCAAGTACAATTGTTAGTCTAAAAATAAGAGATTGGTGAAATACTTATTGCTGAACTGAATTGGTTGCAATTTTTTTTATTTTTAATATTTATTATTCTTTTTAGTTTTTTCTTTAAATAATGTTTTTAAAAAAAATATTTTATCATTTAAATAAATAAAAAATATATTTATGACATGGATTTTTATTTTTTTATAATTTTAATTAATATGTGATATTTATTTAATTAATATTTTAGTTTTTAAATAATAATAGCATTCTAATTTATTATTGATTAAATCATATCTTTGGTCCTTTATATTTGGTCAAATAATTTTTTTGGTCTCTTACATTTTAAAATGATTTTTTTAGTCCCTTACATTTTAAAAATGTATTATTTAATCTCCGTAATATCTATATTATCTAATTTATCCCAAATTTATTTATGAGTAATATACAAAAAATTTTCAATGAAAGATTATACTTTAAACACTAGTGTATACATTAAAAATATTTAAAATTTAAGTCAGATTATGAAAATTTGAAACGGTTTGTCTCTATTTCTTGAATTTCGGGTTAATTATTTATAAATTTTAATCGTCTGATTGAGATTTTTAAAATTTTTTAATAGTTAAATTAATATTTAGATTGTTTTATTATTCATTTGGAAATGTCTTGTAGATTGTACATGAATAGAGTTGATAAAATTTGATCTGAATCAATAATAAGGACCAAATAATACATATTTTAAATGTAAGGGACCAAATAAATTATTTTAAAATGTAAGGGACCAAAAAAATTATTTAGTCAAATGTAAGGGACCAAAAATATAGTTTAATTTTTATTATTAAAAGTTTTTAAAATATTTTATTACTAGAATTTCACATTATTATGTAAAAAATTACACATCTTAAAAATTATGTTATATATTAAAAAAATATGTTTCTAACAATTTTTTAAAAAATAAGGTAATTTAATTTAAAATTTAAATATATTTAATTTTATAAACTTATTTTATAATTCAGACTTCATAATTCATACTTCATAATTCAGACTTCAGATTCAGATTTCAGATTTCAGATTTCAGACTTTAGATTCAGACATATTTTCTAATTTTATCAAACAAAGCTAATTTAATAGATTCAGATTCAGACTTCATAATTCAGACTTCAGACCTCAGATTAAGTTTTATTAAACGGAGCCTAAGTGACGAATTGGTTTATCAAATAAAGACTTAGATAAAAATAAATAAATAATTATTTAAAAAAAATAAATGAGGGAATTTGAAAAAAAGAAAACCATTATGTATCTTTATCATTTATTATTAAAATAAAAAATTATATCATTTACTACCAAGTCCGCTTATGCAGCCCTTTGTGGAGTCGTGACAAGTGAAGGAAATAGGCCGTGGAAAGCTGTCTGGGAGTGGGAAGGTCCTCATCGAATTCACCAAACACTTTGGTTAGTATCGAAGGGAGGTTGTTGACAAATGCTGAGCGGTATCGGCGGTATCTAGTGGACTCTCCGATCTGTAACATTTGCGGTTCGGTGGAGGAAACTTTGTTGCATGTTCTGCACGACTGTGTCAGAGCTAAACAAGTTTAGAACCACGTTGTTTCACACGCTAATGTAGGTTGGTTTATGGCTGTGGATTTTCATGATTGGCTGTTGCGTAATTTGTCCCCAAAATGGGGTGAGAGTAGTGTGGATTGGCCTCAGTTTTTTGGAACTGCTATCTGGTGTTTATGGGCAGCGCGAAATGCATCTATTTTTCGCCAGGATCAGCGGTCCTCATCGCAAATCTTGAGTGAGATTTCTGCTAGAGTGGAGAGCTACAGGGCAGCTAAGATTTCAGAAATGAGGGCTGGTCTGAAGCAGAAACGGAAAGAAGGGAGGTGGGTGCATTGGTCTTAGCCGCCTTTGGACTGGTGCAAGTTGAACACTGACGGGGATGTTTTACAGCAATCTGGGATGGCTTCTGCTGGGGATTTAATTAGAGATAGCTACGAGTTGTGGAAGGGGGAGTTTATGAAAAGTGTGGTATTTGTTGTAGCTTGGGGGCAGAATTATGGGGTTTATATCATGGTTTGTTGTTATGTTTTGGGAGATGGGGGAGAGGAAGGTGAAGGTTGAATCTGACAACAGTAAGGCGATAGAGCTGTTCTTATGATGGTATCTATGGAAATCTGGTTAGGAGCATACGTGAACTGATAAGAAGAACTGGGAGATACAAGTGTCACACGTCCAATCAGGGAGTCAACTTTGCTACAAATCGTATGACTTCTCTTACTTTGTCCAAGTCTAGGGGGTGTACATTCTAAAAGAACTTTCCCTTGAAATAAAGTATTGACTTGATCATGATATAAAAGATATTACTTATTTTCGTAGTATAGGGTTATGATATAGTATACGTCTCATTCTTTATATTTAAAAAAATAAAAAATTATATGCACACATTGACAATTTTATTAAAATTATTTATATATTATAGTAATTTTTTTTTATTTGTAGTCATAATTTAGTTATTAAACAAAATAAGATGGTCTACTTTTTTTTTTTTTTTTTTTTTGGAAACAATAAGATGGTCTACTTGAATTTCTTAAAACGAAAAGCAAAATAAATATTTGAGACGATTTTTTCAATACAACTATGACTTGAATTCAAAACCTATAGTCTTAAATGTGGGGTAGTTGAGACAAAAAAATATTTAATTAAATTAGTGAGTGAATAATGCTTTTAAAAAAAGAAAAACTAATGAATAGCAGGCTAATTCAATACTTCCTCTATTTCAATATATATGTGATTTTGACTAAAACACAAATATTAAAAATGTAATTAATTTTTAAAAATTTTTATAACTTTTAATAGGTAAACCTATTATACTCTTATTTAATATATTTTTGATAATAGTGTTATAATTTTGAATAGTTATAAGAAAAATATAATAGATAATGAATTATTTTTTAAAAATAAATAAATAAATTATATTTTTATCGATTTTTTAATGGGTGAAAACGGCACACACTTTGAGAGCAACACAGAAAATTTTATTTAAGAAGGGTGAGTAATAGGTTATAATGGTCTAATAAATTTAAACTATTAGTATTTTTTTTTTTTTATTTAAATCGAACTCAACATTCTCGTCAAATTAATTGTTAAAAGAATGAACTATTATTATATAAAAAATCATATTTTTAATTTTTTATATTTAACTGACTCGAATTAATATCTATTATGAGGTATTTATCATTGAGTCACAATCATTTTATCTTAATTTTTCTTATTTAATTGAGTGAATTCTAAAAAAAGTCATTTTACCTTAATAAAATTTAATTTTTGGTCACTATCTTTTAAAAATCATATATAAAATTACTAATTTTTGTATTTTATTTTATTTAAAACTACCTTGTAATGGAGTCCTCTTAAATTGCCTCCCTTTCCCCCTATAACCAATATACTACATCCATCTGTACTAAGAGAGTTCATATACGGTATACCTATAGGATCACTGTAAATTTTACTCCTACTATAATGCGCTACAGTTGCGCGCTACATTTTTTTTTTTTGACACAGCATTTTTTAAAAAAAAAATACTTTAAAAAAAAGACAGTAGATATCAGATCAATAGATTATAGATATCAGATCAAGAATATAAAAGAAATCATACAATAGAACTAAAGCATACTTAACAAGGAAGATCATATCATGATTATATAGACATCAGATCAGAGAATACTAGACATCACATCAACAGACTATAGATATCAGATCAATAATATAAAAAAAATCATATAATAGAACTAAAATATACTTAATAAGCGAGATCACATCATGATTATATAGACATCAGATCAAAGAATACTAGATATCAGATCAAGAATATAAAAGAAATCATACAATATAACTAAAACATACTTAACAAGGGAGATCACATCATGATTATATAGATATCAGATCACAGAATATTAGATATCAGATCAACAGACTATAGATATCAGATCAAGAATATAAAAGAAATCATACAATAGAACTAAAACATACTTAACAAGGGATCACATCATGATTATATAGACATCAAATCAACAGGCTATAGATATTAGATCAAGAATATAAAAGAAATCATGTAATAGAACTAAAACATACTTAACAAGGGAGATCACACCATGATTATATAGACATCAGATCAACATACTATATATATCAGATCAAGAATATAAAAGAAATCATACAATATAACTAAAATATACTTAACAAGGGGGATCAAATCATGATTATATAGACATCAGATCAACAGACTATAGATATCATATTACAATATATAAAATTAAATAATTATAAAATAAATTAAAAATATTTTTTTAATAATTTTTTCTAAAAAATTCAAAAACATAGAAAAAAAAGTACTGAATTATTTTAAAAAAACGGACGGAAAAAAAGTTTTAGTGAACAAGAAAAAAAAACCCCAATAGAAATAATATAATATTAAAAAAATGAAAAAGAAGAAAAATGCTCGCGACTTGCTATACAGCTTCATTAAGTCGTCGTGCGTCTCTTTTTGCAAAAAAAATAAAACACCCTAACAACTTACTATTTTTGGGATAAGAGTAAAATTACAGGGTGGTCTTATAGAACTGACATATAAATTACCGTACTAAGGACATCAAACAATATAGTTTCAGAAACATAATATAAGAATTGAAAAAGGAGGGGTAGGGAGACAAAAATAACCTCATAGAAATGGGTTGTTAGTGAATTAACAGATTTTTTGGAATTCACCTTATTTAAGTATACTCAAAAAAAAATTATCTTAAACAAATATTATATGTTTTTTAATATTAATTTTTTATCAAATATAAATATATTATATTCAAAATTTATATATTATATAAGTCCCCCGGATCGGATCAGGCCGGGTATTATATATAATTGTAATGATCTCAATTCCTTTAAACAAAGAGTGTTTAAACTAATGATCTCATGGGAAATTATATGGTACACTTACGACAATAATGATGTAGAAAACAGTAATAATAATTTATTTATTAATATTATTTATTTTGAAGTATAATATTTTATATGGATTTTAGATCAATAGTGTTGTTTTACAAATAATGTATATACAAATTTTTAATAATTTATAATATTAATAATTTATTTTTTAATTTTATTAATATAAATTATTGATATAAATTATTGATATAATTGAGATAATTTTGATGACATTTTAATAGAAAAATGACTATGAAAAAAAATGGTAACTAAATATTAATAAAAATATTTTAAAATTTAAGATTTTTTAATTTCATATATTTATGTATAACTGTTTTCATAATATTCTTATTTAATATATTAAATATTAAAAATTAATAAAAAATTTTAAATATATTATTAAAATCATAAGTTAAAAATTATTAATATTAATGTATAATTTGTCAATTATTGAAAGTTTAATGAAAATTTAATATCATTAAATTATTACATAATTGATACTTTTTACGGTATATTTCAAATATAAAATATAATTTATATTAAAAAATTAATATTTTATTAAATTTGATGATATAAAAATATGATTATTTCTTATTTTTGTAACCATTAAAATTTTGTTTAAGTAAACGTAAAAAAAGAAGAAAAAAAAGTTATATAATAATGTATGAAAAATCGTGAGTTTGTTTGATAAAAGGGGTTGCATAGTTAATAGATAAATAAATAGATAGATTAATAGATATGTTTAAAGTCATATTTATCATAAATATTTATTTTTTTCTTATTATTTTTATTTAGATTTTAATGAAGATTTCTATAATTTGAATTGATAGTTGATAATAAGTTTAATATTAGTAATTATTATAAGTAAAATTGTATGTAGTGAATGTATTAAATATTTAAATAATACGTGATCAGGTTGAGTTGGGGGTGGTTGCTCAAGAATTTTTTGTGTTTTAGTATATTTATAAGATAAGATAACATATAAGATAAGATTTAACATTAATAAGATTTTTTGACGAGAGGATGAAACTCAGTGGTAAAGAAAAAGTATTTAAATTATTTTTTGAATTAAAGAAATTAAATTTAATATTTAAAAATTAATACATTTTATTGTTATTTGAATCGGATTTGGATGACTTTTTTTGAAGCAATCGGATTTGGATGACCTAACCCCGAAGAATAGGTTACACAATTTATGATAATTCTATGGAAGTACTCATAGATTTTCCTAATCTTAACTACCTTAAATTAAACGAAGTCTCACTAGAACTGCTCTTTCTGCTGATTCATTTCCCTTCAGGGAAAATAACAAAATTTCCAGATTTAATACATGGTTTCAACAGTGAATGAAGCTGCCACCAACGCCATGGACTCCGGCGGCGATGATGTATGCCCTGTTAAACAGGTGGAACTTACCGTCCCCAAAACCGACGATCCAAACATGCCGGTGGTCACATTTCGGATGTGGGTTCTTGGCCTGACTTTCTGTATCTTGTTATCCTTCGTCAACCAATTCTACTGGTACAGAAAACAGCCCCTCAACGTCACTGCCATCTCCGCCCAGATTGCGGTGTTTCCGTTGGGCAAATTAATGGCCAGCACCATAACCAAAAGGGTTTTCTTCAAGGGTTCCAGTTGGGAGTTTACTTTGAATCCAGGGCCCTTTAACAGTAAAGAACATGTTTTGATTACTATATTTGCTAATGCTGGTGCTGGGGTCGTTTACGCTACTCACATTCTCAGTTCTGTCAAGCTTTATTATAAAAGGGAACTCACCTTCATTCCTGCAATTATCATCATGTTTACTACACAGGTGAAGAGCATCCTTGATTATAAGATATATATATATATTTTTTTTGCCTTTTGATCAGTTTGGAACTGATTTGTGACATTTAATTTCTTGGTGAATTTCTTGCTATAGATGTTGGGATTTGGGTGGGCTGGGATATTCAGGAAACATCTTGTCGAGCCTGGCGGGATGTGGTGGCCTACTAGTCTGGTTCAAGTCTCATTATTCAGGCAAGAATCAACACATTGACTGAATTTTGTTACCATAGATTTGCTTGTTCCAGTACAAATAAAGAATATTCCTGTTGTTTCCGACTTAATTTCCAGGGCTCTGCACGTTAAGGAGAAAAGAACGACCGGAAGTGTAACCCGAACTCAATTCTTCCTGATAGCATTAACTTGTGCTTTCTCCTACTACATCTTCCCTGGATACCTATTCCCGATGCTGACCTCCTTGTCTTGGGTCTGCTGGATTGCTCCCAAGTCCGTCCTGGTGAATCAATTGGGCTCAGGGCTTAGAGGGCTCGGGATCGGCAGCTTCGCTCTGGACTGGTCAACCATTGCATCTTTCCTCGGAACTCCACTGGTGAGTCCATGGTTTGCAACTGCCAACATCTTGGTTGGATTCATCTTCTTAATGTACGTGGTCACGCCACTTACTTACTGGCTCAACATCTATCATGCCAAGAACTTCCCCATTTATTCCATGGATACCTTCCGCCTGGATGGTACTCCATACAACATCAAATCTATAGTGAGCCCTGATTTCCATCTCGACAAAGAAGCATATCAGAAACACGGCGCCCTTTATATGAGCATTTTATTTGCTAATATGTATGGTTTTGGATTTGCTGCTCTTCCCGCCACTATTGTCCATGTTTTGCTATTCAATGGAAGGTAATTATTATTTGTATTAATAATTCGATACGTTGGTACTACTAAACAAGTTAGATTAATTTCTTGATGTTTGATTGCAGAGAACTTTGGAACGAAACCAAAAATGCATTCAATGAAAATAGAAAGATGGATATACACACCAAGTTAATGAAGGCATACAAGCAGGTTCCGATGTGGTGGTTTCTAGTTATACTAGCCCTGAATCTTGGAGCAGCAATGTTTGCTTGTTTGTACTATAAAGACATGCTCCAGTTGCCTTGGTGGGCTCTCTTGTTATCTTGTGCCATAGCCCTCTTTTATACCCTTCCTATTGGAGTCATTTATGCCACTACAAATCAGGTAAATCTGGATGGTTAGATGATGAAGATTCGACTGTCAACTGAAATTAATTAATACTTTTGGTCGTGTATTTTGTTTGATTGCTTAGACGCCTGGGCTAAACATCATTACAGAATACATCATTGGATATGCGTACCCAGGCCGCCCTGTTGCTAATATGGCCTTTAAGGTGTACGGATATATCAGCATGACCCAGGCCCTGACTTTCCTCGCAGATTTCAAACTCGGCCACTACATGAAAATCCCTCCAAGAGCAATGTTCATGGCACAGGTGGTTCCATCAATACTTGTATCCATTCATTTCAATTTTGTGCTTAAATTACATTTCTCAAACGTATCAGTGATTGTTTGAGACAGCATTGTTTGATCAGGTGGTGGGCACAGTGGTTTCAGCTCTTGTCTACACATTAACTGCTTGGTGGCTAATGGCATCGATTCCTCACCTCTGCGACAAATCTATGCTGCCGGCGGACAGCGTGTGGACGTGCCCCATTGACAACACTTTCTACACGGCCTCCATCATCTGGGGCCTGATTGGACCCCAGAGAATATTCGGGAACCTCGGAATGTATAGTAACACCAACTGGTGGTTCCTCGGGGGAGCGGTGGTGACGCTGCTGTCTTGGGTGGCAATGAAGATGTTCCCGAATCATAAGTGGATGAGGTGGGTTAACATGCCGGTGGTGCTCAGCGCCACGGGCCTGCTGCCGCCTGCCAGCGCGGTGAATTACAATAGCTGGATACCTTTGGCATTCCTGTCGGGTTTCGTTGCCTACAGGTACTGGCCTAAGAAATGGGAGCGCTACAATTACGTGCTGTCTGGAGCAATGGATGCAGGAACTGCATTCATGACACTGGCAATATTCTTCGGGCTGAGCTTCTATAATTCTATAAGCCTGGAATGGTGGGGAGGTGAGCCCGACGGATGCCCACTGGCCTCTTGCCCGACTGCTCCTGGAATTTCCGTCGATGGCTGCCCTGTTTACAGCTAGATCAAAGCCCACAGACCATGATGGATGGATTTGATGAAATGAAGCCAGCCAGTAGTAGGTGTACATTACTGTAGGGTTGGGCTCTTGTGTTTGAATTTCTTGAATTGTTTGGTAGATTAGTGTTCTAATACGTTGTCTTGTTATGCATGGTTTGAAGCTTTGTCAAACTTTTTAATTCACAGGAAGGTGGAGATTTGATAGGGCCATTATTAATCTGTAGAACTGGTCAGCAGTAGTTTTATATTTTTAGCAGAAAATGAGAAAAAAAAAAGATTCCAAGAGGAAGCTGCCATTTTTGAGAGCTTAAAGAATTGGCAGCATCCACCCTTGAAAGTCCAGACCTAATTCGTTAGATTTTGTTATTTCACATAGACTGAGTCAGACCCCCCCCTCGCTTTCGGCTGCTTTTTCTGGCTGCCATTTTTATTTATTCCTCCGCCAGAAGTCGGCTACCAGCATCCATTATTATTATTACTATTACTTAGATTATGACCCATGTTAATAATTAATATAAATATGTTTTAAAATTTAAAAATAATTATACACAGATAATAAAAAGGACCAAATCCATTAACACTGAAATAAGTGTGTAAAAGTAATCTTTGTGAGAATCCTCTGTTCATACATAATAATACAGTTTGACTAAGCCAGCAGTACTGTTACTATTATGTTTGCATTAAACGACAGAATCCCACTTTTTTATTCTCCAATCATTCGTCTCTATCAGACCCTCTGCAAGTGGCGATCCAAAATAGTCCAAATCAACGACGCCTGCACTCACTGCCACCTGCATACTACAAATCCAAGCCCCGGCGCAGATGGCTGGATCATCGCCTCTTCTGCTGCTGCACCGCCGCAGTTCCTGCATTAATGGAGCATGAATATGAAGTTGTAATGTAACACATAAAAAAAAATCTTGGAGAGTGATCATCACTTTCACTACTACAGCTACTACTGAGAATAATATACAGTGAGAAAGAAAGAAAGAGAGAGTAGTGAAGGAATGATGATATAGGGTGAGTGGCCATGGCGGGAGGAAGCATACAAGAGTGATATTGGTTCGGCTCATGATCCATTAATGTGAATTATGAGCCGCAACCAACACCACGCCATGTCTACTTCTCCTCCTCATCAATATTGGGATCTTTGATCCTCCTTTGATCTCCTTTATCTCCTCGCCTGTGCTATATATAGAGAGAAAAGATCCGAGGAGGAGGAGAAGGGCAGAAAATAAAAGGGCTGTCATATCCATCATTATATAATAAAAACCACCAATCAATCCGAACAATGTTAAATTCTTCAGCACTGAAATGGTTGGTTCGGCCAAACAAACAACAAGAAAATGATGGGTGCCTGGTTCGGGACTTACTAGGTCCCTACGTCCTAGTACTTCCTAGTATACACTTTATAGATAAAACTACAAGACAGACTAGCCGGATGAACAAATATATATAGATTAGAGGTAATGGCTACCATATATACTTTTTAATTCTTACTTGTACCTTAAGGACATGTTTGGTTGCATTCTTTGTTGATTCGTATTTACAGAATAGTTACCCTTATCAATGGTGAATATCTGTTTTATATATTAAAAAAAATTGCAATTCCATTCTACCTCTCTTTGTGCTCAAATGATGGAATATGTGAATATATTTATAATTTAATAAAAAAAAAAATGTTATACTTGTAAAATGAGGAATTTTCGTTTTATAAAATAGAGGACGTGTCATGCTTAGGTAAGAAGGGTGACATATGTGGTAGATTGTAAATGGAAGAATTTGAAGGGGGTGTGTCTGCAAATAGTGATTAGGGTTTATAATGAATTTTAAGATTATGTTTATTTGGCAAGAATGAGAATCAAAATTATTTTAAAATTAATTTATTCTTATTTGTGTGAAATAAACATGCCCTAATTATAAACTGATGATCACTAGTAAAATTAGCAAAAGAGAACAAAATGATAATGTATTAAGGACTGAGAAATCCACTCACATTATTGATATTGACAGTCATATCCCTGGCTTTTCCTCTAATAAAAGGCATTGTTGGTGGAGTATCTTTGTAAAAATCACCTTAAGGTTATTTTCTATGCTTTTCTTGCCATCCCATTCTAACCTATAGTTTTGACCACAAAATGGAGAATAAGAATATATGGGCCAACACACTTTATATATCATCAATCAACCTATTCTTTACCAAAGAGTTGATTAGTCACGATATTATCAAAACTTTTAAGTTTGAATAAATAAAATTTGAGATATATCGTTTGAAAGAAGAGTAATAATAAAAAAATATCGTATATAAAAGTTCAAAGGGAGTATTAATTAATTAATTTAATAAATTAAAGAAGAAAGAGGGGACCTAAAACTTTTATACAAACTAACAAATGAAGCATTGATAAAGAAATGTGTGTTGGGTTAGGCATAAAATAATTGAGCGGTCATCATGTGGCTTGAATCTTATAATTAGGTCTTTGTCTAATTGTCTTTATCTATCCACTCCTTTTACTTTGTTCACTTTTACTTTTAATAGCTACTACTAAAAATAACCATATTATATTAATTGTTTCAAATAAATAAGTTATTTAATTATGACAAAAATGTTGTAATCCACTTACTAACATTTGTCACTTAAAATTAATGAGTTTGAATTTAAGTTATTAAGAAAAGAAAAGAATATGAGAACATATATCTGTATTATTTTTTTTTTTAAATTATAAGTTTGAGTGAATATGAAAATAATTAAGGTATATTTCTATTACTAAATTTATAAATTTTTAAAAATGAACTAAAATCCTTTTACACAGTATAATAATTTATTTTCTATATTTAGTAATAGAGATATACTGTAGGTTGTGTAATATAATTTGATCAGAAGATATATATATATATATATATATATTTTTAAAAAAATTTAATTCTGCAGCCGAGGAGTGTGTGTGTGGTCCATGCATTAGGGTTTAATAACCCCTATTTTATTGATTATACTTAAAGAATATTTAGTCTAAAAAGTGTTTTACCAATCTTTTGTACGGTAAAAGCGAATCAAAATTTTTAAAAATTAGAGATATTTGTCACGTTATAGATAAAGATAAAGATAATGATAATGATGTGGTTATTCATTATTTTGATTTTTTTTTTTTTTTTGGAAGGCATGCAATTAAAAAATTTACCTATTTGCATTATCTACATGTTAGGAATTTGTGTGGGGAACGAATAAATAGATCTATTTTTTAAAATATTTTATATATATTTGAAATGCAAAGTGACATAATAATATTATAATAGAAAAATATGATTATAAAAATAAAATTTTAGTATCTCTACAATTTTGAAAATAAATTTAAATTAGTTTTAAAAGTAAAGACATGGATGGATTGAGGACAAGTAAGTTGTATGTAAAATGTCAGAAAATTAGTAAGATAGTGTGAAACAAGAGGATTGTAACTCAGTGGAAAATATTCATGTTTAAGATAATAGGTTTTGAGTTCAAGTTACGTTGTATTTTAAAATGAGATTAAATAATAATTAAAATTTAGATAAAAGATAATAATTTATAAAAATAAAAAAAAATATTGACAGTTTAGTGTAAGTTTTGTAAAAATCAGAGGAGTCATTTACAATTTATCAAAAAAAAAAAAAAAAGAACCGGTTTGCCTTCAAGAACAAACAAAAGAAAGAACGTCGGCTCCTTCGCGAGATTGGATGAATAGGTAGTGTCACCTTCCGATTTGCCCAGATCAAAACCAGCGAAAACCGAACCATTTGAACGATTTGATTCCAAACCGGATCTTGCTATTTGTAGTATAAATATACTAATTATAGCACAAAAAAATAGTAAAATTTCAAAAATACCCATAATGTATTAAGAAGTTATACACTTGAAAACTTAAAAAAAAACTCTAAAAATTCAAAACCCCCTAAAAAATCTTACAAAACCCTTCCAAATCTTTCAAAAAACTTTTCAAAATCGTAAAAAAATATGCAAACACTGATTTTCTTCGAGTGGGGATAAAATCTACCTCAAATTCATGTAAAAATGGTAAGTTTTTTATATTTTTTTATTGCTTTTAGTTTGCTGATATAAAAAAATCCCACATATTTTACGATTTTCATTGACACAATCGCCTTTAATTGGCGATAATTACAATGAAAATCGCATGTGTTTTGCGATTTTTTGTGTGACATGCGTTTTGTGCGGGCGAAAATTTATGAAAAAATCGCCAATGCTATGCGATTTTCATAGAAATAATCGCAAGTTTCTTGCAATTTTTTCAGTGTGCGATTTTTCACTTCTAACTCCTACATTGCTGGTGATTTTCTGGACGTGATGCAAGTTGTTTTTGACGTGGTGCTAGTTGTTCTAAGACGTGGTAGACTGTTTTGTGAAAAAAATCAGTTTAAATTCACACGCATGGATGTAGACGATTTTTGGACGTGGTATTAGTTGTTTTTGACGTGGTGCTAGTTGTTCTAAGACGTGTTGGACTGCCTTTGTGAGAAAAATAATTTAAATTCACATGCATAGATGTAGACATTTCTGGACATGGTGCTAGTTGTTTTTGACGTGGTGGACTGTCTTTGTGAAAAATATAGCTCAAATTCACATGCATGGATGTAGACGTTTCTAGACGTGGTGCTAGTTGTTTTTTACATGGTGCTAGTAGTTTTTGACGTGATGCTTGTTGTTCTGAGACGTTGTGGACTGACTTTGTGAAAAAATAGCTTAAATTCACATGCATGAATGTAGAAGTTTCTGGACGTGGTGTTAGTTGTTTTTTGGACGTGGTGCTAGTTGTTCTGAGACGAGTTGAGATGTTATGTGAAAAAATCAGTTTAAATTTACATGTCTGGATGTAAACATTTTTGGACGTGGTGTTAGTGTTTTGAGACTTTGGTTCTAGTTGTTCTGAGACATGGTAGACGGTTTTTGTGAAAAAAATCAGTTTAAATTCACATGAATTGATGTAGACATTTTTGGACATGGTGCTAGTTGTTCTGAGACGAGTTGAGATGTTTTGTGAAAAAATCAGTTTAAATTCACATGCCTGGATTTAGACGTTTTTGGACGTGGTTCTAGTGTTTTGATACATGGTGCTAGTTGTTCTCAGACATGATAGACTGTCTTTGTGAAAAAAATCAGTTTAAATTCACATGCATGGATGTAGACGTTTTTGGACGTGGTGATAGTTCTGAGACGTGGTGGACTGTCTTTGTGAAAAAAATAACTTAAATTCACATGCAAATGTGTAGACGTTTCTGAACGTGGTGCTAGAAGTTTTTGACGTAATGCTTGTTGTTCTGAGACTTAGTGGACTGTCTTTGTAAAAAAAATCAGTTTAAATTCACATGCATAGATGTAGACGTTTCTGGACGTGGTGCTAGTTGTTTTTGACATGGTGCTAATTGTTTGTGACTTCGGCATCAAATTATTGCTCCTATTGCGTGATTGGGGTATGATAAATCGCCACACTTATCCGTTTATTCTAAGCCATATCACTCTTAGTTTGCGATTTTCATCCTCTATATCGGATTAGTGTGACGATTTTTCACACACCAGTCGCGCTTTGTCAGTGATTTTTGTCATCTTGATTGTAATTTTGGTATGATTTTACCTTAGATTTTCATAAAATATGTGTAATTTTTTCATTAGTATTGACACTTTTCAACTTCTAAAGACATTTTAAGTGTTTTATTAAATTTTTTTATTACAAATAGTAAATTTGTCCTACGAATCGTTTTCCAGTTCCGAACCTCGAACCTCGAACCCCTTGATGGCTAGACGTTCAGTCTTCTCCTTCACTCAGGAAGAAAATTCAAGGAATTTGTCGGGTTTCCGCCCCATTCTCCCGGAACAGGATTTTGAAATCTCCCCCAAAATTCAATTTGTAAGCCATGGAAGAAAGTCCCCGAGAAGTTCTGTTTGAAACACGTCGTCATTCTTCGAGAAATTACTCTTCGAACTACCCTCCCGCGAGTCCACAGGTGCTCTGACTTGTTGATTTGCTTCATTTCTTCGATTTTCCGCAACTTTGAGACCACAGTTGTTGATGAATGTGATTCTAAATAATTGCCTGATTTTTGTGTTCTGATGATTGATTCAGCCAAATGATGGAGGTGGGAGGAGCTTTCTTTCGTACCTTACACCTCGAGGTACGCCTGATTCTCACTCAATCTTGTACTAATTATCTGGAGCTTGTAATCATTGAATTTGTAGTTTTGGTTCTACTGAGAATTTGAACATCTGCAATACCTTTTACTAGAGCTGAAGCCTGCGTATTATTGCCACTTTTTTTCCTTATTATTATTATTTTTTTTTATTTTTTGGAAATAAGTTAGTGTTAATGCTATTCATCTCCTTGATCCTGGTTCTAGTACTAGATTTCTTTACTACTCTGTGATAATCAGTTCATTATGATTTAGGATTAGGTGATTTGTACTGGCTTTTAAATTTTGGTGCTGGGGTTGGGATTAGTGAGGGAGGTGCGAAGTCTGGTATAAGAGTATAGTTTACCCATCAAAGAGGAAAATTCCAGGGTCATAGATCGACTGGAAAGGGGTTTCAATTGGGTGGGTTGAGCGGGTATAGTAGACCTCTTAATAAGTAGGTATAGACTCCGGTTTTATTTGCATAAGGGTTTAGATCAAAATGGCTTTGTCCTGTGGTACAATAAGCCAACCTCTCTTGCTTACATTGCAACAGTCAGTTCGTTATGATTTAGGCTTAGTTGAGTTTGTGCCAGATGCTTGGTACTAAGATGTGAACTTGCTAATTTGGTGGCAAAAGCAGTTAACTTCTCAAATCTGAACAATCTAGGACCACAAATTGAATTATTATGTTGTTGTTGGGAGTCTAAGCTCAAATTATGATTACCATTTTTTTGTTGTCAATGATTACCAATTTATGCTTAATTTCATCTCTGCTGGGATTACTTGATTGCTGATTTCTTCTGATTTACTCACTCTACCATGAAGGCGTCACTTGGATTAAGGAAAGATGGACGGGGAATAAGAATGCTAAAAAATCAAGATATGCTGCATTGTTCATCTCTCCCCTTGCAGACCATGTAGCTGTAGCTTCTATGAATCAGATTACTTTCTTGCACAAAGTCGATGATTATCAAGAACCCATTGGTATTTTTACATGTAAGTATTTGATCTTGGATATAACTCATCATAATCATTATGGCAACTAGACTTTAGCGCTGAACTGTTTTTGTTACTCGTTGAGTTTTTAATTTGACCACTAACAGGTGAGTTAGACTATGGCATGGTGGGAACTTGGTTATGGTTTTTCTTTTTTTTTTACCTTTTAGAAAAGGGCTTCATAATAACTGGGAACTTCCATGCTGCGTCTTGAAGTATGGATGATGTGGATAGGTTATCTTACCCCTTGAGAAGTAGTAAGGATGAAACATGATAACTCACACACATGAGTATCTACATATATAGTAGTTTTAAGTATATCAAGGGAAAGGGGAAAATGGCTTCACCACTTTGGCCAACCCTTACTATCATGAGGTGACATATATTGAAATAATATTCTGATGGGACTGCATTTTACTTCCTCATAACAAATTCCTGGATTATTGTATCCATTAGGTGGAAGCGGTGGTACATTCACATGTGGATCATGGTCAGAAGCTCATGATGTACTTGGAGTTGTTGATGACAGTAATACGCTGTACTTCATTAAAGCTAATGGTGAAGAAATTACGAGAATCAATGGGCAGAGTTTAAAAGTTTCACTGCCAATAGTAGGCTTGATTTTCCGGAATGATAATGATTTGAAGAAACATTGCTTGTACGCTCCAGTTTTAATTTGAGGATCCTTCTCGTGACTAGTTGCTTTGTCTATTGTTTTCTAATTTCCCTCTCTTTCTATATCTTAGTGGCTGAACTCTTTTACAGGTGTACCTTTAGCATTCTTACATCAGATGGTTTGCTCCACGACATAGAAATCAGTCAGGATCCAAGTGCCTCCTTTATTGCTTCAAATCTCTCTCATACTGTAGGGACTCTGAAGAAGCAACTTCCAAAGAATTTTTCCTGTATGGATTATCATCCAAAGCTCTCTTTGTTTGCAACAGTTAGTAGTGATGGTAGATTTCGCTCTTCCAGGACTGAGCATCCAGGTTGGTGAAATCTTGGTATTTGTATGCTGATGATTCCTGTTTGTAAATGTTGAGTAAAAGATTCTTTACCAGATTGACCTGAAAGTTGTCACCTCAGAACTGAGTCAGTAATGGTTGAGGAATTAGTTCTTCTAGTCTTAAAAGCAGAGTGAGAATATCTAAAAAGAAGTATTGTTTTACAATTTTCGGAAATGTTTTTTTTTCTTACTGATAGTTTGTGATCAATTTTCTTTTTTCATTTATGTGTATATATTATTTTTACATTTACTAACAAAATTTTCAGGGCATAGTAGATTAGATAGGATTAGTAATGAATGCATAAGAAATAATTGGAGCTAGCACTAATAGACGAGAAAATGAGAGAATAACGCTTAAGATGGTTTTTGGATATGTGCGTAGGAGGCCTTTAGATGCACCAACAAGATGATTAGAAAACAGAGAATCATTTCAAATTAAAAGAGGAGTGGTAATACCTTAAAAGAATTGGAAAGAAATATAAAAAAGAACATAATTTCTTTGAACTTAAATGAGAATATGATATCTGACCTCACAAAGTGGCTTCATTGCTGTTGTTGTTCCTAAGAAATTTTTTAAACTCAGTTACCCGTATGTGTTTCCTAATGTCCTTAGGGTTATGTAATCTCTCTCTTTGGCGAAGAAGTAGCCACTCGATTCTGGAACCAATAACTTCCTTAGACTTTGAAGGTTCATATTCTGAAGAAATCCAGTTGGCATCCACAAAAGTGCTAATCTCACCACAGGGAAAGTTTATTGCCACTCTAGATGTCCGGGGCCGCTTGCTTACTTTTAAGATTCATCAAGATCCCTGCACTCTCTCAAAATTATATGATGGAAAAATGGAAGACAATGGAATAGAAATTGACACATTAAGTAGAGGCATGGATTTTTCGGATGCAATTGCAGATTTTAGTTGGTGGTCTGATGATGTACTTGCTGTTGTGGAACGAAAAGGCACATTTATGCTGTTTGATGTCCCTACTGGTGTCAAACTGTTAGAAAATGGTCCTGTTTACTCTATGCCTCTTTTGGGAACAGGAAAGGAGTTGTCAAGACGCCTTTTTCTTTTGGAGAGTACATACTCTGAGCAAAACTGTGGTAATTTTGAGGGAAAAGCAATAGATGATTTGTGTCTCATTGAGCAACTGAATTGTGCTAAACTACGATGGAGCTTGTTTTCATTGTCTGAAAGATCTGTTTCTGAAATGTATGATCTACTTATTCATAATCAAGACTATCAGGCTGCCCTTAGTTTTGCTGATCGTCACAGGTTGGATAAAGATGAAGTGCTCAAGTCACAGTGGTTATCTTCTGGTCAAGGAGTAAATGAGATAAATAAATTTCTCTCAACTATTAAGGACCAAGTTTTTGTTGTTTCCCAGTGTGTAGATTGTGTAGGACCTACAGAAGATGCAGAGAGGGCTTTACTAGCTTATGGACTCCGCCTAACAGACAATTATAGGTTTTCTGATTCAGAAGAAGATAGAAGCAGCCCTGTTTGGGACTTCCGTGTGGCACGACTAAAATTGTTACTGTTTAGAGACCGGTTGGAAACATTTATGGGGATAAACATGGGAAGGTGATGATGATTTTCATTCAAAGATGTTTTTTTGTAAGATAGAAAAGCTGCTAACTGTTGTGCATTATATTTTCTATATACTTGGTTTAGTAGTATTTATATCCTCTTTAAGGAAATCTTTGAAACTGGAACATGTTAAAAAGGTGCTTCCTTTGGTTGGTAATGCGGCACATCTTATCCCATTTTATATTCTTTGCCGCCATTTTGGAGCTAGAAATTACTAGCCTAGCTTCTCCTTTCGGGATGACAGAGTTTGATGATGGCATAATGGTGTGATGCTGAACTACTGGCTTGGAAACAAACTTTCAACTTTTACTCCCATCTGTTCAAGCACTTCCCTATGAGTCTGTGATGTAACCATCTAACAAAGTTTGGGAAAAAAAATAGAAAAATAAAAAGAGAAAATTTTGAAAATCTTTCCAACAAGAAAGGTTGGTGAAGTTGAATACTACATAATCTTTGCTGATACCGATCCTGGAAACATATAGGGGTATGAGGAGCAGATATATTCAGGAAATGGCAATTCAGATATTTTGCAATTGTCTGTTATACTAATCCACTGGGTGTATTATCCATTTACTTTTACATACATGCAAAACTTCTCCTAAATGGTTGTTTCTTACCTGATTGCTTTTGTTGAAGTCATGACTCATGGCTTAATTTGGATGCCTTTTCATTATCCTAGACTCCCAATGTTTTATCTGGCATTTACAGGAGTCTGATGGTTCTCACTGACTTATCTGATAACTTAGTCTCTCTGTAGGTTTTCTGCTATGGAGTACCAGAAGTTCCGTAGTTCAACAGTTAAAGAAGCTGCCACAGCCCTTGCAGAGGGGGGAAAGATTGGAGCGTTGAACCTTCTCTTCAAACGACATCCATATTCTCTGAGTCCTTTCCTTTTGGAAGTCCTTGATGCTATCCCTGAGACAGTTCCAGTGAAATCTTATGCACATCTACTTCCTGGGATTTCTCCTCCGACAAGTATTGCTACGAGGGAAGAGGATTGGGTTGAATGTGATAAGATGATTTCATTCACCAACAGCCTATACATGGACCTTCATGGCAGAGATCTTATCAGGACTGAACAAATTATCCTAAAATGCATGGGATTCCAGTGGCCAACAACTGGGTCTCTCTCTGTGTGGTACAAAAATAGGGCTAGGACCATTGATACATTGACTGGGCAGCTCGACAATTGCATGTCCTTGATTGATTTTGCTTGTCGTAAGGGGATCTCCGAGTTGCAGCACTTCCTTGAGGATATCTCTTACCTCCATCAGCTTATTTATTGTAATGATAATGTTGAAGAAATGGATATTTCTCTCAGTTTAACTGCTTGGGAGAAGTTACCTGATTATGAAAAGTTTAAATTGATGCTTATGGGAATAAGAGATGAAAACATAATTCGAAGGTTACAGAAAAATGCAATCCCTTTCATGCAAAAGAGGTACTGCACTGGTTCTACAAATGAGCTTATGGGTGTCCATTCCACTATGGATGACTCGTTTCTGGTGAGGTGGTTGAAAGAGATCTCTTTGGAGAATAAGCTAGATTTCTGTTTGATAACAATTGAAGAAGGGTGCAAAGACACAGGTAATGTCAACTTTTTCAAAGATGAGACGGAACTTGTGGGTTGTGCTCTGCAATGCATTTACTTGTGCCCTTCGACTGATAGATGGAGTATCATGGCGTCCATTTTGTCTAAACTTCCTCCTTTACGAGGTACTTGTTATTTCTTTTCTTAAGTATTCCACATGCCATAGGTAATACAAAGTGTTTCAGTTGGATCTATGATCTTTCTGATTGAATTAGGGAATCAATTTGATTTCTGATAGGATATCACGTAAACCATTTTTGTTTTAATTGTTCTAATTTGTTTTCTGTCCAAAAGTAGTGTTGGGTTGATACTTTTCCTCCAGTATTATGACTGCCTTCTGATTTTTCATGAGTAGTTGATATGGTTGCCTTTGCATGTGGGACTGGAAGTATGTTTTTTGATAGTTCATTTAAAGTTGAAATGTATGACCGCTGTCCAAAAAAAAAAGTCCTATCTGTTGAGCTATAACAAGCAAGACTGATTTTTTTTTTTTTTTTGATGGAGGGATTATTTAGCAATCTTACTCTATTTTGGCCATGCCTTCTAGTATGTAAAAGTACGCAGGTTTACTCTTTTTGACCATGATTTCAAGTAATATCATGGTATTTATGTTTGTTGAAGTTTTATGCATACATTTGCTCACTTATGATGAATACATGCTTCTTGTCATATTTCTAATTATAGCTTCAACATGTATTCATTTTAATTTCAGGGCTTGATAATGAGAGCCTTAAGATACAACTGAAAGTTGCCGAAGGCCTCATTGAAGCAGGAAGGCTTTTGGCACTTTACCAGGTTTATTGGCCTACTTTTCTTGGTTTTTGTTTGGAGATTTTCTTAAAAGTGGAAACTGTACGAAACTAATGTTGGGTCTTCTGCCTTTAGTCGAAATTGTTTTCATTTTCTATTGTTTATCTCCTTTACTGCATTTAGAAAGGGATTTGTAATAAAAGAATCTTGCTTCTAACACCAGGGCCAACCAGCTATGTCTTGAAGTTCACCTTACTATATACTATTGTATCTTATCCAGAATTGGCTGAGAAATTTGGAATCATGGGTCCTTTTAGGTTTATTTCGACTTTACAAACTTGGATGTCTCACTTTGGCTTTGCATGGAGAAAGGTTTAAACATACGGTAGTCTAAGGGAAAGGAAGAAGATTTTTGGATGCATGATTTGTACGGAAATCTAGTATGACTGTCAATGTAAGACACAGCTTTCTCTTCTATGAAGTATTTAGAAAGAGTTGCATTTGAAATTGTAGCTTCTTAGTAGTTAAAGCAGTTATTTAGGGTCAACTAAAATAGAACTCCAAACATTGGATCTGGGAAGGGGGAAACTATGTACTGGATACAAGTTAACGTAACTGTTTCCAGCCCTATTTTATGATAGTAGGTATGGAATTTTGGTGCAGTGTTGTCTATGCATATCGTTGTTGTTTGAGACGCCCTGCTGATCACTTGAGAGTGGGTTTATTGCTCTTATTCATTATCGTATTTGTTGGTGTGTAGGTACCAAAGCCTATGAATTTCTTCAGAGAGGTTCAGAAAGATGAGAAGGCTGTAAAACAGATTCTTCGCCTTATACTCTCCAAATTTATTCGAAAGCAGCTTGGTCGAGTAGATAACGATTGGGCAAATTTGTGGCATGATTTGCAGTCTTTGCAAGAAAAAGCATTTCCGTTCCTTGATTTGGAGTATGTCTTGATAGAGTTCTGCAGGGGACTTCTTAAAGCAGGCAAATTTTCTCTGGCAAGGAACTACCTGAAAGGTACAGGTTCAGTAGTTTTGGCTGCAGATAAGGCTGAAAATCTTGTCATTCAAGCAGCAAGAGAATATTTCTTCTCAGCATCAAGTCTTGACAGCCCAGAAGTAAGAGTTAGCTCTTCTTTCATCTTACTGTTACTGGTTGATTGGGATCGTGAAACTAGTTGCTTGCCGTATGAATACACCAGTATTATTCACTGTGTTCCCATTTGTGAAGCAACTTTGTTCATTCTAACTGAGTGCATGTTTTAGGCTCTCAAGTTATTTTGAGAAGTGGAAATGCAATAAATGAATGCCGCAGAGTAAAAAAGAATCAAATTAAGTCATTTAAGTAGTGTAACTTAAACGAACAATAGGCTAAGGGTGCATGAATATCATTAAGATAAAGTATGACAGATGTCTAATGTTTCTTTCCTTTTCTTTGGGTGGCATTTAATGTGCCTGCATCTGAGGTGTGGCTGTTTATGAACTACATCATCTTTAAGCATTTACACAAGTTCACTATGAACAAGAATCCTTGTATGCTCATATCAAAGTTGGGGGATGCGTTGGTAGATATGGTTTCATGTCCTTAAAAACAATTTTTTAGATTATTCATGCTGCTTTTAGCTGAGCATGAACATTGTTGATTACATGATATCTTGGAGTGGCTTACTTGGTAGGATAAATATTCTTCTCCTTTTTCTTGTCAAGAGAATAGTGATTAAAGAATTTATCAATAAGCTGGATTTCCTGTCAGGTTTGGAAAGCCAAGGACTGCCTGAATATCTTGCCTAATAGCAGGAACGTCAGGATAGAGTCTGATGTAATTGATGCTCTCTCAGTGAAACTTCCGAAACTTGGAGTAAATATCCTACCATTACAATTTAGACAAATGAAAGATCCACTGGAAATAGTTAAATTGGCAATTACAAGTCAGGCTGGAGCTTATCTCAACGTTGAAGAACTTATTGAAATTGCCAAACTTCTTGGATTGAACTCACATGAAGATATATCAGCTGTACAAGAAGCGATTGCAAGAGAAGCGGCAGTTGCTGGAGATCTGCAACTGGCTTTTGACCTGTGCCTTGTTTTGGCTAAAAAGGGTCATGGTTCTGTTTGGGACCTATGTGCTGCCCTTGCAAGAAGTCAACTTGAAAACATAGATATAAATTCTCGTAAATTTCTTTTAGGGTTTTCTTTGAGCCACTGTGATGAAGAATCTATTAGTGAGCTGCTAAATGCATGGAAAGATCTGGACATGCAAGGACAGTGTGAAAATTTGATGATGCTGAGTGGTAGTGAACCTCCTGAGTCCTTGGTTCTGGGTAACTTAACCATCGCATATCCACTCTATAGTACACAAGGTTCCACTGACTTTGGTATTTGGTCAGGAAAAGTTGGTGATGTTGGATATGATTTGGAACTGCAGTTTAATGATATGAAAGATAAGCTTTCTTTAGTTGCAAAACATTTGCCTGAGGAAACTAAACAATGGGAATCTCTATTCATGGAGAATGGGAAAATTTTGTCCTTTGCTGCATTACGGCTTCCATGGTTGCTGGAACTGGCAAGTAAAGCAGAATCTGGTAAGAAATATTCAAGTGTTAGAACACAAGCAGTTTTGACGGTTATGTCCTGGTTGGCACGGAATGGTTTTGCTCCCAAAGATGATCTGATTGCCTCCCTTGCTAAATCAATCATGGAATCTCCTGTTACTAAAGATGAAGATATAATAGGATGTTCATTTCTGTTAAATCTGGTAGATGCTTTTTCTGGTGTGGGTATAATTGAAGGATTTGTTAAAGAAAGGGAAAACTATGATGAAATTTCTAGCATTATGAATGTGGGGATGATTTATGGTTTACTGCACAACAGTGGAGTTGAATGTGAGGATGCTGCTCAAAGAAGGATGCTACTTCTCAGAGAATTCCAACAGAAACATAAATCGGTTGCTCTGGGTAATTTTCTGTAAACTTGTACAGCATAATTGTCTTTATTTGTCATATTGTATTGTTCTTGTTGTAATTGCAAAGCTATTCGTTGCATCTTCTTTTACATAGTGCTCTTCCTGATTTCAAGTTGTTTCTGGCATTCCTTCTTTGCGTTCAAGATGCAAGGGATGAATTAAACAAGACGCAAACTGCATTCTGGAGAGAATGGGAACTGAAATTAGAACACCACAAGCGTGCAGCTGAGCATTCAAGGGTTTTGGAGCAAATAATTCCGGGGGTTGAAACTGCTCGGTTTTTGTCTGGGGACACTGATTACATAGAGAGTGTTCTATTCTCCCTTGTTGAATCTGCAAAACTGGAGAAGAAACATATACTGACTGATGTTTTAAAATTAGCTGATATGTATGGCTTGGATCACCGTAAGGTATGCCCATCCCTGAATCTCACTTTGCCTAAGCTATGTGACCATGTTTTACTGACAAAAAGCCTAAATTCAGTCATGTAACTCCTCATTTGAAGTGTTTCTGTAATTATTATTTCCAAGGCAGGAATGACTGAATCCTTGTTTTTTCTTCTTATCAGGTGCTACTGAACTTTATGAGTACAATCTTTATTTCTGATGTTTGGGCCGTTGATGATATCATTGCTGACCTTTCAGAATATAAGGGAGAACTTATTTCTTCTGCTGAAGATGTCATAAAAGCCATTACTTTGTCTGTCTATCCAGTGATTAATGGGCATGATAAGCTGCGGCTTGCTTACATGTATGATCTACTCTCTGAGTGCTACTTGCAGTCGGAGATGAAAGAACCTCCAGCTGATGTCCGGAATCCCATGTGTATGAAGACTGCCCGGTTATCTCATACCAGCAAGATTTTTGGACAGGAATGTAGTATGGTGGCCTTTATTGATGGCTTGAACTTCAAAAGAATTGCAGGATTACAAGATTTGAACTTGGATTGCTTTAATGATGAAGTCTCTTCCCACATTACTGAACACAATGTGGAAGCACTGGCAAATATGGTTCGTAACCTTGCAAGTATCTACGGGGATACAGTGCCTCGAGATCTTTTAACATGGAAAAGTGTTTATTATCGCCATGTTTTGAACTTGTTGACAACTTTAAACCCTAGGTCTGACACAGAGGTCCGTAGTCCATGCCTGGAAGATCTTCATTGCCTTATAACTGAGCTCGAGCTGACCTATGATGCTTGTCATAAGTATGTAAAATTCATTGAATTTACAAATACATTGGAAGTTATGAAGCAATTCTTTTCAGTAACAGCACGTTTTAAGAAACCTTCAGATAAACACATGGATTCAAGGTGGCAGGAGTGTCTCATCAAGCTATTAAATGTGTGGGTTAAGTTGATGAGGGACATGGAGGAACTTAAATCTTCTCAAAATTCAGACAAAAGCTTTTGTTCCGAGTGTTTAATCACAAGTGTAGAAGTTTTTCTGAACTTGATCATAAAGAGAGAAGTCTCTGAAGTTGGAGGTTGGGGTACTGTTACTGGTTTCAGTAAGTCAAGCCTTACAGGTGATCCTATAGCTGAAGTTTCTGATTTCTGTGGAGCAATGATTTTAGCTGGGTGTAGGTTTTTAGCTGTTGCGAATGTGTTTACTGATGGAATGAGTCATCTCTCACCTGGAGCTATGATGTCAAACTCTGGAACATTACATCTTAACGTTGAAGAACTTCCCCACCTCTATTTGACTGTGCTTGGAAGGATTTTGGCGGATCTGGAAAGGGGATGCCTTGAACAAGAGCAATTGCATTGTTTCTTCTCGTCTTTGTGTAAATATGAGGGGAATTTGGAGGATTTGACTAGCGTCAGGCTCGCAGTTTGGACTAAGTTGACTGAGGTTTCTGACAACTTGGCGCTACCAAGCCACATCCGAGTATATATCCTGGAGCTTATGCAGTGTATTGCAACTACAGGTAAACAGGTGAAAGAGCTATCTTACGAGGTAAAAGACAGTGTTCTTCCTTGGGAAGGGTGGGAAAATGTACAGATTTCAGGTGCAGACAGTGAGAAGAGGAGCAATGATGGCCTGGCTGATACTGCTGACAGGGTTGCAAGTACTTTGGTTGCCCTCAAATCATCACAACAGATATCAGCAATCTCGCCAGTAATAACCATTATGCCAGACGATCTATTGACTATCGAATCGGCTGTTTCTTGCTTTCTTAGAATATCAGAGGCTGCCAGATCTGAATCTCACATTGATCCACTGATAGCAATTTTGGGAGAGTGGGAGGATCTTTTCGTAAATGAAAGAAAAGATTCTCCCAAAGTAGTAGAGGATGTTGCAAGTGGTTGGAGTAATGATGATTGGGATGAAGGATGGGAAAGCTTCGCAGAAGAAGAACCTATCAAAAAGGAGACCAAGAATGATGACATTCTTTCTGTTCATCCTCTGCATGCATGTTGGATGGAGATCTTCAGAAAATTTATTGGACTTTGCAGATACAGAGACATCCTCAAATTGATAGACAAATACAAAAGGGAGAGCAGGCAAACTTTGCTGGATGAAGAGGACGGGAGTAATCTGATCCAAACTCTGCTCGACTCGGACTGCTTTGCGGCTCTGAAAATAACGTTGTTACTTCCTTACGAAGCCCTACAGTTGCAGTGCTTGGAAGCTGTGGAGGAAAAGCTGAAACAAGAACACGTACCGGATGAAGTAGTAGGCCGGGACCTCGAGTTGCTGATTCTTCTACTATCTTCTGGAATGATATCAACTGTCATCAGAAAATCATCATCTTATGGTACCACTTTCTCGTACATCTGCTACATGATTGGGAACTTGTCTCGTCAGTCCCAGGAGGCAAAGTTATCAACCCTTAAACATATGACCACCATCATTGAAGAAGATGACGAGAATCAGAACTTGATATTTCTCTTTACAAGGCTTGTGTTGCCATGTTTTGTAGCAGAGCTTGTGAATTCAGAGCAGCCGATTCTGGCAGGGTTTCTAGTTACAAAGTTGATGCACACTAACGCTTCACTTAGTTTGGTTAATGTTGCAGAACCTAGCCTTAGAAGTTACCTCCAAAAGCAGCTCCAACTGTCAGAAGATGAGGATGAAGAATCTTCTTGGAAAGACTTGAATTCGAGGGAATCTTTGGCAAATAGCATTTCCAATTTGAGAAGCAGGCTGAGAAACACGATTCAATCTGCCTTATCTTTATTTCCTGCGCAAGGTAGATAGTTAGATCTCTACGTTACAGCAAAATTTTAGTGTTAGGGAAGATAGTGTTTTTCTTCTGTTTTTGGTCTTTTATATATTTTTTCACATGAACACATGTTATCATAATAATACTAGTACTCAATCATTGAATTAAACGAATAGTTTGTGAAGTGTCCTGATCGTCCCAAATAACTTTATTCAGGTTTTTAAAAAAAACCCAGAAAGTTGATGGATTTTCCCCTGAGAAAACGAGGAAAATAACTCTCCAAGTTCCAAGTTTAGCGGTAAAAAAACATATGCGACACTTGGTGGGCAAACAGAGCCCAACTCAGACACGGCCTAACCTTAATTAAATTGTCGGGGGGAAAAAGGCGGAGGAAAAGCGGTTCTGATTTTAACCGCTTCTTTTCCAGGAGAGAAGAAAAGACACAAAGAGAAGCCATAACAATATCATTTGATCCTAATCGATCGGTTCAAATATTCTGTCTTTCATCTGTCCTCCAATGGAGGAGAGATTGCCCGCAGATTTGTGGCTCAAGATATTGTGCTTGTTGGATCATCAAAGTCTTGCCACCGCTCAATTGGGTAAGCACCAACTCAACCCCATCATCCCTCCGGCTTCCCACTTCATACTTCATTTCGAGATGTTGAATTGCATATGAATCATATTGATTTCCATTGTTTCTTTTCTTTTTAAAGAATTCTCTGTTAAGATTTGATCTGGGTTTTGCTTTTTCTTCACTCAACTATGGTTCAGTGTTGGTTTTCCTTTTTAATTTGATTATACATCGGGGGAGTTTGTGTTGGGGCTCGACTGAGCCATGTAATTTGGGTTCTTCCGTTTCTCCATATATACATAATTCACGACCTGAAATGATTTGGAAGATCTTCGAAATTTTGATCACAACTTCTTCTGGGAGATAAGTTTTTACATTACAACTTCATTTTTATCTTAAATAGGCAGATGAACCATATATACTGCTTCCAAGTTTATCCAAGATTCCGTTACGTCTGCGTATTCTGAATTTCCCAGTTCTTAGATCTCAACTCGGGAAGAACTGATCAAGGGATTGTAATCTTGAAAATTTTAGCAGTTGGACGGCAGTTTTGATTTGCTACTATTCAGTACTCCCCCTATTTCAATATATAGGTCGTTTTTCAAAAACACAAATATTAAGGATGTAATTAATTTTTGAAAAGTTTCATAATTTTTAATGCTTAAATCTGTTATACCCTTATTTAATGCATTTTTGATAATATTGTTATAACTTGGAATAGTCATGACAAAAATAAGTGTCAATAAAATTGCAAATTAAATAAGGATAATAGAGTAAAAACAATGGATTGTTTCCTAAAGCTAAACAAGTGACTTATATTTTGACCGGTTTCCTAATAGGTGAAAATGACTTATATTTTGAAATGGAGGGAGTATTGAATTCAGCTTGATTTTTGCCCTAATCTTGTAGGATACTAAGCTTTGTTTGTTACTTTGTAATGATTATGTTGATGGAGTTCCTTCTTTTTTCTGTTATTCTTGTTCAAGTATGCAGGAAGTGGAGAATCTTAGCTTCAGATGACAGTTTATGGTCTAATCTATTTATAGAAAGGTGGGGAGCAGATCGTGCTGCGTTCTTTTCTCCTACAGATTCAAAGCTGTGGAAAGATGTCTATGTAACACAAGATAGAGGCGATCGTGTTGGATTGTAAGTTAAATGGATGGTTGACTTCATACTATGATGACATTGTTGCCTTATTTGAGTTTGGTTCTTGCTTCAAATGCTTTATCATTATTACTCTTCTTGTCATTATTCCTTAGACACTTTATGAAGCTGCTTCATTTGCTTAAGATATAATATAATTTTTGGGATTCTTTTTCCCTTTTTTTTGGTGAGGAGAAATCCAAACATCATGCAGCTCCAATTCTGTGTTCCTGCATCCGAGTATTCTGCAGCTTTCTATTGTGGCAGAATGATGGAAAACCTTTTGCTTTTTCAATAAGCTAACGCAACACTAAACTATTTCACAGGGGCCTTAAGATCATAAGAGAAGGAGTTGATTATTACCTTGTTCACCTAGGGGAGATTCAACGCCATTTGGGTAGCAGGAGACCAGTAGAAGGTGAAGTCTTTGATTCTCCTGCGACCTTGAATGGGGAAGAATACCATAATGTAGAGGAGGAACCCTGCTCCAGTATTTTGGACAAAATTCTTTTCTTCATTGGAGACCTAGAATCTGCTTCATCACATGCAAAAAGAAGCCGCATTCTGTAGATAATTCTGAAACCAAAAAAAAAAAAAAATGTCCTCTTTATGTGGGCTTGTAGATTATATGTTGTAATATCTGTGCAACTATTTCTTTTCCTGTATCTTTGTAATTTGTAAATGTTTCATCATAGCCTTGATAAATACAGTAGTGTATCACCTGTTCTAATTGTAACTTGCATGGTTTCTAGTTGTAATAAATTTGAGTTTTTCTACTGTTCTAAATTGGACGTGAGAGATGTAAATAAGGAATCTTTATCCAAGTCTCCTCCTTTGAGGGCTTCTTCTGCTGGAGTCTCCAGATTCAGAGCAAGAAGAATGGTCTCTTAGTGGACTTTTTTTCAGTGAAGAATTGTGCATTTCTTGATCACAAATCAATGTAAATTATAGGGGAAGATAGTGAACTCTTTGTTGCCACACAATATAAGTGGTATGCTATCTTCAAAGGTAGACATATATAAACGAAGAAGGTAAAAGGACAAAAGAGAAGCTTGAATAAACAGAAACATTTCTGCAATATATTTTCAACTGAGACCTATTTATTAAGACAATCTCATTTTTTGTAGTTGCCAACAAAGAAAAAAAATAAACATTAAGATAATAAAAATAAACACAGAAATAACCCCACAGCTACTAATCATCAGCAAGTCTTTATAAATGTTAATACTTTTTCCTTTCTTTAGAAAACTGACTAAAAAAACAGCTATAAGCATCTTCTCAAGCTTTTTCTTGCCACCCTCGGCCGTCCATCTTCTTTGGCAGTCGTGAAGAAATGAATTGAAATCCGTCAAAAGCCCTTCTACTGAATGAAATGAATGCTGCTCAACAACTATAATCCATCCGGCGTTGCTCAGATATATGTGCTATATATTAGGTGGTTCCGTGAGTCAAGGAGCATTCAATGGCTCTGCTTCATTATCTCTCTCTTTCATCATGGCCCAGTCTTCTGTCTCTGCAAGAAGGAGCATGTATTATATAACTAAACAAACTTGGGGCCAAAAGAGGCTGCAAATAAGGTTTCAGATATGGAAACAACTGGAATCTTACTTGGCTTGTCTGCGATTGCGCAAAGCCGTCTTTGCAAGATGGATGCCACAAAAAGGAAGATTGAGCACATACCAAACATAACAGTGATGGGGAATGCATCAACCTTCAGAAACCAAAAATATGAACCACTTAGTACCAAGGGAATAACTGCTGCTTCAACAGAAACAATGCAAAAAGACAACTTTAAGAGTGTTTTAATCAAGAGGATCTTTAACTATCATAGACATAACCCCTACGAAGAAGTGTGATCAAACTTATATGCTCAGGTGGGAACGAGCAGCCAGACGACTTAAGTTAGAGAACTCACTAGCTTGATTTGGTTTTCCCAACTCAACACAAGATTTAGTTGTATGCTTTATACAGTAGCAAAGGAACAGAACCAAAAGACAAGCGACTTACGTTATACAGTACAATGCACACAAAAATGTTCAGTGGAATGCGGAAGAAGTTCATGATTGTGCTTCGTGCCTCCTCGGGAATGTATTGGGATCTCATCTTCATAATTGATGGCCAGAAGATTCCCACACAACTCTCAAAGGTACAGAAACCAAGAAGTTGGAGACAACCTGAAAATGAGATACCACCACCCTGTACCTTTGAAGGAGCTACCAAGAACTGTAGAAGGTGAGACAATTAGAGGCAATCCCATGTTAAAATAGGAAACAAGGGAAATGCATTTTAAAAAAGAAAAAAAGAACTTGGACTTGCATTTGCTATTATCGGCAGCAGAAGAGAAGCAGAAGAAACAACAAACACAATCTGCATATAACTCTCAACTTTAGGTGAGTTACGTGCCAAAAGGCGAGATGCAAAGGAGCTTCCTAACATTGAAGCCAACATAAAGGTTGCAAAAATAAACCCATGGGGAATATCCTCATTGTTGGGACTCAGAGCAGGTGTCCAAAGAAACACAAATGTGTACATTGAACCTTCAAATAGGGACTGAATTGCACCCAACAAAGCTATCTTCTCGTCTGAAATACGCAAAAAACATAGCACACTAAGAATCACAAAAAGAATAAAACCGAAATACATGCTGAGCCCCCCTCCCCAAAAAAAAAGTTAAAAAATAAAGACAAAAAATAAAGGCAAAAGAATCAACTAAAAAACAAATTGAGATAAATTGAAATCAGAAGGATGGTAATAACCCTTAAAGGGCATAGCCCTCTCAAGTATCAGCATTTAAATACTTAGCAACGTTCTCCATTCCTACACTAATAAACAACTGGTTTGATTAAGCAACAAAAGAGTAAGAAAGTAATAGCTTTTATCAGTGCCCGCCTTTGATTATATATAAGGTCCTAGATTAAATAACTCAGAGTCTTAAATATCTACCACCTAACTAAAAAATGCTGTTAGAATCACATTACTTTATGCGAAGAGTAGTGCAGTTGAGGATCAACCAAACACTTTCTTCCCCGGTTAAAAACTAATAATTGTTTTGGTGGTAACATATGTAATGGGTTCAACCTGAAGCAATAGCCACTGCTGCACGTTTGAACTGAGTAAGCAAGTCCTTATTGTCTGAAGGATCTCCATAATTCTCGGTCCATGTTGACATTATAACAGCCATTCCAATTGCAAGAAAGCATGCGGCCGCATCAAATGGAGATACAGGACCAAGATTAAGAGTATCAACCAACAGATTTCCAAATAACCCAGAGAGAATAGCAACAAGGCCATTGCCAAGAAATATTGCCTTAGAGAAAGTGAAAGAAAGCCACTGCTCATCAAATCCCCTCTGCAAAGGTGAGTCAACAAAATATTACTGTTAATGTTTGTTGGTTCATAGTATTACTGACCAGAATTCTATGCATAAAAGCTCTCAAAAATATAACAGCCTTTGAATCCAAGTTTATAATCCTTTAACGTAAGTTCCATTATAGTGCATCACAACATTAGGCTAATGAGACTAATAAAATTAGAGCTCAAACTGTATCCAATCCGGGAAATAGAGAAAAGTCACCAGACCTTGAAGTGTTCAGCCACAAGCCATGATTCAAATGCTGAAAAGAGTAGAGAGGTAGCAATACCACCCAAGACACGTCCCACCATCAAAATTCTGTACTGAGGGGAATGCTTGGTGATGCAGCTGAGGATGTAAGTAATGCAATAAGTCACGCATGCCCTCTTTCGCCCCCTGAAAAGTTCATAGTCAAAAGCTCAGACACATATACAGATCAAAGTGAGTGAGAGTGGCTAATCGTCTGCACGGGGATAGCCATTGAATTCACTATATAATTGTGACGTAAGTAACTGAGAATCCATACAAAAAACATTATTTGATATCTACATATAGAAGTGTGTGTGCAATGGGGTTGATTAATGGAGGGATTGCAAAAAATCTCACTGTTTGTCAGCCAGAGATCCAACAATGGTGCCAAACAACATGGAAGATCCGAAGCCAGCAATGAAGAGCTGTCCAATATCCCCCTTTCCATACCCATAAGTTGTGTAAAGATAGTACACATATGGACCCTGCAACCAATCACCGGCTATAGCCAAACAAACACTAATCAAGAACACACAACAATCCAAATACAATTCAATAAAAAGCTCCGAATAATGCATAATGTATCATGATCCATCATAATGATAGAAAGAAGGTTAGATCTGATGCAGAAAACAAGCGCAGTAAGGAACAAGAAATACAGAAATAATACGCACCCATCATGAGAGAGTAGACAAAAAGGTAATTGTTCTTGAATGAAGTGAAGGCCTGAGAAGTAGCGACGCGATCTTTGTTGGTTTTACTCAACTCCAGCACTGCCACCACTGCCCCTAGCCCACCAAAAACCAGATAATAGAACAACTCCATTTTTTCTCAATTCAATGGAAACCCTTTACTCCTTAGGAGTGGGGAAGGACAATGATCAGCAGATTCAGCCTTCCAGTTCCCAGACGATGATGAATTGATGCGGGTGATGATTGGATTTGGATTGGCCTTCTGGTGAAGAAATAGAGTGAGATCTACTACTGCTGCTGATAATTGGGCAACATTAATTCATCATTTTCCACTCTTTCTTTTTCTTCTATTTTCTCTTTTTTTTTTTCCGATTTTGAGAGGGAGGATTATATAGTGTATAACCTTATACTGGTGGGTCAATCCGACGCGCTTTGTGTATTTAATGTTTTTGTAGATCATTGAAAATTGGCCATTGGATTTAAGTTCATGACACGTGGATGTACTTTCTGTCGTGTGATTCTGTCGGTGAATTGTGCTTTGATAAGGAAATTGAAATATTTGAGTTTATTTTCACAAACCTGACTTCAATTTTAACTCATTTGCTAAAAAGATCCACCAAACTTTGATGGTGTTTATGCATTGTCCTTTATTCTTGTATTCTCTTGAAATAATTTCCTTTTATTTTTTTGGGCCAAAAGGATTCATGTTTAATAAAATGATATTTTGACTTAATATTGGATATTTTCAACTCAATATAATAAATGTATATTTGTTTGGTATGGATGAAAATTTGGCTATCGTAAAATGATTTTAATTGTTATTTTTTTTAACTCACTAAAGGTTTGTCAGTAAAAAAAATAAATAAATAAATAAATTTGATAACCACTAGAAATGACAAATAACTCATATAAATTTATCAAAATGGTTATCTGTTGAGGCAATCATATCTTTTTAATGAATATGTAATTTATCAAATATCATTTACTTCATTTTTATTCTCGTAAAATAAACGCATCCTAAATATCTCATTATCTTCTTTATATATAAATTACCAAATAATTAATGCAAATGTTGGGGGGAGGGGGGTCAATAGCTACTACTAAAACTTGAGAGGGTAATTAGAAAAACATGTAAAACTTAAGATTGTTTGGTGCAATTAAATGAAAAGAATATGCTTTCTACCTTCCCTACCTTCCAAATGATCTTAATCTGTCCCCGTTTTGGTAAAGAAATCGAAATGCCATAGACGTGGGTACATTGTTTTTGAAGATGTTTATTGTGGCCCACTTTGGACCCCTTACCCAATATTTTGGGTTTGGGCTTTTGCGTCTTCCTTCTGGACTTGGGGCTCCCATTGAGTTGTGCTGTTTGTTTGTTAGAAATCTGTTTTGCAATAGTCAAATGGGCACATGGCTACCGCAGCCTGCAGTTGACTTTTCTATTTTTTATGTATTGGAGCTTGGAAGTTAGGCATACCATCACATCCCAATTATCAACCGTAGTAATAGTTTTTCAAACAGAAAAGAAAATTGTATTTATGGTAAGTTCAACAAACAAAATTATTTTTTATTGTCATTGCATTCTTTATCTCTCTTGGTCTCTCTCGCTCATAATTGAAGACATTAAGGGCGTTTGGTTGAACTCACTGTAATTGGAATCAGAATGTGTTTCGTTTAAATCGGAATGAAAATAGGTATGATAAAAATTATTTGGTGCATTAAGTTTGAATGGAACTAATTATCGTTTATGATGTTTGGCTTGTGGAATGAATGAGTTTGATGAATTATGAAATACCTTTAATGCTTTTACTGTACCAAATTTATCATCACACAATTATAATTAGAATTGAGCAAATTTTATAGAAATTTTAAAACTCCATAAATTTTCAAATTTAAATTATTGTCTAAAATTATAATTTAAATCATAAATTTTTTTAGAACCCTAATTATCTTTTAAATATTTTTTAAAATATATTTTAAAAAGTCAAATGTGAGACCAAATAGGTCGCGTATTTGGCCGAGGGACGATGAAGTCAACCGTGAAGACAAAACTTTTTTGTTGATTTGTTTTTTAAAAAAAATCTATTATATTCAACCATCATCAAGATCCACAGCATACACATGAAATCCATAAACAAAGACATAATAGAATTTGTGAAATCGAAAAAATGGTTGGATCTTACCTACAGTGTGGTGTTGCAGCAGCTGTAATTAAGTTTTGGGGCAGAAAGAAATAGAAGAATTTGTTGAAGCAGCTGAGGGTGAGGTTAGGTGAGGATTGTTTAGGAATTTGTGCATGATAAGGGCTTTTGTAGCATTCCCACTAGAACTGAGAAACAAAATCCAAGACCCCTCCCAGGTTTGACAAAACCTTTACCGAGAGGTTTGAATCCCTTTTTTCATTCCAAAGTTGTGTTTAACCAAATAACTGGAATCGAGTGAAAATGGTAATAAAATTCACTCATCATTCCAAAAAATCACAACCAAACGCCCCTAAGAGTGTGTTCATGAGAATT
Organism: Knoxia roxburghii; assembly: GCA_030378225.1. Classification (NCBI taxonomy): domain Eukaryota; kingdom Viridiplantae; phylum Streptophyta; class Magnoliopsida; order Gentianales; family Rubiaceae; genus Knoxia; species Knoxia roxburghii. The sequence continues at coordinate 2,972,703 of CM059415.1, forward strand.
TAGAGTGAACGAGTACCTCATAAATAAATGTATCTCTTAGTCGAATTAGTGTATTTATTTCACAAAAATGAAAATAGAATAACTATAATTGCGAGTACTCTCATAAATAAATGCAATTGTGTTTTGACTTATTTAATAAATTAAAATAATTAGTGATTGTTTTAATAAATTATCACATTATATCACCTCAATTATCAGATAATCTTTGTCTTTACTCATGACAAATAAATTAAAAAATTGCCCCAAAAGGATCTCACTAATTTTTCACTTTTTACTGTTTTTGGAATAATGCATACTATTACTTTCTCTTTAAGACATTGAAAATTATTTATATAAATTAATACTCCATTCGTCCCGATTTATTTGTCAGTTTAAGATTTTCACAGTTCTTAAGATTCAAAATTTGATGAGCTTTAAAATATGAATACTAACTCAAGTTTACTTTGTTTGTTTAAAAGTGTCAGATAAATATGATCAAAAATTAAATACTAAAGTGATAGATAAAACGAGACGGATCGAGTACTTTATTAAAAGGTAATGTATTTTTAAATTTTTATTGCAATTATTCTCTCAAAAAATAGGAGGGAGCTAATATAGTAGTAGAACTAAAGAATCTGATAAGAAAGGATGGAAAAAGACAAAAGGGGGAAATTGTGAGCACCACGGCCACAACTTGAGATTGTGCAAATCACCAAAAATATCCATTAAAATATACACAGCTTCATCCCCACCACCACCATGGCCACCCCCACACGAATCGACTTTCCTCAATCATCAAAAATATCTCTCAGTCAATTTCACTGGAACGGAGTTTGGGAAATCGGATCATTCAGAAACAACCCACCAATCTACTGGCTAGTTGTTTTGCTCTGAGAAAGCTCAATTCTTGGTTTCTTCATCTATCTGGGCTTTAAGAGTTGTTGGATATGGCTACCCTTACTACTGCTACCGCTAGTTCAGTTTCAGTGGCTCCATACTTGTCGCCCTCTCCAAATCTTAATTTTTCGAGTTCAGATAACTTCAAGTATTCCCCAAATTTGGGTAATGATCAAAATGCTTCCTTTATTAGAAGCGGAATCACAGGCAGCCGCCGGAGATCAAGGAGAATCTCCGTCTGCGTTGGCCTCACAATTCGAAGTGCTGCAACCAAACCTGCCAAATCACCAGGTATCTGCTTCAGCCTGCAATACTAACTAATCATGCACCCCATTAGTTAATCAAAGGTAAAAATGTCGATGAGATCTTGTGGTGGCTGCTGTGGTGATCTTAATCGATCACGAAGGTCATATAAGTTGTGTTCTGCAATTGCATTGTTTGTGTTTATTGATTTTGAAAACTTGAATTAGAACCCACCAACAGCTGTTTGTATCAAAGCCCCAATGGCCCATATGTGATGATTTTGATCTAATTCATTCTTTATGGTACTATTTTGGAGGGATTAGCTGAAGAAGACTGGTCGATAAAGCGAAAAGTCATGCTTGAGAAGAAGGTAAATTAATATTATAATCTGTCTTTCTTAATATCTATCAAACTTTGTTATCAAAATTTAACACTCCAACGATGCATGCATACTCATCTCTAGTATATATTAATGGATGGATGAGTTAGTTGAAGGTATTTATGAACAAGCCTCCCAGCTTAATGTGATCATTTGGTAGGTGAGAAGTGTAGAGGTGAAAGAAGCTCTGCGACTCCAAAAAGAAAATAACTTTGTGATTCTTGATGTGCGCCCAGAAGCAGAGTATAAAGAGGTAAAATTAAGTAAATCCCTCCCTCTTTGTTTTTTAAGTCTTTGAGTTCTTGCCAGTATGAGATAGAACAAGTCCAGCAGAAACCAAAACATCTTAATCTGGTCATAACTGCCACATTGAGAATTCAGATCAACACAAAAGAATCGACTGAATTTGCCCCCATACATATAGTCATATACCACTTCGATTCTTACTGAGCAGCTTCCATTTTCAGTTTAATTAGTTTCAATATGCCGAATAAGGATTATGATTGATGGTATTAATTGTTTCTTGGCATACAAATACAATAGGGTCATCCACCTGGAGCTATCAATGTTCAAATATATAGGCTCATAAAGGAATGGACGGCCTGGGATATTGCCAGGAGAGCAGCATTTGCTTTTTTTGGGATCTTCCAAGGAACAGAAGAAAACCCTGAATTCATTCAAAGTCTGGTTCCATCTTCACAAACTTTAAAATTACATCCTTTGTTGCTGAGTTTGTGACAAACTGTTCAGATTTCGGTGCTGAGCCCATCTTGTGAACTAATCAACTAACCATGTAATCTTCTTGCAGTTGTGGAATCAAAACTAGCCAAGAATGCCAAAATCATAGTAGCTTGCTCTTTTGGTGGCACAATGAAGCCAACACAAAACCTCCCAGAAGGGCAACAGTCAAGGTGTTGATCCAAAAACATTTCTCACATCTCCAGATTTGTGCTCTTGTTGAATTATCATGAACTGAACAAAATTTCTTCTGTACAGGTCATTGATTGCAGCCTACTTGCTAGTTCTGAATGGTTATACTAATGTGTACCACCTAGAAGGAGGATTATACAACTGGTTTAAAGAAGGGTTGCCTTCAGTTTCTGAAGAAGATTGATCCATCCATTAGGGGCTGCTAAAAATATTGTTTGCAGAATTGTGGTTCTTGAATCTTGATAAGGTCATGAATGTTTATGATCATGGCATCATCAAGAGTAGTATGTTCTTGATTTTAGTATAGGTAGATAATGGTAGTACTTTGGCTTTGTACATAAACTGAGTCTGAATTAATGGAGAATTTCCAATTCATTGGAGCTTTTGATGTAGTCAAATAAAAGGGCTTAAAGGCATCATATTCTCCAAAATAATGATAAATTATGGAGATTATTTATTTAATGTATAAAAGTAATAAAATAAAAATTTGATCTTTCAACTTGCATACATTGACATTAATAAGTGAGCCAAAATATTATCACGAGAAATTAAATTGGAATTGAAATCGTGAAAGATTGATGGGATAGGAGCAAAGACTATATCTCATGAGGAGAATGTCAAAAAGCCCGATTACTTAACGGTTTCAACTCTCCGCCTAAAAGTCGTCCTCTTGGTTTCATTTTCATACCCAAACCCCCCAAAACATACAGTTTTGCTCATAATCTGGAGCTAATTCCGCCGCTATAACGGCATCGGGAAATTTTATAGCAGGGTTGTTTCTAATTTTAAAAATTACAAAATGGACTTGTAATTTTGAAGAAATTATCTTATTAGTCCCTAAAAGGATTTTTTTTTTCTTCCCTTTTTTGAGTTTATAATGTCGTTGTGTCTTAAACTACATTACATTGCAATTACAACCCAGTTAAAGATAAAATATAATTCACCTTAATTTTTATATAGTTTATATTAAAAAAATAAAACGTAAAAGGCAAAAAAAAAAAAAAAAAAAAAAGTGGTGCCAACTGCAGCGGCCATTGGGTGAAAACATTGGAAATATGGTGGATACGGATGGGGCGACTGTTGTGCGGTCAATCATTATTATGGCCATTGCATTGCTCAGTACCTCCAAATTGGGCCCATACAACCTCCAGTAATCATTATAGGTTTATGGGCCAGTTGTTAGCGTTTACTTTTCCTATTTTTTAAGGATTTATAAAATTTATGTTTCCCTTTTTCACATTTTCTAATGTAATTTTTAGTTTATTAACTCTTGTTAGAGTCTGGTCTTTTCTTCTCTCTCAAATTATTACTTATTATTTTTGTACTATTTTTATCTAAATTATATTATATTTTTTGGTTTATCTTCTACCAAAACTTTTGTTATTATCATTTTATCTAATTTTTTAAAAATTTTAAATTATTTTGCAATTTTATCTTCTTCCTCCTACACAAATAATTATTATTCTTTTCTTATCTATCTTCTACAAAAATCCTTGCTTCTATTATTTTATCTAATTTTACAAGTTTTGAATTGTAGCTCTATATTCCTGGATTCTTCTATCTTTTTCTTATTGTATACCACTACGTTAAATAGTTTATTATGTATTGAGGTGTGAGTGAATAAATTTATCCCCAAAATAAGTGAATAAATATGATTTTGTGAACTACTATTTTTGGTAGATTTTTTTCTATCAAAATATCTTTATTTTTTAAAAAATTAAAAATAAAAAAAATCGTATTTAATACTATCCAAAATAAGAAAACCCACAAAAATGATGTATATATTCTTCTTCTGCCATTTTAAATGTGGCAACTACAATATGAACACAACTATGAATACTAATAACTAAATAATAAAAGAAAACTTTGTACGGAAAGCCCCATATTTGATTGGTGGACTGCCTCTCTGATTAATCAAGAACCAATTTCTTTTTCCTTCTCTTCGAAATCCATGGATTCTCCACCCCTTCTACTCCTCCTCAAAAACCCATATAACTTCTTAAATTCCTTCGCCGTCTGAACGCCGCTTTCTTTGCAGAATATTCCTGAGTCTCCCGAAGACTCGTCCGCCACCCGGGTCGACCCGCTCCTCCCTATCTTAGCCACCACCTTAGCGTCCGCATTGTTCTGCAAAGCGGATATAACCGACTTCAGAGCCCGGCTAGGCGACCCCCGGTTTGATATCATAATTTCCCCTATCTCCGCCGGACTTAAGCTTGCTCCCGTTTGAAACATCTCTTCTACCTGAGGGAAAAGCTTGTGGTCTTTCAGGCCCAAATGGCTGCTGGCCAAGGTCTTGAAGGCGTTGAAATCGCACAAGGGGAACCGTATGTGGACGTCGATTCTTCCTGGGCGGAGGACCGTCGGATCAATGTGATCTTTAACGTTCATGGTGAACACCATCACCCGCTCTTCCCCGCAGCACGAAACGATGCCGTCCATGAACTGGAGAATTCCCGATAAGCTCACGGCGGTTGATTTTCCGAGCAAGTAGCGTTCCAGATCTTCCATGACGATCAGGGACTTGCTCGTGGTTTGCAACAGCAACGATTTCAAGTCGGAGTCGTCTGAAACCTTGGACAAATCAACGTCGTACACGTCGTAGCTCAAGAACTTGGCCATCGCGGCGATGAAGGTTGACTTTCCGGTGCCCGACGGCCCGTAGAGCAAGTAGCTCCGTTTCCAAACGCGGCCCAGACGGTGGTAATACTGCCTGGACTTGACGAACGATTCCAAGTCGGACTTCACCTTGTTCTTCAAATCCGTATCCATGACGACCGAGTCAAACGTCGCGGGATGCCCAAAGGAGACGGACCTCCACCGGCCGTTCCTCTGCGGCTGGTCCTCCACGTTGATGTAGAGCTGAACCTCCTTCCTCTGCTCGAGCTCCTGTTCAAAAACAGAGTGAATGTGTTGAAGGTAGGGACGCAGTATCCGCCTCTTATCGGACTTCCTTATCTTGAGAACCATGGACGAGGTTGACCCAGTAGTACCACTCCTCTCTTGGACCCAATACAAACGGGCGCCAAGGAAATTGTCGACGACGACTTGGTTGGGATCGAGAACGAGGTTGATCTCGTTAGGCTTGTTCCCAGAGAAAAGGTTGGTGTAATCGGAATCCTCGACAGCGGGAAGGGAGTTGAGGTAGGTGTGGATTTTGCGGAAGAGGTGATTCTCCTGCATGTGGTCATTGAACTGGGGGACCCTGTAGAATTGGTAAACGTAAAATTTGTCGAAAAAAAATCGGAACCAACTCTTAAGGATATAGAGTATGGAGGTTTTGAACAAGAACTTGAACAGCAGGAACGGAACCACCACTGTGGTGACCAAGAACAATACAGGATTTAACATCCACATCATCAAGATGATGATAAAAGAAGAACAAGGGCCTGAAATAATTAAACAATAATCCTCCGACAATTAAGTACGTAGTTCTAGTTGATGATGATGATGATGGTGGTGGTGGTGGGAGGAAGAAACGATGAAAGCATCGTGAAAAAAGAAGAAGAAAAGAAGATGGATGATGGATGGTAGAATTGAATTGGCAATAAAGTATGAAGGTGTGGGTAGGCTTTTAAATGATTTGTCTTCGTCCTGTTTTGGTTGGAAATTTTAGGATTCGTAAGGTAAGATTTAGACTGCTGCAGCCGAGCACGGCAAAGCCTATTTTAATTGGTCAAACCCAACATTTCATTCATTTCCGAAATTAACGAACCCAGAAACGTCCTTTCTCCTCTGTGCCTGCGTCAAAATGTATGATTTTTTTTTTTTTTTTCTCTCCTTTATAACACTCTGAATTATCATTTTATTTTTTTATTATTTTTTTATAATAAAGATATTTTAATAAAAAGAGATAATAAATAAATAGGTGATATTTATTTAATACTATATGTCAATAATTAATAATTCCTAATAAGATACTCATATTGTACTATACGGTATTAGGATTCCAAAACCCATATAGAAATAATCACAATTTTTTGTTTTTTTTTTTATGAGAAAATGATATATTAACGTTATATTCTTTATTGGATAATCAAATAACCATTGATTCTCTATTGGAGAATCGGATAATCGATTAGAAGGGTGCAATGGGCTTTGGGAGTTTTGTTAACGTCTGTATGTTTGTGTCTGTGTTTGGTAGGTTAATTATTTATTGATTAGGACAAAACACATAATGTTTCATTTTATTAATATTCAATAACATAATATGGTTGCTTCAAAAAATAATATAATATGGTACTCTTGATTTACATTTAAGTTATATCTTCCTTTTGTTTTATAGTTTGGTTTCAATTTCAAATTATATTACAAACATAATTAAAATTTTGATATTATATTTTGCCCTGATTAATTAATATGATGATGTCACAATCCAGTAATATGGTGGACCCATTTCCCTAATGAGAACACAAAGACATCCACAATGCTAGTCAAATTCTTTTTGTTTAAATAATATAGAAATGATTTATGATTATTATTTTTTTTACCTAAAAAATATATATAATTGATCAAAAGATTGGGGGGGATATTTCTATTGAATTTCCATTTAGTGGGCAGCAGTCAGACTTGGACTTATATTTTTCTCTTGGCTCCAAATAAAATAAATCAAGAATTCAACGAATGACACCCTTTTGGAAATTTAATCCAGCGAAAAGTCTTCAGTATAGAATTAATATATTTTGTTTTTCTCTTATATTGAATTTTATTTACATTGAGGGGTATTTAAGTAATTTAGTAATGCAGAGTCCCCAGATTTGGGAAATAAAGGAGGCGGGATGGATATGTAGTGTAGTAGCGTAGGGGAGCAGGACACATTGTATGACTATGACATGTTAAGCTTTCAGTTTGAATTTGGTTGAGCGTACGTTGCACTGAGTGCCTGGGCGTTGAATATGTTTGCCAAACTAACGGAGTGCTGACAATTGGTATAGTTGGGTTTGGTCGCACTCAGCAGTTGGAGTGCTCCGTCCATTCCCTATTTTAGTACCTTTTTCATAAATATTAATTAAAAAAAAAAAACACACTAGTCACAAATATTTCATTCATTTGTTCTAAATTAATAGACATTTCAAAATTTAAAAATTATTTCATATTAATTAACACTTTACCATTATCAAAATAATTATTTTTGTCAATAACATAATTAAGTACAAATGTCCAAAACCCGACGGCACATAATTCCCAAATGTCCCCTCTTCCCAAGTTTAACTTAATCATTGGATCCTACGTTTGTACCTGTCGGATCAGTTGTCTGCTGCCCAACTTCATTCCACTCTTTCAAACTCTCTCATTTCTTTCTCTTTCGTTTTAATACTTTTTTATCTCTCATCATCTAAATACAACGTTACAGATTGAGACAAAGTAAACCCTTTTCGTTCATCGTTAATTTTACAGTGCTAGGACAAAATATTGACTGCATTTTCACTCGCACAAGTTAAACAAATATGACAGCCCGATTCCATCAAAACTATGAAACTCAAGAGTTGTTTCATACTACATATCAAAAGTCAATTATGAACCCTAGAGATGGCAAGAGTGTTATACATTCTTTCCTGATATCAATACCTCATTATATAGAATGTTCATTTCTTTTCATGGATCTGCGGAATCATCTGGCTGTAGGTTTAAGATTTGAGAAGTCATCAGTTTCGAGAGCTCGCTGATGGCAACTTGTACATAATCTGGATTGGTATCGTGCCACGATGACTGCGAACTCGATCTTCTGTATTCAGTTGCAGCTACCTTTGTTTTAGTTGTTGTCGCGATGACGCTCTCCAAATCCGACTGCGTCACTGCTCGTGGTTCCTGCGCAAGACACGTGGCAGATATATTATATAATGAAAGATATATAACTCTTGTCATCAGAATGACAACATGCCACGCTTCGACTAACCCCAGCATAGTTCCCTGCTTTCTCCTGATTCAGCAAATCCCTAATGGGAAAATAGGCAGCTTTCTTGCAGAGCTCGAGGAGATCAGATCCTGTGTATCCATCACATAGACCAGCAACACGATCGTAGTCAAGATTGCCTTCAACCTTCTCACCCTTGAGGATCACCTTCAATATTTCAGCCCTCTCACGACGATCAGGAATTCCAATTTCAAACGCCTGAGGAAGGCGTCGAAGGATGGCTTCATCAAGCTCTGATGGACGATTTGTGGCAGCAAGGACCATCACGCGAGCACTTTCTGCAATAATGGAACTGTTTCAGGTCTCTAAACTCAACCAACGATCCAACCATATCAGGTACTAGTCCACATGTCTTTGGTAACTTACTTATAAAAGAAAAACTACAAAGACAATTGCCGAGAACAAAGAAGTTTCAAGAATAATTCGCCAAGAAGTTTCAAGAATAATTCGCCAAGGCATTGAGCAGTAAATATCAAACTTACGATCTGTTGTGAAACCATCCCATAAAGCCATAAATTCAGTCTTCATGTTCGTCATTGCTTCATGGTCACTAGTCTTGCGCTGGCCCAAAAAACTATCAACTTCATCAATGAATATAATTGCTGGCTGGAGCTTATAGGCCAAGCTAAATACAGCAGCCACTGCAAGAGGATTTGAAGTCCAATAAGGGGAATGCAAAGTGCAAACTTGGCCTGACTTTCTAAAAATATTTAATTCATTCAGAAAAGAAATGCAGAGGCCACTGCTAGTTGAACCAGTAAATTTTGCCACCCAAAATAACTACCCAAAAACATAGCCCATACACATTTTTTTAATAGCATCCTTTCCTTGGGGTCTTATATTTTACTAAAACACTTGAGACTGGCAGATGGAGGTGAGAGAAGGGAAGAGAAGACACAGAGAGAGATGCAACTGACCAGAGACAAAATAGTTAAATACAACAATTAAGCAAAAACAAACAATTGAGAAGAAACAAAAGGGAGAACATGATCGAGGCGCACCAAGTTTTTGAGCATCACCAAACCATTTGCTCATCAGATTGGATATTTTCACATTGATGAAAACAGCTCCGGATTCTTTTGCAATTGCTTTGGCAAGCATAGTCTTTCCAGTGCCAGGAGGTCCATATAGTAAGACACCTTTTTGCGGGCCAAGGAGTTTTCCACGAGAAAACAGTTCTGGCCTCTGTAGGGGTAGAATCACTAATTCATACAATGCTTCCTTAATAGCTTCCAAACCACCAATTGAGTCAAATTCAACATCAATGTGGTTTGGGTTAATAACATCACAAGCTATCACATCCTACTTGCCAAAAAAAAAAAAAAAAGAAACAAAGGTCAATATGAATAAACCGTGCTCAAATCAAAGTGAAAGTGAAAATCACAAGCCAAATCCCTCAAATTAAAAGTGCCAATCAATAATAACATGAAACAAACTCCAGCCCATAAGCTATATCACCACGCTCAAACTAAAAATTAAAAAAAAAAAAAATTCAAGAACCAAAAACTGAAAATAACTTGTTTTGTCATTCTAGAGGGTGAAAAGTAATAATATACAACACGAGATACAATAAATAACCCAAGCTACTTGTGAAACTGGCAACTACTATCCCTTCATTTTAGCAGTATTTCATCCTTCTTGCTACACTACAATTTGCAAGGCTGTAGTTGGGAAAGTCAATTACACAGTGAAATAAATTCAGCTTGTCTCAGCCCAGCTACCGCAACACAATAAGATGGCATTTTATGGAACCACCAATCAACAGGCCAGGGAAAGTCCAACCCAGGCTAGCCCAATTAACTACTTCTATTTTTGCTCCTAAAAGATCTTAAAAATGATTTGGTGTCGGTCAATGCAGATCCTTTGAATGGCGGCTCAAAAGAAACATGGCCACACCAGGTTACATGCGAACCCTAGTAAAATCGATACGAGCAATGGCTTCGTTTCATATCAGTAACTCAGCAGGAGGACCCAATCAACAAGACACAATGAGCCGAGGAATATGTAAATGCTATATTTTTCTATGCAGGGTTACTCATCCTGGCCACAGTTAATCCGAGGAATGCTCAAAATTTTCCACAAACTGTTCTTGCTGGCGAACAGCATTTCCTCGCTAATGGGTCAGTAAAAGCAGCTTGAGAGACAACCGGTACCCTATCAGACACAGTTTCTCCATAAACTAAAACATTTACTCATTAACTTTCAAGCTCTCTGTTCAATAGTGATTGATAGAATCTCCATTAGACATTAACTGTGCAGACTAATGCAAACTAATAACACAATTTTGGGATTTCATTTCCCATGCTAACAGCCATAGATTACCGCAAGCAAAAGCAAAATCCCAAATTACTAAAAACAATAATAAACCTACTAATCACAAACATAATCCAGCATAATAAATAAACCCAGGATAAAGAAAACACAAAACATAAAAATAAAAACAGGGTAGGGGAAGGAGGTAGGAAGGGAACCTCGTAGGGATTGGTTTGAACAAGTGGGCGACCCAAGCGCTTAGCAATTTCCTTCTTGTGCTCCATGGCCTTTTTGGAGGCCTCCCGATTCGGGTCGAGCATCCGCAGACCTGTGAACAATACCAAACAACTGAGAGCGGCGCTGGCCGCATACAGTATGAGTTGTTGCAAGAATTTGGCTTCCTGCGAATTGCCTTCCATTATTCCTCTCTTTTTTCCCCCTTTCCCTGCAAAATCCCTGTTTCTGCTTTTCTGGAAAATCCCTGTTTCTGGGTTCTTTGTTCTGTAAACCTACGAAACAGAGGAAATTCTATTATCGTAGTACTATCGGAAAGCGTATGGTGTTGAAATCGAAAGGACGAATGAGAAAATGGAAGATGGGAGACTTCTCGAATCGTCTTCGATTAACAAGAAAATCAAAGGAAGACGAGTTGGGATGGGAAGGCCTACGTTTGATGCTGAGAGATGACGCACAGTGACTTGCGGGACAACCCATTGTCATTTGGGCCTCTGACTTTGAATGTGAGCCCATTCTGAATATCATTGTGGACTTCCGGTAGTATTTTGGGTCCCAGGCACAACCGGACCCGTCCAATAAGCATTTGCTAGATCTGGATCTTGATTCGTGTATGATCCACAAACTCAACGAGCTTCTTTTTACAGCTATCATTCATAATGTCTGTGTTTTTTTTTCTCAATTATAGGTAATGATAATTTTAAAAAAGATTTCTAAGAGTTCATTAAACTAAATCCGAGGAATTATTTTTGTTATAGATGTTAGTTGGATGTTACTTTGTATTTAAAAATTTGGCAAATTATATTTATGTTATTTCTTATTTGATCGAACTATCAATATTCTTTAAATATGTCTGAGAATTATATTTATTCTCATTACTGAAATCAAACATAGGAAAATGTCAATAGAAAAACACGATGATTTTAAGTTAAAATAAATTTAGTTAGTTATGGGTGAAATTTTTTTTAATGATCTTTTAATTTAATAAAAATAATTATGTCAACACCTTTGTTTTGGGTTTTTGGTAAAGTAAATATAATTATCCAAAATTATAAAGATATAGATAGTTTGATCAGAATATACATTGATTTTTTGTGTAGAGGGTAATATTAAATAATTTTAAATTTAGGAGTTAGTAAACTATTGACCAAAATGAGGCGTAAATTGACGCGTAGAATGCGACTAAATTGGAAAGATTTTCAACAAATTCCCAACTTAAACATTAATACCAAATACGGAGTATGACATTAACACGCCATTGACGTATACCATTATTTATTGTCTACCAGATCCCCAAATAATAAATGTTTTCAAAAAATTTATCCATTATTTTGTTTAATTTTACTCTTTTATAAAATTTTATGTGTATATTGATAATTGAGTTAATTACTATTATCTCCTTATGGTCAACTAGTATTTAACTAAAAGTAAAATTTTCTTTTTATACACTGACTTACGTTTCGGTGGTAATGAGAACAAAGCAATTGGTATTTAATTATATTCTTTACATTTTTTTAAGTAAAGCAAAATAAAATAATTTAATTAATATTAAAAATATTTATCAACTCATTTATGGATAATCTCAATAAAAAAAGTAATCTTATTATCTCTTAATTTACTAAATAAATAAAAATAATCAAATTACTTTAATAAATATTCAATTAATTAAATAGAGATCGGCCCCTTCCTTCAAGGTGCATCAAACGGTTTAGGATCCTCTGTGACACTTTCTTGTGACACTCCCTGTGACAAACTCCAATTACTTTATTTATGTATTGTATTTTCGGTTAATTTTTACGCAATACATAATCATTTACACTTTTATATTTTTTAACACGACAGGTTCACTTTTTTAAAGGGTTAGGGTATATTAAATTATTAAATATGATTTTTATTGTTAAAAAAATCTAAAAAATATATAAAAAATAAAATAATATTAAAAAAAATAAAGTATGAAAACAAAAATAATCTACTAAAATTATATGTTCCTAATATATATAAATTAACATGAAATACAATATATAAACAAAGTAATTGAGGTTTGTCACAGAAAATGTCACAGGAAAGTGTCACAGAGGATCCTAAGCCGCATCAAACGCACCCACAATTTTACAAGAGATTAAATGTAAAAAATTTTGTAATTGATCTCATCTGTAATAAGGCATTAACTATTTTAGACATAAAATAAAACTTTTAAAATTATACAAAAGAAGTAGTAGTACTCCGTATATTTTAGTTTGTGGAGTATAGTTACCCATTATGGATGTGTCCCCACACCGCACGCCACAAACTGATAAAACATAGTACGAACTTCGCTTGTCCGAATGACATTTATAAGTTTTTTATTTACAACAAAAATAATATACTGTATTAAATAGTATGATTAAATATTTAAAAAAAATAATACATCACCAAACGGTATTATCCGATTGGCATCCATTTATTGAATGGATTAATTTCCTCTAATTCTACATTCAAAATATTTCTGCATAAACGAAACGAAAGAATGTTTACATTTTAAACATTTTTCCGCATCAGTGAGAGAGTTGTTTTGGTTTAGTTAGGTGGGTTCCTCTTCCTCTCTCTTTCCCCCTTTTGTACTTTTTTGAGTTTTGTACTACAATCTCATAAATTTCAGCTCATAAAGAAGTTCCACTTTTGCTCAGTTTCCAAATCTTTACAAAAAAACTCCATTTTTTATCTTCTCCATATCAAGAATCACCCCACCTTTTTGATCTCCAAGTGTGAGGTGTACGTCTTTCCTTCTTTCCAGTTTCCACTAACAGTCTAGTCAACTGACAAAGGTGGAGATTTAAAGAGAGAGCCAGGCCGGAATTGATTGGCCTCCGGCATGTGGAGTCAACCAGAACCCAGAATCGATTTACTTGAATTGAAGTGACCCTTTTGCCAAATCATTAATATCCCACCATCCATTTCGGAAAGTCCCACAAATGTACTACTCTAATTCCATTTTTCGTGTTTCGTTCGTTGGATTTGGTTTTTGGGTGCTGCTGTCCCTGGTGTGTGTACTACAATAGCTTTTATTATGCGGTGTGCTTTGTACTACATAAGAGTTAGTAACGCATGAGTCGTACAATTGCCTTGGGATGGTGGCTAACCTCTGCACGCTACATTTTTTTTTCCACATTTGTTGGTTGGTAAAGCATTTACATTTCCTGGACTCGCCTCTTTAAATCCCTGATTTTCCTTTGACAGCTGCTCAGTTTTTCAATAATGGGCAGATTCCATCTGGGATTCTGTAAAGTGTTCACATCGCCATTACAACGATTTGTTTACAGGCAAAAGTCTCTGGTGTTGTGAAGAATCAAAGAGAGAGAGCGCTTTGTTTGCAAGCTACATTTAGTGTTCTGGATTCAAGGTTTGACTTTGAATTTAGCTTTTGTTACAGATAAAGATTGTATTTTTATCCTTCCCCCACCCTCTTATGTGCCACTTATAATGGTCTAGGAGACATTCTCGTACTAATTAACATCTATTTTGTGGATTATGATAATCAAGCAAGCATTGCCAGGATGAGCGCAAGAATTACTCAGTTGGGAAACATGGACAATCTTGAAGATTCGAAGGAGATTACAGATGGTGTTGATGTGGAACAAGTGAAGGGGTTGCCAGAGGAGATGCTGAAAAGAATTCCTCCCTGGACAAAACAGATTACATTTCGAGGAATAGTTGCGAGCATCATGATTGGGATTATTTACAGTGTGATAGTGACGAAGCTGAATCTAACCACAGGGCTAGTCCCTAATCTCAATGTCTCAGCAGCCCTTCTTGCCTATGTGTTTATTCAGGCATGGACAAAGATTCTTCAGAAGGCTAATTTTGTTTCAGCTCCTTTCACTAGGCAAGAGAATACTATTATTCAGACATCTGCTGTTGCATGCTATAGCATTGCTGTTGGAGGTAAACTATGGAAGAAACATGCATCTTCATTGATCTTGATCTAGTTTTAAGTTAATTCATCATGATTTTTCTTCATTGAGTGAGCAGTATTTTTCATTTAGGTGGTTTTGGATCTTATCTACTTGGCTTAAACTATAACACATACACACAAGCTGGAGTTGATACTGAGGGAAATGCCCCTGGGAGCTACAAGAATCCTGGACTTGACTGGATGATTGGTTTCGTTTTTGTTGTCAGCTTTGTTGGCCTTTTCGCTTTGGTCCCTCTTCGAAAGGTTTGTTATCATTGTTTTATCCCTGTTCGTTTCACTCGTGTACTGATAAATCTTTACGCAAAAGAAGTACCTGTGAAAAGGGAATACAGCAATCATGCCTGTTCTTATTTGTAATGAGCAGCCGTTTAATCCTATCACAAAGGCTGCTGGTGGGTCACTGATGCTTCTCTTCTCATTCTGCAGATAATGATAATAGACTACAAACTAATGTATCCAAGTGGAACTGCCACTGCAGTTCTCATCAATGGATTCCACACGCCCAAGGGGGACAACAATGCCAAGTAAGAACGGATTTTGAACCCTACCTGGAGTCTGACTAA
Organism: Knoxia roxburghii; assembly: GCA_030378225.1. NCBI lineage: Eukaryota > Viridiplantae > Streptophyta > Magnoliopsida > Gentianales > Rubiaceae > Knoxia > Knoxia roxburghii. Next base: position 2,988,047 of record CM059415.1, read on the forward strand.
TCCAAAAAATCCGAAAGAACAAGCAGAGACTAATCCAAATACTTGTTTTCCTTTCTGATCTTCAGAAAACAGGTTCAGGGGTTCATGAAATTCTTCTCCATTAGTTTCCTGTGGGCTATGTTTCAGTGGTTCTACACTGGTGGAGGTGGATGCGGTTTTGCCAAATTCCCAACCTTCGGATTGAAAGCTCTGAGCCAAACGTATGTCTCGGGCTTCCTATCTTAAGTAGTCTGATTCAAGATATGTTCAATCACAACTTTGATAGTTGAAGTTCTGCAGATTCTATTTCGATTTCAGTGCGACTTATGTTGGGGCAGGAATGATTTGTTCCCACCTTGTCAATTTGTCTCTGCTATTTGGAGCTGTTCTCTCTTGGGGCATAATGTGGCCACTGATACATGGCCGCAAGGGGAACTGGTTCCCTCAAACTTTGAAAGAAGACAGCATGAAGAGTTTAGCTGGTTACAAGGTATCCATCAAATACAGTGTTCTTCAGAAATTTTCTTCTTTCTTTTCCATCTCTAATTCTGTTTCCTTCTTTTGTCTTCTTCGTGCAGGTCTTTATTTCTATTGCTCTTATTTTAGGAGATGGTTTATACAACTTTCTCAAGACACTTTTCTTCACTGGGCTGAGTTTACACGCTGCATTGAAGAAGAAGGCTCCCATAGCAGGTGAATTTCTCTACAAAACAGGTTCAGAAGTGGGATGTTCAGGTTTCATGCTTATCTCTGTTTGTTTGGTTACAGAAAATTCAGACAACAAAACTCAATCCCTGGGTGATCTTCAAAGAAACGAAGTGTTCATGAGAGAGAGCATTCCAATGTGGATAGCATGTGTTGGTTATGTGGCGTTCTCCATTGTCTCCATCATTGTAATTCCAATCATGTTTCCTCAGCTGAAATGGTACTTCGTTTTGGTCGCCTACATAATCGCGCCATCTCTAAGCTTCTGCAATGCTTATGGTTCTGGTCTAACTGATATGAACATGGCTTACAATTATGGGAAAGTAGCCCTATTTGTGCTCGCTGCTTTGTCTGGAAAAGATAATGGAGTGGTAGCAGGTCTTGTTGGATGTGGCCTAATAAAGTCCATAGTCTCCATATCTTCCGACTTGATGCATGATTTCAAGACCAGTCATCTCACCCTCACTTCCCCTCGAGCCATGGTCATTAGCCAAGGAATCGGTACTGCCATCGGCTGCATCGTCGCTCCTCTAACATTCTTCCTGTTCTACAAAACCTTCCATGTTGGCGACTCCAATGGCGAATACAAAGCTCCCTATGCACTCATCTACAGAAACATGGCAATTCTAGGGGTTGAAGGATTCTCAGCTCTTCCCCAACATTGCTTGCAGCTCTGTTACGGGTTTTTCGCCTTTGCTATCGCAGCCAACTTTCTAAGAGATGTAACCCCAAAGAAGATTGGGAAATGGCTCCCACTTCCCATGGCAATGGCTGTGCCATTCCTTGTTGGTGCTTATTTTGCAGTGGATATGTGTGTAGGCAGCTTGGTTGTGTATGTTTGGCACAAGGTCAATAAGAAGAAAGCAACTTTGATGGTTCCTGCAGTTGCCTCTGGTCTGATTTGTGGAGATGGACTGTGGATTCTCCCTGCATCACTTCTAGCTTTATCCAAAATCAGTCCTCCAATCTGCATGAGCTTCTTGCCTACATTAAGCTTCTAAATTTGTAGAATCATAGCAGTAGTTCACTACTCAAAGTAATAGGAAATGTTACTTACAATTAACAACTCTTGTAAGCTGCAGATTCAAGATCCATATAGAATACAGTTTTTACCTATTCTACAAGAATATGGCCAAATTTTTGAGCTTCTTTCAAGAAAAATAACAGAGCCGTAGGAAATGCAGCTCAGCATCATTCATAACAAATGCTTCCTTCATAACTGTAAATCCTCAATCAATGCATACAACTAGGAATGAACAACATTTTCATTTTGCATTTCAGAGTGGTAGGGTACAGGGTGCCATCAATTTGAGGCTCTATATTTTCCTCATAAATATATGATATGAAATAATAGTCGCTGCTTCCATGCATCTCCCAATCTAAATAAACTTAGAACATGGTACAGTTACAAGAAAACAAGAACAAAAATTAATATCTCAAGAAAGGGGAAAAGGAGAATTTCCAGGAAAAAAACATTCCCTTTTGTTTAGTCTACACCAATTTCCAGTTTTCTTAATCAATCAATCAATGAAACCTGTTTTCTGGAAAACAGCATTCCGTACCATCCGTAAGTCTCTTCCTTTCAGCGTCCGTCCGACGCCTTCGAAGACAGAGAATGTCACGTGCGACCTCGCCACGATCACGTGAGGCGGCACCATCTCCTCGTCGTCGTCGTCCAAATCTACCTCGTCGTGCACCTCCTCCAACTGATCCAAATGATTCCCGCAGAATCCTCCCGCGCCTCTCTTCTTATTCTGCTGCCAGACAGGGACGTTAACTGGAGCCGACTGGTGGTATCGCCCAACAGCGGCGTTCTTGGAGCTCAAATGGGGACTCTCGGATGGAGGAACCATCCTGGTGGCGGAATGGGAAGGATTGAGAGTGGATTTCCGTCGGACGAAAGGCGGGAGGTGGTCTTCCGAGAGGGCAGCTGAGAGGCCGAAACTGGGCGGATGGTTGAGGTGGGTCCTGTGACGGCGGAGATGGGTGGTGGGGGAATTGGTGGAAGAAAGAGGAGAAAGGTGAGGCGGGGGGGAGCGGGAGTGGGACTCAGTTTCGGAAGAGTAGGCCGAAGACGATGACCAAAGGACGTCGCTCTCGTCGAGCTCGAGTGGGGGTTGGTGGTGGCAATGGTCGGTGGTGATATGGTGGTCGGAATGGGATGGTTCTAGAAAGCCGAAATAACGGACGGGCTGAGAGGAAGAGACCCGAGAGGGAGAAGCCATGGTCATAGCTGACTGAGTGTCCCGGGCCATGGTGACATGATTGGTGGTTCTGGTGGAAAGCCAATCAAATCAGCACCATTTTTTTGTCGGTATTAATACCTGTCCCTTATATTAGTAATTATTTTTTGAGGTTCGGGAGATTTTTCCTCCTTTATTTCCTATTTATATTATATTATCCAGCCTATAAAGAAAAAGTCTTATTTTCTAAAATTAATATTTTCAGTGCATTATTAGTTTAAATTAAAAGCACTAAATTTTAATTATAAAATAAATTTATGAAAATATAAAATGATTGCCCATTTCTTTTCCCAGGAAAGAAGAGGCCTCTGAAGGCAGAAAATGCAGAAAGTTGAAGTGTATATTCATCAAGACAAGTCTCTCTGAAACTGAAAGTGTCATGTACGTACGATGAAAGAAGATGAAAGTGTCATATCCCATTTTTCCCTTCCGTCCCATAATATCATTTCTGCACTGTGTGACATTGAATTTCTGGCCTGGTGAAATCTTCAAAAAAGATGAAATCAAATCTGATGACCTGCATGAGGTTGAATGCCCATAAACATCAAGAACAATGGTTTAAATTGTTTGGAAACTCGTATTACAAACAAGTCTAATATATTAGCAGACTTCTTTACGATGATCACATGAACCTTAAACTACCAAAAAATGTCAGCAATTTGTTTTTATTATTTGTTAAATACTACTACTAACTAGTAATTTGTGGCTCTAATCTAAAAGTCAACTGTCTGCACTAACATGCCATGGTTGACTTTCCAAAGGTTAGCTTGAGAGTTGGTATTGATCATCTCCAATCTCCAATCTCCATGCCCCATTTCTTTGATTAATAAGCCACTCTGTTTTTTATTTAATCCCTCTTTTTCTGATCCAATCAAGAACTCCAATACTATGGCCTCCACCCGCATTATTGCTCGAATTGGAGAACTCTTGCAAGAAGACAAGGACAAGTTGACCAAATCACGTTCTTCTGATTACAGAACTATTACAGAACTGTAACATACGAGTGTCTGATACATTTGTTAAGGAAGATCAAAACGTTTGTTGTTGTTTCTGCTACAAATTTGGATAACCGTGATACGAATCTGGCTTCTTTCTTGCTCAGCATCGAACATGCTGTTCAGAGATATGATTTGTCTCCTTATACCGTTGAACTATTCAACCAGTATATTTCGTGCTTCGATGAAGAAATAAAGGAATGGTATATCACTATGATGGATCCCTGCAGGCTGCGACAGTCAAGCAGTTCTCTTGTTACCACAGATGACCTCTCCACAATTTTTTATACCATTTGGGATTTTTCAGACTCATTTTTCGGTGCGTTATGTCTCGATACAGATTCCAGAAAAGCAATGGAAGCCTTCCGAGATCAGGTGACATTCTTACAGTGCCTCATCAGCTTCGTTGATAAACCTACACAGGATTTGTTGGCTCTTGCTGAAGCAGTTGCTATCGATATACGTCTCCTTTTCTTCTGTCCTTTAGCACTTGAACAGCTTAGGCTTGATGGAAAAAAGCATGGAGAATATAGAGACATAATTCTAACATACCTGCAAAAGATCAGGCCTGATGATCCTTTGGCCCATGAGCTTTACATTCAAGCCCTGAGTAGCTCAAAGTTGTGGAAACGATTTCATCAAGAGATGGATGATAATGATGCATTCATCAATGCAACAAAGAATTTCCTTGATTTTCTCATATCTTATTTTTGGGAGAGGCAACTACTGAATACCTCTCTTGTGGGTTCTGTGAAGGAACAAGTGAAAGAGCTCTATGAAGGGCTTAGATCCATGAGAAGCATTCTCAAGCAGCAGCAGCAATTAAACAACATTAAGGCATACATTGTAGGGGTGGTATGTGATGTCGGGGCCTTATATTGCTCAATGTACCAGGCACATGAAGAAATTGACCTTGAACTTCTTCAGGGTTTGCTGGAAACAATCAAGAATTTCCAAGAAAAAGTTGGAGGGAGAGATCCACAACTACCAAGATTCAACTTTCCCACAACTAATCAGTTGGGTTTTGTTGATTTTGAGTTGGAAAAACTGATGGAGCTGGAAAGTTGCAAAGATGAACCAATTGCGAAGATCCAGCATCTTCAAACTATCCTTGATGAACTTGTCTCCATCAGATCTTTCTTGGGGGACATTGTGGAGTTGCGCCACCAACATGAAGAACTGCAAGCTCTCTGGAGTCAGATTTTGGAGATGGCTTACAGGGCAGAGACTCTCATTGACCACCTATTGATTCAAGATTCTTCTTCAATATCATTTGATTCCATCATGGAAGACATCAGGAGTATTAAACCTGAAATTGAAGTCCAGAGAGAAGAAATCGAACAGAAGTCGGTCACCAGGAATTACAGTCCCGTGCTCTCCCAAGAAACTCCATCAGTAGCAGCAAATGAGGTTGTCGGTCTCCTTAATGGCACAATAACTATAAGGGACCAACTCATGGAAACATCAAATAAAAATTTGCGAGTCTTTGCCGTTGTAGGTATGCCGGGATTACGTAAGACCACTCTAGCTACAAAAGTTTACAACGACGACTCTATTTTTTATCATTTTGAAGTTCGTGCATGGTGTTCTATCTCTCAAGCAGTGGACAAAAAGAAACTGTTAATCAACCTTTTAAATCAGGTTGACCCTAGCATTGAATGTTTTGAGCTTGATGAACACGATTTAGCACAAAAGCTCCGGCAAAAGTTGTTAAGAAGAAGATATCTAATATTTTTGGATGATGTATGGGACACTGAAGCATGGAACAGCTTGGCGATAGCCTTCCCTGAAGGCGACTGTGGAAGTAGAATACTGTTGACAAGTCGTCATCGTGATGTTGCCCCTGAAAACATGCTTGTCCGTGGACATTATTTTCTTCAACAGCTCAATGAAGAAGAGAGCTGGGAGTTACTACAGAGGAAGTTATTCTCTGCAAATGATGACTGGAGTCCTGAATTGAGGGAGCTTGCGAAGGAAATTGCTGCATTCAGTAATGGCTTACCATTAACAATCATCCTTGTAGCTGGAATTCTAGCAACTACAATGCCAGAAGTTTGGGAGAAATTCGGGATGATTTAAGCTCGGGCATGGCTTCTGTTACAGAGAGCTCTATCAAGACAGTTGAGCTTAGCCACAAACATTTACCAGATCATTTGAGGCCCTGCCTTCTTTATTTCAGAGCATTTCAAGAAGATGAAGAGGTTTCAGCTGAGAGGTTGCTTCATCTATGGATAGCAGAAGGGTTTGTTCGGAAGGCTGAGGGAAGGCGCATAAAAGATATTGCTGAAGATTACTTAAATGGTCTGATCGGAAGAAGTTTAATTACAGTTGCTAAACAAAGATGGGACGGTGGAGTAAAAGAATGCAGCATCCATGACTTAGTTCTTGATTTTTGCTTACAGAAAGCCAAAGATGAACAATTTCTCCATGTTTTGAAGGGAGAAGATGATGATCTTTCAGCATTCAATGAGCCATGCAGCCTTGGGAGGCTATGCATTCACTCTACAACTGAAGATAAGTTTACAGAATCAAAGTTGTTTTGTCCTCGAGCACGTTCTCTGCTTGTGTACTCCTCTGGATCTTTCAGAAAGAGCCTATCAGGAATGCGCAGCTTCAAATTATTGAGAGTGCTGGATTTGGAAGGAACTTTTATTGAGTTTGGGTTCCCAGGTGAAATAGAACTGCTGGTTCAGTTGGCCAAATTTGGAAACTTTCCTCCTCGCGGCTACAAGAAATGCGGTTCTGTTACCAGACAGTCTGTGGAAGCTACAGAAATTAAGGTTGCTCCAGATGAGGACTCATCTGGGCACTTTGCCCACAGAAAATCTTGATAACTCATTTGTTTTATATGAGTTGGATAGTTTTTATGGTGTGGTGATTCCTAATTACTTGGGGAAGAATAGCATGGAAAGGTTGACGAGAAAAATCCCAAATGTTCATAGGCTGAAATGCAAAGTTGAATATCAGGCCGACCCTGAAAAACTCGAAGACAAGATGGTGATCTTCGACTCTCTGAAAAAAACTGAGTTTGTCGGAATGTCATCTGTCTTAGAGGAATATTTCAAGTATCGGTGAGCTGAAAAATGTCGAGATGTTGAAACTATACGAAGTATCCATGGAGGGGGAAACGTGGGAAATGAAAGAAGGTGAATTTTGCCAACTTAGAATCTTGAAATTATATTATTTGAGGGATCTGGTGAAGTGGAAAGCTTGTTATGATCAGTTTGAATGGCTTGAGAAATTAGTAATAAAGGGGTGTATCTACAAACAATGGAAGAGATACCTTGTGAGTGTGTTGAATATCTTCAAACAATGGAAAGGATTGAGGTGTACCATTGTGGTGAAGTTATACAAGGATTGGTGAGACAGATTTAGCAAAAGCAAGTGGAGCACTGGGGAAATTCAAATTTCAAGGTTATTGAAGAACGAATTGTTCTGTAAATAATACATACAACAATAGTTATGAGATAAGTTTTTAAGATAAATCTATCTGATAACATTTATTCCTATTATCTCTCCATCATAGTTTAAATTTAAACAATCGTTATATCAGAAATACTACACTCGTCAACTACAGAATATTCAACGGTTATTATCCAACAATGACCCGCAATTGAGTCGTCGTCTTCCTCCCCTATTTTGATTGATTTCAGTTATTTGTATTCGGTTTCTTCTCTCGTCTCTTTAAATTTTATCTCTTGATGTATTTGATATCTCCATCAGAACAATCATGTGTGACTCCTTTGTCCAAACTTATAGTTTATGGAGTTAAAAGAAGCAATTGATATGAAAATAAATTTGTATTATACCTAATTAAAATCTTATTATTAGAAAGAAATTCAGTGAGATAAAATCCTAGCCAAATAAAAAGAGTTAACAATCTTTCAATGCACCAAATATGTCAACACAATCCCATATTGTGACCCAACTTCTTAAATATTGATGTAGGCAGCGCTTAGAGTAAATAAATATGTCAATTTCTCATTGGATTTCAACAATTATATCACTTTTCTTATATGAAAAAGAGTTTTAGGGAGATATATGTGACATATCTTCCCTTAATTAAGCAATATACACAATATTAATTTCATATTAAATTATTAGCATTTTTTCCCCCAAGACAAATCATAACCTTCTCCGTATTTTGAATTGGACACATTTTTTACTAGCTTCATGATTGGCCTATAATTTTGCATGGTTAGAAAATGTAGTTGCAATAATTTGTTTTAGGGAGCGTGATAAAATGGCAATGTCATCATACATAAATACAGATCGACCATTAAAAAAAAATAGATATATAAAATAACAAAACTTGTAAAAATATATATATATATATATATAGTAAAATATAAGCGGATATCCTGTTTTTCAAGATCCCCCTTTTGTGAAAATGAATCTAATGATACAAATAAAAAGTAGTAATCCATCTGTTCATAAGAAAGTTTTAATTAATTTTTTAAATTATTTAATTGAATATAACCATAATAAACAAATTATTCATTTTAAATTTTACGACTCGTACAATAATTTTTTTTAAAATAAACACTGTAAAAAAAAGAAAAGAAAAAAAATCATTAAAATATTTATAACACAAAAGTAATTTTAAAAATTTGTCAAAATATATTTTATTAAAAATACTATGCATCCAATAATTTTAGTTATATATCAAAACTTTCGGCTACTTAAATACATTAATATATATTCGTTTTTGTAATGATGAAATTAAAGGAAAAAAAGAATAGAGTGCGGACAAAGAGGATAAAAAGAAAAAAGAGCAATACAGTATTTTAAACTTTAATAATGAAAGAATGAATAAGAAAAGGACAAATAAATCGATGTGTGGGTGTGAAGAATGAAGATCCCACCATTCATTTCTTATGGAGTGAAATCAAGGGACCAACCAGCCTCCCATTTATATATTCATATTATTCATACTTGCATTATGTAATATTGGCAATACAACTAGGAGTACTAGTATTTCTTATAGGGTTGGTCTCTCTTACTTGTTCCATATAAGAATAGTGTAATATTTGAAGGGATTATAATGGATTAAATTATTAAATTTATTTATCAAACATGAATATACAATCCAAAATCAATTGATAATGAGTAAAGAGATTATTGGATTATGTATATTAGACATAAGTGTTGTGGGTCAACGATGTGGGATTGAAACAATTTTCAACACCCTCCTAACCCACAACGTCTCGGGTTCCTAGCGACGCCCTCCATTGTCACCCCTAACCCGTAACCCGAGTTCCTGGCGACACCCTCTGCTGTCGCCCCTAACCCGCTATGATACCATATTAAATTTATTGATCTAACATGAACATCAAACCCAAAACAAATTAGCAATGAGTGTAAAGATTCTTAGATTATTTATATTAGACATAAATGTTGTGAGTCAACGATGTTAGATTGAGACAATTTTTAATAGTAGGATTCTCGTGTAGTGAATAATTAAATTTTAATTAAAATGGAAATTTTAAGATAAATCCATGCAACTTAGGAGGAATGAGTTGAAAGTTCTTTGTCACCCACAAACCGGTATTTGTCCTATATAAATTATTTAACCTATAATATAAAGGGGTTCCAAATTAGGGATTTTTTTTTTGGTTGGTGGAACCAAAATAATTTAAGGATTATTTACACAAACACCCCGCCCTTCTATTTGACAACATCCATATTCGGTCCCCAACTATGCAGATATTTCACATTTGCCCCCCCCCTTCCTTGTTTTTTTTTTGCGCCCACTGAAATAAATAAATTTTGTTGAAGGCCGGCGGCATTTAGTTTCGGGCCTTGGTTGGTGGTTTAGTTTATAATTAAATTGAACAAAAATTAAGGGCTCTCAAAGTCAACTTCTTCCCTGACCCGATCATCTGCCCCGGAAGAAACTTGCCCCCAAATCATGATTCATGTTAGAATCCCACATTTTCTAATTCATTTTTCTTGTCCCCTCTAAAAGTCCAAAATAAAAATTACTCATTTTGGTAAATTGCATGCTGATGAGTGATGTCCATTAAAAATTAAACTTATAAAATTTATAATGATTAAAGTAAAATAAATTAAAAACGTTATTTTGTTTATTTTTACTAATATATATTTTAAAAATAAAATTATCTATTTAATTTAAAGAATTAAAAAAGTTGGTAGTACAAACTAAAAGTACAAATGAAAAGGGCAAAACACCATGACGTGTGACCAACCGAAATTTGCAGAAGACAATGTGTCTCTATTATTTAATGAGGTGGGTTGTACCACTCTCGGTGCTCTTACGATTTATTAATAAATACAGTACTTGTAAGTGGTGGGTTGTACCACTCTCGGTGCTCTTACGACTTATTAATAAATGCAGGTAAGTGGTAATTTTGTATTCATTCACATTAATAATTACTGCAATTTATTATTAATAGTAATAATATAGAGGAAAAAGTTATTTATATTTTAGGATGGCCATAAAGCGTCATATTTCAAATATATGTCAATCAAATTAAAATTTATGGAGTTGAAAGTTGTAAAAAAAAACTTTTGTGAGAAAAAGCATCATAATTTCAAATGTGTTGCATGTTGTCGTTTTAATATTTTTAGAGGGTAGAACAGTAAATAAATGATTTTGTTCAGAATGAATTGAAGAAGTAAACTAAAAATACTGTTAAATGTCGTGATTTATTTAAATTGTATTATTTTTATTATTTTTTTAAAGTCATTTATTGAAACGATTTAGAGTTTACGACATTATTTTAGTAATTGATTTTTTTTAAAAAATTTACCATTTTAGTAGGTGACATTTTTTTTTTTTTTTAATAGAAAAAAGAACCTAACCATTAAAACTACGTCGTCTCAAACGTTGTGTGGAGAACCACCAACCAAAACGTGTTATTATAAGTTTTTTCAACATTACATCCTCATGCTAGTTCCGCATTGAGAACAATTTATGTTTACTTAGGTTAATACTTAAAGAATTGCAATTCGAATGAAAACCACAAGTCGTCGATTTTGACTAATTCCTGCCCGTATGCAGAAGTTGAAATTTTGACCAACTAAAAGTTCAACCGAGGAATAATTTTATAAGCAATAAACCATGGAAAAATGAGGGAGAAAATACCAAATTGTGGAATATAACTTTATAAAATGGTCACTCTTTTTGTTTTGTTTTGTGGGTTTTGTTTTATTTTATTTTATTTGTTTGAATTTCAATTAATAGACATTTATTATTACTACAAAAGTTCAAAATTGAAGGCTTTAGTGAATGAATTAAACACAAGGAAAGTAAGGTGTACATTTTATACCAGGCAGGCCACCATGTTAATGTTACCGAAATTACATTTATACCCTTCAAAGTGTGTCAATTGATGACACAATTAATTTTTAAAAAAATTACATATTTATAATCATCATAATATTTTATTCTGTAATTAATTCACAATTTGTGTACAAATTAAAATTAAAAAAATGTTTAAAGTTTAAATTACAAAAAATATTATAGTGACTAATTACAAAAATATATAAACATGGAGGGCCAGTTGGGTAATTTCGTAACCCAAATATTCCTACCAAAGCCACTCGAGATCCGTGCTGTAAAGTTTTTTCAGAAACGGAAAAAAGGGGAGAAAATTCCAAATAGGATTTATTAAGTACTGCGCAAGAAGAACACCTCCCCACTTCTGCCAAGTGACAAGTGGTCGCTCTCAGTCCAAAGTATTTGTGTTCCAAGCTAGAGTGAGAGAGAAAGATCGATTTATTTTGGGAGGGGAAAAAAGTCTCCGCCTTTCTTCCGCTCTCTTTGTACAATTCCATTTTCTGTAAGCACATCTTTATTTGGTTTTTCTTTTTTTTTTTGGATACCCTGATTCTGGTTCTTATACCGATTTCTCATCTGGGTTAGAATTTGTTTATTTTTGTTTTTTTAATCATTTGTACTGATGGAGAAAGTTTTCTTTTTGGTGGGGTGTGAATTTTGGGTGATTTTAGTGGAGGTTAGAGATGGCATCAGAGAAAAAGCTTCACGCATTTGAGGAGGTTGCGAAGCACAACAAAACCAAGGATTGCTGGTTGATTATCCACGGAAAGGTCAGATTTTTTTTGTTTTTTGGGGTTTCGATTTAGTTAAGATTGGGATTGCTAAATAGTTCTGTTTAGCTTATGGGTTCTTCCAATTTTTTTGATGGGATTGTTATTTTACTGATTTGGAATGATTTTTACTTTTTTTTTTTTTTTTTTTATGGTCAAGTTTAATTAGTGTGTGATGAAATTCATTTGGTTACTGAGCTTTGAATTGCTCTTTGAACTTAGGAGCCGCAAGAGAGGCGGGATCTCGTGCTGATCAACATTTATTGATTTACCCTTTTCTTGATTTGTTGTTCTTTAGTTTGTGCTTTAACTGTCTCTTTCCTTTTTGCCAAAGATTTAGTCTTGGTTCATGATTTTGCTTGTCATCTGCCTTGAAATCTTACAATCAAATTTGAGCGGATTATGTTTGTATACATAATTCTAATATGAAATTTGGAATTAAGGATGAATTCTTTTAGTTAATTGTTTAGAAACTTGTAAGCAAACAATTATCCCTCCTCCCAAATGACATAGTAGTTTATCCTGTAAAATCACACTCCCTAAGTACATTAGCTATGTCACTCAACATGTTTTTTTGTGGTTTGTTTCTTCGGACAAGGATGTCCCACCTTGGAAGAGTCAGAGTTAATGCCTATGTGTTTGGATATAACGTTGATAAGAGGTTCAATGAGGGCATATGCAGTGAAGCATTTGTTGAAATATGCATGTTTAATGGTTGATCAACCACTTGGATTTGCTGCCAATCAGAGTAACAATGTTGTTGGCCTTCTAGGTTTATAGATCATCGGTGTAATAATACCAGTAAAACTTCCTGCAACCGGCTACGATCCTAGTATTATGTTACGATATTTTTTCTTGGTTGGGGATTCCTTCAACCTTCATCTTTTAATGTAGTATCTAAGTTCATGAAGATTGTGTGTTTTTCATTTTTCCTACTGCTTGTTTGTGGTATAGAATTGATACCTTTCTTCCAGGTATACGATGTGACCCCATTCATGGAGGACCATCCTGGAGGTGATGAAGTTTTGCTTTCAGCAACAGGTAAAATCGCGATTCTCTTTCCGACTGTTTGACATCACCTTTGTGGCTTTCCTGCCTGCTGCATTTTCCCTGTGGAGATCTAAACTTTAGCTGGAACATTGCAGGGAAAGACGCAACAAATGATTTCGAGGACGTCGGACACAGTGACGATGCTAGAGAGATGATGACACCATACTACATCGGGGAGGTGGACAGCTCGACGGTGCCGCAGAAACGGGCATACATCCCACCCCAGCAAGCCCAATACAATCCTGACAAGACTCCAGAATTCGTCATCAAGATTTTACAATTTCTTGTTCCCCTCCTAATCTTGGGTCTGGCCTTTGCAGTTCGTCACTATACCAAAGAGAAGTAAAAAAACAATTTGTATTCAGCTTTACTGTGGTCTTATTTACATGGGACCTTTGATTCATGTAGTAACGTTTGAGGAATAATTTCCGATTTCTGGTATTTTTCATGGAAGAACTTTCGGTGTTGCTTGCTGGAGTTAAACTTGTTATTAGTCATTATTATTCACCTTTTGCCTCATCTTACGTTTAAATTATTCGATCTGTCATGGAAAGTTGCTAGTAAAGAGGACGTCTTGGTTAGTTCTTCATTATTTTCAATTCTGACCATCTACATTTGGAATGGGAAACCAGATGTTCCTCGTAACGGATACTTCGATTATGATGTGATAGAAGTGAAAAAGGGGGCTGAAAATGGATATAAATTTAACTGTATGAAATCATCACAATTTCTAATTTGATTGGCTGAAAAAATCTAAATCCGAATGAAATGATAATATATAAACAAACACAATTTGGGCTCCAAATTGAATATCATACCCACATCTTTCATTCCAATTCCGGTCAAACAAACACAAAGTATCATTTTGGTCCATTCTCATTCCAATAAACAAACACAAGTATCATTCCCGACCATTCTCATTCCCATAAGCAAGCAAACAACAAACAGCCACTTAATGCCGTTATAATCGACACACACAAACTGAGTCAAGAGATTCAAGAACCTTAAGATATTCTCCTATTGGACCTTTTTGCAGGACAAAGCAAACACTGGCCGGCGCGGGCCGGTTCTGTTGAACTGGTATCAAGAACGGCGGAATGAGATGGATTCTTTTTTCTTAATAATACTTGTAACTAAAATTAGATTAGGAGACTGGTATTAAGAACAATAGTACACATGTATATTTTCTGAAAGAGAACAGTGGTACAGAGATACAAAAAGATGGCCTAGGGGGCCGGAAAACTGAAGCCGATGGTGGTCTACAGGTGAATGCTCCGCGGATGATAGCTGATTCCATTGGGAACAAGATGGATTAGCAGTGAGTCAACTATCAACAGCAAGCACACAAACTCTGCTCCCAATTTCTTGAGGGCTTCATCACGTAGTAGAATGGGCAAATTCAAACGAAGATCAGATCAAATCACAGAATTAGAATCATTAGATCAGTTAATTTGCAAAAGTAATTTTAAGATTTTCAGGAACTTGATCCCTCTTCCAAGTATAGCAAGCAAGCAAATGAGGCACTATCAAAGTACCTGTAGTTGTATAAGAAGGAAATGGCTTCATCTAAACTCTGGAGCCAACAACTTTGGTTTGACAGTAGTTAGTCGCCATTCACAAGGATGTCTCGATCTTGTCGTGCAGGGTTACAACCAATCCATGAGCATCATCAAGGAGCCTCCATACGTCGAGATGCCCAGCCATGCTATTGCACTCTCTTAATATCTCATCCATGCTACTATACTTTTCTATGATTTGTTTCCTTCTTTGCAACACCGAAGCTGCAATGGCGTACAACAATAAATCGTCTGTTGGTGGAGCACGCAGCCTTATCCTGCTCCAAGCAGACTTCCAAATCCCAGCTCTAATCGCAGTTTGATCCGCCCACACTACTTCCCAAAGGCAAAGTGTTTGCTCGAATGTTAACTCCCTCCTGAAGAGTACTACTACCATTCTGTATACGAAAAAGCAGTCCTCTGCCTCAAGTTTCTCCAAGTGTTTGTAGAGATGCGAATCCTTAAATTTGATAATTTTAGAAACGATATTCAGCTGTCTTCTGATTCCCGCCTCATCAAGCCTAAAGTTATGCCGAGCCTTCCTCATGAAACCAACAAAACACCAGAAAGCTTCATGGTCTTCAGTCATGACAGCAATTATTGGAGATAGCAAATCACTCATTCCCTGGCAGTACCCAATTTCATGGTCATAAAGCGCATAAGCTTCAAGAATGGCAACTAGCCGAGCAGCATGGAAAATTTTTGAGGGTTCCAGGTGATCATAATCCTTTAATCCAACCATTTCTGCACATCGCCGAGCTCGATCATCCTGTACTGCAGCCTGAGATGGTGAGTAGGAAATCCATTCTCCATTAGCACGAATGGCATCAAGGCGAATAATCCGCTGCCATGAGGCAAAATCTTCGACATTTTGGAGTTTTGACTGGACCTCAGAATTCACCGGAGATGAATCCTCCTTGGAAGAGGCCAAGTGAATATCACTATCCTCCCTAATTTCTGCAGAAGGAAAAGTTTGACTGACTTCAGGGTCTTCTGAGGAGTCCGAGTCTGATGAATAAGAGTCATAAACCACACTAGCATCAGTAACTCGTTTAGAATCCGTATTTCCGTCCAACAATGAGGCAGTTGAATGATCTGAGTACTCGATATATGGGCTTCTTCCCTCACTAGATAGGGAATCCCTGGTGCTAACCGCATCATCAGAATCTGGAGAGTTACATCCTTCTAGAAGAAATTTATGGTCCCCATCACTGCTTGTTCCATCAGTTTCCTTCCGAACAATTTCATCATTGTGTTTCAGAAGTCGGCGACATCGTCTCCGGAGCTTTTCATACTCCTTTCTGCATACACCAGTTGAACCAAAAAAACGAAATTGTAATAGTGATGCAACAGAGGGCGAGAGAAAGACAGCAAACAGCAACCACACCTTTTCTGGGTCCTTATATTGTCTCTTTCCTCTTTTGTGCTGCTCAAGTCATAGCTGGAAAAAATAAAAAGGGAAAAATTATATCTGAAATTTGCCATGCAAAATCTTCATATAATTAAAATAAAATTAAAAAGACGGTCAAAGAAATGCAGGAAACTCTCATTTTGGGTTTCAACCTCAGTAATTTATACAAAAAATCGATCCTCATGATTCAGGCAAGATAACTAGAGCTTCACATTTTCAATCAGCCAAAACAGATTAAGTTTCAGAACTTAGCAAATACCAGGTGTAACATAAAAAGTTACTCTAAAACATCACCCTAATCACCTATACAGTTAGAGAAGGAGGGGCAGTTGAAGCTTGGAGTAGTTTAATGAGAAACTAATGGTGAATTTGGAAAAAAATTTATTTAACTGGTAAATTTCTACTTATGGCCAAAAATGAAGCTGAAATCACCAAACCTGAACATTTTACTCTCTCGTGGGAGAAATTGGAAATGGTTTTCCCAAAATCATATCAAACAAAAAAACTAACAATTGCAGCCAGAATTCAATACTAACTAAAGAATGCGAAACAATACCAGCCAACCGTCACAACTAATTCAGAAAAGAAACATATGAAAACAATCTTTTCAAGGACATGAATTTAAGAATTCACAGAGGAAATGTAGACCAAAGAAAAATTCTAATTAAACAGGGGAAACGACATACAGCTAAATGGATAAGAGACTTACATTCCCAGTAGGAAAGGCCAAACCTCAGCCCTGATTTTTGGATCGACGCCCTAAATGTGAAGAATTACAATTTTAGGATCCAGCTGGTTAGCACTTACACGAAATAGCAATTTTCATTTATAAGGTGATAAAACACGTAAACTCAATGCAGAGGTAAACTCACTCCACTTCTAACTTTCTTCAGAAATTTGGCTCCACGGTCGCGTAGCTTTCCTTCTGGGGTAAACATACTTCTCCATTGTTGAGGTGACAAAGCATGTTTTCTTTTTCTCCGGGACCATGGAGATTTTAGACGACCCCTGAAAGCAAGTGATTAATTGATCAAAATAACCACCAGCTGGTTCATAAACAACACACAGCTCCAAGGTTCAGGTAGGCACATCAACCATAATTATTTACATCACAATACCCAAAGAATAAAGAGGAACAATTATGGAAGATCGAAAAGACCTGACGAAATATCCAACATCCAAAAGACAGAAAAATAATATACCCTAATGTGAAACAGGTTATTATTAACCAAAAGCTCCAGAAACACACTATGCCAAAATGTTACAGCACAAGCATCTCAGCATGATTGGTTGGACAGTCATGAATACACAGTGAACAAAGTTGAAAAAAGGTCAAAAGGAGAACTAAGTTATCAGACTGATTACACTTGGTTAAGTACATTAAGTAAAGATCTGATATCAACTGCATTACAGCATCGAGTGTTAATCATCACAGGATTGGATTAAATGTCACCGCGGTCAGAGTAAGATGGTCAGCAGTCGTAGAAATACATATCCAAGGTCAAAAGGGTTGAATTGATCCATAAAAAAACTTAAATTTTACTTTCCAGCCTAAAACCCTAAACTGGTAATCCAAGCAAACTCTTCCTACCTGATCCCTTCCCCCCCCCCCCCCCCCCCCCCAAAAAACCACCAAACCAGAAAAAGACGTAAAAGGAAACCTGAAAATCTAAACTGAAAGAACTGTAAAGAAAGTAGGATAAATTGTGAACTAGAGATTGAGCTAAAAACTGATATATTAGAGTAGAGATTGAGCTAAAGAGTGAAAAGAAGAAGAGGAGACAAAAACAGAGATCTAAATTTTGAAAAGAAAGGCAATGACATTTGCTAGCGCTAGCAAAACCTAAAACCTAAAAACAGATCCAAATCTACACAATAAAGAAAGAGTAGAGACTCACCGATCAGAAGTAGAACAAGAAGCTGGCGAAGAAGACGACACTACGAATAGGACCGATCTCAAATAAATCCACGAGGAGGAGGACGACGACGAAGACGACGAAGAAGGTGAGTTTGAATTCGAAGACGACGAAGTCTGACTTCGTCTGAGAGCTTTCATCTACTGCTACCTCTCACTCTATGAAATTCAAACTTTTGCAAGGAAAAAAAAAAAAAAAAAAAAAAAGCGAAAACCTAGGAGTTGTACAACTTGATAAATTTATCCACTGGTATTCTGATTTCGAAGTTTTCCTAGTTTACCTAGTGTTATAGAGAACGGCAGCGGCCAAGGCGAGACCGGCCACGGCCGTGACGGCGAGAGCTACTCCGGCATTCGAAGCAGCTGCTGAGTGGTCGTCCTCCTTAATCCACCAGGCTCCAGCGTCACCGCCGGCGAGGGAGAACAGTCCGGTTAGTTTACTAATCGCGCTTGTAATGAGGTCAAGGATTTGGAGAGAAGCTGGAAATGGAGGAAGGAGTGAGGTAGCAAAGAAGAGGAGCAGGAGCATGGAGATTGGAGTGATCCTAGAAGCAGGTGATTGGAACTCGGGTAGACGATTTTGCCCCTCCGGACACGGCTCTGCTTCTTCACTGCATTTTCCACCATAACCACCACCTAAATCTGCTTTTCTTTTTTTATTTTTGCTCAGTTGGCTCTTTTTCTCGTCGGTCTCTTTCTTTGTCTCTTCTTTCTTCTACTTTTGTAGACCGAAATAGGAGTATTTGGTTGGATTCGGATTTATTGGATTTGGATTTTTGGAGTTGGGAAATAAAAAGAAAAAGCCCAAAGTGGACCTCGGACTTCATCATACTATGTCGGACCTTACTTTAAACTTTGATCAAATCAAATCTCCCCATGTCCATATCCGACTTTTAACCCCTCAAATTTATATTGTATTCTTATAAAATTAATTTGTTTGGTAATTACTATAATTATGTATAATTTAATTTATTTATGATAGTAGTAGGATCATATATGATAATAATTTTATAAGATACCCATATTTATCAGCACAGTAAGGATATTTATAGAATAAATTTAATTAATTGGCTATTCTATTTTGATTGTTTACAACTTATTTGAAAGGGTATGCGGCCACTTTTGTATTATTTTTTTGAGTCAAATGTAGTAAATATTGGGAGTTTGAAAACAGAAAGAGTATATATTTTTATTAATATAATTATTATTATTTATATTTTAAATTTATACTTTTAGGGCTCGAGAATATGTGATTTTTTCAAAATTGACCGCTACTATGTTTTTTGTTGAATAAGAAAAAAAAGAAATGGTATGCATTGATGTGATGGGGGTTATAAGGAAGGATTATGGGACATTAATTAAGGTTGTAAGATGGTGGTTTTGTCAGGGAGTCATATGCTTGGTGGTTTTTTAATCTATTTTTAAATCAAAATAATTGACTATGAAATTACTAAACAACAATAATATTAATAATCAATAGTTGACTTGCCAGACGTATACTATAGATTTGTCCGGTAATGATAATTATGACGACATATTTAATACCATTTAATGAATGAATGCAAATATTATTTATTTTCTTATTTTAATTAATAAACAGAATTATTATTTTAAAATTTAGAATATATAATTGAGAAAGGGCTATGGTAAGGGTAATGTTGTAATTTCCTATTTTACCCCCAAAAGGTTTGGGTTGTGTACATCACGGTGTAAGTTGTATTTAGGGCAGAAAAAGGATATAGGTTTGTGCTTTAATCGGTTGGTAGCTCTTTCATGACATTATTGACTGTTCCTTAGCGTGCTAAGGAAAAGAAAAGATTAGGGCTATCTTCCTTTTTGACTCTTGATTGTGTTCATTAAATTTTTTTTTATTAATTTTGTCATGTAACTATAATTATGTACAGCGAAAAAAAGTAATATATGGGTGATAAATATAATATATATATATATATATAGTATTTAAGAGTTCACTATAAAAATTGACCTAATATGTAATGAGAAGTAGAATACTCAACTGTTTTATTCTCCAAATGTGACACCAACCAAGGTCCAAGTGCCCATTGGCTAGGTGATACCATTTAGTTTGGGCTTATATAAACAAGGTTTAATGAACCAACAAAGAGCCTAGCTAGTACACAGGAGCAGACTGCTTGCTAACTTACCAAATGGTTTCCAATTTTTTATTCAAGGACTCCACAATCTTATTCTTAGTTATGGACTTCAATTCTCAGCATTGAAGAGAAGAAACAGCATCCTTGTCCAGGAACCAGATTAGCAGCCCCTCGGGCCGAACTTTAGCAGCAGGCAGCGTGGAATTCGGAGTGCCTAATACATTCTTCACCGCATTGGCTAAATCGGCCCCTGTGATCACCATGGCAATTTCTGAGGCAGCATTGATCACTGGGAATGTGTATGTGATCCGGGGCGGGGGTGGTTTTGGGGAGTCAAGAATGAAGGTTACCCAACGTTTGGTCTCAAATTGTTGTGTGCGGTTAGGGAACAAAGAAGCTACATGGCCATCGGGTCCCATTCCCAGTAGCATTAGATCATGTTTTGGGAACTCAGTGAGGTCTGACAATGGTAGGACTTTCTTGTGAACCAAATCCCTGAGGCGGGCCTCGTAGTCGTCCGCTGCATCCGAAGGCGATTTCGTGTCGTTGATCGCATGAATGTTAGCCTCTGGAATTGACACCTGCACACGAAAGCAAGAAAGCAGTTCATTTAAGAATTTGGGAAACCAAAAATGACCCCTTTGACACTTTCAGTGTGAAAAATGAGTGCTGCCAAGTTCGACAATCAGCTGTCTGGATTATGAGGTTGGGAGCGACTTAATCAGGCTATCTCAGTAAAAATAGAAGCTTTCAACTAGTGATATTAGCGTCCGAAGAAGCATGAACTATTAGGCTGGTGTAAATTTCTGGAGTAAGAAAGCAGAGAATTAATCCTCATGTTGACCTTGGGTTTTTCATATGGACCCACACACATATTTGGCCAACATTTGAGCATCAGATTCCTCCAGTTCATGGAAATTTGTATATTTTCGAACAAACAGGTAGAATTAAAGTGGCAGAAATGGGAAAATTATATAAACAGACAAAGTTACTCCAATCTCAATCGTTTTCTTGATCGCCAGCTTCAAATGTTTAAAATGGCCTGATTTTGCTTGCACATAAACGGGAAATAAATGAACGTACGTAGATATATTGTGTCCACATTCAGCTATTCTAAGAAAATGATCAAACCATTTTTTAAAGTTTTCTCATGGATTAAGCATCAAACACATGATCTGCAAATGGCCTTCTGTTATTCTGGAGCTTAATTCAGTCAGTCTTTGTTCAATCTTTGAAAATGAAGAAGGAATGAAGAGCTTACGCACCTTCGAAAAAAAGCCATCCCAGGCTAGCTTGTAATTGCTATCATCGGAAGTGAGAGGAACCACCCTCTCATCCACCCAAAACACACTCCATTTTGACCAATCCACTGAATCCTTGTACGGCGGCTTCGTTAGATACCTAACAATTCCATTCATAAAAATATAATCCAAATCCGAAACCAAAATCACAGAAACAAAATGCTGCAGAAATCATCACCTCATTGTGTCGATCATGGTACCTCCAGAAAGCACGACGGTGAAAGAACCTTTGTCTTTGATGAAGCGTTGGGAAAGATCAGCGGTGTATTTAGCGAGAGCCACGGCAACGTCATCCTCGGTGTCGAGGATGATCGTTTTGGTTTCTCCGGTACTCGCCGCCATTGATTAAATTTCCGATTGGGATGAGAGGAGAAGTGTTAAAAAGAGTGGAAGTGATTATTCTGATTCTGCTGGAAGATAACGCAGGGAGGTGGCTACTATTTATAGGCAGACTAAGGTCGAAGAATCTTCAATGGCGTTTGATTCTTGGATTATAAAAGTATGTGTTGATTGAAAAACGTTGTGGATTAACGTTAGAATTTTATCCTGCGTACGTACGTAGGAGTAAGAGAAGTTCGTATAAAATTTAAGGATACAAAACTCCCATTTCCAGAAATCGAGGCACCTCATTTTCCATTTCCCTTAATAAGAGGTAAATTCATGTTTTCCTTCATTTCTTAATATAAAGTATTTTTTATAGGATAAATTTATTATTATTTTTATATAACTTTTTACTATTGATATATAATATAATATCTTATATAAAAATTTAGAATTATTATTTAATTAATTAGCGTTTTTATTTGTAAAAGGTAGATTTCTTAGAGAATAAAAGAGAAGTGTTTTTCACGTTTGATGAGTTTTCGCTGGGTCCCACGTGAAAAGACTGAGCTGCCTAATCTGGTCGGAGGAAGAAAAGAGGGGCCAATCCAATAGGGTCATTGGGCCCAAAGTCGTCCTTTTCGGCTTAATGGATCAACTGTTGTTGTACGTAATAACGTTGGACGATTAGTCATGTGCGTGTGTGTGTGTGTGTGTGTGTTTTTTTTTTTTTAATTAATAAAAAAATAGTATTAACTACTAAATTTTTTAATATTAATGCTTCAAAAAGAAATTTTTAAATATTAATGATACAATTAATTAAGAATGACTTATATTTGAAAATGTCATTATATAGTCCACTTAAATTTTAATATTTCTTTCACGGATGTAGATAAATTGATTTGGAAGATAAAGTATAAGTAACAATTCAAAATTCTTTCATAGAAATATTTTAAACTAAATCAACCAAATGTATTCAACTAGTTTGGTCTATTTGATTTAGCTGACTTGAATACTTTAATGGATTTTTTTTTTTTTTTTTATTAGTGTCGGACCAAATTCTTACTAATAAAAACTACACCATTTATAAAATTTTGACTATATAAGTTCAAAATAATATATTAATGTAAGAGATTGTGACTTAATGATTAAAATCAATAGTACGGAGTTCATACTTAAATAGAACATTGTAAATAAGAAAAAAATGATGTTATTTAATCCATACACAAAATACATCGACATATATAGGCGAAGGCCAGCTCCCTCGCCTGTCCCGGGATCAGAAAAGTTTCCGGCACATACAGACCTTCTTACAGCTTCAGGCGAGGCTGCTCAGCCTACAGCTTTGATGCTGCTTCCTTGTCCAAGAACCAACTCAACGTCCCTTCTGGAGAAACCATTTTCACCGGCAACACTATAGAGTTTGGATCATCACCACCACCCAGTGCATCACGAACCGCACCAGCTTTCCCAGTTCCAACTACAACAAGAGCAATGTTTGCAGAAGAATTTAGGACCGGCAACGTCAAAGTGATCCTCTCCGGAGAAGGTTTTGGCGAGTCCTTCACAAAGGTGACCCACTTCTTGTTCTCTTGCAGCGCCAGATGTCCTGGAAAAAGAGAGGCAACATGCCCATCTGGGCCCATCCCCAAAAGGATGAGGTCAAATTTCGGGAAACCACTGGAGTTGGACAATTCCAGGGTCTTTCCTTTAGCCAAATGCTTCAGACAGGTCTCGTAGTCATCTGCTGCAGCCTCAGCGGACAATGCATCGTTCATGGCGTATGTGTTACCGGAGGGAATTGGTATCTGCAGATAAAAACAGGAAGAGGGCAAAAGATTTTTTACCAATACAGAATTCCAGATAGCACAACATCCATGGATTAGAAGGTGATGGTCTACCTTGGATAAGAAATCATTATAACCCAGAAAGTAATTACTGTCACTGTGATCCTTAGGAACAACTCTTTCATCGATCCAGAAGACATGCCATTTGGACCAATCCACTGAATTAATATAAGGAACCTCCACTAATTTCCTGCAATGTCCAAGCGAAATTCACAACAAGAAATATACTAGGAGCAGCACAAAGATTCCCAAACGGGAGCGGAGTAGAAGCTCACCTGAGAGACTTGATGAGAGAACCACCCGACAAAGCAACAGTGAAGGCACCCCTTTCTCTGGTAAATTGATCGGAGAGCTGGATGACATAATCGGCCAAGGCCAGTGCCAGAACCTCGTCAGAGTCGAACACTTGTACGTTGGCTTTACCTTTATGATACACCTGCCCCGCCGCCATGGAAACTTTCGTCCCAAACCGTTGGTTAATGTGAGAGACAGGAACTGTGGTGGTTTCTGTGGATGAAGCGAGAGCGACAAAGATTTGGGTTCGAGCAATGCACGATGAAACGCCAATGGGATGGCCCTGATTGAAGTAAGGCGAGAGAAGGAGAACATTTCGGGGTGTGGCTTGGTAAGTTTTATAGTATACTGCAGAGTGAGTGAAAGGTGGTCCACTCCACCGGCCCACGGCGATCATGAGTCAAAGGAAATAAATGGGTCGGCAAAACGATTGCATTTTTGTATCGAATTTGCGGGCAACGTGGAGCTGCGGCCTTGGAAGTCCAGACCTTTCTGACTTGTTGAAATTCAATAGAGGCGAGGTGGCAACGAGAGAGCTTAGCAAACCTTATTTCATGTCGTTTTCGCAACCGCATGAAGGGGATGCTCTGTTGGTTCTTGATTGGCTGTCTGTGGAATGATGCAATCAGCAGCGTTGTGTGACGCCTGCGCACATGAGACAGCGAGAGAAAACTGCAAATCAAGATGGCCGTCCCAGTTAACGTGTGCGCACCTGTTGTTTTGTCAATAAAAATAATGTAATTTCTCGGTTCCAGAATAGCACTACAATTAATAATCTGGAACCTCCTGGTTCAGCTTTGGTGAGAATATTTTTGGGTCTAATCATGCTTAATAGTAATACATTTCCATTTTACAAAAACCCAATAATTAATCTACCTTGGACAAGTCAATCATCAAACAATCGAAAGTAGGTGATCTTAAATGCTAAATTTGATATTCAGACGCCATTGAACACAGCTGGGAAAAGGCTCGGGGCTCGCTTGCAGGAAGTTGGAAAAGAAGCAGATCAGTTTCAGGTTGATTTCTGAACAAGAGCTAACGACAGGACGATCTTCTTCCACGCGCTGTTTGTAACTTAAAATCACCTGTTTCAAGATCAGACAGGATTGATAGTTTTGAAATTTGAGAAATGGGCCAGGGAATTTGAATTCAATGAATCAGGCAACACATCTTCAAACAAGAGAAACAGATATAATCACATATTCTATGGAAAAAGAACAAGATATCATTCAATCACCTTGTTTGGAATATGTTTTGTATCATTTTGCTAGGAGATTCAGTGGCGCTATATTCCAACTGAGATATCTCGTCAGAAGTGAGTCGCCAACCTAGCGCTCCTAGATTTTCCTCTGCCTGTTTGACAGACTTAACTCCAGGAATTGGAATTGTTCCGTTGCAGATGCACCAATTTATGGCCACCTTGTTTAACAACTTTTCTCTGATTAAAGGTTGAAGAATGACATACAAAAAATCCCCAGAGAAGAAATAACATCCAAATTCTGGACAAAAATCTACTTCTAACCAGTGACAATGACAATAATGAGATCATTATTTTGTTGAATTCATTGAGCTTAGCCCTTCTAGTTTACAGAACAGATTTGAGTTAGTGGGATTTCTATGGCCAGTCTCTTAAGCCTAGTGTCCTTATTATAGGACACATATAATGTAATTGAAAAGAAAAGGAATACCTGTGACATAGTTTTCTTTCTTTTTTCAGCGATTTCTTGCAATGTATCCAGTAAAGGCTCCAGCCCAGGTAGGATTTGTCTGAATAATAGGCCCCTGCAAAAGTTGCAGCCAATTGACAAATACTACAGTATAATTTTATCCTACAGTTGAAGAATGAAAGTGAAAGATAATGCGCCTTGGTCCCCGAGGGAGATTAGAAGGGCTGTATTTTCCAGTCAGCATCCCAAGGCCAAGAGGGCTATAGGAAATCAATCTGACGCCTAGAGAATTACAGATACTTTTGATCTCCATTTGTTCCCTTCCCATGCTCAGAAGTGAAAATTGAACCTGAATGTTGGACATTCCTGAATCAAAAAATTTATCAATCAAAGCAAACCAGATAAATGCTCTTTCTAGTAAAGCTTTGGCATCTTCAACTGCTGGTTTTCAATTCACCTTCCGCAGTATTAAAGATCACTCATTGCAAACTATCGAAAGCCTTAAACAGCTGCAACCACTAACTCCCAAGATCTAAGCTAAGGGCTTGACTACAGGTCATACTACAAGCTCAATTGCCTGATTTTTGTGTTTTTGCAGCTTTTTGCACAAGACATCCTAGTAATAGAGCTACTCATGACCAATGAACACTTCAAGGAAAATTTGAGCTTGTATTACAACATGAAACAAAAGATAAGTTTACTGAACAGTGTGCTACCGAGTAGAAGGGTGAAATCTTTTTATGCAAGAGCCTAAAAATCTTATCCTAGAGCAAAGATTCGTTTGAAACAGAAAATCTCCAAGAGAATAACACCACCTGTGCGGAACATAAAGGAACTCCTCGGGCTTTAAGGTAATCGTGTATTTTTAGTAGTTGTTTGGGACCGTAATTGCTCACACCAACAGCTCGAACTAAACCCTGCATTATACAATAGCAGTCATGTACTTATATACACTGGAATATATTGGCAATGAGCAGATTGTGAAGCAACAGAACATGTAGCCATCCTTCATAGTTTCAGAACTAAGGAATACAAGTTCTTAACAGCAGGCTATGAAATTTCAGAACAATGCTTAGAGAACGGATTGAAGTAATCAAGTATATTAACAAAGCCATAGTGATTCTTTCTTGAGAAATTCCAACAAGACTATTGTAACCTTCTCATACATTGCCACTAAACCATCCCACAGAGCTCGTTCTTGAAGGGGAGCATAATTTGCAGTCGACCAATGCAGCTGTCCTATTCCTAATTGCTCTATTTGCAGCCTATCCAGCGAAGCCCTGGAAAATAATAGTTCATTGTAGATTGTACAGTGAAAAAAAAAAAAAAAAAAAAAACTGAAAATTTACACTAATGAAATGACAGTAGCTCTATAAGATCCCACATTCACAACTCGAACATAAGCAACTAGTAAAAAGTAAAGAACTTGAAGCATACTGGCAAGCATTCACAAATTGTCCCGGAGTTAGGCGCCATGGATAAGCAGCAAACTTCGTTGCAATCACAATGTTATCTTTAACGGGCTCTTTTCCTGAAAGATAGAATAAAAAAAATTCAGGTCGTAAAGAAAGCTATCCGAATCTTCTGTAATAGGAAGTGTCTTCGTTATCTAAATTTTAAAAATTAATTACACTAAAATCCTAACAAATAATTAGCTAAAATTCCTGATTCTTCATTTATCCTTCCAATGTGAATAGCCAACACGGGGAAACCAAGAAAGTGACCTTGCGAAAAGTCCCGGATAAATTTGCCAAGAAGCAATTCACTTTGTCCATTCAGTTTACCAGTGCCATAAGAATCGGCAGTATCAAAGAGGTTAACACCATTTTGCAGGGCAAGATTGAAAGTGTCCTGAAGTTCAGAGTCCATCGATTCTTGGTAACCCCAAAGAAGCTGATTTCCCCAAGCCCAAGTCCCAAATCCCATCGGGGAAACACTCAGCGGACCCACCTTTACCTGACAACAAAATCCGATCACCAATACTATAATCAACAACATATAAACTTGAGAGGTGGGAGCAAAGTAACTGAAATAATTATTCTACCTTTTCCCAAGGCCATATGCGAGGAGGAAATTTGAGGCCTGCTTTGAAGTTTAAGGAAGAATAATTTGATGATGATGATGATGATGATGATGATGATGTGGAGCATCTTATCATACTAGTACCAGCATCATTGAATTGGGGTGCTGCCATTGATAGTGACAATGGCATTGAAATTGAGATTGAAGGAGCCATTGATGAATAAAGACTAATCAGCTTTTTGGGGTGGCAAAACTGCAAGCAATGGCATGGTTAATATTTGTGGATAATGCTCTGCTGGCTTGTCTTCCTCCTCCACTGTAAAATAACAGAAGCCAATGAGTTTTTGCAGCTAATTCAAAACATAGTGGTATTGATCGAACTAAAATGTAGTTTTGAGGGGTGAAATTGTTATATTTTCGCCATCAAGTAAGCAACATGTAATTTTGCTATTTAAAAGGGACCAAAAAGAAAGGGGGGAAACGAAAACAATATAAAAATAATTTTTTGACGGCTGTGGGATTTGAACCCACGCCCTTGCGGACCAGAGCCTAAATCTGGCGCCTTAGACCACTCGGCCAAACCGTCCGGATATTAGTAGAATGGAACCATAAGATTAATAATCGTTTTTTTTTCCGCCGGCAACCAACTTCCACCTATTTTTTCGCCCTATCTTCTTCTTAAGTAAATTATCAAACCTTATTAAAAAAAAAAAAAAAAAAAGTCCTTTTTATGTTTCAGGTAATAATGGCAGGTGTAATTGAACCTGGGGTGAGGTTTTAATAATGGCAGGTGTAATTTTATTTGGATTCATAGCTTATGAAATGTGGCATTTATTGAGAATTAACAATAGCTAATGTGGGCTTCAATTTTTTTTAATTTATTTGTTTATAAAGAATTGTGATAATCAATTATGCAGATTGCTTGAAAATTATGCGGAAGATGAAGAAATGGGTTGGGTGGGATGATGAAGAAAACTTTTTTAGGGAAATCCCAGAAAAAAAAAATAAAAGCATCTTTATTGAACAGAGGAAAATTTACAAGCACTTCACAGGCACCAAGTATAATGTTGATTCTTGTCTCCGGGCTGCTCTCTATTGCTTCCTATTCTTGTCTCCTGGTGAACTATAATTCTAGTCTCTAGACTTCAAAAGTAGGATGTCGGAAGGAAAGAAGAGCTCTGAAGAATTGCTTATACCCGCAGCTATTTGAGGATCAATGGATGGTATGAATTTTTCATGATAAGATTCTGAAGTTCTTCGTACTGGTTGCCCTTGCTGCTGCTGCCTTTGTTAAAATTTCCAAGGTTGATCTTCTGTAACCACCACATTGCTCTACTGTGTTCCAACGCCAAATATCATTATCATCATCATCATCATTGGGAAATGCCCTGACCTTTTGTTATTTGATTCAGAAATCCCACCAGTTTGAAGGGCAAGATGGATCATCCAAGATGCCACCGGGGAAAAAACTGAACCATTGTTTTCTTGATGACGCTTTCCAACTATCTTCTTGATCAGAGAAGGTGATGCTGCATTCTGGTTCTTCTTGCTCTGTAAAGTATTCATTATTTATGCCGGTTTCTTTGTCAACATCTGCGTTAGTTGTCATCATCTCATGGCTCTCTTCCAGTTCAGAATTATGTTCTGTTGTGTTTGTTGGAGCTGCATTTGTGTTTGCGTTCTCATTTGAATCTCTGCTGCTACTCTGCTTCCTGTTGGGTTTTTCCAGTATACCATTCAGTCTGCCCAACTGTAGAAAGAAGGTAGAATTTTGATGCAATATTCATGAATCTTTCCATTCATTTGGTTTTATTTCTAAATGAGGAGAAAGTGAAGTAAAGGAAGAGCGGAGGAAGAAAAATAAGCTCACCTGCTCCAGCAAAGACTCATTTTCTTTCTTCAAGGACTCGTATTGCTGGTATAGAGCATCAAAATTAGCTCTAAGTGCCGTGTATTCTTGCTCCATTTTTTTTGATTTCCACCTGGCTCTTTTGTTCTGAAACCATATTGAAACTTGCCGGGGCTGCAATCCTAGATCCTTTGCAAGTTGCAACTTGTTCCTTGGCTCAAGCTTTGCTCCTCTATGAAACATGGACTCAAGTGATTTTACTTGTTCATCGCTGAATCTCTTAGTATTATCACTTCTGTTTTTCCTTGGAGTTGGGAAGGGATCCTGGTCGGCAGATGAACGCTTACCAGCATGTTCTTGCTCTGAATAATAGTTTGCTTCTTCCATCACCTTAGTTGTTTTTCTTTCTGGATCTGGGTCTAAGTTTTCTTTTGTATTATATATGTTTTTGTGGGTTTATCTTGAGACGGAATACAGTAGTCTCTTATAATCCTAATTCCTAGGTCAATTGTTTTTTGGAAGGCTGTTTAATTGTTGCATATGTGGGCTTAACGACAAATGGTTCTAATATGTAGCAAGTGCTACGTGGTTGCTTTCAAGAACATCAGCCTTACGTCTAATTTATGTACTGCAATTTCATCATTTCACTTCACCATATCCTGATAATGACTTCTATTTGATCCTCCTAATTTCATGATGAAAACTCACCATATTTTGATAATTTGGGAAAGTGGAGAAGAAAGTTTTTGTCTAAATTTCATTTCATATGGTAATGCTAGTTCATTTTCTTTTGCAAGTATTCAATTTTGATTTTAAATGTCTTCATTTCTTCCTGGAAAAGAATTAAGCATGAGAATGTATACATAGACCTCCTGTTGTTATTGCAGTCTTTCTTGTATTTATGCTTATTTATTCTCTAGTAGTAGAAGTGGCATGCAAAAAAAAAAACTAGATGGTTGTAGTTTTTCAGCCTCGCTGAATCTTAATCTTTGCACAGATTTTTGTCTTTCTACAGAGAACACTGGTTGATTTGCTTGATAAAGTGTATAGAGAAGATTTTGCTTGCTTCTTGTGGAGTTATAGTTATCCTATATTGTTGGAGCAAAGCGAGTTCTTTCATGAATAGGCCTGGGGACTATAAGCTCTATGATCATCATATCTGGACCAGTTCAATTGGCTCTCAGCAAGCTAAATCTTCTTCTCTCCGACACACCAGAGTACTTGTAGAGGTAACCCTGATCATTTTACAGTCAAATCAATATGGTGATATCAATATTAGTGTTAAATCTTAAACATGGTGTTTTGTGGATTATGAGAAGAGGAAGACTTGTGGACTATGCAGCCTAATACAGACAAACAATTATTGAGGTTTTAAAATCATTAGGTGCTAAGTTTTATTGGCGTGTCTTTAATGTCCTTTTATTGTTGAGCCTTGTCAAAGTTGTCCTTCTTTGAAGTTGAAGTGCCGTTGGAATATTGGCATGCATGTAACTGTCCTATTGAAAAGGGGCTGTATGAAATTTTAGAGGTCCTCCTCATCTTAATAACCCTTCTATCCCAGGTGTCATCACCAGCTCTGGTGTGGCTTTGGGATTTGCTTAATATCTTTGAGGCAAAGATGACCCACCCAACAATGGCTGGCATTCTTGTGATGGTTTAGTTATTATCAACACATATATATAGAAGAAAGAGGTGGAGGTCCCCTAGTGGCTGGGAATAAAGTATTATGCTTAGGGTGAATGAATGTCTCTAACTTGAGGGGTCTAAGTTTAACCTTTAAAGAAAGTTTATCAAGAACAGGGGAGATGGATGAAGGTGTTCTTTCTTTATTTCTTTCTTTCTATCTTAATAATGGTTGGTGGAGCCCTAAAGTCTGTAGATAATGTGTCAAGGGGAAAAAGGGCCACTGAAAACCGGATGATTTTTGGGTTCTTGAATCTTGAATTTGAAGCTTTTTCCCCGTCATTCCTGCACAAATCATGATGGAAAACCATAGAAACAGATTTGAATCAAAGACATAATTTATTAGTTCTCAACCTTGTCTGCTTTAGTTTAAGTTCTTGCTAAAAAAAGGAGACAAGTAAATATGTGAATCTTGATAATACTATACTCTTAAACAGGCGCACACTTTAAGTTTTTGAAGGGTCGAAATTACAGCGGCATAGAGGACAGACATCAACCAAAATTAGCCTGAATAACTTTATTATAGAAAATTATGACGGTTTCAGGACGGACGCTCTCGCCATCGTATAATGTAACCCCTGCCTAAGTAGCGAAAATGTTCAAAATTTAGCATGATTCTAATCTCACCTTTGCTGTAGTACATAGGATTCATATTTCCCTTGCAAAAAATTCTGCAGTTTCATTATAAACACACTAGAGAGGCTGCAGAAATCTTGAAACAGCAAGAATTATGAGTGTTATTATTATTTTGGCAGTGGTTGATGATAATAATTGATATAGATCTTGGGATGGAAGCAGCTAGGGCTAGGTTGTGGGGTATAAGTTGGAATCTAGTGCAGGAAAATGGATGAACATCTCTTTCAGAACATCTCCAACCATATTCTATTTTTACATTTTTTCTTAAAAATAACGTAAATTTCCCCCTCTCTAATGGATACTGTAAATTAAATGGTAAAATTGAGGGAAGGAAAGAGATACGCTAAATTTAACGTAGGAAGGAGAGACTCAATCCCTGTAGGAGTGAGATTGCTTAATTTTTTTAATATTCTTTTTCCATACCTGAATTTTCTTTTATCATTTTTTTATTTTTTTTAAACTTACTTATTTTCATTTCTTTCATTTTCTTTTATTGATTTATTCAATTTTTTTTTAAAAAATTTAACACTAATATAATTTTGTGATATAAATTATATTTAATATTAATAATTAATGTATGATTAAAAACATTTGTATCCAATTATATAATTTAAAATTCTCAAATATTCACTCAATTTTTATAAATAATGAATTAAATATAAAATTATCCAACATTAAAATTTTAAAAAAATGAAATAAAATAAAATAATATTGATATATATAAAAAATATAATGTAAATGAGTAAAAAAATTTTATTGATATAATAATAAAAATAAAAATAAATTTAAATAAAATATTAATTTAAGATATAAGATAGAGTTGTTAGGTTGTAATAGAGTTAATATAAAATATTGTAATAGTGAAGTTTAGAGTAAAATGTACTGTATTTTTTAATTTTAGATTGGAGATGCTCTCAAGGGATACCAACTCCAACTGAAAATGACTCCACTATTTGTCTTTTTGAAATGGGGTTGGGGTTGGCTGAGGATGGTGTCCCACCATGGAAGAATAAGAGTGGTGTAATAAGTAGGGTGTCCATTGTGATGGATGAACAAGGGGGACAGGTGTTAACAATCCACTTAATTGTATTTTTTGTTCAATGTTGTCACATAATAATTATTTATAGTAAAATTTTTTTGATGAAATACTTAAAAAAGCATTAAAAGCTAGAAAGTACCAATTGCAATGAAAAATAGCACATGTTTTGCGATAATTTAAGAGAAAATAGCACGAACGTTCCAATATGAATGACAAAAATCGCTAACGCGCGCTCAGTGTGCAAAAAATCGTCACACTTATCCGATGCAATGGGTGAAAATCGCATATCAGGTGCGATTTTTCCTTACAAAATCGAATAAGTGTGGCGATTTTTCATTCTCCTATCGCACATTAAGAGCGATTTTTATCTGTCGAAGCACACAAAATAGGTGTGATTTTTTTGTATTTTTGGGTTATTTATTTAGTTGCTTTAGAAACTATACAAATCCAACATCCATTTTAGATTTTCTCACCACTAATTCACTAACATTGATGTAGACATTTCTAAACGTGGTTATAGTTATTTTTGACGTAGTGCTAGTTGTTCTGAAACATGATAGACTGTCTTCGTGAAAAAAATTAGTTTATATAAAAAATCACCATCAATGTGAGAATTAGAAGTGAAAAATCGCACACTAAAAAAATCGCAAGCAACTTGCAATTATTTCTAAATTTTCGCCCGCACACAGAGCGCATGTCACACAAAAAATCGCAAAACATATGCGATTTTCATTGCGATTCTCGCAAATTGAAGGCGATTGTGTCAATGAAAATCGTAAAACATGTGCAATTTTTTTATGTCAGCAAACTAAAAGTAATAAAAAAATATAAAAAACTTATTATTTTTGAATGAATTTGAAGTATATTTTATCCCCACTCGAAGGAAATCAGTGTTTGCATATTTTTCTACGATTTTGGAAAAAATTTTGAAAGATTTGGAAGGGTTTTGTAAGATTTTTTAGGGGGTTTTGAATTTTTGGAGATATTTTTTAAAATTTTCAACTGTATAACTTCTTAATACATGAAGGGTATTTTTGAAATTTTATTTCTTTTTTTTTTTGTATTACAATTAGTATATTTGTGCTACAAATAGCAAAATCCCTTATGTAAGAACTTTTTATACAAAGTACTATTATGAAGATAGTTTCATGCATTAGATGGAAATTCAGGGAGGTATGTTGCTCTGATCAGAATTCTTGAACTGATTTTCTTTGTTCCTTTCTTTTCTTTTTAGGATAAACTGGAAATTCAGGGTTCCTTCACTCTCATCATTTGTGCAGATATAGATTGTGTGTGCCTAGTAAGAATATTAGTAGAAGATAATAGTAACAGATAATAATTTATATAAAAAAAGATAAAAAGATTAAGAGAAGGGAAAATAAATGAAAGACAAAAAAAAAAAAAAGTATTATTGATGAGTTTAATTGATTTTGATACCGTATCGCTGAACCAAGTAGCACATGAGACTAGAAAATACATTTCATTTTCGCCCTTAATTTTCTAACCGCGCTTGAAACTTCAAGCCATCCGAAATTTTGAATTATCCTGAAAATGGTAATGTTGTTTATTTCCCTTTGAAGAAGCAGTAAGTAAGTTTCAATTCACGAAAAGATGACGGTCTCACACACTAATTCCTATAAGTGTTGCTGCTGCTTCGTGGTCTCATAAACTGAATTTCGTTGGTAGATTAGTTCCATTTGATTTTGCATTGGGCTTGTATATTTTAACATCTATCACTCTAAAACGGGCCCGGCTCACACCAACCGGGATCCATTTGGGCTTTTAGGTAAGAACTTATTTCGGTCTTATATGGTGTCTACATCGAGATCCAACCCTGGGTTCAACCGCTTCTATGCGGACTTTTCAGTGCTCGGTTTTACAACTTGGAGAGAGGGCTTTCCTTTGTCTTGCTTGCTGTGCTTGGAGACTAACAGGGATGAGCCCGATCGAGCTCCATTGATGATGCCGCCATCCGCATTATGATCAAGAGAGAGATAGATAGATAGATAGAGCAGTTGCCCTTTTTCCTTCTGCTGTTGTAGTGTTATGGGATTATTGGCAATTTTACCTGCCATTAAATCTATATATGATTTTAATTTAATTTAATTTTCTGGTCCAAGATCGTCTGTATTCATTCTGAACAAAGTATGGAGTTTACATGGTCATGAAGGTGGACAAAGTTATATTCCTAAAAAATTTAAAAAAAAAAAAAAAAAAACGGGGAACGCAGGATGCACGACAACCTTGCTTCAAACGATGTCTAAGGAAAAAAAAACGAAAAAAAACAAATGTCATGGGAATGGGAATGTAACCTTAATCAGTTCCCACAATGCCACAATCTCCTCTCTCCCACAATCCAACCTTCCTATAATCCCAACTTTGCATGGTTTTTCATTTTTCTTTTCTGTTGTTGGGAGAGAGAAGAGGTGGGAGAGGACGACGTCAAAATTTCCAAACTCCACTCCGTCCCCCACCACAACCACCACCCCTCTTCATCCTTACATCTCTCTCTCCAGCCGCCGTTATCCCCCACTACTCCATTATGCAATTCCAAACCACCATTACCAAAACTACATCTCAACAACAACAACCACCTTCTCTTCTTTCATCTCCACCGCCTAGAGGCCGCCCACCCCACCACCACCATTATTATCATTCAACTCCTTCAATAATACCCGATGAGAAAGTTGATGCTCCTTTCTTCCTATTTTTTCACCAATGCCAACTCATTACCTGATTCTCTTTCTCCCTTCCCTTCCCCTTCTCCTTCTCCTTCCCCTTACGCTGATCCACCCCTCCCTCCCAATCGTCCCATCTTTGTATTCCCTACAATACCTATAGCCGACAGCGGCTTTGATTTAGCCGTTGTTTTCGTCGTCGGAAGCATTATCCTCCTCTCCCTCCTCTCCTTTTCTTTAGTTTTGCATCTCCGCATCAGGTGCCGGCAGTGGTGGCATTTGCAACATTTCAATTACCTCTGGGCCGTGCGGTTGCTCCTCATCACATGGGCTTCCCTCTGGGCCGTCAATGAACTCCTCCGCTTGCCTTCCCTCCGCCGCGACTACCTCTACCCGTTCCTCCCTTCGCTCACCCTAAATCAACAGGCGGATCTCTGCAAAATCCACGTCGTTCTCTCCCTGGGATTCTTCGAGCCGGGGTTTCTTGTCACCCTCCTGTTCCTTGTTAACGTGTCGATCAAGAAACGCCTCCCGCAACGCCTCTGGGCCCTGATGACATCCGTCTGCATCTCCTGTTCTCCCATGCTCATTCTACAGACAATCTTCGTTTACTACTCGCCGTTGGAGAAACGCTCGCCGAAGCTCTTGCACGGCAGCTCCATCCTCCTCAAGGATATATACGGCAAGAAAACGATGCTCTGCACCTACCCGTTTTTCAGCTTCGTCATCTTCGGGGCTTTCGCCATCGTCTACTCGCTGGCCTTCATGCTTTCGTGTTGGAAGGTGGTGGAGCTGGTCATCAACAAGAGCATCAGGGCTCGAATCAACTTGTTGGTTTCAACCCTGATGCTGACGCTGCCGCTGCAAATACTGGGTCTGGCGCTGTCGTTCCTCTGGAACCCGGACGACGTAGCCTACTGTGTGTTGACGCTGGGGATGTTTCTTTCCGTGGCGTGGTTGATGACGATCGGGGAGGTTATTCTAGTAATCAAGCCAATCACCGAGTCGCTGGCCGCCGGATCAGATGTCTGTAGAGAGGGTGGCCATTAGGCATGATTGATTATCCGCCAAGAAAACGGGATTGGTACCTAACCTGATGAATAATTTGAAATGGTTTTGTCAAATGAAAACGAAGGAGGCCATACATGCAGCTGGGTGAGTATATATGCAGCGGAGCAAAGTCAGAGCATGGTGGAATTCAGCTGCATGATGAGTTCAAGGAGGCCATCCAAGCCATCATCAGTCTGGACTCTGGGAGGCATTCGGGTGTGGTTGGCTTTGGCTCTCAATGTTTTCTAATATTGCAATAAATGAAGTTGAATATGAGGGAATTGGGACATTGAGTTGGATTGTTGAGAATATCGTATTTGTTAAACTAAAACAGTTTGATATTATTTATTTGTTTGGAATGGGAAAGGATAATATGTTACATTGTTTTTGCTTTGAAGGCACGGTGGTAGAAAAGATGGGATAGATGGAAAAAATAAAATGAAGAAATTTTGGATGATTGAAAGAAGGTTGATTACTAGAAATTCTCTTTAACTCGGATAAATCTTAATCTGTACTAAATAGTTGATGTTTTTTTTAGCTTCAGATGAACAAGTTATTTAATTGAGGCTACATATGTATTCCTCATTGTTTTTAAGGGAGGAAGATGAAATTGAAAACTCTCTCTTGTTGTCAATATCTGAACCCAAAAAGCGTCCAACAGTCTTCTAAATTGGCTAGAAAGTCACCTCATCATCTGTCATTTTTGTTTCTTGCTAGCCCAGCTGCAATCACCATAGATGATACAGAATTGGAGGCTCCATCAACATTAATCTTGAACCAATCTTGATCCAATTAAGCTAAGGAAATCGGGGAAGTGAAAGATGGATTGCCAAACTTGATGGAAGGCTGGTTGTGAGCTGGATGAGACCTTGTGAAACCGTAACTAAGTTTAGTTTGGTTTGGATAGGGCTCCATATTCCTTGGGCCACTTAGCCTTGGATTGATGAATATTGGGCTTTGAACTCGCCGTGACTAAATAAAGGCAAGGGGTACTAGAAAGGATAAAATTGGGAAGGTGGATTATGATAAACATGGGCTGCTCTAGAACAGTAATACGATGAATGCAGGTGGAAGACGTAGAAGAATTTGGAAATGGAGTAGGTTTGACCCGGAACCCACCAAAACGGTTGGGTCATCCACCCATTTTACCATTTCTGTTTCTTGGTGTTGCTTGTACAGGGCTCTTCTCGGGCAGTGCAATCCCAGATTGCAACTGTCCAGTTTGCTAATTCTAGACTTTGAGAGATAATATATTTTATATTATTTTTTAAAATTATTTTCTTTGTTCATTTTAAAAGTCAAAGTTTTGCGTCATATATTAATCTTTTCATTATAAAAAGTGTTAGCTTTTAAAATTTTTAATTATATTTTTTAAAAAATGAAACTATAGAGTATATCTGATAATTGATGAGAATCCAACCCAATTAATTAGCTCCAATAATTCGTAAAAGGGATTGATGTCGAGTGTTCAATACTTTTTTCTTAATTTGGAGCTGTTATGTTATGGAATATCTAATCATCCATAGAATAATATTTTTTACTTTTTAAAAATAAATGTAAAATTATATTAATTATATTATATTGTACGATTTCATTAGAATATGAAAATTAGCAAAGCTCTGTTACAATTTTAGATTACTAGTAAAGAGAAAGTAGCATTTAATAATACTTTTTTTATTTATTAAAAAAATATATTCCACATTTTCACGATGGAATTGTGTAGTGTTATATTTGCGGGTCAAACAAGAAAGAAAATTAGGATATCTTTAATTATGGTATGGAGCTTCAACTTCACTATTTTTTTATTTATTTTGAAAAAATGTTTAATTTTTTAAAAGAAAATTAATATATTCATATAATAGTCAACATCGGATCAAAATTTTTAAATTTATTTAAAATCCTATTCACTTTTACAAAAAAAAAAATCCAAAAATTGTTTTTTAGTTTTCGTAATTTTAGAAAAAAGGGTGGGAGAATATTTGAAACTAAAAAAATGAATAAATAAAGGTTGGAGAAATTGATGGTCACAAAATGGAAGGAGGGGCAGGGTAGGCACGTGATTCCTGGGTCACGCATCCACGAAAATGATCGCACCACCCAATTGACCCACTGACCCACCCACTAGCTGCATTGCCCCACCCCCTACTCTATAAGCCTTTTAACCTTTCCGTTACCGTTAGTTTAGGGTAAGGTATCTTGTCTTGTGGAGCAAAATCCGGCTCCGGCAACCCCAAAGGATCGTGGTCCCCATCCCCGGATTTCCCATTGAACCGGGCGTGATTGCAGCCAATACGGGTTCATCAACTTATGGTAATTGCTTCTCAAGCTTTATTTTTGGTCCCTAATTTTGGAATAATTTCCCCTTTTAACTCCAATTTATTATTTATGTGAATTCCATCGAATTTATGATTAATATTCGGTCGTTGAAGAACATCATACACAATGTAGTCAAATGACTTGTGAGAGAGGTTTAATAAATATTTTATCATTTAAAAATAGTTGAAGTTTAAGGGCTCAAATTTAAAGTTTTCCAAATATTTAGTATTAAAGTGAATTATTGATAGAAGTTGAGGTGCAATAGCGTGACTTAATGAAATTATACACAACTTGGCTTGATTCCAGCATGACGTTAATTAGTTGGAGGAAAAATATAGAAAAAATGAAGAAGGAGCGGGAGAAGCTGAACCTCGGTGCTCACGTGAGGTGCGGGGAGGTGACGTCAATATCGACACATACCAGACTTTTCATTGGTTCTTATCCTTTTGATGACGACAATTGACTTTCTACGCATCCGCTTTCTGAAACGCTATTTGTAGCTCAAAAACGCTATTTGTAGCTCATAAAAAGAGGTAAAATGACTAAAATAACCCCGAACTAAAAATAAATAATTTTTAACAGTCAAAATTCGGACAAATTCACTCCACCCATGGATGTCGCGACATGAATTTGAGTAATAACCATGGTACAAAATTTAAAATTGGACACAGGAACCATGGACGGAGAACAAAATCCATGCGCCCGACACCATGGCCGGACGCACAAATCATGCGTCCGGCCATGGTGCCGGACGCATGGTTTATGCGTCCGGCCATGGTGCCGGACGCATGAGTGATGCGTCCGGCACCATGGCCGGACGCATAAACCATGCGTCCGGCACCATGGCCGGACGCATGATTTGTGCGTCCGGCCATGGTGCCGGACGCCTGATTGATGCGTCCGGCCATGGTGCCGGACGCATCACTTATGCGTCCGGCGCCATGGCCGGACGCATAAATCAGGCGTCCGGACCATGGTCAAACGCAAAAAATGCTGCGTCCAAACACTATATATATATAAGGCTTCCAAAATGAGTGCAGCACTTGCCTTCTATTGAAATTTTGAAAATTCTTCTTTCTAAAAACTCCATGGACAGACGACAATCTTTGGCCGGAGATGGAGGTCAACAACCCAGGCGGCACGGAGCAGGAAAAGGCTTGATGATTGGCCAGGTAATTTTTTGAGCTTTTTAGGGAAAATTCCGACGACGGAC
This sequence comes from Knoxia roxburghii, assembly GCA_030378225.1. Classification (NCBI taxonomy): domain Eukaryota; kingdom Viridiplantae; phylum Streptophyta; class Magnoliopsida; order Gentianales; family Rubiaceae; genus Knoxia; species Knoxia roxburghii. Next base: position 3,028,001 of record CM059415.1, read on the forward strand.
GCCGGCGTCCGGTCGCCGGCCGTCCGGTCGATGGACCGGACGCCGGCGTCCAGTCCATTGACTGGACGCCTGGCGTCCAGACAATGGGCTGGACGCCTGGCGTCCAGTCCACTGACTGGACGCCCGGCGTCCGGTCAATGGACCGGACGGCCGGCGTCCGGTACATTGACCGGACGCCGGACGTCCGGTCAATGTGGACAGCCGGCGTCCGGTCACGCCGGCGTCCCGATTTATTTAATAATTTATTAATTATATTAATTTGAATTGATTAATTATTTAATTATTGTCGTTATTGTTAATTTTTAGGGACTTTTAATTATGTCAATTAGTATCGTAATTATTAAATTCAAGTATTGAACTTAATATGTGTGTGTAATGTGTATATTAGTTATTTGTATAATTTATCAATGTTTGTTTTCGTTACTTTTACTTATTTAAATTAGTATTAACTTGTTTGAGTTAATTATTGAACTTATGTGCCTAATGTTAAAATTATTTATTTGCACATATGTTATTTGTTTTTTATGGCTAATTTGAATTATTTGAAATATTGTTGAATTTAGTTCACTAATTTTATAACAATTTAATTTAATTATTGTTAACTTACTTTTCGAATTATTACTTGTTTTGCAGCCTCCGGATGTACCTGCACCGCGACAGCGGCCTACTGCATCGAATCGGAAGAAGAGAGCACATAGGGGTAGCTCATCCCAGAATTGGATGGATGAGCAGCAATACGAAGGAGGTATGGAGCATGACACACACGGGGAGGATTATATCATTCCCAGTTCGGATTACCTCACTGGTGGTGAGCAGTACATCCTAGGCGGGCATGATTTTTTCCTCGGCGGGGATGATGAGCACATAGGCGAGGAGGACGAGCATAGAGGTGGAGGTGGGGAGGAGCAGATGGATAGTGGAGAGGATCATGAGGATGGTGGAGATAGTGGGGATGAGGAGGACGATGATGTGCATATCCGCGAGGAGAACGTCTCTCAGATTCGCAGCAAATCTGATGGGCGATTTACCGCTAAAGGTACATGTTTAAAAATCTATAACTATTTAGCGTTAAAATTGAATTACTATATTGGAATTTGCATTCGTAATTTATGCATATTTACTTGTTATTTTACTAAGTGCCTTTCATATATGTGACTTGATATATTTTTTTCAACATTTACATATTTAAAGTACAAAATATTTATATGATTATTATTAATTATAATTGTTTGTGGCCTTTATTAAAATTCGGTTGAATGGTGTTAATTATATATATATATATCATTTTTTGTTAAATTAGAGAAAAGAAAGCGTGGAAAGGTTGTTGAGGAACAGTGGCGGGTTACTACGCCTTGTATTGGTGGCCCTAGGGATGGGTCTGTGATCCCTAGTTGGCTGGGTCATGTGGCATCCCGGTACGTAGACCCCAACCAACCACTTAGGGAGCCCTTTAGGTGCCAGAATAGGGCCGGGGTGTGTCGTAAGTTGGTGGACTGGTATCGCGAGATGCCCGATGATTGGCGGTCGACACTGATGGAGACAGGTTTGGCCCACTTGCCTTCGACCATGTTTAGGTCTATAGATATACCTCTTATATGCGCATTTATCGAGCGGTGGCAGCCAGACACCAACACCTTCCATCTTCCGTTTGGGGAGATGGGGATACTGCTCCATGACGTGTTCGAGATACTCCGCATACCTGTGGATGGTGAGTTGCTGGACGAGGTCGTGGATTTGGACATCATCCAGGGATTTTCTCGAGATATTCTTGAGCTGTCTTCTTCCAGTCGCTCTACATGGAAGGAGTATTATTCGAGTGGGGCTATTGTCACTGAGAAGGTTTTTGAGCGTCGGAGGCATGGTGGTGATAGGAGACATCCGGTGTTTGACATGGAGGCGTGGCTGTGGGTTACCATAGGCGCTTGTTTATTCCCAGACAAGAGTGGGAATAAGTTTAGGCCACACTCCATTGTGCAGATTAGGGACAACATCGCGGGGGTTGGCCAGTTTTCATGGGGTTCTGCTACACTCGCTTGGCTATACAGGCAGTTAGGTATAGCCAGTAGAGGCGGCATTTCGTCTATGGCCGGATGTCTGACGTTATTACAGGCCTGGATATATGAGTACTTTCCAGTGTTTAGACCCCAGTCCGCGCCCATGATTGTAGATCCGCATACCCGCGCGCTAAATTGTGGAAGGCTGGCACCCGCGGCGACAGGGGATGGAGTATGACTGAGTACCGGGAGCAGCTCGATATGCTGACGGTCGATGAGGTATGTTAATTAAACATTTGTTTTATTAAAATTTACATATGCTATTTGAAGTTACATAGGTAGTATTTTTAATGTATTTTGACTTCATCATTTAGGTGACCTGGTTGCCATATGGGCCGGATCCTCACGTGCGCATGGAGCGTACCATTTTCAGAGGATTGATAGCATATGGCGAGTTCGTGGAGCCATATATGCCAGACAGATGCGTACGCCAGTTGGGATTCGTTCAGAGAGTCCCCAATAGGATACTCCGGCCTGTTGAGTGTCTTAGGCCATATCATGGGAAGGCTTACAAGGTTGAGTTCGCCAAGGGCATGGCCCGGGATCTATGGGATTCGGCGGATATTTATTGCATACGGACTGATAGAGAGCGGTCCAGTCTTGAGCATCCCGGCTCATGCGACAGCACATACATGCCGTGGTTCGAGCAATACTGTCATCCCCGGCTTTTCCGTGACATCCCACTCAGTGACCCGAATCGCGTGCCATCGCGCGCCAATTCTGAATATGTAAGTTTTTTATTTTTTATGAATTTTAATTACAAAAATGGGTTCACGTTATTTATTATAGCTATTCATTTTTTGTATTTGCATTTTACAGTGGGTCAGAGAGTACGAGAGTTTCGCCCAGAGGCAGGCTGCGGCTTTTAGAGATGCAGGACTCCCCCAGGCGGAGGAGTACGATGCAGAGCTGGCCAGATTGATGTCTAGATGGCGCTTATCTAGATGATTGGTAGGGCATGTTGACATTATTGTAGTACATTTTCATTTGATCTATTATTATTGATATATTTCGTTGTTAGTGTGTGCCAATTAGCATATTCTACGTCTACATACATATGCACAAAATAGTATTTTAAAAAAAATCAATTATTTGACTCAACATATTCATGTGTACAAAATCATGGGCATATCCCATCCCACGCTGTAATCCTATCAACAAACTCATCTGACGTTGCAAACCCCGCCAGCCTTTCATCGCGATACCGATGCCACATGCGCATCAATGGTGGAATAGGACCATTAGGGATCAAACTTACACTGATAAAATGCATATTCCGAACGTGCGCAATGCATATTTCTTTATCCGGTCGAACGGCACCTTCTACCACCCTCAATGGCAGTACAGAGAAACAAGAAGCTGTACCCTGATCGCTGAGGTGGACGACCAATGCGTTCGCAAATGTTGCGATAGGAAATAAGTCCTCTGGTGTGTGCATCCAATATTCCATCCCACATGATGATGCCCGATGAAGTATCCTTTGCGCTGCCCACTCTAAACCCTGCTCTTCCGGGATATTATTCGGTGCAAATGCAGCGAAAATACCTCTGTACACATCTGGATTACTTATAATTTCCCCGTATGCCACCATCCTAACCGTTGCCCATAAATCCTGGTTCCCGTATAAAGAATGTGCCACAGCACGAAAACCACAATTGCCATCTGACTCTACGTCCAAATACCCAGTGCAATAAGGGTGGATATACCTTGGCAATAGGGGAAAGCTAGGAACCTCTTCTCCATCGGCATCAAAATTCAATCTCCGACCCGATGAAGATGATCGACGCATCACTCTCTCGAAGGTGCTTTGTGTTCTCATCACAGATGAATGTAACCTTTGCCGACCGCGAGACGAGGACAAGATAGCAGGCTCGCAACCACTATTCCTGTCAGGAAACACTGCTCCCTCCATTGAGGCAAGCATCTGGCGCATCATTGCAGCTGGACTGTTTTCAAATCTTGGTATGATTTCCTCACGGAAATACCTGTTAATAAATATACTATGATTATAGAGGCGACATACACATATATATATATATATTTTTTTCAAATAAAACATGCGAATCAACAAACATACCTGAGTTCCGCAGAAATAGTATTCGAAGCCACTTCAGAGGGTACGATCTGCAATCTTTGCCAAAATTCGTGAACCATGTCGACTGTGACCTTGTCGTGCGCCTCCTTCAATTTGAATAAGTCGCAAGCACAGGGAATCCCATGAGTCACCTTGCAAAAGCACCTACAGCGCTCAAACACCTGATCGCCCCACTTAATCATTTTATCAACCTGGATGCTGATCAAATCCATACAATGGTGCGACACATAACCATGCAACAGATCGTATGTACCCTGTAACTTGTCAGTTGGCTTCGTCGACATAGATTCCTCAAGTTTACCCCTAAGACAACATATATACGTGTGCGTATAAATATAAATGGAAAATTAATCAAAATATATTTTTATACATTCAATAAATAAATATCCAATCTTTAAAATTAATTAATGTACCTGATATGAGATAACTGGTGCATGACATGAGCGTCAATCACACCAAACAGCGTGTCCAGTGCTTGGGTCCCAGAATTCATCCAATCCTTCAGTGAAGCATGAGTACTCTCGACTCGATTGCTACTAGTATTGCCAAGGTGGAAAACTTGGTTTGTCCAAGCCTTACAAATCTTCTCCTTGTGATAAAGCCATGTACCCTCCAAGTATACGACAGCGGCACGCGCAAGAATTGAGTAACTGTCCTTGAAAAGCTGTAATAACAAACAATACTCTTGCACTGTTGGCGCATTAATAAGTTTCTTCCACATGCCTTTCACGTCGGACCTCAATTTTTCATCGCGAATCTTTTTCCTCAGCATGGCATCAACATCGCGGTCTATGTGCCACAAACACAACAGGTGTTGTGAATGTGGAAAATGATCCGCTATAGGCTGAAGCAAGCCCATCTCTCGATCTGAGACTATTGCACTTGGTATTTTCTCTTCATCCAACAAAAGCCTCAAATTCGACATCACCCAATCATAGGTATCTCTTGACTCATCTCTCAAAATGGCAAATGCAATATTGAAATTCGTATTGGTAGGAGTCATACCTATTATCTGGAAGAGTGGCATCTTGTACTTATTTGTCTTGTAAGTTGAATCCACCACAATAACCCAATAATATCGGTTGAACATCTGGATGGATACTGGATGCGCCATAAATGCATGAGTGATCGCATTAGTGCCAGGTTCCTTCAGAGTCCGCACCATATAATGCTTCTCAATAGCCAAACGAACAAATTCTTCACCAATATCTCGACCTTCCAACTGTGATCTCCTGTTCTGCGACTTGTTATTGGTAATATGCCTGATTGTCACGTTGTCTCTGGGAAACTCCGCATCAATCATTGCCTTCACCATTTTTGGCTTAACATTTGCTTTATCCAACCGATTAGCCAAAACCCTTGCATCATCGCTCATGAAACTAAATTGCCTGTGACCCTCTGCATAGACTATCCCAGGATGGTTATGTGTCGACTCATACCCAGGAAATACTCGGATCCACCAACCATAATGCGGTACTTGCAAGCAATATAATTTGAACGGGCAACCACATCCTTTGCGCTTTGTATGCTGCCTTTGTGTCGGTGCAGGGCCTTGCTCAATAGGATTTCTGAAGCGCGCGCACCGATATGTGACCCCATTCCTCTTTGGATTCCACCCTGCGCAAACCAGCTCGAACCGTAATTCCTTCGCTACGTCCTTGCAATGCTCGAAGGCCTTTTCTTCAGTAGCAAAGTATACAGGCGAGGAAAAAAGTGCGCTCAAATCTTGCGACAAATCAGGAATTTCAACTGGATCCTGCATAATTTATAACAATAACGTAAGTTCAATTTTTCAATAAAAAAATAAAAAATGCAAATGAATAATTACAATATTAACACTGACGAATACTACGAAATAATATATAATACAATATTCTTTAAATATAGCATGGCAGAAACGCCATTTTGGGCGTGTGTACCATGGTATCACACGCCCAAATTGGAAGTCTGTTCCATGGAACAAACGCCCAAATTGGGCGTTTGTTCCATGGAACAGACGCCCAAAGTGGGCGTTTGTTCCATGGAACAGACGCCCACTTTGGGCGTTTCTGCCATGGGAGAAACGCCCAAAGTGGGCGTTGGCGTTTGTTCCATGGTGCAAACGCCCACTTTGGGCGTTTCTACCATGGAACAAACGCTAGGCGTTTGTTCCATGGCATTCCCACCCATCTTTCAGTCCATGGTGCACACGCCCACTTTTTCGTTCCCATCCATGGTATCCGCGACCACATTTTTTTTCCTTACCATGGACATCACTACTTCTTTGGGCGTTTGCACCATGGAAAATGCGCCCAAACTAGGCGTGTGTACCATGGAATTCGCTAACAAATAGAACGACAAAAAAAAAAAACGTCAAAAACGTACCATTTTCCCGAGAATTTTCGACCAATGCGTGCGCTTCAACGTAAATATACGACGATTGTGAAGTTTTTGGATTGTGAAATGAATTTATAGTATGTTTTCAATGAAGGATAAAGTTGGAAGTTTACAAAATATTTTGAGCTACAAATAGCGTTTTTGAGCTACAAATAGTAACACCCATTTGCTTTTGTCGGTCACCCAGCCTTATCGCATTGGGCCCCGACCCATCCGATGGGTTTATGACTCGTGAAGTTGGCAGCTAGGGTGGTGAAGACTAGCCGGCGGCGGCGTCGCATCCTAAATTCCGGCGCGAACACCGCAGGTTGTTTGGACATATAATTAAACAATGGGATCTACACTGCACTGAATAATTCATTTTTTTGGTAGTATTACGTTGTTTTTCTGGGTAAGGTGTGGGAATCGAAGTATTCAAATCTCAATTGTTTAAAAAATGGAATGTCAAAAGTCAAAAGTCAAAAGTTCCAGCCATGCTTTGATCCAAGCCTTCTTCCTCAACCACAAACAAGTATAGAGAAGCCCCGACTCTTGACTCTATCCTTATTTCTACATTTCTTTTACGAGGGTCAAGCCTTTAGTGTGAGTTTGTCAAAATAATTTTATAAAAATAAATTTTTGCAATATCCGATAAATCAATAATGCAAGAAATATTTGTTAAATTATCTAATAAAAAAACGTTATTCTTTCAATAAATATTGAATATTAATGGTTGGATTTTTACTTTTGCATACTCGCATACAAATAGGAGTATCTTTTGCAATATGTTACGTAATAAAATATAAAATATTTATTATTATTATTATTACTATTATTTTATGTGAAAAAGAAATAAAAGATTTTTATGGATGGTGTAGGTCCGATGTGTATGTAACATGCCCCCAACATGTAATTAATCAAATAAAGCCTCAATAGAAATGAAATTTATGTCATATTGTGGTCCTTTTCAGTGAAAAATAAATAAAAATTGGGTCCCGTCTGTTAGAATTTTCAAAATCTGCAAAAGAGCCCACTTGTAGTTTCGACCTTCGGTTTCATGCCCTCAAAAAATGTCAAAAATTCACATTTAGTCCTCCCTTCCAACAGACGGCAAAGCAAAGACAACAGCAACAATTTTCTGTAATATTCGAAATTAGTAAAGACATAATAATGCATAATTTATTTATTTATTTTTTGAATATTAAAAACTTAATAAATATTAATGGGGATGAAATCATAATATGAACACAAAATTAAAAAATATGTAAAATAATATTATTATTGAATGTCGAAAACGGTCTCTAGAACCCCACCTGGGGCCGTGGCGGTTGCCTTAAGGAAGGAACCAGAAAAATCTTGCACACTCCAATCCGCGGTCGTTTCCAGGCGCCCCTTTGCCTTGCGCCTCCGGATATAAATAGAGGCATCGTCTCCACATCTCAAAATTCCTGTCTTCACATAAAATATTTATATATATCAATTCATATGATTACTGCCTGGTAAATTAGATTATAGAATGAGCAATCTACCAACTTCATTAACAGATTCTTCTTTAACAATCTTCAAACTTGCCATCTCGGCCTCTGATCCTTGGCCTTTTTCTACTCTTGTCTTCTTCTGACGTTTTCTCCACAAAAACACACACCAGAGAAAAAACCTCGCACCACTAATTTATACTACTAGTTTCTTGGTGTTCTTGTCCGTCTTTCTTGGTTTGGTTTGGTTTTCAATTTGATTGTAGAAGAAGAAGAAGAACCAGTGAATTTTTTGAAGATGGGTAGCGGAGATAAGAGCAATCTGCATCTGGGTCATCTGAATTTTCACATAAACGTTCCTCATCTCCATTTTCTTCATCATAATCATCATCATGGGAAGAAAGATCTGAGGGATATTCCTAAAGGGTGCCTGGCGATTATGGTTGGGGGTGAAGGAGAGGAGCAGCAGAGGTTTATTATCCCTGTTATCTACATCAATCATCCTCTCTTCATGCAATTGCTGAAAGAAGCAGAGGAAGAGTACGGATTCGATCACCAGGGTCCTCTCAATATCCCTTGTCACGTTGAGGAATTCCGTCTGGTTCGTGGCAAGATTGACAAGGAAAGTTCCTATCATCATCACCACCACCACCACAACAACAATCACCACAACCACCACCACCACCACGCCTGGTGTTTCAAGGCCTGAAGTGAAAGTGAAGAGTCCAATTTAGGAAATCGTTGTTTGTGTTGGTATATTGAATTATTTTAGGTGGGTTTGTTCTGTAACTTTAGAGGGAAAAAAAGGGCAAAAAAAGCACTCCAAGAACGTTAGCAAAGCATCTTCCTTTTTGTATATAATTATATATGCGTGCTTGATTTGTTCTTTCGAGTTTTGTTATCTTTTTGTTGCTGTATCCATCCGCATCCATGAAACTGTAAAAGCCGACGATGCTGATGATGAAGAGAGATACTGTAGTTTCTTGTAAATCCCGTTTCAAATACGTAACAGTATATTATTTATTTGAGAAAAGAACTAATTTTTACGCACAAATGGTACTTTACCTGGAAAATATGCATCGGGGGAAGGGTGTTTGATGAGATGATGATGAAGTAAAGATGACTTGTGAAACGGGGAATGGGAAAATGGTTGGAGGTTGGAACTTGGGGAGATGGAAACTGTGACATAAATTACTTCCATTCTATTTCTGGTAGTGGTGGGAATGAGATTGAGGATGTAGTACGCCATGGATGAAGCTAGAAATTGTAGTAAAGAACAATGAATACTACCTCTGGTTTCCTTAAAATCTAAGTTCTGAGGTTTTCTTACGTTATTGAGGTTGAAGTGTCGTGTTTTGAACAACTCAAAATTAAGAAATCAAGCAAGCATGCAGCTCTCTGTTAGCTAGCTTGTCCACACTGATCCAATCAAAACCAAACCCATTTTTTATTTTATTTCTTTAACTTTGAAGATAAGAACGATGGATTCTTCTCATTCAAAACGATCGACGTTTCTCGTAGGAGGGATCCAGAAATGTAGGGGAAATCCCACTGCAACAAAATCTTGAAAAAGTGGGAGATTGTGATGATTAGGTGTTAGGAGGAGGAGCTGTTCTTCTTTTCCAGCAAAACAATGATAAAGGGATTGGATAATGAACTGTAAACAACTAAGGAGTGGCGGTGTAACGTCGTTTAAACCGTGTTCATTACAATTACTAGTACAATACGTACCACTTTTCTGTTCTTTTCTTTCTTTTTAAGATTTTGAAAAAAAAAAAAAAAAAAATTAAAGTTGAGGTTTGGCTTTCAAATCATCCCAAAAAGTAGGAAACTTTAAAGGGTCTCACTGTCTCTTCTCTTCCACCATTTAAATTGGATTCCATTATGCATTTGACTTTAAATACTAATATTAATCTTATTTCAAAATTAATTTAAAATTTTTTTTTAAAAAACAATTAATTATAAGAAATGGAATGTGGTGAAGCAAAGGCAAATTATGGGGACACATTTGGTCTCCAGGTGGGCTGGAAGGAAACCTTTTCTTTATTTAGTGTACTCTGCTGTACTCTTTTTTATTCCTCTCGGCCTGCCCGAATATGCTTTTCCATGTTTTTTCTTTTCCTTCCCTAAAAACAAATTACTTTTAATTCAATCACCACCATTGTTATACAAAATAATTTTATTTATAATATTAAAAAATAATATTAGGTTGAAGAACTTTATTATTTTTGTTAGTTTAGGAAAGTTTGATTGTACTTATGATGGTGGAAGCTGGGGAGAAGGCCGGCGGCCGGCGGGGGTAGGCGGAGGTAAAGAAAATTGAGTAAAATATGGTGGTGAGAAATGAAGGAGGGCGTCACTGGGGCTGGGCAGGGCCTAAGATAAAGATAATAAAGAGGAAAAAGAAAGTGAAGCATATTAATAATGATTGATGGCCTTACTATTTTTACTTGTACTTCTTCGTCTTCTTCTTCTTTTTAGGGTAAAAGAATAATGCTCTGTCAACGCGTAACATCGTTTCTAAAGCCGTATTATAAAAGAGTTTGTGGAGCTAATTTTTTTTTTTTAAATAGAAAATATAAAATTAGAGGGTAAAAAAAAGCAACAAAAAACAATAAGGTAGAATTATTTTCTAGAATAATATATATATATTTTTTTTACTATAAAGTAGATAGCAAAATTTTATGATAAAAAGTTTGGGAGGGGATGATGATATAATTTATAAAGTATAAACAAGTGCATTATTATTATTATTGGGCCCAAAAAGTCCACAAATCCCACCAAGGCCTGACAACAATGAAGCCATGCCATTCATATGATGATATGATTATTACCACTACCATTTCAAGTCGTGTTTAGATTTGGTCAAATCCCATTAAACAAATTACCTATTTGGCCACTAATACTAATTAATTTCATCATTTTCTACTATTATACTACCCATTCCGTCCCTCGACATTTACTGAACTAAAATCGTACCAGAAATAAGACTATTATTTTATGAAAATAGAAAATTATATTTACAAAAAAAAAAAAGAGAGAGAGAGAGAGGAGGTCTATATTTGAGATTTGAATAGATTTGATGGGGTTCAAGTAGTATATTTGACTAAAAGATGATGTAGTTAGGGTTAGTAAAGATGTTGAATCTGATCAATCTTTGGATATATTCAATCAATATTCATGGTGGTTGGCCGCTATTGACGGCCCATCTGTTAGTCGGTGGCTACTAACCTACCCCAACTCCGACCAAGTCACTTGCTTTGCTTGCTTGCCAACTGCCATGGCTGAGGAGAAGGAGGAGGAATAGTCAGCAACAAATGAATCAACAGCTTCTTCTAATAGAGGGAGTTTACAGACACAAAAGACATTTGTTTTTTTTTGTGGTACATATGATCTCCCAAAGCAAACATCGGACACCTGTATTACTATTACATCTTCTTCACTCTTAAGAGTACAACACTCGCCTGGATCCTTTCTACAAGTTTCAATTCTTCTGCACAACTTTCTGTCGAAAAGGGATGAAAAAAAAAAAAAAAAACAAAAAACCAAAGAATAGACATAAAATGACAGCCATGGATGAATGCTTCTACAAAACAAGCATGTTCTCTCTTCCCAGAAAAACCTTTTTTTAACTATTGGTGATGTCTTATGTTTGAATTTCTCAAGGTAACACCATGCAAAAACTTGGTATACCCAAGAAAACTCAGTTTCCTGTCTGAATCTCTTATCCAGTCTTTCAGTAAAGAGTGAGCTGCTGGCCCAACATTCATTTCCTGCATTGATCACATTGCCATCAGTATCAAACAAATCTCATTATCTTAACAAAGTTGCAGCAACTCCTTTGATATAGATTCTCCTGTACCTTTGCTATTTCCTCAACAGAAGTTACCCGGTTGCCTTCTATTTCGAAGTTTTCGAAGGCTCTACTTGCAATCTGCTCCCACTTCTCCAGCGCCTCCACCTGATATATGCTAATTGCAGCGGCGCAGAATTCTTCAAAGTCCATGCTTTTGTAAGATAAAGGTTCCAACTTCAATAAAGGAAAACAGAAAAAATAGCTGTTAGCTAATGACATTACGGGATGCATTGTGTAATGCCATATGAAGATATCTGGTAGATCAGACTTCTGCTCATAACGTTGGGGGATGTAATCACATGGATATCAAAATATGCTAAAACATGGTGCAGACTGGTGATATGGGGGTCACAGACTCAGACCGATCTCAAGGGTGGAATACTAATATACCAATAAAAAAAAAAAAAGGCATTGAAATTCCCCCATCATCAGCAGAAATCACTCAAGTACAGTAAAGAAAATAGGAAAATTATTATCGGCACACTTCTGCTGCTGTACAAAATTTAACAGGGAACTAAAATTCAAAGTGTCTTACCAAATTTAAAATTTCTAGAACCCTGGATTCCATCATTGCATCAGATGCATTTTGCATAAGAGCCTGCAGATAACCTTTATGAGTGGGATCAATATGAAATAAAACAATCATCCAGGAGATTTGTTCAAGTTCGATGCGTATGCTAATTAAGTCTAAGAGAATCAAAAGCAAGTTAATGGATGAAGCAACTGACTGTTTTGAAATTTTTTAGGGATACAAAACCGTCTTCAGGATCCAAAAGCTTAAACTGAGCCCTCAAGTAAATCAGCTCATCCTCTGTCAAAGCTTTTGACAGAGCCTGCAGCATCAGAAAAGAAAATTTACAAACTATGATAAAAATATTTATAACTTTCAGATCGTTGATATTATCTGTTAAGAGTAAAGGACTGGTACCCTCAATGCAGCGCGCTTTAAAGGTGTCGCTCGAATATATGACTTGACTAGCTTGTAGATCAATATATCAAGTGGCACAGGAGAATTCTGATCTTTCAACCAAGGGTGAGCTGCAAAATACAGAAACATTTCTATGTTTCAGGGTAACACAGAACACAAAGATAACATGGTTCAGCCAAAAGAGAAAATTCCAAACAGTTGGAGAGAACCCAATCTTGGCTATATTCTGTTTGGTTCTGTTTTGAGAAAGTAGCACTTACTCAATGCTTGGGCAGCTGTCATCCTTTTCCGGTGATCTTTGTTCAAAAGTCTTCTTACAAAATCTTTTGCTTCTGTTGATACTGAAGGCCATGGTGAGTCATCAAAATTAGGATCAGCCCGAAGCACAGACCGGAAAATTCCCGATTCAGTGCGAGCCCAGAAAGGTCTACTTCCACAAAGTAAGATGTATGTTATTACACCAATGCTCCAAATATCTCCTTCGACGCTGTATGATCTATGAAGCACTTCCGGAGCAACATAATATGCACTGCCAACAATATCATTGAGGCGTTGATCTGCAACACCAGAAGAAAGTAATGGCGTGTATCACAAACAAGGAATGAAAAATAGAAACAATTAGAAATTCATGAATGAAACTGAAAATGGTAACTTATTTGAGACGATCAATACAAATAAATATGTCTGATACCTTCATCAGATAAGAGTAAATCTAACAGCAGATCACTTTTAACTGATTTTGTGACTTGTCCTGGCTATATCATGAAATGACGACAGTGAATTTTTGTCTACAATGGCAAAGCCTTGGATTGTTAAACTAGTTTTTGCCCACTTTATGTTGTACTAAGTAAAATACATTGTGTAGCCTGATTTCGCCCTTCATTTCATAGACCAATTTCTTTCATGAGTAAAATATCGATTGTCACCTTGACTTTTTGGTATTATCAGCATTTGCAAACCTATGGCAGCAACTCATGAAACTATTTCATGACTTATTCAAACAGGAAACACCCTGATCAATGAGGTTTAAATTTGTGCCCGTAGCAAAGTTATGGTCTCGTTAACATTTTAAACCTTGTGCAGAAAGAAAATTACCATGTTACAGGGACTCAACATAATGGGGGACCAGTACCTGTGCCGACTTCCAGCACGGTGCAGGAACACGTCAGACACCATCCAAAAGTTTTCAACCCATTGACTTAATCAAACAGGTAAACTGATCAATGAGGTTGAAAATTTGTCATTAGCAAAGTAATTGTCACATTAACATATTAACCCTGATGCCGAAAGCAAATGGCATGGCAACATATGTCACATGGCCTCCACGTAATGGAGACAAGTACCCGTGCTGACTGCCGACAAGTGTACAGGAACAGAACATCAATGAGGTTGAAAATGCGTCAATGCAGAAAGAAAACGGCATGGGCAACTTTTGTAACTTGGACTCGGTGTAATGGAGGAATGTGGCACCAACTGGAAACACGGGTGCAGGTACAGAACACGTGTTAGACACCCGTGTTTCCAGACAAAAATGGGCAACCTTTGTAACATGGACTCGGTGTAATGGGGGAACGTGGCGCCGACTGGAAACATGGGTGTCTAACACGAGTTTCACTGTGAAGAACAAGATGAAGAAAAAAGGGGACCACTGGTTTATAGATGGCTTTTCATCCAAAAGACTAGGTAATTTGTTATATTGATTAGTTTCCATCGGATTCTAAGGCTTTGTTTCAAAACTTTTTGTCTGGATAAAGTTTTCTTGGAACAATAAAGAAAATTTGTCTTGGAGGAAAACTTCTTCTGAAATAATCTGAGGAGAATTGAGGAAATCGAAATTTTGAAATGTGAATGAATGGCTGCTTAGGTATGTTCTTTTTTAGATAAAAGATAACTTTCTCCAGAAAAAAGTAAAGTAAATTTTTTGAGTAAATGTTTAGTACTATAATATTCTGAACTGCTCTATTAAAAATCAAATCCATGTGGCCATGACCAGATACTTATGCCAGCAACCGACACCCTAATCCATATGGCCTAGGGAACTAATTATAGTGTTAAAAGATCACTTTGAGATACTCTTGTCTTAACCAATATTTTTGCAGACTAATGTTTGATTATGTTTTCATGAAAACTACCCCGTTAGAGAAACTTTAGAGTGTATTTTACTGACAGCAATCAGCTCAGGATATGACGAATGAGGTGTACATGACAGATTTCATCAAGAAATGAGAACTAAATGTAAGTAGTGCTTGTAGGAAAGCAAGGGCTTTAACAGAATATGATTTTGATCAGAGTAGCTTATCATTAATTACTGAATCGAGTCCTACTTAAATGAAATGCCATGTATGTCCATTCACAAATTCCATAACAGTCAAGTTGTTCTTAATCCAACCATGAAAGTAGAGCATTTCCAATATACTAATGAATTTATTGTAAAACTAATTCAAAAGAAATCCAGCACATCTATTTTAAAGTCTCGTAAGCATAAATAAACAGTCCGTATTACTTAAAATATAAATAAGAATAAGGCAAACAATCATAGCCATATGAGCGATGTTTTATTTTGATGTCACGTGCTTTTACTAAATCCATGATACCTTAATGTCATTTTAAGGAAGGAAATGATAGGAAGATCAATCAAGATATGGAACAATTACCAGGCTTAATAAAGTCGGACAGTCCAAAATCTATAATCTTCAATGGAGCATCCTCATCTCTAGTGGAGAAAAGAAAATTCTGCCACATGACCAAAATCGTTCAAAAGATTACTTCCAGGCTCATATGATTGAATACCATCTATCTTTTCTAAGACAAGTAGATAGACACAACATTTAAAAGAATGCATTTGTATTGCAGAAACATGCAAGTGCATGTATAGCTATGTGTCTAGACAAACCTCCGGCTTTAGATCACGGTGGACAACACCTTGTAGATGGCAAAAGGCAACAACACTCAACATTTGTACAACAATACTTTTAGCATCTTTCTCCATGTATCTTCCACCTCTGCAACAGAAAATTAGGAAAAATATGGCTTTAAAAAAATACGGCACAACAAAAAGTATCACATAGAATACAAAAGCAGCAATACCTTGATAAAATTCTGTCTAGGAGTTCACCGCCTTCACACAATCTGTAAAGTACAAAGAAATTCAAATACTTTTAAGCAAAGTTTCTTTGTTATCACTAATCTAGAAATTTAGTTGCACGTTTTTTATTCTTACAATCATTTGGGGACATAGGGGAACCAGAAAAGGAATTCTCAGAGAAAGAGATCATAGAAGAATATTATGGCAAGGAGAAGTTCAAATGCTTCCCAGATGGTATTTAATCAATGAAGAAACTCTAAACCTAAATGAACATATCTCCATCATAGAATATTACGAGAAGTAGGAGTTCAAATCACTTTCTGATCATATGAAACAAAAGAAGAATCTGTAACATGAGCATCCAGAGAAAAATAGATTTCGTAAATTGCACGTAAAAGAATTAGAGGTCATCTCGGCTTATTACTAGTAATGGTAGAAGATACATACTCCATAACTATGTAGACGTTTTGCACATCTTCAAATGCATCATGAAATTTAACTAGATTCTTATGTCCAGATAGGGCTTTCAATATCTTCACCTCTCTACGGACATCTTCTATCGATATTGCTGTAGTCATCTGTCATATATACAGTTGTGTTAACTCTTCATGAAACCTAGCACAAATACTTATGGAAGATTTACACAAATAAACTTAAGCAAAAAGGAAGCACTGAGCCAGCAGAGCAGACTTCGACAACTGCAGATAAAGGGGAAACTAGAATTTGTCAGGACCAAAACTATTGTTTCAACCGGCATTGCTAAGTAAATCGATGAAGAATTCAAGAATTGTCGAGTCAGTTCCCACTTAGATCCTGTAGAAGAAGGTTATTTCACTAAAACTTTTAATTCCTTGGCATGTACCGCATTCGCATTGAAACGACAAATCCTCTCACAGACTACCCTATATACCCAGAGGATTTGTGAATGCTCACATGCTTAAACTAAACCCTGCCGAGGTCCTCCTCACAGCTCAAACTATGGCGAAACTAAGAGACTAGCTATCGATATGCATCCTTTACAAGTGATAATCTCATCAGCATTTCCGACTTTGCCCAAAATTTCACATGTTTCATCCGTATACAGATTTGGCCAATCAAGAACAAAAGAAATAACGTAATAACAAAAAAACACGGTGACATACCACGCACCTTAGCTTTGGAAATGATCTTGACAGCCACCGGTTGATTCTTGAGCTCCCCCTTTTTACCTTTTGCCCAGCACGTATGTCCAAAATGGCCTCGGCCCACCTCCTTTCCCAACTCATATTTGGCGGCGAAATTTTTCGGGTACCCAAAGCTCTTATCTAGGGGCCTATCACCTCCCTCATTCTCCCCACCTTGGTCCTCCGGGATGGGCCCCTCCTTCGGCTTCCCCGTCGTTGCTGTCCCACGCCGCTTCAAAATCGCGGACATAATCGGCTTGGCAGGGGATGGAGGCGGGAAAGGCCATCTAAATTTCCTTCCGGGAGTCCTAGCGGGAGAAGGCGACGGCCTCACCCCCGCCGGATACAGACTCTGAAATGGGCTTGCAGCGAATGACGAGTGGACTGGAGTGTTCTTGTTGGAGTGTTGCGAATATCCATTCGCCGATGAAGGACCCGGTGAAACATTCTGATTCTGCTGTTGACTGTGATTCAGGCCGTCTGCTGAGACAATGGAGTCAGTCCCGGCGGTGGTGTTGGTAGTGGCGGAGTAATCTTCAAGAGGGGAAGGGACGGTAGTATTGTCGGCTTTGTGGACAGAAGCCGAGCCAGTGCTGCTGCAGCATTGCCCCATGAACGGCGGCGCAAACTTTTCCGACCGGATCAAACAGTCAAAGTCCACTCATTCACCGGTCAACGCGAAATTTTCAAACGACGATGCCGGCTGAATAAGCTGCGGAAATTTTTACGCGTCAGTTTATATAGTGTGGCATTATATGTATACTGGTACTATACGTTTTGCTATATAGTAAAGCAGAGTACGAAAATAATTAATAATATCATTAATTTGTAGGCAGATTATAGATACACACATACAGTACTACTATTAATTAATAAAAAAAAAAATTTACCCAATCTTGCACCGCGTAAAAATTTGACAAAAATGTCACTAATTACGTCACCGTAGTGCTTTTTATTGTCGTAAAAAATATTTAATTCTGTTAATCTAAATAAAAATATAAATTGCTTCAAAAAAATAAAAATAAAAATTCGTCAATTTGGATTAAATGTGGAGAAGTTATTTGAAATCTCCAAACTAGAGGGGGCTTTTTATTTTTATCCTTTGGGCCAAACTATAAAGTTAAAGGAGACGTTGATCCAGGTCGATAATATCGATATTAGGCCGATTTGGTTGGATCCATTTGGAAGGATGGATCAAGTCCGGAGGCAGGGCTACTATCTATGATATGCTGAAGCCAACATTTATTTATGGATCAAATCTAAGCGATAACAAACTTTGATATTCTTTTGCCACTCCAGACTTGTAAGCTCATCAAAGCAAAAGCAACCACAAGCAGCTGGGCAAGGCAATTGGATCTAAACGGTGCCGTCTCCTCCAGAAAAACACAAGCACAACCATTTGGAAGCCCAGAAGAGGAAGATGCAGCAGGCAACTGGAGCCACTCTGTTTTCCAGCTCAGTTAGTACTTGTATGACCTCCGACAAGTTTCTTCAAGGCTTCATGCAAGCAAGCAACTGGGTAAAGAATAACTTCAGTTGCAGTTTTCACGTGAGAATTGAAGAATAAACTTTAAGGGCTTTTCCCTCCATGAATGTGGGGGTTGGAGATTCATTGTAATCAATGCCATGAACATTCAATGACGCTTCAGTTACTTTTGCCCAAAACCAGCACAACATGCCATATACCCTTCCCCTTTATTGATGTACCCAACTGTTGTAATAGCCCTGTGTTAAATCAACAACTATTCAGGCAATTGTTGTATTCCACCACAATAACAAGTAATATAGGGGTTCTTCATTCGTAGTGAAACAAGAACTATTCAAGCAATTGTTGATGGGTGATATTGTCACCCAAGCCTTCACAAAAAGAGGTCAAGGAGAAAACCATAAGTAATACACTGTTCGAGTAATAAGAAACTATTAGTACCTTAACAGATGAAATAAACCCACTACAAGAACGATGAGATGGGAACCAAGCATCCAAACTGATTTGCATGTAGAATCATGAACTAGACAACTTTACTTTTTTCGGGCTATCCTTAAATTCTCTTCAATGAACTTCTCTTACATCTTCGTCAATCATCTGCCAGATGACAACATGTCATGTCCATTGACAGGCTATTATTCCAAAACAAACCACCCCCTCACCACCCAAGTCAAAAATATAAAGCAAAGCACCACCAAACCTGACAAAACAAATAGAATATATATAGGTAAAGCGAAAACTGGGCAATACAGCAACCAGTATTATTAGTTCAGCATACTGTGTTGCATGCAATATGAGACCGGCTTACATGAATACTTCTTGCAAGAACTTCAATAAAAGCCAAACTCTTGTTCAAACTTTATTGTTTCTTCAGGAGAAACAAGATAATAATGCAATTATTCAGCAACCCTGCATGCAAAATGGAGTTCATAGACCTCTCCAAAAAGTTACTAATGCCACAGTCTAGAGCACGGAAGAAATTATGCAAGAGGCAGAAGAAGTTGATCAGACATCTCAGAAACCTCTCATTTGACAGTCAAGTGACTCAAGATATGAAATCACAGCTAACCTTTTGGTGACATGAAAGAGAGAGAAAAAGAAGAAAGAAAAATAATATATTATTTAATAATTTAATTTTACAATTAAGGAAGTCTGTACAAAATTAAAAGAACAGAAAGACTATAAAATAAAAATCTTCTTTTTTTTAAGATTTTTTTTCTTTTTCATAATAATAACAAATATAGCACAAACAACCGTTGGACCAAGAATTAATCTTAGTTCCCCGGCAACGGCGCCACCTTTGCTGGAAAAGAAGGTCACAGCATATGTCAATCAGGAAGCTAAATCAATACCTTTTGACTCTTCTTAAAATTTGGCATCCTAAGTATGACAATGCCCTCAGTTCCACTATTCGGCCAAGGTGAATGAACATCATAAATAGGAATTAAAACTTGTAGAACTATAAACCTATTTTTGCTACCATGACATTCTTCACAGCTATATACTTCAAGGGGTTGTTGGGAGGGGTGGGAAGCCAAGGCAAGTACTGTGTGAATTTTAAAGTGAAGATGTTGAGTGTTAGCAAATATTCGTGGTGATTATCACTAATCAATATCTTCCCTCTCGATAGATTGTCTCATAGCACAATGATTAATGCAGCCCAAGAGTGTCCAGCAATGATCAGAGAACAAGTGGCCTAGGATTTCAACATGAATCTAATTCATAAAGAGTGGCCAATTAAATCAGTAAGAATAAATCTCTAGCTACAATGTTAGAAACCAATCAAAACATCAAACATCATAGCACTTCATTTCTCATTTTTCACCACCAAGTACTTCAAATCACATTTTATCATTTACATTTGTGACTCGTTAATACGAGTAAGTTCTTTTCTCAAAATCCTTTTAGCAGTCCTTCCAATGTTGATGTGAGTTAATACTTTCACAAGGCACTTCCTTTCTAATTCAAGCCATAATACTAGGAACCAAACTAAAAATTCAAAATACAGCAGGCATCTAGAGTTCCAATAGATAATTGAAACGTTCAAATTTCACAAGAGTAACTTCAAACGCAGATGCATTTAAATTTACACAATGCAAAGCGAACATGGATCCAACTCACCATGACCCAGTGTGGCGAATTTTTCCACCAAGATGCTTTCTCGATTCCCATCAAAGCGCCTTTGGACCCCAATTCTCTGATCTTAAGCAATTTATAACCGGCACGAGGGTGAGCTGTTCCTCGGCAACTTAGACAACTTATACTGCAGTTTCTTAATGAGGATATCATGGGTTCTGCATAGGGCTTGATACAGATTTCGATTCACTCCGAATTTCTCCACCATCAATCGGCGGGTGTGGTCTTTCTTTCATCATTCGGCCAAGCCGCTGAAATTCCTCTAAAACGCCATCATCTGCTTGCAATACGGCGCCATTGTCGTCGTTAGTTTCTGCTAAACCATCTCTCTGGAGAAGGTAAACATCTTTTCTGCTGTTATCCGGATACGGCCGTCGTCTTTGGAGCTGCTCGACAAATGAAAAACACTTCTGCTTAAAATGTGTTAGTTTGAAGCTTTTAGCTTAACCAGACGACTCAATGTCAACTTTATCAGTTTTCCGCCTTACAGCAAGGAATTTTTGACCAAATAAATCCTCCAAAATCAATTTGTGGAAAAAAAAAATTAGAAATTGTGCCTAAAAGAGGCATGTCGAATTTTAAAAATCCGAATAAAGACCAAATCAGATTTTGAAAATCTGAAGAAAATCCGAATTCATCCAAATTTGAATTTTCAAAATTCAAAATATCAATAATCCTAATTAAATTTAAAATTAATTATAAATTAATAAGGAAGATTAATTATATTAATTATATTGATATGTGGCGTGGACGGAGTTTCAGCTTTGCAGGACGTAGTTCTAGTTGTACAGGACGTAGTTGGAGTTTTACGGGACGTAGTTCCAGCTGTGCAGGACGTATTTGCAGCTTTGTGGGACGTATATCAAGCTTTGCGGTCCATCGGCGACGGGCGGCAGTCTGGCGACGGAGGGCGGCGGAGGCGGCGGTCCAACGGCGAAGGGCGGCGTTACGATGTCGAAAACAAAAACCGATCGGTTCATTTTGTAGAGTTCAACAATATGAATATGTTGGTGCTATTGTATCACAAAAATACCGGCCAGAATTTCGTAAATCTACGAAAATTTAATGGGTTTTTATTTTTTATAAATAAACAAAACCCAAAAAAAAAAATTGGATTGAAATGTATGATTTTGTTCCATGATATGAGATGAATGTTTTGATCGGTTTAGATTTTAAAATGGATGTTCGGTTGGTCGAAATTGAAAAATTCAGCGAGGGAAATAAGAAATGGGTCTGCAATGGGAATTGGGAAGGAGAAGAAAGGAGAAGAAAGATGAAGAAAAAAATGGGGGGTGGGGTTTTATAATTCGGGTAGAATTTGGGTTTTGTAAATCCGAATTTTGACGGGATTTGTCCCGCCGCCGAAAAAAATCCTGTTTCAGATGTTCAAAATCCGAAACCGAATTGGATGGATATCTGAATAGTAATTTGGATTTCACAAATCCGAATTAATATTAATTCGGATTTAATTAATTCAGATTTCACAAATCCGAATTCAATTTTAATTCGGATTTTCATTATACGAATAAAAAAAAATCACAATTCTACCTATTTCATATACCAAAATATCAATAACTCATCAAAACACAAATATGAACTTCAAAATTACAATTCTACCTATTTCATATACCAAACATCAATAACTCATCCAAACATCAAAAAATACATCAAATAATGTCATCATCGTCATATAGTCTACCAAACCTTGTTTGATCTGCTATGAGATGTGAGACGGGACACCTTCTGGCTCCATGTGATCTACTTCCACACCGCGTCCTGACTGTATTCATACAACTCCGCACCTACTCTATCAAAAAATATCTTAAATTCACATGAATGGATGTAAACTTTTCTATACGTGGTGATAGTGGTTTTTGATGTGGTGCTAGTTGTTTTGAGACGTGGTGGGCTGTTTTTATGAAATAAATCAGTTTAAATTCACATGAATGGATGTAGACGTTTATGTACTTGATGCTAGTTGTTTTTGACGTGGTGCTAGTTGTTCTGAGACGTGGCGGACTGTCTTTGTGAAAAAAATCAGTTTAAATTCACACACATAGATGTAGACGTTTTTGGACGTGGTGCTAGCTACTTTTGACGTGGTGGATTGTCTTTGTGAAAAAAATCAGTTTAAATTCACACACATGGGTGTAGACGTTTTTGAACGTGGTGCTAGTTATTTTTAGACGTGATGCTAGTTGTTCTGAGACGTGGTGGGTTGTTTTTGTGAAATAAATTAGTTTAAATTCACATAAATGAATGTAGACGTTTCTGGACGTGGTGCTAGTTGTGTTTGAAGTGGTTCTAGTTGTTCTGAGACGTGGTGGGCTGTCTTTGTGAAAAAAATATGTTTAAATTCACATACATGAATATAGACGTTTCTGAACGTGGTGCTGGTTGTTTTTGAACGTGGTGCTAGTTGTTTTTGAATGTGGTGCTAGTTGTTCTGATACGTAGTGGACTATTTTTGTGAAAAAAATCAGTTTAAATTCACATGAATGGATGTAGACGTTTCTGGATGTAGTGCTAGTTATTTTTGGACGTGGTGCTAGTTTTTCTAAGACGTGGTGGGCTGTTTTTGTGAAATAAATCAATTTAAATTCACATGAATGGATGTAGACGTTTCTGGACGTGGTGCTAGTTGTTTTTGACGTGGTTCTAGTTGTTATGAGACGTGTTGAGTTGTCTTTATGAAAAAAATCTGTTTAAATTCACGTGAATGGATGTAGACGTCTCTAGATGTAGTGCTAGTTGTTTTTTGACGTGGTGCTAGTTTTTCTGAGACGTTGTGGGTTATTTTTGTGAAATAAATCAGTTTAAATTCACATGAATGGATGTATACGTTTCTGGACGTGGTTCTAATTATTCCGAGACGTGGTGGGTTGTCTTTATGAAAAAAATATATTTAAATTCACATGTATGGATATAAACATTTCTAGACGTGGTGCTAGTTATTCTGAGACGTGGTGGCTGTTTTTTTGTGAAAAAAAAATCATTTTAAATTCACACACATGGATGTAGACATTTATGGACGTGGTGCTAGTTGTTTTTTACGTAGTGCTAGTTGTTATGAGACGTGGTGGACTGTTTTTGTGAAAAAAATCAGTTTAAATTCACACGCATAGATGTAGACGTTTCTGGACGTGGTGTTAGTTGTTTTTGACGTGGTGCTAGTTGTTCTGAGATGTGGTGGGTTGTGTTTGTGAAAAGAAATAGTTTAAATTCACATGCATGAATGTAGACGTTTCTGGACGTGGTGCTAGTTATTTTGGATGTTGTATTTTTTTTTTTTAAGCATTCGGATTTCCAAAATCCGAAATTTTCTTGGATTAAGAACTCGGATTTGTGAAATCCGAGTCTTTAATTGATTAAGAGACTCAGATTTCACAAATCCGATATGCCTAAATTTGGTCCACACCTTGATTAAGAGACTCGGATTTCACAAATTCGAGATGCCTAAATTTGGTCAACACCTTTCTAACTTTTATTATTTTCGTTCACATCCCCAAATTTTGTATTATTTTGTCCGGGCCCCTTATAGCAAGGTAATCAACCAAAGCTGTTGTTTGATTCCACTATGTAATGTTTATATTGTGTGATTAATGGAACATTTATGGTATTTTAAGAAATGTAGGTTAAAAATTGTCAAATGACGCATTTAAGTAACATTGGGGAAAAACTTGTTTGTTGAATCTTATTAAACATTTTTATTACCCAAATTTGTCAAGGTTAAAAATATTGAAGAGGATATTTGCTCAATTCTTCTATCCTAAGTGTACGGATTATATTTCTAATAATAAATACAATAATAAATTATGTATCATATATAAATTAAAAAATATATTAGTTATAGTACGATAATATATTATTGTGTAAACATGTGAAAATATATTAAATATTCTATTGAAAATGTAAAATTTCGTCAGAAACAGGTGAATTATTGATAAGGCTAATTAAGATCAAACTTATTAATTAAGGAAATAAGTAAAATTTTATAGAAAATTAATACTTAATCCGACTTCCTATACAAGTGAATAATAGATAAGGTTTATCTAGATTCATTTTTGTAATTAAGAAAATAAGCAATGTTTTATAATAAATTAATTAGTAATTTGACTTTCGATAACCATCAACAAGATTCATCAAGCTCGAGTTTTTTAACGAAAAAAAAAAACCAAATTCTATAGAAAATTAATAAGTAATTTGACTTTCTAAATAGGTAAATCATTAACAAGGTTCATCAAGATTGAGTTTGAACAAAAAAAATATTTTAGAGGAAATTAATAAGTAATTAAAAATCCAATAAAACTATAACGATACACAGAACATTAGCACGATCAGCATACAATAAGGACTCGCACAAATCAATAAACGGTCAACATCATTTATAATTTTCATTTAAAACCTTAGTTGTTTAATTTAAAAGCTTGATTTTGTAAAGAAAATAAAAAAATAAAAAGTTTAATTTTAACGTAGATGAGTTTTAAAATACGCAAAGATATATAAAATATACTTGAAAAATATATCAAATATAATCGGTGATATTTGCTAGTTTTTAAAAATGAGAACTAAATTAAGGAGATGTCAAAGAGAATTGAGACTAAAATGCAAAATTGGAGGGAGAAGAAGATGTAAAATGCGCGAGGAAGAACTCCCCCAATAATTCAAGTTTGGAAGTCTCCCCCCACTTGAGGCCTTCTTCTGTCGTCAGCGTTTTTTCTTTATTTTCTAATTTTTAGCCTCCCAAAATTCCATTTTTTCAAAAGACTCCCTCAAAAATCTACGCAGGCCATCTTCCCTAACCCCAAATCCCTCTCTCTCAGGGAGAGAAGCAGCTGTCCAGAGAGAGAAACAAAGGGGCAGAGAGAGAAAGAGAGAAATATAACCCCCAAAAATCCAACATTCTCCGCTCCTTTTGTGCTTAACTTCACCCCACTTTGGTGTTGCTTCCATTTCCCTTTCAATCAATCTCCATTCAAGTTTGACTCTACTTGTTTCACTAATCATTTCTCACCCTAGTTTTTTTTTTTTGTTCGGGAAAAATATTTATCAAATTTTGGGTCCCTGGGTCTTGCTAGGTTTTTCCGGGATAGGTTAAGGGTTTATCTATTTTGGATTGGAAGGAAGATAGGAGGGTTGCCGCTCTTCAGTATCTGATCAATGGAGGCCGCGGCCGCTGCTGCCGCACGCGGTGCTTCTTTGTCCATTCCCTCATCTCAGCCGCCTTCTCGCAAAGAATGGCGAGTTGTCTCCGAAGCATCGGTTCGGAATTCCGGTAACGAGGTATTCCCCACTTCTAAACCCTCTTGCATTTCCCTTGGTTTTCATTGATGTTAGTGCTCCTAGTTTTCTTTATTTTATATATTTATTTTTTAAAGTGAGTATGACGAATGCTAACTTGTAGGAGTTGGAACGTTCTAAGTTAGGGCAATCGGATGAGAGGTTGATTTTCGAGGTAAGAATGAATTATTGTAAATTGGGGTTTTGTCATTTTTATTTTGTTTGGAGGAAAAGAATGCAACTTCCTATTGTTTAAGATAATAAAATAAAGTTTAATGTAGTGAAAAATGAAGGTGATTTGCGTGTTGTTAAGGTGCAACAGGGTCGTAGAGAGCCCGCTGATGTGGACTTTTGTTCCATTACAATTGATGGTCGTTTGGACAATGATATTTTGCAGCAGAGACTGCACAGTGTGGTGAAACAAAGAGAGGAATTGCAGCAAGTGGAGACTGATCTTCGTGCTCAGCTTATTGCAAGGGTAGAGATATTGGAGATGCGGAACACCTATGATGCTCAGATCAAAGAGCATGCCAATGCCAACATCAAGCTCCAGGTTTAGTTTATGTTTAAACTTTATTTGTTTGTGTGCTTGCTTTAACGGATTAGCAATGCTACATTGAGAAGGTTTTCTGATTTTTCACTTTGAATTCCAATTTCATTGCTCATGAAGGAACAATTGCGAGAAAAAGAACAGAGGCTGATTGAATTGGAGAGAAATTTAGAAGATAAAGATAGGGAATTACATGCGATCAGACTAGACAATGAAGCGGTTTGTCATCCCAGCCTTTCTCAGACGATTGAATGGACCACTGTATCTTGTGTTGGTACTTCCTAACCTAGGCTTACTCTTCTCATAAACTTTCGCAGGCTTGGGCTAAAGAGGATCTTCTACGAGAGCAAAGCAAAGAACTACAAACCTACAGGTATAAGCTTTTAGAATTATTCTTTTAATATTTTCATCCTAGATTCATTGCCAGATGAGAAGAAATTTCTTTTAAGTCATTCAGGTGTTCATTGCATGGGTTTAAAAAGTCAAATTTGGTAGTGGTTTATTAATGCATTTGGTCACAGGAGGGAGCGAGATAATACTGAGGCTGAAAGAGCTCAGCATATCAAGCAAATCCATGACCTCCAAGAACATTTTCAGGAGAAAGAGCAGCAGCTTATGGAATTGCAGGAACAGGTTTTAATTTACATTGTGATATTTGAAATTTTCATTGCAAACACTCGAGACACTTTTGAGTTTAATCTTGCATTTAAAGGAATGAGTTTTTAAGGAAATTTATTGCAAGCCTAGTTTATTTGTTCTTTTGGACATTAGTTCAATTTCGAAATATGGTGCTTTGAATTTTAATTTATTTTCCCTGATGAATCTTATCAGTTTATTTACCGCATCTTCTCCCACTGAATATATTGTTTAAAAATGCTGTTATTTTCGTTTTTCCTCCTCCCCGCTCCCCAGCCTTCCACCCCACTATTGTTACCCTTGGAAATTTCATGTCTTGCAGAATAGGATTGCTCAAGAAACCATTATCTTCAAAGATGAGCAACTGAGAGAAGCCCAGTCTTGGATAACTCGCGTGCAGGAGATGGATGCACTGCAATCCACCACTAATCACTCGCTACAGGTGGAACTTCGAGAGCGCACCGAACAATATAATCAGCTTTGGATTGGTTGTCAAAGACAGGTTGTTTATTTTAGGCACAGGAGCTATTCCAAAGTTCCTTGTGGATATTGTACTCTTGATTATATATTAATGTGTGTTTTCTAATAAAATTTGTTGGACATCCTTACAACTGTATGTGTACTGATTGTAACAGTTTATGTCTTTCCGTTTGATAGTTAGGTGACATGGAGCGGCTTCATCTCCATATACAACAGCTTCAGCTTGAACTGGCTGATGCAAGAGAGAGGAACACATACTCGGATAAATCACATGTTTCCTTAACAAATACAAAGGATGTTTCCCAAATCGGGCAGAGTAATGGTGGCCAACTGGAAAATGGCAGTGGTTCAACTGATGGTAGCTCTGTCTTAACTAGTGGGAACGGAGATAATGCCTCTTTTGTTTCCATGGGGAATGCATCGCTGCAGGTGAAGTTTAGGCCTCAATTATGTTGTGGATTATGCGATGGAAATTGTGGTTCATTTTCTATGACTTATCTGTTGTGGGAGTTGGTTGTTTGGGGAAACAATGATGGGCTTCATTTGTTAGACGGGGATGTCTCTCATGTTGATAATCGGGGACAGTCCTTAAACACTATCGTTTTGGATTCAGCTCTTTATTTTAACCTAGTACTCATGTTGTAACCTATGGTTTTTGACCTTTAAACTTTTGTAACCTAGTACTCATGTTGAGAATCGGGGACTGTCCTTAAACGCTAAGGTTTTGGATTCAGCTCTTTCTTTTTTTCCTACTGTGTTTAGGTTTTTGTTCAATTGTCTTGCGTCATCCTAATGGTTATATGTTCTTTATTTTCTCTCATGTTCCTAGGCTGATCATGCCCATGGTGTTCCAATTGCTCCATCCTCCCTACTTGGGATGCCAACTTACCTTCCCCCTGGACAGGTGACAGCATTGCATCCTTTCGTGATGCATCAGCAAGGGGTTCCCCATTCTGTACCTTCACACATCGGACACTTCCATTCAGTGCCAGCAATGTCATCTCTTCAACAGTGGCAGAACCAACAGGTATCATGTGGAAATCTTTGTTAATTTTCCTCTTGAGGAGTAATTTCATTGTTGTAGTTTGTCATTCAGTACTCTTGTTTTCTTCAAGGCTTTCTCAGAGGGTCAGCATATGGCTACACATGACCAACATCCTGCTCTGCAACCTGGATCTACCATGCTGAGGTCAGATACCGGTTATGACTATGAATCCCCTGCAAATGGTCAGGTTCTTCATTCTGATTTCATGAATGTTAATATCAGCCAAGGAATGGAACCTCATCCTGCTGTTTCGGTGTCAAATGTGGAGGAACAGGTAGCACAGAATTGTAATTGTATATATACAACCGTGTCATGGTGTTATAAGGTTTCTCATTTTGTTGGCCAATATCTGCTTTTTAGGCTCTCCAGTCTATAGACAAAAGCTACCTCTCTGAATCTCATTCTCAACAGAGCTTGCAACAAATTTCCTCCCAGTTTCATGATGCTTTGAGGTTGGATTCTCTCGAACACAATAATGATCCGAAGGTAACTTTGTAAAATTCATTTGTACGCTTGTACTTGTCTCCTAATCTATTTAGTGCAGAGTCTGCCATTCAAATTAATATAATAACTCAAATTGTTGTCTGGGACAGGAGAAGAATGTCAACTCAGTATCTAATCCTTCAAACGAATCTCAAGGCTTAACTTCAGAGAAAAGTGGCTCTGGATCCAATGTGTCCTCACCTGGAGAAGCAAATCATACTGTCAATTTTTGTGAAAATGCCTCTGATACCGCCTCTGATGCAGCACTTTCTGAATCTTTCACCTCTACCGGGCAGATGATAACAGGCTTAGTTGGGAAGTCACTGGAGGCTAATCTTCTGGATGAGAGAGCATTATTGGCTTGTATTGTGCGTACGATTCCACCTGGATCTGGAGGTAGAATCAGGATTAGTTCAACGGTGAGATGATCTAAGTTTTTCCCCCAGGGTTTTCCATTTTCAAGTTCTAGTCTTCCAGTTTAACATTGATAATTATATCTTATGATGTTTTGATTGTGAGTTCAGCTTCCAAATAGACTTGGGAAGATGATTGCTCCTCTACATTGGCATGACTACAAAAAGAAGTATGGAAAGCTTGATGAGTTTGTGTCTAGCCATCCTGAAGTATGCACATTCTCCTTCAAGTTAAAATATCTGCATTATATCCACGATAGGTTGCATAAACTCAATTTCTGTTTCAGTTGTTCGTGATTGAAGGAGACTTCATTCAGCTTCGTGAAGGTGCACAGGAAATTATAGCAGCTACAGCTGCTGTTGCTAAAGTCGCTGCAGCTGCAGCTGCTGGATCATCTTCTTACTCGTCACTGTTGCCTTCTGTTGCTGTTACTCCTATGGCACAAACTCACCGGCTGAAAAGAGCCCCGTCTGGTGAATCCTCCTCTGGGAAGTCTGACAGGAGTGCATTCAAGGAGTATGCAGCATCCAGACCTCAAAGTGCCATTGATAACTCATCTCAGATATCTGCACAGAACCAGCTACCAAATGGTGTTTCTTTTAGCAATTCTGGTGTCCCAGCTGTAAAAATTTTGAGCAAACCTAAGGATCACCTGGAAGTGAATGGTATTGATGGAAAGCATGGGCACCCGGTGCGCTTGAGTTTTGGAAATGGAACAAATTCTGAAAAGAATGATTTTGGAAGTTCCCACAGCAAGGGTTCAACCCATTGGAAGCCCAATGCGAATGTAGTTGGGAAACAGCCTGGAAGGTACTTTTGATCTTTACCCGTTTGTTTTGGAGATCCTCCTTACAGAATTCTCATGGTGGGTTCATTTGTGTTTTTTTTTATGGTTTAGGGGAATTGATGCTGCTGCAAATCCTAGAAGATAGGTAATTTATCACTGCTTTTTAGAGATATTTTTAACTGCTCTTTTAATTGATGCCTGCCCTTTTTTGCTGTAATTTAATATCTACAATCTTCGAAGCAGATGCTTAAAATGGAGTCAATTCAATTTATTTTTTTTCTAAGTTTTGTTAATGTTGGATTGGTATCCTTTGAATTTGTTACTAGTTCACCTTTTGCTTAGTTTTTCTAAGGTACTTTATGCTAGTAGTATCAAGTTCTACTTTAGGTCCCTGAATTAAATCAAAAGTTCTTGCAATGGCACTTAGCATTTCCCACATGTCTTATACAGTGCCTGCTTGATTTGGATTTATTGGTCCATTTCGAAGATTAACAAGACAAGAAAAATGAATTAATATTGGGAAGACTTGACTGTATTGGTGACAAAGGACTAGTCACATCCATAACAACAGGGTTGAAGTTAAGATGACCAATATTGGTTTTTTTATTTGTTAAAGCCTCAAAATTTATTTTGTTCTAGTAGTATTGGTCAGGAAACAATGAAACATCGAAGATTGGTGTTTAGCTTTTTTAGAACCACATAACTTTGACAGCTAGAGTTGTGATTGTTAAGTATTTGTTGCAAATGGAACAAATGTTATACAACGGCACTTTTGAGGAGAGATGCCATAGAGATCTTTGCATTCATTTTGGTACTGCATTTTGTCATAACTTATGATTTTAAATTATGTGCAGTTCTAATCCGACTTGTTACAGTTATGCGCATCCCTTTTTCTGTGCTATTTGGGCTCCTTAAAAAAACTATTTAATACAAGGATAAAGTTAGCCTTTGCAAAGTAGTTATTAGCGACAGTATTCGATAAAAGCTACAAGAAGAGGAGACTAAAGATTAAATGCTTCATGTGAAAAAGATGTAGATGGATCCTTATAAGAGAGTTGTTTTAGCTTTTAGAGTTACAAAAGTCACGGGGGTTGATATTAAATGTTAGACATGGTTTATAAATCACAGATTCATTGAAGTGTTTAGGTAGATTCTTCACAGACATGGTCTAAACTTAGTTTGCTGGGCATTGGACTAGTAGAATAGAGGGTGGGCTATTCTTTAGTTGAAGCAAATGACAATCTGTCTTGGGATGTGTTAGTCTGTAGAAACTTGCTCTCATAGTTTACCGGTTAGCATGATGATGCCTTTCTTTTGATCATGTTTTGCAGGACTTGATGTGGGTGTTTGCGTTACATGTTTACCTAACAGTTGTGCATCCGAAGCTTCGCATTGACGACACGGGGATGATGATAGGAGTGAGGGCGACATACTCTCTTGTTCAAATCTCCAGTTTCTCAGCATTAGACATGATTTAGACATTTATCCAATTGAAAACTTGCCTCATTGTCTGGGTGTTTTGGTATGCTGAGAAGGGCATATATTGTTCACAATCATCTCTCTTTTGCGATACTGACATCTGTGCATTGCTCAGAAAGATATTGGGAGGCCCGTCGTCTTTAATTTAATCTCAATTAGTTAAAAAAAAAAAATGGTTATTTCAGATCTGTGAACTTTTTTACTTTCTTGATTTGATGAGACTTTAAATCAGATGCCCAATTTATGGATAACTACTAAAGCGTTGATCGTGACCATCTGGACGAGTTCAATGTCATTGTCCATTGAAATGATTTGCCCTAGTCGACTACATTGTTGCCTTTTCTTGGATGTTGCACTTGCCAGGTGATATTGTCCGCCATTCAGCATGACAATTTCAGAATTGCTGATTCTTGGGATAAACCAAAATCTATCCTAGTACAGTTATGTCTTTCGCAATTTAGGCCATTTTCCTAGTACACAGCTCTGCTTTATCTTTGGGGGGAATGTCCACCCCAAATTATAAAGCAACCGCAAAATCCAAATTTTGTGAAGACAAAGTTCCAATGCTTAGGTGTTACAACGGTTTAAATTATAAGCATGCCATACGCGGTTTATCAGCCGCTTCCATCATGGACAAAAAATAAGTAAGAAAAAAGAACATCATATGCAGGCAACTAATGTGATCAAACAGAGCTTCATTACCATATCTCTACTGCGGTTAGATAAAAAACGGGAAGAAGATTGCATGTTTGCGTGTTAGTTAAATTAAATAGTTAACTGAGACATATTTTCACCCCCATCAAGTAAAAACTCAACTGAAATCTAATGGTCCCTGTTATGCCCTAATGCCGATTTTCCTTGGCCATCGCCAGAATTCACCCCGCCTTGCCCAATATGATGCGTGCCCTGGTTGGCACCGGCTTGACCTTGGAATTGTGGTTGTGCCTGCAGCTGGAATAGTTGCTGTTGCTGATCTGGAGTTCGCAGAGCGTTAAGCTGGAACGGTAACTTCTGGAGAGGAACTCCTTGATGCTGCTGTAGTGTTTGGTTCTGAGCTTGTTGCACGTATTGTCCTTCTCGCGCATTCGGATTCTTGGGAAGCTGTAGCAGTTGTGTCAGATTCTAGAAAGTACAGATAATGCTTGATGAGTAGTAAAATAACCTCAATCTACCTGTGGCGTTGTTGTTGATGGCGGCGGTTGAGCATCGGCAATAGCAGCGAGGTACATCAAATTTCTCTGAAGAACAGCTTGGTATCTATGTCATTCAAACAGTTCAGAAGTGTTAGAAACCTCCATCTTTAACAAAAACAATTTTTCGACAAGTCAGAAAGTGTAAGAACTTCAAGTCATTTCTAATTTGTTCTCATGCTTAGAGGACATATACAATACTCTACTTGTAAACAAAACCAGCGTGTCATTAGAATATAACTAGGATCTTATCGCACCGTTGTCTCTAAGATGATGCCAAAGAAAATTTCTAATATAACCAGTGTATGTGATGATGATTATGACAGTTGTAATTCTCATAGAAACTTTAGTGTTGCCATATCCTCAGCAAACTACCGTGTAAAACCTAGTTGCAACATAAGGCAGACCTAAAGTGCTTAAAAGCAGTAGCTAAAGATGTTAATCTCATCAAGCTGGAATCCCCTTTCTTTGCCAGGCTATCATGCTTAAGGTGCATAATTGGACAATGCGAGACCAGAACTAGAGGCAATAGTTCAATGCCGCTTTCGATAGAACTTGATCCCAATGACATAAATACATCTACATGGTCAGTTTTTCATTCATATATCTAAAGAAGAAAGATGCTGCAAAGCCAGCTTCATGCACATTACCACAGATTTCCTCTTGCTTCATGTCATTTCTTAATAAAGATATTTCAGAATCCACATTAGTTGAACAAGTGAGGATTGCATGTTACTCATCCCAATATAATCAAATCTCTTGAGGCAAGTTTAAAATGAGAACTAAAAGTGAATTAAAATACTTCACCGGGGGAGTCGAGACGTTCATCAGAAGAAATCAGCTGATTGCCGGAAATATTAACATAACCCGCCACTAAAAAACGCTAAGAACAACAGAATATAACCAATATATGCACATCATAGCAATATACAATGCAACTTGGGGAAATAAATTTACTTACTGAGCACATTCCGTGACTTTCCCAAGGTTCTGATTTTCTAGTATGGCCAAGATCAAATTTTTATTGTCGTCCAAGCACTGCACAAAACAGAGATGTCCACCAATGAGATTATTTTAACAATCAGGATAAATGAAACTCAGACTATGGTCTCTGAATCAAAACCCCAAACTGCTAACACGCAAAGTAAAGATGACCTTGAAAAAAGAGTGTAATCTACATTGCTTTCGATCCGGAAAGTTGAGATTTTGGGGGATATAAAAAAAAAAATACACAGCTCCAATTTGTATTTCTTATACAACCCATTATCGAACGAAGAAAACAAAAACATAAATTTACGAAGAAATGTAAAAAAAGGGGTGGGGATGGGAATATGAACCTTCTGAATCTGCTCGGTAGTGATGGAGTTGGGAGAAAATGGCAATGGAGATTGGGGGACAGGTGAAGAGTTCAACGTTGGTGGCTGTTGCTGCTGCATTTTAATGGAAGCCCCAAAAGAACAAAAATCCTAAAACCCTTTGATCGAATCTTAAACCCTAGGTTTTGATGTATGGCAAGAACCAAGAAGAGATGAGAAAGAACAGCAGGTAGGGAGGGGAATAAAAGGTTAAAAAAAAAGATATTTTTTATGTTTGCTTATTTTTGTTTTGTAGCGTTTGGGATTTGTTGGTTTGTGTTGAATGGGGCAAATTATATATGCATATATCCTAGTTGCGGAATACAGACGGCACAACAGCTTATATTGGCAAACTAGCGCCAATTACGGGGTACAAATTTGCAACTTTTTACCAATGTAGGGGCATATTTTTCAATTTCTCAAAAGTATTCGTCTTGTTTTGACATTCCAATTTTTATATAAAATCATCATTTTTATCTTTCACATCCCGAGTCATATCAATTAACATATTAAATCTGTTCTGATATTATTTTGATGCTATAGACGAGCCATATAATAAAATGGTTGATAATTATATTTATTATTTTTGATTTAAGTCAGACATAAAAGAGTAAAAAATTAATAAATTTAATGATTTTCGGTTAAAATAAGATCATAAAATGATACCTTTTTATTTTTTTTTGGTACAATAAAAGATGTATTGACCTAACTCACACCACTACATTATGTGCATAAACAACTCCACACTTATCATGCTCCAACCACTTACACACTCCTGTAGGAGAATTCGCCAATCTCTTAAAACTCCTCCCATCTTGATTTGCCAGCGATGCCAAATAGTCTGTCGCAAAATTACTTTCCCAGTGTACATGCTTCGCATTCACTTCCACTCTCTCCCTACCAACTCCCTTATACCCACGAGAAGGTTACTATGAATGCTCCCTTCATTTTTTTAATTGACATATTAGAAAAAATTTCAAAAATTTTTAAAGTATAATTTGTTGAACAATAGGTTATGAAACAGACGTGACTGATAAGTGAAGAACAGAAACACGAATTTCCAAGGCTTGTTTATAACAATTTCCTTAAGATAAATTTGCCCTCTCTACAAGTGTGCTAGAGACAATTTGGACAATTATTTCTCAGGATACAATGAAACAAGTACAGTCAGTTCGCACAAGAACTGCCTTACCAGCGAACGAAAACAAAAGCCTGAACACCGAAGGCAAGAAATTCCGGAAAAGCTAAAATTCTAGAGAGAGAGCTGTAGAGAGAAGGAGAAGAGAATTCTTGTTGAGAGAATGAATTCTGGTGGTTCTTGGAGGCTGAAGGTGTAAGGTATTTATAGGCTAGAGGCTAGAGCCTTTTCTGGACGAAATGAAGGCACAACTTAATTGTCCTTCAATCATTCTTCACACTTTTTGGAATTGTTCATCATCAATTCAATCCGTTGAAGCAATTAGTATGAAAATTTGAATTTGAAATTCAATCATTCTTGCACCTATTGCTCTGCAGAAGGTCAAACTTCCAGCAATTAAGCAACATGTTTTATGCATTGATGCTAAAACGTTTCAATTCATTAATTTGGCAATTAATCTTGAAGAATGAAGTCAACCAGCCAGCCATTCATGCAGAGTGATTATTTGCACTTAATCAGTCACATTAATATGCAAAAAAAATTAATCCGACATTCATGTCCGCAGGCGCGGGCATGCGCTCGCACACAAGTCAAGTTATTTTGGCCCCTCGATTGCACCGCCTGCGCGCACGCACGCAAGCGGGATGTACGATGTATAATATAGTGTATGAATTTTCAAAATTCACTCAAAGTTTAAAAATTTATAAAGTGACTTTATTTCCCTCACCCAAGCAATGTGATATTCATTTATTAGCTTGCTTGTTTTTCCAAATTCTCAAAAACCTCTCTTTCTCATTCACACTCTTTTCCTCCTACATAATCTTCCATATATGTAAGAATGTAAATTAACATAGAGCAATAATTATCTATTGGCTATTGGTTATTAGATAATTAGAGTTGAAATAAATAAAACTAATATGTCTTTCACGTCAGTAATTTTACTCATTTTTTTCATGGACCAGAACTTGGTTGTTGATTGTTATGAGTTTGACATAATCAATAGATATTATTGTGTAGATAGTTTGACCAAATTTTAGAAAATTTTATTACACTGTAAAAATTAATTAAGATTTTATCATATGTGCAGTAAAAAGATATTTATATTTTACCAAAATAGCTAGCAAATACGTTGACCACCTAATAGATTTACCAAAATCAGCACAAACTACGGTTATAAAAGAAAGGCAGAAATTTGTACCACAACATCCACTTCATATAGGCCGTCAAGTAACTTGAAAGCCCTCTTCCTTGTAACCATTTTCATTTCCAAAACACAGATGTAAGGTATTCTGTTCACATCATTAACCATCTTCCAGACCACTTGGTAACTTGTTTGGTTGTTGGAGTTATTAAATTGAATTGTGACTTTTTATCCCTGAACCATGAATCCATTTTGGATTTTCCAACAAAATTTCCGGGCTACAAAAATTCACTTTTTTTTTTTTTTTTTTTACGATATATTAACCATTGTAAATCTATGCATTGTTATTAGTTTTTTATATCAAAAAGTATATTTATCGTTAATAAACGCGACACTCAATACAAGGAAATGATCAAGATGTATGCCTGGAATCATTGAGAGGAGGGATTTCTCCTAAAACATACAAGTAAAAGATATAATTTTTCAGCGCATATCATGACTTTACTAGTTTCGTATTTCTGCCTCTTCTAGCTGCATTTAATCTTGAAAGTTTTCAATGGTAACAAACGACTTACTAGAATAAGACCATAATTACAGTATAATGTAGTCAGTGTCCTGCATTAACGGTGGCTGCGGTCACGAAGAGGAGGAGGATAGAGGGAGGGGGAGATGGGGGTTGGCATTTAGATTTTGAGAGTTAGTCAATCGTTAGTCAAAGAGTATTTTTATCAAAAAGTACTATTATTGTCAAAAAAAAAAAATTAAGTGGGACTAGTATTAATATTGATGACGAAAATAAAAAAGAAAAATGTAATAATTCCTATTTAGGAGGACCAAAAATATATTTAAGCTAATATTTTATAAGTCTATTATTAATTTATCAAAAATTTATAAAAATTATGATTAAAGTAGCATAGATGAACGGAACTATAAATAAATTTTTTAATGGGTATTTTCTGTAAATTTGATTAAAGGTAGTTAGGTAATTTAAGATATTATTTTATTTCATATTTAAATATTATAATTGGTATTTCTTAATTTGTTAGTGATACTTTGGGCATAAAATGGGCGAAAAATAAGTATTCACAACAAAAAATTATAAATAATTCAGTTCAATAATAAGTGATATACATATAATTATTATTTTCATACTAATAATTGTAATTGTATTTCATACTCATTAATCTGTTAAAATTTTAATTTGCAGTTATTAAATTATTAAACACACTTGATCATTAAGTTCTTAATTTAAAAAATACTTAATTCATTAAGTGAGTAATAAATAAGTTAAGTTATCAACCCATAATCAAATAAATAAATTAACCAATTAAGATTAAGTACTAAATTGGTTTATGGGTTAGGTTAGTTTTCTTTCAACAGTTCTTAATTTTTTTTTCTTATTTTGGATTGATCTCTAAATGTATTGTATCTTTTAAACTCAAAGCATGTTTAAGATATTTTTTGCATGTTTAACTCATATTTTTTTATTCAATATTTAAAATTTTAATTGTAACTGTTATTTTTCATAAAAAATAACATCTAAATATGTTTGAAAACATAAACTAAAAAAAAATTAGGTGAATGTGAATGAGTACCACGAAAATATAAATTTATACGAATTTAATTATTTAGAATCATTAGCATCTTCAATGTTTAGTTTGCTGAAATAATAAATTTAAAATGTAATAATATTATAATTACATGATTATTTATTATATATAATATGTGGCCGCTTGACAACTAAACGTTGTCTTCTCAAAGGGGTCGCGACTGAAATGGATGAACATTTGCTCATGTACTAGATCGACTAGATTTCATTTTCTAGTTCCAACCATGAACCCAACTACCTCCACAATTACATAAGGAAACAAACAAAAATCCGGAAAGGAGAGCTGAATTTACCTTGAAGTGACATCAAATTGACGACAACGAAAAGAGCCGAAAGTGTAAGGAACAAACACAGATAAAAATAATGGTGGTGTGAAAAAGATAGAAGAAAAATGCAGTAAAAAAGATGAAGAAAAGTGCATCATAATTTTAGGGATCGCAACGAAAAAGACTTTAGCAAGAAAGGATGAAGAACATGGAGGAATGAAGTGAAAAAAGAATTTAACAAGAAAGATGAAGAACGTGAATGAGAATGAAATCCACGTTTTCACAAAATTTATAAACAAAAAAATTGACGTTTAAAAAATTTATGACAAAATACTTAAGAATAGACATATAATATAAGTGAGGGAGGATGCCCGTCCTAAATGATGAGAAATTTTTATAGTAAATTTATTTTGATCGAATTCAACCCTCGTGCGCCCTTTAAATCGCTCCCTTAAAATTGAAAGTGCTCCCCTCCTGAAAATACTAGTTTCATTTCCTCATTTTGAATTGGGTTAGAGGATAAAAAATGAAAGATTAAATTATGCGTGAAAAAGAATCCTGACAACACGAGGAAATAACCGCGAAGTTGAAATCCTGAAATTAAAGCTGACTTGACTTTTCTGAGTACTAGTCTCGAAGTCTCCTCTTACCCACCCTATATTGGAATAGTCGGCGTTGGTCGTTGATCAGTTAAATAAGCCCAAAGCCCAGCCTTACTCCACCGCCGACCGTCACCCCTAAACTATGGCTTCCTTCTCAAACTCCTTTTCGCTTCCCACCATCTTCCTCCTCCTCACCACCGCCGCAGTAGCTGAGATTCGTGACACCGAGATCAGATCCGATTCCCGAGCAACTATCCCTTTTGATGAATTCGGGTACACCCACTCCGGCCGTCTCAACCTCACCGTTACGAACCTCGCTTTCTCCAAACCCCCACCTGACCTCTCCCAACTCGGCTTCTACCTCTGCACTCGAGACTCATGGGCCCAACTCATCCAGCAAATCCAAGACGGCGACATCCAGTGCCCCCTCCAGTCCGAACATATCAAGCCCGTTTACATGTTCAAGTCTCTTCAGATGCCCACTGATCAATTCAGTGTCTCCTTCCCAGTATCCGACCCCAACCTCTTCACCCTCCTCTTCTCCAATTGCATATACGGGTTGGAGGTATCCATGGATGTCCGCTCCGTGATGTACAACTTTAATCCTAAAACGGGTCAGCTTTATTACTTATCCGCCGGAAAAACTTATTTGCCCACGTTTTATTTCTTGTTTTTCTTGGTATATTTAGCATTAGGGTCTTTTTGGATTTATATCCTTTACGCGAATCGCTTAACTGTTTATCGGATTCATTTCTTCATGCTGTCGGTCCTGGTCCTCAAAGCTTTGAATTTGATTTGTGAGGCCGAGGATAAATCTTATATTGAGAGGACCGGAAGTGCTCATGGTTGGGATGTTTTGTTCTATGTTTTTAGTTTCTTAAAGGGTATTACATTGTTCACTCTGATAGTCTTGATCGGAACTGGATGGTCATTTTTGAAACCCTATTTGCAAGATAAGGAAAAGAAGGTTCTGATGATTGTTATTCCATTGCAAGTGGTGGCTAATGTTGCTCAGGTTGTAATCGATGAGAGTGGACCTTATGGCCATTATTACGACACCTGGAAGAAAGTTTTCTTGCTGGTTGATATCGTTTGCTGTTGTGCTGTGTTGTTTCCCATTGTTTGGTCCATTAAGAATTTACGTGAGGCAGCCAAAACGGATGGGAAGGCTGCTGTGAACTTGATGAAGTTGACATTGTTCAGGCAGTACTACATTATTGTCATCTCTTATATATATTTCACAAGGGTTGTGGTTTACGCTTTGGAAACTATTACTTCGTACAAGTTTCAATGGACAGGTCCCGTGGCTGCTGAATTGGCGACACTGGCGTTTTATGTGTTTACCGGGTATACATTTAGGCCTAAGGTGCACAACCCGTATTTTGCTATTGACGATGATGAGGAGGAAGCTGCTTCGGAGGCGCTTAAGCTTGAAGATGAGTTTGAGTTGTGATTTATTTCTACCTGTGATCAAACATACCAGGGTGCTTTTTGAAGGATACTAACAGATCAAGATGGAAATTTATTAATACAGAGTTACTATGTTTCTCCAACACTAAACCGTAAGCTCCTTT
Source organism: Knoxia roxburghii (assembly GCA_030378225.1). Taxonomy (NCBI): domain Eukaryota; kingdom Viridiplantae; phylum Streptophyta; class Magnoliopsida; order Gentianales; family Rubiaceae; genus Knoxia; species Knoxia roxburghii. Next base: position 3,068,663 of record CM059415.1, read on the forward strand.
GTATCTTTACATTTAAGCGATTCAGTAGGTTTACTTGTATTTTTGGTTGTTGTTTCCTCAGTTAAGAGGGTAGATGTGAATACTGAATACTATGTGTCCTATAAGGTTGGATGCTGTCGTGTGTACCTATGTTAATATAGTTGCACCGGGAGATATCCTTTGGTTATAAGTAATACATGGTAATTACTCGAATTTGTCAGTAGAAATATGGTGTAAAATTGTGAGAGGAATAAGGATTTCAGTTGAGAATTTTGTGTTTGATGGATATAAGAATTGTTAAGTTTGTGTGATTTGAAGTAAAAAGTTGTTCCCTTGCATTGCCAACTTCCTAAAGATATTAAAGTTTCTTTGTGAGGTTCACAATGTCCTTGATGGATGTAGGGGCTGTGAAGTTTGAAGCATAAATTGAACGGCTTTGTATTTTTTTGCCTGGTATGTGAGTGTCCTTCTATGGGTTGCCCTTGTGGGAGGAAATAATTAGACAGATGAAGATAAAAGGCATATAATAGGGGTAAATGGTGGGTACATTGCTACTCTTGATTGAAGTTGAAGTTGAAGTTGAAGAAGGGTATTACCTTTGTCAAATCATCTACTTGTCAAGTAGGGTAGAGTGTTCATTCTTTTAAAATACAAGCTTAAAAGAATTGGGAATACTTAAAAGGCAAGAGCATGTGTGGATCATGGTTAAATAGTGATGAATGAACATGTAATACATGAATATTATGATTGATGTTATATCTTAAAATTCACAATGAGATGTTAAAACCTTCAAAACTGTACCACTCGTGTTGAATCTAGTCGATGGCTGATGTTCTTGGTTCTTGAGGTTTATATGTTCTGTTCTTGTTTGAGTTTACACTAACAATATGCAGCAATGCCAACCCGATCCTGCACTCTTGTAGGTGAGTTTACACTAACAATAACAGTTGGGATGGGAATGTCCATCTTTCTTTTTCTTGGCTTCAACTTTGAAATTCTGAATAGTTCATCTGAGATATTAAATCTTCAACACACACACACACACACAGATTCATGATTGGTTGAAAATTTAGAGAGTATTGGGATTGATTCTTCATCTGATAACGATATCTGAGGCAACAACGTGGTTGGGTGGCCCCTCCCAACATCAAATTCAACGTCTATTTTTTCCCTTCCCTTTACAGCGTTTTAGCTAAACCGTCATTTTGGTCCAATGATAAACTGCGTTCCCTTATCTTGGTTGAGTTGAGCCCTGATTTCTGCCATTTTTTTTATATCCTCTGCTTTTTTGTGGGAGAAGAAACTAAAAGAAATGGGAAAGGTAAAATGTAAGGTGTAATATAATCATCCATTGAAGAAAGATATGATATGAAGCACCCTTTGTCATATCAGAAAAGACCCACCTAAATGTTGTGTCAACTCAATGCAAACAATAATTGCTTTCTTTCATTATTACCCTCTCATCTTCTTTCAAATTTTAAATATAGTCAATGGATGGATCCAATTCGGGTATTTTCAAATATCCGATTCTGAGACGGACAAGAAAAATGACTATCTTGTGGGTTCTGGAAGCAGCAGAATGTGGTGGGAGTTATGATGAGTTACTACCACTTGCGGCCTACTGGGTGTATTAAAAAGGGTGCCCGGATCCGAATTATTAATAAATTGGGCTGGATTTATGGGGTACGAGTAGCAGGCTGGTATTAATAGTAATAATAAAAATAATATGGGCCGGGAACAAAAATTCAAAGGAAACTAAATGAAGAAGCAGAGAAGGGTAGGGCCCATAAGTACGGTGGTCAAGCTTTATCACATCCCAGAAAATGACAGATATTGCAATTATAGGAGAGAGAGAGAGAGAGAGAGGGTGTATGGTGCACTGTGTGTCGCCTCTCTAACAACGACGGTGCGAATGTTGGAAGCATGGAAGCAAAGCAAAGGCCGATAATGGCGGCAAAACAAATATCCCCCATTTCCCCCATTCTTTATTATTATTATTTTTTTTTTTACTACAAATAATAAATGAGAGCCTATTTTTTTTTATTCTTTACAAATGGCACAATTTTCAATTTTTATTTTATAATTATAAAAAATAAACTCTTCTTGTGACGGTAATATTTTAATGTTATATAGTTCTTGATTTAGTATATAAACTTCTCCTCATCGTCATCATCCGTCTCTTTCCTCATCCACAGTCCCACACCTTCTTCTCCTACATCCCATCCATCCTTCTCTGCTTTTCCAGCAAATCAAATGGGAACAAATCTAATCTCTAACGCCATTAACGCCTTCAAAGATTCATCATCATCTTATTAAGGGCTGTACTTGCTTTGATTTCATCTTTCCAGTTTTGGCAAGGCCGGAGTGGGGCTTTCTTCTTGTTGCTCACCACCCCCCAAAGCAGAGTTGTTCTTGGTAGTAGTAGTCCTTTTAATCAGTGCATGTCTTCAAGCCCACGAAATAATAACATTAGCATGAGAGAAGAAATAGTCAAGTTGGAGTTGGATCATCATCATAATCCCTCTTCTCCACCTCCTCCTAAAAGCAATAACAGTCACAGCAGCAGAGGCGCGATGATGATGGGCCATCTTGAATACCATCACCACCGTTCATCATCACTCCCCAAAACCAAAAGTAATGATGATGCTGCTGCTCCTCCTGCTGCTTCTGGTGACGATAATGACAAGGATGTTTTAGACGGTGGTGATTGTGGTGGTACCGGTGGTCCCCATCTAATTGACAGCGGAGCTAACGAGGTACAGCCCTCTAGTAATACTGCACCTAGAGCCACTACTGAATATACTGGGATGAGATTTGGAGTTGAAGCTGCAGTCGCTACTGCCGATGCCGCCTCAGCTCTGAGGACTACTTTGCAGCCTTTTGACATTTCTTCCTTCAAATCCCCAGGTTAACTACTCCCACTATGCTCTCTTCCTTTCTTGAAGTCAATTTTTTTATAAAGAATGATTTTTTTTTCCTTTTTTTGTTTGCCAATGGGATTATGAGAATATGGTTTTGATTTGTTCCCTTTTGCTATTCAACATAAGGTGGAGGCATGGCGGCAGCCGCTGCAACTCTGGGGTTTCCGTTTACGCCTGCTCAGTGGAAGGAGCTGGAAAGACAAGCTATGATATACAAATACATGACTGCAGCGATACCAGTGCCAGCTGATCTGCTCTTCCCTGTTATCATTCCCACCAGAAACTCTGCTTCTCATCCAGATCCATCTATCCCTTGTAATACTCAGCTTGATGATAACGTTTATTTATCCTTCCCTGATTTTTGCTCGAGCTTTTTGTACCGATGGGTTATCTTGAAATTTGTAGGGAATGGTAATGGGGCATACTTGCGTTATAATAGTAATATGAACAGAGACGTGGAGCCTGGAAGATGCAAGAGAACGGACGGCAAGAAATGGAGATGTTCCAGAGATGTGGCTCCTCATCAGAAATACTGTGAGAGACACATGCACAGAGGCCGTCCCCGTTCAAGAAAGCATGTGGAAATTCATCCCTCGCCATCATCATCGTCGTCGGCCCACAATAATAACTCCACCACTGACGCCGCCGCCGCAGCAACCGCCACCACCACCACGTACAATAACAAGAAGTCTCGCCTTCAAACTTCTGTTAGTGGCTACAGTGATCATAATAAGCCTAAGGAAGCTCTGTTTCTGGATCAACAGAACATGTTCCCGCCGTCTAATAATTTCAAGCAACCTAACAGGTTTTGATTTACTACGTCTTATGTAGCATTCATTGTATATGATTCTCATCAGCTAGCAAGCTTTTTGTTGTGGAATTGATCGTGTGCGGTTTACTTGTGAAGGGTTTTTGGCTGGTCCATGGGAGGTGAAAATGCGGTAGAGCAACAATGGTTGCATTTGATGGACACCAAAAGAGGAGGAATGGACTCCACTCCTGAACATGACTCCATTGCCTTGGACACTGTTCTTCAACAGGGCTATGGGGCGGAAGAGCCACTGAACCTGTTTTCGTACAGTACTGATAATTTTGGCACTGGAAATCTGTACCATGATCAGCAGAGAAATCCCCCCAGGGGCTTCATTGACGCATGGTCAAATGGGGATGTGAAAGCAATGGAAGAGGAGTCCACGGTACCATCTCCCGATCATACGCTCACACTGTCAATGGCTCTTGATGCGGCCGGAATGGGGCTTCCCGCAGCAGCGTCGAATTCAGGACACAATGCAGCTAGATGTTGCCCTGTTTCTTGGCTGCCAATACTCCATTCGGGTGGACCACTGGCTGAGGTTTTGGGACCGAGCAATTCCGTTCCAACCTCTCCATACGCCGGCAATGGAGATTCAATGAGTCCTCCGGCAACTAGCGTTTCGTCACCAACTGGGATTCTCCACAGGGCTTTGTTTTCCCAGTCGGATAGTAGCGTCGGCAATAGCCCTACTATGGGAGCTTCAAATACTACACCAGACCTCGTCGCTTTCCAGTGGCTGAATTAGAACAAATTGGACATTGAAATGGATATGATTTTTTTTTTTTTTTTCTTTGCTTATCGACGATGTTTTTATTCCCCAGATTCCTGAGTCCTATGTGTGCCATTTCATCTCTCTGAGTTTTTTTGGGATAGTTCTCATCTTGTATAGCAGATGAATCGTATTCGTTTTAAGTATTGTTCAGAGAAACCAACTCAAAAAGTTTTTTATTGCAATTTATCCAAGTAATTTTGTTTCTTGAAAGTGGTTGCATTCATTCATTCTGGTTGTTGTTGCCTAATTCAGGCTAAATGCAAAATGGTGGCTATTCACAGCAAAAATATCTTCCTTGTTTCTGAGCTTGACAGTTTTGAAGCTGTCACATGTCCCTATCAATACAGTAATCAAACAGTTCTCGAACATCTGCAGGCTGAGTCGAGCCCTGAATTCCTAGCTGTATATAGGGGGCTGCTTTCGAAACAGTAGGAAGTAGTTTTAAGGTCTCTGTTTCAGGTGAAAAACCAAGAATCCCTCTGATATAATACCCATGTTCCATGGCAAGTGTCTTGTTTGTTGAATGGTGAAAGAGAAGTAAACCCTTTGTTTGTTTGGGACCAAATATGTCGAGAATGTTAAGAAAAAGGAGGCCATGTCTGAAAATTATTATAAACAAGATGATTCAATGGAGGTGTGGTTGATGATGGAAGGGCTGGAACTTAGAAATGAAATGAAGCGGTTCTGCCTAATAAAACCAAAGAGGGTGATGAAGGGTTTTGGTTCACAAGGACCTGACTGAGTCCTCGACCCAACTATGCATATGCAACAAATAGTAACCGCATCAACATTCTAAGAATAGGATTTTTTGTGTCGGAATTAGGCTTCGTTTTGCGGCTGCTTCCTCGTTAAGTCTTGTGTTGTAACAAGGTTTATAGTCATTGATGTGTTGGGGGAGTCAGTATCAGTTCTTGAATTAGTATAATTAAAAAATTACACACAGCCAATGAATGACAAAGTTGAGATGGCCGAGTTGGTCTAAGGCGCCAGATTAAGGTTCTGGTCCGAAAGGGCGTGGGTTCAAATCCCACTCTCAACAATGCTATTTATTTATTTATTATTTTTTACATGCTCAATATCTGAGTTCTTCACATTGCTTTATATAATTCAGATATTGCAGCAATTAGAAAGCTTTATAACTGAAATTCCTCGTACAACATTAAAACAAAATGTAGTACATAAATTTAAAAGATGAAGATCTTAGGAATTCCAGGGGAACGTGATGTCCTAAGAATGTTGAAGACTATCCATCAGCTGTTGCTACCGTATCGGGCCACCACTTTCCATAACCCAATGGCGACCGATTCAAGAAGACATATATGATATCTGCTGCTCACCCTGAAACCAATTCTCATGCCCACTGAGGCTGTCCAGCTCCCTGTGTGGTTCTGTCCCGGAGAATGACAGCCGTTTCTTCGTTACTCCCTTTCTTCCGCCCTGTTGAGGAATAGAAGGACACCTTCGCCTCGGTGTGCTGAGTGACCGAGCTCGAGCATGTGCTGGTTCCGTGGCTGCCATGTACATTGGCCGCGATTTAGTACCAGAGTTCCCAAAGGAAACTGTGGGCTTGGGGTCTTTTCCATGGAAACGTGGGCTTGCCGATTGGTGGGTTCGTAGAGGCCTTTGTCTGCCTGCAGGTGGTGAGGAAGGTTGGAATATTGGTGGTGGTGGTTGTTTGATGGATAAGCTTTGCATCTTGTGATGGGGAGGAGAAGATGAAGAAGAAGCTGTGTATGAGGATGATAGTGGTCTTGGTTGACGATTGTCCTGCTGTGAATTGCTGCCAGAATTGTAGGGTGGTTGGATTGTGTCAATTTCAACAATTTTTATGGATTCTTTATGGTCAGATGAGACTAATTTCCCGATTTCCTTGTTCTTCTGATGCTGCTGATGCTGCTTTGATCCGGGGTGTTCATACTCTTGTTTGTTTTGTGCTGAACTTTGTGCTTTACCATCTTTCCACATCTAGTGATTTAGTTTTAGCAGTCAGTATATCTTCAAACTTTGCAGTGAAAAATCAACAGAAAAGATCTAAGAACCTTGGGAGATTGAGAGAAGGCCTGGTAAAGTGACGTCTGGGGTGATTTCAAAGCCGAATCTTTCGTTGTCTGCAACCGGAAATGGATCTTCATATGCTGTGTTTTTGGTGTGCAATGAACATCTTCATCTTCATCTTCAACATCTGAACTGCTTACATTTGTGGACTGCATTGGACAGGAGTTTCATTCAAGAAAGATCTCAAAAACAACTCAACCCACAAGTATATTAAGAATCTTAACATAATCATCTATCTGTTCATATATTGTTAATGTTAAAGGGGGAAAAAGAATCACATTGCAATTCTTGGCACTGGGAGGAAGATCTAAAGACTCCCTTATACAGCTGCTGCTACATCCTTCAATTGATAGCCTCTTTCTTTGATCACATGCTTGGGCTTGCAAGCGGATAAGAGCTTGCATGCATTGGAGTGTCATTTTGGCTCGTTTTCTGACATTATGGCCTCTCACTAAGGCTTGTAGCTTTACTAGCCCCTTTAGCGCTCGAAGAGCCCTTCTTGCCTGGAAATTTAATCAATCATCAACACTAAATTGAACCCCAAGACTACCATAATCTGTCAAAAGATAAAGTGATTCAAGTAATGAAACGCTAAATTGAAGATTTTACCAAGTACCCTCTGAAGGCAGTTTGAATTATAATGGAAGCTTGCTGCTCTTGCTCGAAGCCTGGAAATGCGGCAGGTCTCGCAAGCCTCATTAGCTCCGCGGCTGCCTGCGCTGTCGCAGCGGCTGCTTCAGCCGCCACTTTGGTAGCCATAGCCAATGCAAGCGCCGAACATTGCTGGTGAGACATGGCATCACTCAAACGTCCGCCTCCTCCTCCTAACAAATTGCTTGATGCTGCTGCTGCATTTGAAGCTAGAAAGGGAACTACTACAGAAGAAGAAGTTGTTGCTTCAGAATTGTGCTGAATCGTTGTTGTTTCACACGATAAGGGCTTCCGAAAAATCCATCTTCTTTTCCCCCTCTTCTGCCACAAATAACAAGTCACTTGAGCAAGCAAGAATGTTATATAATGTTACCATGATTTTCACTGTTTTTGTATGTTTTTACCTTTTCTTCTTCTTCTTGATCTTGCACTTCCCTTCTCTTACTGCTTTTCCCAGTAGGAGATCTGAAAGCCTTTTTCACTACTTCCAACCAAGAACTTCCTCCAATCTTCCCCATCAAAAATTTTGTTTATCAAACTCAATACTACAAGATAGTAAGCATTAATCAGTGAAAGACAGAGGGGGAACAGAGGATCTATGCCCAACAAGTAAAGCATTTAAAGGGGGATGTAGATATATTTGCATGTATACACTCGTAACTTTAATCATTGGCAGCTCTAAAAAGAAGAGAAACTTGACCCTTTTTTTGGTGTTGTGGCATGCAAAACGCAAATGGAGAAAACAGAAAAGCACTCACGTACAAGCTGTGATGTTAAGCATTCATCAGACAGTAGAATTGTTTTAAGACCAACAACATTCAAAGTAGAATTATTATAAAAAAAAAAAAAAAGCAGAGAATGTCTGTGCAACCCTCGATAATCTTGAAAGCTGTCAGAAAAACATCAAAGCAGGCTATTTGGGTAGCAGGTGCTTTCACTTTTCCACAGAGGGAGTTAGAGAAAAATAAAGAAATGAAAAAACAAAACACAACCCAGAAATGCTGCTCCACATGGTCGGGGAAGACGATGGAATAATGCTTGGCTTGCCACTGTAATGCCCATTACCGCTGGCTGCTCTTCGAGATTTGCCCAAACTATGAAAATTCCGATTCTCCAAAGACTGAAAATGAGCTGAGAGACGATTTTCAGGACAAAAGGATGGCAAAACCACTCTTTACTCGAGCAACCGACTCGTCCTCTGGCCGATAACGCTGAAAGTTGGCCACAGAGGAAACAGATAGGTGACGTGTCGTCGTCCGGTGGGTACCTCTCTATGTAATATGTTTAAAATTAAGGGACCAAAATATAATTTTCTAGAATAAAAGTAGAAAACGGTTCTTTAGAGATTGCGGGATTTATCCAGAGTCATCGGAAATTTTCTAGTTCAAGAAAATGACAAAATTTTTAAAGGAGCTTTCTTATTCTTATTTCAATTTCAATTTCAATTTCAACCCAGATATTAAAATTTTACATTTAGTTTTAAAATTTTATTTGAAGTGTTTCCAAAAAAAAATATTTTATTTTAATAACAAATCCAGCTATATTAATGTTCCCTTATTTCCACAAAAAGAGTTATAAATATCAATGAAACTTTTAAAGGCTAAAAAGAGGAGTTTTTCTATTTCTTGAATTTCTGCTGAAGAAGATGAATAAAAATAATAATAACTGGCAGGATCGAATTCTGGAGAATTCAGGATTTCACCAGACTCTTCCTTTCCAAGTCCCGTCCCTTCTATATATTCAGATCATTCCATGCCCTGAATTCCAACTTTCTTCGATCAAGCTCTCTGTTTACTACCACTGTTTCCAGTTCCAGTTTTTCTCTGCCAACCTTAAACTTTTGATCTAGAAATGGCTACCAAGTTTTTTACATGTTCTCCTTCTTCTTCCATGGCGCACAACGCCTTCTCTAGCAACTCTTCCAGGAAAACAAAGACTGGTCCTGCTACTCCTTCCTGCTCTCTCTTCTTTCCTTGCTCTGCCTCTTCATTATCTCGCAATGTCTTGAAGACTGCACCGATGAAATCTACCCTCAGAGCTCAAGCCGCCGCCGGTAATGGTGGTGTAACTGCTGACCACCATCATAGAGATTCCATCCAAGTCCAACAGGTCACCGGCCAGAAGTCCAACCAACCCAACAACAACAACAACAACAACAATCAGCAGGGCTCCTCCTCCACCGCCGTGGAACGTAGGTCTCGCAGGTTGGCACCCGTCGACATCTCCCCCTTTGGTAAGTAGCATTAGTATCATGATGATTACTAATTAATGTTAAAATTCAGTCTTTCCAACCACAGGGAAGTTAAATTATGTCTGGTTTGTTAAAACAGGTCTCCTGGATCCGTTCTCCCCTATAAGAACAATGCGGCAGATGATGGATGCCATGGATCGGCTCTTGGACGACACCCTGTCGACCTTCCCGACCGCTGGGGGTGAGGTGAGAGCCCCGTGGGACATGCACGAGGACGAACGCGAGATTAAGATGAGGTTCGACATGCCTGGATTATCGAAAGACGACGTCAAAGTATCGGTGGAGGAGGACAATGTTCTTGTTATCAAAGGCGAGAAGAAAGAAGGAAAAGATCATGAGGATAACAACCTCCAGGAGGGATGGTCTAGCAGGAGTTACAGCATATATGACACTCGTCTCCAGCTCCCGGAGAAATGCGAGACAGACAAAATCACAGCAGAACTCAGGGATGGTGTTCTTTACATTTCCGTTCCTAAGAAACCAGGCGAGAAGAAAGTCGTTGATGTAGAGATCAAATGAGAGTCCTCAGCAGCGGCCATCTTGGCATATCCACTGTGTTTTCTGGGGCTGTAGTTGCTAGTCACTGGGTGACATGTAATTATTCTGCAACTTCTTGGTTTTGTTGTGTAATCTGTTAAAGGGCTGTTCTTGTAATCAATGTAACTAAAGATTGGCTTTTTAATCTTCTACCTGAGTATCTGGAATTTGCGCTGGCTAGCAAGAAGTATAGTTGCATTGATGCGATCAAATTGATTGATGAACATTCAGAATCATCATGTAGTCTATATATGACTTAAAACACATGACGCAAATATTTCAATGGCCAATTAAGAATGTACCTGGGATTAATGCAATGGTAAAGCGATAAAGATAACATAAAGTTTTCTACATTAAGCCACTGTATATATTTGATCAATCGGATATGCGAGAAATGCATTCCAATTCATGTACTAACAGAGATGAAGGCTCCACAAGTGGGATTCTACAAACAAATCATCAAAGACAACTTGCCATAAGGTGAGCCGCAAAATGAGAGCGTACCAGGGAAAAGACTATGAAGAAAAGACTATAAGCTAAGGAAATCTGGAAAATGGCAAGGAAGAGGACATCCTTCCTTCTCTAGTCTTCAGCCTAGATGAGCATTATACCAGATGCATCCTTCCTTCCTTCCTCAACCAGTCTTCAATATATTTGACATGCACAGCGAACAAGTGCCTAGTTTCTGAACTTGAGGTGAGCTATTTCAACGCTAGCAAGATCAAGAATGAAAGGTATATATACATTTCTTCATCCTTCTGCCTAGTTTTCAATACCATGTTGCCTCTTCAATTTTCCCTTCACAACCTTTTCAAAATTTGGACCAGTGAGAGATAACATTTGATTCAGCAGTAACCTCACTCCATTCTCCTTCACAATAGCATATCTAGGTCTTATTCTTTCTTTCAAGCTGTAACCAAAGTATTGAGGGAATTTAACAAGATCTGACTTAGGATATCCCATTGTGAGGAAAAACTCCCACTTGGGAATCAAGTTACCGGATAAACTGAAAGTATACAAAGCACCATACCTAGAGATCATGGTTCTGAGATCCTCAATGCTAAATCCATTCTGCAGAAAGAATTCTGTTATAGGCTTTAAGTTGGCCTCTATACTAAGCCCAAACGTTGGAGGCGCTCGCAGAAAAAGAAGTGCAACATCCACCCCTAAAGATCGAAAGTATTCAACTGCAGGCCATAGCTTATCATCTACACTATAGCCGATAATATTCGGCCAACGTGTTAAAACCTTACCAGCATTTTCAGCAGAGAGACCCACTTCATACAGGAAGTCAACAGTTCTTTTGAGTTTTGACCTGCTGTAAGTAAGAATTGCTGGAAAGCGGTAGATAACTTTTGCCCATTGACTTTTATCCACTCCCAATTCCTCCAAAAATGTCATTGTGGGGATCAAATTTTCCGATAGACTTATACCACAGAGTTGAGGCCTTTTGCTGATGATAATTGGAATGTCAGATTTCGACACACCAAGTTCAAGGAGGAAGTCAACTACAGGCTTGATTTTTCCGTCCAAACTATAATAGGCAAAAGCTGGGAACTTTCGTATCACTTCCCTAATTGCCTCTAGCTCCATTCCTAGCTCAAGAAGATAGGTAACATGTGGAGGAAGCTTTCCTGTTGGGCTCACATCATTTATCCGAGCCAAGGCTTTCAACTTCTTGGAGTCGAGGGTAGCATTAGAGGGTGAAACAAATGTATCCCCATTTTCCAGGCTATATTGGTTCTGAGAATCTTCTACAGAACTTTCTTTATCAGGCGGGTTTGGGAAGTTCTCCACCACATCAACTAGGATATCTCCATATTCCTCAAGGAGGGTTTGAAGGTAAGGAGTAAGTGCATCCCTGATTTCCAGAGTTGTAAGTTCCCGTCCTGAAGGGTAAAGCAAATCGAGAAGTTGGTTGTGGGTGATATATCAAAAAGGATTAAGTGGTTCAGTTGTAAAAGAAAAACCGATGAACATATAAGGATCGAACCTACTAGGTAATGAGATTTGTGTACAGAATGAAGCCTTGAGACTAGGTGATCAACAAAAGGATCTGATTTGTTGACAATTCTGGCTGCCAGTGAACTACTAAAACCCTGTTTCTTTAGAAACAATGTGAGTACAGCCTTAGCTTCTTCTTTTTCTGCAGCTAACAGACTCGCAGGCACCATTCTCTGATTGAATGATCCATGTATTTGAGATTCAGCAGCTGATGCAAACCAAATCAAGAACTTGTCATTCTTGGAAAATTTTAATCAGATGGTTGACGTGGATGAAAAAACCAAAATGATAAGTTACAATAGCTCACCAAAACGTGATCGACAAAAAAGCCTTGGGGGAGAAAGATTGTGAGCCCTGAAGAGAACAGGAAAGTTAAAACAGATTGTGGTCAACTGAACAACAGCACATCATTTGCTAAGAGTGGGAAATTATGCAGACAGTTGAAAAATGAATACTTTTTGTGACTGACACAAGAGAATTCACTCTTTGAGTATTCACTAATAAAGACCTCATTGGCATTACTTTCAAAGTAACACATCCGAACATAACCATCTCTTGTTATTGTTCAAACTCAAATCCGAAGAGTTAAAATAGAAAGGGGAACTTGGTCAAATCCTAGGTCAGGGTTGCAGTCCCAGAAACATCCTCTTATAGAAAATACAGAGATATAGATATATGGTGAATTATCCTACATTACACATTAACGGCCAGCCCTTTCTCGGACTCAGCATACGCAGAGCTTCAATGCACCGCATTAGCCTTTTCTTTTTTTTCCATATTAAGAGTTAAATCTCACACTATCTCTAGACAGACGTCATCTTGTTGATACAAGATCAACCCTTACACTTGTCATTTGGGAGGTAACGTTCCCCTCTCTCAGCTGAGGCGAACCAATTAGTTCTCATCTCTCATTAAAAACTCCAACTTAAACAGCCACCAAAGCCGTAATTTAACCAAGAACTCGCCGTTATTATCATACAAGGCCGAAAACCAGCATGCACAAATTATTCACTCGTGTTAAAGTCATAAAAATACAAGAAATCAAGTGTAAATAATTAGGAAGGAACCTGTGGAAAGGGGCGATGGAGGGAAATACTGGAAACGTGGATGCGACTGATATGGAGAGAGCCCAGAAGGAGGCGGAGTTGGAACTCCACATGCTTAACCTAAGAGGATTAGGAGCAGCGGCCACATATGATATGGGAAAATTCATTACTATGAACCACTTTTCGCTCTCTTCAATTTGTGGGTTTGTAAATATCTCTGAGCTGAAACCGCTGGAGTTCAGTTCAGTTTACATGAGTGGCTCCCGGCTCGCCGCGGTGGCGGTGACTCTGCGCTCATTCAATCTTTTTAAGGATACTTTTGGAATTGGAATGGGATGGACAAACATTAGCGGATAGTTACATGACTTAAATATTACCGTTTTGCCCTCTGATTTATCCGGAAAAAAACAAAAGTTGTGTTTCATTTTGTCGTAGCAGCCAAGCCCAATAAAATGGGCTTCATTTAATGGACCTCGTTAAATAAGACACATGGGCTATCCAAAGCTTTTGCCCAGAATCCTAAGATTACAGGCCCATTAATGAGCTGAACAAGACAACACAGATGAGCCACACAGAAGAATATTTACAAGAAGAAAGATCTTGTCAAAAGCAGCATCATAATCTTCATTAAATAACATATCAATGTGGTTTTGAGAATAGAGATACTTCCCCACAGCACAGAAGATATTTAGCATCATTTGTTTTGAGTAAACAACCAACATTGACCTGAATAATCCATCCAATCCAACTTTACAAGTGAAAAGAAACAGCATTTTCAGGAGGAAATGATAAAATATCCTTTTCCACAGATTTCCCAGATACTCATCAGCAGCTTCAGATGCATGGACAAAAAAACTTAAAACAGCGAATGTGACAGAGTACTCTCCAATGTAATCATCTGTACTATGTATGTATCTCTCTCTCTCTCTCTATAGATATATATATATATATTCATGTAGATATAATATATATAAGTATTTATCAGCAAGAAGATCAGCATGTAGTAAGGGCCACGAACCCTTCTCTCAGTTCAGTTTAGCTCAGTGCATCGTGGGGCGAGGAACGCGTGGTCGAACAGGGGTCTTTGAAGGGCTCACCCTGCATGAACAACAAAGATGTTAAAGAGTATAAGAAGGTTGGAAAACATCATTAATAGTAAGAATGGAATGACAAGAGTTCATGGTGCGAACCGTATGGGAAGTGTTCCCAAGACTGCACCGCTGCAGTTCAGGGCGGCGATTGCGCTCTCAGCCTGCCAAGAGGAGGAAATCCATGTTAACTGCCAAGTCTAATAATGCCATGGTGAAGATCATCTTAATGGTTTCAAAGCCATAGCCCAACAATACTTTTTAATAAGTTGCCTCATTTTTAATTCCACTACAATAAAACCCAAGCTTTCCCCAATCTGGTCATTTGAAACCTAGCTGATCCAATGGCACATCCCTAGAAACCTAGCTGATCCAATAATATCATTGACGCATTAATAGACTCTTCTGACATTATCTCAAAGGCGTTGAACTATTACAGCTTCGTTTCATTATATCACCCCAAACTTCCGCCGAAATTAGGTTCAAGAAACTGTACCCAAAAAAACAACAAAGAGGCTGAAAAGAAACTGATGACAAAAGATCGCTGCACATAAAAGCAAATATGTACATCAAAAGAGACCATGTCGACTCAAAAAGAATTGAACAAATGACAGATAAGATGACCATAAATAATTAGTCTAAGAAGAAAACACCAGAAAATAAGCACACAAATGCAACGGTGAGTATCTTGACAAGTAACATCTGGAAATGGATCGACCTCCTAACAAAAATCTGAAAACAAAGCCCTGGATACGTACTACTACCTGACCAGCAACCAAGATAACAGCAATTAAGAAAAAAAAGATTGCACAAGTCTACTGTGAAACATCTGGACATCAAGGAATGATATCCTGGTGATCCAAGCATCAGAGAAGGATGCATGGATTTCACAAGGGTAGGTGCTAATTGAAATTTGCAGAAATTCTTTCTGCAGTTGAATCATCCAAGAAGATAGTCATCTTCAAAAAGTGGAAAATTCAGCTCAGCCTAACTTAGGTATTCAACCAACAGCTTGCCAACACTCAGAATCACTTTTCAACAAGCATATAATTCAGACATTGGTTGTATCACTAAAAACAAGATCATTTACAGGGAAAATCACAAAGAGATTGATGATGAAATATAGTTGATAACACTTCAAGCAAATGTGAACTTATCAATTCAGCAGTTCCTCGAGGTATATCTTTCCAATTATATCAAGTTATGAAATCAATCAAGTATCAATGAATATCTGTACCATCAAAATTGAGATCAATCTATCTGATAAGAGCATCACATGAACTCCAATGAGTATAGACCATATCCTATGGAGTAATGTTTTGTCCTTTCATTATCTAGAGAGAAGTTTGCTTCTCCCCATTCTTGCCTATAAACATTGGAAATACACATTTCCTCCTTCACAGTCAACCCAAATAACTACAAACAATTTGCAAGTAATGTTTTGTTTCAAATACCAAACTCAGTTCCTTGTCACCAAGTAATCAACATTTTCAAGAAATTGAGGCAAACTAGCTAGTAAAAAGAAACATAGCAGTTCAATCTAAACCCTAGTGACATTCAAAAAAAGCCAATTACTGACGCAAGGACAATAGTTATCAACAAACATCCAATGTCAGTTAGACAGATACACACTACTCACAAGTTAAAGAAACAAAACACTTACCTGCCAAACCAAAATAGATCAAACATCAGAAGTTGAGATATACAAGCAAATCTTTATCAGATTTGGCTGCTACTCTATTCAAAAATGTGACACACCTTGGTATCTTCTGCACCTATGATCCGTTCTAGGCTTCACAATTTCAAAATGATATCTGAAAATAGCATAAAGAAAATTTTCCCAAGAAGTCCCCACAATTTTCATCTGACATCCACCTCAATCTATATCAGAGTAGCGACTTACAAGAAGAACAGCCAATACTGAGCCACATTTATGGTATCAAACATAATACGAAACAACTCAAGTAGAGGATAAATGCAGCAAGAAAATTAAGGAAGGAGATTGCAATTACCATCACAAACTCAACAAAAGCTATACGAGTTGAGTGCTGGTAGTCACCCAATAACCTCAAGCGATAAACCTGGGGCAGAAATAGAACAGAGAATAAAAGAAATGAATTCAAAGAAGCGCAGTTCTACATCAACCATAACAGTAGATACAAACCTCTCCACAAATGGACTCAAAGAAGAGCTTAACATCTGCTTGAGTAACCTGCATTAAAAAACAGGGAATATTATGATCGGGATCCTTATTGAATACTCATATATCACAAGAAGAAGAGCTATCACGTCCTACAGCACCTTCTTGTCGATGTTTGTACAATAAATAGTTCGTGCGCACATCTCCCTTTCATCTTCAGACTGAAAGGACAGAAAGAATAGTGAAAGAATCCATTAGAACATCTCCAAGCGAAAAAAATCAGCATCCATTTAAAGTTAAAAAGTATTATTTACTTAGTGGGCACAGTGAATAACTTTCTTACCCTGGGTAAGAATGTTGGGTTCACAGGAGCAATTGCAGTTTTAGAAGGGAGCACCCTGACAGGATAGTATCCAAGCATAGTTCCAGCCAGACTCAAAGCATTTCTTGCACCTTCTGCAATACATAATGAATATTATTGCGTGAGTAGTCATGAAACCAGAAACAAGAATTGTATTGAAGAAATTGGTAATCAACGTACCCTCGTCTGTAAACTCAACAAAAGCAAAACGAAGTACAGAATTAGGATCACCACAGACTCGACAATCCACGACCTTCAGGATTAAAAAGAAAAGTAATGCTCATGATGCATAAACTTCATTCATAGAAACAAGCATTTTAAACTTGAAGGAGTATGTGGGTAATGAGAAGATATCCAGGACCACTTTCACCTGTCCACAACCAAGAAAAAGAGCTGCAAGTTGCTCTTCAGTAACCTGTTACCAAGGCAAGACACAAACCACGTCTCAGATATGGTGACATGACACGAACAATGTCTCAGATATGGTGACATGACACAAACCTTCACGCATAAAATTTCTAAAAAGCCATGGAAAACTAATCTTTTACCTGATGATCAATGTCAGATACATATACAGTCCGCCTAATTACATCATCTCTCTGAGCCATATTTGTTCTGCTGTTCATCCGCCTCTTTCCATGATTGTAGTTGTTGTTCTTCTTCTGTGCAAGCCATAGACAACTCAAACAATCAGCCGCATATGAATCCAACATAAAGCAGCCTAAAAGTGACAAAACATCCAACTTCTTGGATTTTCAATATACCTTTTCAGTGCAAAATTTTCATATCTTCTGACCTTTTTTATATCTTCGGACTAGATGAAAGCAAAAATGAAAACTAAATCGCAGTTTGGAAACGTAGCTTTTCTTTTGATGTCCATTTACTTCATTTGGAGAAAAAAAAAAAAAAAAAAGAAACTAAGAAGATGAAGCAGAAAGGAACATCAAGTACCCGTCTAGTTGAATTTCCATTGGGAAACCCAGAGTTAGTGTGGATTACAAAATTGTTAACAGCGTTATACCCAAAGGGCCCGGCAGCAGGTGATAATAGTCTATGGTAGTTTACTGCAGCCAGCGAGGGGGGCACAAATTCTTCAGCCATGGGGTTCAGTTTAAAGAGCATTTCCTCCAAATCCCTAATCTCCCTCTTAAACCCTTGCTCCCTAGCATCATCATCATCATCAGAACCGCCATCGTTCACTCCACCGTTCATATGATGATGGTGGTGGTGGTTATTGATGCCAGGATTCCGGTCGGACAGTCCATTTCCGTTAATACTGTGATGATGTTGCTGAAGACCAGAGCCGTTGTTCATCTGGGTCGTCATATTGAGCGGCTGCGGCTTCTGATTGCCAGTACCCGGCAGGTGGGCCTTGTCGGAGCTCTGCTGTTGGACGGCCATGTTGAACCCTTGATCAGCAGGTGCCGGGGCTGACGATAGCTTAGTTGACCTCAGCAGTTGATTAGAGGCAGCAGTGGTCGCCTGCGCAGTGGTGGTCTTAGTTGACTGATGATGGAGGTGACGCTGATCGGAACCACCATCAACGACATCATTCTGGGAATCAGGAGCATTAGCGTCAGCCCGGTCAGCCCGATTCACCGTGATTCCAGCATTCTCAACCACCGCCATGATCGGTGACAGAATCTTTTCCTCGTCTGAGTTGTGAAACTGACAGTGACCCGTTGAACCAAAGATTTTTCCTTTTACACTTTTTTTTTTTTTTTTTAGGGTTATTTTCCAGTAGATACAAGAAAGAACCTACTTTTCCTCTCTTCCTGCAACCAATAGATTTTTTTTTAAAACCCAATCAAAATGAAACGTTTTTGATAATTCCGAGGACACAAAAACACAACATTTCCAAACGAGAAATATAAGGTAAATACGTAGTACCTTTTCAAGGATTAACAGAGGTCCGCCGGAGCTAAACGGTGTCCATTTAAAAAAATATAAAAAAATAAATGTTCATAGATGGATCTCGAAGAAGCTGTGAGAAGGAAGAAGAGATGGCGGAGGAGGGTTCTTGTGTTCCGGCTAGGCTAACTAACTAAAAACCACACCGCAACTTTTATTTGTCTTCTCTCTCTGACCTCTCTTCTCTCTGGTATATATCAGTATAAAGTAATACCAGTACACAAATCGGTACTATTTTTATTTTTGTTGAAATTGAAAAAAAAAAAAAAAAAAAACAGTAAAAAAAGATTTCATAATTGTACAATTTACTCATAGTTACTGTTTTTAACTGAGTGAGAGAATCTGCAAAATGTAAAGTTAGGATTTTTATTTTTTATTCTTTACATATAATTTGCAAGATCGTTATTTTATTTATAATGCTAGAATCATCTAATATAAACTCTTTCTGGAATTGCCTCTTTTTACGTAATCCAAGATTCCTAACATATTTAATACAAACTCGACTAAATATCAATATATCAATATATTAATCTATTTTTTTTATTGTTTTAATAACGTGTAATATTTAGTGGTTTTGAATTACAATATATATTTAAAAATTTACATTTTATTTTATGTATTAAACAATAAGTACTTATAACATGTAATTTGTCAAATGACACATTATATTATAATTTTAATATTATTATATATCGATTGATCATTTTATATTTATACTAAAATGAAATTAGTTTGTGATATTAGTTTTAATTAAGGCCTACCAAGTGACAGAGACATAATAAACACGTGAGCAAAATCCTTTAGCCATGCTTTGTTTATTATCAATTGCTTTAAAACACAATAATTTGAAGCCCCAACCAAAAATAAAATTAAATAATTACTACCACCAAAAATAAATTTTCGATTTTAGTTGTTTTATAAATAAATATTATTTATTTATTTATTTGAGGGGGAGCAGCCATGTCATCCTCTTGGGTTGCGGAAATACAAAAAATGAGGAAGTAGGCGGCCTTGATTCACGTTCCGTATTGCATTTTTTCACTATTGTATCTTTACTTTCTATTCATGTCACAAAATGTTACCATCCCTGCCAGTGCCAAATATAATATTTTATCATTAAAATAATATTTTTTATTTGAATTTTATTTATGTTTCATAAAAGTAATATAATTTTATATTTTGACTATTCGTATAATTATTTTATTTGTATACCTACTTTTAACTAAAACGTGTTTATATAAATTATATTTTAACAAATTGTATTTAAAATATACTTATATTTATAAGATCAAGATTAATAATTATGTAATAAAATTGTTATTTTATAATAAAAATAATATATGAATCAATAAATCCATATCATCATCTTGATAGTTTTATGGTGGAACTCGTTAGTATAAAGTATTAAAATTTTAAAAAGTAATTAAATACAAGGGTGTCGTTATTAATTATTTAAATTTAAAATATGTAGAAGATAAAATAAGATAACTAACAAAATAGAAGAATATGATACGTAATATTTTATTTAAATGTTGTGTTATAAATTATTTTAAACTCCTATCACTAGTTTCTCTTTCAGCATAAGTGAATATACATTTATTAGAAAAACTATGTGATGTAAATTTTGTAATTAATATGTATCTATCTATTAATTTATACTAAATTGAATTATTTTTTCAAAAATTATTCATGTCCATGAAAATCCCTTTGTTTTTTTCCTTATTACGTTATATTCTTCATTCTTACCCTTATGACATATTTGTGTGGTCATTTGTAACT
This sequence comes from Knoxia roxburghii, assembly GCA_030378225.1. NCBI lineage: Eukaryota > Viridiplantae > Streptophyta > Magnoliopsida > Gentianales > Rubiaceae > Knoxia > Knoxia roxburghii. The sequence continues at coordinate 3,088,972 of CM059415.1, forward strand.
ATCCACTTCCATCCATCGATCTTTCTTAAATTTTCAATATAATAATTAAACATAGGTGTGTATGTTTGGCATGTGAATGACTAATAATAAAAATAATTTAGATTATTAATTTTTTAAATAATAAAAATAAAATAAGATAATTTATAATACATGTCAAATGTAATTATATTAATTTTAATATATGTCTTTATAATTTACTAAATAAGTAAGAGACAATCAAATTTATTTAATAATTATTATGTTATTAAATTATAACTTTTTTTTTCCCAGGAAACAAATGCACTCTCTAACTTTTCATATTATATTCATTATAAAAGTGGTATAAAAGATTTGTAAAATAAAAATTTTAAGTTTGAAGCTCGTAAGTTTGAATTTGAGTAATATAGGTTTATTCTATTTACTTGTACAAGAAAAATATATATTTTAATGGACACGTGGCATATCAATAACACGAGAATATGGATGGGTCATTATCTAAGTAGGTCTATAATAATTGAAATTAAAGATTAAAGATAAATTATGAACAAGAGCAAGAGTAAATAAATTAAAAAAAAAAAAACTAAAAAACATGTGCATTTCTTATTTGAAAGGGTGTAGAAGAGTACGCGTGAGTCCACGAATAACAGCACGCGTAGGCTGAACCAAAATCATATACAAAAGAAAGAAAAGTAAAACTCAAGACTCACGAGTGTCCAAAATTTTAATCCCCAAAGTCAAAGAGCGTCTTTTATTCCACCTGTTGAAAGCTTCCAGCAGGAAAAATTAATTCAAAGTAGTCCAAAGTTGCTTAATTTTTTTTTAATCATAAAATAAGCCTGTATTTGTAATGTATTTTTTTTAATGGATTATAATTAATTTGGTATAATTTAATAATTATTTAGATATATTATGAAATTAAAAGAAAAAAAGAAAAACAATAGCGTAACTAGTGTTTGTTGTATTTTGTCAATTCATAATTTAGTAATTTCTAAAAATTTGAAGCATTCAACATTCCAATAGAGGCTGCCGGGGAAATTTAGCAGTCATTGGTATGTACTACGCATATTAAAAAAATTGTTAAAAAGATAATTCGTATTTTTAATTAGATAATTTTTATATTTGAAGATAACATTAAAAAAGATAAAAGAAATAATTTTTTAGTAAAAAGGAAGTAAAAATAAATTTAAAAGAAATTGAAAAAGAATATAGAGTAGCAAGGGAGCACGGGGAAGAGGAAAGTAGGTGAGAGTAGGGGTGTTCAAACGGGCGGTTTGCAGGTTATACAGGTTAATCGGTTTTTTGGTAGTACGCCACCCGCCCAATAACCAAACCGCATAAGGAGAAAATCGCATCGAACCGTATCAATTTTTATTCGGTTTTGCGGTTTGGGGCCCTATTTGTTAAAAAAAACTCCTATTTTTATAAATCTGTCACTTTCTACCAACAATCAATCAATCCATACGCATAAAGAAAAACATTCATATTTCGGAACAACTAACACCACGTCAAAAATAACTAGCACCACATCCAGAAACAACTAGCACCACGTAAAAAACAACTAACACCACGTACAGAAATGTCTACATCCATGCATGTGAATTTAAGCTATTTTTTCACAAATACAACCAACCACGTCTCAGAATGACAAGCACCACGTCCAAAAACGTCTATATCCATGAATAAGAATTTAAACAGATTTTTTTTCACAAATACAGCTCTACCACGTTTCCGAACAACTAGAACCACGTCAAAAATAATTAGCACCACGTCCAGAAACGTCTACATCCATGCATGTGAATTTAAGCTATTTTTTTCACAAAGACAACACACCACGTTTCAGAACAACAAACACCACGTCAAAAAATAACTACCACACCACGTATACATCCAAACATGTGAATTTTAGCTAAATTTTTCACAGAACATAGTCTACCACGTCTCGATACGTCCAAAACAACTAGTACCACGTCCAGCTATGTCCCTTACGTCTAGAACCAGAAGATATTTTTTAAGAGGAATAAGTAAATTTTTAAGAAAAATAAGTGATTTTTCCGTTGTATTTAGTTGTTGTTCATCGAAAAATACAATCGCTGATATCCGTTAAATCTGTGTTCGGATGAAAAATTGATTGAATGTGATTTCGAATTGAGTGCGGGAAATAAGAATAATTGATTTTTGAAGAAGTGATTTTTTAAGATTAAAATACATTCATCCATCCATAAAATTGATTGAATTCATCCATCCAGCAATTTTTTAAGATTAAAATACATTAATCCATCCATAAAATTGATTGAATCCATCCATCCAGCAGCAAATAACAACAATCCATAAAATATATCCATCAACAATCCATAAAAATTAAAATACATTCATCCAGCAATAACGTGAATCCATAAAATCCATCCATCAAGTTTCAAGTCAAATAAGAAAGTCTTCAAATCATGGCTCCTCATTGTCAATAGATGAGAGTTCCAAATTCAACCTACAAAACCAATACACATAGTAAGATTGACGCCCTAAAACATCATTTGAATATTAAAGAATGGATTGAAATACAAATACTTACAAACCCCTCGATTCGCAAAATGTGCAACTTTAATTTGTTTTGGTACCAGTAACTCCATCGTCATATTCTACAAAAAGGAGATTGAAGTGAGTAAAACATCAAGTACTTAGAAAATATATAAAAAATAATAATATCAAACAAATACAACCTTATTCCAACTGTTGAATTTCGTCACATGCTTCTTCAACATCAATTGGAGTTGAATCTACACGAAGCCAATCTTGACAACAAATTAATGCTTGAACAACTTTAGGAGTTAAAGAACTCCTAAAAGAATCCCAAACCCTTCCACTAGTGCTAAAAACTGATTCAGAAGCCACAGTAGATATTGGAATTGCCAAAACATCACGAGCCATCAAAGACAAAATAGGAAACCTAAGACTATTCACTTTCCACCAATCCAAAATATTAAAATTATGAGAATATTCCTCAACTTCCTCTTTCAAATACTTATCTAACTCGTATTTTGATCCAATCAAACCACTTTATTATTTTCTCATCTTCATTTCCATTCTAAATTTGTTTTTCAGCTCTTTAGATGGTTCCATATCTGCTGGATAATACCTTTTTCCAGCAGATTGAGAAAACAAGGATGTGGTGGGAGGGGTAGCATTAGCAACAGGAAGGATATAAATCCTTACATATTCAGCATATATCTCATCAACATGTTCTTTTACCAAACTAAGCATACTTGATCCATCAACTTTTCCATAAACATCAATAAGCATATTTTCCATTTATGCATACTTGTTTATAGGATCAAGTAAAGAAGCAACAAAAACCAACATATTGAATTTCTCCACATTTCCATAGTACTTATCAAACTTAACTCTCATCAAAGTAGCCATAACAATAAGATTCAAATCATCACTATCATTTAAACATTTCCTCAACAGCACATAAATGACAGTAATATCATCCAAAAAAGTATTAGCAGTCACATATTTGGTCCAAAAAACTTTCAAAGTTAACTTATAAAAATGAGAAAGAAAACCAGTCAATTTTCTCACATTGCTCCAATCATCAGCAGTAGGAATTCCTGTCTTTGAAAGATCATCTCTAAAATTAGAATCTTCATTGTCATATCTCATAAAAGCTCTTTCATAGATATGAGCCGTATCTAACATCAAATAGGTGGAATTCCACCTTGTAGGGACATCTAGGATCAAATTCTTATAACTACCACACTTTTCATATTCAGCACATTGTCTAAACATTTTCAGTCTTTGGGGAGATTGTCTAACATACTTAACAGCAGCCCTAACACAATCCACGGATTTTCCAATATGATTCAAACCATCTTGAACAATCAAATTCATGATATGAGCAACACAACGAATATGTACCCATTTTCCTCCAAAAATACACTTATCATGATTCACGAATTGAGATCTCAAGTAATTAAGAGCAGCATCATTAGCACTTGCATTATAAACAGTAACAGTAAACAAATTATTAATCTCCCACTCAATCAAACATAACTCAAGAGATTTTCCAATGTCAATTCCCAAAATACACTTATGGAGGGTTAAATGAGATTGGGCAGAGTCTATATTTCCAGGGAAAGACAAACAGTTGTTCAAATGCCCTCTTAAAGAACTAGTCTCATGAGTCCTAGATGCAGAACAATACTATTTCCCACAATATCGACAACTACTTTTTTGTTTACCATTATCATCCAATAAAGAGCCAAAATGATCCAAAACCTTAGACTTTTTGCGAGATGCCATTGTTTTCTTTGTTTTTTCTTCATTTGGTGGCTGCTTTGATATATCTCCTCCTATCGCCACATTCTCTTCATGCTGCAGCTGCACAATGTCGTCCTTATCAAAATCATCTATGGCTTCGTTATCTTCGAATTGAGATATCCTTAAAAAATATATATATATATATAAACCAGCACACAGAACTAAAAAATAATCTCCACTAGAGACCATAAATTTTTTTTTTCCAACATAGAACACCATAATATCAGCAGTCAATCTTTACCACAAAACCAAAAGCTCGAAAATATATATATAACCTTTCTGGTGCCTCTTTTTTCCATATGGTAGTACCTCTTTCCCTTTATCAGATTTGGTGAAAAAAGAACACAAGCTCACTGCTTTAAACTTTATGCATAGCACAGGAGGAGAAAGGGAGATTGGTGGTGGTGGTGGTGGACCGAGGTCGTCGTGGTGGTGATTGGGGGGTCGTCGGCTCTAGGGTTTCATCAAGGAGAGGAGACAAACGAAGAGGGAAAGAAAGAGAGGGGGTTGTTACCATTTTTTTTAGTTTGGCTGATTTAAATATATATTTATAGGCCGATAGTTTGAAAATTTTATAAACCGCAATAACGGTTCGGCCAATGGGTTAGGCTGTGAAATCGGTCGTTCTGGCCGAACCGAACCGTATATATTATAAATATATTTAGCATTTAATATACATAAAAAGTTGGGTTAGACATTTCTGGATGTAGACGTTTCTGGACGTGGTGCTAGTTATTTTTTACGTGGTTCTAGTGTTATGAGACGTGGTGGACTGTCTTTGTGAAAAAAAAAAAAAGTTTAAATTCATATGAATGGATGTAGACGTTTATGAACATGGTTCTAGTTGTCTTTGACGTGGTGGGTTGTCTTTGTGAAAAAAATAGTTTAAATTTGCATGAATGAATGTAGACGTTTCTGGACATAGTGTTAGTTATTTTTGACGTGGTGTTAGTGTTATGAGGCGTAATATACTGTATTTGGAGAAAAAAATCAGTTTAAATTTACATAAATTGATGCAGACGTTTATGGACGCGGTTCTAGTTGTTTTTGACGTGGTGGGTTGTCTTTGTGAAAAAAATATCTTAAATTCATGAATGAATGTACACATTTATGGACTTGGTGCTAGTTATTTTTGACGTGGTGCTAGTGTTATAAGACGTGGTGGACTGTCTTTAGGGAAAAAATCAGTTTAAATTCACATGAATGGATGTAGACGTTTCTGGACGTGGTTCTAGTTGTTTTTGACGTGGTGGGTTGTCTTTGTGAAAAATTAGCTTAAATTCACATGAATGGATGTAGACGTTTCTGGATGTGGTCCTAGTTATTTTTGACGTGGTGCTACTGTTATGAGACGTGGTGGACTGTCTTTGGGGAAAAAAATAAATTTTAATTCATGTGAATTGATGTAGACGTTTATTGACGTAATTCTAGTTGTTTTTTATGTGGTGGGTTGTCTTTGTGAAAAAATAGCTTAAATTCACATAAATAGATGTAGACGTTTCTGGACGTGGTGTTAGTTATTTTTAACATGATGCTAGTGTTATGAGACTATATTAAACGAGTTAGGGCGGTCCCCGTTTAAAAAATTCCAAACTCAAAATCGCCCACCAAACCGTAGGGTTATTCGGTTACTCACCCAAATAACCCGTTCACCCGCATAAGCCAACTCACTTTCTTAAACGGTTGCAAGTCGGACGAGTTATGCAGGTTAAACCGTTTAATGAACAGCCCTATGTGAGAGGAGAAAGCAAAAATCATTTATTTCCCTAACAAATATATTCAGATAATTACAGGAATAAGGAAAAAGAATGGCCCGCATCTATATATCTCTTTCCCAAAATTACAAAAAAAAAAAACATTTATACGCCAGGGACGGGCTGCAGGCCCTATTTATTTGACGACGACAACTTTGCCGTTTTGACGCTTTCTACGACTCCCCAAATTTTACATTAAAATATGCATATTCAATTACGTAACCCAGAACTCTTCCCCTTTTTTAATCCCAACTCTTTTTCTTTCCCTCAGTTGATATTTCATAAATTGAATCATTAGTACTACTACTCTATAAAATTTTTAAAATTTTGTATTTATTAAAATATTATAAAAATTGAAAATTGAAATGATTGTGGGATATTTGCCGCGAGACGCAGCAGCAGCTCCTGTGGTGCTGCTGTTGGGTGTGTATTGGTGCAGAGACCAACTGTCCTCTGCTCCAAGAAGAATGCTTTAGGCATAGCTGATGAGTCGTACGTAGGCGGCCCACGCAACACACCTTGGACATATATTTTTTGGAGACCGTCAGATTATGTTTATGGGGATCCGCTTCCTATCCTCATTACAGAATTGTATGTACTACGTTGTTGTTCCTGTTGTACCTTCAGATATGCATCTTCTTCACGCTTCCACGTACGCTCGCTTTGCTTTTTTTGTACGAGTAAAATTATTAAATTTCAAATGCTACATAATTCTATTATGTAAAACATAAATATGGATAATATTATATTTAAGTTACAGAGATAATATTCTCGTACGTTGTAAATTACACGATTTAACTGTTTTTAAAGTTATTGTTTTTTTTTTTTAATTTATCGAATCTAAAGAATATCTCTGGTTTGTTATGATTAAAAAAAAAAAAAATTGTTATGATTTGTTATTGTTAGTATCTTACTGGTTTAGTGGACTTTGAAATTTGAGTAATGGTTAATATAGGTTATAGTTAAAATCGGGTTGAAGAAACCATTACTGACAAAAATAAGTTAATGGCAACGCATAAATTATATTCTATGGTAAATTACATTTATTTCCATGGTTATTTGGTCTAATTAGCTACGTCTATTTTTGAAAAATTCGAGTATTTTTTTTAATTAAAAAAATCCACTATCGCAAGTAAAAAAAAATACAATAACCAACTATAAATTATACCATCATTTAAAAAGTTTACATTATGTTTAGATAACATATTTTAATTATTATTAATTTTTATATAAAATATTTTAGATTGTGACTTAATAATCTTAAATAATTTTTTTCACTCAATTTTTTATACCATTATGTTTTTTTATATTTTTAATCGGACAAATGTAGAATGCTTGAGTGAACCAACAAAACCGAGTCCGTTTACGGTGGGCCTATAGGAGTATGATGAATTTTACTCCTACTGTAGTGCTATAGTGACGCGCTACAGTTTTTTTTTTTTTTTTTTTACGTACAACCTTTTTTTAAACAAAAAAAAAACTTTTTTTTAAATAATAATACAGTAGATATCATATCAACAGATTATAGATATCACATCAAAAATATAAAAGAAATCATACAATATAATTAAAACATACTTAACAAGGGAGATCATATAAGGATTATATAGACATCAGATCAGCGAATACTTGACATCAGATCAACAAATTATAGATATCAGATCAATAATGTAAAAGAAATCATACAATAGAACTAAAACATACTTAACAAGGAAGATCACATCATGATTATATAGACATCAGATCAGTAAATACTTGACATCAGATCAACAGACTATAGATATCAGATCAAAAATATAAAAAAAATCATACAATAGAACTAAATAATACTTAACAAGGGAGATCACATCAGAATTATAGACATCAGATCAACATACTATAGATATCAGATCAAAAATATAAAAGAAATCATACAGTAGAACTAAAACATAATTAACAAGGGAGATCACATCAAGATTATATAGACATCAGATCAGAGAATACTAGACATCAAATCATCAGACTATAGATATCAGATAAAGAATATAAAAAAATCATACAATAGAACTAAAACATACTTAAAAAAATATTTTTTTTATAAAATTCAAAAACATTAAAAAAAATACTGAATTGTTTAGAAAAAAATGGACGAAAAAAAGTCTCAAGAAGGAAGACAAAAAAATAAAATAAAAAAATAGCCAATAATTGCATGGTGGTATAGGACCACCATATAACCATATAAATTACCAATAAAACCCATCACACAATTTTACATTTTTAAAAAATTATATCTGAAAAATGTCTTTAATGAATATGTGGATTTATTTTTTGGTGCGTCTTTTTTCTTTTAATTTCAATTTTTTTTTAATAACAAATTTTGGTTCATTGACTAAATTTTGTTAAAAATATCTCTAAATATGAGATTTAATTTACATTTTTTTTTAAAATTTATAAAAAATTATTGCCGCTGACTATGTTTTTGGGTTGTAAATTGAATCTATGCCGTCCGAAATTAGGCCTTCATCAAAGCCCAAAGGGCATATCCATCGGATTCTATACCCAAAGTTATTCAACTGGGCTTGTCTCTCCTCGAGGTCTTTCTTCCATTGTCTTCTTCGTTCTCATTCGGCCGCAGTGCGGATTCCAATCCCAACTGAAGTTGCAGGTGCCAATTCCTGCTTTTTGTTGATGCTACAGTGTAATTTGTCCCGCTATTGCACGTTAACAATAATGCTTAAGTCTCTGTTTTTATCTTATTTTTTTCCCGCAGATTCTGACTGAAGGGGCGTGGGAGGAGCTTAAAAAAACCCTAGGTACGACGAATCGATCCCTGCAGCTCTCTGGAAGGTTGAAATTGATTTTCTGCAACATTCTTAACTTCGGTATGGTCTTAGTTTTTTATGCTTGCAGAATTACATTTTAATCACTGGGTTTTAGAGATTGGAGTTGGATTCGCAGTTGGGATTAATTAATCCTGTATTGAGTGAGCTCTGTGTATATGGTATTTATTCCGTGAAAGGGTGTATAAATGGGACTATGTTGTGGGCGGTGAAGATTTGAAATTTCTCAATGAAATGTTGGATAAATGTGGTTGAAGCTTGTGTGTAATCGAGAGTTTTATTCTATATATTTTTCATGGGGTTTTTTCAAGTAAGTTCAAGTTTGCGGAGCTTCTGTTATTGTAATCCATGTGGTAAATAGGCCTCGGTTTCTCGTTTCTGGGAGTGAAATCTGTATTAGGTTTTAATGAGTTTCCTTGTATCATGTGGAGGTTTCTTTATGATGTGGTAAAACTTGTTCTTGGGTTGTTTAGAGTACTCTGAACTAACTGACATCTATTATCATCGCATATTTTTTGTTTAAAATTTTATCTTTCTTCAGCTTTATGAGCGTTAAATTTCTTTGAGTATCAATTAAAAACTGAACACCCGCGTGAAACATTTTGCATCCTTGTTTTCAATCACGGAGCTTCAAATTAACAGCTCGTTTTTTTGTAGAAAAAAAATTATGGAAACACCAGTCATGATAATTCCGCAATCTAATTTAACTGGTTTCTGGTTTATTGTTCATCTGTTCTTTTTGCTGTGCATGTTGGTCTAAATTTATGAAAGAACAAGAAGAAAGAAATTAAGACACCCTTGACCCCAAATGTTGAGTCAATTAAGCTCTGAGGGTCACTTTACATGTTTTCCCGGGTCAAATTGTTCCGTGGTTACATAGAAATATGAAAAGGGTAAATGCATTAATATGTAAACTTTTACCTCATCTCGTGACAGAAATGCTTTGTTTATGATAGATATCAAGCGCTTGGACAAATATGAGCTTTGGAATCATACATAGGGATGTAGAATGGGAATGGGAGGAGTCAGGGTGGAGTTTTGGGTATTTATGTAAAATTGGAGGTCTTGCTCAATCTCAGAAGAGCTATACCACTGCAAAAAAATTTGAGAGGATGAGGAGACAAAATTTATTTCGAATATATTATTGCTTTGGAGCTTCTTGGAGCATATGAGCAATGGAGCTTGTGGAGCATCGCTCACCGCAAGGATTGCTCTCTTGGTTTGCTTCATAGTTTTTTTGTTCTGATTTGTTTCTTTTGTCAAGTTGAGTACATGATGATAACAACACTAGAAATTGAACTTGTATGTTTTGGAAACCGTGCCAGTGTAGATCTTTTAATACCCACGCGAGTTCTGACATTTTATATGCAGCATTGCAGCTGAGACCTGATTACTGTCTACCTTTTTCTGGGAGTTGAAATGAGTGGCCGTTTCTCTCGCACAATCTATGTTGGCAACCTTCCTTCTGACATAAAAGAATGGGAAGTTGAGGATCTGTTCTACAAGGTTTGAGTTGCCTTTGTTTTGTTGACCAATAGCTTTATTTTTGTCATTCTGTGTTATCATAGAAATGTTGTTTGAAGTGCTTTCTGTATAACCTCTTTCGCCAGATGTCAGTGACCCAAAATTGTCTCTTGTCCTTCCATTTGGAGATTACTATTATTTTCTTTGTGTCAATTGCATGTTATGGGATTTGAGTTTAATTTATTTACGTGTTGATATATCAGAAAAAGTCTTAACAACCTTAGCAGACCACTTGAGTTGAATTGAATAGAAGCTTTGGTTGTAAATTCTGGACTGTTCTATAATGCCTAGATAGAGTTTACAGTTCTGGGAGCCAGTTCACTTTGCTGCTCTCGCCTAGCCGTCTGGTTAAAGCCACCAACTATTAAATCAGAATTTGGTTTTTTTGAGTCAGAACTACCTGTCATTTATATTTTTCCATTGAGAATCATTGATTAACTTAATAGAATGCAGAGTTCTGTCTAACTTACAACTTACTATTGTTATTTGTTATTTTTGTTCTGTTATGTTGCTGGGAAATTTGGGTTACAAACATGTTGGACCCCGTGGGAGGTGTTTCTATCCAAATTTATATTGCTACCCCTTTTCCCTCCAGTTTCTTGATCATCCCACTTCTGATGCATTACGCTTATTTTGCTTGAACATTCATGGGGCTTCATTTGTGCTTATCTTTTAGTATTGGTTGAAAATTGTTTGTCATTTCCTTTCAATTCATAAAGATTCACCTACTGTTTCTTCAATGACATATTTCCCACCTATTTTGTTGTTTTTGCAGTATGGCCGTATATTGGACATCGAATTGAAGATTCCCCCTCGCCCGCCTTGCTATTGTTTTGTGGAGGTATGTATAATTTTCATGTTTTCCTTTATGGATCTTATTTCGTTTCTATAAATTTTAAAGCCATTTTGAGTAGATTTCTGACATTTTCGAAAATGGTTGTTGCTGTAGTTTGAGAATGCTCGTGATGCTGAGGATGCTATTAGGGGTAGAGATGGATATAATTTTGATGGTTGTAGGTTGAGGGTAAGTGGAGCTTAGAGTTTTCAGTATCTTTGAGGAAGTTCATTTGTATTCTTACAGTTGATTCATGATGGTATCATTATAGGTTGAGCTTGCACACGGGGGCAGAGGACCATCATCTTCAAGTGATCGGCGCAGCGGCTATGGTGGTAGCAGTGGGGGTGGCAGTGGTGGTGGTGGTGGTGGAGGTAGTGGCCGTTATGGTATTTCTCGCCACTCTGAATTTCGAGGTATGGTCAAACATCTGCATTGATGGTTTTGGTTGCATGATGTTTTTCGATCATTTTGTGCTCTTGAATGTGCTTATACGTGTGTTTTGTATTCAGTTGTTGTTCGTGGGCTTCCTTCTTCTGCTTCTTGGCAAGATTTGAAGGTGGGAAAGACACCTTACTTGTTGATGTGTATTTTTTGTTTTTTTTGAAAAGCCATATAACAACCTTACTTGGAATTTGTTCAGGATCATATGCGCAAAGCTGGGGATGTTTGTTTTGCAGAAGTTTCACGTGATGGCGAGGGTACTACTGTATATGCCATTGGAATTTGTATCGTGTATGCTCAACAAGATTGATATCTTATTTATATTTGTTGGTTGCAGGAACTTTTGGCTTGGTTGATTACACTAACTATGATGACATGAAATATGCCGTAAGTTGGTCTGAGGATCATTGCTTTTTTATGGCTTTCATGAAATGAGTGACTAATGTGCGTTTATCTGATTCAGATTCGGAAACTTGATGACAGTGAGTTTAGAAACCCTTGGACAAAGACTTATATCAGGGTATGTATTATAGTATATTGCAAAGAAAAAAATACTTGCATATCATTGAATTCTGGTTATTTCCTCTTATTAGCATGTGATGTTTGGTTCATCCCCTTTCACCATATATAGGTTAAGGAATACAAAGGCAGTCCTTCACGAAGCCGAAGTAGGAGCCGCAGTAGAAGCAGATCCCCTAGAAAGAACAAGAGGTAAGAATTAGAATGAATATGGTTGATATGCTGTGTTGAATTCCTGCATATCTAATGTACAATGCTTGCATCATCTGCAGCAAATCACCAGAGCGATCCGTTTCTAGATCACGCTCCAAGTCTAGGTCAGCTTCCCCTGTAAAGTCATCGAGGTTTGTGGATTGGGTTAGACTAGTCTTGGTATTCTATAATTATTCACGAGTTTTATCTTTGATTGACATGCTGGTGTTTGCAGAGCTAAATCGAGGTCTAGGTCTGCATCTCCCGGCCAGGTAAGGACCAGTCAAAGATTGAAAAATGGTGAGCTTTTATCTCTGAACTAGTTTGACGGTGGGTTGGTGGTTTTCAGGCGGGGTCTGGCAGTCCGTGATTCAGTTGCAAGTGGTATTATCAATCTTCCTTGTGAGTGGGGGAGGAGTGCATATGGCATTCATCAAGTGGAGCTGGAAACCTGAGGTTGCCATTCATGTGTGAAATTTTATATGTGTTCTTTTTTAAAAATTGGCGTCATTGTTGTAGTGAAAGTGTTATGGTAGGTCGTCGTGTTTTTATTTTTGTTTTTTTCCAACAAATCCAAATATTTGATGCTCAGAAATGGGGACTTGAGATTGTTATTAGAAATGGGGAATTTGTTTAAAATTTGTTGGTTGTTTTGGATCTCAATCTAGCAACGTTACTGTTGGATTGATATAGGTCTACTTTGCGAGATTGGTGGAGTATTGAGTCTGAGTCCACTATGTCATCTCTCGTTTATTTCACCCTCCTCCTACATTTGTATTGTACCAATTCGTTTGTCTACTTCTCCATCATCCATCTCTCTCTCTCTCTCTCTCTCTCTCTCATCTTCCATCGGTCCCTTCTCATCTTATTGGATGGTAATCATTTTGATTTTAGTTTCTTAATGATATTCGTTAGATTGTATAAAGTTTACCCTAGTGCATATTAAGTTGACTATTCTATAAACTCTATCCAGTGTTAAATGCACAGGCCTATAAACTCATGAGCTGACTCGTGATTTGAAAGAAAGACGAGTGGTGGGTTACCTTGAAAGCTTGGATGGAGATCTTCCAAACATGTCCCCGGAATAACCTTTTAAAATTTCACATTTATAAGTTGGGTAAGTTTCGTGTTTTTTTTTTTAAAAAAAAAATTTAAAAAATTAAGGTTCAAAAGAGATAAAAGAGTTTTGATATTGAATGGGTTACAAATCCATAATAGAGTGTGGCTATAATGAACAAATTGATTATTTTCATGCATAAAAAAACTAAATTATCTAATAAAAATTATTGAAAACCTCCTTCATTTCTTTCTTTTCTATATATATATATATATATATATATATTAATATAGTACCAGAAGTCACTAACGCCTCTTCAAACGCAAAATCTCTGTATAAAATTCGCAGACGTTATTTTGAAGCGGATTTATCTTTCGGCATTTGTGTTCGTTGTTTACCAGCCCATTTGTTTTACTGTGTTTGTCACTGAGCCCATTTTCAAGCCCGTAAACTCGCAAATAGGCCTTCTTTCGAAACACCAACCCATCCCGATATTACAGATTGCGAACCCTAATTTGGTACCCTATAAATTCGCTCGTCTTGTGGACCGCGCCTACTCCATTAACGAATCAGCAGCAGCAGCATCAGAGCATCAACAATCTAAACCTCTTCTTCGTCCAGGTATGCGATCTTCTTTGTCTCAGTTCATGCTTATTATTCCCTTCATTGTTATTGTTCTTAAAATAGTTTATTCGAATTGTTGTAGTTTTCTTAATCTAAAGATGTCGATCGGAGAACTTGGATGCTCCTACGCCGCTTTGATCCTCCACGACGATGGCATTTCGATCACTGTCAGTATTATGCTTTTTATTTCGGCCTTTTTTTTTATTTTTTTTTCCTGCTGTTTTGTTAGATTGATTTGTTGGCTATATTGAATTGTTTTACAGGCCGAGAAGATTTCCACCTTGTTGAAGGCCGCTAATTTGACTGTGGAATCATACTGGCCCAGCCTCTTTGCCAAGCTCTGTGAAAAGAGAAACGTTGATGATCTTATCTTGAACGTTGGCTCTGGCGGTGGTGGTGCTGCCGTCGCTGTTGCAGCTACCGGAGCTGGCGGTGGCGCTGCCCCAGCCGCCGCAGCTGCTCCAGCTGTCGAGGAGAAGAAGGTGCGGCACCTCTCTCCTTTTCCTTTCTTGAGTTTTTCTTAAGAAATTAATGAGTTCTGATTATATTTTCCCTTGTTTTGTCAGGAGGAGAAGGAAGAGAGTGATGATGACATGGGATTCAGCTTATTTGATTAGGCGTGGAGTTCCTTTGTGGAAGAGTCTCTATGTTATCCTTTTAGAAAAAAGAATTAGGAGCGTCCCTTGGCAGTGGTTAGAGATTTTTGTTCTGATTTGAAAGAGTGTTATCTTTAATACTCAATGATTCAAGTTCATATTTTGATAGTTATGCTATGAAGGTGTTTAAAGATTTTTTTGTTCATTTTGATATCAGTTTTCTTACTTTTCGTTGGTAATATTTGCTATTTGCTATAATACTTCAGTTATCCTTCCTATCCAATGACTTGTTTGCAGCTTGTTAATCTAAATGCCATATGCCTCAAATGAATTGTATAGCTGTCATGCGATTCAAATGCCTATCAATTCCATTTTGTTTCTGTTTTGCTGTGCTCTGTTATTGAAGATAGGTGTTCTTATCTACCAAACAACCCATGTAAAAAAGGATCTCTTATTGTTGGGTTGTTGTTCATATTAAAGGAAAATCTTGTTTATTCTGCTATCTGCTCCTACATTGGCTACTAGCAGACTTGTCCATATGTGGATGATTCCAATCTTGTGCTAATGATTACTATCACACCTCCTCGGTATACCTCTTGCTGTCCAACCTGTTGTTTCCTTTCACCTCTCAATGCATGTATCAATGACATGAGACACAGGAATGTAGTAACTCTAGCTTTTGACAATGCAAATCTTGTTTTTACTGCTCCTGAGAATAGGCCTAGTGAAGTAGAAGAAGTCTTTGAATGGTGGGGTCCCTCTGGTGTCATATGTTTGCTGAGAATGCCCATCAATCTTTTGTTCTTAGCTTTGAGTGCGCTTTGAGAGAGTGAAGGAAGTAAGCCGACCTTGTGTTAGTATTAAGGTTACTCCATTCTTCTATTATGATGGCTATTTTGTTTCATGCTGTAGTGACTTTAGTTCTTCCAACTATACGGCTGACGACTTGGTTCATTAGATACTTAGAAAGTCTTTTTCCTTTTAAGTGGGATTCCCAGTTATCCTGTAGCTTCTGCCAGTGGAAGTGCATGGAGGAAAAGGACTCCTTTTGCCAATCTTTTTTGATTTTGTATTTTGTTCCCATATGACAAATATATAGGGCCTCCTTTTGTGCAAGAGTAGTTTTTCCCTACTCCGCTGGCCGCGTAATTATGGGGTAGGGAGAGCGTTTTCACTCTTGAAAGGGTGTGTAGTTTGGGGAGTCGCCAACTCCAAGTGCTGTAGCCCTTGGTGCAGTGGGAAAGAGAGAGAGCTAGAGCTAGAGCTAAAGCTAGAGCCGAGATTAATTTGATAAACCGCAATATTGCGGGCTGGAAGAGGGAACCTGTCCTTGAGCCTGGTGAACTGCATCGTCTATAGAAATATGGAACGACTCAAGAGAAAGGACGAGTATAAGGAGTGAGTTTGTTGGTACCTTTTGGATTTGGGCGCTTGAAACCACACCAGATTCGCATTCGCAGAGAAGTTTTGGGTTCGATGACGGGCCCAATCTTTATACTCAGGTGGAGACTGAAGGGGTTGGGAGTTATTTGGGTTTGTTTGGATGAAACATGAATGGTCATTTACAAGCACAGCTATTGAATTAGTCCATTCTTGTAAAACAATAATCTTACCACATGGCTTTTTGGTATTGCTTCCTTAATGTTGGTAGCTACTGGCTAAGAAGAAAGGACATGGTGACATGGGTATTTGAATTGAATTTACGGATTGTTCCTAACTTGAGCTAAATAAAAGTTAAGATTATGGTTTTCAGAGAAGTGGGCTCGGGTGGGTAGCATTGGGACTGAGAGTTTAGATGTTAGGCTGGAAAGAGACAGGGGGGACGGCTGGTTTGACTGCAATTGAGTCAGGGAAGGGTCCAAGTCCCACAACACCGCCGACTTGGTCGTGGCCGCCTTAGTGGTGTGTTTGGTCAACGCGATATGATCATTTGAACTCCGTAGACTGCGGTTGATTCTCATGAAGTAGGCAATTAGGGGTTACGTGGTCGGAGAACTATTTACATTTAAGATAAGGAAAAGGAAACATTAAAAAAAAAAAAAAAAAAAAAAAAAAGGCAAGACACGTTTAGTTTGCGTAGTTGCTTGGAGCGATTTCTGGAGGCAGACAAACCAAACCCACTTGTCCAGTTGCCACGCGGATTTCCAGTCAAAAACCCAAATCATAAAAGGAAACTTGCAATTCCTTTCTTCCTTACTTCCCACATTCAACCAACCAGGCAACTTCCAGAATTTTCTTCCTCCCTATATAAACAACACCCTCCTTCCCTCCCCTTCCATACCCTACTCACAAAAGCAAACAAGTATTCAAAGTTAGTTGAGACCAACTTCTTCTTCTTCTTCTTATTCTCTCTAGTCGCCGGAGTTGTTAGTGCCCTTTTTGTTCTGATTCATCGTTCAAATTCAGTCATGTCGATGTCTTTATTCAGTTCTTTTGACGCCATTCTTGCCGAGAGATTCGGCCAGAAGGTCCTCCTGTCCTGGCCATCTGCTCCCGCTTCTCCTAAAATTTCCAAAGGTCAAGCCCCGTCTTCTTCTTCTTCAAGTAATATGGGCGGCGGCGCCGCGAAGGGGAATACCTCGTCACAGCCCAAGAAGGCGGCCCAAGAACAAGATGAGCAACAGCAACAACGGATCAAGACTCAGAGGAGGCCTAGGTTTGCTGTGGAATTGGACGGGGTTCATTGTTTTGAAACAATCATCCCTTACTGATAAATCAAATCATCGTGATCAAGAATTTACTAGTATCTCATTCTTCCCCAGATTCGTTGTAAAGATAATTCGATACTTACTATATTCATTCTGTTTTTCCTACATACATATGAGACTAATGATCATACAACTACCATTAAAGCTTCATCAAATTTCAGACATGAAGACATATTCGGTCCCTAAATCCCAAATTTTATCTGTATTTATTTATTTATTTATTTTAAACATAACACATACGTAAATCTTACGTAATAATCAAAGCCAGAGCCAAATACAGTCTCCATAAAGTTTCAAAGAGAAGAATATCTGGTTTGCTGGCATGATTCCCAACTTTGTATTTGGCAATTTGCCAGCCCAGAATCTAATCTTTCTTCCTTGTATGATTGTGCTTGCTTCACTACAGGCCAATCCTTGTTTCATCCCACTCAAAAAGAAATTGATGTTGCTTTAGGTTTGTAAACAACATATCAAACCTGCCTCAGAATCTATTACATTTATCCTCAGAATTCTTCCCCATATCAGCCTACAATGAGCGTAACCGAAAATTAAGGAAAGACAAACAACATTATACCAGGAGAAACAAGAAGAGAGACTTAAGTTGACAACTGCTCAATTGTACAACAGTACGCAAAACTTGTTATTAAGTACTAGTTGTAGTTATTACATCCCTATTATGTCCTCGGACAGGCACTTCTTCCCACGTTTGCAAACCTTTTGGCAACACCAAATATGATTGCCTTGGTGAACAGCCCATGATCAAGACTACAAGCCACGGCAACCACCCCACTAATTAACACTAGTTTGGGTATGTTAATACCCTTACTATTAGGCTTTTCAGCTGATTCAACCATTCCTACAGTTTTTGATGACTCTTCATCATCACTATCTAAGGACTTTAGGTACTCTGGATTGATTTTCGTGTTAATCTGAGCCATGAATGCTGGATTCGACAACGGCGCCCCTGCTGACCTTGTTCTCTGATATGATCGGAACCCGCGTTCTATCTTTCTGACTGTTCCCCACATACCCTGCCGCACTCCAAACTTCGCGATCTCCCATGGTATGCCCATGTCTTCGTGATGGAAGAGGATCACCTCACATGCACTTAGCTGCCCTTTCTCCTTCCTTGATTCAACTGTGATGTAAATCACTCAAGTTGTCAACAAAAAACGAACTTTTTCTAGTAGTATATGTAGGATGCTTTTATGAATGAGCATTGAAGAAAGTTGTCTCGGTTCATAAACAAAGTGCTGAATATACACACTATTTCAACCCAAACAACAACAGATACAGATTTTGTGTCCAAGTGGTGTATGCATGTATAATCATGAGATGAAATTTTACAAATGACAAACTACAAGGAACAACATTTACCTGCTTGGATATACCAACTTGAATAATAGAGGTCGACACGTCTTGGATTGTCCCGCCGTGGAAAGGAATCGTTTGGTACTCCCTGAAGAGTGCATGAATCAAAGTATGAGTCAAAAAAACCATCACAGAAACAAGAAACTATAGCGACTAGAAGAACAGCTGATCCGAGAAGTTAGACCCAACCAAGAAATAACTACTTCGATTGAAACTTATCAGAATTCACTGTGTTACAACTACTAGTAACCAACCCTCACACCCTTCTGCATCTCCCAGAATTAAAGATTTCTGATACATAACGTTCCTATATCCCCGTGACAAAGCTCTTAGCATCCAATGTGAAGTCAGTTCGTAATGAGTCCATAGGCCCAAAGATCTTATTGATCAGACATTAAGTACTTGGTTTATAAATGTGGGATAATAATATTTCTAACGCTCTAAACAAATTCATCATTTAATAATTAGATCAACCTAGCTAATCTGTTCCAAAACACGAGCGCCAGAAGTCACAATCTTCTTCTGTTCCCAATCTTAGTACCTCACATATGTATGTCTCTTTCTAACAATAACTCAGCACACTTAGCAGCGTAGAGAAAAACCCTACAAAAAGGGGGGAAAAAAATCAACAGGTGAAAATTCCTCACAAACCTTAGTCACACAGTAATAAGATCTTCCTGATTCCCATATCCGTCTTCCAATTATGTACTCTCGATCACTGCAGAAGAACGGAAACTGCAAAAGGGAACTCCAGGAAAAGTAAGAACCAGCAATAAAAGTAACATACATGCGAAAATCACACAGAAGAGCTCTCTTCACCTTACGTATCCAGTGCACAATCATTGTGCCTGTGGTTGGGCACTCTTCCAGAGTTTCTGCATGCAGAAGCATATCGTCCCACTTAAATCGAAATTCATCATCCCAGAAGAAGTCCCTCAACAGTTCTGGCGTAGCATCTTCATACACTGTTCTGCTGCAATACTGAGGAGGACCAATCTGACAGAATTCACCACATCAGTCAGACCTCAAGTAGAACACCATAAGCAAAATCAGACCACAGTTAAACATTCTACAAGTAGCAATGGATTTCAGTCAAGAAAATCACAGAGGTAACATGTGCAAAATTCAATAGCAAGAAAAAAACAACACCTGAGGATCTCTCTGCCACGCTTGGTAGCTCATATCTGAGGTAGAACGTTCCATCATATGTTTCCAAGGAGGACCACCATCTTTCCTCTCAACTAGACGGCATAATTGTTTCATATCTTCATCTGTAACAGCTACAGATTCTTCCTTTCTAACTTGTAATGGACTGCACACAAAATGGCAACAAAATTGGATTTAACTCGATCAAAACCAGCACTTAAAGTCAGAAAACAGAAAAAGGAAGCGTCCTCTCAAACTTCAGAGCCAGTGTGGACAACATTTTACGTACCTTAGGACAGCTATTTACAGTTCAATTTTAGTTGTTAACGGTCAAACACAAAATGAAAATTTTGTATTCTTCAACATAATTGTAATCTCATATGCTAGTGATGACGGGAAATTGAGCTTTCAATTAAGTTATATCGATCAGGATTCAACAGAAAAGTCCGACTCAAAAACTACAACCATGAACATCAGAATGAAAAACTAACCTGGACTTGGTATTAACAGTGGGGGCCAGAGTAATTTGCTTCCTTTCCACCAAATCAACCGGTTTTGCAGTAGAAGAGCCAACAGTTGGGGCAGGAGTGGGAGTGGGACCAAAAGCTTCAATTCTAGAAGACAATGAACCAAAAGGGGAAGAAGGAGCTGAAAAATCGAATTTACAATTCCCCAAGCTAGCCCATCTGGGCTTCCATGCCCATCCAACAAGCATGCCCACAAGAAAAGCTATCCAGACAGGCCCCAATAGCACCACCATACCTAGAATCATTCCCCAGATTGTGGGTCTGCTAAGAATTTCCAAGAATTCATCCACTAAAACAGCCATGGTATATAACTCTTAGCTACATATATACATATAAAGCATATAAAACAATACACACCCGACCTTAAATTATACACAAAAATCAAAACTTTGAAAACGGAAAATATGTAATTATCTCCCGATTTCGAGACTATTATTAACCAGATAGCAAGAAACTCCACTAATGAGAATAACAGGTTCCTAAAGAAACCCACCCACCCCCCCAAAAAAAACCCAAACGAAAGAGGAGGTGGGAAACCGAAATAGAAAGATAAATACAGAGAGGAGAAAGATAAAAACTAAGAAAGATTATGTGAATGAAAACAAAAAGGAATGAATGGCTGCAATTGCAATGAAGTTTGTAGAGAATCAATCTGGGTCACTTTCTTGGTTTTATAAATAATTTGTTTTGGGTTTTTCCTCCATTGATCAACTCTCCCTCGAAAATTGGCTTCACAAAAAATTAACGAAGAAAATTAAAACCCTAAGTGAAAGCAAAAAATAGAAATCAAATAGCCGCCAAAAGTTGTAGCTGTGGTTCCCTTTTGTTCTGGAATTTTCCTGGCAATAATAAAATGGCATTTCTTTCCTTTTTCCTTCTCCCTCAAATTAGTTTTAATTATCTATGTCCTATAAAAATCATCATATTTATTAATATAATATTATTTTTTGAAGCATAATATAATATTATTTTAATTCAATAAATATAAATATTATTTTAAAATAAAAAAAATAATGAATTGAAATATTGGCTTCTCTCGTTTTCCACGTTGGTGTATTATGAATTATCGGGTCGGGTCGTTTTCCACGTTCCTCCGGTCCAAATGTGAACACCTGGTTTTTTTTTTTTAATAATTATTATTTTAAAAATAATTTGACGATATTTAATATTAGTTGTCCAAATACAACACCTTGTTGTGGACTTGAAAGTTTTAACTAACTGGCGAAGAAAAAGTCCAAGTTGGAGGAATTTCTTTTTGATTTTAGCAAAGGTGGTCAATTTTTAATATCGCCCACCATTTCATCCTTTATCTTTAACTTTATTTTTTTTAATGAAATATTCCATCTTCAATCCTTGTTCTCTTTATTATTATCCTCAAATATTCCAAATAATACTAATTTTGGATGTAAGAAGAAAGAATATTAAAATTATATGTTTGGTTTTTTTTTTTCCTAATTTTATTAACTTTGAATCTTGTGGATCGAGCACTACTCTTATGCAAGTATACCTTATAATATTTTTTTTTAATGAGAAAAGGATAATGATAAAATTAATAAAGCAGAGCCATAAATTTGCCTCATTTTTTTTTTTAACCAATATTGTTATATCATTTTATAAGAAATGTACGTGGCATTATATCTATAATTATAATATATGAGTGCGTTTGATACAAGACAAATACAATGAGACAATGACAAAATTTCGATTGTTACTCTTTTGATTATTAAATAAAATATAAAGTCAATCAAATTACTTTAATGAAGCGATCAAATTCCTTTAATGAAACAATCACATTCTTTTAATGAATATTTTGTTAATTTACCAATCAAATCAAATATAATCAAATTTATTTAATAATTATTGAGTTATAAAATTCTGATTGTGTTTTATTTTGATTGTTTGCATTAGAATCCTATAAGTATTGTGATATATTAGACATGATAATTTTTATTTTCAAATACAGTAGTATAAAAATTTAATGCTAAATTTATAAATTACTAAATATTTAGAAATAAATTTGTCATTAAAATATACTTTACCACCGTTCTTGCAATTTTTTTTTTAAAGCTCACTAATTTTCAAATCTTTCGGCAACAATCGCACCGGGCTAAGAAATAAAAATGATCTGCTCAGTACCGAGCTCCGGCGGGAAATCAACTTCCGGCTGGCTGGCCCGGCTCCGTTCTTCTAAAGGTTTCTCCTCCGGCACCGACGTCGATCTGGACCACTTTCTCGCTAACCACAACAACCGAAAGGACGAGCAAAATGACTCCGTTTCCCCAAAGGCTGTTATACCTCAAAGGGAAACAGCTTCCTCGCGTAGTGATCCCACTGAAGTACCAAATGCGAGTCAAGGGAAACACGTAAGGATTAACATTGTGGAAAATGTGCTAGCCCAGCTCTTCGTTATGGGGGACGACAATGGCTTCCCCAAATTGAAGAGCTCCCGCAAGCAACCAAACCCTAGGTTTTGTGGTTCTCTAAATTCTCCCGCTTTCAGCTGTATCAATAATAGTTACAATAATAGTGATGATGCTGCTGTTGGGTTGAGTAATGACCATCCTCCTGGGAGGAAAGAAGGTGCTTCAGCTTCGCCGGTCAGCAATGATGATAACAGAGCAGGAAGGGTAGGCTTAGTGAAGTTGGTTGAAAATATCAACTCCGGTGAAGAAGAGGAAGACGGCAAAGGTCAAAACTGGAATCTTGTTGGGTTTTCGAGAACTGAGGTCACGGTGATCGATACCAGCTTTGCCAAGTGGAAATTTGAAAAGTTGTTGTTTCGGAAGAAGAACGTCTGGAAAGCGCGGGATAAGAAGGGTAAGGCAGCTAATATCACCAAGAAGAAGAGGCGAAAACTGACGACTAGTGTGGTTGACGATGATGACAATGTTTGTGGTGGCCATCTTAAGAAGGCTAAGGTTTTAGATGGCCAATTTGGTTTTACTGGAAAAGGAAATGGAGGAGGAACATCAAAGGAAGTATGCTCATTGCTTTTACTATCTTCCGTTTTTGCTTTGTGTTCTTCGTAAGTTGTTTACATTGTCTCTCCCAAAATATTCCGTTTTTCAAAGATTTGAACTTGGACTAGTTTAAAAACCCATTTTGAGCAGGCTATTTGATGTGACTTAGTGAATATTAATGTTCTTGAAATTAATAGTACCTGTTTCCTTTCTCAATTCAATAAGGGAAAGTAGATATACTATAAACAAGTACTACTAGATTACTAGAATATGCAGGTATCAAATCTCTTAACATATCATCAATTACTGTTTTCTATTGAATCTTACCATGTTCAGCAACACCATAACCGATTTTCTGAAGATATCAACAGCTCCTTTCCCCACAACCCCACAAAGGAACTGTACTAATTGCTTTTCACTCTTTGATTCTTTTGGTTTTCGTTCTTTGTAATTACTTACATTCGTATGATTGGTGTTTTATTGCTTGTCTAGCTATGATTCTGTTATCTCAGTTCCATTTTCTTGAATCTCACTAGCTTCAAAGACGAATTGTTCAAGAATCTTTGCTGGAAAATGGAGATCTTTGTTAGCTTCAGCTGTTTTGTAGCATTAAGGTTATCTGTTTGATAGCTGCACCTCTCTGGCAATGCTTTATTTTTCTGTTGTCCTGTCTGTCTAGCATACAACCCCATTGAGGCATGCCTAGTAAACCTTGAGATTCTACTTGTCTTTATTATTGTTAACTGCAGTTTATAAATGAAAGTACTAGGATCCATGTCAGTGGCAATGTGGATACAGAAATGGGGAGATTTTGTTCAAACTTGCTAAACCATACTTGAGCTTATACTTTACTTGCTAAATCTTGTGCAGAAACTGACATTTGTTGTCTACTCGGTATGCATTTGTGAAATCACTTGCACCAGCATGATCTGGATCATTTTCTGTACACATTCCTTGATCAATATTTCCTGGCACCTCATACATCATGCATCCTCTTTGAACAGCAGGACATGTTTAGCTAATTGGACCCTCTTATGATGTTGTTGTAACTAACTTGGTAGGATTTGGGCCCCTATTTGTCACGAGGTTGTATAAATGTGCAGATACTTTAATGTAGCTGTGACTTATGGTAATTTTGTGTTTTGCAGGAATATAACCAGAGCAATGCATCACAAACAACCAACACACTGACATCTGATAACTTTGGCAAGTATGTTAAAAAGAAGAAAGCATCATTGTAAGAGACACGATGATCAAAACCTGTTTCTTGTTGTCATAGATTCATCATATCCTTGACTAACTTCACTAACTTATATTCTAATGGCCAGAAATTTGGAGAAAGGGGGCTCGTCAGTTTTTCTCATAAAAAGCATACCTGCAAATAAGAAAGGTGGTACAAACAATCCAAAACATTGTACAAAATCAACTCAAAAGCCACTGAAGGTGTAATGCACGAGTTTGGTATGTCTGCTGTTGAAGCTCCTGGTCCTTTGGGTATGATCTATACCTTCTTTTATCCCCCAAAAAAATGAAGATAAATGGTGTCCAGAAACGATTTCCCATTTGATTGGGGATGATGGAGCCATGCCCTTGATTAGAAGTGGAGTACATATAGCATTTATGAAGTATCTTCTTGATGTATCTGGGATCTTTGCTCCCTGATGGCTATGCTGACCGGCCTTCAGATCGAACCAGTCTGTTGGCCTCGATGTTGAAGCTTCTTGTTTCATTCAAGATTGCCTGGTATTGTTTTTGATACACGTATTTGTACCAATATTATGTTCAGGTTAGTATCATTTTTAAAGGCTGATAGAATGCCAAAATGGTACTATATATATACAATGAAGGGTAATTGTACAAGTTTGAATGCAATGGTACTGTTTTAAATGATACATATCGGAGCTTTTGGGCTTTCCACTTTTCAACAAATGTAATATTTGGTAGTCCGCGGATCTTATGGGCCTGTATAGCAAGCTTCTCATTCACATGGGCCTGTTTAACTTTGAGTAATATTGGGTCTTTCATTTCTGCTTTCCATAAAAAGTGCATCTTTTTCCGCCTGGAAAAACAGATTAAGAGAAAATGTCACTTCTCCTGTATGCAGTTTGCTGAGACGGAATCCCAGAGGAGCAGAGTAATGGCTTCTCTCTTCAGTCTTGACCTGGGCAGTGGCAACATAGAAAAAACTGTTTAGTCACTGCAATTGGAATAGCCTCTACACCACTACCCAAAGTGACGCCATGGCTGAGCTGCTTACCATACTCACCCACCCCGTCTTTCCTCTTCATCGTTGCTGCTATTGTCGGCCACTGAACCCACCAGCAGCTGTGCCATTCGTATCATTACCTTTAAAGGGCTGCTGCTTCTCTTCCCCGAGATTCACCATTTTCACCACAAATGGCAGAGGCTACCTGTTCCCTCAATGCACCAACCCCAGCGACAGTCTCCATTGCAGCGTTGACGACTCTGGCTGCAGCGTTTTCATTGACCCGGGTAAGCGTCTGTGTTTGTTGCTCTTTCAATCGGCCATTTCTCGAATAGGTTTTGTCCGTGTTGTTGTTAATAGTTGTTCTCGTCCCAATTTCACAGATGCGAGTTTACTTTCGCTCTTTCAAGAAGTGGGATTCGATGTGAGATCTGTAGAAACGTTGTTGGACAGAAACCCAGAACTCAGGTTCACGCCTTTCGAAGATATTCATGAGAGGTTACGTTCTTTACAAGCTCTGGGAGTTAGCGGGGTTGCTTTGTATCGAGTAATAGTTAAAGGTTCTCAAGTTTTAACTGCTCCAGAAATGTTTTCTTTACTATCCTGTTTGCTTAATAGTGACGATGATTTGGGTTTACGAGGGAAAGTTGAGCCTGCACAGATTGAGCGTCTTTTGAGTGCAACTGCACCAGGCTTTTTTCTAGGATTTGGTGATAAAGTAAGATTGCTACGCCACCATGGGATTCCCCTGGAAAAGCTTGCTCAGGTTCTTAACAAAGTCAACTTGGCCAAGGCTATATGCCTCAAGTCAGTTCAAGAAATTGATCGAATGTTTGGTTTCCTCAACCGTTTCGGTGGGGTTGATTTAATCCTCAAGCGTCCTGCGATCCTGAACTATGATTTGGACTCTCAACTGATGCCAAGAATTGGTTTCCTGTTAGAGTTGAGCAGCGGCGATGAGGACGCGACTGCCACCGTGCTGCGTAAGCTTCCGTTTCTCGTGGCTTACAGTGTTGATCACCTGAGTGGTCACGTCGAGTTCCTGAAATCATTCGCCGGGTTAACTGAGAGTGAAATATTCAGGATTGTCCTGGTTTATCCCAATCTGTTCAGTGCGAGCAGGACAAGGAAATTGCACCCCAGGATTGATTTCCTGAAACAATGTGGCCTGAGTTCCCAGGAAATATTCAGGTTCTTGACCAAAGCACCTCTTTTTATTGCCCTGTCTTTCGAGGAGAATATCGCTCCCAAGTTGGTTTTCTTGGTGAAAATTGGTTATAAGAATCGAACCAAAGAATTAGCTACGGCAATGGGTGCTGTCACACGAACCAGCTGCAAGAACTTGCAACGGGTCATTTGGGTTTTCTTGGACCATGGATTAACTTGTGAAGATATCTTGGAGATGAGCAAGAAGCATCCTCAGATATTGCAGTATAACCCCAAATCCCTGGAGGAGAAACTCAACTACTTGATCGAGGAGATGGGTCGTGGAGTAAAAGAACTACTGGCTTTTCCTGCATTCCTTGGTTATAAACTTGATAGCAGGATTAAACACAGATATGAAGTTAGGAAGAAGATTTTAGGTGAAGGAATGTCCCTCAACAAGTTATTAAGCGTTTCAGCAGCAAGTTTCTCAACTAAAAACAAATGTTTGGCAGACTGAAATTTTGATCCAGACCTGATTCATAAGCAGCAGCCACAGATGAAAACGAAATTCCTTCGCGATGGAGATGGTCACTCTTTGGTAAGCAAATGCACTTTCTTCTTTCCAAATTTGAACATCAGGAAGCTATACCTGCTACTGTACTTCATTTATGCACCATCTGGGAATGTGTAGGAAAATAAGAAAGAATCCATGCATGTAGATTATAGTGGCTATACATCTTCTTATGATCCTCCCTAAAACATTGTACCAGGGTTCTGGAAGTGTACATAGTTGAAATACAATGAGATATAATCAGCTTCACAATTTTCTGTTTCATGCTTTTGGTATCTTGATCCTTTTCTGCTATACTACTAAATTGAAACATTTTTCTGCAATTATCACATAAGCAGATCTAACAAGCTAAAGCTACAGAACTCTGTTGATCAGCAGAATTATGAAAAACTGATATTCACAACATTATCATCCTTTAATCCCTTTTTCAGCAACAGACAAAATAGTATGCTGAATCTATCTCACAATACAGGAACAGGAGCCTAGCTCAGAGATTCTTTAACTCTCTATACAAGATCACCTTACAAAGCTCTCTGTTCTATTGCCTCGCGAATCAACTCCTACAGGTTATGATCATACGCTCACACTCCTCTTAAACAACATGCCTTTCGTGCCATTTTTCATCGTTGAGCCAAAACTTAATACTGAAAATGCAACAATTCTGCATGCAAGGTCAACTCATATGGCTTGTTCAAGTGTCACTGGCTCCAGTTTTTCTGATTTACCATTCCCCCTGGGAATGATAACTCCATATCCTCCCGATCTTCTTTTGTACACTATGTTAATCTCACCTGCAACAAGGCCGTGATGAAACAATCAACTACTAGAACTTCAACAAAATAGTTCAAAGTTGAATGGAAATAGATAAAAAGAACCCTCATATTCCTTACCAGTTTCCTCATTCCGAAAACCATAGAAATCATGATCTACATTTTCTAGCTGCTCAATGGCTTCCCTTAGAGTCAAAGGTGGCATTTCGAAGTATTTTGTGCGAACGATCTGGAAACCAGCTCTTAAGAGTGAGATTTCAGGGAAGATGGGAGTTTATAATGCAGGTAATTACAAAACAATCAACAACACTTAAAAGCTTAACCTGGTTACTCAACTTCACCTTCAATTAACTTACCAAATCAGCAAACCTCTAAATAATCATCAGATAGGAGGGAAAGATTCCACGTATGAACTTTTGTGTTGCACCTTTAGTGAATGTATGTGTATCTAACTAGTTTTCTTAGTTTAGCAATGTCACTTAAAAGATTGAATCAAGATCTCAACAAAGATAGCTTAAGGATTATGAAGCACATGGATTCTTCGATTAAAAGCTGACTTGACTACTATTGGTTGATCACTGTCGAACATATAGCGCATCACAAGGATAGCTTCTTTCCCAACTTTATACTCTAATTTAGACTACAAGATAACTTAAAAACATAATTGTTCAGGGAGAAATATGATGGGAAAGATACCTAAAGGCCAAACATGCCTAAACAGCCGAACACTGGTAACACTAGCAATAGGTGAGCCCCCTCTATCTCACAAGTGAGAACCCCAAAAGTGCCAAACCAAATGGAGAGCAGGATATAAAGAAATTCATAAGCTAAGGCAGGTTTGTCAAATATGACTGCTAAGGATTGCCATTTGTGAGTGTGAAACTATAGCAAGCTTTAAGGGGGTTAGATCAAACTATGCTTTAGCTGATGACAACGTTTTTCTAAATGACAGTAAAGGAATACCAAAAGCATGTCAGCTGTTGAAGTTAAGCTAATCAGCAAGCAAAGACAAGGAAATAAATTGAAAGACTGCCCGCCAAACTAGCCTCGTTGGCAATGTCAACTTCTTTATCTTCTTCTTCTTCAGAAGCTGTCTCTAACTTTTCTTCCACAGCTTCTGGATCAACTGCTAAGATGCCAGATTCTCTGTAGGTAAGCCTATTGAAGCCTTTCATATGACGACCGTGGTCAGAATCTTTTTCTTTAATCTTCCTCAGTTTCCTCTGGATGATTGATGCCACCAAGTCAATGCTTGCATACATACTCTCTGCATCTTCCTCAGCCCGAACCACACCATGCTTCTTGGTAAACAAAGTTACCTGCAAAAGAATTTTTTAAAAAAATTGAATCTTTGGCAAAGAAAACCATGCTAGACATGAGAACAAAATTAGGAGATCGATAGAGAAATGACATTCATAGCGATCAATGTGCCAGTTACATGGTGGAAGAAGAAGATTACAGGATAACTAGAGCGACTGATTAGTGAAGAAGATTTACTAAATAATGGGAGGGTATTAATTCTAGATCAGTCAAATTCAGACTATAAGAATCCTCAAATCTAGTGGATAATGGGAAAGCATACCTCACATCTGCGAATTTTGGGGCCTTTACCAAATTCTCCACCTCGGACAGACAACCAAACATCAACCTCCCGGACCAGATGGCTATGCTTTTGTACAGCCTTACCCAACTTCTCTTCCACGTGCTCCTTCACTGCTGCCGACAACTATTGACGAAATTTTAAAAAAGAAAAAAAAAGGTTAAAGAACCCACAATCAAACAACTGATGAATATTCCCCAATTCGGCCACAGGAAACCAAACAAGGAAAGCACATATTGGAATCCACAGGTGTTACCTCAAAATTTTTGCCCTGAATGATTAATTTGACAGAGGAAAGGGGACCATCCCATGCCATTCGGATGGTCAATGACCTTAGAGGAGGTAAAAGCTTAGTCTTGGAAGAAGGAGAATGAATGATGAAATGGAAAGCCCTCAACTTTGAACTTAAAAAGCTGCTGTAACTGCTGCTCCAGGTGGAAACAGCCATGGGGAAAACCTGAGGCTTACTGGCGGTAGAGTAAGAGGAAGAAGAGCAACATGAGATTTGAGGGCACTGGAGAGAACCCTGTGAAGCAGGGGATACAAGCGCCATTCCAAAAGTTGTTGAAGATTAAAACCCAAAACCAAAACAAATAACAAAAAAAAAAAAAAAAAAGATAACCAGCCCAGAAACAACAATGAAGAACACTACACCAGCACACTTCCAGGATGAAGGAAGTGGAGAAACGCAGAATTTGTCGAATGCAGTGAACTGGAAGGATTATCCGTCCATCAAGAAGTCACTATTTTGAGTGAACCCCACCAATCCAAAGATAAGAATTTGGAGAGATGGTCCCTGTGGGCGGGGCCTAAGCGGGATTGTTATCTGGGCATCTGTATGGGTCAGAGACACGGACTGAAACGGATGGAATTGTCTAGAAAGGACAACCTAACCTTAGTGAAATGATAATGGATAAATATGCAGCAAATGAATCCTCCTCGGCTCGTCCGATGTTAATTTTTTTGCTTTATAAAACAAGCCATAAACAAAAGGTTATTTTATAGTCCAATAATTCCCGTTCATAGTCCAGTAGCAAAGGGGCATTGGGCGGCCCATACTAGGGTTCTTGGCCCATGTATGCCCAGTTAGACTTTGTTGCCTTGTTGGGTTAGGATATTTTTTGTTGTGAGAGATATTTGCTTTGGCTACCATCTCATCTTTTATTGAATTAATTTTGTTGCATCTTAATGAGCACACAAAATACTAATTAGTGGATAATAAATAAGAAAAGGAACTTGAGCCAAGATCCTCAACAATACTATATAACACTTAGTAATTAATGGGCCTACCTCCAAACATTAGTAACACAATAATAATATTCTCGGACACTCCATTCTATTTGTTTAGATAAAATTAGCGCATAATTTACAATTTAAGATGGATAATAATAAGTTAAGAATCACGACCTTTCCTTAATATATATATATATATAAGTTAATATTCACAAATCCAACATAGGCATACCAGAAAAGAGGGGCATCCTATTAGAGAATATAATAGATATTTTGTCTATCCAAAAACCCATCCCCAAAGGCTCCAGCTCATCGTACCAAATTGCAAAAACTATGAAAGATCTCAGGGGCAAGATGGTCATTGACCACAACAGCCAACAAACTCTCAGCCACCAATTAACGAATCAAATCAAAGTATCTTTTTTTTAAAAAATAAAAAATAAATTTCTCTATATTTGGGCCAATTAGAAAATTCAGAGGGACGAGTCCACTGAGGCCATTGGATTTGGGTTGGGCAAAGGAGAAAAGAAAAGAAAGATAGCGAGCGTGTTTGGAAACCTGGCAGCCACAAATAAAAAGATCTCGGATTAGGCCCTCCACGTGTCGGTCTTCCTGTCCATTAAAGTTCAAAAGGCAAAATATCTTCTTCCCACTGGGCCCCCATTGCTCACAAGTCTCTCCTCTCTAAAAAAAAAAAAAAATATCTTCACAATTTAATACTCCCACTACTAGTGGTTATGGTTCGTAGCTCTATGGTACCTCCAAACCATGTGCTTCTGTTATTCTTATTACATTTTCTACCCTATTTATTTCTGTTTCTTTCATCCACACCCCGCTCAAATCCTGGTAGTGTGTGTTTATTGCCAGATATGTGAATGAAACAATCGAAAAATGATTTTGATTATTTTTTTGTCAATAAAGTAAAAAAAAAAAACAAAATAATTAACATTGGAGATACTTGTTACCCAACCTAAAGTAATATAAAATATCTCATACTATATAATTATCTTTTATGAAAAAAAATCAAATAAGTCAAAGCATATCATTCCTTTAATGATATTACTTTTAATTTATCGAATAAGTAAAAAATAATCACACTACTTTAATAAATATTTGATTAATCAGATGTCGATTGCTCAATTCTCACTCTCACGCAACAAATACATCCCTAGGGTCACGTGAGTAATGTTTTCATTGAAATTATTAACTAACCCAAAATAAATTGATAATAGACAGAAGAATTACTGATATAAAAGTGAGATAATAAACCATTTTAGCGTTGGTACGCAATATCAAATCACCTAATAAAAGTTTACACATTCACAAGGGGTTTATTTGATGCATTTGTTGTAAAATAAAGATACCTTGAAACTTCTTTTAAACTTTTGGAAGAAAGGGGTTAGAGTAGAAAATCCCATTTCTTGGAGGATGGAAGTAAGAATGCATGAGGGCCCACAAGGGAAAGAAGAGAGAGAGAGAGAGAGGAAGGGTAATCGTAATTGTATTTGTATTTGTATAGGTAAATTGGCTATGGAGAACATTCAAAAATTAGCGCCACCAAACCGAACGAAAGGCAGAGGATGAGAGGGCGAGAGTTTTACTCAAATATTGTATGCCTTTTTTGACGTGGCCATTTCGGAGCATACACATGGGATCGAGTCTTGCAGATATTTTGCTGTCCCCCCTCTTCCTTCTTTTTCTGTTTTTCTTTACCACCTCTAATTTCTTCCTTCTTTTCATCACCATTACCGCCTTCTTAATATTACTAAATCTCGTCTATTTTCATCTTAGTGCTCCTAAAACCACAGGGTTTGAAGTGTGAGAGAGAGTTTTTTTTTTTTTTTTTGGAAAAAAATTTTGGGCCATTAAATTAGAGGTGGTTAAAGATTTGGGTGGCTATTGATAAAGAAGATTTTGGTTTGTTTATTGACTTATTTGGGGTGGGGTTTTTTTAGATATTTTCAGCTTATAGTCTATCAATCAAGAACCGGGTTCTTTACCTTTGCTTGCTTCTCTAGTCTCCACACCAAGAACCTGTCCACCAATTTTTTTTTACTATTATCAGCTTTTTGTAATTTGGATTTTTTCAACTCGGGTTTTATGTTCTTGATTTCGATTCCTATCATTTTATTCTTCTGAACTTTTAATGGGAGAAGTGGCAGTGAGCGGTGAAGAAGGGAATGGAATGGCTGCTGCTGCTGCTGTCGATGCTGCAGAAGGGAGCAAGAAGATGGTGGTATTAAACAATGGTGATGTTTCTGCTGCTGCGTCATCGTCGGCGGCAGCTGCAGCTTCTGCCTGGGCGGCTGTCAGGTGGGAGAGCTTTCTTCCCAAGATGGTGTTAAGGGTTTTATTGGTTGAAGCTGATGATTCTACACGCCAGATTATTGCTGCTCTGTTGAGGAAATGCAGTTACAGAGGTAGCCGTGTACGCCTCTTCGTTTTTTTGTTCTTTCGAAACTATCAGTAAACTTATTAATGACTTAAGATTTGTCTCAAAGTTTATTCTTTTTATCCCGCTTCGATTTTTTTTTTTTTTTTTTTTTTTTTTTTGCTCAGTGGTTATTTGTCTTTATGTTCTTGGTGATGACAAAGTAGGGGTTGGTGCTAATTATGATCATAGGGCTAATATCTGACACTTAATTCCTTATGATTTGGTAAACTGGCTAGTGAGTCTGATTTCAACTTTTTGATTCACGATTTCATAATTCATTCAGAGACGTTTGGTATTCTCATTGTTTGTAGCTTAAAGTACGGCTTTAATTTGTTGTAGGACTATGCAATTATATGAATAATATCTTCATTGCTTGGGAATATAGAGCTTCTTAACTGGTATGCTTGGGTTCTGAACTCAGAAGCCATAACTCGTTATATTTTTTGAAGATAAGAGAGAAGATAAGAGAGAATGATACTACCTCCTGATTAGTCTTGTTTTTATGTTTTAAAAAAAGAGTCCAAGAGTCAGATGATAACCTTTCTGTCTGATCCCCTTCACCAATTAGAATCCAGTTCATCTTACTCTTTTTCAAGTTTGGAATTTCTTGATTCGAAGCAATGTGAAGCTTTAGATTTTAGCTGATAGCCAGATATGGCATATAGATGAAAACATTGAAATTTCTGATATTTAGTGTGTTTTTTTGCTTGTTTCAGTTGCTGCAGTTCCTGATGGCTTAAAGGCGTGGGAGGTCCTGAAGGGAAGACCCCATAATGTTGACCTTATATTGACTGAAGTTGACCTGCCAGCCATCTCAGGATTCGCTCTCCTTACATTGATTATGGAACATGAGATTTGTAAAAACATCCCAGTAATAAGTATGCCATAATCATCTCTGCTGGCTGTGCAGTTCGGTTGGTATGCATCAAGTTTGTCCTTAATCCTATTGTGTTTTCTTTTCTTCCAGTGATGTCGTCGCAGGACTCGGTTAGTACGGTATATAAATGCATGCTGAGAGGCGCAGCTGACTTTCTGGTGAAGCCTGTTCGGAAAAATGAACTGAGGAACTTGTGGCAGCATGTCTGGAGGAGACAAGCTGTAAGGAAATTGACATTTTCTTTTGCAAGACTTCATCTTGAGTTTTTCCTCACAGTTGTTCATTGGTAACTTAGGTTTAATGAATAATGATACAAAAATTCCATTTGTTTGCCATTTTTCAGTCGAGCAGCGGTGGAGCAGGGCCTCAAGATGAGAGCACTGCACAACATAAGGTTGAAGCCACAGCAGAAAACAATGCTATCAGTAATAATTCAAGTGATATGGCCTGCATTCAGAAAAATCGA
The DNA here is from genome assembly GCA_030378225.1 of Knoxia roxburghii. NCBI lineage: Eukaryota > Viridiplantae > Streptophyta > Magnoliopsida > Gentianales > Rubiaceae > Knoxia > Knoxia roxburghii. The sequence continues at coordinate 3,123,644 of CM059415.1, forward strand.
GAATATCTCGAGAAAGGAAGTGATGCCCAGGTAATACTTTTGTTTGAACAATTACAAATCCTTGTTAGTAAGGAAATTGGAGATGCTGAAATATGAAATTTAGAGCTAGATGAAAAGGTTCCTCCTTTGAAGGGCGAATATCATGTGTAATTCCACACAAACATTGACTATACATTCCATTTTCTCTATAATTTTAATGGCTGCCTATGTTCTTGTCATCGTGTCAAGTTCTTCTTCATCTGTGGTTGTGTAGAGTTCTTGTACAAAACCAGAGTTGGATGCTGAGCGTTCGGAGACAGAATGCGTACAGGGTCTGCCACATTCGAAATGGAGCAAACTTCAGTCGAGCCACATGGACGCCGAGAAAGAAGAGAGCCATCCAGTTCTGAACAAGCAAGTACAGCCATTGGATTATGAAGCGGAAGGTACTTTTGTTATCATTTTCTATATACCCTTTCTGTCCAGCCAAACATCTGCATTCTCAATACTTTCCACCGCAATGCAGGAGGATCAAGAGAAGCCACCACTGGTTTAGATGCTCAAAGGATGACTAGTGTTGATGATAAAAAATCAGGAGTCCATTGGGATTTCAGCCATGCCCCTTTCCTTAATCCAGAAAGCAATTATGCCAACAACGATTCTGTTAGAGAAGTCATTGACTTGATAGGAGCTTTCGATAACTACCTCAAATGCACTCATGGAAACAATGGCTTAAATGTTGTTGCAAACAAAGATGAGCCCTTGCCCCAGTTAGATCTTTCCTTGAGAAGACATCCCAGTGGTTCTGTAAATCAAATAACAGATGAAAGGCACAGATTAAACCACTCAGATGCATCGGCCTTTTCACGGTTAGTTCCATTCTCTGGTTCTTCTGTTCCTCCTCCTACTTCTGATTACTCGAAGACAGTCCTAGGCATAATACACATGCATCATGTTGTTCCTTCTGCTAATAGACAATTCTATATTGCAGGTACGTCAACAGGAATTCGCAGCCTCAACATTCAACATCTCCTACTTCTTGTAATCAACAAAAGGACCAGAAAAGCCATTCCAGAAACCAACTATCCTGTCACACTGACATTTGTGATTCTCATCTTGCCATCACTCAGCCTGGAGAAAGTGAGTCTAGAAATCCTTGCCCTCAACAGAGATTACTACCTGCCCCAGTTCCAGTAAGAAGTGTAAGGCTGGATAATATAAGCAATGGTTATAATTCTTTGATACCCCAACTATTTCGTACACAATCAGGCCCGTCGGCAATGCAGAGTTCAGGTTCAGTTAACCGCCAAGAAGCTTCGCTTCAGGTGAATGCATTCTATCAGCTGAACCATCGAACAGCAGGGAATTCACAGCAATATCATGGCTTGATAATACAGAACTCAAGTGATATGACTGATCAAAATGAGAATATGGAGAGGCATAAATTGGAAACAGTAGAGGATCGTGGACATATTTCTTCTCCTACAGATCAAAGTGCGAATAGCAGTTTCTGCAATGGGACTGTAAATCACTTTCACAATTTGCATGGCGCGAGCAACGAAAAGGTTGATTCTGTTCCTGTCATGTCAACAGCAGATTGTGGGAGTGAAGAACAATTTCAAGTTCCTGATGGTAGCTCACTCAGAACTATGCAAAGAGAAGCAGCTCTTACAAAATTTCGCTTGAAGCGAAAGGAAAGATGCTTTGAGAAAAAGGTACATATCTCAGAACCTTTTTCTGCCTTTCTCGTTGATTCTTGACTACCTGAAGTGAACATTTATAATCTCAGTATAACATACTATCCCTTCACTCCTGTGGTCCAATAGAAGATGAACCTACTAACTCCATAACCTTTTTCTTCACTAAGTTTCAAGAACTGCATAGAGCTGAATTAAATCATTATGCATAGTAGAATTTATTGTCATGACCCTTTGTTCTGTTCCCTGAGCCAACTTTTAATGTTTGGGACTTAGCAAGTCATGGGATTTTTACCCTTTCTTACATATCTCCTGGTATTTCTTTCAGGTGCGATATGAAAGTAGAAAAAAACTTGCTGAGAAGCGCCCAAGAGTTAAAGGTCAGTTTGTTCGCCAAGTGCTGACTGAATCGCCACCTGGAAACTCACCAGCAGGATGAATGCTTTGAAATGGAAGTCAAAAGCAAAAAAAGCAGTAAAGGGCTACGTACGTGTAGATTTTTAGTCTATATTGTTGATAAAGCTCAGAGATCATCACCTCGTATGGAGAAATTATTGTAACAAAGTTTCCGTATTTCCCTTTAGTTTTCATGGCATGCTCTATATATAGGAGGGGGTTCGCCATTTTGGTTTTTTTGTAGATGCATATGTCCTTGTTGTGATCAAGTATTCTAGTAGTTGTTAGCGCTTATTAGTTCCTACACTGCTGGCTGGCTGGCTCCAAGTAAATGAGATTAGTTTAGACCATCTTTGTTGTAATGAAAAACATAAAGTGATATAGCAGTTCATCAAGCAAACACACTTCTTTAGCAGTAGTTTGAGTGGAGAAAGTATTAATGGTGGCACAATTATTTAACTTTCAAAGCTGATTAAGACCCTCTATGGATTGCGTCTTGAAGATAATACAAACCATGCAGGTATATCTTCTAAACCATTCCTTTTTCCCAGTCTACCTCTCTATAAAGGTCTCTGCATCCCACACATTGCGTTTCTAATTGGAGTGAAGTTTGGGGGGGGAAAAGATGTTTGTTGAATTGTTGGCATAGCTTGTTGGCCACTAAGTTTTTGCAGGGTTTTCAGCTATCTACATCATATGAGATAAACAGTGATTACTGTCGCACCAAAGCATTTGTGGAATGGAGGTCATGAAAAGATCCAAAGGGCTTGAAAACAAATGACTAGTTGGAATTATTGAGAGCTATGCCAGTCCAAATGCTAGGAGATGAATGATGAATGAAGGATCAAATCAAGAAGATGATGATGTGGGGTAGGCTTCGTTCTTGATCAGCCCTGAATAAACCTTGCTGGAAGAAGTGCCAAAAATACAATCTTTACGCATTATTAACATAAAAAATTCCCAGATAATCAATCATACCTTCATGCATGCAGTCATTCTGGTAAGTGCTAAACAGAGAAAGAAAAGCGTGTTTGATGCGTACAAAATTCAGATTTGGACTTGGAGCAGCACTTGCCACCAAGGTCGTTTTCTTAATTGAAAAGCAACTGTTTGATTATTAGTTACAGAGACACAAAAAAAGCAAAGCTAGCCTATGGAAGCTTTTCTTTCTATCATCAAGGTGCAAAGATTCTTCTCTTTTGAAATCTTTATATCCCCACTCTGCTCAATCAGTTACATTAATATATAAACTTATTAACAATGACTGACCTCAAAGTTTGCAAATTTCTCAAAAGACTGGTCAAAATCATCATTGTTTCTAGAGATAACACTTGCTATTTGAGTTGTTGGAGGTCCAAAAGAGGTTATTTTAATGGGGGCAGTTAATTTTTCTCCAACTTTTTTTGGTGGTGGGTTTTCCTCAGGGGGCAACATTTCTCAAATCAAACACCCAAATTGATTGGAAAAGGCTATTCTATCTCTATTAAACAACACTTTAATAAAAGGCTCTCCAACTTTTCCTTGCAATTATTCTGAAAAGCCCCCATCAGATTCCGGCTCAATGCATCTGAGTAGAGATATCCCATTGTATCTCCATTTTCCTTCCTTTTCCACCATAACAGAAGTTCGATATTTTGCTTCCTGTTTGTCAATCATTATATTTTTGTGTAGGAAAACTCAGCATCCCTCCAAGGATTAAAATGGAAAATCCCACCTCTAAACCTGCCACAGAGAATTTCACCATTACTTTCTGAAAAGCTCAAAGTAATTAATCATGGCAGTCTGCTTCTTGACACTGAGTTTTGTCCTCTTCGAAATGGAAATGGCCCTGTGGCATGCGTAATGCAGGACGCAACCTCCTCTTCTTCTCTATTACTCCACTCTTATAAGATTATAAATCCTGGGCTGCCAAAGCTTCAAAATCACTCGCCCCAAAATACATCTCCCAAGAAACTATGCCCTGATTGGATGAAGCAGGGGTAGGGTGCTGCATGCAGCTGCCAGTCAAAAGCAGGAAGCCCAAATAGTATTGCTTCTCTAATTTGTGACCCCAACAACCAAAAAGAAAGATCCTCCCTTTTTATTAGCTTCCAAAAACTCACCTTTCTTTCCTTAGCATACTAAACTTGCCGCACCTCTCCTCACCATTCTCTCAACAGGTCTCACCCTTACTGCAAATGTCTCAAATCCAAGTAACATCTCCCAAACATTGTGCTGCCAAGAAAGCATTTTCATCCCACAAGTTCAACAAGAAGCTCTTCTACAGCTTCTCCACACTCCTCTTATCCATCTCAGCGCTCATCTTGCTTGTCTGGCTTACTCTGCATCCCACAAAGCCTCAATTTTCACTCAAACAAGCTGATATCTATCAGCTCAACCTCTCAGGCCCACACCTTCTCAACTCATCAATCCAGGTAACTCTGCTGTCCAACAATCCCAACAAAAAAGTCGGTATATACTATGATATTCTACAAGTTTATGCTTCCTACAAGGGCCAACAGATTACTCTTGATACTTCCGTCCCTCCGTTCTATCAAGGGCATGAAGAGAGCAACCTGCTCTCTGCCGCTCTGGTTGGGAGCGGACTACCTGTGGCTCCTTCTTTTGGTTATGAAGTAGGGCGTGACACAACTTCTGGGAATCTGCTGATTGCTCTAAAGGGCAATGGGCGCCTCCGATGGAGGGTTGGAAGTTGGGTATCAGGAAGGTATAGGTTCAATGTGAATTGCTTAGCTGTATTGCCTGTTGGTTCTTCTTTGCCAACAGGGCCATTGAGCACCAAGCAAGGCACTCAGTGTTCTACCACTCTTTGAGAATCACTGCTGCTACTATTACTGTAAATCTTTCTTGAGTAACTCCTGAGTATCTCTATATTATTAGCATCTTGTCATCATGTAAAATGAGATATTCTCTTGTTTCTTCTTCTTCTTCTCTTCATGGTACTTGATTTATAAATAAATTGCTAGTAAGGATTTGCAGTAAGCAATTTGTTTATCAAGTGTTGTAATGAATGGTGTTGAGTTATAATATATGCAAAGATACAAGCACAAGAGAAATGAAAGACTCAATCTTTAGCTATTTCATTATCGTTGTCAACTATGATGGTGGTAATGGGTAATTCCGGAGGCAGTAATGGAGTTCAATTTTGGTGCAAGTAGTGGATGCTTTGGAAGCTTTATCAGTGTTTGAACAATTGCCTGGCTGAAAGATGCAGAGATTAAAAGACTGCTGAAGGATATGCATAGGGGATGATGAGAGATTCTGCCATCAAGTAAAGCAAAAGAAATCCGGGCAGCCCGGAAAGAAACATTTACTCTAATAATAGATTGGTTGTATTATCAAGAGCGGAATCTTTGATTTTCCATGTAAATAATATTTACCAAAACTAGCTTTTAATAATGTTGAGTGTTGCCACAGCTGCCCGGTCGACCTACTCAGAACTGCACTCTCAGCCTTTTAAGTTTTAATCCTCTCAATCATATACCTTAAAATGGACACATGCCATGCTTTCTTTTGTTGAATCTCAAAACTGAGCTTCCTCACAATCATCAGGCATAAAAATGCTTTCTTTTCCTCACAATCTTATATGGCTTTGGGGGATACTACCCTATGTCAAAGACACATCAAAAGAAAATGCAGAAGTTAACAATCCTGATTAACTTAGTTTCTCAGGACTCAGGAAATCTAGCTAAAAGCTATCTTCATCTAGTCCCACACTAACCCAAATGAAAGCACAAAATGCTCTGACAAGGGAGTGCAGCAAATTTCTTTGTTTAATTTGATCTTACTTTTTTCAATCTTTTGGACACCAAGGAAACCTAAACCTTTCAGCATTATATAACCAAATCATGATTGAAATCGTCCGATTTCCCAACATTCACACAGTTGAAAATTGAACCCTAAAACTTGCTTCTTGTGGATGAAAGCAGGGAGTCATGAAAAAGAATACAACTGGAGTTGTAGAAATAACTCCATTATAGTTCTTCCAACAAGAACAGAATCTCAAGGTAACTCCAGCAAGAACTCTAGTGAAGGTGCTAATTGAATCTAACAGAACATTGAGAAGTAGTCCACATCAAACTAAATAGCCACGAAAAGATAGTAGCTGAACAAAGTGCATTAGAAAGTTCAACATTTTCCTCGCTTAAAGGCTGTACAATAACACTCAAACCGAGCTTTCACTATCAGATGAAGGCCAATACAGCACAATAACTACAAGCTGTATCAAAAAGTGCGTGTTTTTAACGAGAATTATACTCTGTTCAACATAAAAAAAACTAAAAAAAGAGGATATCAGTATATATTTCTATCAATAAGCAACAAATATTTACTTTAATGCTTAAGAACAGCTTTGGTTTCCATCATTTTCAGTGTATCTGGCTTCTCTATACATTAAAATATAATACATCCAGACAGTAACATTCCACCATTTACACGTTCAGATTGAACAGAATTTCATTCTGAAATTCAAAAACAAGGCGCTTTTTCACATTCGCAACACAACTTTTCACCACAGTATACGAAAATGCAAAATGATAACTCTCTCCAAACTGAACGTTCGGTGTTCGGTCAGAAAATAAAATACAATCCTGCTACCAAAACTTTAACTCAATCCGGAAAAGGGTCTCCAAAACTGACCTCTGATGACCTCAAAGATCAACCCTTTATACTGGAATACGAATCAACCCATTTCCAGTAATGCTTCTTACAGGAAACGGCACCATGGGCAACTCTCTTCCCGTCAGAATCCTCGTACTCTTCAGCCTCTTCCGTGCAAAACTCATCTTGGGGCAATCCCTCCACTACAGCATCGACAGTGTGAAGCACATAACGAGCGGGCAAACCCGGATACGAAGCAGAAACTCTCTCCTCCACCTTATTGGTATACGAGTTGGGTATAATTCTAACAATGCTTCCGTCAATCTCTCCATGAATTATAGAGGCCAACTCTTCTTTGATCGCCCGGAAAGCGGCGGCCTCCACGGATTCACCGGGCTTCATCTTCTCCGAAAGAGGTCGACAGCGATTACGAACGTCTCCGTTGGACAGCTCTTGATGGGATTCAATGAGAAGCTTGTTTTCTTCCCCGATCACCCTGACAACGACGACATCCACGGTTCGAATGGGAGGTGTGGAGTCAGCAAGCAAGATGGTTTCGCCTTCAGAGAGCTCAAGCCAGAGATTATGAACGTTCTTAGTGCCGGGCTTGACGCCCCAGGAGGCGAAAGAGTCGGAAGGGAGGCGGGGCTTGAGCCAATCGGAGAGGGATTGAGGGTTAGGGAAGTAATTCGGGGTTCTTGATGAAGAAGGGGTGATGGGAAAAGACATTATGGGGATCCTGAAGTATCTACGACTACGAGGGTTAAAGGGGCAAGAGATCTTGGGGACGACGGGGGTGGATTTGGTGGAAGAGGAGGAGAATAGGAAGAAGATTGAGAAAGCGGTAAAGATGAAATCCGTGAATGAAGTGGTGGGTTTTTTGTGGATATGGTTAACGTGTATTTGAGTTTGCTGGAGCTGAAGGTGCTGCGGCGGAGGAGGAGGAGGAGGCGGCGGTGGCGATGAGAAAGAAAACATGAAGAGCTGCAGTGTTACAGTTGTGTTGTTTTGGGGGGCAATTCCTAATTCCTTAAAAATTGCGCAATGGTGTTTGTGTAGTGCGACAAATTGAAGATATCAGCAGGAGCAGAACAAGAATGGAAATAATGAGATGGAAGAAGCAGAGGTCGAAATGGAGGCATCGTTGTGGTCCTTGTGGCTGTGGATCGCTCGCGGATATTTGGAGATTCTCTGTACATTATTCCGCCCCTGGCTTTTTTTTAATCTTTTTCTTGTTCAATTTTATTTAACGCCATTAACTATCTGGCCACTGGAGGAAGTCAAAACTCAAAAGGTAATGTCCTCACCAAACAAGTAAATCATCCTCTCCAACCTCCATGCATCCCAATTGGCGGGCCTTCTTCTGTTATCTTCGGTTGCAGCTGGCCCAAATAACTTATTCTGGACCTCCTCCTTCTTGTTATTATTGTTGGGAAGATGATGATGGCCCAATAATTTGGCCCTGCACACCGGACACGTCAGCTGTCCACTTCCCACCCAGGCATGAATGCAGTTGGAGTGGAACAAATGGTGGCAATTATGAATCAGCTCCCTCACCTCCTTCTGCTCACTCTTCTCAGTATCGCCATCGTCATCTTCTTCTTCATCGCTCATAAGCCTCTTGATGTCCTCCTCCAACGAAAACAAGTTATGCAAACATATGGCACATACCTCCTCCGAGTGGGAGCCATCTTTGAGCATGTTTCTGGTGCAAGGGGAGCTATAAGCATCCATGGATGGTTGCACTAAGGTTGTCATTTCCACTGGAAATGTGACCAACGTAGGATCATAGTATCCTTCTTCTCCTTCCATATGTATCTACTTCAGCTCTATCTCCTATACTCACATTAATGTTAATGGATTGTTGTGATCCACTGATGCATGCCTATATATATATATATATATATGGTTCTTTAGTTCTTGAGTGCTTGTAGTTTGTAAGATGTGACATAAAGCAAGGGAGAGAATTATAGTTGCACCTTATCGTAAAGATGAACGTACAGTTCGAAGCCACGTATCGGCAGCACAATCTATGATAGAAACCAAAAAAAAAAGAGTAGAGGAAGAACAATTCAACAAAAAAATTAAATGGAAGGACGGTAAGAGTGGTTTGTGGGTGGAGATGTTCAAAATTAATGTGGCTATTGGCATCACTACGCTGACAATGATTGACACAGACAGATTGGCTGACAATGGCAATAGCGAGCCCTCTTTTATTAAATGAGTCAGGATGTGGAGAATATTGAACACAATTTAGGGAAAAAAGGAAGTTCAGAGAGTAACGAGTCCAGTAAATGTTACTTGTATATATATATATATAATATATTTGTTTTTAAAAATGGTTGGAAAATCTATATATATACATATATTCATAGACAAAAAAGAAATATGAGACTCGTAAAGTACAATTTTTTTAAAACAGTTTTGTACCCTTCACATCATGTCAGGGAATAATTGAACAATTATTTTCTAAATATAACAAATAAGTGAATTTTGTTTTGTAACAAACAGTCTCACTACGAATTAGAATAAATAATAACGATACACACCTTAGCTAAAACATAGAGGAACTATGCACGCCAAGAAGAGGGTTGATGGTCACGAAAAGGAAGCAAGCTCAGATTAATTGAAAACTGAGATTGGTCTCAAGTTGAGAAGTAAAACGAAAGATTTATAGGATGAGTATTAATTTTTCGTTCGTGAATCTGCTGAATCAATAAATCACTTTGAATTTTACAAATTCATGAATCTAATTAATCATTTTTAGAATTCTAAAATAATTAGATTACATACACAATTAGGACCGACAAAAAATATCTTAACATTCATAATGAAATTAAATTAAAACATCGAATATGGAACAGAGAAAAACACATGTTGATCAGACCGGTGAGAACTTTGTCCGGCATTCATATCCGCAAGACGCGTTCTGTTTCCAAACAAATCCTCATTCACATTTAATACATAAATTCAACAATTATTTATTGGCATCACAACTGCCCGTTCACATCCATCCTGTTGTCGATACAGATGAAGAGCCGTACGTATGAACATGTTGTCTTTCATCAAGTCTATGGGAAGATTTTTGAGCAGATTGTTTGGACTTTTGGAAGCTAACTTGTGTGAATGGAGTAATTGGAGCATTGGGATACTTTGTTGACTATTTCTAGATTTTGAAGAATACTTGAGTAATTGTATAAAAAGTTAAGCTCTATTTTATCTTGGTTTAAAACCATCAATATCAGCATCGCCAGAAATGCCAAGAATTGTCCATTATCAATGTTCAGAACCAACTATCTATCCATCCTTAACCTAAAACTTCTACCCTATGATATAGAAATTCAGGAATCATCAAATATTCCAAAGTCAAGAAACACAGTAAGTACAGGCTATGGAGAATTCCCCCCATTTGTGCTGTGACACAGCCCAACTACTCAGTATTCAGTAACTACACTTTCTACCAATTTCCCAACTTATGGCGCTAAGGCTAATTTCCTTGGGTGATCCTAATTGCTTCTATAAGAGATAGGGTCGTTGATCCTTTGAGCTGGTTTGTCCTTCTTCCTTATGTCCTGTATATTTGGCCATGTTGATTTTTCCCGCATGCTCTGATTGTCAGTCCATAGAGACCATACCAATTTAACAAGTAGTGCCTCATTCAAAACTTCTTTTGGGACAGTACAACATAGAGTAAGAAAACTAGTTTAAGTAAATTGGGACGTTCTGTCAACCGAAAAGGAGTAGAGGCTTAAGACTGAGGAAAGCAGATTTCCTTTTTCTTTATTTATTTCGAATATCTCGTTCAAAGGCCCAAAAAATATATACATTTGAAAACTAGACAGTCTTAAGACTGAGGGATCTAAATCCAAATGGTTGGAAGAAAAATGAAAACTAGACAGAGCCCAAAGAAGGTGTTGTCTAATGGGCCACACTGGAGGAAGTGAGGGTTGTATTAGGACTTGGAAGAAGTCCAAAACTCAAAAGGTAATGTCCTCACCAAACAAGTAAATCATCCTCTCCAACCTCCATGGATCCCAATTGGCGGGCCTTCTTCTCCTCTCTTCTGTTGCGGCTGGCCCAAACAATGTATTATTATTATTGTTGTTGGGAAGATGATGATGATGATGATGATGATGATGGCCCAATAACTCGGCCCTGCACACCGGACACGTCACCTGTCCACTTTTCACCCAGGCATGAATGCAGCCCGAGTGGAACAAATGGTGGCAATTGTGAATTAGCTCCCTCACCTCCTTCTGCTCACTCTTCTCATCTTCTTCTTGGCTCATAAGTCTCTTCATGTCCTCCTCCGACGAGAACAAGTTATGCAAACATATGGCACATAACTCCTCCTCCAAGTGGGAGTCATCTTTGACCATGTTTCTGGTGCAAGGAGAGCTATAAGCATCTATGGTTGGTTGTACTAAGGTTGTCATTTCCACTGGAAATGTCACCAACGTAGGATCATAGTATCCTTCTTCTCCCTCCATATGTATTTACTACAGCTCTCTCTTGTTGTGATCCACTCACTTATCTATGCCCATGCTATATATGGTTCTTTAGTTCTTGAATACTGGTGGTTTATAAAATAAGGGAGAGAATTATAGTTATACCTTTTATTGTAAAGATGAAGATACAGGTCAACTGATTCGATTGATTGATGCCGACACAATTTATGATAGAAACGAAACGAACCAAAAAGAAAGAGTAGAGGAAGAACAATTCAACAAGAAAAAATTAAATTGAATAATGGAGAGGTTTTTATGGGTGAGGATGTTCAAAATTAATGTGGGCTGCTCCATCATTCCTGTTGTACGATTGTTTATTGGCATCACAACCGCCCCTTTCCATCCATGCCGTCAATACAGATGAAGAGCCGATGTTGTCTTTCATCAAGTCTATGGAAAGACTTTTGAGCAGACTGTTTGGACTTTGGAAGCTAACTTGTCTGAATGGAGATTTAGTAATTGGAATATTGGGATACTTTGTTGACTATTTCTAGATTTTGAAGAATACTTGAGTAATTGTATCAAAAGTTAAAGCTCAATTTTATCTTGGTCTAAAATCATCAGCATCACCAGAAATGCCAAGAATTGTCCATTATCAATGTTCAGAACCAACTATTCTTCATCCTTAACCTAAAACTTCTACCCTATGAGATAAATTCAGGAATCATCAAATATTCCAAAGTCAAGACACACAGTAAGGACAGGCTATGGAGAATTCCCCCCATTTGTGTTGTGACAGAGCCCAACTACTCAGTATTCAGTAACTACACTTTCTACCAAGGTGAAAACAAAGTTATCCTACATCCTTCATCAAAGGTCATACTGAGATCAAACTATTGTATTCTATCCCCCATAAATAAGTTGGCCTCATCAACAATCAACAATGCAAACCTCCTCAATCGCAAGCTAATGTACACAACATAACCAAGCAATGCACACAAATGAATTCAAGATTAACATGAAGCCACAGTTACAAGTGGAACCAAAAACCGAGATTACTTGATTCAAAGCCTTTGGATGCTGGTATATCTATGTGTATAATCAATGACACTAATAAACAGGCAAGGTATCAACAGAGTGAAAATTTTCTAGCCTTTTATAATTTAAGGGATCAAACTCTGAGCATCTTGCAATCTACACGAAAATGGTATCTTCAAATTTAATGACACTAATGATCAGGGCAAGCTCTCAACAGATTGAAAGCTTCGACAATTTCTTTATAATGACCTAAATCAAACTCTAAGCATCTGGAACTTACTTGAAAAAGCAATGGCTATCCAATCGGGCTGCGCAGCAGACCATTGAAGCTGGTTAATCTCAGCTCCAGCGTCGTACATAGACATAGGATCAATCCCATTAGGTCCAGCAACGGTAGGCAGTTCCCAAATAAGCGCCAGTCCATCATCCCCGCCAGAACAGATATGCCTAGAGCTCTGTGGCGCCCAAGCTATGGCATTGACGCTTCCCTCATGCCTCTCCAACACTGCCACCGGCGTGGTTGGAGACCTAATATCCAAGATCACAACTTTATTACTATCCATCAAGATTGTGGCCATGTACCTCAAGTCCTGCTTGTTCCAGGCCAATCTTAACAAAGGAGTATCCGGCTGGGGACTCTCGTAGATGATAGTGGAGTGCTCTTTATCCCTCAAATCGAACATCCTCACCGACCCATCTGCTGAAACCGACGCAAAAACCCCAGCTTCACCCCAAGCAATGTCGTAAACTTCCCTGTCGTGAGCGATCAATTGGGTTTCCACCACCCCTTTCTCGACGTCCCAGATGGTGCAAGTGGTGTCGATGCTGGAAGTCCCGATCCTCCGGGGCTCCACCTCGTTCCAGTCGAAAGAGGTTAAAGGAGCGCAATATTCGCTGGTCTTGCTGTTGTTTAGAGTGGAGACGGGTTCAATTGAGGATGACCCATCATCATCCCGTATATCCCAGAGGCGGAGGTAGTCGCCGGAGGAGGCGAGGTGTTCGACGGAGGAGGAAGCGTTGACTTTGGGTTGGAACATTAGCTTAGTGGGTGGATAAGGGTGATGGAAGAAGAGATTGGGGATGGGTTTGAGGGAGTGGGTTTCTTCGTCAAAAGAAATTATGTCGACCCGGTTGTTGAAACCCTCGATGAAGCTCCCGACGGCGATGTTTCGCCAGCGGCGGTGGTGATGGGAGGAGCAGGAAGAAAGGGCGAGAGCGTAAATTGGATAAGGGGAATCGTAGGAAACGGAGTTTTCGGAGAGGAGATGAGATGGGTCCTTCGCTGCCGCCGAATTCTCCATGATTGATAGGTAGGGGTTTCCAGCGGCAAGAAATGCTAAAATTGGAGCTTCAGTCTCTCGATCTACAGTGAATTAGTGTCGAGTAGCTTAGATTATATGATTCATAGTATAAAGAGAAACGTCAAAACAGTGTCCGTACATACGAAGCAGAAAATCAGTCTGTTGAAGTTGAGGAAATTGAATTATTCAAACCGATTATCAAAATTATGAAGGCCGCGGAGCACACCAAATCTGAATGAACATTGGAGAAAAGTTTAAGGTGGAAGAACTTTCCCCCCTTTTCTCTTTGGATTTTTTTTTTTTAATACGAAAAAATGTGACTTTTGTTTCATATTTTTTCATCGTACTTGGAAAATCAGTGAGTTGTATTAGCATTTTATTTTTTTTATTTTAGCTCTAGAAAATAGATATAAATAGCACAAATGAAAAAGAGTGATGAAATATATTTTGAGTAAAAATTATTTCTTCATGCAACAAAAAAATAATAAAAAATAATTGCTTCCATGAAGCTAATGATTCAAAATTCTCCTCTTCTTGTTTTTATTCTGCAAAATGTTAGAGGAAGTTTGTAAGGTTTAAGGTTAAGTGCATTCAACTTGTCAATTATCTAATACAATCCCATTCTTAAATATGAATAAATTTTAATTATATAATTAACATGGATAAAATTAATTAATAGTGATTATTTATAATTTATTTTGTATTAATTAAATAGATAATTAAAAGAATAAGTTAATGAGAGAAAAAAAAATTTGTTATCGATAACTAAATAGCAAACAAAAGGGGTAATTTATATGGTGGTCCTATAGGGCCACCATGAATTTTACTCCTACCCCGCTACAGTTCCGCGCGCTACAGTAAACGCGCTACAGTACCTTCATTTCTTTTGTTATTTTTGGCTATTTTTTTATTTTTTTTTTGCCTTCCTCTTTGAGATTTTTTTTCGTCCGTTTTTTTCTAAACAATTCAGTATTTTTTTAATATTTTTGAATTTTATAAAAAAATTATTTTTAAATTATCATTTTATTTGTTTTATAATTAAATAATTTTAGATATTATGATACATATTATGGACGTTTTTGTTGTATGATATGATTTCTTTTATATTTTTGATCTGATATCTAAATTCTGTTGATCTGATGTCTGCTATTTTGTTATCTGATGTCTATATAATCATGATTTGATCTACCTTGTTAAGTATATTTTAGTTCTACTGTATGATTTCTTTTATATTTTTGATCTGATATCTATAGTCTGTTGATCTGATGTCTTGTATTCTCTGATCTGATGTCTATATAATCATGATTTGATCTACCTTGTTAAGTATATTTTAGTTCTACTGTATGATTTCTTTTATATTCTTGATCTGATATCTATAGTCTGTTGATCTGATGTTAAGTATGAGTTGATCTGATGTCTATATAATCCTGATCTGATCTCCTTTGTTAAGTATGTTTTAGTTCTGCTGTGTGATTTCTTTTAAAATCTTGATCTGATGTCTATAGTCTGTTGATCTGATGTCAATTATGAGTTGATCTGATGTCTATATAATCCTGATCTGATCTCCTTTGTTAAGTATGTTTTAGTTCTGCTGTGTGATTTCTTTTAAAATCTTGATATGATGTCTATAGTCTGTTGATCTGATGTCAAGTATACGCTGATCTGATGTCTATAGTCTGTTGATCTGATCTCCCTTTTTAAGTATGTTTTAGTTCTACTGTATGATTTCTTTTAAAATCTTGATCTGATGTCTATAGTCTGTTGATCTGATGTCAAGTATGAGTTGATCTGATGTCTATATAATCCTGATCTGATCTCCTTTGTTAAGTATGTTTTAGTTCTGCTGTGTTAAGTATGTTGTAGTTCTGCTGTGTGATTTCTTTTAAAATATTGATCTGATGTCTATAGTCTGTTGATCTGATGTCAAGTATGAGTTGATCTGATGTCTATATAATCCTGATCTGATCTCCTTTGTTAAGTATGTTTTAGTTCTGCTGTGTGATTTCTTTTAAAATCTTGATTTGATGTCTATAGTCTGTTGATCTGATGTCAAGTATACACTGATCTGATGTTTATAGTCTGTTGATCTGATCTCCCTTTTTAAGTATATTTTAGTTTTACTGTATGATTTCTTTTATATTCTTGATCTGATATTTATAGTCTGTTGATCTGATGTCAAGTATTCGCTGATCTGATGTCTATATAATCCTGATCTGATCTCTCTTGTTAATTATATTTTAGTTCTACTGTATGATTTCTTTTATATTCTTGATCTGATATCTATAGTCTGTTGATCTGATCTCTTGTATTCTTTCATCTGATGTCTATATAATCCTGATCTGATTTCCCTTGTTAAAAAAAGTATTTTTTTTAAAAAAGGTATTTTTTTTTAAAAGTTTGTGCGTAAAAAAAAAAAAAAAACTGTAGCGCGTTACTGTAGCGCGAAACTATAGCGCGTCACTGTAGCGCTATTGTAGCGCGCGCTACAGTAAGTAGGAGTAAAATTCATCCTACTCCTATAATACCACCGTAAACGGACTCAACAAAAGGCACAAATATAATATATTCTTCTAATGAATTATTTTTCTAGTTACGCTTTTAACCCACGTGGAAGTGGTATGGGCTGCACCCTGCATGGTAGTTTATTGACGGGGATGATAAGAGATTTATTGGGTCCGGAATGATAAATCAATTTATAACATATTTATTAAAAAAATAACTTTTTATAATTTATTTAGCGTCTATGACAATCAAGTTGAGAGGTTTTATAAAAGTGATGAATCATCAAGAGAAGTTTGTGATTGGCTTAAATATGATATATTATGTTTCTGGAATCACAATGTAATATTTTAAGAGATAAATAATATTATGTATTTGACATTTTTCTTTATAAAAACATACAAAGTTGAAGATTATTTTCAACGTAAAGCTTGTAAAAATAAAGCGGGTGGGAGTGGACTGAAGGAGGCAAGACAATAAAACTTGTATATAAACCCTTTAACCATTACCCTTCTTCCGTTGATCCAACTGTAGAGCCTTTTGTTTGTCTTGTTGTTGTTAGGCCTATTCTACAAGGCCTCCAAACTCGGATGGTGAGACTGAGTGATTCAAGGCCGGCTCATTAGGTAAGTTAAGGTGAGGTAAGAGGGCGACTGACTGTACGGGGGGGTTAAAAATTGGAGGAGCCCATATTTTTTATATAATATTAATATATAATTTTTTTTAAAAAATCATATAAAATATGACCATATTATTATAAAATTTTAAAAAATAAAATGGTCAAATTAAGAGTTGGAAGGGCATTAAGGAATTTTAAGAGTAAAATCATATAATATCTTGAGTGGGGTGGCTTGGTCCGGGCTCCGTAGCTCTCATTTAGGCATTTGTTATGGGGCAGTCATGGTTGCATCCGTCCCAAATTTACATGCTGGAATCATCTCACCCTTAATTGAATTGATTAAGTTAAGTTTATTCATCAAATAATGCACCCTAAATCCTACTACTAACCTTAGTGCTTTTGTTTTGCTTTGCTTTGCTTTATCCATGATGATATCTGAGCTCACAACCTTATAATGGGCCCACTAAAAACAAAATTTATATATATACAGTTGAGTAGTCTCTATCAAGAGATCCACATAAAACTACGTTCAGCACCACCATTCTCCATTTACTACATCATGATATCTATAAACTCATGACAAACAAATTCTAACCCCTTCCAAACGATAATGTCGACACCACACTCATTATATCCAAACTCTCATTCATCTCATCTTTTTTTTGGTTTTTCCCTCCCATCCATTCCCACCTCCCCCCCCAAAAAAAAAGCTACAATTCTTTCAAGTCTTCCGACACTATTAATCAATATTTCAAACGTGAGAGTAACGGCAGTTTGATACCACACTCCAACATTATATCATTTATTCAACTCTACATATAATTCAAATTTTAAAAAATATTTTATACAAATTGTCTACTAGTAGTACAACTCACACCCATGGAAGAAGATGAATGTCTTGGTAAACTTATAGTTTATTGGGCAAGAATGAGGAAAGAATCATTTATTTACTTGATCATCATCATCATCATCAACCACCTACATCACCAGGCTGACATCAGGTCGCTGACACAGATGAAGATCGTGGCTGATGAGGCATTCAAACTCCATTAATGTCACCATTCCCAGATACAGTAAAACGGCAATTTTTTTCCTACAACTAGGTGTACAAGTAGGATAATACCCATAGTAGTTTTTGTATATAAAACATGTCATTAAATGATGTTTTCCAATTTTTCTCTTCTTAAATTGAGGTCATTAATGATGTTTCCCATAGTAGTTTTTATTTTTGTTTTAACTTTTACTATGTGTACAGATTTTTATAGTACACTTAGTTGTACTATATAAGTATTGCAGTAAAACTACCATTATTTGTTTTTTACTTCCACCGCCCATAGTATAACAAATCTGATCAAATCTCAGAAGAACCCAGAGGGGTACGTAAATAAGGAAGCCTCTTCAATATCAGATTTTCAAGATTTACAAATCTAATTAATTACTATCATTTGTTTTAAAGACAAGATACTACTGTAACTCTTAAATTCTTCTTATTAGTATGAATTTGACTGAGTACTGCTTGACACGTGTATGATGAACATTGGACGTGGACTTGGGAGTCAACCTTCTTTCCTTCTTTATCCTGGGACAGCCCAGAAAGTGCAAAGCCTTTTTAATTGAAGGGAGATAGACAAAGGAGGGCAGCTTCCTTCTCTTTTCCTTAATTTTGGACACACTTCCTTTCGTTGTTCCATTACCTTATATTTTTGTAAAATTTGGTGATGGAAACCAAAGTGATATCCAGCGGAATCAAATATTCCAGCCTCCCTAAAAGCTATGTACGCCCTGAGTCCGACAGGCCAAACCTCTCCCTGGTTTCCGACTGCCAAAATGTGCCCCTTATTGACTTGGGCTCCCCTGATAGATCCCTCTTAGTCTCACAAATCGGGGATGCTTGCCGAAACTACGGTTTCTTCCAGGTTTTTTTTTTTTTCCCCTCCAATTATTCATTGTGGGATTCCTTGATTCTACGTTGGTGACCATCCATTTATATATGGCAGGTATACAATCATGGAGTGTCGGAGGTTGCGGTGGAAAGAATGCTGGGAGTGGCTAAGGAATTCTTCAGTCTTCCGGTGGAGGAGAAGCTCAAGCTCTACTCCGATGACCCCTCCAAGACTATGAGGCTTTCCACCAGTTTTAACGTTAAGAAAGAGACTGTCCATAATTGGAGAGACTATCTCAGGCTCCATTGTTATCCTTTGCAAAAATACGTCCCCGAATGGCCTTCCCTTCCCACCACGTTCAGGTCTGCATCCATCTCTTTTCTCTATCCTTCCATTTCCTGGCCATTAATTCTTAGAGTATGAATATGTTTCTGAAACCAACTTTCTACCTCGATCCCAAAAGACAAAAAACAAGAAAAGAAAAAGGGGCGAGATTGATTCATGAGTGTACATCACGTTTATGAAATTGATAATGGAAGCAGTGACATATGCAAAACATAGGCAGCCACCAAAGTCATTTTCGTTCCTGTCATCACCTTAGAAAAATGGGGGTTTTTGATTAATTGCATCATGAAAGTAATGGAAGCACAAAGTCACATTGATTTTTCCATACACACACACACACACACACCATGATTCCTTGTAATATTTTATAGCCTAATATACATTAATGTTGCTAATGTCATTAAATCTCCGTAATTGTTAAATGCGTATGTTTCGGATTCCAATTCGTTCAATTAATACACCACACACAAAAGAATTTCAGGTGAAAATTAACGACCATATCAACATATTATATGCATATACCTTCCACTCAACAACAACTAAACTTGTTATCTTCACATGTGGGTTGGGTTCATCAGATGAAACATATTATTTCATGCATAATCATATTATTGGAGCATAGGAAAATCCTCTTCCATTGACGTACGCATGACATAACCATTTCATTCCATGCATGGGACAATGTTAAGGTTATTCTAGTGTTTGTTTAACCTTTTTGGTTTTTTGGTGCGTGTCACTAATCTATGGTTGCTGGAAACTAATAAAGACACGTTAAAAATTTGGGGTGCGGGGGACATGTAGAATCTCCGGCGGCCGGCCGAATCTTGAAAAGGGTACTTTTTTTTACGAGTTGTTGACTTCCCACCGGGTCACCAACTACCCCAGAGAGTAAATTAAGCCACGTGCAACGTAAGGCTCCCGAGTGCCCTTCCACCTGCCATCTCTTCAGTACAGCGCTCCTGCTACTACATCGCTGTCAGTATCATGGTGGTGGTAGCTGGGCTGTGGGCGGCAGGTCTCTTCCATTTCCGGCCCTATATACTACAGATATTTTCGAATAAAACCACCCAATTTTTGGTATTTTTGCTAGCATAGTGGGCCTTTTTTTTTAATCTTCTATATAAATGTAGTTTTTGATTAAACCTCAACTTACGAGCTGACGTTGAGGTGCTGATATCATAGTAGTGGGGTTTGGGTATTTATGCGCGGGGGTTGCATGAATTTTCCAAAATTACGTCTGGGGTGCGGGTGGGGCCGTGAGGGGGAAGTGACGTCATGGGTGGAGTACGCGTTGACGTAAGCAAGCAAACACCTAGGATGGCTGAATAGGGAACGTGTCACTGATTCTATCTACTGACTGTACTACTCATCATAGTGTGAGGTGTTTTAAAACTTTAATACATTTTAAATTCAGGCGTGGTGTGGGCATGTCGCAGCTTTCTTGGACTGCCGTTTCAGGAGCCACTACGATTCATTCAACCATTTTGAACGTTTCCAGTCAGCCCACGCACTGAGTGGAGTGGAGTGGAGGCGTCCGCCCCACACCGCCACCTCCACAAGAGTCCTCTTTGCAGTCATTTCATCCTTCTCCACACGACTTGATGGAGAAAGGAAATCATTTTTTTAAACTTTCCGTCCATGGAATCCCCGGAAAGTGAAAGCGACTCGACACCAGCCATGAACTTCCGGGCTTCCACCATTTTGAAATTATAAACATGATGATGAGTAAAGAACACGGAGGGCGGCCAAGAAGCATTGAATTCAAGCCACCGCGTGGGCTGTCCCCAGCAAGCAGACCACGAGCTCTGACGTTGCTATTATTGCCCATTTTTTATTTACTAATTTAAGCTTGCCGACAACTACTCCAAATTTAGTCGTTTCTTGTTATGCATATCTTTTAATACACTTTCAATTCAAATTTTCTTTTTCTTTTTTTTTTCTAACATAATTTTTTAATTATTCAAATTAATTGTAATTTCAGTAACTAATTTAATTGGTTGAGGTGGAGATAATTCACCATCCAAATTACCACCCACTTACGATTCATAATTTGAATCTTGATCCGTCCAATTCAAGGAATATTAGAACATGAGAAGAACAAATGAACAGATTTAGAAGGATGAGTTTTTTTTCCTCCGTGGAGTGATGAGAAAGTGGTTGAATTGGCAGGGAAATAGTGAGCAATTACTGCACAGAGGTTAGGGAGCTTGGGTTCAGATTGCAGGAAGCCATTGCGGAAAGCCTGGAGCTGGATAAAGACTCCATCAAGAATGTGTTGGGTGAACAAGGTCAACACATGGCGGTCAACTATTACCCACCTTGTCCGGAGCCCGAATTGACATACGGCTTGCCCGCTCACACCGATCCTAATGCCCTCACCATTCTGCTTCAGGACCTGGACGTTTCCGGACTCCAAGTTCTCAAAGAAGGCAAATGGCTGGCTGTCAAACCCCACCCAGGTGCTTTTGTCATCAACATCGGCGATCAGATACAGGTCCATTTCCATTACACAAAATAACCCATCGCCCTTCTGCTTAATCTGCAAAATGGGATTGTAAAATTAACCTGCAGGAATGATTTTGCTGTCATTTAATCAGGCACTCAGCAATGGCAACTACAAGAGTGTTTGGCATCGAGCTGTTGTCAATGCCGATAAGCCCAGACTTTCTGTGGCTTCCTTCCTTTGCCCCTGCGATCAATCCGTAATCAGCGCCCCCAAGGCCCTCACTTGTGATGATTCCCCGGCCGTCTACCGAGATTTCACCTATGCCGAGTATTACAGCAAGTTCTGGAGCAGGAATCTGGATGAAGAACACTGTTTGGAACTTTTCAAGAACTGATTCCGCACCCTGCAGTTCTTCCAATAAAATTTGCCTCATCTCCAGGTTCTACTCTCCGTCCCTTTTGAACTCTTTATTGTTTGGTAAATCACCATTTCACTCTCAGAGAAATTACCAGTCTTAGAGGTACTTGATTTGTGTATTATATGAATAACGCCATCTTTTTTCCCACAGATGAATTAAAAGCATCCCTGCACTGCCATTCAGGACTCAGGCCATTGTTATCTTCTTTACTCTCAGTCTCATCGCTAGCCAATCTTTTTGTTCTGCAAAACGCAGTGTCTTTTGATCACCTCGATGTCCTTTTTCCAGCTCCATAGCTGCTTGAACTCCCAGGCTTACAGGAAATCGTCTTTGTTATTTAATAAGTAATACCTCCGGCCCAAAATAAGACTCTTGTTTATATTACCGTTATAAGTATTACAAGCACGACTCTTATTTTGGGACTGAAGGAGTATAATAAGTTTATATATATATATATATATAGATATATATATTGCTCCGTTCTTTGATTGGTCTAGTAGTAGTTGGAAGATTTTCAGGTTTTAAGGTAAAGAACTAGTTGAATTTGGTTGCACTGTCAGACAGGCCAACTCCTTGTTTCCCTGTCCTCAACGATTTACTATTGTTTTGGTCGTTGAGGTTATAAAACATTATCGTTAATGTACTCGTAAACTAAGTATGCTAACTTAGCAAGCGTACAAGTTATATATATAATTCAATGCAAGGTTCCATAATCGAAGTGATCCTGTGCCCATTTTTCTGCAATCTTCAAGTGCCATATATTGATGATCTCTTTTATGGGAAAACCGAAAAAGAATAGATTCCACTCACTTTATTATTAAAGAAGAAGGAAAAGAAAAGGCACAGTCACGTAGACAGAAAGAAATTCAAATTACATACATACAATTAAGGTTATAAGGTGGTGGGATCATCATTTACACAATTCCATGATCCAAGTGTTGAAAGCAGAGCATATCTTGTGGAATTGTTTGAATCCAGCGCCGTTTGCCAATGCCTCAAACTCCTTTGCAGTCCTCTCTTTCCCACCAGGGTTGTGGGCTAACATAATCACATCCACATGTACTGTGTTCTTGGTCGCTAGCGACGTGTCTGGGGCTTCTGGAAGCAGGCATTCCGCAAGAATCACCTTCCCATTTGCCGGAAGCGCTTCGTAGCAGTTCTTCAACAGTTTCCGGCAATGCTCGTCGCTCCAATCATGGCAAATCCACTTCATGAAAATGGCATCTCCTGTGGGGACGCTGACAAACATATCACCTCCAACATGCTCCACACCAGGGTAAGCAGTGGCATCTTCAACAACATGAGGAAGTTCAAAATTGATGCCCTTGATTGTGGGATACTTGGAGATGATCATGTTAAGAGTAGCTCCGGTTCCACCTCCGACATCAACTACGGTATTCAGGCCTTCAAACCCATTGTAGACCTCCAAAATCTTCTTCATTGTAATGGTGGAATGATTGGACATTCCTTGGTTAAAAACCTTGTTGAACCTGGGATCAGTGCCATGGTAATCGAATGCAGTCATTCCATAGGCCTTGTTAAAAGGGATTCCTCCATCAAGAACTGCATCCTTTAGGTGGTACCTTTATATAAATTTCCACCAACTCTATTAGTAAACGTAAACAAATGTACTTAAAAGTATAATGCGGAACAGCATTTTCAGTTTATTCTAGGTAACCCTACCTTGACCCACTCCCCTATTGAAACCTTTTAACTGAAAGATAGTCTAAAATAACAAAGAAGGTATTTTTATTTCTAAAAAGAAGCTAAATTTGCGTCTTCAAGCCACATATTGGGAATGGAAAAATACTACTACTTGTGTAATAATATTGCGAGTCAGGCAGAAGACGAGTAACAACATACAGTGTAACTGAAAATCACGTTCTTACGTTGTTTAATGCCCTCAAAATTAAATTATTTGGTGACATGAGTTGGAAGTTGTCACTTCAATTTGTTTCAGAAAAACAACAAAACTAAACTTGGTTCGTGTAATTGACAAAGTTAATGATTTACCAACCAGCTTTCCATGAGGACTTTGTCTTGATTCATGAGGAGCAGAGCAGCCATGGAGACACCATCGGCGTTCTTAGTCAAGTACTTACACACCGGCGCCAGCCCATAAAGCCTCTCAACCTCGCCACCATCGCCCTCAACATTCCTGAGCTTGCAGTCGAGGACGGAGTAGCTGGCCAGCAGCCGGAGGATCCGATCCAGCATAACGGGAGCTTCGGGGTTAGTGGTGGGGAGCTGGGCGGCGAGTTCTGAGGGAGAGACGTAGGCACCGGGACCAGCTTCGGCAATAAGCTCGAGAAGGTCAAGTTCAATGGCGGACTTTAAAACCATCGGAAGCACGGAGGCAGAGGCAAGCTGCATGGCGAATAAACAGGCTTCCATTTCCTCATTATCCCCTGCTGGTGAACCCATTGAACAATCTTGATGGAAGGATGGATTGACGATGAGAATTGAAATAATTAGAGGAGAGGAGAAGATGGGAGGCAGGGATGGATGGAAGAAAATGGGAAAGTGGCGAAGTGGGGATATATACAAATCCAATATCAGAGAGATGGATGATCAGTCAGGGAATGATGGCAGTTTGTGTGTGGCTTTTGAGGACTGGGGGACAGCGGGAAAACGTCAATTTGAGGAAGAAATTGGTGTTACTTCATTTTCTTGGTTGGTTTGTGAAAATTACTGGATTTTGGACCCCACACACACCAAAAAAACCATCATCAAATCCCATGGAAGAACTCCAAATATATGAACAATCATCTAATCATATAATAATTCTACAAGTATGTATGGTATAAATTATCCCAATCATCCAATCACTAGCAATATTGTTTTCAACACAATCTTCATATCAGAGGAAAGATGGACATGTGTAACCTGAAAAGTCCCACTATTTCACCTACTTTTCCACCAACTCTTGAATCCGCAAGCCAGCTAAAAAGTGGGTTTAAGTTTTAAAGGTCCAATATCCATTTAAGGGACTGATTGAATGGGGGCCGATTTGTTGGACTCTAAAATCCCATCATTTGTCTTTGGGCTTTTGTATTCCAAAATGTTTGGGCCTTCCCAGAAATAATACCGTTCCTTGATTCCATGCCTTTACTTATATTTCTCCAAAAACAAATACCGTACCTCCGAATTACACGTCGTTCGACAAACTTCAAAATTCGAATTAACTCAACGGAGAGGAAACGACAGCAGCCGCCCACGCAGCTCAGACGCCAAATCAAGAAATAGTTTATTCTCTGTTATAGTTTTGCTTTCTATCATGGCCAAATCAAGAAAAACGCATGAGAATTTTCAAAAAAAAAAAAGAAAAACCCATGAGATGAGTGACCCGTCAGAGAGCCAGCCGCCACCACCATCATCGCCGCCACAAAAACCCAAAGATAGGGTGGTGGTAATTGATTTGTGCAACTCTCCTACTCCTCGGCGTGAGTTTGAACCATTGAGTGGGACTCCCTTACGACCCATCTTTTGCGTGAAAAATAGAGAGGGCATGAAGGAAATTGAGAACAGGGAGGATTGTTTCATCTTGGAATTCGATCCCGATGGTGACGCGCAAAGCTTCTCAAGCCCGGTCGTCTGTAATAAGATTCTTGACAATTGGACCGATGGTGATGTTTCTGTTTCCCCGGAAGTCACCGTTCTTGCAGAAAAGGGCCAGGTATGCACAAAAAGAAATGATTTTTCTTTTGCGCTATTGCTGGGTTTGAATCGATTATAACTAAGAAATTTTAAGTTGCTTGAGTATACTCTCGGAAGTTGAAGTGGTATAATCTAGCTCTGTAAATTGATTAGGTTGTTAAGTAATTGATTTAAGTAGAATGACGATGATTATCCTACATTATTCTTGTCTGTATCTCAGGTAGCATGTAGAGACTACCCACATTCAAGGCATATGTGTTTGAAATATCCTTTCACAACCACATCCCATGAGAGTTACTGTAAACTTGTAAGAAAATTTTCTTTTTCCCCTTTTTAGGAGGTTTTTGGGGCTGTTTTGATGGCTCATACGAATATTCAATGACTTGTGATGTATGACTGGTGCAGTGCTATTGTTTCGTTTGTGATCTGGCGGCTCCTTGTGCAAATTGGATAGTAGGTTCTGGGCATTGCCATGCTATCGACAATGAAGCTTGGAAGTCGGCGAGGAAGTTGTGTAAGAAGAAGAGGATCTCAGCATAGTTGCATTGTTTTTATGGCAGAAGCAGAGCAAAAACGACTGCCCTTTTGGTTTACTAGCACTAGTATTTTGGAGGATGAACCAAATAGATGCAGAAAGAACAGCTGCAACTAGAATCGAAAATGAAAATGCAGATTCAGGCAGCCTTCTGTCCCTTCAGATCTCTTCAGAAAACTGCCAATGTTTTGTAGATATTTCAGGTTTTATCAACATTCATTCATTCAGTGATTGATTTTGCTGCTCAAATCAAATGCAGAGAAGTGAAACTGTGGCTCTAACATTATATATAAGCAGAGTAGTGCCGCCACTTACTGGTTTTTTGGCAAATCTTTGAAATGAATAGGGCATTAAGGAACTCCTCCCTTATATATGCCACAAATGAATTTTCAAATCCTACAATTATTGTTATCTGAAATAATTAAACCAGAGCACGTATACAATGTTTATCATTAAATATTGGAAAAAAATGCCATAATATTTCTCAAATTTAATAATTTAATTCATGGCAAATTGAATGCACCTGTGTGTTGTGAACCGCAAAATTTAGCAACTATCAAATATTTAAAATTAAATTTACCTAAATCATTAGAGCCCATTCTTTCATTTTATCTTATATTTGCAAACATGATTTTTAGTTTGATTTCATTAAAAATTACATAATTTTTTTAAAAATACCTTGTATTAAAACACAAGACACGGGCTTAGTACCAGCTTTTCCTTAGAGTTTGGGCTGAAATGATAGTGCGAGTCCGGCCCAATAGGAGGAAACCCTAGTTTAAAAAAAAAGTAGTTGCTCCCCCATTTCTTTCTTGCTTATCCACTCCGTCACCACCACCTTGCCCCCACCCATCGGCTATTCAGACACCAAAAACAACGGTAGAACCATGCCCGGCCCCGTCGTCGAAGAAACTGAGCTTGAGAAGAAGCTCGAAGTCTGCAACTCTCCTTTATCAACTGCATTTTTTTTATTTCATTTTCTTTTTTAATCATTTTTGTACTAAAGCTGCTTTCGATATGTGTGTAGAGCGAGGAACCAGTTGTGGAGGACGTGAAAGATGAAGATGACCACGAAGATGACGCTGACGCCGACGATTCCGATGACGAAGATGACGACAAGGACGACGGCGCTCAAGGTTGTTTTTTTTTCTCCTTTTAGCTATGCGTTTTCTTTTTATTTCGTTCGTTTCGTTTCGTTTCACTTTGGCTTCTTCATGCTATTTAGGTTGTCTATGAAACAGTTGGGTAGGGAATGACTCTAAACTTAATGTACTGTGTTAGAAATGATGACTCTAATTGTTCTTATAACCTAATCGATTTTGTTTATTTCAAGCAAAAGGAGGCGAAAATTTTCAATTTATTACACTGTAAAACTGGAGCATTTTGGCATTTATTTCCACATTTGTTGCTGGCTAAATATTTTAAACGTGGCCCTGGTTGTAAATATTTGTAGCTTTCATCAAGGGGAGAAAGTTCCTTGATGTCAAAATTTGTATGCCTGGTGAAAGAAATTGTTTGAAGAACACCAGGGTGGACTTGTGCAACCTAGGATTAAGGCAAATGGTTAATAAGTTAATTTGTAGCTTGCTAATTATTTAGCTTCATGACCTGTCTTGTTAATTAACCATTTCCGAATGATGTACTGTGGTTGTGGTAATGTTTTCATTTTGTTGCATGCAATTTGGTTCAGTATTAATACTGGTATTAGTTTTGTTCATGTGCATCATACTATTGTGGAGTTATATTGATGTAGAGAGTTCGGTGTGCAGGTGCTAACGAGGGTTCAAAGCAGAGCCGAAGTGAGAAGAAGAGCCGGAAGGCAATGCTAAAATTGGGAATGAAACCCGTTCCTGGTGTCAGCAGGGTCACCATTAAGAGAACAAAAAATGTAAGACTGGATGCCTCCGCCATTTTCTTTGGGCTGATGTAAAGCGGTGTTTTGGTAGTGGTTTCCTTTTGGCCTTTGGTAAACTAATTTTCGTTTATTTGCAGATACTGTTCTTCATCTCAAAACCTGATGTCTTCAAGAGCCCAAATTCAGAGACCTATGTTATATTTGGAGAAGCCAAGATAGAGGACTTGAGCTCTCAGCTGCAGACACAGGCTGCCCAGCAGTTCAGGATGCCAGATATGGGTTCTGTCATGGCAAAGTCTGATATGTCTGGTTCAGCTGCCGCATTGCAAGCAGATGAGGAAGAAGAAGAGGTTGATGATACTGGCGTTGAGCCTCGTGATATTGATCTGGTAATGACACAGGCAGGAGTGTCGAGGACCAAGGCTGTTAAGGCTCTGAAGACCCACGACGGTGATATTGTCAGTGCTATCATGGAGCTAACCACTTGAGTTATAGTTGACATTTTTTGATAATGCATTTTTAGAACAATTGTACTGCTCTTGATGAATCCTTCTCCTAAAAAACCATTGCTCTTAGCGCCATTTTTGTGCATTTAAGTTTTGATGATTCCATTAAAAGAAGCTTTTCCCCGTCACTGCTCAGTCGCAATGAATTATGCTTTTAGTTGATTGGCTTCCCGTTCTTGGCCCTTTTATTTCCGGTAGAGATTTGTGCACAGATCTCATTCTTCTAGATTTTATAGTTGTTTTCAGTTGGTTTGGTGGTACCTTTATTCTTGAACAAGGGAAACTGAATTTTGGGCACAACAGACCATCGATTAAAAGGGTCCATTTCCCTGAGGCAAACAAACAGGGGAGGACGACCGGCATCAGTTCATCACAATTTAAAGCTTAAGACTACATCATATCCATTGCTGACAGACAGACAAGAATGACCCTCTTTACCTGCTAATTAATTGCCCTGCAGTCTGCTCGAATCTCTCCAGCTTCTCCTGTTAAGACACCAATTTGACCCATTCTAACCATTGCATCAGCGAACTTACTTATCCAAAGGTCAGGGGATTGAGAATTCCGAATCACTTGGTCTGCTGTTGCTGGATCTGTCAACAATGTTTGGTCCGAAGTGAACAAGCCTCTGTTTGCAAGAACGTTGTCGTAGTAGCTAGTATCCATGGTGGTTGGGGAGAAAGGATCCATGGGCACCACTACATTTGGGTTCGAACTACTACCTTGTGGACACTGCTGCCTCAGCTGGGAGGCATAAGCTGGATCCAAACTCGGGTCCTGGTTTGTGGTCGTGTTGAAACTAAAAAGCCGGCTGCTGAATGAAGTGCAATGGGAACGGCCGATGGTGTGCGCCCCTGCTCCAACGGTAAAGATTAAAGCATTAGATTTGTCTGTTTTCTAAATCTAAATCATAAGTCGTATTATAATGAGAACTGATCTTACCCGACAGAGTTACCATCTCGTCCTGGCTAAGTCCTTTGTTGCCAAAGGCCTGAGTGAGCTGGTCGAGGGTGAACCTTGGACCGGGTAAGTTTGTTGACGCCTCGGCCGCTGACGAGATTCTGCCATCTCTCCTTCCTGCTGGTACGTCATAGCTAAACCCTCCAGTTGTCTGCTCGATCGATGTTAACGTAAGAGAAAATGAACAATATAGGTAGTTCGACTAATTCAGGTGTTTTGAGTTCCCCGAAAGCTATCTAACTGAAGAAATTATTAAGTATCAAAGGTGCAGGTGGGGATGAGTTTTGAAGGTTCTTACAAGTTCGACGCTGTCCCTTGCTGCAAAAGCAAGAATATCAGCACAGGAGACAATCCCTGGACACAAGAATTCAAGTCTAGCCTTGGCATTGTCAATAACTTGAAACCCTCGAAGACTAGGATTGTTGGCAGGTGCATCTTTCTCCGCAGCGTTGGAAGGTGTTGAATCAATGAGCACGGACCCATCACAACCCCGAACGAAACAATCATGAAAATGCATCCTAACAAGTCCAGCAGCGACTCCCCTGTCACTGAAGAAAGCGTTGCGGACCTCGGTCTTGATGGTGAACTCTGCCAATCCGCAGGAGTCGTCGTAGAATCCAACTTGAAGCTGAGCATTTGAAGGCACGACACAGTGATGCAGCAGCAGCACCAGTAGCAGTACAAATACAAGAGAATTTGAGAATTCCAGGCTTGGAACTGCCATCATTATCATGCTTTAATCTTGAAGGAAGTTGGATGGTGCTGGAGGAGAGATATATATACTGATATAGCATGAGATGAAAGTTGATGGTGAATTATAAATTACAAGTTAAATAAGGTATATACGTGGACATGCAGCTCTAATACTCCAATATGCATGGTTTGGTGGTATTGCCATGTGACAATGCAATCAGCTGTAACATCGTAAAACATTATTATTTTGAGACGATTAGATCTCCTAAGGATTCTAATCTAGCGTAAAATGATAAGGGTTTTGCATGGCAGCGTCATCAACTTTGATTTATGTTGACTTTGGCTTGATAATTACAAAGAAAGCAGTTGGGTAATTTGCTCTTTTTATATATTTGCAAATATTTTATTCTTTCCATTGTTTTTCTTCTGGTGAATGATGGATTCATGCAGGCAGTGAAAATTACAACCTTTTTTTTTTTTTTTTTTTTTTTTAGTGTCAAGTGGACCTGCTCTTTTGACTTTGTTTTACTCTTCCACCTGCCCTCCCATTTGCACTTTAATACAGCACTAATCTGAGCAGATTATGGTGATTAGGAGATGTTCCGGAAGCAAAAGATTCGGCGGACAATGACATAAAATTGACATCTTTACCGGTGGAGCTTTCTCTCCAGTATTGAATATAGAAATCTGTAGCTGAATTAGTTGAAAAACATACAGAACAGAGATGGGTTTTTCTCCTTTTCTTCGTCCATGCCAGTTCCAGTGCCTTCCATGGCCGCCCTGCAAATATCATTTCTAATTTTTCTATACACAAAGAGCACCACAAGCTGGGCAAACGAGAAGAGAAGTGCAATTTTTTACAAGTCAGGACGACAGTCCAAGTAAAGATAGTTGGTAATCAAGTTTTTGCATATATACAACACCAGTTTTCACTTCTCAAAAGATTGTCTCGAACATACGGCATTTGCCTTGAGTCATAGCTTCCCCTTTAAAGGTTTGTCTTCCATCTCTCAACGCCATGATACCTCATCTGTCATCACATGTTCCCAATCCGATGAGCAATTCTCACTAGAGGAACCCAATGAATACTGCTTTCTTGCTGCATTGCTTCCACTGGACTGGTTTGTTTCATCATTAGGCAAAGAGGGGAAAAAATCTTTTACCACCTCATACCTAGGACCATCCATATGCTGCCCAAAAAGCTTTTCAGTAACATCTCCTGTTCGAGATTGAGGTGCCACAGCTAAGTTCAACTTCATCAAACCCTCGCCTTGGCCTTTGAGGAATGCTGGCGTATCAGAAGAGACCGTATCGAGCTTCCCTGCCTGTTCCACCACTGTATTTGTACTTTTGGAATCATCACGGCATTTCAGAATATGGAATCGGGTCATAACAGAGGACTCAATGTCGGCAAAGCTGGCACTTGGGCCCAAACTATTTTTGACTGGTTCATCTCCAGAACCACTGCCTATATGCAAACCGAGATACCCTTGTTTGATCTCAGATTCAGGTTCCGTGGTTAGTCTTTTATCTTTCACTTGGTCCTGAAGAGCGGCACAGCAAACATTATCTGCTGTTTCCCCTACAAAATTTGCACTTCTTGAGTTGTCGCGGTGCTTCAAGGCATTAAATCTGGCCATAACAGAGGCCTGATCATCATTCATTTTGCTTGAACTAGGCATTGTCCCGATTTTCAATTTCAGATTCATGCCATTTCCAACCTTAGAAGATGGAGCCTCAGACATATTCAGATCAGCCAAACTATTAGAGCCTGATGTTTTCTCTGAAGCAGCTGCACGTACTTGAATATTCAAAAGCACAAAAGGATCAGGCAAGATATCACTGGTAGCTAGAGGATTGCAAGCTAATCAAATACTTACCTTTTGCATGATAGGACTTGAATTGCTGCATCTGCATCTTCATTCTATCAAACCGTACTCTGTAACTGATGGAACATAATTTAGCTTCCGCCTCAAGCCACAAGTTCTTAAACAGAACAGCCTGTGAGTCCATTTCCTCTCCATAATGAAAATTTTCATCAAGGACCTTCCTCATTGCCTGCACAAAATGATGTACACATCAGGTAACAGAAAATTCTGCGTACTTCACTCCGAACTTATGTTCAAGTGTTGAACGCATTCAAGTTAACCTCTCACCGCACAAGATGGCTCAAAGAAGCAGCTTACCTGAGCCAAATTATCATCTCCAAGAACATCTAAATCATCCCTTGGGGGATGAAGAGGCTGAAATGTCCCCACTTTTTCATGGTTAACATAGTTATTCTTCATTTGATTGTCTCTGCTAAGGCAGTAATGTAATTTTCTAGCTGCTTCATTTCCAAATTGGTACTTGCTTGCAGCATAACCCTGAGGAAGGAACCATTTGGACAACACGTACAACAATAAGGAATATAAAATCATAACAAGGCAAAAAATAAAGATCATATACATGTTTTCTACAAATATACAATACAAGCTAAAATGATGAGAGAAAACCATACCAAGGATACATATATATATATATATATAGATGTATGTATGTATATGTACATACATACATATATATATATATATATTCCATTTATTTGCAGGCTTCAGCAAAAGGAATTGAATATCACAAAAGTTCCAAAAAGTGCAACATAAGCAGAAAATATAACAGTGGAATAGATAATTTATCAGCCGAGCATATATTCACCTTTTACCACCTCGCCAACCAAATCCTAAAAAATTAAGAATGTACCAGAATACAGGGTAAGAGTATGAGTACTGACACTGTGAACTAAAAAAACACAAGAGGCCTGACAAGCATGTAAAAATTGAGTGAATATTTATGGTCACATACCATTTGGGGATTAGGAGAGTCTAGGACTTTATCGCTATCCTCCTGAGAAAGTTGTGCATCCTTTGAATCGGGTGAATACTCCATTTTCTTAAGAGCAATTCTGTCAAGATTCTTCATTACATGGTTAATGAGCTCAATGTCTTGATCCTTGAGATCACATGAATCAGTGAAACAACTAAACAGAAGCAAGTCTGAGAGGCCACTCAATCCTTTAAGCAATGCTTGAACGTCCATTTTAGCTGGTAATTGACCTCCATACGGTTTATTAGCCAGCTCTGAAGCACCTTCTTCAGAGGAGGGTGAACAAAGAACATTTTCAGCAGCACGAACAGCAACAGCACCTCCTATAGTATCGCTGATGTTCAAGACAGAATCCATTGCTGCAGCTCGAAAACTTAGGTCTGATGTGTTAATATTACCTTCTTCATTTCCAAGTTGCTTGGTGCCAGAATACTTTGACTGATACTCATTACCTGAGTGCTTGAGCAGATTATAATCTTCTCGAGGCGCATCAAATTCCTCAGAGAATTGAACTCCTTTGCTATTCATCAGGTTTGGATCCTTAAAGAATACTTTTGCCCCATCAACTGATTTCTGCTCGCAAGCTGCGCAGTCCACTTCTGAAATATTTCCAGTAATTGTTGATGCATCTGTTTCTGGAGGGCCACATTCATGCACTTTGTCTTCACTAGCTTTTACAGAAGAAAATCTCATTGAATCAATTGAAGGAGGCAAAGTTTGATCAACTTGAAGATCCAACTGACAAAACTTCTCTATTTTTGCTCCAAAAGGATGTGCAGTTTCAGTTTCCGTAACATCAAACGGAGACAAACGAGAAGTAGGGACTCCTTTCCAGCAGGGAGAATCCACAGCAAAATTATGATGATCAAAACAATCAGGGCCAATATCAAAAGACTTAACAGTTTGAGAGTTATCCACAGATAGTGAAGAGCCATCTGTCGCATCACTATTTTGAATTGGTGATTCAAAGTTTACTTTTGTACCATTCATACTCTTAAGCTTGCTTGATACTTCTCCCATTACAGAGGATGCAGAAAATAGCTGACTATTACCTTCTTTTTGACAATTGATTTGGCTGGTGAAAAAGGAACCTTCTCCAATTTCTGAATCAAGTGGAACATCAGGTTCCTTCGCTTTCAAGGGATTGTTAATGTACAGTCCCTCACTAGGATAAAAAGCCCCAAAATTTGCTGCGGCAAGTGTTTTTCCAGAGGAAGCGTTTTGTGGAGCTATAGCACTTTCAGAAATTGGTGGCCGAATGACCAAAGCAGGAGAAGGTTTGTTGACAGATATTGAACCACTAAAAGTAGAAGATGAATTCAGATATGAGCCTTGAGGATGAGAAACTGAAGTTGTAGAACTGGAACTCAAAATCGTAGTCCTTGAGGGATTAATAGGAATAAAAACATTATGAACCAAATGTGACACATTATCCTTCTGTTCCATCCCCACCAAACCAGGATGAGAAACTGAAGTTGTTGAACTGGAACTCAAAATCGTAGTCCTAGAGGAGTTAGGAGGAATAAAAACATTCTGAACCAATTGTGACACATTATCCTTCTGTTCCATCCCCACCAAACCATTACTGCTTTCTCTGACAATAATATCAGGAAATTGCCCACTTCCTGCAACATTAGAAAGTATCAAACCCTATAGTTTTAAATATAATTCGCAAAAGAATACCTAGAACAAGAAAGCAATTATTGGATTCCAATAGAATGAAGAGACAATGATAAGTGTACTCAAACTTTCTGCATCACGTCTGATACAGTTATAGAAAATCTAGATCAGAAAGTACTGCAACACCATATTGCACGTGAAACTCTCAGATTGGTGGTAATTAATAGAGCTAAGATTATATTTTCTCAAACTGTAAGATGGCTCTTTTGAAGGAGAACCGTAATCTCTTATAAGGTAAACTTTGTCCGCAAAATGCTAAATTGTAATTGACCAATAATACATAGCCAGCATCAAGGTTCTGGGGCACATCTTACATCCTTCTGAGAGATACATTTTAGAATTAAAAATGTTTACTTGAACCTACAATTTCAAAATGAAGCTCAAAGTCTACCGAGTCCTTAAGATTAAGAAACTTCCAAAGAGACTACAGTAAATCCAGACAAAAACTAAGAGACACAAATACAAGTAAGACACACGAAGATGTCCTCCCATTCAAAAAAAGATAAACTACTGCATTTGTTTGATGAAAAGAACATTTCCTTCCGACCAAGTGTAAGTGAACAACCCACTGTATTTCAGAGAGAATATATCTACCTCGAATAATTTGCTTCTTATAAGTACTAGAACCAACAGCCTTTGTGTTATCCAAGAAAGAACCACCATTGAGTTCCGAATGTTGTTGACCCATCTTTCCATCAAGTGTTCCATTCCAAACACCATGCAACGTTCCATACTCCAAACCATGTAAATTATGAGCATAATCAACCTGTGAGGATAAATCAGTAGATACATGGCCGGAGGAAGGCGGTAGCAAGTCATAACTAGGCTCGTTAAGGGCCACCAAGGGAGATTCAAGATCCACCACGGAAGGAACATAGGGGTTATAAAATGAATCCATTTTAGATTCATACATAAAAGAGCCGGGAGAAGTTTTAGGACTAGGGTTCACAGAAGACCAAGTAGTAAAGGCCTGAGAACGATCATTAGGCTGAGACACTGAATAATGAAAACCATAGTCATCAGGTAGTGGCACAGAAGTGATCCTAGTGGAATCAATCTCCAATTCAGATTTCTGATACATAGTATCCGGTATAGGAGCCCAAGGATTTGTATATGGTTGCCATGCGTGACCAAAGGATTCTCCGTAGTGCAATTCAGGGAATTGCGGAGGGGAATTCGAATTGGGTTTGGAATTGAAACGATCGACGGTAAAAGGTGGGGCTGAAGCGGACAAATTGGATGATGACGACGATGATGATGAAGGCCCTCCATAGCCCAAAGAACCTAAACCCATCATCATCCCTTCAACGATCACCTGAAATATGACTCAACTGATAAGAAATTCAAAGACCCAAAAAATATCCTGGAGAAAAGTGTCTCAGAACCTGCAATTCAATAGAAATGAAACAAATTCTCAGAAATTCCCACCATGGGTCAAAGACAGTAAACCCATGATAATCCCTTTTGCGTTTACCCGGTTTCTGACTCAACTGATCAGAAACTACAAAAACCCACAAACAAATTTCCCGTCGGACATGTCACGGAGAAGATGCAATTGAATTAAAAAAAAAAAAAAAATCAACTACGAACGAACAACAGCGCAGAACAGAAAGCATTCATGAAATTAGAGCAATTAACAGTGAGAAAGATGCATGCAATTGATGAGAAAAAAGAGGGAAAAACGATAAGGGAAGTCACCAGTAAAAGGACAGCGACTCACAGGGAGAGCAAGCGGACCAGTTTTTGTGTCGCCGTTGTCTCCTTCGGTGGCCAAAGTTCTACAAACTACCCACTTGATATTACTCTACGACACTACTTCTACTAGTACACTGCTCCACGCTTTGATTTTGTTACTATTATTATTTTTTTAGTCTAAATTAGTAAGGCTTCGTTTGATCAAACTTAATTTGAGGGCTGAAGTCTGAAGTTTGAAGTTTGAAATCTGAATTCTGAAGTCTGAATCTATTAAATTAGCTTTGTTTGATAAAATTAGAAAATATGTCCGAATCTGAAGTGTGAAATCTGAAGTCTGAATTATGAAGTTTGAATAACAAAATAAGTTTATAAAATTTTAAATTTTAAATTAGATCACCTTATTTTTTAAAAAAAATATTAGAAACATATTTTTTTAATATATAACATAATTTTTAAGATGTGCAATTTTTTACATAATAATGTGAAATTCTATAAATAAAAATATTTTAAAAAATTTAATAATAAATTAGAATGTTATTATTATTTTAAAACTAAAATATTAATTAAATAAATATCGCATATTAATTAAAATTATAAAAAATAAAAATCCATGTCATAAATATATTTTTTATTTATTTAAATGATAAAATATTTTTTTAAAAAAAAATATTTAATAAATACAAATTATTTAAAGAAAAAACTAAAAAGAAGAATAAATATTAAAAATAATAAAAAATTTGCAACCAATTCAGTTTAGCAATAAGTGATTCGCCAATCACTTATTTTTAGACTAACAATTGTACTTGCAATTCAGACCCACTTAATCTCTTAAGACTTTGAATTATAATTATCAAACGCACTTAATTATTAAGTACTTAATTAAAAAATTTCTTAATTCATTAAGTCATAAACAAGTTGAGTTATCAAACGCTGTTAATCAATTAAGTACTTAATCTATTTAGAATAAGTACTGAATTAGTTTATCTAAGAGACCGTAAAAGATATGAATTATCTTATTAATAAGTTTGTACATATTTTGCATCTCTGATTACTCACTACTAACTGTAAAATGTCTCAATTATCGTATAAAAAGTTGCAACTTTTTCTCTCTTTTATTATGATTTTTCTCATATTTTGTCTTTCTTTCTTAAACTCTAAAATCTGAAATTTAAGTTTTATTATCAAATCCTGACAGAGTGGTGGTAGCGTAGCCCATAAACATAGCCCAAATCGTTTTATAAACTCTATACGACTCACATTATTAGTAATTTTTCAAAAATTTTTTATTTAAAAAATTTAATTATTTTTCTCTCATATTTTTTTCTTTTTTTATCTTTTTAAAAAATACTGTATGTATAAAAATTATTTTTATAATTGGTTATTATATAATTAAATATTTTTAAAATAATTAAAATAGTATTTATTTTGTTGGGATAAAAGAAATATATATTCATTTTATTGAATTTTAATAAATTATTTAAAAATTAATAAAAGAACAATTTAAGAAGATTATTTTAAAAATAAGACTATAAATAGTAAAAAATGACTACAAATAGTAGTAATTATTGAGACCAATCCAAACTCATATGTAGGCCCGCTGGGGCCGCTGATTAGGGCTGCTGAACAGAAAGAGGTAGTGAAGGATTAAGTTATTTGGAGTTGGACTCACCTTTGTGTAAAAAAGTTATCGTGTTTCACGTTTACAAATAAGTTGAGGTGGAGAAGAGGAAGCCACATCCTTACATGGATTGAATAGAAGGGGGAGGTGGGGGGGCTCTCGGCGATGTTGTATTGTCATATCAGCATACATTCATAACTCAAAAAATCTACATGGTATTAAAGATATAGTACAACAAAACTCATTGTTTTGAGATTTCAGATTTGGCAAGAATTTAATAAAAAATAAAAACAGACAAGGAATGAATGATTGATCCTGATGATCCCTAACTTGTAAATGAATGAAAGAATGAATGATGAAGAGAAGTAGCTAGAAGTATAGAAAGAATGGTGAGGAGGTGTAATTGGTGTAGGCGGAAACTGGACGGCTGCGGGTGGTTGTGCTTGTTCTTGATCTTCCTCTTCCTCTTCCTCTTCTCAGAAACTGGAAATTAATCCAACAAGAAACAGCAATCTGCTCTGTCACTCTCGCCATTACCATGCTGTATTCCTCCAAGAGCTCCACCATCTTCCCCAATCGCATCATGGATCTTCTTTTCTTCTCCTTCTTGTTCTTGTTCTTGACAATATATATATTTAGAGACAAACAAACAAAGGGAATTGGGTTTTTCTGAGAACTGACTACTGTTAGAAGAGGGCAAGTATATAAAGGGAAGAGGAAGGCTCAGATACGTACGTGGGACATTCAAAACCACCACCTAATTACTACTGTATACATCTTTGACAGTTTACAAGTCCTATTTTATTTTATATGCATACATGCTTCCCCCGTTCAAATTTAGATAGTCAATTAATATATTAAATTGCAAAACTTAAGACTGAATTAGGAATGATTGTTTGACATTCGGGATTAACGTTAAACGCCCACCTAATTTTAGTCATGGTCTTTGTTACTGCTTCTTCAGAGGTTGAAAAGTCACCCAAAAATGAAACACGTTTTTTGAATATTGTGTGGTGCCTCATAGATATCATCATCATCATCATCATCATCATCATCATCATGTTTGAATTTCCTAGTAAAGAAATAGTAGGCGTGTTAGGCCTTGGCCTGCGGGTGGAGACGCGTCCACTTAACATTACAAATTTACAATACAAGGGAAGGGACTGTCTTGTGTGTTGCCTCCCTCCCATATTATACATTACATTTTCAAAAAGAGTAGGATCTACTGAAGACTTTCTTGAGAGATTTCCAGCTGAGTGATCGGGATCTGAATTTGATGAGGCCCAAAGCTGCTGGATTCGGTGAGTGGGCCGGCCCATTTGAACCTTCTGACGACTCAGACACGGCCTCCTCCTCGTCGCCCTGAGGTTCCCAGAAACAGGCAGCTTTCCTCTTGTTTCTAATGCTACGGAGCACATCCAATTTGTTGCATATTCCCCACACCGTTACTTTCTGCTGCTCAAAATCCACATTTATGGAGTATATACCTGCGCCATCCAAATTCCAGCAGCAGTCTAGGCAATGGATGAAGATGAAAAAAAAGAGCAACATGAAGAGGCGAGAGCTAAAGCTTTTACCTTTAAGATGGGCTAAAGCCTTGTTTATCTTCTTCTGACACCCATAGGAGTACAGAGGGACCTTCATCTCCACATACTGCGCCTCCACAACATTACTCGTCTTCTTCGCTACCACCATTGCCATCGTCACACTCTATCAAAACCCAGTTGCATCAACTTGTATTTATAGCGTCTTGCTGAGTTTCATACATAGATATAATTAAAGGGCATATGCAGCCCACAAAACCCAAAAAGAAAAAACATCTTACTCATCTACTTAAGCTACTCATCTTTTAGAAATCCGTGGACGAAACTGCTAGAAAAAAGGGGTGAAAAGGGAGATTTTTTTTTTTTTTTTTTGCTTTTCCTCAATCTACACATGCATGCATGCATACTGCGTATGTTTAAGATAAAAGTGGAAAAGGGCTTCGTCTCCATTAACAAATTTAAATTTTGATTTTTCATTCAGAGACAAGTTATAAAAAATAATTCGGTATAACTGATTTGATATATATAAAAAAAAAAAAAAAAAAAAAAAAGCAGTAGGTTATGGGTGTGGAGTGTGGTGGATTAGGAGACAATATTGTGTAGCCCATGTGGATGTGGATGTGGATATGGATATCCGGGCCGCTTTTGCTTTAGTGATTCACAACTTCCTCCCTCGTTAAGGTTTGCGGTTCAGTCTCCCTAATGAATTTATGCAAATAATTTTTTATTTTTTATTTTTGATGGAGAGATAACCATATTGATCAAAGGTGTGGACAAGGATTTATAGTTTGAGGAAACTGATAATGTGAATGTAGTAGTTGGTTAAAAAATATTATTTATTTAAAAAAAAAAAACAAAGAAGGAAGTGTGTTCGTTAGTAATGAATGAGAGGTTGGAATGATGTGGGCATATAACGACAAGAATGACACCTAAAGCCGGAAAGTTTAGATCAGCATCTAATCAGTCAGCAGTAGGGATTAGTCATCAATCTAAAAAGCCACGTCCTTTGTTTTTTGTTTTAGCAGATGATGACTCTGATCTCCACCTCCTTCAACAGCCCCCATTGTCCTACCACGTGTAACCCCATTGCTTCTTCCTTTTTTATGTTCAATTATTTACTATCTTACTTTTATTTATTCACATATGTTTTTAGCCAAGCCCTATCTCACTTTCTAATTTCCATCATTCACTTCACACCCCAGAGGATCATTTTATTCATTTCCTCAACGTATCAAATTATCGCTACCTAAAAATATTTAAAATTGAATATACTTTTCTTTTAAAAAAAAAAAAAAAAAAATTTCAAATTATTCACATAAATTCTAAATTAATCAAATCATTAAAGTGAATTTAACCTTATATTAAAATTAAACTAGTCTAGGCTACGGCCTCCTACCGTAGTCTAGGCGAATTTTGTGGTCTGGGAAGGAGTCATAACAATAACAAGAGCCATTGAGGCAATTCCCATTTTTACAGTTTAAAACCTGTTTGTTATATTGTGCTAATGAGATGCAGCGCTTTAAGGATTACAATATAATTAATTTCATGTTTCTCTTCCACATTTTACTGTTGCTATTTTATATTACTAAGCAGAGTATGATTGATCTGAACAAGAAGAGCACTGAAAACTGGACGGATGAATTATTATATTGTTCTATGATATGCAACATGCATTTGGATTTTCATCCGAGAAAAGTTGTGGCGCCGGGATTCTTTCTATCATGTAAGCCGGCTGATACTGGTAATAATACATTAGCTTCTGTATGCTTTGCCCATCACTCTCCACTACTTCTTCTAACTTCGCTTCTCCGCCTTCTTCTTTACTGCCCTTTTCTGCTTCCGCCCCCGCTGCTTCCCCCTCTTTCTTTTCCGCTTCACCTTCTTTCTTCTCTTCCGCTTTTGCTTCTTCTTTCGCCTCAGCTTCCGGAGGCTTTTCCGCTTCTTCCTTTGGTTTCTCTGGTTCCGGAGGCGCCGGAGGTGGTGGCTGAGGCACCACCTGAGCTTGCTTTTTGGTCCGCCTGTAGACGTAGTCAACCAGCCTACTTGCGTCCATAGTTCCGGTCACCGTAACTTTCCCGCTGCTTAATTCCGTCTCCGCCTTTTGTACTCCTGTTTAATTACAGTATTTATGATCGATATCAGTGCGGAAGCATTATTTAACCAATTTAAAATAATCATTAAAATTTTCTCATAATTGAGTGGCATGGTGAATTTAAGGCATGTGATTTGAATAATTATTAATTAAGTAAAGTATAATTGCCTTTTTGTCTCTTGTCTTATTTTTTTTAAAAAAAAAATTCAAGAGCATAATTACTCCAAAAAATACAAAAGGCATAAGGAGATTAAGAAATTAATTAATAAACCTTTCATTTTGAGGATCTTTCTCTTGAGCTGCTCCGCGCATGCTTCACAATGCATGTTCACGTTCAGTTCCACTGTGCTTAATCCGCTCACCTTTGTCATCAATGGCGCATTCATTTAGAACAAACGAAATGCTATGATTATTCTGCAGCACTGAAACAAATTAAACAAGCGGGAATTTGAACCTGAGATGCCACGACTTGGGGGATTGGTTCGCCATCGGCTGCCGGCAATGGTGACAAAACCTTAGCCCTTCTTTTGGTCTTCTTCTCAATCATGTCGCATATTGCTTGAGGCTCCACCACTCCTTTAATGGTGACTTGGTTCTTCCCCATCTCCGTCACAACGCCCTCCACCCCTGCAATTAAGCATCAATCAATGGAACCCGACTTTTCTTTTTCTTTTTCTTTTTTTTATTGGGACAGAGCAAGTATAGGCTGCTCTGCTCTTGCATGTATCTTGCTATTGCGTACCTCTAATCTTTAAAAGGTACTTCTCGATCTTTTTGGCGCAGCCGGTGCAATGCAAGTCGACGTACAAAACAAATGGTGGTGGTGGTGGTGGCGGCGGGGGCGGCGGCTGCTCTTCTTTACTGGGTTCTGCTACCTTTTCTTCCTCCTTTTTCTCTTCCCCTGCTGCAGGCTTTTCTTCTTCTTTCTTCTCCTCTGTTTTATTACCCTGTTCCTCCTGTTTAATTTCCAGCATACATTAATGTCGAACACTATAAATCAAAACACGTACAAATCGAACTAACTAACAATAACAACGCCAGTTACATCTTAATAAAAATTAGTTTGATCAAACACAAACCTGCTTTGCTGCTGGTGGTGCTTCTTCACCCATTGCTCTGTTTTTTGTTAACAAAACAAAAATGAATTAATATGGAATGAAAAAAATGGTGGAAATTGAATTCCTGAGGATGGAGGAAAAGGGGGAGGGGATGTGAAGTAAGAAAATGGAGTGAATTTATAGTCCAAGAAACCAAAGTATATTGAAGAAAAAGCAGAAAAGGAGGGAGTGAAGGGGCGGTGGGATTATTACCCAATAAAGGCAGCAGTCTGTGATGGCAGAGCACATGCAGGTCCACTATTCTTATTATGGTTACAGTGTGGGAGAAAGAAAGGGAGAACCTCCATCCTCCATTATTAATTACTTACTTCTTACTGTACTAGCCTACGTTTGTTTTTCTTTTTCCGCTTTTCCAATAAATATTCTTATTTTTTCAGATTTGCAGACACAGTTGTTCAGGAACTAGCAAGTATGGAGAAGCTCAGACTGGCCGATCCAGTGATTCCACTTTTAATATTTATTATTTTTTAACACCAGGACTACTCATTATAGATAATCATAATTAATTTTCTCATTGAGTCTTAGTTACAACAACTAATCGTGTCTAAAACATAGTATTCGACTCTTTTCGTCTTATAAAAATAATTCTATTTCAAAATGATTAGAGATGAAAAAAAGAATGGTGGGGATGAGTCTTGCTTTGGCTCAAAACGAGAATCAATTAGTATATTGTTAATTG
The DNA here is from genome assembly GCA_030378225.1 of Knoxia roxburghii. Taxonomy (NCBI): domain Eukaryota; kingdom Viridiplantae; phylum Streptophyta; class Magnoliopsida; order Gentianales; family Rubiaceae; genus Knoxia; species Knoxia roxburghii. Next base: position 3,166,806 of record CM059415.1, read on the forward strand.
TACAATTGTTGGTTGGTTAGTGTTTAAAGTTGAAACAGAATCAACCTTCCTAATTAAGCGCTTAGTTTATTATGATCATACTCAAGCTTCATTTGTCTCTTTCTCAACCATTACCCTACATTTTAATTACTCTATTTATTAAATTAAAATAATATAATATAATAATTAATAATTAAAGAATGCAGATATAAGGGTTGCTGAAAGGGCAAAAAAAAAAAAAAAAAAAAACACTTTTGAGCAGATTGCAGGTTTTGTAGAAAAAAAAAAAATAATAAAGGACTGACATCTTATCAAATTCAGAGTGCAGAAAAGAGTCGGCCAAAAAGACAAATTATTCCCTGGTATTTCTTCCAAAAGAGAATTTATGGAAATCCAATAGTAACTTGTACGACATCATTATATTACTGAGATCCAGAGCTTAATTATGGTCTAATCTAAACATGACTTGACAAATTACAGAGTTTTAATAAGCAAAAAAAAAAAAAAAAGGCAGAAAAGGACGTTGAGAAATGGAGTTGGTGTCACATTGACACATGGGCTGTTGTTTGTTCTGCAAAATGCAACCCCCAAAACCAATATCAGTCACAGGGCCATGCCAGGCAAGGTCAAAACAAAGCTCAAAATTCATTATTTTCATCGTCAAAAAGAATAACAGAAATGGGATGAAGAAGAAGAAGGAAAGGCTTTGTGAAGCTTGCTTGCATGGAAGTGAGTCGGCAATGGGGACTGACTCATTATTTGTTTTGGTTTGCAGAAAAGTTGAGAAATTGTAATGAATGGATGCTGTGTGGTCTTTTTTACTCAATTAACCACAACCCATTAAGGGGTTAATGATGATGAAGCAAGTCCTCACCACCACCGCCCATTCAACGATGTAGTTAGGTTGACCTAATTTTGATTAGACATGGACTCCCTCTATTTTAATATTTAAGTCGTTTTGACCAAAACACACAATCAATTGTTTCATATAAGCAGACAAGTGACTTATATTTTGACCGATTTCTTAATTGGTGAAAACGAATTATATTTTGAAATTGAAGGAGTAATTATGTCTAGGTACCTACTTGTTCCATTCGTTCTTAAATGTCTGGTCTTAGCTATTTTGATTTTAAGGTTTCATAGGGGGGACAACTCTAAAGATTTGTCCTGATTAATCCACACTCTTTAAAATATTGGTAGTTTCAAAACTGGCAAAAGAGAGATTCAGCAGCATCTTCCACTGCCTGCCACCCATTTCTTTTCTCCACTCAATCAAGTTTCTTAATTAGCTTTAACTCGAATACTTCTTTTATGCTAAATTAATTAAAACCATAACTAAATTTAGACCAAAAAAATACATGTTTCTGGATCCTTCTCATTCATTATGAGTTGGGTTTTTATAGCCCTCACTCATTCCAGATTTTTGAATCGTCAATGGGAGGAAGGCAACTCTCTAACTGAACAGGGGTGACACTATACGGTGGTGAAGGAGAACGACCGGCCCCAAAACGGCCGGAATTTTTCCTACTTCCGGCCGATATCCACCTTCCATCCCGCTGTAATTCTGTCCCGAAAATTTAAAATTTGTCACCGCCCCTGTAACTGAAGGAACCAACCAAATGTTCTTGAATCAACAGTCCCTGTCTAATTTCTGGTAGTTTATATGATTTGCAACAAAATAACTTATTTTTAACTAACTTAGATGTACACAACAAGGGAGTGATCTCCCAAAGGCCCTTTTGCCTTTTGAGAAATGTTCAAACATTTGCATCATCAATCTACAATATACTTGCCTCATCCTCATTCTGAAAACTATTCAGATATGTTTCTGCAATGGCAGCATGCAGAGCTGCACCAATTGGTAACACAGCCTCATCCAGAAAGAAGTGTGGTGAGTGTGGGTAATGAACAGATCCCACACTCTCATTTCTTATACCAATGCTGAACATCACCCCTGGAATCACCTCTTGATAGAAAGCAAAGTCTTCACCGGCCATAACTTTTTCCGCTTCTCCTACATGTTCAGGACCAAGGAGGAGTCCGCCAACTCTTTGAACATGCTCGTGTAAGCGCTCGTCGTTCGTGCAAGCAGGATAAGGTATAAGCTCGGCCTCTTTCAGGTCAACATAAGCTGTGCATCTGTGCACTACAGCCTGTTTCTCAATAACCTGCAAGGTCAATCATAACAGAATTTAAGCAGTGTAATTCCCCCACAGCTTTTACAGGTACAAATGTTGCCACTATCATAACATCTTAAAGGAAGTGTGGAGTTCCATCTCAGCCAAGAATCCAGAAAAGCCAGATTCCCTTTTATGCGTTTCATTGGGCGGAAAATAGGATGAAAAACACAGTAGAATAGGATGAAAAACAAATTTTCTAACCTTAACTTGAATGATTGATTTGGAGGTTTCAGAGACAGGTACACATTAAAAATAAGGACAATCTTAGCTGATGCATCATTGATTCTCTCAATCCCAGCTATCTTGTTGTGGATTGCATTCAAGAAAAGTAAAAGAAATGACTTTTACCTCTTTCACTCTTGCCATGAGTCTGTACAAGCCTTTAGTGGTCAGACTTCTGAGAGTTCCTCCTAGTTCAACATGAGGTGGAATTACATTCACTGCTGAGCCACCTCTCACAAAAGTGACAGAAACCACCTTCAACATAAAAATTGAAAGTAACCTTAACAGGAAACAAAAGGCAAATGGATGCAACCTAAGTAGAAGTATCACAAGCAGAAGCTACAAGGGAATTGAACAGGAAACTGGAGTTAAAATTACAAGTGAACATACTAGACTTTCAAGAGGATCTGCTTCCCTGGAGGTGATGTGCTGCAGCGCTAAAATCACCGATGATGCTGCAAGGATTGGATCCACACTGTGATGAGGTCCTGCAGCATGGTCACCTTTTCCTTCAATTCTAGCTTCGAAGAAACTTACAGCAGCTAGAACAGGCCCTGATATGCTCCCAATGCTCCCTGTAGGTAACTCAGAAGCAATGTGCATTCCAAATATGGCTTCTGCATTACCAAGAGCACCTTCCTTTATCATGTGCAATGCACCAGCTCCTCCTTCCTCTGCAGGTTGGAAAAGAAGCCTCACTGTACCCTTTGACAGAAAAGCTCAGATTGTATTAGCATAGCCATCCCAATAGCAGACCTCTATCGACAAGCAGATGGAAAAGAACAATGATTTAAATACTGATGGAAGATCTAGTTGACATAATCAGACAAGAGATGCATGAAAACATTGTCAACTTGATATATAATAGAAAATCCTCCCACAACTGAACAAATCACTCCCCTAAAAAGAGATCTTTTAAGGCAGGCAGACCTAAACAGGAATTGACGAGGAGACTATATGAATGATTTCCCAAAATTTAGTTTATATTTACATTCTCCAACAAAGCAACATAAGGAAAATAGTTTTGGACCATCCAAATTGCCATGATAAAACAAAATAGAGCGGCCGCTGAAACGAATGAGAACCTAACCTTGAGTTGGTGCTTCCTTTGATTGAGCAACTTGGCAGCCCCAAGCAGCATGGTGGTGTGGGCATCGTGCCCACAGCCGTGCATCTTGCCATCTACTTTACTCTTATGCTCCCACTCAACTAGCTCCTATACAAAAGATTAATCAATCAACCAGAAACGTTGCCAATTTACGATTCGAACTGATCAATCAAAAGAAGAAGATTAAAAAGGTGAGAATTTTGAATGCGTGAAAGTGTCACCACTGGAAAAATCATACCTGCAAAGGGATGGCATCCATGTCGGCTCTTAGGGCAACAACAGGAGAAGAACCAGAGCCAATTTGGGCCACCAATCCAGTCTGGGCAAAAGGGTATTCATAAGCTATGCCAAGTCTGTCCAGTTCACTGCGAATAAGAGCACTGGTATTGTGTTCCTGGAATCTGAGTTCTGGGTTTTCATGGATTTTCCTCCTAATAGAAACCAACCAATCTTTGTCCATCTGGGCCGAATTCAGAATCTGGCTAGAGTAGTCTTCATCATACTTGCCATGGACTGTTATGACCAAGTAACTGACCCAGAACGATACCACCAGAGTAGATAATGGTTTGACAGCCATAAACATGATATTTCTCACTTTCTAAAGCTTTAGGATTGGAAGATTTCTAATCTTGAGAAGAGAAAGAAGAGGAGACCAGAGAAGTATTAGGAGTGGTCTGATGATGGTCTTTTGTTTTGAGGAATCAGTTCCAACTACCAACTTACTTTTGCACTAGCGTCTGAGTAAATGCATTGCAGAGGCGTGAAACGATTTGCATCTGAAAAATATTTCAATTATTCAAAGCAATTCTTGTCCCTTCATGAACTGCACTGCAGCCAGCTGCCTGTTAAGGTTGTTTTCGCCACGATAATTGTCGGAACGTTTCTTAAATGTACGACATCATTATAGTATTACTGAGATCCAGAGCTTAATTATTATCTAATCTAAACATGACTTGACGAATTTCAGAGTTTTGATAAGCAAAAAAAAAGGACGTTGAGAAATGGAATTGGTGTCACATTGAGACATGGGCTGTTGTTTGTTCTGCAAAATGCAACCTCCAAAACCAATATCAGTCACAGGGCCAGGACAGGCCAGGCCAGGCCGAAACAAAGCTCAAAATTCATTATTTTCATCTTCAAAAAGAAATACCAGAAATGGGATGAAGAAGAAGAAGAAGAAGGGCTTCGTGAAGCTTGCTTGCATGGAAGCGAGTCAGCAATGGGGACTGACTCATTATTTGTTTTGGTTTGCAGAAAAGTTGAGAAAGGGTAATGAATGGATGATGTGTGATCTTTTTTACTCAATTAACCACAGCCCATTAGGGGGTTAATGATGATGAAGCAAGTCCACACCACACCACCACCGCCCATTCAACTATGGACTCAGGTTGACCTAATTTTGATTAGACATGTAGTTATGTCCTAGGTACCCTACTCGTTCCATTCTTTCTTCTCAAAATGTCTAGTCTTAGCTCTTTGATTTTAAGGTTTCGTAGGGGGGACAACTCTAAAGATTTGTCCTAATTAATCCGCACTCTTTAAGATATTAGTAGCTTCAAAACTGGCAAAAGAGAGATTCAGCAACATCTTCCACTGCCACCCATTTTTTTAACCCGTATACTTCTTCTTTTATGCTCTTAATAATTACCTTATATTAATTAAAACGATAACTAGATTTGGACGAAAAGAATAGATACTTCTATATCTTTCTCATTCAAGACAGATGCAAACTTTAAATTTTTCGAGAGTGAGAGGCAGAATTGCAACGACATGAGGAGCATATATCGGCCAGAATAACCCTACTAACAAAATTCCGACTGTTTCGGGAAATAGCGCCATCTCTCGCCACCATGTAGTGCCACCATGTTGAAGAGGACTCACTAATCCCAAAATTCTGAAGGAATCAAATGTTTTTGAATCAGCAGTGCCTATCTAATTTCTGTTAGTTTATATGGTTTGTAACAAAATAAAGTTGTTTTTAAATAACTTAGATGTACACAAGGCAGCGATTTCCCAGAGGCCCTTTTGCCTTTTGAGAAATGTTCAAACATCTGCAACATCAGTCTACCATATACCTGCTTCATTCTCATTCTGGAAACCATTCAGATATGTTTCTGCAATGGCAGCATGCAGTGCTGCACCAATTGGCAACACAGCCTCATCCACAAAGAAGTGTGGTGAGTGTGGGTAATGAACAGATCCCACACTCTCATTTCTTATCCCAATGTTAAATATCACCCCTGGAATCACCTCTTGATAGAAAGCAAAGTCTTCACCGGCCATAACTTTTTCCGCTTCTCCTACATGTTCAGGACCAAGGAGGAGTCCGCCAACTCTTTGAACATGTTCGTGTAAGCGCTCATCGTTCGTGCAAGCAGGATACGGTATAAACTCAGTCTCTTTCAGGTCAACATAAGCTATGCATCTGTGCACTATAGCCTGTTTCTCAATAACCTGCAAGTTCAATCATATTACTCATTTAAGCAGTTTGATTTCCCGCAGCATTTACATGTGCAAATGTTGCCACTATCATAACATCTTAAAGGAAGTGTGGAGTTCCATCTCAGCCAAGAATCCAGAAAAGCCAGATTCACTTTATGCATTTCATCGGGCGTCATGCGGAAAATAGGATGAAAAACAAGTTTTCTAACCTAACTTGAATGATTGATTTAGAGTTTTCAGATACAGGTACACATTAAAAATAAGGGCAATCTTAGTTGATGCATCATTGATTCTCAATCCCAGCTATCTTGTTGTGGATTACATTCAAGAAAAGTAATAAAAGAAATGACTTTTACCTCTTTCACTCTTGCCATGAGTCTGTACAAGCCTTTAGTGGTCATACTTCTGAGAGCTCCTCCTAGTTCAACATGAGGTGGAATTACATTCACTGCTGATCCACCTCTCACAAAAGTGACAGAAACCACCTTCAACATAAAAATTGAAAGTAACCTTTTAAAATGACAAATGGATGCAACCTAAGTAAAAGTATGACAACCAGAAGCTACATGGGAATTGGAGTTAAAATTACAAGTGAACATACTAGACTTTCAAGAGGATCTGCTTCCCTTGAGGTGATGTGCTGCAGTGCTAAAATCACCGATGATGCTGCAAGGATTGGATCCACACTGTGATGAGGTCCTGCAGCATGGCCACCTTTTCCTTCAATTCTAGCTTCGAAGAAACCTGCAGCAGCTAGAACAGGCCCTGATGTACTCCCAATGCTCCCTGTTGGTAACTCAGAAGCAATGTGCATTCCAAATATGGCTTCTGCATTGCCAAGAGCACCTTCCTTTATCATGTGCAATGCACCAGCTCCTCCTTCCTCTGCAGGTTGGAAAAGAAGCCTCACTGTACCCTTTGACAGAAAAGCTCAGATTGTATTAGCATAATCATCCCGATAGCACACCTCTATCGACCCGTAGATGGAAAAGAATAACGATATAAATACTAATGGAAGATCTAGTTGACATAATCAGACAAGAGATGCATGAAAACATTGTCAACTTGATATACTAGTTCTCTCATATAATAGAAAATGCCCCCCACAACTGAACAAGTCACTCCCCTAAAAAAGAGATCGTTTAAGGCAGGCAGACCTTAACAGGAATTGACGAGGAGACTATATGAATGATTTCCCCAAATTTAGTTTATATTTACATTCTCCGACAAAGCAACATAAGGAAAATAGTTCTGGACCATCCAAATTGCCATGGTAAAACAAAATAGAGCGGCCGCTGAAATGAGAACCTAACCTTGAGTTGGTGCTTCCTTTGATTGAGCAACTTGGCAGCCCCAAGCAGCATGGTGGTGTGGGCATCATGCCCACATCCGTGCATCTTGCCGTCTACTTTACTCTTATGCTCCCACTCAACTAGCTCCTATACAAAAGAATCAATCAACCAGGGAAGTTGCCAATTTACAACTCGAACTGATCAATCAAAAGAAGAAGAAGATTAAAAAAGGGGGAGAGTTTTGAATGCGTGAAGTGTCACCACTGGAAAAATCATACCTGCAAAGGGATGGCATCCATGTCAGCTCTTAGGGCAACAACAGGAGAAGAACCAGAACCAATTTGGGCCACCAATCCAGTCTGGGCAAAAGGGTATTCATAAGCTATGCCAAGTCTGTCCAGTTCACTGCGAATAAGAGCACTGGTATTGTGTTCCTGGAATCTGAGTTCTGGGTTTTCGTGGATCTTTCTCCTAATAGAAACCAACCAATCTTTGTCCATCTGGGCCAAATTCAGAATCTGGCTAGAGTATTCTTCATCATACTTGCCATGGACTGTTATGACCAAGCAACTAACCCAGAACGATACCACCAGAGTGGATAATGGTTTGACCGCCAGAAACATGAGGTTTCGCACGTTCTAAAGCTTTAGGATTGGAAGATTTCTAATCTTGAGAAGAGAAAGAAGAGGAGACGAGAAATATTAGGAGTGGTCCGATGATGGTCTTTTGTTTTGAGGAATCAGTTCCAACTACCAACTATACTTTTGCACGAGCGCCAGAGTAAATGCATTGAAGAGGCGTGAAACGATTTCCATCTGAAAAATATTTCTGTTATTCAAAGCAATTCTTGTCCCTTCATGAACTGCACTGCAGCAGCTGCCTGTTAAGGTTTGTTTCGCCACGATAATTGTCGGAACGTTTCTTAAATGTTTTAGCCTTGGATTCGATGACCCACATCTAGAAAAGCAGCCTCGAATTGAAATATTACGACATTCCATTCTCACAGCATCAAAACTCTCAAACATCACCACCTGGTGGTGGAAGTTGATGTCCATGCTCTGGCAAACTCTATGCAAAGGAGAATTGTCCAGCTCCAAAAACAATAATTGAAGGCATCTATTTCTTCCAAAGACAACTAACCCTTTTGGTTCAAAAGAGATGTAACAAAACTAGTTCTCCAACAGCTAATTTTGCTTTGGGTAAAAAAAAAACACACACACATTGCTACTGTTTTTTCAAAAAGGGTCAGGCTAAATCAACCATTAGATAAAATGTTCAAATCTAAAGACAGAAGGAAGCTAGCTGATGCTAAAACAAGTCCAGTAACCAAGAGTTATATACATATGCCTACCCTGTCGTCCATATATATATATATATATATATATATATATACTATCATTTCCATGTCATCTAAAACTCCAGTCAGATTATACAAAAAAGGATGAGAAGTTGAAATACTACACACATATGGAACCATCATCCTTTGAATTTTGGAGAAATTTAGTGCATCCTGCAGCTTCTTTTCTTTGTTATCGCTCAACTCTAAAGCATCCCCACATGCTAACAAAGACTACCAGCAAGCTCACTGCCACAACTACTCGGGACGCTGCTTTCCTTGAGGGAGTCAGGATACTATTTCTCAGGGAAGACACCAACATATCCTTCAAACCCATGTGAACATAGTTCTTTTTCTCTGCATCGGTTGCATCCCCAACCTTTTTAGAATCCTTTTCATCCTGCATAATTAACCCGGCAAGTTTACTAAACTAGGAAGGAAAAGAAAACATTGAAATCAACAAACTACAGCATAAAAATCCAACCTCAGCAGCTGCAGTTGGTTCTTCTTGATTTACTTCACCAGAAGCTGGCTCTTTATTCATGCCGCACTGCACTGGTCCAATTTGAAGTTTATTCTGAAGACGGATTCTTCTTACAGCAGATCCTTGTGCTGTGGGGTTTGACTCAAAAGACCGATTCCGCACCCGTGGAGTCCTCAATGTGATTCCAGTAATAGAGTTACCATCATTACCCGAGACATTGCTGTGAGTGGTTGGAACTTCAGCATTGACTAAGCAGGGCACCTGATTAACGCTAAAAACAGCATAATTTGTATCCAATCCAAAATTATTTATTTCCATCATATTCATCTTCTTTTCTTGGTTTTCACTGCTTAAATAGTTTCTATATGCGTCATCCCCCATATTCGGTGTAAGCAAGTCTCCTTCAAGAAAACCTGGCTCAATCTGCCAACAACAGCAACAGATTCATTATTTGGTCACAATGATCAAATTTTGCAACATTCAGTTCAAATTTGGCATGACGATATTGAAAATTCTGTTGATCATGAACAACTAAAAATGGAAGCTCAAGCATAGTTTTAAGAGTTCCATTTACCTGTGCCTGTGTAACTTCAGCTTCGGACTCACTACAGGATCCATTATCCTTAAATAAAGTTTGACCCACAGTATTAATAACCTCAGGACTCCCACTTTCAACAGCTGAAATTGCATTTATGCTGGAGCCATCATATGAATATTCATCAGTGCTGTTGCTGACAAGCATTGAGTTCAGGAACTTGTTTATATCAGGAGTATTTGTCCCATATTGCAAAGGAATGTTCTTCTGTTGGTTGTAGTTGTACTCATTGATGACTGGATTGTAAAAATAATCAGATCCGAACTCCACCTGATTATGCAATGGGGAGAAAAGTTTCCAGTCCAAACCTTCCGGTACAGGATCCGCAAAAATGTCCCTCAATGACTCGACAAGTTCTGGATCTGACTAAAGAATGAAACAGGAAAGATAAACATCCAGCAAGGTATTCAAAGGGACCGTATAAACAAAAACAAAGGCTATCACTAAGTCAGAATCAAGGTTATGGAACTCACTGGAATACAAGCTGGGTCTAAAACTTGATCTTTCATTTCATCAACAATCCAACTCTCATCAATGGGTGAAGGATTGAGGACAGCTGCTTCTCCAGAAGCTTTAGTAGGGTTAGTTTCAGCTTTTGGAGGCTGACTTTCAGCTCGGTATCCCAACCCCGGAGTTAAAGGCTCTGAATTCCCATTTTCAACAGGTGATATAGCCACGCTTGGAGAAGGAACATTATGTTCACCTTCATCGCAGTTTGATCCTTCAGCATTCTCATCTTGCTTTAGTTCTTGTTTCCTGAATAAACGGCAGAGTACAAAAGCACCCTACAAAAAGGAAGCAACTTGAGAACACAGATCTCATTCTAATCTACCGGTAACACTCTTGTACAAATTGGAAATGCAGTGAATCGAAAAACAAAATTAGGATACATCAACAGAGCAAAAAACAATGTACAGCATATACGCATTGTCATCTCCACTAGCCAAAACATATTGTAGAGAAAATAGGATGGGAAGTCCATAAAAAAGGGGGAGAAAAAATCAATCCTCTGGTCATTTCTCCTCATCCTAGCGCCCTTTGAAATGCAACAAAATAAAGATTCAATTTGAAGGCAATCCAGAACTACCAACCAAAAAGGATGAGGGGAGGTTTAATGCTTCATAAACAGCAAAGAGCCATAACGAGTTTCAGAAAACAAGTATTAACCAATAGGAAACCTTTGAAAGTAAACAAGTTATGGAGTGAACCTGGCCAGGGCGGGTGCCATCAAGATCCTTATCAGTAGCACGATACTCATGTATGACCCAATTAGTTCTCTTGCCATCCGGAGCACGACCAGTATAAAAGACCAAAGTCTTTTTCATCCCAATCTTTGCTCCCTTCCTTGTAGTGATATTCCTATCTTTTCCAGTAGCCTTCCAATAACCTTTAACGGTTGCCCGATTCAGCCTCTGGCCATTTTGATACTTGCGATCCTTGGGGCAAAAGAAGAACCACTCATTATCATACGACTCCACAAGGGACATATCTGTTCAAGCAGACACATGAAGACAAAAAAAGGTTTAATTTTTTATCTTTCGAACTTCTAACACGATTCTTCTAGCAATCAACCAAGCATCTACGAATCATCAGCAAAGTTAACTAATGGAGGCACACGGGTCTTTATTAAATATAATATGCCGATGGGATACACACAACACGATGATCACATCGATTGCCACTCCCAAACCAGCTCAAAACAAATGAAAAAATTAACATTTTCGAAGAGTGAGCTTGTGAACATTTCCTTGTTCCAATACAATACAAATGCTACTTTTATGCGCGCTGCAGTAGCAGAAAGAGACTTGCAGTAGAACAAAGTACAAGAGTAATGACAATTTCCAGAAACGATATTGAAGGGGAAAAAACAGCAAAACCCTAAGAATTGATTGACGAGGAGGAAGTAAATAGAGTTTAAATCGTAAAAATAAAACAAGATAGAAATGTTAGATTGCGCACCAGGCAAGTCCCAAGGTTCCAATTTACAAATATCGACCTCACGGATAATACTGACTTCCTTCTCGAAACCGTTGATTTTGAGCCTGAGGTAGTGATCGATGAGCTCCTCGTCGGTAGGGCGGAACCTATAGCCCACCGGCAGAGATTTGGCCGGGAAAACAGCCATCATTATAAAAATTTCCAAAGCAGTTGTAGATGATTATCGCAACAATAAAAAAATCCCTAAAAACATAGAGCAGAGCAGACGATTGCTGTGAAAGATGCGAACTTGATTCAAAAACCCTAAGGAAGAATGAAAAGGAGAATTTCGAGTGTGACTTTTTGGGGGAAGGTAATATAGTAGAGAGAGGAGATGATGAGAAAGTACTGAGAAACTTACTACTGGGCATTTTTATTAGTGTGTGATGGAGTGCGTGAGAGAGAAAGAGAAAAGGAAAGGGATGAGTTTGTGACTGTGTGGGACCGCGTTTTCTAGATTAATGGATGGTTCAGTGTATATACCGCGTAAAAGATTCAATTACCGATTTCCGACCTGCTTGTTTTACTTAATGTCGATTTTGCCATCTTCTTTGCCGCGTGGAGTATGGAATGGGATTGAGGTTCGCGGGGGTGTGGTAGTAATAGGGGTACGATGGGGATTTGAGCGCTTTCTGAACCTTAACGAGCAAGCTTTGAAAAGGGAGCGGGGGGGTATGAGTCAATGGACCACTAAGATTTTGCCACCTAAGCCGCATGCAGTCACCTGTTTTTATGTTTGATATTTTTTCCTCGTACCGTAGTAGGATGTAAAAGTTTAATTACTGGGGCTGGGAGGAGGAGGAGGAGGAGGAGGAGGAGATGGTACCTATGGGAGTTGTTCTTGATCATGGCGGCGATGCCCCCTTTACAACTTTTATAATATACAATAATAAGGTGTAGTAGCAGCTTTCGACTCTTTTAAGATAAGGAAAAAGCGGTGATGAGATGAGGGATGATATCTTTGCAGTTTTGAGTTGATGGTATATGGAGGAATGGTGGGCCAAGATGAGACACTGCTTCACATTCACATGATCAAAAGCAGCATCTATATATATCCTTAAAACCAGTTTTAAGTACACAACATGACACAATTTACCGGCTGCTTTGTGTGTGTGTTTATTTACACTTATACAGCTACAATACAACTCCTTTCTTCGAGCCAAGTTGGAAGAAGAAACAACAAGAATTCACAATGTGTTGCCATTATCAATCAAGCTTTATCAACAACCACTGGACCATTCTCTAAATTACAAAAACGAGTCATCTATTCTACTCAAAACAGCAAGCAGCAGGACACGGTATCAGTTCCTGTAAACATCAAAATCGATGATTTTACGATGTTCTCCCCATGCTGTTGTTGTTGGAAAGGATCTCCATGAGTTCATCTATGTTCCAGCTCGTCTGTGGCTTTAAATTCAAGCTCCGTTGCATTTACTGCACAAACTTAGACTTGGTTTGTACCAGATTCATATGTGCACGCACTTCTTGTTCAGCCCTTTTGCTTCTTTTTCCCCCCTTTATGCTCCACTCAGTCACATATGAGACACAACAAAGTCTTGCTCCCCACCACCGACTAGCCATTGTCAGGATACCAAGCGCGAACACGGCATTCTTACCGGTGAGAAAACCACCGTCAGTCGAGCATGATCAGAAAGGGAATAGTCTTCAGGCCACGTGCCTTTCTCAACTTCTGTGGGGAAAAGAACTGCATTCTTCACACTGTACCCAATTGTTTGCTCTGTATCATCGGCCACATCGTCCCACACATCCTTGATTACTTCATCTCCGCCCTCTGACCAGGAAGGATTCCAGATCAGTTGCTGCCATTTCGTTCATCACAAGTCAATAAGAGTCGGATAAATACTATGGATGTCTACATTCAATTCTACTGTCCAAGAGGAGACCAACTGAACCACATTTTATTCAATTTAAATGGTGAAATTTGTTCAAAATCATCCACACACAACATAAGTCTGTCATGATCCAGGTAACAGAGACCCTTCATACCTGGAATTCTTCATAATCAAGAACACCATTTCCATCAATATCAGCTTGCACCCACAGGTCCTTTGTCTCCTCTATGCTTAGTCCATAGCAATGGCCAACTAATTTGAGCTGAAGCATTGCCCCAAACAAAACAGTTAACTTACATATCATACTTGATAAGTAACTGCTATAAGGAGTTAAATAAAAATGCTAAGTTGCTAGTGCGTGAAGCAGATTTATAAATCAACTTCAAGGTTCCTAATATACCTGACGCAATGCTTCACAAAAGTCAGTGAAGGTAATATAATCACCGTCACTATCACCCTTCAAAAAAGCGAATGCATCTTGCTCTGTCAATGATGCTCGTCGAAGTTGATACTGAGAGCATTCAACGAGACATTCAAAAGAATATTAATAACTGAAATAAATAGGGAAGAAGAATATAAAACACACAAGAGTTAAAGGTTGACAGAGAATCAATGAAGCTTAAAATTCAAACATTTCAGAGAAGCTCCTCACCAGACACATGCCGACCAACAATTAACATAGCTGGTAAGGAAAGCTTCAAAGTATTTGATATACATCAATCACTTCTACATCCAAATTGCGACTTGCTAAGGTGATGCCATTTTAACAATTGAGAAATGAATACTCATTTTCATCACCAAATGAGGGCTACATGAAAAAACAAAATCTCACACAAGATTTACATATTTGTTACATTGAAATCAATCAATTGCACACTATAAAATAACAGAGATATACACAATGAGCAGAAACATGCAGCAGGAAACTGCAAAGAGCAGGAATTCAACATGCAGAGAACCATGTAAGGCACCACCAAACCAATAAATGGTCTGGAAAGATTTTAACACCGCAAAAAAAGATGGTCAAAATGCTAGGGAAATTTCTCACCTTGAACATACCAAACACAGCTTCACTCCAACTCGTTTTAAGTAATTTCCGGTATCTATTAGGATTGAGAAGCCATATGAAATCAACACCACAGATATTGCCACGATGATTACGATGGCTCACCCACTGCATAAAAGAACAGGACGTCAGATATGAGAGTAAACAATGTTGGAAACAATTACATTAACTTATCAAGAGAGAATAAGAACCTTGTGTGCATCGGCATCAGCATACTGATGGGCAGTGTCATATGAAGACACAAATCCTTGTGATCTAAGGAACTTGTAGACATGACCTCTCTTGCTCCCATTCCAATCACTGACAAAGCAACAATTAGTAAGGCAGAATGGTAACCAGCATATTCTAAAAAGTGTGCAACATAAAGTAATCGGAGAATTACCCGCAAAGGATAATAGGAAGGGGATTAAGCTTGTTTTCCTTTTGATAAGATTCCACGTATAGCAATATTTTGTACACCTAGCAATAGATGGCATAACAAAAATCCCAAATGTAGAGTCAGTGGATGACTTGAGGACAAAGTAGGAAGCATCTAGCCAAGGATACAACAGTGTTAGAAACAAACCTGCCGCAGCCTCTCAAGACACAAACTTGAATTATGCGGAAACAATAAATGGGTATTAACAATTAGACTCTCTTGCCGGACATAACTACCCCGGCATTGTGAGAAAGGAGCACTGAGTTCCACATGTAATAGCTGCGCAACCCGGTCTCCAAAATCATTAAACAGCAACTCTCGATGATTTATCACCCTAAATATATCCTTATGTACAGCAGTCAACAAGCCTGTCAAATCCAACAAAAGGAAGATGCAGAAACATGTCAAAGCAAGAGACTTTGTCCACCAATATTTAAATCATTCGTTCTTTTCTTCCACTTTTGGACCGTCCACTCAACTAAAAAGCGCTTAATTCAAAGTCAAAACAACTATGGAAGGGAAAATATGTTAAAAGGGTTAATGATGGGGATGCAGAAAGCGGGCCACGTTGGGAACCTGGGGGTCAGACAGGAACTCCAATCTATATTCCATACAGTGAACAAAGGAGGGAGGAAGGCTGATGATTAAGTTTATCATCAAGGAACCATGAAAAGACAGAGAAAGAAAATCCAAGCGTACCGTCGCCACGATTGTTGGTTCGGGCCAATTTATAAATAGCATAGCCCGCATCTCCAAGCCTCTTGTTGTAGATATTTACGAGCTCTTCGTTCCCAACCCAGAATTCCTTAAAGAAAATAAAGCACAGTCTCGATTAAACATTACCATAATACCAAATGCCATATTCACGGAAGAATTAAAATCACATATCAGAACGATACATATCATAATGTATTATCATGTATGGATGACAGGATGGCAAAATCAGAGCCGTTAAACAGCAAACAACCAATTCAATCAACTAGGGGCATTACGTTGCCAACCGAAAAACACAATAAAATACTACCAAGGACCAGATTCTGTTCTCCAACGGAGACTGGAATGGCAACCAAACGTATGTAGATGATGAAAGAATAAAATGGAGTTTCTTTTACATGGGAAAAAAAAATTTCTATACCTGAAGACAAATAATGGAAGATCTTTCGTCCAGCAACCAATCCAAAATCAAATTGTTCCGACTCAACCAATAAGCCTTATTCTCACTTTCTCTGATACTCTGGTCCTGTTCTTTCCTCCAACCAGAAAAAACAACACATAATCAACATCCCATCAAATTAAACCCAAAAAAAAAAACCCCAAAAAAAAAAAAACTTTCTTTTTTTAATAAACGAATAAAGAAAAAGAACTGATGGAAAGGGTTACCTCGTGATTGAGGCGCTTGTAAATAGGAGCAAGGATATTAAAAGTGGTGCAAGAAATACATGTGGGATCGGCAACGGAGGAGGCTATAGCATAGCTTCCAATCCTGGACACCTTCCTTCCTCCTCCTCTGTTGTTTATCCCTCTAATCGTCCTTCCCATGCCGACCCAGTAACCAAGACAAACGGACAAAACAATGTCCGACTAAATAAGGCCGTATTATAACGAGAAATTGAATAAAAAAGAAACCAGGGAAAAAAGCCTTTCTTTGGTTTCTTTGTTTGCTATGACTGGCGAAATTCTTTCCTTTTTTTATCCCTCTGTTTCTTGGGAGGGAGGTATGCTGATGAGAATGTTGTTTAATGGAGAATACGAAGAGCAATGGTGGATGTTTATAAAGAAATCACCGGCTATAGTAGAGAGAGAGAGAGATGAAAAAGCAAGAGGATTCGGGAGAGAGAAAAAGAGACTGGCAGATAATTCAGATTCCCAGGGGATGAACAGAACTGGTGCGACGCTATAGATTTCTGTTTGTCGGTTTTTTTTCTCTCTATTCCTGAAAGAAAATTGAATATTTGCAAAAATATATTTTTAATAATTAATTTGAAAGCATATTTTTATATAAGAAATTTTGAAAGCAACCCGCAATTCATTAATTTTGTCTTTTCTTAATATTTTACGTAAAAATGACAATAACTATATAATTATTTTATTTTTAAAATTTTTACTTTGAAAAAATACAACCCAATAATTAATAACTAGAGGGAATAATGCGTTTATTTGTCTTGAGGTGTTCACAATCTGTTAAATATGGAATTTAATTCAAACATGCATTTACTATTGGAACTATTTTTAAAAATTATATAAATTGGAAATAAAAAAATCTTTGAACGTAATTTTTTATTTTTTAAAAGATCTTTTTATTTCCATTTTATAAACAAAATTTTTTTTAAGTGAGCTGGAGCATATCTAGTTACACAGCAAGTGGCGTTAACGTCGATCCAATCCAATAGGGAAAAAAGAAAAAAATAGTTTGGTAATTATTTTTAAAATGCAATTTAACTATAAAGCAGATGCTGTCGAGGGAGAAAAAAGGAATATCCAAAAACTAAAAAATTAAGCATTATTGGCAACCCCACCCACAGTCTCAAATTAATAGATATTTTACTGTTATAAAAAAAATAGTAATACTAATGTAACAAGTAATTGTGTGATATAATTCAATACTCATAAATTTGAGAAGTGTAAAAAAAACTAAAAAAATTACATTAATAATTATAAAGTTTCAATTAATAAATCACAACTTTTGAACTTTAAAATATATATTAATTTTAGACGGAAGGAATATTAGTTATAGGTAATATTGTGTTAACTTTCTTCGACATTTTAATTTTATATATTATCATAATTAAAGTATTTTAATTTAATGGAGGAAGAGAAGAGCCTTTAACATAAATTAATTACTATGTTTGTACTCCTTCCCTTTTTTATATTGTATATTATAAATTGTTTGTATAAATAAGAAATTAATTACTATAACATTTTAAATATGATATTGTTTTTATTCTTTGTAATTATTTCAATATAAATACTGTAGAAACAAAAAAAATAAATTATGTCAAATTTAAAATAAAATATATATATATATAATATTTTTAAAAAGAGGGAATAAAATATGTTGAGGAGAAATGAAATAAAATGGATGGTTTAGAAACATGGGAGGAACGAATAAGTAAGGAATTATTGCAAACCACGTGCCCCAAAAAAAGGTGGAATTACCCATAAAGTTGAATACGGCCCCAGTGGAATATGAAATTTTAATTTTTGGCCGAAAGCACAAAAGTATATTTCAATATTATATCAAAATTTATCCACTCCACACCTATAATGACAGATAAATACCACACAAATTGATTTTATGAGCGTTTGAAACAATGAGTCGAAAATATTATAGATTTATTGGCCAATGCTGACTAATACTGCATATTGGCTCAAATGTTACAAGGAAGTTTTTTTTGTTGAATTTGGCAAATAATGTTGAGATTTGTTTGATGTCAACGATAAAATTCACATACTCAGTGGAATAATTTCAATTAAAAGAAATTGTGAAAAATTATATTAAGTTACGAGTCACAAATTAATTAAGTGAAAACGATTATTTACGAAAGTTATAAAACCATGAGTAAATGTTAAAGGACATGAACAATTACATTGCCTTGACAAATCTAAGTTTTGGTATATTTATATATTAGTTTATGCTAATAAATATGTCATTGTGATTTTATTTCTTTTTTTTTTTACAAAATTTTCTTATTTTTTAAAAAATGAATCATTTGATTAAAATTCAGTGAAATACAAAAGTATTGCGTAAACTTTATCCACAAAAAAAATAAATATTTGAGGTGCAGGTGTTGTTGGGTTTTATGAAAATAATATGGTTTATACACAAATATTCTTTAAAAGGATGTGGAATATTACATTTTTGGTCCCAATACAGAATCTTAACCAAATATAATTTTGTTAATATTTATATATTTATTGTGGCCTACAGGAGATTAATACTAGGTGGAAAGCATAAGAATTTGGTGCCCAAGTGGGGGGATGGCGGTGCCAATTGGCGACGGTGTTTTAACATTACGCGCCAGCATCATTTATTATATACCAATTCTTGTACCGTGAATACATCAAACATAATTAAATAATATTATATTTATTATTTACACTATAAAAGTACATCAACTATAAAACATATAAAAATATATCAACATATCACTTTCTAAAATATAATTAGGAGATATATTAATATAACAAAAATATTTTAAAGTAAGCTTCAATTGGAAAATGATATAATTTGTAGTTATATGTAGTTAAAATAATCATTATTATAGTACTTAATTGTTCAAGTCCAAACTAAATTAATTCTCACTGTCATGGTTGGTAAGCCAAATGACAAACTATAATAGGCAAGAGTAGTTAGTTGCTTGATTTCTTTATTAAATTAAGTAATTAGTTAACCTCATCATTTCCTATATGGTTATAGTAAAATTTTAATTATTATTTTTATATTTTAAAATATTTAAAGGACACAATTTATTATTTCCAATTTTGACTAATTTAATTCATAATACTATGTATATTAACTAATTCGTAGTTGATAAGTCAACTGTCAAATTGTCACAAATTATTGAGGTTGATGACGATAAAATTATAATATGATGGTTGATATTTCTCACAAAGAATTAATATGAATCAATATGTAATGAGATTAAATAATTAACTAGAGAATACATATAATAAATGCATATGGATATTTTTTAAAAGATGGATGTAGTTAGATTTTTAGATATTTCATAAGATAAGCCAAAGTCCAAACAGTATATAGCTTATTGTTTGTCCAAAAGCCAAACAAAAATTGTCACCAAGGGATATTGAAAGATACTGTACTAAACAAATATTTGACCACAACGTACGCATCGTGCTCTTTCAGCTCCAATTAAGGCCACGTTTGGATTGCATTTTCTTATTTTTCAACATCCATTTTTTAATCTTTACTATAGAGACACAACACAACTGATAATTTACTATATTAAATTAAATGTGTCGTAAAAAGACACAATATACTAATAATTATTATGGCAGCATAACAGATACGTAAGCATTGATTCTGGAATGGGACTTTGGATGGGTTGATGAAGTGGGCTTTTCTTCTATTTCGTATTTGGGTCGAGGGTGGATCAGATCAGATCAATATTACATACCTACCACTACCACTACCGCTACCATTACCAGTCCATTTCCATTTCATATCTATGATGATGGAGCTTGGAGCTTGGAGCTTGGAGCTTGGAGAGAATAGTTTTGAATGGGTCCCGGCGGCTCCCAGCTGCGGAAAGGACAAATTGTTTAATGCCGGATGTGGCCGCTGTCCTCAGTCATCTGTCATTCTGATGGCCTTCCCATGCCTTGTCGACCTGTCGGTCCATCCCTCCTCATATTAGATTCAATCCATGCATTGTTCTACTACAACAATGGCTTATTCAGGCCCACACAGTGACACAGACACAACGATTAATTAATCCCCTCTCCATCCGCCAATATTCATGCAGTTAACCGCTATTACTAGTTCCCATTCTTGTCTCTCGGGCTCTCGTCGATTATCAAGAAGAAGAAGAAGAATCAATGGAGGATGTTGATCGCCGTCGGGAAGATGAGCAGCAGCAGGCGGCAGCAAGCAGCTGGAGGATGAAGATGATGATGATGAGGAGGAGGAGGAGGAGGAAGCTGGAAGAGACGATAAGCTTCTCGGCGAGGCTGCCGAGTGATGTGGGCGCCCGGGGCGGAGCGTTTGCCGGCAGCCTGTGTGCGGTGAAGTACTCTGTTCATCCGTTCAAAGACATCAGGGATTCAATAGTGGAGATGATCCTCCATAGTCATCATCATGATGTTCTTGATTGGAAAGATATGGAGGATTTGATCCATTCTTACCTTCTTCTTAACCCCTCCCATCTCCACCATCTCATCAAACATGCTTTCCTCAGCCTCACTCTGCTTTCTTCTTCTTGATTAATTTGCCCTCATTTTCAGTTAACTCTAATGTCAATTCCTTCATTTACTGTTTCTGTTAATTATGTGTTTACTTCTGGATCCATCCATGGATGCATTCTTCAGTCTCAACATTCTTGTTCTACTACCATCAAAATCAAAATGCTGGCTGTCATCAAGTCAATTTTTATCATTAGTTAATAACATATAGATAATAGCCACGCGAATGTGATGTTCTCTGTCACATTGATTTTACTAATGTTGTCAACTTCCACAACCGCTGGTTATGATTATGAATCCTATATGTTCATCAAGCCTATATGAAATCACAAAGAGAATCCATATGTTTAGGTAATTAAAACTTCAAAATTTATTAGTTAATTATTTTATTTAAAATTTAAAACTATGTAATTTAATTTAAAAATTTTAGTTAATAATAACCAGTAATAATAAAACTATGTAATTTAATTTTATTTAATTTATTAGATTAGTCATATTAAATAGTATACTTATTTCTCTAATTTACTATATTTATTTTCCTTCCACTCAGACAATTGACAATATTGTTTGAGTCAAAGGTCCAATATGCTAAGCCCAAAACTACATTATAGTGGTTGCGCCCAATGTAATTATTCAATTCAAAATTCTCACTCCCTGAAAACAATTTCATCTTAAAAGGTAATTTTCAAGATAAAATCCACGCTGTCGCTGTCTTGTGTTGTGCAAAAAGTAATGCCATAACCTCTTAATGATAGTCAGGTAACCAAATTATCGACATTTATATATTATTATATTTTTCATCCCAAAATAATAATAATTATATTAATTTAATTTGAGAGTAATTATTTATTGTTAAAAGTCTTAGTCACGTAATTAATATATCTATTTATTTTATAGATTTAAGTTAATTAAAGCAAAATCCAAAAAAGAAATATAAAAAACTATAAGAGTGTTTATTGTTGCATTATATTTATTAAAGAGATAAATCCAATATAATTTGTTAAAACATACACGATGTTTTATCTGTCCAAAATTATTTATCAAAATATTAAAATATTGACACTAGTAATAAATAGATTAAAATACATTAATATTTGAATAATTTTGCATAAAAAATAATACATAAAAATAAAATTAATAGATAAACGGATTAAAAAGAAGAGTGGATTGGGGAAGGGGAAATCTCAAGGGTTTTAAGAGGGTTCAGCATAATACCGGAAAACGCCGGGCTTTCCTTTCCAATTTCCTTGTCTTGCAAGAGGCTCAATCCTTTCTCTCTCATTCTCACATTGCGCCAACAGATGATGACCTCCGTGCGATCGGGCTCTCGGTCGGCTGACCAACTCCGGCAAGTAATACTCCGCCACTACCGTCACTCCTCTGCCCGTTTAATCTCCACCGCCCCTCCCACATTGCTGAAGCACCACCACCAGCACCCAAATAAACCCTTGTCTCCTACGCTCTTCCCTCTTGGTCATACTGCCGTCCGTCACCTCCGCACCGGTCGTGATCCCGGGTAAAATTCGAAAGACTTTGTTCTTCTTTTTCACAACCAGTAATAAATTACTACTTATTGTTAATTTTTGGCACTGCTAGTATCGGCAGCTACGATGGGAGATATGAAATTCCACCCCCTATTAATTGGGGGATTCGGGTGGTGCCGGAGAAGGAAGCTTACATAGTTGAGCGATTCGGGAGATACGCTAAGACATTGACCCCCGGCATCCATCTCTTGATCCCCTTCGTTGACCGGATTGCCTACGTTCATTCCTTGAAAGAGGAAGCTATTCCCGTCACACACCAGACTGCCATTACCAAGGACAACGTCACCATTTCAATTGATGGAGTTCTTTACATCAAGGTATATACGCCTGCCTCTGCCTTGCGTAATTTTCGTTTATAATTTTTGTTTTGAAATTTAAATTTTTTTTGTTTGAAATTCTTTGCAGATTGTTGAACCCAAGTTGGCGTCATATGGTGTGAAGAACCCAATTTATGCTGTGATTCAACTTGCACAGACAACTATGCGAAGTGAGCTTGGGAAGATTACATTGGACAAAACTTTTGAGGAGAGAGATACCCTCAATGAGAAGATAGTGGTAAAGTCTCCTCTGTCCTTGTCTAAATTTATGAAGTTTTGTGTTCTTCACCACAAATTGGATTTGCTTTTTATTTGATTAGTTTGAAACCTTTTTTTTAGATTCCAAAGTGTATATGGTGTGTGGGCGTGGAGTATTTACTAAGGATTTATCCACACCCAATATTTGGTTATTTCCCACAAATGATGAATTCATTGAAGAACGTATTTTAGATTCCATATATGTTTGTAAAATGTATATGTTCTGAATTCATTGAAGTTGAATTTTCTTGCAGAGTACTCTTAACGAAGCAACAAAGGATTGGGGCCTGCAATGCCTTCGATACGAAATAAGTGGGCTATAATTTCTGGAATTTAGTTTTATAATTTGTATAGTTTCCAATTTATTTTTTAACTAGATCATTTTACTTCTCAATTCAGAGGATATATCTCCGCCTCATGGAATCAGAGTAGCTATGGAAATGCAAGCAGAAGCAGAACGGAAAAAAAGGGCTCAAATTTTGGAGGCAGAAGGTAGAATTTGTTTTGCTTTATGTTCTGCAGGAATTTATAATAGTGACGCTGCCGATCTATTTTGTATTGTATTATTCTGTGCCAATATAGCACATCAATCTATGTGTTTTTGTGATGATTTCTTGTTATTAAGGTGTGCAATAGTGAGGCAGATTTTAATTATCATTAGAACAGGTTATGTAATCCACAAGGGAACTGCTGAAATTTACTATGCCCTAATATTCTTTTGGTAGAACTTATATGGTTACTTGCTGTTTAAAATATCTTCCTGTGAAAAACAGGAATTGATCACTATTTTGTTGACGTTCAATCTGTTGGATCATGGATGCTGCAAACGTTTTATCAAATATTTTATTTCTATCAGTTTGGTCCATTATAATCCTTTCTAATTAGAAGGTTTTTATTTGACAACTGGAGGATCAGTAGTTTTCTTTTAACATTGTATTGTTTCACCACAGTGTCAATTTATCATGGACAAAGACAGACTTAATGATTGCATGTGACTAATGTTTTATTTTGTAACAGGTCAAAGGCAATCAAGCATACTTGCTGCTGAAGGTATGTGAATATATTCTTATTTAGTCAGATAGACAAGGTTGCATGCCTTCAGTGTAAGGAATAATTCTTCTTGTTGTATTCTTTTGATTTGCTGTTGTTGATGCAGTGTAATTTGTGTCAGTTACCTATGATCACTTTACATTTAACATGATACTAATTACTTTTCCTACTTAAGCAGGAGGATTATTGGTTTTGTTGTAACTTTGTATTCTTTTGTGATTGCATGTGACTAATGTTTTATTTTGTAACAGGTCAAAGGCAATCAAGCATACTTGCTGCTGAAGGTATGTGAATATATTCTTATTTAGTCAGATAGACAAGGTTGCATGTCTGCAGTATAAGGAATAATTCTTCTTGTTGTATTCTTTTGATTTGATATTGTTATGATGCAGTGTAATTTGTGTCAGTTACCTATGATCACTTTACATTTAACATGGTACTAATTTCTTTTGCTAAGTGTGTCAATTTATCATGGAAACAAAGACACGACTAGCAATAGTTGCATGTGACAAAGTTTCATTTTTTTATCCCGACGAATCAATTTATCATTTGTAACAGGGCAAAGGCAAGCAATCATACTTGCTTCAGAGGCTGCAAAGTTGGACCAAGTTAATAGAGCAGAAGGCAAGTGGATATACATATTTTTTTTCAGGCCTGGGTTATTAGAAATAATCCTTGCGTTGTGTTCTTTTGTTGTGCTGTTGGTATGATACTGTGTGGTTTGCAGCAGATCTTTTTTTTTTTGTTGATAATTGCAGCAGATCTTCTTTTTTTTTTTTTTGATAATTGCAGCAGATCTTCTTTGCCACTTTAATATAGAAATATTAATCTTTACTTTGGCTACTTTGGTGTCTACCTAAACAGGAGAAGCACAAGCTATCCTTGCTAAATCTGAAGCTCAAGCTAAAGGAATTGAAATGGTGTCACATTCACTTCTGCATTCCAAAGGTGTTGAGGTGAGGGGCGATGAAATCTATCTTTCATTGTTAGCACTGTTGCATTGCAATTACTTTTTTAATACTATGTAAATAAAAGTGATCGCATGAAATTTACACCCACCTTGACCTTTCTTTGTTCTCGTCAAGTCCGCACGCAAAAGGCCCATGAAACTACAATCCTGACCATGTAAATATAGATTGATAATCATTTTTTATGGACAACTTATGTATTCTAAGTCCCTATTTATGATATAATTTTGAGCAGAGTTCATGTTTTGTGAATCTCAACTTTACCATCAATCTTGGTCTGCATGTCTTATGATGAATGCACGTATGTGTGCTTTGATTTGTGTTGATGGGTTCTGCAGGCTGCAAGTTTGAAAGTTGCAGAGCAATATATTAATGCATATGGTAATATCGCCAAAGAGGTACGGCGTGTCTACTGTTGATTCCATTCTGTAAGTTGTGATTTAATGAGTTGAGAGATTGACCTGACATTATTTGTCCTAAAACACGATTCTTCAGGCAACAACGTTCTTCCTTCCCACGAATACATCTGATCCTTCCAGCGTGATGTCTCAAGCATTGGTCTTGTATAAAAAGTTGGTTACTGACCAGCATTCAGGTAATGCACTACTAGACGATTCTAAATCTGAATCTGCAAAGCCGTCCTCCAAAAGAATTGATGATGGCCCTCAGACTACTTACTGAAGAAGCTGCTTCAAGGCTACCTAAAAAACTGAAGAAATAGGTATAGAACTCTGATCAGACTATTAACTGTCTGATGCATTAACTTTGTTAGTAGTCGAATTTTAGAGTTTAAAATAGCAGGGAAAGCAATAGTTTTGAAAAGTTTACCCATTTTGGTGGTTTTCTCTTTGGTGTTGATAATTAGTAGCAACTTGGAAGACAATTCCTCAACAATTATTGGTAAAAACATATCTTCATGCTGAAAACGTTTCTACATGCTGAAAATCTGGAACTCAAACAATACTAGTACTAGTGAAGAATGGCACATTTTTTGGGGCTAATTGGTCACAAGCAGCCGAGAACCAATCCAAAACACAATCCGTATATGGTCCCCTCCCTCAATCAATAAACAATAATCAATAATAGAGTGTTTATAAATTACCAATATACCTCCAAACCATGACTCAAATTTTTAAACTTTCTCGGTTGCCTGACAGAGCACAAGAAAATTGGATCGTTAAAACTGATCAATATTCCTCTCCAAATCATTGATCACTAATCAAACAAAGAATGGCTGTAAATCATATTAAAGATTAGCACAAGAATGGCTGAAAATCATTCAAACATGGATAATCGATTCATTAAAAATTAGTCCCAATGAACAAATGATGAACATCAATTACAAAACTTTACAACCAAACCAAACAAAAACACTGAGGAAAATAATACACAATACAAATATCCGCAGAATCGAAACTCTCATCAATCAGTCAGTAAAGATTGGAAGAAACTGGGATGGGGTGGGGCGACATGCGGCGGCAGATTCAGAGAAGACCGAACAAGACGAAGATGCCAAGCAAGATGAGCCAAACAATGTGAACCAACAAAAGGGCCTGTCCAGAGAGAGGCCCCGAACCCCCATTTCCAACCTCACAAAACCCTATCTTTGCCACTAGGGTGCCAGCGCAATGAGCATCCGCACAGCCACACCAGTAGGTGATCCCGTCCTCGCCGCATACCGGGTCAGTCCGAAAACACTTGACGGGGCAAGAATTGGCTTCCTCCGTGTCGTGCCGGGGACAAATGTGAGAATCATCACGAACAAGGTCCGACGGCAAGAGTAGCGGATCCAATGATCGGACAGCCGGGACGACTGAAAGAAGGACAACGACGACGATGAAGAAAAAGAGGGATACCGTTAACGGCGAGAATTTCGAAGCGGCGGGCATTATCAATGGAGGCCGATGGGATGGATTTCCAAGGGAGAAGTAGAATTGCAATGAATCAATAAAAATTGCAGGGATGTAATTAGAATGGCAAGCCCTAGAACTTGAGAATTGGGGAAGGGTAGGGATTAAGTTTAGGGCTTGCTTTGGGAACATTGAATTCAAAGAAGGAAGGAAGGAAAGAATCTTTGATTTGGAGAAAGAAATACTACTGGGAATGACCCAGTCGTAAACTCGGGTTGACTCGATAGACCCGAATCCCATCAGTTTAGGTGCGCCTACTCCAGCTAATTTGTTGCCAAAATAATAGGAATTGAATAAATTCCAAAATTTCCCTCTATCACAAAAAAAATTAATTATAGGAATTTAAATTTTTATTTTAAAAATGAAAATACCATTTAATTTGATTATAAACTGAACTGAGCCGCTCGTGAGCTATTCGCGAGCCGGCTCGGTCAAAGCTTGGCTTGAGTTCGGAGTTGACCGAGCTCGAGCCGAGCTCGAGCTCGGCTCGCTAAGGTAACAAGCCGAGTTCGAGCCTGTAATATATAGGCTTGTTAGGCTCGACGAGCCTAACGAGCTTATATATTATATTTATATTTATTTTATAATATTAAATATTTTTAATATTTTTAAAATTTTTCGTTTTGTAAGCAAGTAACTATCCTTTAACCCAAATCCTAATTCATTTCTCCCCCAAAAATCGGATAAGTGGGGCGATTTTTTGCCCCACAATCGCACATTTCATTCGATGTTTGGCTTAAAAATTGGAAAGTATGTCCGATTTTTTCACATTCGTATGTTTATATAATTGTCTTCACATGAATGGATGTAGACGTTTCTGGACGTGGTGCTAGTTATTTTTGACGTGGTGCTAGTGTTACGAGACGTGGTGGACTATCTTTGTGAAAAAAAATCAGTTTAAATTCATATAATGTAGACGATTATGGACGTGGTTCTAGTTGTCTTTGACGTGGTGGGTTGTATTTGAGAAAAATAACTAGCTTAAATTCACATGAATGGATGTAGACGTTTCTGGACGTGGTGCTAGTTATTTTTGACGTGGTGCAAGTGTTATGAGACGTGGTGGACTGTCTTTGTGAAAAAAAAATTTAGTTTAAATTCACATGAATGGATGTTGACGTTTTTGGACGTGGTTCTAGTTGTCTTTGACGTGGTGGGTTGTCTTTGAGAAAAAAATATCTTAAATTCACATGAATGGATGTAGACGTTTCTGGACGTGGTGCTAGTTATTTTTGACGTGGTGCTAGTGTTATGAGACGTGGTGGACTGTCTTTGTGAAAAAAAAGTTAGTTTAAATTCACATGAATGGATGTTGACGTTTATGGACGTGGTTCTAGTTGTCTTTGACGTGGTGGGTTGTTTTTGAGAAAAAAATAGCTTAAATTCACATGAATGGATGTAGACGTTTCTGGACGTGGTGCTAGTTATTTTTGACGTGGTGCTAGTGTTATGAGACGTGGTGGACTGTCTTTGTGAAAAAAAAATTAGTTTAAGTTCACATGAATGGATGTTGACGTTTATGGACGTGGTTCTAGTTGTCTTTGACGTGGTGGGTTGTCTTTGAGAAAAATAACTAGCACCTTGTTAAGTATGTTTTAATTCTATTGTATTAAAATGTACTTAACAAGGTGCTAGTTATTAAAACATACTTAACAAGGTGCTAGTTATTTTTCTCAAAGACAACCCACCACGTCAAAGACAACTAGAACCACGTCCATAAACGTTAACATCCATTCATGTGAATTTAAACTAATTTTTTTTTTCACAAATACAGTCCACCACGTCTCATAACACTAGCACCACGTCAAAAATAACTAGCACCACGTCCAGAAACGTCTATATCCATTCATGTGAATTTAAGCTATTTTTTTCCCAAAGACAACCCACCACGTCAAAGACAACTAGAACCACGTCCATAAACGTCAACATCCATTCATGTGAATTTAAACTAATTTTTTTTTCACAAAGACAGTCCACCCCGTCTCATAACACTAGCACCACGTCAAAAATAACTAGCACCACGTCCAGAAACGTCTACATCCATTCATGTGAATTTAAGCTATTTTTTTCTCAAAGACAACCCACCACGTCAAAGACAACTAGAACCATGTCCATAAACGTCAACATCCATTCATGTGAATTTAAACTAATTTTTTTTTTCACAAAGACAGTCCACCACGTCTCATAACACTAGCACAACGTCAAAAATAACTAGCACCACGTCCAGAAACGTCTACATCCATTCATGTGAAGACAATTATATAAACATACGAATGTGAAAAAATGGGACCTACTTTCCAATTTTTAAGCCAAACATCGGATAAATGTGCGATTGTGGGGCAAACTTCACATTTTCTCCCAAAAATCGAATAAGTGAGGCGATTTTTCGCCCCATTTTCGCACATTTCGTCCGATTTTTGGATTAAAAATTGCATTTTGGGTCCGATTGTTTGTTCTGCTATCGCAAATTACCGGCGATTTTTCATGCAAACTTCACATTTTCTGTTTTTAAGGGTATTTTAGGCATTTTTTCAATTTTTTTGTGCTACAAATAACAAATTTGTGCTACAAATAGTAAGATCCTAAATTTTTGGATAAATTTAATGAGCACTTTGTCAAACTCAAAATCAAGCTTGGCTCGCGAGCTCGAGCTCAAGCTTCACAATTCTTAAACGAGCTCGAGCTCGAGCTCCAAAAAATGAGCTCGAACGAGCTCGAGCTCGAGCTCGAGCCCCTTCATATTTAAGCGAGCCGAGCTTGAACATAGGCAAATTCGAGCTCGGCTCGGCTCGTTTACACCCCTAGGAGGCAACAATAATTTAACAGCTAGTGAAGACAGCAAAATCCAAGCATATGTCACTCCATCTTGTAGCCTTGCTTTGTTGGCTCAAACAATGGCTTGCATAGACAAAATAAGCATTAAAGGTTTTTTAAAAAAAAAAGAAAAAAAAAGAGGGAATTAAGGTTGACCACGTAGGAACATTCCAAACATTGTATGGATGGATCCTTTTTGAACTTGCATTGCATACATTATGCCTAAACAAAGCCCTTAAGACAAGCTCTACCAGCAATTCTTCTCCACTTATTTCATTTTGATAACCAAATTTCCACCTTCTTTTTCTATATAATCTCTTCATTTACCTCCTCAATCCCTCAGCCTCAATATAAGACCAAGTCTTTTCATTGCAAAAAAAGTAAAATAAAAAAAAAAATATAGAAAAAGGAACATAATTTCTCAGGCCTTCTCAAAACCCCGCCTCGCCTCTTTTGTTTGCTTATTCCAAATTAAGTGAATAATGGGAGGCTGTGCGAGCAAACCTAAGGATTTGGATAGCGAGCGGGCTCCTGCCCCTGTCGAGATCCCTGAGAAGGCTGAGGTCTTTCTCCATTTTCCGCTCTTTTTCTTGCTTTTTTATTCTGTTTCAATCAAACAGATATTGTTTTGCGTAATTTTAATTCAACAAACGAAAAAAAGGTTACATTTTTTACGAAACTTTTGCCCAAGTACGTAGGTTTCTTCTTGTATATACGTGGTTTTATGCGACGTTTTCATAGTTTCACTTGACCTTAAAAATGGGACTCTCTAGATCATCCTAGCTGGGCTATTAATTGATTTTTGATTTGTTTGTGATGAATGAATCATTGTTGGTTCGTGGGTGAATTTAAGAATGTGTGTGAATTGGGATGATGGTGGTTTCTGCAGGAGACGACGAAAACAGAAGCGCCTCTGGTAGATCTTTCAGAACCAGCTGCTGAGGCCGCCCCTAAGGTTGAGGAGGAGGTGAAGAAAATCGAAGAAACCCCCGCCGCCGCCGTGGTGGAGGAGGTCGAGATTAAGCCTACTTCTGAATCAACAGAAAAAGAAGTTAAACCTGAAGAAGAAGCAACCACCGTCGTGAAGGCGGCCGTGGTTGAGGCGGTACCAGCAGTAGCTCCCGTTAAAGCCGAGGAAAACTGATAAATCATGATCATCGTTTTTCTGTTGTCGTAGTTAGCATTATATACCCAATTCATTATGAGATGACGAGGAGGAACAAAGTTTTACCCAAACTCATACAAACATCATCTGTTTTAGGTCATTAATTAATTAAGGTATCAGATATTACCCACATTAAAAATAATTGTTATTTGAGGCTCATTCTTGTAATAATAAAAAGTTTGATTGAATCATTTATAGCATGTTATTCTGAGTATTATACTATATTTTTTTAGTATTAAATGCTAATTAATTATGGTGATTATTGCTTCAACAAAATTATGGTGATTATTAGTATTTTGTAGCGATAATTGAGAGGAAAGTGCCGATAATGATTGGAGAAGGCCATCAAAACCGTCCCAAATGATCGATCCTAATCCCTACACTAACGCCGGCGTGCAAACGTTGTCCAATAAACAATCTTTTTATACTTTATACTAACGTTGTTGTTAATGTATCCAACTACTGATGTTGATACGTATCAAATGTGTCATCTTAATGGTAAATATCGATAATACACAACAAATTAGTAGTATTAGTCCAAACAAATGAGTTTCATATGATGAATACTCCCAAACTGAAAAAACAACCAAGAAAGATTATACTTCAAAATTTTCCCAAATTAAATTACATGTAATTTAAAAATAATGGTAAAGAAACAATCAAGAAACTGTATGGAACTATGAAGAGGTTAAGGAAATGAGGGGGAGCTCCAAGAACACATAGATGATTTGTGTTTGAAACCAAAGAAACTTTCATTTACACAAATACATATCAATAAAGGAACTAACTTTCTTCTTTTTCATCATTTCCCTAAGCAAATGGGTGTATCATACCACTACCACTACCATCATCAGCATCAATGGAATGCCGGCATGACTGATTTAGATTTCCCATTTTCTTCGTCTTCTTCATTGTCATCCTTCACTGCCATTATAACAAGGGCAGCTAACAGAGGATAACTAATCGTGCACAATGCCCAGTTTGCGATTAATTGGTTCAAGAATGGGGCTTTATGTTCGTCAACTTGCCAAGAAATGGCCGCTCCGGCACTCTGCACTCCCTTGTAGAAACCTGCATACCTGAAACCCAAACCAATTGTTTGAAACAATTTCTCACCATGATCAGCTACCACCATCAATCACAACCAACAAAAAAGTTCACAAACCCACATTTCACATGGATGGAATAGATCATCCAGTGAGTGAAATTTAATTATATGACTGACGAACATGAGTTTAGTAGATTGTCTCATATACTACTACAAAAAAGATTTATGATTCATGAAAAAATTAATTAGAATTCAGAGTTTTGGTATGGGCAGCATATGATGATTTCAAAGCAGCAAATCAATTAGAATTCAGAGTTTTAACCTGCTAAGGATCTCGGAATCGTCGGCGAGGGCTCCGATGACCCAATACACCATACTCTGGAACATGGCATCGAGCAATCCATAGCAAAAATACAGCACAAAAGGCCCGGCAAAGACAGTCCCATCTTTGAAATCCAGCTTATTCGCAGGTTCATCGTGACGGGAGTAGTCGAGCTGCTTTGCGAGTCCTCCACCCCAAATGGCGGTCCCCAGCACAGCAACCACCGAAATCCCCAGCAACCCCCTGGCCCTTCTGCTCTTAAAACTGAAATCCATCAAGTACCCGATGAACACCGATCCAATCATCTGGGCACCCCAGTAAAACACGTTGTTTAACCCTCGAGTTCTCAGATTGAAAAGGACCCCGTTCACGTTGTTGAATTGGTAACTGTAGAAGAAGTTGCTGGCCCAGGCGGCCGGAAAGATGAGCAACATCCTCCAGTTGAAGAATAATTTTAAAATCTCGAGGAGCTCTGTTGATACTTTGGAGTACTTAATACTTGTACAGGCGGAGCCGTCGTCGCGGATGACGCGGCTGGGATGCAAAATAGCCAGAGAAAGCAGGGTCCCAACGGCCATGAAGATCATGAACCCGATGTAGGTGCCGTCGTTGACGGACACGGCTGTGGTCCGGTGGTAATTCGAGACGAAAGGTATGAGCCCGCCGATGACCCCGCCCATGTTGAAGATGCTCCAGAACATGGCAATATAAGTCCCTTTCCGATCGTGGGGCGGATAAGAAGTCATGATGGCACCCTGCGCGACCCAGAGGAGGCCGGCGCCGACTCCCAGCAGGCCGCCGGCGGCCACGACGAAGCCCTGGTGAGGCTGATGATTGTAGTAGAGGAATGAACCGGCGTACAAGACGTAAGTGGAGCAGCCGGCGAAGAGAGTCAAGTGGGGTCCCAAGACGTTATAAATCCCTCCGCCGAGAATCCCGAAGACCGCGAAGGTGGTGTAGAGGGCGGTGAGCGCGTTGTTGGACGCCTCGGGATCGACCTGGCCACCGCCACCCATCCCGGAGAGAGCATTGAACATTCCAGGGCAACAGAAACAGACCAATCCGATCAAACCCACTTGCACCAAGGGCGAATTGTACCTCAATAACTGAAATTTACTATCCTTGGTTGGGGTTTCAGGCATCGGGTGTGAATCTCGGACTGCAACCTTGGCATCATTTTCTCGTTCTCCTTCCCCCGAATCCATCCTTGAATTATGGATGAAATTGAAAAGTGAAGAAATGAAATGATGGGTTGGAATGGATGGGTAGGATGAGATCCAGAAGCGAATTTTAGGATTGTAGAATCTGGGATATTTATATGTAGTTTAGGAGTGACAGAAGCTCCTAAGAATCCAGGGATTAGTCTAATTCCATCCAGCTAAGTAAGCAAGGTAATAATAGTAGAAAAAACAAAAGAAGAGAAAAGGAACGGGATTAATATAATCAGGGCTAGAATTTTGCTAACCAATAACATTAATGAGAAAAAGATTCTGCTGGCCGAATGCTAGAAAAGTCCGAATGATACCGATGGGGGCCCTTTGAAATGTTCGTTAAATTGCTTGTATGAATCTTTGGGGAGTGTAGCAGCACAAGCAGCCCAGAAAGAGGCGGAAAAAAAAACAAGAATTTGTTTCATCTGATGCCATCTCATTGGTTTTTTTTTTTTTTTTTTTTTTTTGTGGTTAGAAGCGATTGGGAAGATTTGTCAACTCACCCGCAAGTCAATTACCAAACTCATAAATCATTATTTTATTTTTTCGATAAATTAAAACAAAATTTATACATAATAAAAGAAAGAACAAGAAGGAATAACGTAAATGATAAGGTGACAAATGGCGGGAAACGTTTAATGAGGCTTTTTTTTTTTTTTTTGTCTTTATAGTAAGTACTAAGTAACGTTGTTTGCTGTTGCGGCAGCCTCATGCTCGTCAGGATTTTGTTGCTAATATCATAAGTGTTTTTTTTTTTTTTTTTTTTTCTGAATTTTAAAATATTTTGACTGTCCATTTGATTGAATTTGTAGGGTGTTTGATGTGAGGCCTGAGCTGCCTCTTCATCGTTATCCCGTCTTTATAAATGTTGTTTGAAATAGTTGGCTTCGCAGGCCCCCGCCGGCTGACTGACTGCCCTTGTAATTAGGGATCACCACCACCCATTTTACTATAATGCCCTGCTAATACACCACACTTAAACGGGATAAAATAATTTCTATTTTAATAGTATTATAAAACGGATAAATTATTTCTTTTTTTGTTAACTATTTTTGGGAAGAAACAGTAAACATCGCGCAAAAAGTGAGGAGGATCATGCTGTT
Source organism: Knoxia roxburghii (assembly GCA_030378225.1). Taxonomy (NCBI): domain Eukaryota; kingdom Viridiplantae; phylum Streptophyta; class Magnoliopsida; order Gentianales; family Rubiaceae; genus Knoxia; species Knoxia roxburghii. The sequence goes on from CM059415.1 coordinate 3,201,387, forward strand.
TTTTTAACAAAATTTTTATACATAATTATTGTCATTAAAAGATAAGTCTATTCCCATATAAGGTGCAATGTATTTCTTTTATAGAAAGTATAATTTACAAGATCAATATTTTTTTAATCATAGACTACATAGATAATAAATAAATTACATAAAATTAAACCCTTAAGACAAAAAAAAAAAAAAACGACTATTTAGTAGTATCAGAGACAACTATGAGTAAATATGTCTACAAATATAAATAATTTACAGATAAGGTGTTAAATTAGGGTGAATTTAATAAATGAGACATGAGGGAATAAAAAGGGTCCACTAAAATATAAACAAGTTTATCCATCTAAAATTAAGAGTTAAGCATAATTAAGTTATGATCACGTGTACTAAATGATTCCTACTTAACCTTAATAAAACGTACGTATTTCTCTCTCATGAAAAATGTGTTAGCCTAATTGTATATTCCACTATCATTATTTGAAAAATATATGATGTTATTCAAAATACCCTAATTCGTTGAGTGAAAATAAGAATATAAAAAATAATCATATTTATTAATATATTATTTTAATAAATATTTGATTAATCAATGTCAATTATTCCATTCGAACGTGATAATATATCAAGGATTACTATAATTATTTTATTTACAACAATTTAAGAGTTCTTACCATACTAAACTTGCTAATGTGGGGGAGGGAAAGATATCAAATGATTTGCGTCGGTTCGGATGGATGGTGGCCGGCCCAATGGATCACAATATAAAAGCCCAAATTGATAACTCACCACATTACCAACTTAGTGCCTCAATCAACCCCTTAAGAGTTGGTTTCGAGCGGCCCATTTTTGGCCCCGTCAAAAGGATAAAGTACACCCCATCGCTCCTCCAAGCCAGCCAAGTAAAGCGAACGGACCTGACAAATGTTTACGGCGACGGTTTTTGGAAACTCTGTCACCATCATCATCACCACCACCACCACTCCGACATCCGTCGATCGCCGGAGAATCTTCGCTGACAGGACTTGGTTTTCTTATCAACGCACGTTTAAAACCCTAGCATCAACTTCATCGTTGCCAAAAACCACGACCACGACCACGACAAAGAAGATAGTGTTGGATAGCCTGAGAGTGTTGGAGTGGGACAAGCTCTGTGACTCCGTCGCTTCTTTCGCGGCCACTTCGTCCGGTAAAAAGGGCATTAAGGAACAGCTATGGTCATTGGAAAGAACATACGAGGAGAGTTTTTCCCTCTTGCGAGAGACCAATGCTCTGGTGGAAATGCATAACTATGGCGCCATGCTGGATTTTGTCGTCATTGACTCCTTACTCGTCAGTTCTCATCTCCCAATTAGATTGTACTTCTACGTAGTTATTTTTTGTTTCCCTGCCAGTAATTCGTGTACAACAACCAACCATTTTTTTAAATAAAAAATTGTAATTATCGTAGGTGGAATCGGCAATACAACGCGCCAAGAGGGATTCCCCTGTTAGTGCCCAAGAAGCAGTGGCTGTCCTAGATTTCCTACAGGTTGCAGAATCTTTGCAGTTTAATCTGAAAGCTGCAATCAAGAAAGATGCAGAGTGTTATCAACGTTTTATGCCTCTCTCTGATAGGGTGATTTCACTTCTTATTTATTTCCCGTTTGATATTTGAATCTGTGATCAGCCATTTCTTTTTACACTTTTTGCTATTTAAGGTGAAAGTATTGCATTTGAGATGTAGATACGTGAACGTAAATGCAATTGGCAGTCTCTCGTTCTATTGGTGGGTTAATTTTGGCTTTTCTGTTTTGTATGGTAAATTTTTTGCCAGATTCTGGAACTAGTGGTGAGTAGATCCTTGATAAAGTTCATTCCACAGCTGATAGATGAAGATGGCTACGTTAAGGACTCTGCTGTATGCTTCTTCATTTGTGTTATCTTTTTTGAGGGTTCTCTATATATCATTTTGGTTGACACCAATTGAACTTTGAATTTTATGATTATTTGATTTGTAGTAACAGACTGAAATATGAAAGTTTTTGGTTTCCTTCTATTCGATCTCAGAGTTCTGCCCTTAAACAGTCCCGCAATCAAGTTCGAGTCCTTGAAAGAAAGGTATATATTTAAAACTATTATGTCTTCTCTTGTTATTCATGCCTTTGGTAAAGATATTTCCGCATTTTTTCATTTGGATCTTTTAGCATCCCGTAGTGTAGAGATAGCACGCTTATATTGATCAACTGCCCTTGCGAAAAGAATTCGAAAGCTCTTAGAAAACTGGGGAGTAAGATCATTATGTGGTGTTCAGCTGCGGCGTACAGTGTTCTGTATTTGAATATTGCGTCCAATGTTTCCATTCTGATACTGTTTTATCATCGTGCATCACGTTCATCAGTTACGTGACTTGCTGGAGAGCTTGATCAGGAATGAAACTATGGGAATATCCTCTTTGGTGAGCTCAGCTTTTAGTTTATATCTAGGGCGTGTAAAGATATAGTAACAATTCCAAGGACTTTTTCCCACTGACTCCTTTGATGACACAGGAAATAAGCAATATTGGTGGCAGATGGTGCATATTGTCAAGCAATAAACTACAAACAAGTGTTGATGGCCTATTGTTGTCAAGGTGAAATTATACACCTTGCAATGAGTTTTAGCTTATTTTGCTTTCATATAGGATCTTTATGTGAAACTTAGGTATGGTTATTTGTTTTTTTTTTTTTTTTTGTCGTATGCTGTTTCATTCTTTGGTTGATAATTATTAAATGTGACTTCTGGAGGAGCTTAGAGTTTAAGAACTTAGCAAGATTGTCAGCACCCTATTCTTATTTTCTGCATGAGGCAAAATATTACTTTTTGGGTTGCTTTTACTAGGATGACGAAATTACCAACAGATGACATTTAGCTTTTTTGTTCTTTCTTCAGAGTCAGCTTTGACATTGATTGTAAATGTGGAATTCATTTCTTCCTACTTGTGGCATTTTGCTGATGGTCAGCTGTTGTTAAGAATTTACTGATTTAGAGAATGCTACGTGGGGCACTTGATATGCCTAAACTACTTGATTTTAAGGTGCCATTTTTATTTTACCATAGTTGGAAAAAGGACGTTCTTACTTCTTCTTTGCTACTTGTTTGTATTCTTGAGAAGTAATGCTCTATTGTAGTGGTTCAGGTGCAGGTAGCATTTTCGAACCCCTTTCTGCTGTACCGCTGAATGATGAGTTGCTACAAGCAAGGATATCTGTTGCTAAGGCCGAGGCTGATGTGCTCTTGAAGATAACAAAAAAGGTTTTTCTCACTTTATTCCCTTATTTAATCCAAGATTTAATTAGGTTATTTGCTTGGATGGTTTTTAATAGTTTACGTTATTAAACAGATGCAGATGGATCTTTGTGACATTGAAATTGTATTCAAGAATATGATTGAGCTGGACGTGGTACGTGTAGTTGAAGATGCTTATCTCTGGTTAATGTAATATATGCCTAGAATAAGATATGGGGAAAATTACTTCCATGGTGTAAAATGAAGTCTTTCTATTGAGTAGATGTGGTCCAGTAGAGATGCTTTGTTTTACTGTAAACTTATTTCTTTGCCAAATTATAACTTACAAGTTCTATAATTTGTCCTGGAAATCTGGAATACATGTACATGTACATATTTCTTTTTAGTTTCTGACGATAAAAGATTTTGGTGCACGCACAGAAATTTTTTTTATCAATACAAGTTCTACCATGTTGCTTGAAGTATTGATTTAAAGTTTGACTTTATTATTAGATGGGTTTTTGTTTTAGAATATAGAGATTCCTGAATATTTTGATGCTACAAACACAGATTAATGCTAGAGCACGATATAGCATGTCATTTGGCGGCTCTTTCCCTGATATATACTTACCTCAAGCGAAGGATATTTGCCTTCCTGATGCTACTTTCTCCAAGGAAGCAACTCCGGTGGTGTCGCATCCAACTCAGGAGAAGTGGACTTTGTATCTTCATAAAGTTTCTCATCCTCTGCTAGTTCAACAACATAGACAGAAACTTCGAAAGGCCATGAAGGTAGTCAGAGATGCTACGGCTGTAAGTTGAGATAAACTCGCCACCTAGAGTATTTCTATCCATAAGATATGATGCATGGTTTTTCTGCATGCACGGGCTGATTGAATTAAGTATGTAGTGACTTCTGCTTTCGCAGTTTACCTTATTCTTAGTAACTTTGGTTGGAATGTAAAATATACTATGCTGACTTATTTTCAAGGAGCTTTTCCTCCTGCTGGAATTTCAGTTTTGGTAATTGAACTATGAAGTATAAGTATTTTTTGACAGGCTTGATTTGTTTTGACTCTAGGAATTCAGGAGGAAGAAACTTCGTGGAAGCATGACTGATAAGGACGAAGCAGATTTGCATATGTCAAACTTGGAAAAGCAGGTGATTGTTTGTGCTACAAGTTGATCGTCCCTGCTTTTAGTCCGATCTCCATAATCAAGCCTAAAGCTGTTGATTAAATATATTAAAAAATTCTTCTTCAGAGCGCCCAGATTTTAACCCTGATGTCACTAAAATTATTATCAGGTTGTTGACATAAAACAAGCTCCCCCGGTTCCCATTGATGTATTTGTTGGCCAAGATACTAGAGTAGTTGTGATTTCGGGCCCGAATACTGGCGGCAAAACTATTTGCTTGAAGACTGTTGGATTGGCTGCCATGATGGCAAAATCAGGTGACCTTGATTACCGGTCTTAATTTTATGATTTAGCTTGTTCATCGGCTTGGTCTATTAGTTTGCATTTGTAATTTATGCAATTTGGATTTTAATCCTGTATTGCGTCTCACACTCAGAGTCAAGTATCTTTTATAATTTTATTAATCATGTTATGGCATGAAGTGTGTTTCCCGATGTAAATGCTGTACCGAGAAGGATATCTGTCATGTTCCCTCATGGCTTTACTTCTTGTCAAATAGATAGTTATTGATTTCCTCATGTTTTTGGTAGTAAGTGCTAGCCATTCAACTATCATCAAATTATGAATTATTCAGCTCTCCATTTTGTGATGTATTATAGAAAGTTTCTATTGCAGGTCTTTATGTACTAGCTTCTGAACCAATAAAGATGCCATGGGTTGATTATGTCTATGCGGATATAGGGGATGAACAATCCCTGTCCCAGTCTTTGTCTACCTTCTCTGGCCATTTGAAACAAATAAGTGTAAGTTGATGTCTGGTTTTAATCATTTGTGAATTATGATTTTACTTCTATCTTTAATGGATGAATTGGCTTAAGGAAGCCATATATATATGTTTCCCATAATCAGTGGCATTGAACAATGATAGTTTTCCATTCATGTCACATGTTTGAGGAAAAGAAAACAGAACCTTTACCTCAAAATTATTTGTCAGTCATAGTATCAGAGCAGTTAAAATACACTGTTTATATTGCAAAATCATTTCAACACAGGTGCACACAAGATTGAAGTTGGTTTCTCCTAGTTACTAATATTGATTATTATAAATCATGTTTAATTTAATTTTGTTTGTCTTTGGTTCTAATAAATCTTTCTGCAAAGTATTAAGTTACTGACGTTGTTGTTCTTTTCACTGGCTTTCTGTACAGGAGATCCTATCTCACTCAACCAACTTATCCCTAGTGCTATTAGATGAAGTATGTGCTTGTAAAAAGTTCCTGATATTCCTTACCAAGTTGAAAAAATTGTACAAGTATTATTTGTTGAACTAAATGAAGATAATTACTTACCGTGTCTTTGTTTGAGCTGTTTTTATAGATAATTTCCTTTGTCAGGTAGGAGCTGGAACTAATCCCTTAGAAGGGGCGGCACTGGGAATGTCCTTGCTTGAGTCCTTTGCAGAAGCTAGTCCGATGCTAACAATGGCGACGACACATATTGGAGAACTTAAAACCCTTAAATACAGGTCAGTGTTCAGATGGAGTTTTATATGTTGCTGTGAATTTCTCTACCTCAACTCCATGGTTTACTGTTGGGAATTTGACTGACAGTAATAAAGCCTTTGAAAACGCATGCATGGAATTTGATGAAATGAATTTGAAGCCCACTTTCAGGATTCTTTGGGGAGTACCAGGTACAATTTCTTGCTTTTTATTTTTTTGGTGGTAATTAGTTGATTAGTTTTTGTTTCTTTGCTGTTCAGATCTACTTAGATACCCGCAGAAGTGTCAGTAATCCTTTTCATTTGGAGCTATAGCAGTAACTTTTTGAGGCTAGACTGTTGTTAAAAAAAGAAAAGAAATAAATTTGTGAATCAAGGCAGTGATTTTGGGTTGTTTAGCTCTTATGCTAACTAATTTAACGTGTTTTCCCCTCGCACAATTCATTTTTACAGGACGTTCAAATGCTATCTCTATTGCTGAAAGACTTGGAATTCCTAAAGTTATTTTAAATAATGCTCGCGAGCTTTATGGAGCAGCTAGTGCGGAAATTAATGAGGTAACCTTTTACTCATTAAGATCATTAATCTGTCACCTATAGCAAAGGTTGACTATCATTTGAAAACCAACTTCACGAGTACTACAAAAAATACACTTAGTCCGTATCCGTTTTCTGTTCTACATTTACATCTTATATCAATAATGCAACCATCCCTAACAAAATGGATGTTTGTGTCAGTTGTACAATGAATATGAACTTGGTGAAAGAATAACTTAATTATCTTATCTTTGCCAGTTGATAGCTTTTTAATGCTTTAGATGCATCTATAGGGTAAAATGTTGCATGCTTCATTCAAAGGGTTTTGAAATATTGTATCATAATGTGATTTGTGCAGATTATAGTTGAAATGGAGAGATTCAAGCAGAGTTTCCAAAAGCAAATTCGGGAAGCACAACACTTTCTGACGTGAGAATTTTCCCTTTATAACATCTCTTGGTTTTGATATTTTTTCTTTTACACGAATTCTTCATAATGTCTCAAGTTTCTGTTTAATTTAACAAGTCTGGTAGACGGTGTTGATGCCATTTTTTCCTGCTCGTTCTTTTATGTCAGGCTGGCCAAAAACCTTCGACAAAATCTATGTTTGACCAACAAGAAGATCATTGAATTCGGTATCAATCAAAGATATCTGATGGCACAAGAAGTATCTAAAGCAGCGGCTTCAGCACGTTCAAAACTCCATGCAAAATTGCGACAACTTCGTGCATCCCCTAAAAATATTCAACATACCTCAGCAGTTAATAGAAGTGAGCCTGCCATGACAACCAGAGATCAGCAAGATATAGCAGGGGCGAGCCAGACCTCTGAGATAACAGAGACATCAACCACCCAGAATCCTAGTGAACTAGTTTCAGGTATTCAGGACAATTTTAACTGCAATTTATATGACTATGATTACTTTATGTTATACTTTATGTTACAAATAAACTGATCCCAGCAGTTCTCTTTCCAAAACTCTTGTTTCTTTGGAAACAGTTTTCTCAGTGGTTCTGCAAATTTTACGCCTCTCTTTTAACAATGTGTTGGAAAAATCTCTGTTGCTTGTACAGTGAAAAAGAGAGTAGGAATCCCAAGTGAAGGTGACAAAGTGGTCGTACGTTCTCTCAACAAAGAAGCTGTTGTCCTAAAGGTGGATCCATCAAAGGAAGAGGTAGTAGTCCTAGCTGGCAATATAAAACTGAAACTAAAGCTGGTCGATGTGAGTTAGCGGTATTGCACATGGCCACCTTCTTGGTTCAAAGCCATGCGTGGTGCTCTTATGTACAAAAGCAACAGTAGTAAGGTTTTACTAGCGTTTGCTGCCGGCCGTATGGGAAACAACCAACTCTTTTCTGGTTCCACAACATGCTTCAGGCAGCTTCTAATGTGCATTTTGTTCCTGAAACCAACCATTGATGACATGCAATTAGTAGGTTAGAAAGCTGTTTGGTTTTATAAGAAGCGTGTGTTGTGTACATTTGAGCTGCATGTATGGCATTATTAGAAAGAACAAACTTGTATACTTTGTACAGTAGAAATGGGTTCCTGAACATGTGAATAGAATCGAATCCAATTCAATGGAATCCAGCCAAACTGTATCTTCTTGAAGCCATTCATTGATAACAGATCCTGTAACTGATATTGAAAGCATCATCAAGAATTGACTATGTTAAATTAAAACCATATTATTCTGGGCTGTTTGTGGTGATCAGAATCACTGCTATTATTTATTGAACATGTTTAACTGCACTAGTACTTTGTGCAAACACTACTCGCAAAAAACACTAACCTACAGAACTACTACAACAATAGTACAGTAGTATTTTATTGTGGCAGTTAAATTCAACTTGGATTGAATATAAATTAACTGCTCCCATGAAATTATGGAATGATTCAGAAGTGGTTTCGAATGATGGGCTCTCTCAGTTACTTTCTTCATCATCTCCCGAGATTGGAAATGGGAATCCGTTCTCGTCTCCATCGTCATCGTCATCGTCAAGATCTTGAGCCACCGATCCAAAATGCAATGACACGTCCAGAAAATACAGCAAGAATACCAGGACCAGGCAGCTCGAGAACATTGGGATGGGCCCGAATATCCACAGAAACAGAGGAAAAGAGAAATAAAATGTCCGCAAACCAACGGACCAGAAATAGCTCCCCCGATTCACCGTCTCGGCCACGTACTCCGCCGTGACCCGGTGCCGGTTCCTCTTCTTATTTTGAGAAGATTGTTGCGATGATGATGACGACGGGGGCGGAGGGACGTTGATGAGAATGCTGGCGTGGCTGTAGTACCTGATGGACTGAACGTTGAAGAGGAAAGCCAGCAAGAAGCAAACCAATATGCTAAAGAACTTGATAGAGAACCCAAGCTTGCTTTTGTCACCATACACGAAGAACAGACCCATAGGGGCGGAGGAGGAGGCGCCGCCGCCGATGCTGGTCATCAAGACGGCAATAATGGAACTGAGCATGATGGCGGTGGAGGCCAAAAGGGTCGAGGCCATTATGTTGTTTCTCAGTGTCTGGACCGCCAGTACCCCGTTCTTCCCCGCGTCCTGCAACCACAGCAAAATAACAATCACGTTAGCCGATCAAGAACATCATCAACGGCGATGCATCATGATTGATTGAGATGGGCTGCGCTTACCTTCATCATGGCCCGAACCCAGAGGCGGCGATTGATGGCGTTGATGCCTACAACGGTGGTGGTCGGGCAGTACACGATCCGATGAAGCAGCCAAACGTGATACGCCACCATCCCTGCCAGCCCTGTCGGCACCAGCACGTAATCCAGAACTTTCTCCTCCATCCTTTAATTTCTTCTCCTACTTCTTCTGGGTTGGGAGTGAAATGCAGAAATCATTCACTCTCTATCTAAGAGAGACGGAAACAGATGGGAGAAATAGCTTAGGTTTTGCAGCAAATTCAGGAGAATTCACCACCTTTTTATATCTAACAGAAATGAGTTTTATCGGAGAAAATATTGTTAGTGCTTGGCTGGCGGAACTAGATGCTCTTCATATTCCATCACACCGTTACAGAGTAACCAACTCAAATTATATCAATTTTTTTCACACTTACCTATTATAAAAATGCAATTTATTATATTATGAAATAAAGTAGAATGCTAGATTACGTTTTTGATTAATTTTTTTTTTCTCTTACTATTTTTCCAGGGGGAAGCAATAAATTTTTATGCAGAGAAGAACATGTGTGCATTGAAAAATAAACAATTTTTTTGTAGTCTATCAATGGTGGCTCTGAACAATGCACCGTAAAATTTCTTGGAAATGAACCTTCAAAATGAAGTGCTTGCCAACAACCCATATTAAACAAGATCAATAGTCATCATCCTCCACAAATACAAGGGATGCATATGTTCTCAATGTATCTAGGGAATTCATAGCATCAAAATACAGTTTGCCACCATTATGGAACATTCATAACTCAGTTTGCCACCATGAAGAAAATATTGTTATTTTCTTCACCTACTACAACACTTAGTTTGTTCTTCAGTCAAGAAAATAGTTAAAGAAAAACTTCTGTTGCATCAACTCATACCAAGAACCACTCAGAGGTAACAATATTGACTACAGAAAAGGGGAAGAATATGCTTCGCTGATTCATCAATTGCACCTTTTCCAGCTTCTTCTCCACTATCATTAATGGTACTACCTTGTTGAGAAACTTCAAGGAGCGTGGGAGGTTAAATATAGAAAGCAAGCTGTGGCACACCTAATTAAGCTTTTATGCAGCCAACCCTAGAAGTTGATGCCATCTCATCTTCCCCATATTTCTGCTCTTCAACAACCCGATAGGTTCAAGTAAACACGGCATTACTGCAACAAGTAACACCACCTTTTGTAAGCTTCATCCTTGAATAGCCTCAATTCTTCATCGAAATGCTCCGATGATCCTCATCCTTCTTGTCCTCCTCTCTTCTAATGATGCAATCTGTATCCAAAAGGGGATACAATACACATGCGGGCCTCAGGACTCCAAGGTTTTAATCTTTTCAAGACAGTTTTGCATGTTCTGTTGGACGGCATCTGTAATTTGAATTCGAGGCGTTAATTTGAACTGCTCAAACTTCAACTCGTCGCATTTTAAAGCTGCGCTTTTGCATGCTTTGATATTTCCTGGTAAGACAAGCAAAATCCTAGCTCAGATGAGTTTGACGAGGGTACTATAATAAGATGAGTATGAGCATGCAGGAGATAAAATCAAATGTGCAAGACAAACACCAATGAAGAATAAAGATGCTGCCCGTAAACTTTTAGGAGTTTCTTCATATGCAATATCAATAAAAGCAGCCAGAGGACACATCTGATGAACATTTTCAGTTGGCATATAAATGTCCTGCAATTTTCTACAGATGTCAAAAAAACCATTAACCAATTGCAAGAATGAACCATTTTTATTAACAGAAGGGCAGTTAACTCTCAACATTGACTTCATAAGTAAAAGGGGTCATCGCCATAGCGACTGAGTTCAAGAAATCACAAAAAAATTTGTGTTCCAGGAAAAAAAAGAAAAGGTTTTGGATTTTTTGTGGAACTCACCACTTAGATCAAGTAAGTTGATAGTGGCAGAGCAATTTCCTATACTCCTAACCATAGTAGTTGCAGCCCAAACTCTTTGATGATCCTCTCTTGAAGTTCTAATGATACAAAGCTTTGTAATTGGATTCACATACTTAACTGCAAGAAGGGAGGAAATAAAGGAAAAAAGATAGATATCCAAGAAAAGAGGGTTGCAAATATTTGCTCAATCACAAAACAAAACAAAGGCTAACCTTGAAAGGAATTGAGTGACGAGGCAAGCCCGCATTCTCCAAAATTCATGAGGATGCTTTCCTTTATGGCATTAGCCAAATTTAACTGGGTTATCACGACAGGTTCGCGATCCGGATGATCTTTATTTGGATCCAAAAGCACCTCCATGACCAAGTATCGGTTCTTAAAGCCCACCATAACTGCACATTTAGTCAAACAATCACAACATAGAATACATTAATAACAGCTGTGAAAGTGGCAATCGCAAACAATAATTACAGGCAACTAGAAGAATGACAAAAAGCCCAACCAAGCCTCTTACTACACATCAAAGACTACCCGGAAAAAAAAAAAACGACAGCAAAAAGAAACCAAACAATTCAGCTCATTCTAAGCATGTAAAATTTACTTTGCTTCCATTCATTAGCCACTTGACCATATAATGGCAGACAGGGTATATATATATATTCTCAAACCATCTGGTTTCTGATGCATGCAGATAGATCATTAATTTTATGTTATGATACACATAATGACTTTCTATTGCAAACCACCACATTGAAAGCTAGCAAAACACACGACTGTAGATATAATTAGTCTTTAATCTTTACATAGTCCGGATATATTGTATCATAAACTCACAAGAACACTGAAGTAGTATCAATACAGAAGATTCATAGGAAACATTATTAAGATCCTCAGAGATCCGTTTCAAATCAAACACCAACAACTCCGTTTTGAGGTAGTTTGATGGTGTCATACGGCACTTGCAATAAAAGGATTTCATCATTGGATTCACATGAGTTTCCTATGCCGACTGTTACAACATATAATAACAACAAAGGCAGCTTAAGTCGAACCACTGTAAACGGAGGAGGTTATAGGTAATTTGTAATAATAATAATAATGTATGGATAGATGGATGGATGGATGGATGGATGGAAGTCAACAGGAAAAAAAAAAAACAAAAACAAAGATGACGTCGAACATAAGAATGCTTACCCAGATCAAACAACAATGAAAGACCGGCGGCGGCTGTTGTCGGAGTTTGGAGAGACGCCGCGGCGGCGGTGACTCCTAGTATGATTGTTGGGAGTTTCGCAGGTTTTAGACATGTATAATATAACATGCCCATTGTGGGGTTATGGGCTTGAGCCCCAGCCCACTTACTACTTCCGATAGCTAGCAGCCCAATAGGAGAACAGAAAGACCAATCCGGAATGTCCCAACCCAATGATATAGGAAAGACAGAGTAAGTAAAGTAAACAGCGTTTGGTCAACCCCCAAACGGAAGTGTGCAGAATTTTCAGCGGCCCGTTCGCCTCGGCAAGTGGGAACATGTCGTTTCTTTTCCACGTTTCCTTGACCTTCTCTTTTTATATGTTTTACTCACTTTTTTAATGCTTTTTTTGGTCCTATTATTCAGTTTTATAAGACGCCCCTGTATGAGATATTTATATTATTATCTGCTGCTTAGATATTTAATAAATTAATTTCTCTATTTATTTGTGCGATTTATTAATTTTTATAAGGATGAATTAAAATTTTAATTTTAATATTATAAAGAATTGTAGCGAATCGTAATAAATAAATATTTGAATGGGCAGAAACATAATAATAATAAGCTTAAGGTTTTGGTTTTTGGGGGTGAGAATTGAAAATTTGAAATGAAAGAGGAGGGAGGGAGTAATTTGAAAGAAATTTGAGGTGAATTTCGTTTGGCAACGTCCGTCTAAATAAGTTGTGTCAACAGAAGAATCGGATCCATGACCTTATTCGACGACTCTCTCTCTCTCTCCTCTCTCGGCTTATAAATACAGCCCAAAGCCAAGCCCTCTTCTCTCGCCGCTTATGCAGAGTTTTGGAGAACACAAACAATTAGTCTGGAGAGAGAGAGAGAGCTAAGAGAGAGAAAGCTCTCTGCGTCCACTGTGAGTGTTTCGTCTCTTCCTCTCTGCCCCTCCATCTCTTTCCATCTTTTTCTTTTCCCCTTTCAACAGTATTGTTCTTCATTTCTAGGTCATGTTGATTCTTAAATTTTAATGTATTTAGTTCTTTTTCCGTTGTGTTAGCGATTTTAGGTTTTCAGCTCGTATTCTACGTATTGCTGTTGTTAATTTTGTTTTTCACCTTCGTTTTGTACGATGTTTACATTGGTTAGGTCTTCTGGTGATCATTTTTATCGTTATTAATATTGTGTAGTACTCTATTTGATAGTCTATCTGTCGTTTTTACGTCTGATTTATCGTTTTTGTTGTAGTTTCTTTATTTGTTATCCGGTTGTTTAATTCCTAGGCAGTCTGTTGTTTTTACGTTCGATTTATACTACTTTATTGCTTTTTGAGCTTTCCGAGCTTTCCGTTTATTAGTATTATTGTTCATCTTGCGTTGACTTTATGCGTAGTTTTTATTTATTATGTTTTCTTGACATCGTGAATCAAAATGGACATTTGTAAAGGAAACAAAAACAAATGTACTTCCCCAGCTCCCCTGCTGCTACTCTCTCCCCACTGTTTAATTTAGATTTCTTTTGCTACGTTGCTTTTGTGGGTTGTGAGTGGATCTTCGGGCATTTCTCTCTGGCCACAACAGTTTAGTTTGCAGTTTTTATTGCTTTAGAGACAAGATCCTTCCTTCCACCGAGGTTGATGGTTTGTGGTATTGTTTTGGGTCTGCAGAGTGTTGGCTGCAACTATCTAAAGGACCCTCCCTACCAAAAGCTTCTGATTTCAACATAATCAAAAAGATGGAGGTATTTGGCAAATCTATGGTACCTATTCCCACAAATGTTATTTATCTTTCAACGATTCTTGGTCAAGATGGACCAGACACTGTTCACAAATGCGATTGGAAATGTGAGAATGAAAACATATGTGGGAACATGTACCGCTGCAAACTAACTGGGTTGACTCACATTTGTGACAAAAACTGTAACCAGAGAATCCTCTATGATAACCATAGCTCCCTTTGCAGAGTTAGTCGGCAGGTTTTCCCTCTAACCCCTGCTGAGGAACAGGCAGTGAAAGGCGTTCGGAGGAAGCTTGACGCCGAGACTTCCCCGCCCGACAGCTGTGCTTTTAAGCGCAGAAGGGATGCACAGTTCCATCCCTCACCATTTGAGAGATCATTCACTGCTGTTAGTCCCATCTGCAGTCAAGTTGGAGATGGCATGGATATGAGCTAGATGCCATACCTGCTTCATTTATGTTCCATTTTCATGTTCCTATGTTAGTTTTTCCTTTTTCCGAGGAACCAGTATGGGAGACAACTCTAAGTAGCACCTAAATTGCAAGCTTTACTGTCTTGCTCATATGTAGGAAAAACTTATATTTGACTATTCCATTGACAGTTTGCAATGCTTCCTTTAGTTGAACTCTATTAGGAAGTTGCAACACTTCCATTTGGGCCTGACTGATTCATGGTTCTGGTAGCATATATATATTTCTCTTGTTATAATGGAGCTTATAATTTGCTTGGCAAATGTGAGATATGACCCCTTACATTATTTCTTCCTGATGGACTTTATTAGCATTCTCTCATTTGTTTAATATGGCTCTGATTGTTGCAAATTTATCTCTTGAGGGCTGTTGAACAAGTTGCAGTTGCTGTACGTTTGGTTTCCTTTTTGTTTCTATTTATCTATATCTTTTCCTATGTATGTTTGGTGCGGATGGTCTTTGAAGAAGGCAACTGTTCCGAGAAATATTCTTCTTCTCTTCCAGCTAGCAGTTCCCATTAATAACTTTCTCCTTTTTGGACAACAGGGGCCTGTGATGACTAAGCACTTGTTTGTTTTGTTATTTTATTTTACAGGATGTCAATGCTACTGAAGGGTATTTTACTTTGAAATCTGGTGAAATTATTGCCCATTATTTTGTATTGATGTTAAACTTTAGTGATTCATTTAGAGGGCACAAAATGTTTATTCTCCATTTATTCTTGGGAATTAGTCACTTTAAATGTGTTATTTTTTCCTATTCCATGAAATCAGTGCTGATGGTTACTTTTTGTTGCAGGCGTTCCAGTATGAACAACTCTGTAAAGTTGAAAATAGCTTGTTTTGCTAACTATTTTCTTGATTTTGTGCATTGGAGTTTATTGCAGTGGAGCCCTGAGGAATTTCTAATCGTGTTATTTTTTCTCCTTTTAATGCAGGATACAACTTGGCTTCCCAATATGCTGCAATGTGCAAGTAAAGTGAAATTCACCAACCAGCTGAGACGTCAAATTCCCTCATCAATGAGTCTATTGCCCCGATTTCTACCCTGAATCTTATGGTGAAAATATCCTTCCTGTGCATAATCCGATGAGTTGATTGAGGGAGTATGTTCTTCCAATGGTACAAACCTGCTGCGGAAGCATGTTAGGCTGAAATGATCTTGATGTTGGCTGTTCAAGTACATAAAATTGTTGATGATCTAAATCTTCTGGATGGGAGGGAGGGGACTCCATCTATCTGTCACGTGCTCATAAATGCTTATCTTAAGATTGACATAGAATTTGGCTGTTGCTCCTGCATTTTGGCTGTTTGCTTGGGCCAAGATGATGCATGGAATCCATTGTTGCATCCATGGTTTCATACTGTTCAGCTAGTCAGACCCCATCCCATCTCTGCGGTCCTTTGAGATTTTAAGGATCCAGCCATGAATGACTTAAGAGTCCTTAGTTTGGTTGGAATCTGAAACAATTCTGGTTATGCCGTTGGAGCTGTTGTTATTTTGAGCCCTTGTTAAGGAAGATGAAGAATATCAAGATCCAACATGTAGGGGGACTCGTGTATTTTATATTTTCTTGAGAATCTTGGATGCCGTTGGTAGTGCTGATTTTGGAATCTTGGTTGGCATTTTTACTAAGTCACCTATTGGCCACCTTCATAAAGTTGTGATTTTACATTATGGATTCTGTTGTCTAACAATAACATGTGTAGTATTTTCAATTTTGGTTTTTGATTCGATAAGATTTGTGGGAGTTTGCTAAAGAAAGGAATTGCTTCTTAGAGAGACCATCGCAGATAAAAAGAAATGCTAAACCCAAAAGAGTGATCTTGCAAGGGGGGCGGGCAAGCATTACGGCGTTGCAGCCCTACAAATACGGTAGCTACTCACTCTTACTTCCCTCCCCCAGCCAGCTCCCTCTAGGCATTAACAATAATAAGCAAATACTACCCAACATCATCACGTTTTTGGGAATTTAGCATATGCCGATGTCGATATCCCCAAACTTGAAAAGGCTGGCTGTAGTATCATCATCTTCTTTACAGCTTCTTCTAGCCTTTTGTTTCCTATCTCATTCTTCACTTGCCTGCACATTTACTCTAACAAACAGGTGCCCATATACAATATGGCCAGGTACATTAGCTGGTTCAGGGACTCCACAACTGGCCACCACAGGGTTTCAGCTCGACGCCGGCCAAACGGTGAGAATCCCAAGTGTTCCCGGATGGTCGGGTCGAATTTGGGCCAGAACTGGTTGCACATTTGATGCAACCGGCAACGGGTCGTGTCAAACAGGGGACTGTGGAGGAAGGCTGGAATGTGATGGCATGGGTGCAACCCCACCTGCATCACTCTTCGAGATAACACTTGGCGCAGGCGATGACTTGGACTTCTATGATGTCAGTATTGTTGATGGTTACAACCTTCCACTTGTTGCATGGCCACAGGGAGTTTATGGGCAATGCAACGCCACCGGCTGCGCCTCCAATATCAACATGGGTAAATAATATACCAAAATGTAGTTCAGTTCAGAGCAGTTTTTATACTGATGATGTGACTGACTGATTGACAAAAATATTGTATGCAGGCTGCCCCAAAGAACTTCAGGTGGTTGGCGACGATGGAACTGATGTTGGGGTTGTTGCCTGCAAGAGTGCTTGCGAGGCATTTGGATCAGACCAGTACTGCTGCAGCGGAGAATTTGCCAATCCTTCAACCTGCAGACCATCATTCTATTCCAGCATTTTCAAGAGAGCTTGTCCAAGGGCTTACAGTTACGCCTTTGATGACAGCACCAGCACTTTCACTTGCAAAGCTGATGATTATTCAATCGTCTTTTGTCCCCTCAATGGGTAAAGCCACTTTTGCCACCGCTTTTACTTACTTTCCTGTCTATTCCATTATCCATTTCCACTCCTCGTGACTTCCTCTTCTTTGGTAAAAGGCGTTGATTTGTAACACAGGATGAGTCAAACAAGTGGTGCATTGACACCTCCCCCAACTATCAGGATCGCTTCTTCTTCAACTGTCCTTCAATGGCCCTTTTTCTCTTTGCTATCGCCATTATTATCTTGTACATTTAGATTTGCCTTGTAATTCTATCTTACAGTCTTTATGGAGACATAATGTTAGGATGAAGACGTCCAACGTTACAAATAAATTCATTCAAGTTTCTCAATTGCACTACATATGCTCCCTTACTATAACAGCAAATAAATACATGTAAATCTAGTTGAAAGAAATAAAAAACACCCAAAAGATGGAACCAGAATGAATGGGTTTTCTTCAATGGAGAATTGGAGATGGTAATCAATTGGTAGAGTTATCTACAAATCATGTAAAACTTAATTGAAATTTTGAAACTATTTAACAGATTTTGGAACTACAAGCTCTCATATTTGTACCCTAAACCAGGCTCAGGTAAAATTTAAGTTTGGCAGAGCAAATGATTTCAAGAAGCTATAAGAATATCAAATCATTCAAAAATAAAATAAATGTATTCAGTGGAAAGGCTCAAGTTCTCTCTTATTTCTTGGCCTTGCTTTTCTTGGGAGCTTGAGATTTCTTTTTCACTTTCTTTCCTCCAGTGGTGGCCTTAGCCTTCTTCTGGCCTGCACTCTGCAACCCAAAAACCATGAATTTGTATCATACACAACTTAGGTTCCAAAACATTTACTAAACCCTCTTTCTTCCCACCAAATCCAAAATGACAACACACAAGTACCGATGCTTTTGCAGCCTTCTTGGTTTTTCCTTTGGGTTTTTGTTCATCGCCACCCTCGTCCTCTCCTTGATTGGGCGGATTGGGTTTCGGCATATTATCGAACTCGTCTTCTGAATCAAATGAGAATCCATCTAGAGTCCCTAATAATGCAGAAGAAAAGTGAATAAAAATCTGAGCCTGGATATCAGAAACCGGTAAAAACTTCTACAGACAGATTTGAGGCCTTCGATAAAAATCCTCACCTTCAACCATGGTTTCAGCCCCAAACACATTGGCTTCTGACTTCAGTTGAATAAAGTCATTTACGACTGCTTCTATCTAAACAATAAGACATAGAATTGTAAGTTAAAAGCAAAGTAAACCAGAAACATTGCATCCCAAGTGGTTCATTTCTAAGCCACATTCTATAAGCAGTATTAGACAGCATATCCTGCTAACTTTCCTGACTTCTCCAATTATGCACTTTTACTTCTATCTTTTCTTTCATGGTCTTTGGCATTGGACTGTTGTTCACCATAGAAGAAAAACCAGCAGAGGAAGTACAGGTATACTCGAATTACCTTGGCTTCTGATTGGCCAAAGCTCACCTGCAATATGAAGGAATTAAGTCACAGTGCGTAGAATGTGTGTGTGTGTGTGTGTGAGAGAGAGAGAGATTAGGATAAACCACGATTTTACCACACAGAATGTTCTGGAAGGAATGATACTTGTTCGATATACAGTTCCTGAAATCGATGAATCACAATGAAGGAATCAAATGAGCAAAAATGCCTGTAAAACCTGTACGAAAAGCCAATGGATAACAAAAGCATAATGGATGAGATACTGAAGTTTAAGCTTTCTCGGGAATAAAGTGAATGCAAAACTATGCTAGTTTAGAATTGAGTTATCTGAAAGCCTATTTTCTGTCAAGAACAATGGACCAAAGATCCACAAGAAGCCTTCTAATGCTTAACTTTCCGTCCATAGGAATAACTCAACCCCTAACAGGCTGAAGTGAAATCATAGATAGCAAAAACCAGAAATATGTGCATGCCTTTCAAATCCAACAACATTTCAGGATTTCCAGATGAGCCTTCTGAGATGACTACTCGGCCGACAGCACCCACATCACCACTCAAATCTATAGAATCACCTTCACACTCCACGAGTGCCTGCCAGGTAAACAAAATAATCCTTCAGTTGTAACTAAAACACCAACTGCATAGATCTAGAGTTAAAATCAAAAATTTCAAATTAACAGCTAATCAATTGCTTATAGTTAAAGTTGATGAATGAATCAATGAGACAAAGGTCACAAAGCAAATGATACAACAACAATGAAGTTCATATAAGATTTCGTTTCTCTCCACTGCATTTGACCAACAGGGTTCCAAGTTAGGCCTTGGTCACCAAATGTAAATCATCTCAGTCTGAAGAACTAAGAGGACAATAAAGGCCATTCTGTTTTAAGAGCCAACATTGTACCATTAATGAAGCAGAATTGATAAATGGTGACAAGAGTTAAAAACACTATGCCCCTTTGCCCCTGCTGACTGACCTTAGTGCGTTGCACTTTCTCAGAAAGCACCAATGGCAGCCTAGAAGAGGAAACCTGCACTCACACTTTTCAACTGAGTATCACTACTTTACCAGAAAATGAAGTCTTGCAGTAAAAACAAAAGTTTCTCACATAAAGCCCACTACACTTGTCTGCTGTCTTTTCTTCAAGATCCATGTCGCCAGCATTCTCTACGAAAACACCATGTTATAATAACAGTATTTGGCAGAAATATAAAAGTTACAAGAAGACATAAAATGGAGAGATGTTTGCTCAACACTATTTCATCCAAATCTATGGCATACCATTGTTGACAACCAAAGAAGCGGGAAAAAAAATGAGTTACCCTTATCTTTCTAACCTTTCATTTCTTCTGTGTTTTCCAGTTTATCAATCTCTTTTTTTAGCTTCTTTTTAGGAGCTTTGACAGTTGAGACTTCATTCAGTAAAGATTCACTGGCATCATGAATATTAGCTGTGCTTACAGGAGGCCTGGTTTCATGTAAAGAATCATCAGAATCTGAAGATAGTGCCCAAACTGAGTGATGATGTCCCTGTTCAACAATCACATGCTTGTTGTGAGCACAAAAAAAAAAAAAAAAAAAACAACAACAACAACAAAAGAGAGCAATTCAAAACCGTTGTGAAATAGAACCCCTAACCCATCCCCCAAAGGAAACTCAACATTTTTGTCGGAAAACGTTCTTACACTAGAAACAAAAGGCTTTTCCTCTGGTATTTGCTTCGTGGGAGGTCCTTGTTCACTTTTTTCCTCTGTATTATTGCCAGAAAAACAATCATATAAATTGTACCCTTATCCGGGATTTTGGATGAAAAGGATTCATAAAAGTTTTGCACTCAAAATAAATAGATACTTGAAGGATTTCATACTAGAAAGTGCACCTTCCTCAGTAGGATCCATGTCCATTTCCCCCTTCCTCTTTCTCTTCCTCACCGGTGTATGCTCCTCCTTATTGGGGGAAGTTTCTTTATTAAACAACTTGGTGAGGCTGATTTCATCCTCCTCATCATCACTGATAACCAGAGAAATTGATCCCGATGAAAGTTTTTGCGCCAATTGAGTTGGTGCCTGTTCCTCGTCAAAATTCACCCAAAAAGGTGGAAAACATTAAAAAAAAAAACACATACACACACACACACACACACACACAGCCATACAAGCACAGTGAATTTTATGGCATTCAACGAAACAACTACTCAAAATAACATACACATGCTTGTAGAGTAAAAACATCAAACAAGAAACTGCATGCCCTAGACTTGGTTTGAGAGAGCAGAATCAGACGAAGGCAACCAAACTATGGTCGCCCACTGGTTAGTCACAATCAATTTGGAGATTTATAGTACAAATATCGTGCCATCTTTGGTGCAATATTGTAAATGGTCTGCAATTGAGTACAAAACAGTCGTTTAAGAAAAATGAAGAAAAGGCGAAATGCACCTGGAAAGAGCGGAGCCAATCGGGAGAATCTTCCCGAGAGCTGTTGCTGTTACTGCTTCTCATTTGCTTCAATTTCAAGTTGGAGCTGATTAGATCTAATAATCACAAAATGGAATAATTTTGTGCTGATGGATAGATGAGAGTCGCCGGAGACGGTTGCAGCCTTGATGTGAATCCAGAATCCGGGCGAGGTGGCGGCTTTCCCTCCTTTTTGTTTTCGCACAAATTCATTTTAAAACTTCACCAAATCTTCATCTTTATTTTTGTTATCAGCCTTAATAGTTTGGTTCTATTAAATAGCGACAAATCGTTTTATTTATCATCAAATTTTTATTAAAATATCTTTATTATAACAAAATGGCAAAATAGCAATTTAATGACAATATGTAAGCTTTTTTTTTTTTTTTTTTTTTTTTAAAACAACTCTTTTAGCTATTGTCACCGCCTACTACTTATTCAAAGCATATGATGAACAAGCATAAATTTCACTATTTAATTTGTTTTTTTACATTAAAATAGCATAAATTTGATAATTTCACTATACGCAGTGTTAGATCATTTCAGAAAAGAGATTAATTTTTAAAAGAAATCTATTTAATGAAATGATATTTTTTTAACAATAGAGTTATTTTTTAAGAAAATTTACTTAATAAAATCATATTGTTTCTGATAAAAAATATATAATATTTGAACAATTGAAAAAGAGGAGCTACTATTCAATGATTAAACTATATTTTTACTTTTTTACATCTGATCAAATAATTTTTTTAATCTCTTACATTTTAAAATAATTTTGTTAGTTTTTTACATTTAAAATATGTATTAGTTGATCCTTATTATTAATTCAGTCCAAATTTTATTTACTTTATTTATGTACGGTCCACAAAATTCTTCTAAATAAATAATATAACAGTCTAAATGTTAATTTAAGTATTAAAAAATTCTAAAAATTTAAATTAAAATATTAAAATTTATAAATAATAAATCAAAATTCACTAAATATAGACGAACTGTTTTAGATTTTCATAACCTAGCTTAAAATTTAAATGTCTTAATTTTTCTCAACATTTTTTTACATACTATTTATAAATAAATTTACGACAGAGTAGATGAAATAGGCACTAAAGGGACTAAATAATATATTTTTAAAATATAAGATACTAAAAAAATTATTTTAAAATGTAAGGGGTTAAAAAAAATTATTTGACCAAATGTAAAGGATAAAAAATATAATTTAATCTTTCCTAAAATATCCATATTTTCAGCCTTTTAAATGTTTTGTGACTACATGTGAGTATATATGGAATATATTCCAGATTTCTGGGGTTGAAAGTATAAGAACAAGAAAGTTGCGGGGTTGCATTAGAAAGAACAAACGTCTGAAGTATGCATTCGTTTGTCTTATTAACCATCCAATCTAATCATCCGATCCGAGCCGAATCCCCTAGTAGTCATAAGATATAGGTTTTAGCAGAGAGGCAGTGTTTGTGCAACATTACTGTAGAGAGGCAAACATCTCCGTGTCTTCCTCCATTTTTGACTCCCAATTTCCTCCGCCCACCGAAGTTGATCGGAAGTTTTCAAACCCAGGAGGAGGAGGAGGAGCTGTACTAAGCAGCATATATGGGTGAGGGGAAGCAAGGAGTGGCGGTGGTGGAGTTCCCTAACATGGCTAAGGGTTTAGTAATGGGAGGAGGAGGAAATCCAATTGTTCAAATTCAGGCCAAGTATAAGGAATTGGAAGATGGGTTTAAAGGGTGGTTGGCCAAGCAGTCTTTGCCTGTGGAGGCTGCAGTTGTCACCCTCACCAGTGCCACCCAGGGAGCTGCCATTGGAGCCTTAATGGGTACCTTCACCAATGATTTTGCTTCTTCAATTCCGACTCCTCCACCTGGCTCCCCTAATTTCAACCCGGAAGCTATGGCTTCTCTCAAGCAAGCGCAGGTGCTCTTTTTTTTGTTTTTTTTTTTGGTTTCTATTGTTGTTGATAACTCCTGGGGTTTGGGATTTTGGGGTTTTAGTTTTATTGGGAGTTTGGCTTCAAGTTGTTGAAAGGGGTTTTTTAAGGTTGTGGTACATGTTAAATATCTGAGCTTTTTCAATTCCAACTCCTCTACCTGGGTCCCTATTTTCAAACCTGAGGCCATGGCTTCTATCCGGCAAGCTCGGGTGGCCTTTTATTTAATTAATTCTGTATTTTCTTGCTGTTGATAAGATTTAACTTTGGATTTCAGGGTTTTAAGTTTTCTTGGAATTTTGTTGTTGATATCGTTGACTTCTAGTTTCGTGGAGCTCTGCAGTTTAGGAAGTGGAATTTTGCGTAATTTTGGAATTGATAGGATTGGATTTAGCTAGCCAAAAGTACACTTGTTTAGATAAGAGAGTTTTCCTGTTCAGCTTGCTATAAATTTTTGGCAATTGTAGAAATTGCAGTGTCTGAAATCATAGATTCCATTAGCGGATTGAGTTCTTTTGGTAGTTTGCTTGTTCCAACTTATTCAAGATCATTTTTTTGCTGTAAACCGAGTTTTCAACATGAGAGTGCTCGAGAAGCACAGATATCCTAGTTAACCTTCCGTGATGTCTGATCATCAAATTGGAAAAGTTTGAATTTCGAACTATATTTATTGATGAAATACCTATGTGATGTCATAATGGTGGGTATTCACATGCATAAAACAGGCTCTTTCAGGGGGTCCATTGGTACAAGCTCGCAACTTTGCTGTGATGACCGGTGTTAATGCTGGTATTTCGTGTGTCATGAAAAGATTGAGAGGCAAGGAAGATGTTCAGTCTAGGTAAAATTTCCTTAGCTGCAACTTCAGAATATGTTTTCCCTTGCCCTAATACTACCACCGGTTTAAGAAACTGAATGAGGCTTCACTGAGTTTTGGCTATCATTATCTAATTTTCCTGTTCTTACCTTCTTTAGTTTGGTATGTTATGACATTTTGAAGGAAATCATACTGATGAGGTTGAAAATCTTACCAACGATTGTTTGGAACCCCTTAAATTGTTGGGCAATTTCACATGTTTCATAAATCTAGACTATTTTCACATTGACATGATACTGTTTTTTCCGACTCTTTATTGGTAGGTGTATTTCTCTTCTTTGTCTTTGATGAAAGAATTGCATTTTTAACCATTCCAGTATGGTGGCTGCTTTTGGGTCTGGTGCCATATTTTCCTTAGTAAGTGGGATGGGTGGACCAAATCCCGCATCAAATGCTCTTACATCTGGGGTCTTATTTGCCCTCTTCCAAGGTGGACTTTTCCAGGTAATTGTTTAGGGTTAATTCTGTGCTCAGCTTGGACTGCTGCTACTCTAATAGTTATGGATACTGATTCTTTTAGAACATCATGATTCCTTTTGGGTTTGGAGTTACCAACTTTGAGGTAAATATAAGAGCTCGAAGGTTTTGAGAAATTACAAGGATATATATGTTAGATGTCAGATATGACCATTGCTAATAATTGAGATGTTTACTTCTTTTCATTGGGATTGGGAGTAAATAATAGTGTGATTTTCCTACTTCTTAGTTAGACAAAAGCCCTTGACAATTAGTTTTGGACTCGTGCAGCTTGGACAAAAGTTTTCGGCGCCACCTGCTGAAGATGTGTACTATATTAAAACGAAATCCATGTTGTCTAACCTAGGATTGCAGAACTATGAGAAGAACTTCAAGAAGGGCTTGTTAACTGACAGCACATTGCCTTTGCTCACCGATAGGCAAGTTGAAAACCCATTGCTCCTCTTTAGTTTGTTGTGGATGGATGTGATTTTCGTTCCTCTACTAATTATACAAAATTTTGATTGCCATTTGATCTTATTTAGTGCCCTAAGAGATGTGAAAATTCCGCCGGGACCTAGGCTTCTCATTCTTGACCACATACAAAGGTCTGTGAAACAACATAGTATTCTTTCTCTGTTTTGTTGTGTATGGTAACTTGATTGCTTGAGAAAACCATGAGTTGATTTCATTTTCATGGTTGGTAGGGAGCCTGAGTTGAAAGAGAAGAGAGGAAGCCGCAAATGAAAGCTTGAGTTATGGAGTCTGAGAATGGCTTGCCTTTTTAGATATTGTGTTGAGAATTACACTGGCAGAGTTTTGTTTGGGTTTGTACTATAGGTGAAATTAGCAGTTTTACCTCTAACTCTTTTTTGGTATAATCGGATTAATTCAAGCTTTAAACTTTATCAGTGAATCAGTGCATCACGGATGTTGAAACATTAAATGGCATGCACTGTGCGAATCAAATGCAAGAATTAACGACCATTTTTACATTTTCGTCTCTTTCGTTGTTCATCCGCAAGCTAAACTGTTGAAGAAAAGAAGAAAAAAAAACAGCTTAGACCCTGATCTGCTTCCAGTGGAAACCATGGAATTGATTACCATCCAACTTACAGGTACTGGAAAAAAACTTTAAACGATGCAGTGAAACCTTTTTTGTTACAGACATGGAAGACTTAGATTCATTCAAATTTCAGAGGGAAAATACATGAAGTCTATGGGAGACTTGATTCATTCACATTTCAGAGTAAAAATACATGAAATCTCTGTTTTTCAGAGAAAAAGGGCCTCAAAAACCACTCTCAAATCCCCATCAAACTCGAATGAGAGAAACCATATACACCATTAACACATATCATACAGTAATAGAATAAGTGTCTATTACTAATTGCTGCCAACAAAACCAAAGCGCAGAAGCAGGGCAACCCCCATATGGATCGTACCCATTATAATACAAAAAGAATGAAATAACACAACCCATCAGGAATTACAGAAGATGGATCATAGTTGGAATTCTTATTGATGAAGGGTAGGGATAGCAATGGAAGCGGAGCGGAGAAGTTTGTGTGCCGCAGAGAGCTGATCCATCAAAAGGGACAGATGGGCCCGGTTAGAACGTGCCTGGTCCACAGCCTCTGCCTCCAGTTCACCGAGCTGGGAACAGAGGCGCTCCTCCGCCTCCTCGGCCACCCTGACTCTCTCCCGGAGACCACGCAGCTCCTCCCTCATCCTCTCTTCCCTCTCCGCGCTCACCTTCAACTCCCTCTCCAACTCCTCGTTCCTCTTCCTCATCAACATCATCTCCTCCTCCGCCATAACCCCGGGAAAAGGGCCGTTGTTATTATTACTGAGCAGGGGCTTCCTGTGGACGGAATTCACCAATATTGCTGGAGCCATCTATGCGTAATACAGCGTGTGTGATGGAAATGGTGGTCTAGGGTGTGTGTTATATAGAGCAGGGGTGGAGTATTGTTGAATATGTCCTGAGTGTGCCTGGAGGTAAGGAAGAAAATGTGTCCAGGTTCAATGTATCTTCCCTGCCCATTGGCATATTATTTCTGGGTAGGACAGGGGGCCAAGTCCTCTCCTCATGCAAAGCAAAGCAAAGCAAAGAAAATGTTTGGTTGGAATATTCCCACACGCAAAGAAAACCCCCGAAAGTCACCCCAAGGCCAAAGGAGATCCGAAGGTTGTTTGAATTATTGTGAATGGCGTCATCACATACATAAACAAGAATTTCAAACGTTTGAGTATTCTTTAGTTTTAAGGTATGTTTTATTTTTCAAACAATTTGCTTTAAAATCTTGAATTCAAGACTTTGATTTCAAAACCCAGAAACTAGAAAAGGAAGAAAAAGAACTCCACTCCCACACCAATCCATAGCCATAGTATTCAGAGCCTTTGCCTTCGGAGCTTTGCGGCCCACTCCCCATCCAATCAAATTCAATCATATAGATACATCTCTATATTTATCTCCAAGAAGAAGCATTAATAGTTTTTGTTTCATGCATTAATAGTAAAAAAATTAAAACTTTTCTCGCATCCTCACCAGATAATCTTGTTTTTTTATGTAATATTGATCACTTTTTTTTTTTTTTTTTTGATTTATTATTATGTTAATCATACGATGGTTTCAAAATGAATCGCTTGCTTTCTCTCTTCGCCATAACATTTCAATTTAAAAAATAGGAGCTGAAGAATAGGACGGTGAGCAGGCCGGTCAGCATACCAAAAATAAAAGTTATTATTTTGACTTTTTAGGCTAATGGATTGGGCCGTCAAATCAAATCATACTTATATGCATTTCTAAACCTAACCAATTTATTTCCAGCCCTTGGATTGGACCAATCATCACTTCTGCCGTTTTGCTCACGTAATCTACTACATGCTGCAAATAATTTTTGGGAAAACCTCCTTTAACTAAATTATGAATTCCCCTCCCCCCTTTTTATTTCCTCTCTCCCATTTGATACTAGACATTTCCCGTAATTTTCCTTTTGCTTCAAAAAAATACTTCTTTTTATTTTTAAATAAATGATTTGCACTATTATTGAAAAAAATATATATTAATTAATATCTTAATTTTTTTACTTTCAGTTTTTTCATATTTCAATTAAAACTGCTATTACTATATGGAGGGGATAAGAAATTGGGCTGGGAAGGAAGGAAGTGAATGAATAATGCAGAAATAAGTAGGATAAAAGCCCATGCGTTAAGAATCAATCCACATATAACAAAGTCCATGAGTTAAGCCTGGTCTGAAGAGCCCAGTAGTTCGTAAACATGGGCCGTTGGAGAGCCCACATATGTTAAATCGATTAGATTAGGTAAGTCAAATCAAACTGTGAATAATGATGATTATAATAAAGGATAATTAAACTTGCACGGAAGAAACGTTAACATTTTTTGTACCCTTGAAATTAATATACTCCTAGTTTAGGCCTGCATAATTTATTTCATTAAACAAAACCTCGTAAATTATAGTTTGTAATTTGTCTATCTAAAATAAAAGAAGTTATATTTTTAAATTATTTATTCCACAATAATAATTTATATATTTTTATAATATATATATGTTATATATTTTTATATTTAAATTAATATAATTTTATTTACAGGTAAACATAGAAATAGAAATACCGTCCATATTTAAGGCTTTGACTAATTGTTTGATTAGGAAACAAACAGTAATTGACAGCATTGGTGCCTACTGGAACAAAGTCTACCGCATCGCCCCATGGCCCCCCACCCCCTATTTATCTCGGTGCCTGTCTCTCTCGGCGGAGCCGCAATACGCAATCTGCTCGCTTCTCTACTAAACAATGAAGCCGTAAGTTTAATTTGGGTTTCGCTTCATTTTTTTGGGTATGAATTTGGGTCATTCCCGTTAAAGTTTTCGTTTTTTTTTTTTTTTTTCCGTTTTGGTTATTTTGATTCACATAATGGTATCATAGTGTAAGTTTTACTTTGTAGATGACCTTTATTTGATTTCTTTCAATTTCTTCTCTTTATTATGATTGCAGTTTGGAAATAAATCACTGTTGATTGTAATATTGATTTGCTCCAGTCCCATTTCCTTGATCTGTTTGCATCCTTTACTGCTCTCTGCCAACTTTCTTCTGTTAACTTCTTTTTGTATTGGTTTATAATCATCCATTGCCTTCCTGCCCTTTTGCTATTTTATGTATTATGTATATGGTATGCAGCTTTTTTGAATATATATACGTTTCTTGATATGAAGATTGTATTTTTTTGGGATATGGAATTCCCAACATCAATTTTATTTGATTTTGCTAGGAACCTTTTCCGGGTTCGTTCCTGAATAATTTGCTTTCTTCCATGTTTCTTCATTTTCAGGTGCATATGATATGCATTCCCATTTTCCATTAGAGCCCTTATTCTGTATTCTTCATCCATACCTCAATTTGTTACATTGAAGAATGTCTGCTTTGGTTGGCGAGATTCACGGGGTAGATTTGGGTTTTTACCTTGGCATTACTGCTTGTTTTGGAGGACCAAGTTTTTAAACCATTGTTTGGGAGGGAGAATCTAAGTTAAAAGGATACATTACCTTATGCATTTCTAGGTATAGTACAAAAAAAATGGACTTGCATGGTAATCCTCAGGTTGAACATGGAAGGTTTGAACAGATACTTAACCAGTTTCTTCTCAAAAGCTTACATATTATATTGGACTCGAGGGTGCCTTCAATTCGGCCTCTTTCCCGACGCGGAGAGGTCAAGAAGAGTGATAAATGGTTCAATTTAGCACTAGGGGACCGCCCTGCAGCATTGGACAATCTCAACTTTTGGCATAGGAATCTAATGGAGCCAATGATAATTGATGTCTTACTTGTTCAAGACAAACCATATACTTCAACCGGGAGTAGTTCACGGGGTACTTCAGGGTTAGGGACACTTAGTGAGACTGTTATAGAGAGGTGGACTGTCCAATATGAGTACCTGAGAACAATGCCGCCTCAATCTAGTGACATGGCATACAAGAAAATGTATAAGAAATCAATTATACTTCTGCGCTGCCTTTATTCAATGATGAGGCTCCTTCCAGCTTATAAGGCCTTTCGCAAGCTTTCTTCATCCAGTCGTACCTGTGATTTTGATATCAATTACAAGGTCTCTGCATATTGCGTTCCATTTTCAAGAGCAGAAGAGAATTTAATGAAAAACTATACCTTTACACCTGTTGATGCTCAACAGGGTCGATTTTCCATATCTGTCACATACCGCGAGAATCTATCTGATTACAATCTGGAATGTTTGACATCTTTTCCACCAGAGATAATTACAGATTATGTTGGTAGTCCTCTCACAGATCCTCTTAGGGCTTTTCCTTCGTCCTTGGAGAAAGGTTATCACGGTGCATCATTATTGTCAAGAGGGTCACAGTCTCCTTCTACGCCCTTTCAGCGACCACATAGCTGGACAAGTGGTATACACCGTGGAGTTTCCTCTCCTCAAGGACAACAGTTAGCAGGATCTCCACCTTTGTACCGTGCCTCATATGAATTCTCATCGTTATCTTCTGATGTACATGGGCAGAAGCTACAGGATTATAGGTCACCTGTTCCCCAGAGAGCAGCATACTTTGAAGATTACCAGATTTCCCCTCCATTTTCACCGTCACCTCCAACTTATTTTCCCATCGGCACACCCCTACAGACTCGACAATCAGAAACTGCACCTGTCAGTATCCCACATCCAATTGTGGGCAGAAGTTCAAGATATCTTTCTCCTAATTTGTCTGATCCAAATAGAAATTTTCTCCCACCTTTATCCCCTCGTTTTGTGAAGAATGAATCCTCGTCCCAGGAGTCTGCTTCCAGATCATTGAGGAGACCAGATTCCCTGAGGTCCGGGGAGTCGAGTTATGGGATAACTAATGTGGGTCAGAAAGTAGGTTTATGTTCCAAATGGCTCAAATTCTTATTGTATTTTTTACTTTGTATCAATAGTCTTTTTGGCAGTGGAAATGACTTCTGTAACTGTCTTCCAGGTTTCAAGAGATGCGAAAGATGATTCTGGGCGGTTCTCGGGCTTACTTTCGTCCAGCGATTCACCACGTGTTGGTTTCTCAAGAAGCTCTAGTCGGTTATCTTTCCAGGATGACCTGGATGAGTGTGATTTTTCATGTCCATTTATTGTTGATGACGTCGACAATTCCGATTCCCATGCCAAGTATGTAATGTTATCTTGGAGATCTTTTTCTTTATATTTCTTCTTTTGTCATCAAGTTGAGCCAGAAATTGAAATTTCCGTCTCTTTTCTATGTATCGAATATAATTGTTTGTTGGCGTAGTTACGCATTCAGCTAGCTTTCCTTGTTTAGGCATGTTACCCATCAAAGTGGGTTTAGCTGGTGTTAAGTGAGATTTGTTTTATGGTGGAGTTGGAATAGCTGAAAATAGCTGATTGAGAACCTGCAATTACTATCTAAATGACCTTGAAGAGAAAACTAGTGTTTTTAATTTTGTTTTGGCATTTATTTTAAGTTTGTTTTTTCTTCTATTGAGCATCTTTTCCATATTGTGAACCTGGTGTTGGATTTTAAGTTTGAATCTCAACCATCAATCTATTTGCATCTAGTATTTTTACACCACAAACAAGCCCTCTTGATGTGCAGCATAGGTTGATACTCTTTACTCATATGAGATCATTCTCTCTTTGATCAGAGGTAAAGGGGTAAATATTGGTTTATAGAAGATACAAGACATCACTCTATGTTCAGGAAGTTACTGTTTTTTGAAACCTGGAATTGTGCTTAATAGTGGAAAGCCACCTTAAAATTGTAAGGAGCAGCACTGTAGTTGGAAATTTTGTCCCCTGAAAATCTGATTTGTAGAAGGCACAATCATAGAGCTGCTATGTATTCTGATCAGTCCCTAATGAGATGCTGTGGTGTTTGAAAGGCAGACTCTTCATTAGACACTCGTCCTGAATCATTTTGATATTATGCCTTCTTTCAGTTTGTAAGATGCACTCTCTTTTGTGTTCTATACTCTCTTCCTGCTTAAATTTATACAACCTTTCATGTTTCAGTGAACTTTAACGGATAGGAGAAACTAACTGTAGAAGTTGTTGACATCTTACTTTAACTTGGCAATCTTGCTAATGTATGGTTCCTCCATTCTATGCACTCTTCTGCAGCCACAATTTTGATCCCAGAGGTGGCTCTGAAACTTCGTCACAAGGATTCTCAACAGCTCGAAGATCACAAGAAGCCGCAGTCGGTGCCCTTGTTCACATGCTGCGGACCGCTCCTCCTCTGCGGGTAGACTCGAGTGGTTTTGCTTCGCGTTCTGGAAATTTTGGAGGAACTGATAGCAACATGGGGCGGAGTAGCGCTTCTTCTGGTTTTTTCGTCCCTCGTAAGACATCAGATGCACTGGAGGAGCTCAAGGCTTACAAGGAAATGAAAGAATTGCTGCTTTCCAAGAGTGCAACAAGGGTAGCTACCAAAGAAGAAGCTGCCACTTCTGGCTAATTTGGACATGGAGCATTCCTTTACTGAGTGTGCTGGGCTGCCCCCCAAAACAAAGGAAAGAAAGCTGACTGATTCTGATTCTACGCTGCCATAACCATTTACTGATCCTTGTTGAAATGTTAGTGACTTTCTTCTGGAGAGGGATTGGGTTTTAATCTGCACAGAGCACTCCACCCAGAAAGGCAAAAACTGTAAATAGGATGAACAAAGTGATTCTGTTAGTTTTTGTTTTTAAAAAAAGATTACTTGCAAAGTTACAACTCAGATAAGGACTTGGACTTGTTAGTAGAATTTTGTGGAGTCATTCAAAGAGGTCAGTAAGAGTAAATTATTACTTTATAGTGTCACTGTTGGGCTATGATTTCTCCCCTTTTTCTTTGTAATGTATTAAGTTGTAACATTATTACTGTAGGCTTTAGCGTAGGGGGATTATTGTTTTGTTCTTTTACATGTCTGTACAGGTAACCCTTTTGCTCTAATTGTTCAAGTAATAATACTTATAATATAATTGAAATTCTTAATGAAGTTTATCAAAAATTAACGTAAAAAAAATTATATGATTTGCTATTTGCCAATTGACTATTTACGGATTGAATTGAATCTTAATTAGATTTTGCCATATGAGTTACTGCCATGATCTATAATAAAAAGATTTTTAAAAAAATTTCTAACCTTTCGAAAGAAAAAGGTTTAAAAATTCTCAGTCAATATTTGGATGATAAATTTTAGTTGTGCTTTGTAGTTTAATTGTTTCATGTTTAGTTTTTGACAAATAATATCTCAGTATCTATTGATTTTAAAAGGAAAATGTAAACTAATAAACTATAATTTTTTATCTAAATAAAATGATTTAGATAGTAAATTTAAGTGTTTAAAATGATATTGGAAAAGAATTTAGATGGTAAATCCAGTTAAATAGTTTAATTGTTTCTATTTAATTTACAAACCATATTTGAAAAGAATTTAGATCGTGAATCGCACTTGTGTGTGAATAATTTAAGGCTATATATGACCGGCTGTATCCTTCCAGAGTTATATTGGCAAATAGATATTACTGTGACAGCATTCAAAGAAAGAAGAAAACAAAAAGATTGCATCTTTGAAGGGGTTCTTTTGGATTGAGAGACAGAACTTGCAATGGAGCATCCCATATGCCCGTTTTGCCATTTGGCCGTTCCCTCCCAGGAAATTGATAGGTATAGTTTCTTATTATAGGTCTTAATATTGTAGAATATGTCCCCATATTTGTTTTACGTTTTGTATTTCTTTTTATGAGAGAAAAAAGGTGAACTTTAATTCTGGAATTTGATGGAATCCATCCAGGCATGTAAATGATCACTTGGCTGATGACGAATTCTCGAGAGACTTAGCTTTGGCAGAAGAGATTGAGCTTGCGCCACCTACTCCTCCTCATCATTCTCTTCACGTACACACCCTCCCTCCCTCTCTCGTACGTTGCTCTTGGAAAGGGGCCATGGTAATGTGGCTGGGGATGAATGTTCAATTTATTCCTTTCTTGCACTTGGATTGTGTTTTGGGTTATCACGTCAATTGGTTTGCTTTAAATAAATTTCTTAAAATTGGTTATTTGTGACAAATGGAGCAGAATAGTTCTGTACATTGTTTCTTGTTGTGTGGGGTTTGGGAGGAATAGTTTCTCGAATGTCATAATTGCGTGTTATTACTAGTTACTAGAAGAATGCTTGGTTTCTTTAAATTGTTTAAAGATTAGTAATCTTGGAAAATTGGATAATAATTATTTCAATGGTTCAAGGTGTGTGAAATTGTATGGTTGGTGGTGGTATTGCTGTTGTTTGCTCCAAGATTCTGCATTTGCAAGTTAATCTCTTATTTTAAGCTTTTCACACTGTTAGGTTGATTTTGAATGCCGTTCCTCTAAGGGTGCTACTACTTCTCCTTGCGGAGGAGGTAGTGATATTGATGGAAAAATCGCTTCTTTGATCAGCTTGCAACGTAAGCAGATCTTTTATGAAGTGGAAGGTGGTTTAATTATGCTTTTGAAGAACTGCTTGACATCTGAGTCTGAAAAAGATACCACCACCAGTATATTGTGTGGGTATGTTGACCATTTCCAAAGCCAAGAAGATCTTTTGTGGGGGTGTGGATGGAGAAATATCCAGATGCTTAGTTCACATTTGATCAAACAGAGACGAGAAGCCAGAGAACATTTGTTTGGTGGTGCTTGTTTTGTCCCTGATGTTCCTTCCCTACAAAGGTGGCTTGAATATGCATGGGAACTAGGTTTCGATGTAGAAGGTTCAAATGATTTTGATGGGAAAATTTATGGCAAAAAAAAGTGGATTGGAACCTCCGAGTGTGCAGCACTTTTTCGTTCTTTTGGATTGCGTGCAATGATAGTGGATTTCAGTGGTAAAGAAGCATTAGATAAGGGAAAACTGCTGTCAAATCAGAATACAAGCAAAAGGAAAGTAGCACAGGTTTATGGCCCCATGGATAAATTTTTGTCTAGAAATGACCAGAAAGATTCCCATGGAAGTTTTAAACATTCGAACAGCCATGTCTGGAAGGCCAAAGGTCCTGAAGTTATTATAGAGTGTGTATGGAAGTATTTCTCTAACAACAATTCTACTAAAGTTGGTAGTCAGCGTGTTGTTCTTAGTGAGAAAGTGTGAGTATCTTTGAATCATTCCTGGTTTCTCTATACCTTCTGTTTTCTGTTTGGGTCTTTGACAAAGTGTTAGGGTTGCATTAGTACATTATAACCTGTGGTTAGCTTTGATATGCAGACCTTTGTATTTCCAAGAAGATGGTCATTCAAGAACCATTGTCGGAATTCAAGCTATTCTCAAGAGTAATGGAATGCATCAATACAAGCTACTAATCTTAGACCCTGCTCATGTAAGTGTAGCTCAATAAAAAGAACTAGTACTATGACATCTTCACTTGAAGCCATATCACTCATTGCACTGTTTAATTTTACCATCTTAGTTTTTCTTAAAGTGTAGTACTTTTGCTAACTTTATTTTTTGCAAATCTGCATTTTAGTAATCTTTCATTCCCAATCTTCTAAGCTAAAACGCTTTACAGTTACTCTACCAATTGTCTTGGCATATCTTCATTTGTTTGTTAGTGCTAAAGGAACAAATCATATGCATTTTGCAGTTGAAGCTAAAACAAGTCATCTTTGTGGATCTGGTGTATGATTTTACATTTTACCTTAGGAAGAACTAAGAAGATCAGTGTTGCACATGATAGCCAAACTATTGTTTGTGGATGTAGCTTGAAATTCATTAGAATTTGGCGTTTGTACTTTTGTGTGTGCTTGCCCTACTATTTCATATCACGAATCTTTTGTTGTCCCAATAAATCTAGTAAAACAATATTTTGAATTGTAAAGTTATGACTGTTTGGATTAATTGAACAACGTGTAAGAGTATTTTATCTGTTGGTAGAATACTTCTCAACTATAATGTATTGTGTATATTGAATATTGTGATCGTTAAAAACACTACTGATGACTCGTGAGAAATTCTGGTTCATGTCTAGTATCTCATCAAAATAGGTATTCTTGTGACATTTGGCCCCATTTCTTTTTTTTCTCAGACAACTGAAGCTCTTGAGAGATCTCTGAAGCAAAATTTTGGATGGCAAAAAATGATAAAGAGAGGTATCCACACATTGCAGAAGGACCAGTATCAGGTTTTCCTCCTTCTAGTTACTTGTCCTTTTGGTCTAACCAGAAGTCGTTAGAATATTCATGGCTAGGAGTTTGTTTCAGCTTTGTTTTATTGAACCTGGAATAGCATCTGGAGAAGAGCTTAACCAGCTGAAGATTCTACACAGCACTCTCCATGAAATTTAGGTGAAGCTCTTTCTAACTGAGGTATCCAGATGTAGGATCCTACCTGCATTTTAGAAAGCTCTTTTATCCTGGATGTAAGGTCCTACCTGCATCTGAGAATGCATTTTAATCTTTGTTTCCTGGATATACAACTCTACTATTGTTCTGTCTTTCTTTGAAGAGTCAAAGGTAGAAAATCTCCTGGAAATTGGAACTATCGCCTTTAATAATTGTGCAATGTGCCCATTGATAGATCAATCCTTCATGGATTGGAGTCTGTAGAGTTTTGCGTAAACCCCTTCAGGTACTGCTATTAGAGAAGAATGTGGTCCCATTTCGACAACTTTACCCCGCTCCATGACAATTATGAGATCTGAATTAATGACAGTAGAAAGCCTGTGTGCCACAGTGACTTGGGTCATTTTAGAATTGATTCCGTGATGGTTAATTACTTCTGTCAACTCTAGAGCCGTTACCACAGCTCTTTCTGACTCTGCATCAAGTGCACTTGTTGCCTCATCTAGTAGCATCACTGCTGGCCTCTTCAATAGAGCCCTTGCTATTGCTATTCTCTGTTTCTGTCCTCCAGAAAGTTGGCATCCTTTTTCTCCAACTATTGTATTGTATCCATCAGGCAAGGTGCTTATGAAGTCATGAATATTAGCTTCTCTAGACACCTGTATGATTTCAGCTTCAGAAGCCTCTGGGTTTCCATAGCAGATGTTGTCTCTGATTGAGAAACTAAATAAGAGTGGCTCCTGTTGTACCAATCCAACCTGTGACCTTAACATCCTCAGATTAAAGTCCTTTATGTTTTTTCCATCAATCAGAACATTCCCCTCATTTGGATCGTAGAATCTCAGCAAGAGTGCTAAAACAGAAGATTTGCCAGCTCCACTTGGTCCAACCAGAGCCACCTTTGACCCAGCTTCAACTTTTAAATTGAAATTATCAAGTATGATCATTTCTGGCCTGGATGGGTAATTGAAATAGACGTTTTGGAACTCAATGACCCCCTTTATTCTGTCACGTGGTGGATTCTCTGGTTTGTCTGGTTCAATTTCAGTTTGCCGATCAAAAGTTTCAAAAACAGGTGTTAGTATGCTGATAGCAGAGAATACTGTAGGTATCAATGTCCATAATTCTGTTATCGATGGCACTGTGAGTGAGAAAATCTGGTATGATCGAATTCCATCCTGAAATTCGGCTTGTCTTCTTTGAACCAGGAGTGTTGTATACCATAAAGCGACTGCGTGGGCAATGTTCCATAAGCAAATGGCAACACCTTGAATGATTCCATATTTGATACTTTCCCTCCTGCCTTGAATTAATGGTTTCTTCAATGATAATTTGGCCTTTTCAAGAATATGTTCTTCATGGCAAAAAGAAGCAACTGTTTTTATGTTGGTTGCAGATTCAGAAGCGAGGGCAACAAGTTCTGAATGGGCTGCTGTGCTGTCACTTGCAAAACCTTTTGCTGATTTTGCTTGTATCAGACCACCAATAAAGTGACATGGCATAACTGCCCAAGCTACCAGACCCATCCTCCAGTTAACTCTCAAGCTGACAATTGTTGCAATCAAGATAGAAGAGATACATTGGACAATAACAGACATGCGATCAGAAATTATTGTCTTGACTGTGGATGTTTCAGTGATTATGCGAGATGTTAGTGATCCAACACTGTTTTCAGGCTTTTCAAACCATGCTAATTCATTGTGAAGCGTGGCTGCAAGATGAAAGCTTTTTCAGGTTGTGACGCACTACTCTTTCAATGAAATGGTATGTTACGTTTTAAGAGAAAGGACGCAAGATTATTGGAGTAGATGATGCATGGAGGATTAACTATATATTACCTGAGTACAAAGCTTGCCTGAGGTTTGTCATGGCCTTCTCTCCCACTTCTCCAAATAAGTAGTGCTGCACAGTGTGAGCAAATAATGAAAGCATCCCTATTGAAGAAAAGACTAATGAATACCGTCCCACACATTGCTCAGCTTTAGGATGGTAATACGCTACTCCTATTGTAACGATGAAGAATCCAAATACAGGTTTGGAGATGCCAGCAAAACCTGCTGCGACGGAGCCAATAAATATCTTGCTGAACTCTTTCATGTTTAATCCAAACCAGATTCTGAAGAATATTGGAGTTTCTTTATCTTCCTGTCCCTTGGGATTATTTCTGAGATCCCTGTTCAGCAGTGTATGCTCTTTGTGTTGCTTTAGGAACTCAGGTAGAATTTCCTGCTCATTGCCCATTGTTTCTTTGGTGGAACTTTCTGGTCTGTGCATAATTTATACCAGGGAAAAGGAATCTTAGTGAACCTACAAAGCTCTTTTAATTCAGGAACACAACTATCTGCCTTTTATGATGAGATTTGTTTTAGCTTACACCTACCTCAGCACACTTTCTCGGAAGATATTCTGCATTGTAAATAAGTTGTGGTAGAATTTGTTGGTGTCCAACAATGAAGCGTGTGTACCTGTCTCTGTAACCTTTCCATTCTCCACAACAACAATCATGTCTGCATTGACTATGGTTGACATCCTGTGTGCAATCAAGATGACTGTCCTCCCTTGCATTGCAGTCTCAAGTGCATCTTGAACTAGCTTCTCAGATTCTGAATCAAGAGCACTGGTAGCCTCGTCAAGCAAAAGAATTGGCGGGTTCTTCATAATGGCTCGCGCAATTGCAATTCTTTGTTTCTGACCCCCTGATAGCTGGACACCCCTCTGCCCTACCTGGGAATGGTCAAGCCAGTCAGAATGTCAATTTGGCATTTGTAAGCTTCTAATGAAAGATCACATTCTGAAGTTTGTAAGAAAATGAGACTACCAACCGTTATCTTTATCAGGAAAATAGTGTTTTGGAATGCTTTTCAGGTATCGCCTGGTCATCAATTGTGTATGGAAGGCATGCCATATCGGTAATTCCATTTTTCTAGTCTATTGCTGCTAGTCATTTACTTACTTTACTTATGGCTTTTAGGATCATCCTTCACTTATGACATCTTATTATAACTTCTGGCACTACTGCCATTCATGCTATCCGCCAGATCAGGATTTTTATGTCATTGATCAGCAAGTAAGATTTCATTTTAGGCTCTGAAAGAGGAGTTTGATGCAAGTAAGTTATATACGATGGTTGCTGAGCAACTAGGATTTCATATTGAAAGAGGAGTTTGATGAAGCAAGTTATATTGGTTGTTGGCTTTGCTTAAACTAAGGAAGCAGACTATTCTTTCTGTGAGGATGTTTAACTTGTCTGGGCATTTATTGTTGATAAGTCTATTAAATTCATGATTATTATTGTATATCTTATGGATTTGTGGACTTTTATAAGTTAAATTGTTGCTTATGTTCACATTTTGGTGTCAGGACTGAATTCTGGATTTGAAGATGTTTTGCTCAGTTTTACACACTCAAGGACCAAACTGCAATTTTTCAAGAATTATGGAGGTTTGAATGGAAATTTTGAAAACTTCAGGGCCTAAGTTGAATTGCTGGATTTTCTGCCCAACAGATTTTTTATCTTGGCTGATGGAATGTTATTTAGTTTGAGTTACTATTGTACTTTATGTTAGGAAATAGTAGTATAAATAGAGGTATTCACTGCAGGAGTAGCCAGAGAGTAGAATTTTTAGAAAAGTACTGTTTCTCTTTAGTTTATTCTTGGAAAAAATTTATATTTTTGTGTTTTACTACAATTTGATTGTGTTCGTAAATCAAAAGTTGAATCTTTGGTTACTGCTTGGTCTACGAATTACGCATTAGAGTACCAGTTTAATTTTGGGAGTTCCGACAGTTTCCGCCAATTGTTGGTTGTCATCAGAAGAAAGAATGAACATCATGAGTCTGACTGATTGAATAATAGCAATTGTGTGTGTGTGTGTGTGAACATCTGAGAGGGTAAGTGGCTGACCTGTGTTAAATACTTGTCTGGTAGTTGGGATATGAAGGTGTCTGCATTTGCTAAAGCAGCAGCCCTCCTTATCTGATCATCATTTGCACCCATATGTCCTACCTTGATGTTGTCTTCAATAGTACCAGCAAACAATGAGGGCTCCTGGGAAACTAGTCCTATGTTTCTCCTCAGAAACTTCAGATCAAGTTCCTTGATATTATGGTTGTCAACCAGAATGTCACCTGAAATGGTATGTTGCTTTCTTTATTTAGTTAACCCTTCATCTCTGACTGACATTCATCTGTGTCATAGTGTTGTAGTGCCTTTGTGAACTGCACTTAGCAGCTTCATAAATGATGTTAAAAAGCTTGCTTGACAAGATGATGGCTAACCTTTTTCAGGATCGTAGAAGCGCGAAACTAAGGAGATGATTGTGCTTTTGCCACAGCCACTGCTTCCCACAAGCGCCACCACCTTTCCTGCCGGGATTGACACAGAGAATCCATCGAGGATGATCTTTTCCGGCCTGGATGGATAAGCAAAGTATACATTGTAGATATCAATGTTGCCATTAATCACTTCCGGTCTCTTTCCTTGGGGATCAGAACTTATTCCAGGTTTCCTCTTGATAACCTGAAACACTTCCTTCCCTGCAGCTTTTGCTTGATTGAAGATTTGCATATCTGGTGCAGCGTATGTGAGCGATCTGCAAGGCAAATTGGTTGGTTATATCTTCTGTGTTTGTTGTAGGAATTAAACTGTTGTCAGCTTCTTACATAGCCCCGAAGAGGATGCTCATTACTGCAGCTATGACGTCTCCTCCAGTTGATTTCTTGTTTACAACAACTACAGCTCCAACCCAGACAATAAGTGCCCATGAACAGGAGGTGACAGCTTGAAACAAACCAGTCCCTACGCCCTTTATTAATGCCTCCTTCTTGCTTTCCTGCAGTTGCTTCTGTAAGCATTTTGATAGGGACATGATAGCTCGATTTTCTCCCACGGACGCGAAAACAGTTTTGATCTGGGAAATTGTCTGCGATTTAAAAGTTTAAGCGACTATGATTATCAGCCCTTTGAAACTTCAATGAGGAAGATCCAAAGAACTTCCAGATGACGACTTTTTACCTGTTCTACCAGGGCTGTTGCCTCGGAAAGGTAAACCATCTTGATGGCAGAAATAGAGATCATTTTCTTAGTATATGTAGCCCCAATTAGTAGAACCATGGGAACTACAAACAACGTAAGGAGTGACACTTCCCAAGAAGATATAAAAGCAATGAAGGCTCCAGAAATGAACGTGGCTGTACATGATATAAAATGTCCCAGCTGTATATACATGCGAAGAAATTGGATGACCTGTGATCTGAATATGTTGGAGTGTTATGTAGAAAGTGAAAAACTGTGAAAATGAATATGTACCTTCTCGCCGATGGCATCCTGGATGACATTCATGTGGCTGGTAACTCCATTGATTACATGAGCACTAGTTAGATCAGTATCAAAAGCTCCAATCTCTTGCTGAAGAACTGCTCTCAAGAACGCCAGCCTTATTCGTGATACCTGTCTTTGGCTCGCGTACATCCAGCATCCTACCTCTGCAAATTGGCTATTTGGATGACTGATACTGCTAGTGATAATAATATTTCTGTTTTTTCTCATTTCATATTCTTGACTGTAAATTGTAATGACTTTTACCTAATATTCCTGCAGGAAAGGTGGCAATGGCCATGCACCACACGTACGGAACAACCTGAGAAAGCCATCCAGGGAGAAACTAAACGAAATAAAGCAAAGAAAGGACCAAGATTCAAGAAAGAAGGTGGTCTTTTTATTGTTTAGAGAAGCATTATCAGCATGTATGAATGTAGTAAGTAGTAAACCATTTCTTTCTGTACCTTTTTTAGGGCTTTAACCATGGCATCAGTGTCCCCGATGTTGTTACCATACGCGTTAATGGCTTTTCCAAGCAGGAGATAACCAATAGGTTGGGCAAGGCCGTGAATGGTTGATCCTAAAGTACCCAAAAGCATCATTATCCAATCCCATGCATCTGCATGGCTCAAGAGCTGGATAAACGGTAAAGAATCATCATCATTAATGCTGTTTTTCAAGTTCTTCTTTGTGGGATTTTCTGCTTGATGATGATCATTATCATGATCTTCTACCACAACCCGAGCCTGATGAAGGGACATTTTAGTCTTCTTGTGCTGGTATGATTATTATTCAAGCTGAAGGTGATATTAGGATGAATATTTATGAGGATTTGAGGATGGTAATTACAATGAAATGGGATTAGGTATATTACATTACCATAAAGCATATTCTTTTGCATGGTCAAGACTTGAAGTGAGGACAATGGAAATTGGCAGTTTTTTACAACTCGGTAAGCGTAAGCTGTACTAGTGATTGTTAATCTGGTTCTTGAGTTCTTATTAGCATCAATCCGTAAATGGTAGTTTTAGAACTACATTGCATGATAGTCCATTGATAAATGACGTGATTATATTGGTTAGAGCGGGAAACGTTGGACATTCAGGGGGCCATGTCCATATCATTAAAGTGATTATAAACTCCATACATAGTATAGTATGTTGATTGGTTCTAAACTGGCTGCCATTTGTATACAAATTTATATGGAAAAAAAGCCATTTTCTGCAGGCTCTGGAGTTTTGAACAAACAAGGAGAGTTCTAAGTGTTAGGACAAAGATGGTTTTGTTGTGTTTCTTCTTCTTAGCTGTGTGATATTAATATATAAATCTGATGAAAGCAGAAGAATATAAAGAATATTCACATGGATTCTTGGGATAATATAGTTTAAAGAGTGTTTTGAGGCAGATGGTTTTGTGTGGATGCAGTAATAGTAAACGTTAGATTAGGGAATGAGAATGTGTAGAGATAGATGGGAAAATCTAAGAATCATTCATGGCTGCTTCTGGCTGGATGTATCAATCATTGCTTTTGCGGGCATCAAACTGGGACGGTTCCTACAAAATACAACCAGAAATAAAAGACTCTCCGCCTTTTTAACAT
Organism: Knoxia roxburghii; assembly: GCA_030378225.1. NCBI lineage: Eukaryota > Viridiplantae > Streptophyta > Magnoliopsida > Gentianales > Rubiaceae > Knoxia > Knoxia roxburghii. Next base: position 3,244,074 of record CM059415.1, read on the forward strand.
ATAGTGGGTCCGTTGTAATATTAAAAGATTATATTTAAAAAATGACTTAAATCTTTTTTTTTTTCCCTCCCATAAGATGAATCATTTCAGTTTTGGTCTCTTATATATTTTAGTCATCAATTTTAGTTTCACTTAAATCTTTTTACTAATAATGGTTTATTTTAACAAAAAAGTTTAGAAGATAACAGATTAACTCATTTGATCGCTAGTCAAATTTTTTTTTTTTCAAAATGATTTGTATCATGACGTTTTCAATTCATTTTATGACTCGGTTCCTCATATATGTTCAACCCATTTAGATCGACTCACAATCCAAAATAACGGTCGAAACCCTAAATGGATTGAATATTCATAAGAATCCAAATTACAAAATTGGTTGAAAACATCACGGTACAAATCATTTTGAAGAAAAAAATTAGGTTTGACTAGTAATCAAATGAGGTAATCTCTTATCTTCTAAACTTTTTCGTTAAAAGTGACCATAATTGGTAAAAAAATTTAAGTGTGATTAAAACTGGTGACTAAAATATATGGGGGATCAAAACTGGAATAACCCATGTTATGAGTACAAAAAATGGATTTAAGCCTTAAAAAATTTATTAAAATTCGTAAACAACAAAAAAAGAAGGAAATGTAAATTGCATTGTAAATTTCCAAATTTAACACGCAAAATGAATATTTAAATGTTTGAAATTTACATTTTTTGTGCCATCCAAATCACACTAATCGCAATTTGGATGGCACAATTATTTTAATAATAAGTTTCTATATAATTTGTATTTTTGATTAATTACGTATGGAATGATGATTTAAATTATCTTCTTATTGAGAAGCTATGATATTTTCTCTCATTCATCCTTCATCCTTCAGGTATGATTTTCTCTTATTCTGTTTTTTATTTTTTTCTTTTTTTTGTATCCGGTGGAACCTATAAAAGGTTATCCTGGCACGTGCTCGACTAAAGTACGTGCACAGCTTCTTTGGCAAGTAAATTCACAATGCATCTAGGTGGTTCTCCTAGGAAGTGCAAACCCATGGGCAAATTGAGTGCAAATTTTGCAAGAAGATCAGTGCACGTGTTCATTGTCCTGCTTCTATATTGGAGGCGTAGCTGGCTGATTCTTGATGAGAGCTCCTTGATCTGTTGTATTATATTCTTGTGAGCGTTCTCGGTTGGTGTTGGTGTTGTGAGCATCTGAATTGCTACCTTGCAGTCTGAGTCAATGATGATCTTATCTGTATTCAGTTATGAAGCCAATCTAATGCCATTGTAGATTGCCCATAACTCCGTGAGGAGGGGAGGGGAGGGGATTCGCCTATATTTGCCGCAAAACCTGCAATCCAAAAGCCTTGGGAATTCCTCGCTACTCCTGCCGTTGCCGAAGTCCCCGAGGAAGAACTTGAGGCCCCCATCGACGTTTATTTTTGTCCACCCCGAATCTGGAGGTTGCCAGGATTCAGATGGTTGCATTTGTTGGTTCAAGGAAGCTGGCGAAAGAAAGGTGTTATTTGCCCTGTTTATCTCTTTGGCTCTTGCAAGAACGATAGCCTTTAAGGAGTGTCCTGAAATGTGGCTGTCGTTGAATAAGTCATCGTTCCTTTGCTTCCACAGGGACCAACAAGCTACCCCGAACAGAATGCTCCATGGAACGCCTGTGAACTGAGGGGCCGACTATCTCCCAGTTCGTTTGGAAGAAATGGGAAGTAAGGCCATCCAGCCCCGGGGCTTTGAAGGGAACAATATCAAACATAGCTTCCTTTGTCTCCTCAATTGTGAATTCCTTGTTTAGTTCCTGGAGTTGGGTTGCAGTGAGGGGGGCGAATTTTCCAGTAATGGGGTAGGGTTGTCCAGTTGAAATATCCCCGGTGTATAGTCTCTTGAAAAAGGTGGCAGCTTCCTCCCTTAGTCTTTCCTGATCCGTACACCATGAACCATCATGCAACTGCAGCTTGGTAATTGCAAGTTTATTTCTCCTTTGTCTGTGGGTTAAATGAAACATTCTAGAATTCATGTCCCTTATAAAATCTGAAATTTAGATTTTATTATCCAGACGCTGACACTAGTAAAATACAGGCCCAACAAGATTGGAAGGTCCAAATCCAGCAGTTGGCGGGGTTGTTGGGTTTATAAATGATCGCACGTGTAAAGGGTCATGTCAGAAGATAGATCAATTGTGGGCCGGTTGGATTGGATTGGATTGGATTGGATGGATGGTGGCTTTTCCCCATACCCATTAATAATAATAATAATTATGGGGTTGCATTGCATCCTGCAAACAACCCATTTTAATTTGTTATATGCTGAGTTCATCAACTTTGATTTCTTTATCCTTCTTAGTTTTTATCAATATTTGAATATTTTAGATTACGACACGGTCTAATTTATTTATATAAATTTTATAATTTTTTAAAATAATGTGGTAATAATATAATTAAAAAATACAACTATTTTGAGTAAATTTATGATTTTTTTGGGTACAGTAAATTTATGATTATTAAGAGAAAGACTAAAGAAAAGAAATTATATCGGGTGAATTGATAAATAATATGTAAAATAATTGTTTAAAATTTGAGGTGAGATTGCTTCAAAAAAAAATTTGAGGTGAGATTAATTTGCCTTTTACTTCACTAATCACTTTCCGTAAAATGAACTATAGAAATTTCCATCAATCTTAGTTCCCTGGAGATGCAGACTTCTCTTTACGTCATACTCCACTTACCACCTACTACTAGCTAGGTCATGGTGTCAGCGCCACTAAGCATTCACTATCAGTAGGAATCAGAATGGAGAAAGAAGAGCAAGAGTGGGAGCTACAAGAACAAGAAGCCGCCCCTCTGATCCCAAGGCGATCAAAATCAACATTTCAAAATGGGGACTCTCTTGTTACTGATGATGCAAGTAATGGCAATGGCAACTCTGAGAACAATGGTCATCATCATCATAATACAATACTAGCGCCATCCAACAACTTCTACTCTCTTGTTGAGGCCATTTCTTCTGCTGTTCCAGCTCCTGACATTAATGGTGTTGATCAACATCATGTGCTACATCCTGATCAACAAAAGATTGATGCTTTAACTCATACCCAAGCTGAGATTCATCTCAGCAAGGAAGCCCAGGTTACAGATACCCAAAACAAAGATGATACTTCTGTTTACTATCACCCAGATGAAGGTAAATTTCTCATCTTTCTTTCTTTTGTTGATGTTCTTGCATCCGCTTCTTTGTTGGTGTTTCTGGCACGTCCTTTCGTTATTATATTCTCGTTCTTTTGTTTTTACACATTTAGTTCTGTCCTATATTGGCTTGGGTTTAACACTATACTTAATCTTGGTGGGGGAACTTTGGAGGGGCCCTTTGCTTTAGCTCTCTTTGCTAGTTACTGCTAAAAATGTTTGCTTTTCTTTCTCAGGAGTCTCCCCTGTTTGTGTCCCCATATGTTTCTTTTCGGTTTCTTTCATATTTTTTCAACTATTGTTAAACTTTTACCCTAATGTGGATCTGGATCCTGTGAAAATTAAATGCGACTGTTTTAAGCAGCTCTCAGCTGCTTATTCGTCCCCTTGAGTTAGCTTGCAAATATGTCAGTTCATTAAGAACAATGAAGTGCCCCAGTTAGCTTATTAAATTACCTTGTGTGGGCCTTACTCTTTTTGCATTGTTGATCAGAAGCTTTTTGCAATCAGTTAAATAAAATAGCAATTTTACTTCTCTTTCTTGTGGTTCTTCTATTTTTTTTTTTTTTTTTTTTCTGTTTCCAATGAAGGAATATGGAAGTGTCGAGTCTGCTGTTGGACCAATGGATCAGGGTATCTTTCTAGTGATCTTGTTCACAATCCCAAAGGGGACTTACATGAGCTGATGATTTACAAAACTTTAGATCAAAGGAATGATCTAGAAGGTCAGTGATGTTGAATGGCTGAAAACTGTGAAATAGTTGCAGTTATTAGAAGGTTGAGTAATCTGTTCAAACGAAGTACTATTTGACTCAAAGTATAGATGGACGACCAATTTTTAGCTTTTAGCAATATGATGTGTTAGATAGAGTAATATTTTAGGGATTATTTCCTAATATAGCTTTTAGATACATATTGATGCAACCAGAAACGTCTCATGATGCCATCCAATGAGAGCCAAAAATGAATTAGATCCAACGGAAAGAACAAGTGAATATCATCAAGTGAACCAACTGTAGCATAGCTGGAAGTCTGATCTGAGATTGGTATGCACTATTTAGTTCCTTGAAACTGTACTCCACTTGTCCCGTTATACTCATGAGTTAAGTATCTAAATTTTCTCGAACAATGAAAGTAATTTCTCATCAACTTTTATCCTGAACATTTCTATGGATCATTTATGCGCATTGTTATTCGTGGAAGCTGCTTGTTTACAACGTTGAGCAACCGAATACAAGGGTTCTGGTCTAAAAACAAAAACATGGGTCTGTCCTTTTTCAATTACTTCCATGTCTCTTTCTATATCTTTCTCTATTCGGTTTTCTATGAAATTAGGGTGACAGCAATCTGGCTTGTAAAGGAATTTTCTCTCATTTAAGTAAAATCAATTTGGCTGCAGTAATTCTGCCTTTCTGAATGTGTTGTTATGACATGAATGAGCTGGCTTTATGGTGCTTTGTTGATGCTATCCAAAGTTATTCTTCTTATGATCAACTGGATGTTTGTGATATACGCTGTGGATTGATTTTTTTTCCTCTTCAGGAAATATGTTTAGATGTAAATCATAAAGATTCATGTTATTGTTTTGTAAATACAGGGACTCAATTGGATTACACATTTTCTGGAGAAGAGCATGTAGGGAAAAGCCTTCGTGATGAACCCTTAGATGTCAGCACCAGAGATCTAAATGTTCAGGAGATATTTAATTCTAATTTATTAAGTCTTCCCCATTCAGAAATTGTATCTGAAGAGTATGGCACTAGTAATAAGTCTTTGGAAATAAATGAAATTGAAAATGGAAATGGAGATTTTGACCTCATTAATGAAAGTAGTCTGGAAGAGACAGAAATAGATTTAGAGAAAGTACTAGGAAAGCAGAATACTCATGATTTGTTTTGTCCGAATTGTAATTCCTGTATTACCAGAAGGGTGATTCTTCGAAAGAGAAAGCGTGGAGTTCGCATTACTAGCGAGGATGTTAAGCGTAACAAACCAGAGGCTGCAGTTGGCTCCAGCTTCAATCAGGACCACAGACTGGCAAGCAATGACCAGATTCATGATTCTGCCGAAATTCATTCAGATGGAACTCCTGAACTTGCAGTTAATGACCATGAACATGAGAGAAAGCCTGATATCTTCAGATGTCTGTCATGCTTCAGCTTTTTCATTCCCACAGGTTTGAAATGTTCTTGATCAAATGAAAACTTATTCACTGTTGAGAGTTAAGCTAGATTGCACTTGTTTTTGCATATTAGCACTAAAGAAGATGCTGCATTTCTTTCCTGATGGTGTAAATAACTAAGCCCTATTTCCTAGATATACGGAGTGCAAATTGTTGTTTCTTATAGCACCTATTGCTTACTTCTTAACTCCATTGTTATCATGTAATCCATGTGTCCATAACCTTAGAGTCCTCCTAGAGTTTTGTTGATGTATCTTATGCAAGTTGAGAGGCGTCTTTAATTGACAAAATAAGGCAAAAGATAAGTGTCAGACCCGCGAGGATCCTTATAATTGTGTCTCCTCTGAAACCTCTTTGACTGACCGTGCAGATGCACTTGACTGTGCTTGCATGAGGAGGCAGTCAATATATGACAGACTTCCAGTCATATTGTCATGATGATTAGAGTACGGGTTATACAGTATCCATATGCTTAATATTTGTTTGTTGTTAATCTTTTGAGAAGTAACTTTTACTACCATATCCATTAGCTACGTAGTTCTTGATGATTTTCAGGAAATGGGTTTAAAATATTTCAAATGTTTGAAAAGAAAGATCAGAGAAAACCTATCCAAGATCCGGAGAAACCAGCAAGTAAAAGCTGGATATCCTCGATATTTGGATCACATCAAGAGCCAACATCAGAGCCAGGTTTCAGTCATATTACATGTTTGCTTGGTTTGGTGGTATTATTCTATTACCTATTTCTGCATTTAGTTCCATTGATATTTGAGTCATGTGGTTCAATATATTTACTAAACTTATTATAATTCCCTTTATTAGACAGCAGAAGTGGAGCATGCAGTCAATGTATTTGCTTGAGAATGAAATCCAATTGATTTGATTGTAGGAGTAATTGCAGTAATGGTTTGCAGGTCGTGATATTAGGTCAGATGATTCTCTGACAAGCAGCAGTAAAGAATCAGGCCTTCCTTCATCGTTTGTGAATGCCGAATCCTTCTCAAAGCAGAAAGATCTTTTACCTAGCCGTGAATTTGAAGATCCTGCAAAAAGTGCCGGTGCTGAATCTCACAACGGAGGAGAGAAGATCTCACACAATTTAACAAAGGAACATTTGAGCAATGGAAAAGAGACTCCTATTATAGGCCATGACTCTAAAAATACAATTGAAATGAACAAAGGTAAACAGATAATTAATTATGCTATTGATATTCCAAAATATTGAAAGGAAGCCCTCAAAAGGGTTAATGTACCTATCTTTATCATTGGCGAAATATCCATAGGCTTCTCTATAAATGCTTTATCTATGGATGTCGTCATGCCATGCCGTGGGTGTTACATAGGCACTTATGTGTTCTTTGTTGGTTTAAAGAATGGTTTTCGGTATAATGATTGAGATGATGTTTATTTGGTATTGGGAGTTGAGGCTCTTTTTCCTTATAAGCGAACTCTCGATTTTAAAATTCACCCCTAAAGGTCATCTGGCCTGTTAATGTTTGTTAAATATTACTGTTATACACAGTCACTGTTGTCTTTGGTGAGTTCATAGACTGAAAACATAATTCATGGCCTTTTAAACCACACGTTCCGTTCTCTTTTCATTGTTAATCCCACAATTGTCAAACCCTGTAACCAGGCGATTCCACAACCAACCACTTTGAAGCAGTAGCTGGCAGTCAGACAAGCACATCAAATGATCCCAGTGATGTACTCGATTACCAGCAAAGTAGTATCGTAGCGGCTTCTGCTGACAGCATTCCAGTTGTAAATGGGAAACTACCAGAAAATGATGGTACAGCTGATGGTATGTTTGTAGTTCCCTTAAGTTTTTCTCCTTGAACTTGTTATTCTCTGGCCTTCCATATTGCAAGTACATGCTTCGCTAAATGAAACGATTCATAATGTGTGCTTGCTGTATTAGAAAATTCAGCTGTGCTATGTTGGGATCTGATGCATTTTTCACATCATCTATTGATTTCTTCTTTCCAATAGGATCCTAAAAGCAAGGTGATCAATTGTCATATTGGTATTAAAGTGTGCTAATATTTTCAAAATACAACATTTACCATCTTGTTCATAGATGGACGCGGACTCAATCACGATGAGAATTCTCAACCGGCCAAAAGCATCGCAAATGGGATTTATCCAGGGGAACTCCTTAAAACCAATAAAGATCCATCAGTTTCATCAGTAAAAGACCTTCATTTTGTTGAAGGAGGAACAACTAACATAATTAAAGATCTGGGGAAGGCAACAGCACAGCTCAATACAGGTGAAACTGCATATATGAAACTGATATATTGTGTGGCCATTGACTTAATTTGGGAATATTATGGTTATGCTTCGATGACCCACATTTCTGGCTGGCTACAAGGATGTTGTTAACATATAAATCTTCTTGGCCATTTAGGGATACAAGGGAAAGGCGATCAAGTACTTTCCCTCCTGACCTTGTCCAGTTCTACTTGTACATTTTGCAGGCAGGGATTTAGTTCTAGTAGTAGAACCAGAGACGGTCCATGACGCAGATTCACAACTGCCACGAGACTTGATTATTTCAGAGGAAACTGAGGTTTCACTAAGCGTAAATACAGTTACTTCAGTAACTGAAAGAAGAGGAGGCGAGGATAGGGAATCGTATGGAGTAGAGATTATAAAAAGCATTGTTTACGGGGGGTTGATCGAGTCGATTGTGAGCCTAGGTGTTGTATCATCTGCAGCTGGTGGTGGTACACCCACATGTAAGTGTATTAGAATTCTTGGGTCACTTTTAAGTTGCAAATGAACATGTCTGGCTTTTTAAGTCCCATAGTTGAGGTTGGAATGTCAGATTATCCTAAGTTCACAATAAGCAGGCTATTCCGTTGTAACTTGTTGGGAACTTGTAGTCATCGAACTTTATTAGAAAAGATAATACCCGGTTGGCCTGGATTGGAGAGTTGTGAACTATCTGACCCGTTTTTGTTTTGCAGTGAATATTGCAACTCTTTCATTGGCTAATCTGATTGGCGGACTTGTCATCGTACTTCACAATGTGAGTCGTTTTCATATAATAGTTTGATGATTTACCTTCCGGATTTCCAATTTGTATTGGATCAGTACTGACAAGAGGGTTGTAATTTAGTGGTTGACACTTCTCACTTAGAACTAAGTGATCAATGCTGAACTTGGTTGTTGTTCTTAAACTCTGGCAGCTCTGGGAACTGAAGAAAGACAAGATGGTGACTGGATCTGATCAGCAGCAGCAGGAAATCGATCGATACCAGGAGCTGTTGGGGCGCAGAAGCAACTTCTTGCTTCACGCGACTATCGTCATCCTCTCCTTCCTCATCTTCGGCTTAATAACTCCCATCACTTACTTTGTGTCGTTTCGAAACAGCGACATTCCCAGTAGGCTGAGGATAAGTAGTAGGTACTTGAAGGTTGCTGCAACTGCATCGGCTGCACTTGCATGCATAGTGCTGCTTGCTACTGGGAAAGCCTACGTCCGAAGGCCACCAAAAAGCTATCTCAAAACCATAGCATACTTCTTCCTCATGGGCGTCATGGTGTCTGGAATTTCCTATGCTGTTGGTGAGCTGCTCCTGCCTTTCTTCCACTCAAATTCACTTCTCTATCCAACTCTTCCACCACCGCCACCAACCACCACCACGACTCCCTCCTCCGTGGCTGTAATATGAGAATCGGCCAGCTATCCATCCTTGAAAGCGTTGCTGGTTGCTGCTACTGCTTCTTTTGGCTTCGACTTTATCAGGGTTCTTTCAGGCTTCATTTTTCATTCGTTTTTTCTTGCGTTTCACTTCTTAGGTAATTAGTTAGGATAATAGTAATACAGGAGAAAAAACCATGCAAGTATCTTCTCTTTTGAGACCATCTTTACCAAACTTTTGCCTTTCTTTCTTTTTCCAATTAATCACTCTCCTCCGCCAATTCTAACTTCAACGTCTATGCCATATTCCATTTCTGAAAAAACGAATATTTTAACCTAAGAAACAAAATGGCTTGGGGCGCCACAATCTACAATATCAAAGATAACACCCCAATTCAAAACCTAACCCCTGTTAAAAATGCGTGATATTGGCTAGTTCGTTCCAGGAGCTGCAACAAAACCAAAACCTAGAACAGCCGAAAATACATTAAATCCAACATAAGGGAAGAGGATGAGAACAACCATAAGTACAAAGTGGTTGTTTTCAGCAGCAAATTGGTTGTTTTCTTTGGGGAAGCAAATGAATATAATTCTTTAACATACAAGGAAAAAGGTACTACAAAGTTCTCTGCACGAAGCAATCAAGCAAAACTGCATTTCAACACCAGAATTTTCTTCAACTAACCAACTAGAATGGAGTGCAGGAGGTATACTCAGCGCCATGTGTCTCGGTACTTACTACAGCTGCAATTCACTAAAAACTACACAACTTTACAGAGTTCAAGGTTATCGTCAGAAATACATCAGAAGCCTACTCGCATAATTGTACTCAAGGCTGCAAAGGTGAACTCAACACCTTGCTCATTTTCTTGGAACTATAGAGTTTAACCCCCAGCTGAGAAGAAGCTCCTCTTCACATTTATTGATCTTTACCAGATCCCGGATTCAATTCCTGCTTGCTTTTGCCTCTCTTCATTTTAGCTTTAACCCGAGACTTGCTTACCAAAGTTTTAACCGTGTTGGCAAAATTCCCAACCGCCATGATTATTAGAAGGATCCCACAGGTGATTACCTGTTGTAGCACATTTAATATTAGAATAAGACATATTTGGGGCCACGATGTATATAAATACCTTACGGATGAAAAACCCCTTCAAATCTCCTATGAACATTAGGCACTACGGGTAAAATTACATCACTTCACTTATTCACCTGCCATTCAGATGTAACGCCAACCATGGCAGTTTTCAGCAACAAGACTCCAACATATGCTTCAAAACCCTGAATTAAGAGTAAACAAGTTTACCTTACAAGAATGAGCATCAACATTGTTCTTAAACATATATGCAAACTACACAACAGCATCCATAACTAATGCATGTCTCTTCTATTGGAAATGTTGACGAAGGACAAAAACAAGTAAGTCGTGTCGACCTGTAATTGCCGGGTCATAGGTGTAGGGCACATATTCACATTAAGACAGAACGCGAGCAACTCAAAAAGACAGCCTATCCATGTAATATAGTGTTACCTCTAATAGGTCTTGGGCCTTCCAAATATCTAAGGAACATCAATCATACAAATGCCCCTTGTAACGAACTTTTTAGATATTATTAATCATTGACATATGATTTTAGCTAACAAATTTCAATTTGATGATTACTCCATTTACACATAAAGGGTCTAGTGCTGGTTGATGAGAGGTACTTGGGAAACAAAAAAAAGTAAAGTCAAATTAATTTGAGTATACTCTAAATTCCAATACAATTTTTTGTGCAAACTCCAGCACAACCAATTGCAAAATTAAAGATGACAATAGAAAGAAAGAGCTAAGGAAAAATGAGGAAGTGGAGGTGGGGGGCTACTCGTATAGGTAAACTCTTATGCATCCTTGGTCTGCTAAAATCTCTGAATCACAAACTGATACACACAAAAAAAAAAAAAAGAAAAAAAAAAATGTTAAGTACCTGCAAAATGAACAGAATGGGACATAGTAGCCACAACTGGCCCTCCACTCCAGCAGTTTCACCCCACACTACATCCATTCTTCCAGCCTACAAATAAACACAACAGAAGGACATCTAAGAAAACTTTGATGCTGATAAACCAACCACCTGAACTTAGAGCAATTACATTCTTTGATGTTTTCTTTGGGTTGTTATAATAAAGTCAGTTGAATATTATCAAATTAGTACATTTCATGTTATCTTCGTTTTTAATTCCTGAAACAACATAATTTCTTCAAGTTTCGGATCCATAATGATCAAGACTGCTGGATATCAGCGTTGATAAATGAAGATACAATAACAAGAGAAAATCAAATCATGTTATACCTTGCCCAAAGCAATCCGTGTATACAATCTTTGTCGCTGATATCTGTTCTGAAGAAGCATGGCAATTCCTTGCATGATAGCCCATTTCAGAAATAGCAAAACCCCTTTCTGAGGAAGGAAAAAATGAGTTCCAAAAAACAAGTATAAAATAACAAGGAAAATCTACACAAAAGTTTATGACTTTCTGGATTTAGGGATTGCATGTAGTGCGTCTAAGTCTAAATATTATAACCTGCTTCTGTGCACAATCAGGCCCTCTTTCAATTTCCCAAGTAAGACTAATGAGTGCCATAGCCATGGCAAAGTAGTGATGATATATCCACCTGCAAAGAAGCAATCATGACCCTGATGAAAACCTAGTCAGTGTTTAAGTTTTCTAGTCACATATTTTCCAGAATTTTATCCATCTCCCATTCCAAGTAATCCATTAGCAGAAATAAACTAGGAAATAATCCATGTAAAATAGTTGAAAACATCAGCAAGCTGAAAGAAAAATAATATTGTACATCAACCCAAGTGCAGCCTCACATATAATAAGATTATTCAAGCAATTAACCACGGGAGCTTGCTGATGGAAATTCACTAGAAAATATTAGCAAAAAAACATTACGAAGAATAAAACAAGGATGGAAACGTGACAAATTCCAAAAAATGACAACGTGATATAAAACCAAAGTTTATTACCATGGACGGATATCACTTCCATTCACTCTCAAAATGTTCTCGCGTAAAGCCAAACCAGTGTAGAGGTATAATAACCAAGCCTGAAATAAAATAAAAGCTCAGTATAAATCCAGTAAGGACGTATATAAGCCACCAAAAACTACCTGGTAAAGCTGAACTGGCAAGGCTGGTAGACATCCACTCCAGATCCAGGACCTAGAAACGAGTAGCAGCAACGGGAAAAGAAGGAAAAGATATGCCGTTCTATCCTGCATATTGAGCGATTAACATGCTTATAGATTGTTCACAAGAGCAATGAGGATGCTATCCATAAGAACAACGAAGATCCCATTGTATCAATTTCCACCAAGCCAAGGAGAAGCACATCCTAGATTCTCATTTAAATAACAACAAATGAATTAATTGGTACTCCCAAGTATGCTATGATCATGCTGTGACAAATAAATAACCATATGAATGAAGTAGCCGTTGGTGCATCTTGCTAAGGTCAAAAGATCAAAGATCACGCTCCTAGTCTACTCAGCACAACACCACATGCAATACATGATAGCGACAATATGTGGAACCAGATCAGTCTGCTTTACTTTCATAATGCCATTAGTCATTTCCAGGGTGAATACATTTCTCCAATGGGAATGCTGCAAAAACGAAATGCATTTTGCTTAGAACACATACTCTGAAGCTATTGTACTCCTCTTTCACTTTCAACTGAACATCTTTCCGGTTGGCACGGACGTTAATTGGACCAAGAAACATCCTCAAGAATCGCCCTACACAGAGTCCAAATTATCCAATCCAGGTTAAACCAGTAAACCATAGCAGTAACTCAAATTCAAAATCTTCAAAAAAAACACGCCCAAACAACTATCATCGTAATAATAAAGCAAAAGTAATTGCAAGAATACCATGAGATTTGCTAGGCAGAAATCCCGCGGCATCTCCTTCGCTCAGTATATACCTAGCTTTAAACAGTTCTTCCTCCAGCTGAATCAATAAATAAATAGACAATTCAATCCGGCATGCAGGGCAACGCACATCGTGAGTAAAATCTATATATAATGATAAAAAACAACAATGGAATTACTTTCTCGGAGCGCTTGGAGTCGGGATTGGATTTGCGGATGGAAGAGAGGAGAGCTTGGATGGTGGAATTGAGAGAGGTGGCTCTCTGTCGGAGCAAATCTTCATCACGAGAGGTGCGAGAGATTAAGGAGGAAGCGGAGTCCTGAAGCTCCTTGGCTTGCTCCACAAGCCGAGAGACTTCGTCGACCAGGTCTCGCTCGCCGGAGGAGGAGCCGCCGCCGACGGTTGTGTCGCCCATGTTATCACGCGCGCTCTCTCCGACTCGATCGAGCTGGTGAAATTTTGATTTATGGATCAAATAAAAGTGTATGTAACGCTAATGATATTCCCGAATTTGTTAATCTTCCAATTATTATTATATATATACTAATACAAAAGTATTAAATACACGGCACCAGTCATGATGTCATGCATCAAAATACTAGTACTATTATTGGCATTTATATATATGTATAACGATCCAACAAAAATCAAGCTACTTAAATAGTGTAGTGTGTTCCAAAAAAATAAAATAAATAAATAAATAGGGTTGTCAGTACTGGAGAGGGAAATGGACTGTGTCCGATGATGGGTGGCGCCGCCGCGTTGTGACGGAGAGAGCGGGTCGGACAACTGCCGCAGCTGCCTCTTTTAGCTTTAGGTACGAATCTTAGTGATAATAAATACGAAATATTTATGTCGTTCATCAATAAATGCCCGGCGAGCTGTTAATGTGATATACTAGTAAAAAATTAAAAACATTTTTTAAATTATTTTTTTCGGGAATATTTAATACTAATGTTATGTTTTATTCACTTCTATTTAAAAATATAAATATATTTTAAGAATTTATTTTGTTTAAATTATATTTTGTCTAAAATTTTTTATAATAATCATTAAAAATAAATATACATAATTTATAATTTAGTATAAATAATAAATAATTATCAATGTTAATAATATAATTAGACCGACGAATACTATTATTGGTTAATGAGAATAATGAGACTATAAAAATCTAAAATCATCATTTTGCAAAAAAAAAAAAAGGTGTTTTCTACTTTTAATTGGATTTGTAAAAGGAAATGGAAAAAATGAGTTGAGAATTAATTATATGACTTTTTAAAACTGGATTGCTTTTTTTTTTTTTTTTTAATAGTATAAATTAAATAATTATATGGTTCCAACTTCCCAAATGGAGGAGTGGTCAGAGTGACAGATGAGGGTTGGTCTAACACGTGTACAATGGCATCCAGCAGGTGGCCTAAAACTGCGAGCCCATCTTTACTTTCTATTCTACCCTTTGTTTGTTTAAGTTCTTTTTACAAAAAGTTTTTTTTCCTTAATTTAATATATAATTTATTTAAATAATTATTATTTTATTCTTTTGAAAATTAAAAAAAAAATAAAAATAAAAATTCTTGGTATGTGGGAATGCGAGTAGCTGAGGGGTTCTGGCATCCACATTTATTTTGCGGATACCTAATTGTAGGAGTTGTGATCCAACCTATACGGTTGGGGAACAATCATCATAAAACAGCCCAACTCCTAAACAAACCAAACCTGTTCGGACAATAATGGAATCCTAGGGCTCAAATGGGCTCAAATGGTGAGCTTATGTGTGGTCGCATACCTCTCCACATTCAAATGGAAAATATGTAAGCATGTTTGGATCTCAACAAATAATTATTACATTTAAAATTTTATACATTTTTTCTATATCAAATAAACATGTTAAACTAAAACTATGTAAAATTTTAAACGTAATGAATATTTTAAGGGTCTAAACATATTGGACAAAAAAATAAGAACAAATTGCCAAATATGTTTTACCAAATTTTTTTTTTCAGATTGAAATATTTATATTTTGAGCTGTTTAGTTGAGAAATCATGACGTGGACTCTTTATTTTTTCCAAATAAGAGGCATAAAATTATTAATTTATCCCAATATGAATAAAATTCAAAATCGTCATGCTCATAAGTCATAAATATTAATTACTAGCGATCTCCTCCTTATCAAAATAATATAAAAATAAATAAATTAAAATTGATATATATTTAATTTTTATCACATTCAAATTACAAATTTCTTTTTAAATAAATTAAATGTGAAATATACTTAATTTTTATCACATTCAAATTACAAATTTCCTTTTATATAAATATGAATGTTTATTTCGCTTACTATATATAACAAACCATCATTTCTATAATATAACTTTCCTTTATTCTTTTGCTTAAAAAAAAAAATCCTTTATTCTCGCATACCATTAGTTTAACAATTGAATGATTGTCTTATTCTAAATATACTTCATTTGAATTCCTTAATGTTGTTTTATCCATTGAGTGAATTTATTAGTGCCAAAAAATTAGTCACGTTTATATCACGAGTCCTTCTTTTCGGAAAAAAAAAATCTCTATTTTTGTAAGTATCACTCCTTAATTCATATTTCTCGCACCCTTAATGTTTATCTTCCGCCCCTCCTATTATTACCTAATTATTTTTAATTAATTTACCAAAAATTTTATAAATCCCTTATTAATCTATAAAAAAAATTATAAAAATTATGATTAAAGTAACATATATGAGGGAAACTATGAATATTTTTTTGTATTTTTAATAAATTGATTAAGGGAGGTTAGATAATTTAATATGTTTTATATTTTATATTTAACTATTTTGGTTAGTATTTTCTATTTTGTCAGGGATAATTTGAGTATAAAAGAGCCGTGAAATAACAAAATTGAGGTGCCAAATAAGGCTTCACAAAATGATTTGTTAATCTTTTACTAAATATATATTTGTGTTGCTAATGCACGGTGTTTAAATTGTATTATCTTTATTTTTGTGTATTATATATCGGTAAAATTGGAATAATTTAAATAAAAAGTATACAAAGGGACTAAAAAGTATATTTTATGAAATATAAGGAACAACAAAAGTTGTTTAAACTATAATGGATAATTTTTTAAAGCATAATAAAAGAGATAAAAGTGAATTTACAGTGATTATTGAATTAATTAATGTAGGTAACTCCCAACTTAAAGTATTCAACGCAAGTTAATATATAATATGACTAAGAGTAAATGAGGGTTGGTACATCTAGAAGCAAAAAATTGGAGCTGCCCATTTGTTTGAACCCTACACGCCTCTTTTATAGTATAACCAACAATAGTTACTCTTCCCCCCCCCAAAAAAAAAAAAAAAAAAACTATAATCCCTTTATCTTTCTTTCTTTAACGGTTTCTCTCCCCCAAACTCTCTTTCCTGCCGCTTCTTGCCGTCGATTCCAGCTATTTCGGCCAGAATTTTAAATATCTCTCACCGCCAAAATACTCTCCACCTCTCAAGATTCAAAACTCATACCATTTTCTACCATTTTGTTTTTTCTTGGGTTTGGGAGAACCCTAAATCTGTCACGAAAATGAAAGAAAAACTAGGGTTTTATAGATTTGAGGTAGGGGATTCGTTTGATTGTGTTTGCAGCCCATGAAGATGAAAGAAAAATTAGGGTTTTATAGATTTGAGGTAGGGGATTCGTTTGATTGTGTTTCCAGCCCATGAAGATGAAAGAAAAACTAGGGTTTTGGCAAAAAGGTATGTTTTTTTATGTAAAATCGTATATTTTTGCTAGTTTGTTGGTGTAAATTTGTGTTTGTTGGTGTAAAATGGTGTAACTGTTGTTTATTGATGTAAACTATTTGTGTAAAATGCTCATGTGTTTCAGTCCGTCAAGAGGTGGCTTATGTAAAGTGCTGAATGCTTGTATAAAATACTATTGACTTATGTAAGCTACTGATTCTTTGGTCAAAATGTTGTTTCTTAGTGTAAAATAATGTTTTATGGTTCAAAGTGGTATTTGTTAGTGTAAAAACATCGTTCTGATTCGTTTGTGTAAAGTGCGGTTGTTTATGTAAAGTGTTGAATGTTTATGTAAAGTACTGTTGGTCATGATTCTTTGGTCAAAATGCTATTTTTTGGTGTAAAATACTATTTTCTTGTTAAAAGTGGTATTTCTTAATGTAAAAGCATCGTTCTGATTCATTTTGTGTAAAGTGCTGATTGTTTATGTAAAGTGCTGAATGTTTGTGTAAAGTACGTTGATTTATGTAAACTACTGATTCTTTGGTCAAAATATTGTTTCTTGGTGAATTTAAGCTATTTTTTTTACAAAGACAACTAGCACCAGCACTACGTCAAAAACAACTAGCACCACGTCCAGAAACGTCTTCATCCATGCGTGTGAATTTAAACTGATTTTTTTCACAAAGACAGTCCACCACATCTTAGAACAACTAGCACCACGTCAAAAACAACTAGCACCAAGTCGATAAACGTCTACATCCATGCGTGTGAATTTAAACTGATTTTTTTCACAAAGACAACTAGCACCACGTCTTAGAACAACTAGCACCACGTCCATAAACGTCTTCATCCATGCGTGTGAATTTAAACTGATTTTTTTCACAAAGACAGTCCACCACATCTCAGAACAACTAGCACCACGTCCAGAAACGTCTACATCCATGCGTGTGAATTAAACTGATTTTTTTCACAAAGACAACTAGCACCACGTCTTAGAATAACTAGCACCACGTCCAGAAACGTCTTCATGCATACGTGTGAATTTAAACTGATTTTTTCATAAAGGAAGTCCAACACATCTCAGAACAACTAGCACCACGTAAAAAATAACTAGCACCACGTCCAGAAACATTTACATCCATGCATGTGAATTTAAACTATTTTTTCACAAAGATAACTCACCACGTCTCAGAACAACTAGCACAATGTCAAAAACAACTAGCACCACATCCAGAAACGCCTACATACATGCGTGTGAATTTAAACTGATTTTTTTCACAAAAACAGCCCACCAAGTCTCGGAACAACTAACACCATATCAAAAAACAACTAGTACCACGTACAGAAACGTCTACATCTATGCATGTGAATTTAAGCTATTTTTTTCACAAAGACAACTAGCACTACATCAAGAAATGTCTACATCCATGCGTGTGAATTTAAACTGATTTTTCACAAAAATAGCCCACCACGTATCAGAATAACTAACACCACGTTCAGAAGCGTCTACATCCATGCATGTGAATTTAAGTTATTTTTTCACAAAGACAACTAGCGCCACATCTCAGAAAAACAAGCACCACATCCAGAAACGTCTACATCCATGCGTGTGGATTTAAATTGACTTTTTTCACAAAGACAGTCCACCACTTATCAGAACAACTAGAACCACGTCAAAAATAACTACCACACCACGTATACATCCAAACATGTGAATTTTAACTGAATTTTTCACAGAACATAGTTTACAACGTCTCGTTACGTCTAAAAAAACTAGCACCACGTCCAGCTACGTCCCGCTACGTCCCATAACACCTTCTACCACGTCCAACAGCGGGGAGGAATCAGAAGCAACCCATTTCACATGAAAGTGTCAATACCTTACGGAAAACATTTATATATCATATTTCGGAGTAATAGAACATTATTTGAATAATAAAACACGAATATAACATCATTAATACATTACTGAACATCAAATCGTGAAAATAAAGTTTCGTAAATTCATCAAATGCACTTCATACTTTATGATGTAGTGATTTTTTAAGAAGAATAAGTTAGTTTTGAAGAAGAAGAAAAGATTTTTGAAGATGAAGAAGTGAACTGACAGTTTACATAAAAATTTATGTAAAGTGGCGTGAGAATTCAAACAAATGAGGCGCGTGAGGAGTGAGAGAAACCAATGACAGTTGGGGACAGACGCATTTAATACGCATTAAATGCATCTGACCCACATCTTTTGTGCTTTTTTGACAAAAAATTTTTTATCTGATTTTTGCCTTATAAACCCGATTTTTTTAAAAAAATCAGATAAAAATATATTTCCTTATTTACACATAGTCCTATAATATAATTTATCATTCAACGCTGGCTCCAACATGATATAGTTGGAGTGGCTTATTTGAGGAGTGTAGTAGTTTGAATTGTCAGGCGTTATTGCTTCTTTATTTGTAAAAAAATAAAATAAAAATGAAAGTGCTTAAAAAAAAAATTAAAGAAAAATCTAGGTATCGGAATAAATTACAACAAAACAAACGCCAAGGAAAACCCAAAAAGCCCCATTTGCTCTGGAATTGATGGCCACTTCTAGCCTGAAATTCAACCCAGTTCTTCCCTGCCCGACCCGTCAGCGGGAGTTCCAGCTGATCCGCACCCGCCACGTGGCACTCGGAGCGAAGGCCTTCAGGCGCAGCGATTTCGACGGCTTCGCCAGGCGCATAACCTCCGGCAAGGCATGGAAGGACGCCTGGCGCACCGCCAATGATGGTTTCGAGCAGCTCCTATACGAGACTAGAAAGGCGGCCGAGCGTATCGACCGCCAATACTCCGTCTCCCGTCGATTGGCCTCCGTCACCCAGGCTGCCTCCGACCGCGCTCGCGAACTCGACCGTGAGCTCGAGCTCACCCAGCGGTGGCGGACTTTTTCTCTCGATTTTAGTCGGAATTGGCCCAGGGTATGTTATTGATTCTATATTCTATCCTATTATTCAATATAGTTTAGAAATTATATTGCTGAATAACACTATTTATCATTCATTACATTCAGCGAGTTTGGGGGTTTGATAATTGGTTTGTTACGATTTTGTTTTGTGGCAGTACAGGAAGCAGTTAAATGATTTTTTGGAGACTCCACTGGGAAAAAGTTCCGCTGTAAGTACATTTCATCTACTAATCGTATGCTGTGTTAATCATAAACGGAGTAGTAAATTAAAGACGGCACTTATTATGGGACAGAGAAAGTATAATGTAGAGGAATCTGAATTTTGCACAGGGAAAGGAATGGATTGTGTTAACTGCATTTGTGCCTAAGTAAGATCCCTCGATTTGAAGTCCTTTAACTTACTCGAACTTTACTATCATCACAATGATTACGTCCAAGAAGAATTTCTGCTCTCAGGGAGTAGAAATCCAATAATGTATCACAATATCCAAAGAGAATCTGAAGTTTCAAACGTTAATGGATTGTGTGAATTGCATATTTTCTGCGAAGACCCTACAACATAAAGTCCGTGAATCCTTTTTAAAAAAGATGAAACTATGCATGTATGTAGATAGAGTTTGTTACAAGGGCGTGGATTATTATCACATTGATCACGTCCCAACAGCTTGTTTGCGCTTGTAAACAGTTGTTTTGTGTGCGCATGATTGTGCTGATATTATCTAAGCCACAAGTAGACTCAGCTCTGCAACTATAAATTGTCTTCTGCTTTGCAATTTCTGTTTGATTTTCAAATTAAGAATGTTGAGTCATGTATTATGGAAGAAGTAGGCAAAATGACTTACGGATTGCAGGGAGGGAAAATCCTTTGCACATGGCGTTGATGGTCTTTTTCATGGCTTGACTTATGCCTTTCATTGTGTTGTTTTACAGCATTAGTTAATAAAATTTTTTGTATCTCTATATAGACAATCTTCTTTGTCTGGTTTGCTCTGTCTGGATGGCTGTTCCGAATCCTGATATTTGCAACATGGGTGCTGCCACTTGCTGGTCCTCTTTTGATAGGGGCTTTCGCCAACAATCTTGTCATCAAGGTAAAGTATATATAAGCTGAATGGCGTTATACTAAGTAATTTTATTTGATATCACTAGCTTAACTTACTACTTACGCCTGTGCCATGTTCTCATTCACGTATCAAATTATTGATATGGAAGACTTAGTGAAACTCAGTTGACTTCGGCAAAAGCCACTTCTTCCTGGTTTGCGTTGTTTGATATTCTTTGTTTAATTTTCTACCGAGAATCACATTGCTTCTGATTTTGTGAGGAAGTCAGATCGTTTAACTGAGAATCTGAAACCAAGCTAAATTAGTTATCCTTATAGATGTTTTCTCATCGTCACTTATCGCATTGTGGCTGAAATTATTTTATTTTAAGTAAGGATAGAACATATCATGTTGTAGAGGGGTTTCTGGATCCCTTGTGCTTCTGGGAAGTTTTTCTTTAACCACACTGATTGGGCGTTGCATTGAATACTGACTATGTGATTTGTTCCTATAAAATGCCTGTGGTTGTCATGTTACCCCGAGCAGGGAGCATGCCCTGCTTGCAGGAGGCAGTTTGTTGGATACAAAAATCAGACGGTCCGATGTGGGGGCTGTGGCAATATAGTGTGGCAACCGCAAGGTGATGCCTTTTCCAGAGGCAACCAAAGTTCTAGACCCTCTTCAAAGTCTAAGCCAGATATTATTGATGTTGAGTTCGAGGAAAAATGAAATCCAGTGGCCATCACCGGGGAAACCCTGTTGCGTGAAATGTACGTTAGAGAGGTAAAAATCTGGACATTGCCATGGAGTAGCTGTGGTGTTGACACATTCCTTTATCTCCCTGCTTTTCTCACAGCTTTGTATACATCCATTTTCCCACCTGGTTAGAGAATCTAGTTTATACAAATGTGTTGTGATGTGATAGGTATCTTTGATGACCGCAATGATTTGTCAAAATGCTTATAGACTGATTGTAAGTAAAGGTGTATCACCATGTGGATGGATGGTTTGTAAAAGATTAATATGGTTGACATATCCAGATTTTCAGCAGCAGCTTATTGGTCTTTAAAAGTAGGAAGTTGATAATGTGATATCAACTGTGTTTGATATCTTAAGGCTGAGCTCTAAAGAAGTTTTTTTTTTTAGGGGTCATTAAACAAAAATTATACCATGCACACGTGGGTACATTGTATAATTTGCGGATTTTGAATATCGTTTATTTTTTTCCTTATTTATTGTATCTGGATTATTAAAATGCACTCTTTGCGTATTTTGGTAAATTGAGGGATAAAATGTTAATTTTAGGGTATTAAATAAGAAAATGTCAAATTGGTGTTTTGGTCCCTCATAAAATCACGATTGTCGTTTTAGTCCCTTATCTATTTTTTATTAGCGTTTTATATCCTTTTGGATGGAAAAATGAGTCTGCTAACGGATTGACCATTTTGACCGTCAAAAAATCTTCTTCTTCTTCTTCTTCCATTTCTTTTTCTTTTTCTTTTCTCCTACCAACCCTCCCCCCCTCCTCTCCCCCCTGCTGGACAGCCTCCTCGCCGCATATCACCTGCCGCTCTGCCCTCTTGCGTCGTCCAAGTCGTGCAAACCCCTGGAAAGCTTCCTCTTTTCACAAGGAACAAAACCTAACCCTTGTTTATATTTTTCCCTCACGGTTTCTCTCTCCTTAAACCCTCTCTCCAGCCATTTTTCTGTCACCGATTTTGGCCACTTTTTCTTAAAAAATTACTTCTTCCTGTTCAAAAATCTTTTATTCTTCTTCAAAAATAACTTATTCTTCTTAAAAAATAACCACATCATAAAGTATGAACTGTATGTAATGGATTTACGGAACCTTATTTTCATGATTTTGAAGACGGGTAATGTATTAATGATGTTATATTCGTGTTTTCTTATTCAAATAATGCTATGTCACTCCAAAATATGATATATAAATGGTTTCCGTGAGGTATTAGCACTTTCATGTGAAATGGGTTGCTTCAGATCAGAGAATAATAGACATCAGATCAACAGACTATAGATATCAGATCAAGAATATAAAAGAAATCATACAGTAGAACTAAAACATACTTAACAAGGGAGATCAGATCAGGATTATATAGACATCAGATCAGCGAATACTTGACATCAGATCAACGGACTATAGATATCAGATCAAGAATATAAAAGAAATCATACAGTAAAACTAAAACATACTTAACAAGGGAGATCAGATCAGGATTATATAGACATCAGATCAGCGAATACTTTACATCAGATCAACGGACTATAGATATCAGATCAAGAATATAAAAGAAATCATACAGTAGAACTAAAACATACTTAACAAGGGAGATCATTTTATTTTTTTGTCTTCCTCCTTGAGACTTTATAAAAAAAAAAAAAAAAACTTTTTAATGATAATTTAAAAATATTTTTTATAAAATTCAAAAACATTAAAAAAATGAACGGAAAAAATACTTTTTAATGATAATTTAAAAATATTTTTTTATAAAATTCAAAAAAATTAAAAAAAAAATAAACGGAAAAAAGTCTCAAGGAGGAAGACAAAAAAATAAAATGATCTCCATTGTTAAGTATGTTTTAGTTCTACTGTATGATTTCTTTTATATTCTTGATCTGATATCTATAGTCCGTTGATCTGATGTCAAGTATTCGCCGATCTGATGTCTATATAATCCTGATCTGATCTCCCTTGTTAAGTATGTTTTAGTTCTACTGTATGATTTCTTTTATATTCTTGATCTGATATCTATAGTCCGTTGATCTGATGTCAAGTATTCGCTGATCTGATGTCTATATAATCCTAATCTGATCTCCCTTGTTAAGTATGTTTTAGTTCTACTGTATGATTTCTTTTATATTCTTGATCTGATATCTATAGTCCGTTGATCTGATGTCAAGTATTCGCTGATCTGATGTCTATATAATCCTAATCTGATCTCCCTTGTTAAGTATGTTTTAGTTCTACTGTATGATTTCTTTTATATTCTTGATATGATATCTATAGTCTGTTGATCTGATGTCTATTATTCTCTGATCTGATGTCTATTATTCTCTGATCAGAAGCAACCCATTTCACATGAAAGTGCTAATACCTCACGGAAACCATTTATATATCATATTTTGGAGTAACATAGCATTATTTGAATAAGAAAACACGAATATAACATCATTAATACATTACCCAACATCAAATCGTGAAAATAAGGTTCCATAAATCCATTACATACAGTTCATACTTTATGATGTGGTGATTTTTTAAGAAGAATAAGTTATTTTTGAAGAAGAATGAGAGATTTTTAAAGAAGAAGAAAAGATTTTTGAACAAGAAGAAGTGATTTTTTAAGAAGAAGTGGCCAAAATCGGTGACAGAAAAATGGCGGGAGAGAGGGTTTAAGGAGAGAGAAACCGCGAGGGAAAAATAGAAACAAGGGTTAGGTTTTGTTCCTTGTGAAGAGAGGAAGCTTTCTAGGGGTTTGCACGACTTGGACGACGCAGGAGGGCTGAACGGCCGGTGATGTAGGGCGAGGAGGCTGTCCGGCAGGGGGGAGAGAGGGGAGGGAGGGTTGGTAGGAGAAAAGAAAAAGAAAAAGAAATGGAAGAAGAAGAAGAAGGAGATTTTTTGACGGCCAAAATGATCAATCCGTTAGCAGACTCATTTTTCCATCCAAAAGGATGTAAAACGCTAATAAAAAATAGATAAGGGACTAAAACAACAATCGTGATTTTATGAGGGACCAAAACGACAACACCCCTATTTATAAGGGACCAAAACACCAATTTGGCCATAAGAAAATGGCGGTATCTAGTATCAAACACTACATTTTGAGGGGGGGAAATTTTATTGACATAAATATGATATATTTACTTTTTGGACCTCTAATTCCGGTTTATCGAATCCATTTTTAAAATGACATATTGTCCAAATGGAAAGCCCTCCATTCTTTTGTGCAAGATTGTTGAAAAAAGTAAAAATGTTTTTAATAAAATATTTTAAAATTTTAAAGTAATTTTTAATTTTTTAATATTTAATTATTTTTATTTAATGATAGAAATTTAATAATTATCATTGTAATAAAATAAAAGTGAAGAGAATATATTAAAGGGGTGTAATTTATTATTTTTTAAAATTCAATTTATATAAAATATTTATTATTATATTTTTATTTACAATATTATAATTTTTTTGTATATTTATATTAATTTATGTTTTAAATATAAAATAATATGTATTGATAATAGAAATAATAAAATTTAAAAAATAAAAAAATATTATTGAAACATTATTAATTGTTAATTAATTAATATGTCAAGGATCAAAATTGCTAATATGTTACTTCTATAGGAGGACGTTTTTCTAATTTAGGCTTCCTTCGGGCGCCTAAACATAAAATATTGTTTCAAGTTTCAGCGGGATAGTACAGTGGTAATACGGCCGCCATTTTTTTTCTGTTCTTGTTGCTTCGAACACCATCTTCCTCAGCTGAACGAACTGGAGAGAATAGGCTCTAGCTGATCCTGTGAACGATGGGCATACCCTCATTCTATCGATGGTTAGCCGAAAGGTACCCTCGTTCAGTCGTAGACGCCGTCGCCGAAGATAATACTCACGGCGGCGCGTCCCGTATCGACACCTTCACAGCTTCCCCTACTGGCCTCGAATTCGATAACCTCTACCTTGACATGAACGGAATCATCCATCCTTGCTTCCATCCTGACGGCTTGGTACTCGCTGACCGACTTATTTCCTGTTAATCCTGTTAAATTTCGGAAGCATTTTTCTCCCTCCCCTTTTTGTAATTTGGAAATTGGATTTTTTTTTCTTTTTTTTTCCCCGTTGGTTGGTTTGCTAGGCTGCTCCGGAGAGTTTTGATGACGTGTTTAAGGCCGTCTTCAAGTACATCGATGCTCTATTTTCAATTGTTAGGCCTCGGAAGCTTCTGTACATGGCTATTGGTAACTAAACTCTCAACTTTGTTTGGGTGTTTGTATGGTTAAGATGTCAGTTTCCCGCTTTTATTTGATCACTGATCACATTATATAAGTCCCATTAAACAAGAAGATTCCTTCGGTGATTAAAAAAAAGTTTTACGAAGGTCCAAATTTCATTTGGCACCTGTAAGATATTGGAATGAGATTACTACACTATTCAAATTTGATTAAACTCGATTGGGTTAGGTGTATCAGAAAAAAAAAAAAAAAAAAGGAAAGGAACATGGAAAGAAGCTTTACAACCTTGGAGTCAAAATTTAACTCGTTACATGTTAACTATTTGGGGAAGAAAATGATTGATGAGAGTGCAGCGTTAATGACAACAATTCCTTCCTGTTTACATTAATTTCTTAGATGGTGTGGCGCCTCGGGCAAAGATGAATCAACAGCGGTCAAGGAGGTTCAGAGCTGCCAAAGATGCTGCCGATGAAGTAATGATGTTCTTTTTGTGGATTTCATTTGGATGTTCATATTCTATTTTATTTTTGGTTGCCCTTATATTCTGCATGGTTAGAGAAAAAGAAAAGGGTTGAAATTTGATTACAATCAGGCCTCTAAAACAGAGACATTGGGAGGGGACTATTTGCCAGAAGTGAAAGCAAAAAAACTTGATTCGAATATAATTACTCCTGGAACTGAATTCATGGAATCACTGTCATCTGCACTCCGCTACTATGTACACTTGAAGATCAACTCTGACCCTGGTTGGCGAGGAATTAAGGTGTTCTGTCCTTCAATTTCTCAAGCTTTGGTTTGATGCTTCATTTTCATTGTTTGGTCCTTGTCCATATGTCTGTCTTTCCTCTCTTATCGCATCGCTCACCCGTTCGTCTCTATAAGTACGCCACAACTTAACAGTGCTGATTTTTTTAGGTTGTTCTGTCTGATGCCAGTGTGCCTGGTGAAGGGGAACATAAAGTCATGTCATACATCCGTTTGCAAAGAAACTTGCCTGGATTTGATCCCAATACACGACATTGTATGTATGGGCTGGTAAACATCTTGTTCTTTTATCTTTTTCTCCCCTTTCTGTTGTGATGAAAATTTTCCTTTTCTTCTATTTTTTCCCACTAAACAATGCTTGCAACCAAGTTGTGTTTTTAGATTACCTACCCCACATAGTGGGATAAAGGCTTATATCCATATTTTCATCTGTAATTGTAGGATGCAGACTTGATCATGCTAGCATTGGCTACCCATGAAATTCATTTCTCAATTTTAAGAGAGGTACATATCTAAACATACTGTAATGATTCCTTTTCTTTCCTATTTGAGATTAGATGTGTTTTGGTTTGTTGTTGTTGGTATTGTCAGGATCTTTATTTCATCCTTGTGTTGTGCAGGATGTACGTAGGGCATTGCCAAAGGATAAAGATCGAAAACAAGGATTGATAATGCCAAGAAATGGGGAGGGGTATGTGAAGAATATTGAGGACTTTATATCAAGACAAAGATTTCAGGTAACAATATATAACCTATATATTGTCAGAGTTATATTGGTTCTTTGTCTTTCGCAGTATTTTCTTGTTTATTTTATTCACGAGTTTGGCTAACTTCCGCCGAGTGAAATGGTCCTAAGAAATATCACGTTCTTGGTTTTACAGTTGATCTTGTGCTTCTCTGGCTGGATATTTTGTGTTGTCCTGTTAGCTGCCTTTTCTTCTCTTTTTGCCTTTCCCTGTTGGTTTCCTTGTGTCCACCATGTCTCTAATGCTATTCATAATTGCTTTAACTGATCTTTTTCTGATGGCCTTATTGTCGTAATTATTTCTTACTCCTTGTTAATTTTCTTTTTCATTAATTATTTTTCTGAAGTTCATCTGTCCTTATGGTTTGGGTCTACTTCACAAATATGCAATAGTAGACTACGAGTCTGTCTACAAGCAAAGGTTCTTTTTGAGTCTAAATGATTTTGACAAGTTGATTGCCTAACTGTTTGTGACATTCTGCTTCAGTTTCTTCACATTTGGATACTCAGGGATTATTTAGCGCATGAGTTGTGGATACAAGATCCAAAAGTGAAAGTTGACCTGGATCGGTTGATAGATGATTTTGTTTTCATGTGTTTATTTGTTGGAAATGATTTTCTACCACATGTACCATCACTGGAAATATCAGAGGTTGGTATGCTTTCAAACTGTTGCTAACTATTTGTTTGCAAAAATTAAAGCACATTTTCCTTATTTTTGATTATCAGTACACTGCTGTGTGGGACAGAAATGTCAGGAAATCTGGTTTATATTATTTTATGCTACAAGTTATATAGGTTTTGTGTATTCTAAACTTTCCATCCATGTTCTCTCGAATCTCTGCTGTCAGGGAGCACTTGATCTTCTCATGTTGGTTTACAAGAAGGAATTCTCACACATGGGTGGTTATCTTACTAAGTCTTGTGAGGTATACTGTTGCAGTTTATTCTTGGTCCGTGATGTTTTCAGTTGTCATTTTCCTCATCTTTGCAAATATTAATCGTCTTCCTTATTGTATTAATCTTTCCTTCAAGTGCATATCAAATGTCAAAACCTGTTAGTGGCCCCTTCATATTATCAGTTTCTAGAAAAATAATTGCTCCTTTTTTGAGTGTCATGTGCTTTCAATCCTGTAGATTGACTTGGATCGTGTTGAACATTTTGTACAAGCGATTGGTGAATATGAAAGTGCCATATTTAGGAAACGTGTACAGGTAGGTAACAATCTGATATTCAGTACATTACTGTTACTTGGGTTTTTGGGTAATATTTGTCTTAACTGGGTTAATGTTACATTCTGATGTGGATTCCATTCATTGTCAGCTCAAGAGAGAAAAATGTCATTTGTTGTTTTGTGGCTTGAGTAGGATGGTTGTCCATGAATCAGAATTTTCTGTCTGTTTGTTTGCTAATTGGCCATGAATAATGTTGAATTTCCCGTTTTTAGGCTCAGAAGGAATGGGAGATACACTTGAGACGTTCTTCTAATGTGAGTATCCTACATCAGTTCCATTTTGTAACTAAAACTATTATCTCTAGTGTATTTGGTTGCTAATAATGTGTTAGGAGCTTATTTCTTAATCGGTCCAATTCTAAGGTTGGAAAGAATTCAACAAGACAAGTCTCAGCGGAAACTAGATTTGCAGTTGACAAGGTTGCACCCTTTCTGTGTTGGTTCTCATTTCCGCTGAATTGTTAGTTATAGTAGATTATTCTCAACTGTTTCCTGCTTTAAAGTTCTAAATTAAAGTTACTTGCCCCCAGGTCAAGTTAGGAGAAGATGGTTGGAAGAAAAGATATTATAGTGAAAAATTTGAAGTTGGAGGTGATGAAGAGTTGCAGAGGGTACAAAAGCATGCGGTAGGCACTACAGTTTTCTTTAATGTTGTTTGACCTTGGGTGATGTTGATTTGTACTTTTTAAAATTCAATTTATCTGTCAAATTTGCCTTGTTGGTTGTTTGATATAGGAAATGAATCTTTGTACTGTAGTCAACTTTGCATCATAGGCCCTTACAGTATTCTGTTTGATGTAGGTGTTGAAGTATGTTGAAGGAATCTGTTGGGTCATGCAATACTACTACCAAGGAGTTTGCTCTTGGCAATGGTCTGTTTTGAATTCATTTGCTGCTGGTCTTTGCTAGATATTCCTCAATGATCATCCTTAACATTGAGTAATAGTTTATTCCGAATAAGAGAGATGCCACTGTGATTGGATTACAGAATCTAATTATCAGAACACGTTTGTGATTTTTAACTGTAGTTTTATCTACAGTAAAAAATCTTTTCCATATCTTAAACAATCCCTACTGAAGTGCAAGTCTTTTTCTTGTTCTTGGTTCATTTCCTCAGAACTTTTTGTAACTGCATTGGAATTTATTCTGAAAATTCACTTCACAGGTTCTACCCTTATCACTATGCTCCATTTGCCTCGGACTTTCATGGGCTTCCGCAGTTTGAAATAAGTTTCAATCTTGGTAAACCATTCAAGCCCTTTGATCAGTTAATGGCTGTTCTCCCTGCTGCGAGGTTTATAACTGAAATCTTCACTCCAAGCATATGATAATACCCTTGAAATTAGCCTCTGACTTACTGTTTTCAATCCAGTGCACAGGCACTTCCTCTGTATTACAGGAAGTTGATGACTGATCTGTCATCTCCTATTTTAGATTTCTATCCAACTGGTACATTCATTCATACTTCATTGATCTTCTTTTACATTTTTATTTTCTATCTGCAATACTAAATAGAGATTCTACGTGTAGATTTCGAACTTGACATGAACGGAAAAAGACATTCTTGGCAGGTATGGGTCCATTAGTCTTGTAAATTTTCTTCTTTAAAAAATAGTTTTCTTATATTAAGAAATGATTGATGTAATGAAAGTGTGCATGCTTACGAGTCTTGGTATCAATAATTTTATCATATATTTTCTATATCTGGAATTGAAGTAAAGTTTGGGTTTGTCGGTTAGCTTATAACAAGCTATCATATTATAAGTCATTAAGTGTTGTTTCATTTATACTGCTGGTGCAGTTAAATTTAGCCCAAGGTTTATGTGTATTGCTCATCTATTTGCGTTAGTTAAATCACCTTGATTTTTCTTTATTCAACCTTTTCGGAATGCAGTTATGATTTTTTACTTGCTCTTCCATCTAGTTTTGGTTTCATTAAGTGACGTACGTATGAGTATTTGACCATGCATCACCATTCACGTTACATTGCATTACCAAAATAGGATCGATAGTGTGAGATAAGCATGAATGCGATTGAACTTCCTAATACCCTTGAGCAAAAGCAAAAGAAAACTTTGTTTTTCTATTGTTGCCCAAAATATGTAGTTATAGTTTCAGTTATGCAGACTCTAATTTCTCCTTAGTTGGTGTATGTAGAGGTACATGCCTTAATTAATTATACAGAGGCCTTGAGCATATCTCTCTGGTTGAACCGTTCTATGAAAACAGCTTTACATCAGTGTGTTGATGGTTTGGCAGGCTGTCTGTAAATTACCATTTATCGACGAGTTGCGTCTTCTCACAGAAATTGGAAAAGTAGAGGATACATTGACGGTGAGTGTTGATAATGTATCTTAGTAGTATGGGTATAAATTGATTTTGCTGCTGCAGAAAAGTAACGTATAGAAAGCCTTCTGTGAATTGATTACTTTTCATGTTAATATTTCCCATAGTTCCTGAATGATGTTATTCCAACTAGGATGAAGAGAAACAAAGAAACAGTTTGAGCGTTGATCAGTTATTTGTTCATTCATCACATCCTTTGGCTGCGAAGATTTTTTCCCTCTGCAAGCGCAACAAGAATAATCCAAAGTTGCCCAAGGCTAAAGTCAAAAGGAAAATTGACCCTGGATTCAGGTACCGGACTGGCAAACAGCATCATACTCAAAAAATTATAATGCCTTAGGTTTACCATAGTTATCTTCTGACTTTTGGGAAGGTGAAGGAAACTCTTGGGGTAGTTGACCTGAATATGGTAGATGACTTCATAAGCTTCTGCATTTTATACATGAGGATTCATGTGTGTCAATGCTACTTTTATGTGAAATGATGGTGTTGATTGGGGTTTTGGAACCAAGTGGAATCTCAATGTATAATCCTGCATATATTATTTATCATTTTTATAGCGCTGCGTCCCAGTGACTGTAGACACTCTACCCCCAGTTCTGTCCTCGGCTCTTTTACCTTGTGATCTTTTTAATCCTTTTCTGGTTCTTACTTTTTGGTCTAAGCCTCCTCACAAATGAGATGAGGTTCCAAGAATGGCAACAGGTTAGCCGCCTCATAAATTATGCTAGGACTTCGATATAGTCCATGTTAATATTTACCATGTCTCTCTTTGAGCTTTTCTTTGTTAGTTACTGGATTATAGGATAGTCATTCATAAGTAATACATATTTATTTATTTGCTTATTTGTATCTGCATGAATATACTGCTTGTTGTCTGTAATAACTGATATTATTGGGCAGTGACGGGATGAACGGATACATGTACATCTCCAGTAGGCCAGTACAACCTGTAGAAATCTATTCACCTGTTGATGGCATGGAGTTAATTAGAAATAACAATGTAGTGTAAGTAAACATTTAAGCATGGGTTATGACAGAAGTTTTTTCATCAATCATCTCTTATGTGGTTTATTTATCTCATCCTGAATGCCTTCAATTTTCCCAGGTCGGTCTTCTACAAACTCCCAGCATCCCATCCTCACATTCCAAGAATCCCCAAAGGAGTAGTAATTCATGCAAAGGTATATTGGTTAACCAGTGAGGGTAACATGTATCCTTGTCCTAGTTCAGGAGGTTGTCAGTTCTATTTATTGATTCATACTAAATGAATCATCTGTACTTGGCTTTCTTCGGTATCTCATGTTGCTTACACGTTAGTTGTTCTTCATCAGTCTGTTAGCAAGAATGATATCCAGCCGGCTCCTGTCCTGTGGCACGAGAAGACAACCGTTGTCCATGGGAGGTTTTCTCGAAGGTGAGAGATTGCAAACCTAAATTCAATCGACTGCCTAGCATCCCCACCTTCCTGGTTGAAATTTTTTGTTAAATTATACCTTCGTTTGTGTTGAATCATTTTGCACTTGCTCATATATTATACCTGACCAGCCAAGTTATTTGCTGCTACTTTACTGTTAATGTTATCCTTGATAGTTATTCAGAGAAATATATTTATTATTCAATAAGAATATCTTTTGTGTTGTATGGAAATTTGATTTGTACCTTCAAAGCTTCCCCAGGCACCTTCCCAACAAGTCCATCTCAGGTCCTCATCTTGCGAAACTGGCTCATCAGCTTGTGTTGCAGAAAGGTAAGACTGAGAGGCACCATAATGCAGATCGAGATCGAGACCATAATGAAGCTGGTAAGAGGAAAAGGGATCAGTCGCGCCATCAAAATAAGGATGGGAAAAAGAAGAATAGAAGTAAGAGAAGAAAATGTAACAACGCCTAGTATCGCGACTATTGTGTCGCTGTGCTCTGTAATTGTTGGCGTTGGGCAATGCCAAGCGAATCCCCTCACTGTTTAGAAGTTTGCGTGCTTCCCTTGCAGATCTACCAGAGGAGGATCATCAATGGCGCCTGGATTAGATGCCACTCCATTTTCACATTGTTTTGAGTTGGATTAGTGAGTTAGTTGGTCAATTTTTTGCTTCGACGTAGTATCCCTGCACCTCTAATATTCAAAAAAAGTTTTCGATATTTGAATAGGATACCAACATTTGACTTCTGGTTCTGTTTGAATATGTATGAACTATCTGCAGCTGGGCTGCGAATTGATATGGTTTTGTGAATCTAAACACGAAAATCTTTGTGGTTTTGCTCATATGATGCCCTATAACTGGAGCAGGGTTCTGAAAACTGAATGATTCTCGTAATAGACAAAAGGAGAACTCTTTCTTCTACCATTTCATCTATTCTATTTTCCAAAGACGAATATTCTGCAGATTGCTGCTTCACTTTCCCCACCTGGACAGAACGAGCAAGCCGGCAACAGTGAAACAGGAAGCCGCAACAATGGCCGCTACAAGAGCAAACGCCCAGACAAGGCTTGGGAAGTTGAATTGCCTCTGTATTCTCCTCAATCCTTTGTCAATGAACGGCGCCAAAGCCGCCGCCCCGGCCACCCGAAACGGCCTCGTTACGTTGTTGCCGGTCCACATCAAGATCACAATCTAGGATAACAATAAAAAATCACCCGTCAATTAAGATTGAAACGCAAGGAATCTAATCAGAGAATGAATTTGGTGGGTTTTTTAATACCCCTAATAGAGCTTTGAGGTTGGCAGCAGGATTCTTGCCGGTACTTTTCTCGAATCCAAGAAATGCAAGAACAAAAAAGGTGGTGTAAGTGAAGCCATCAAACAACCCATAAGCAAGCACCGCTGCAAGCCCCAACTTTGCCAGCATTCTACTCATTTCAGCTGAATTTTCCTAATCCCATCACAAAAATTCAAAAACCAGGTACCCAAAGTTCAATTTTTGATGCGTTTCCAGGTGAATAACTATGAACCAAGAAAAACCCAGAAATTAGTTACCTTCCATTTCATCCAGAATCCTTGTTTCAGCTGATTCTTCTTCAACTACAAAGTACAAACAAAAGAAGAAGCTAATTTAATTATTCTCTGACTGTACCATTCTAAAGATTACTGGGGGTTGAAAACGAAAAGATATCTCACTGACATTATTGGGATCTTGAATTTGGTGGGAAAATGAATCACTTTCTTCATCCGGGGAAGCAGCAGAACCTGCGCTAGCTGAGGAACACCAGGCAATAGTGGAGGTAGTAGTTATAATTGGCACCTGTTTGACACGGTGATGACTTTGTTGTATGAGAAGATGAAGACGGCATCGGTTCGAAAATGGAAGTTTCTGATTAGGTGGACGAAGAAGAAGAATAGGAGGAAGACGACGCAATGGAAAGGCTGCAGGCGCCGCACTCATCTCAGCCTGTAAATTGCGCTGTTCAAATTACCCATTCCAGGAAAAAGAAGCCCACGATTACATATATTCTATTTATATTGTGGTCAAGGGCTAGGTAGAAAAAAGCAATTTGTAAAATTTAAAGGCTGTGACTGAGTGAAAATAATTCATTGGTTTTGGTTCTTGGATTAACTCATGTTCTGAAATCACCTCATCATTCAATACAAATTCCAGTTTTCTTCTTCTTCTTTTGAAGAAAAAAAAATCGATCTTTTCTGGCTAAAGACATGATTTGAAACTATAACAGAAGTCTCAGTTCATCATACCCAAAATAATGAGCGATCATCAGAACTTTTGTTTCTTGGAGTTTTGTTGCCTCTGCATCATCAAAAAAACCCTTTTTTCTGCTTCAAAATCCTGCTCTTTCTTTCCTGTCTTCTTGCTGCAGAACAAACCGATATAATGGACTCTTCAAAGTACACTGCCTTCTCATTTACAAGGATGCTTCACTGTAGGAATTCAGCTAAAACCTCAAAACTCAAAACGATCTATGCTGCTGAGAGGCATGGTGGAAACCAATTGGACGACTTTGGATCGTGAACCATTCTTCCAAGAAATGACTTTTGTCGAATCAGAGGCATTTGCCAAGTCTTCTCCAGAAACTTGTTACCTCCTTCTTCTCATCGGTCAGCTCAACGGGTTCTCTGAATCTGGCCTTTTCACTGAGCTCCTTAAACGCGTGTACAATATTCTGAAGCCTAGCAACAAACTCAATCAACGAGGAAGTATACGTAGACAGTGACAATGCACTGGCACTTTCATAAGTCCGCACTTCGCGTTCATTCAGAACGACATCACCGAGGATTGAAAGCCGCGAAGGCCACATTGTCTGCTGCCTTAAAGTGTCCTCCTCTGAGGAGCCCCATTGAGCCGACTGGTTTGGATACTGTGAATCCCAACCGCGTAATGTTTGAGCAGAGGTCATGTTGATGTTTGCTTCGCTGATGGAGTTTATGACCATTGGCTTCTGCTCATTATCCTTTAGTTCTTGTAATTGCTCTGGATCTTCATATTTACTGGGTCGTTTCCCACTTTCCCAACTCTCAGCATTGACAAGAAGGTAAGATTTCTGATCAATCAGCATCTGCAACTCCTCGGCCGCCTCATGCACTTCGTCGAGTATGTCGCCGGGGCTTAGTTTCTCCATCTTCTCTACTTTGTCTCCAAGCTGGCGCAACACTTTAGCACCTGCTGTCCCAACTCTCTGGATCTCATTCCTAAATACCCGCCTAAGTTCAGCTGAGGCCTGGAAAGCAAAGACACAATATTTAATCTCTTCAAACGATGTCCAAAACAAAAAGGAACTCTACAAGATGAAGAAATGGATGATAAAGATGTTCCCAGTTCTCATCAACTAACCAAACCAAACCACTTACTCTAAATCTGGGGGGTTCAAGTGAAAAAACAAGATGACATTGAAGAGATAACACGAGCTTCAAACGCTCGGCAAGATAACTATAAGTCTTTATACCTCTACATGTCAAGCAGTAAGACTCACCTGTATTTCTGAGAGTATAGAACCATGCATTGCCATGACCATGAATGCACAATGCCGTAGTGCACCACTCACTTTAATGTATTCACTCCAAGGATAGTTGAACATTTTGTAAGGGCCATGAGGTGGTTCCCATTGAGCAAAGCCCAGCTGCAAAAGGGAATATGTGAACGTGTTTTCGCGGTTGGTAACTTAAAATATACAGACATGGAACAAAATTAGGAAAAATGGAAGCCATACCAGAGACTCCTCTTTGCTGGAGGACTCTAAGGCGGCTCGGTATCCACTGTACATTGGATCATCGGAAGCCTGGAAGACGAGAATTTTTGAAGGTATCCTTTCGTACTGGACACATTCTAGATATCCATTGACACAGCCTAAAGAAAGGCTTGCAGGTACAACAATGCGCAGCTCGTTATCTCAAATGCACAAACTACAAAATTGCTACATATTTAAGAAGGAAAATTTTATAAAATAGAACTCTTGAGCAAGGCAAAAAAGTCTCGCACCTTCCAAAGAAGTAGCAACACTCCTGAAATTTTTAACCACCAACTTGTGCAAATCTTCGCCAGACCAAATCGGATAAACACATATGTTGATAACCAAACAAACACCGGCTCCAACTGCAATCAGCAGCAGTCGAGAAACCGCAGTTTGCACAAAGTGTGAAGTCCCAGAGACCAGCACAATGCAATAGGTCAAAAGGAATACCCGGAACCCGTATTCATATTGCTTCATTGCCGGGAATAATTTTAAATAGCTGGCGACAAAACCTGGACGACCATGACCAAGAGTTACAATACGAGTTACATCGTAATTCTACCAAAAAAACTATGTGTAAATAAAGTCAATATGAGTTAAGGAAAAATAAAAGAACAGACCTGCAATGAAGATGCTGATAACAATAACAACCTCTTGGAATCTCCCAGCCAAAACAGATAACTCAGCAATTCCCAGAGCCAATGCTCCAGCAGATAGTGTCCCCAGGGCACGATTAAAACCTTTGTTCAATGTAGCCCCTAAGAAGCACACAACAGGAGTGATTATGGGTGTTATAAAAATCCAAACTTTTTTGTTTGCTTTTGTCAAGGCAGCCCCTAAAGGTAGGCATATGAACTGAACCGACGATGCAGAAACAAAACCCCAACTTTTTTTTTGCTTTTGTTAAATGCAGCCCCTTAGAACGCAATATAATACAGAACTGATAATGGGGGAATCAAAATCAATACTTTTTATGCATTTGTTCAATCCAGCTCCTAAAAATGACATATAATAAGAGTACTGAAAATAATGGGGAAATCAAAATCCAAACTTTTATGCTTTTGTTGAATCCAGCTCATGAAAAGCACAAATCATATAGTAGTATTGATATTGGGGAAGTGAAAATCTTTTTTTCTGAATGCCTTCGTTCAATGCAGCCCCCAAACAAAAGAAATGGTAATAAGGGAATAAAAATCCAAACTTTGTGAAGCAGAGTTAGGGGAGTTTGAGCTTTTTCAGGATCCAAATAATAGAGTATTAACTAAAGAAAAACAAGAAAGTGTAAGAAGAATGAGAAGTACCTATGCTGAATTCAAAGACAACAACGACGGTGAGGATAGCCCAGATTGAGTATTGACCAATGTAATTGAGGGGTTCTTTGAAGAAGATGAGAACAGAAACAAGGGCAAGAGCCAGACCCATCTTAAGGGAAAAGATGATCTTTCTGGGATCAGACCGACCAATCTCATAGGCTTTAATCCCAACTTGTTTGACATAATTCCACAATTCAGAACATTTATCCTTGGCATATCGAAAAGGCCTCGCTGCTCTTCCTCCAGGCCCTTCAGGCCCTCCTCCTCCTCGTCCTCTTCCTGGAGGCCCTAATCCAAGCTCAGAATAATCTTTCCTGGACAACAATCTCTCTTTGCTTCTCTCCACAAAGCTGTGCTTCAGGGATCCAAAAGCGGCAGCCATAATAAACAAATGATTTGGTTTTATATATATTTATTTAAAAGAAATGATAAAAGAAAGCAGAAGCAGATATTCTTGGGGAAGGATAATATTATGAGCTTTATTGGGATTGGTTTTGGAAAGAAAGCAGAATCGTTGAAAGATCTGAAAATGGTGGTAGTATATGATACACATATGAAGCTCATCATCATCACCGTCAGCAATAAACAACAGCATAAAAGAGGGATTCAGTAAGGGGGAGATGCATTTAATTAAGCTTAGTATTTTCTTTTTTTTTTGGAAAAATTGATAAGACGGATACTGCACCTCACATTTTCTTGAATAATATATTAATATAAAAAGTGGTGGTGACCGCGGGACAAATAAGAGATCAGTTAAGGTGGCGCTTTAAAGCATTAATGTTGACTATTATGGTTCTTGATTATTGAAGGTACTCCATTTTTGTTATATTAATTAACATAGTTAAAATTGCTATTGTCTTAAAATGAAATTGACTATCCCATGATGCCTTAAAAGTCCAACTCCAAGTCACACATTCACAGAGTTGCCGAGAAATAGTGTTTCCATTTAATATTCGCTTGGCTGCTTTTATACACAGAAGCTTCGTTTTGATTGTGCACTAAAAGGGTCCCTTCTTGTCTGGAAATTTTAGTTTAGCATGACTTCCTACCAACGTTGTCTGAAAAGAATTGTCAACAGAATGAGTAATCTGCTGTAAAAACTGATGAAGAGTTTAAGAAGATCACTGAGTGCTTCCTCTCTAACAATAATCCAAGGTTTTGACCTTGGACAAATTTAAGAATTCTTGTCTAGGTTGTTAAAAAATTTCCCAAAAAACAAAGGGCCCGATACTTTGGATACACAGGATGTTGTCCCCCATTACGCCATTACTACTCTACTCCAAAATGCAAAATTCTCTCCCTCATAAAAAATAAGATAGATCATCAGGATGTTCCAAACCTCCATTGTAGCTCAAACTACAAACCGAAGCGCATTCATCTCCAACCAAATCATCATATGCAACTAGAACCAGCATTAATGCAAAATTTTGTTAATTATTGAAAACATGATAAAAAAACACAATGTCGAAAAGGATCTATTAATCTAAACAGTAATGCAGAAACCAGCAACATAAGCATTCTTCCCTCAACCCTTGGAAAGGATGCCGATAAACAGGGTACCTCTCATAATCCCTCAGATGAGATATTAAAGAAAATGTGATTTGGTTCAAATCATCGAAAAATAACAGGGAAATGCAAGCGAAAATTGGGGGAAGGAAATGGAAAGTAAAGGAAAAAGGAAGCATTTTTCCAAGTTCTTTTTTCTCTTCTTATTCTTCTTCTTTTGTCCTGGATTACAGGGCCGCATTCGGCATTTACAACCTTAACATC
Source organism: Knoxia roxburghii (assembly GCA_030378225.1). Classification (NCBI taxonomy): domain Eukaryota; kingdom Viridiplantae; phylum Streptophyta; class Magnoliopsida; order Gentianales; family Rubiaceae; genus Knoxia; species Knoxia roxburghii. Next base: position 3,283,052 of record CM059415.1, read on the forward strand.
AGCACAAAATCCACTTTCTCCATCTTCAACTTCTGGGTTCTGCTCGAACAACTCGCTTTCTTCAACATCAAGTATCTGAGCATTTCAAAATTATCATATTCAAAAAGGGTACCTTGCATACTGTGCCCTCCCTCCATTGTGCAAACTGAACTACATGCAAACAAACCAGAGTTGATCATGCAAATTCACAGACAGTCTAAGCTCAAAATTAAAGCTTTAAACCAATAAAATTGATAAATCATTAGATTTTACCTTATAGCGAAACGTATTCTCACAATCGGTGGCTTCTGTATTTTCCGGCGCCTGCGGCGGAATTAAAATAATGGCCGCTGCGGGCTGTGGCGGAGGAGTTCGGACCGGGAGTTCAGCCTGTTGGATTGGAGTGGGAACCTTCTATATATGGGCTAATCTTAGAGAGAAATGGACATCTTAGTAATGCCCAAAACTTTTGAGGCTTAGCCCAGAATATAGTCCAATATCAAATCTAATAATTATTTTATAAAATATATGACACATAGTATTAAATTTAAAGTAAAATTTGAGATTATTTCCCACAAATTGAAAGGTAGAAGGCAAGAAAATATTGTGTGTTGTCTTTTTTGTTCCACATTAATTGTTTTTCACATGTTGAGTAATATATAAATTCTCGCTATACAACAATTTAAAAGTTTAGTAATTAATTAATTAAGTAAAAAAAAGTTATGATAAAAAATATATTATTAAATAATTTATAACTGCTGTTCTTTTTTAATATTAATAGATCAAAAGTTGTCAGTTAATTAAAAAAAAAAGGAATAAATAGATATTTTTCATATTTTTAAAACCTCCAAAACATGTCCAGGTTAAAGCACATATTAATTACAGATAAGATTGGAATTTTTTCCCAACAAAAATGAAGATTACTTACTATTAATATATCCATCTATCTGTCTAATCTTCTCATGAAGCTGAATAATAAGTACTCACATTTTATTTTAAGGACTAAATCGGTTAGTTCAGAAACATTCAGGGGTAAATCTATCAATCTAATAAACTTTTAACTTCAAATACTAATTTATTTATTTATTGATCATTCCCCCACAGAGCCTTTACTTTGAACGCCAGAAACCCCACGGAATTCTCAACTCTCTCTCCGTCAACGTCACCGTCGAGACGGACTGACCGAACCACCACCGATTAGGTCGTCTTCTATCTCCCAGTCAACACGCTACTACATCAGCTTACTAGCACAAAAGTTTACCCCATAGCCTTCTACTCCAAGCTATTTCAGCCTTCAACTCAAAGGTACTCTCTTTTTTGTTTCTATTTTATTATTATTATTATTATTTTTTCTGTTCTTGAAAATTCATTTGCGTTTGCTGTACCTGTTGAAGTCAAATTATGTCATGTGATCCGATCAATTTTAGTTACGTGCATAATATTTTCAAACGTCGCCGGCGGTTGTTGATTGTAGGCAACAGTTTAGGTTGTTATTTGTCGTTGTTTGATTGTTTTTTTTTTTTTTTAATATAGATATCAGTTAGCGTAGATTACAGAGGAAATATGATTTTCATTGATTAAGTCAGTGTATTGGGAAGCGATTGAAGAAATAAGGAGCATTTTTAGTTTTATTGTATTGATTTGATATAACAAGATCAATAGTTTGTTTGTGTTTATTTATTTTATTCTTGTTCTCAGAATCCATAGCTTTCCTTTGGGATATTAGTGGCGGTGACTAGAGGTTTTTAAGAGAAAAAGAGGAAAAATGAGCGACAGCAATTTGATGGAGAAAGTCAATGCTCTCGGGGAGCGATTGAAGATCGGAGGCTCTGAAGTCGGTCAGAAAATCAGTGCTGGTATGAGCTCTATGAGTTTCAAGATGAAGGAATTTTTCCAAGGTCCCAACCAAGCTGATAAGGTGGTGGAGGAGGCCACTGCTGAAACCTTGGACGAGCCTGATTGGGCCTCCAATCTTGAAATTTGTGATATGATCAATCACGATAGGATCAACAGTGTTGATTTGATTAGGGCCATCAAGAAGCGAATTATGCTGAAGAGCCCCAGGGTTCAGTATTTGGCTCTTGTACTACTCGAAACTGTTGTTAAGAATTGCGACAAGGCATTTTCAGAGGTTGCTGCTGAAAGGGTCCTTGATGAGATGGTCAAATTGATTGATGATCCCCAGACTGTTGTTAACAACAGAAACAAAGCTCTCATTCTCATTGAATCATGGGGGGAATCATCTGGTGAACTCCGCTACTTACCTGTTTTTGAAGAGACTTATAAGGTATACTTATTCACTTTTGCTTCTTTGTTTTCTCATTTGTTCTTGATGGACCTCTTAGCCATAATAAAGCACTCTTTAATTCTGGTAACTTTTGCTGTCGGAGAAAGGGATTGTCTCATTAGTGCGAAGAACATATGATCCGAGAATGTGAATTTTACTGAGGTCCATTATCTGATTTATTTATTTATTTTTGTTGCTAAATTGTTAATTTTGTTTTTTCAGAGTTTGAGATCGAGAGGCATAAGGTTCCCTGGTCGAGATGATGAAAGTTTGGCTCCAATATTTACTCCTGCAAGATCAGTTTCACCTTCTGAAGTGAATGCTACTCTTGCACAACAAACTCATCATGAAATTCCTGTGCGAACCTTTTCAGCTGAACAAACAAAGGAAGCATTTGATGTTGCCAGGAACAGCATAGAGCTTCTTACCACTGTTTTATCTTCTTCTCCTCAGCAAGATGCTCTACAGGTATGTTATAATGGTTACTGGAGTAACTTTCTTCAATGTTATTGTTATTGATACCAAATATCATTCCGAAGTGGAGCTGAGTTTATGTTTGCTACTGATTAACATTAAAACTCATGGAAAATATTTGGCATCTTTTTCTATTGCCACTTCTTTGATCTCGACTCAATTATTGCATCTAGTAAAGAAAATGTTAAAGTTGAAATGGTTTTTCTAGGTTTGTTGTTTTAGCTGGTGGTTGTATTTTGGAAACATCAGTCGCATCAATCATCTTCAAAGAATTCCATTGAAAATTTAAGGAAAAAGATAATATTCTCCTCTTTTCCTGAGCATAGCTACTGTCCTGGATTTTGGGAAAAGAAACTAATGGCACTGCAGTGGTTTAGCAGCTGAGATATTATTTATATTCTCAATCTTTTATCTCCTGCACGGATTCTTTTTCGTCCAGTTAGTTGATGATATTGCAGTTAGGGGGTTCCTAATGTCGAATTTGATCAAACTGGGGTTATTTTCACAGGATGATTTAACCAGCACACTGGTACGTCAGTGTAGAGTGTCGCAGTTTACTGTACAATCAATCATTGAGACAGCTGGTGACAATGAAGCCCTTCTTTTTGAAGCACTGAACGTGAATGATGAGATCCAGAAAGTCCTCTCCAAGTATGAAGACATGAAGAAACCATTGGAGGTGCAGGCAGAGCCAGAACCTGCCATGATACCAGTTGCGGTGGAGCCTGATGATTCCCCTCGAGTAGGAAGAGAAGATGCTCTGATCAGAAAACCCGCAGGGTCCCGAAACACATCACACGGAGGAGGGAGCAGCAACAATGACGAAATGATGGATGATCTGGACGAGATGATATTTGGTAAGAAGGCAGGCGGCTCATCTGAGGGTTCAGGGCACGATGCAAAGAAGCAGCAAGGAGGGTCGAAGGATGATCTTATAAGCTTCTGAGTTACTAAGATGAAACACGAAAGAGGGCAAGAATTTGGTGGTTCCCTAGATTGATTGGAACAAGCATTTGACGGGGTGTGTTGATTGATAACTGGATATTGGATAAAGATTGGGAGGTATTTGAATGTGAATCAAGAAATCGCAGAGGGTTTCTATTTATTTTGCTGTATAAATTGTTTATGCACATTGGTAAACTGTGGTGAACAAATGGGAAACTTGGTTAGGAATGTTATTGATATAATGACATATGCTGGTTTATATATGTTTTTGTTACAAGTATGGTAAAAAGCTAAAATGAAAGGCTGGTCTGTATAAATCAGATTATTGCGTCAAAATTAAATCACAAGTGGAAGCCTGTGGTGCGCTGAACAGATTTTATTTATATCTTGCATTAGCGTTAAAAATTGCAGTTCTCCCGTTGTGAATTGAACATGGGCGGAAGGCAACCGTTCCACCACCCCAAGACCACCGGCCTCCCCAGATCTCTTACCGTCGTCTTAGCATTCTCTTCCCTTCTCCTCCTCGCCGTCTCCCTTCTCTACTTCACCTCCTCCTCCTCCTCCTCATATGATACTTCCTCCTTCCCGCTCCACCGCTCCTCTCAGCCACCGCCGGAGTACTCCTTCCTCGTCTCCCTCGACAAATTCCTTCAACTCAATTCCCCCGCTGCCGCCTTAAACGAACGCATACCGGTCGAATCCTCGACCACCAAACTGGACGATTCCATCTCCAAGATCGACACCCAAAGGCTCTACGAACAATCCCCCTCTTCTCCTCTTAGGGTTTATGTCTATCAAATGCCTTCCAAGTTCACCTATGATTTGCTTACTTTGTTCCTCCGTTCATACAGAGAAACTTCTAATCTTACCTCCAACGGCAGCCCCGTTCACCGCTTGATCGAGCAGCACTCAATTGACTACTGGCTGTGGGCGGATTTGATTGCTCCCCAGTCGGAGAGGCTCCTCAACAACCTCGTCGTCAGGGTTTCCAACCAGGAGGAAGCTGACCTTTTCTACATTCCCTTCTTCACAACCATTAGCTTCTTCTTGTTGGAGAAACAGCAGTGCAAAGCTCTATATAGGGTGTGAGTGCTTTTCTTTCTCCTTTTTTTTTTTTTTTTTTTTTCCTTTAAAAAAAATTTAATTTTCAATCTTCCAAACTATTATCATCCTTGAGTGCTGTCCCTAAATGAAAATGGTTGGATTTCTATGAGGGATAGAGTGAACAGAATTGATTGTGGAAAAATTCCTAATGAATGCTTGGGATCAAAAGAGCAATGGAAGCGATGAAGTGGATCAGAATTGTCGTGGAAATATTCCTAAAGAATGAATACTTTGAATTGAAAGAATTAAAGTTTTGCACCGGAAGAGTTACCTTTTTGAAAATGGGATAACAAGTAGGAACTGAGGGTGTCTGTAGCTACATATAAATAAAAATGCTATCCTTGATGCTATCGAGATATTTTCAATGTGAAATTATTTGGTTTTACTGATGCAAATCATATAGGAAGCTTTGGAGTGGGTGACTTCTCAACCAGCTTGGAAGCGGTCTGAGGGAAGGGATCACATTCTTCCTGTGCATCATCCATGGTCTTTTAAGACTGTCCGCAAGTTTATGAAAAATGCTATCTGGTTGCTGCCCGATATGGATTCTACAGGAAACTGGTTAGTGAACTCTATGCTCTCAGCTTTTGTATTCTCTATCTTGAATTCCAAGGAAGGGTGTAAACAGAAATACATTATCTGCATTCGCTCACCATGTCACTTAATTCCTTAGGTATAAGCCTGGGCAAGTTTATCTGGAAAAAGATCTCATACTTCCTTATGTGGCCAATGTTGATTTTTGTGATTCCAAATGCGTATCTGATACCGAGTCCATGAGGACCACATTGCTATTCTTTCGTGGAAGGCTCAAAAGAAATGCTGTAAGATTCTTTCACTCCTTGATTAGTGACAAAATAATAGAATTAAATGCTTGTATGTGAATTTAGGGTTAATTTATTCTTTTAGTCAGTTTGGCTTCCTTAGAATGTTTCTAAACTTGTGACTCTTGGATGTATATATTTGCTTATGAAACAAACTATAATTTAGTACATGACTACTACATATATGGTGATCAAGACCTAGGATCTGGTGCTATGATGGCTTGCTCAATGCCAATGATTGTAATCATGTTATTTCTTCTATGGAATGGTTACCTTTTTCATGCTTTTGAAAGTATGCCGCTATCAGTCATTTTTATAATGTTTTTCAGGGTGGAAAAATACGTTCTAAACTTGTGACAGAACTCAGTGGTGCTGATGGTGTAAATATAGAGGACGGAACAGCTGGGGAAGCTGGCAAAGCAGCAGCACAGAATGGCATGCGAAAGTAAATTGAACTGCATGGATAGAATGCTCTTGATTGTTTCAATCTGGTTGTTAATTGGTTGTAGCTTCATTTTTGGTCATCAGGTCTTTATTTTGCTTGAGTCCTGCTGGTGACACTCCATCATCTGCTAGATTGTTTGATGCAATTGTCAGTGGGTGCATTCCGGTTATTGTGAGTGATGAACTGGAACTTCCTTTTGAAGGAATACTTGACTACCGAAAGGTGCATATAATATTTGGATCCTTTGGCTTTGAGAATTTCTCTCTTCTGCAGTCCCTGGTCTAATAATGTGGACAGAAATAATAGGGGAGAGAGTATAAGAAGGAAGTCAGCTTGGGGATTGTAATCTGAAACTCACATAATATAATAATCTATAGATTCATTGCAAGTAAATGGAGTGGGCATGATAGTTTTGTTGCGACTGCATCATTCCTTTTTCCAGTCTATAACTTGCCGAAAATAATGTACCTTTCAGCTGCTGTTAGGCATTCGTATGTGTTGGAGAGACAAACTATGACAAAGGAACCTAAATTAAAAAGGGAGACTAGACTGGAAAGAGGGTTGATGATAGGACTGCTGAAAGTATAGACTGATTAACTGATAGTCTTTTCTTTTCAGATTGCCTTGTTTGTTTCTTCAAGTGATGCATTGCAACCAGGATGGCTTATAAGTTTCTTGAAAAGTATAAATCGCTCTCAAATTCATCAATTGCAAATGAACTTAGCTAAGGTTTGTGAATCTTCTGGATTTTCAATCATGCAAGATCATTTGATATTCTTTTGAATTCCTTTTCTTTTGTAAAGTTCCATGCATTGTCATTAATTTCTCTCTGCTAATACTTTTCACTCTTTTTATGTTTTACCTTTCTGCATTTTCTCCCCTATGCTAATTTACATGTTGAAACTCTTAAAGGTCCAAGTTTGATGTAACTTTCTCCTATGATTGCAGTACTCGCGGCACTTTTTATATTCCCATCCAGCTCAACCACTGGGTCCGGAAGATTTGGCGTGGAGAATGGTGGGTTTCTCCATTCTTCCCGAAAATGATCCACATTAGTTCATTTAATTGATTTTGAGAACTGCTGTGGAGGAATTGTTGATCTTTGGCATTGCATTCATTAGTATGCCCCCTGTGTTTGTTTTTTTTTTTTTTTTTTTTTTTTTTTGGGGGGGGGGATTTTTATCACTGATGAATTTCCTCCAGTTGTAGTGTGGATGGTATTTTTTTTCCTTTCGTTTTCAGGTGTCTGAAAGTCGACTTATCCTATGACTTGGTCTCGGTTTCTTTTGCATCCTAGGAGAAGTAAGAAAATGAAAAAGTAATGATAAGAACAAAGAAGCTTGCGATGAATCTCTTAACCAGAGTTGCTGTCCTGACTACCTGGTATAGGTGTAGGATAGCACATGTTCCTGTTTCGAGGAGGGAGGTTGGGTGAACTCTGTGGGAGATCTCTTACATGGTAGACTGGCATATAATCACCGTGTTTTACTAATATATGGTTATTGTTTTGTGTGAAACAGATTGCTGGCAAGTTAGTGAATATCAAGCTTCATATCAGGAGATCACAGCGCGTAGTGAAAGAATCAAGAAGTATCTGTTCTTGTGAATGCAGGCGTCCAAATACTACAGTTTCTGGTTCCTCATCTTGAAAATTTGGAGGAAGAAATCACACACGTCATCTGTTCGCTTATTTCCACCATCAAGATTGTTTCATCGACGTCAAAAGTTGGAGTACGATCTCATCATTTTCTGGTGTATGGATTGGATGCGGACAAATGGGTGCATGCACGAATTTGATCTCCACTTAGACAGCAATTTTCCTTGTAGCATGTGCAGATTGAAGGGAGGAATGGAAATTTGTAAACTTTTTCTTTTTCATGTGAAGAATAGTTGTATTATCTGAGCGATGGAGATCATCAGGGTTGTCTTGTTTTAACTTTGAACAGTAGTGTACGTATAATGAATGAAAGAGTTAAGCGTTTGATCAGTAGACAATACTTGGTGGTACCAGAAATGGGTCATTCTTCATTTTAGAAGAGACAAATTCTGCTTCCAAGTGGCTATAATGATGATGATGATTTCTTGTTGGCACCAGAAATGGGTTTTTAGAATTTTCTTTTTGGACAAATAATTGAGAGTGGAGATAGAACACCGACTGAGACTCGGAAGAAATCATTTGTTTCAATGGCTAGTTTTGAAAGAGACTTATTCAGGCACCGACTTGTGCTGTTTTACGGTAATTTATGAGTTGTTATCACGTGCGTATCTGCATTATCATATTCATTCCCTATTATTGTTTTGCAAACAATAGGAAACACCCATGCGATAGCTGGACAAACATGGTCCATGATGAGGACGATGGTGCTTAACATCTTTCAGATTCAGATCTACTGCTATATAAAAAGTCTTTGGAGCTCCTCCAGGTCAGGTTGTATTGTACTCTAGTTACTAAATGATGTTACTACCTGCTTTGTTTGGTTCTTGTTCTTGACTGAGGCTACTTTCATCCATTAGCCACTGAAAATCATTTGGAGTTGGTGGAAGTTCTCAACTTCCCTTGCTAGAGACAGAAAATTCAGTTTGAGCTCTGCTGACTATGTAGTCTGCAGTCAACCTGCTTCTTCTGCAAGTAAACTCCTCAAACTTCTCTGAACTCGGAAACTGATATAGTTTGCTACATGCTGCATTCATCCGGCCATTGATATATATCTGCGGGAATCACTCTTTTGTTTGTGTTTGGGGAAATGGCATACATATCGTCAGTTCAGTTGAGCAGGCAAAAATCAAATCTATCTACTTCTTGGGAAGATATGTCTGAGTCCCAGAATGGCAAGCCGACTCTTCCTTCTCCTCAGATGAGATTATCCTCGCTGAAGTCTACTTCCTCCAGGCGTTATAGCAAACTTTCCTCATTGAAGGAGGAGGAGGATCTTGATAGTGATGAGGATTCCTCCTTCTCTTACAGGGATGATGATGAGGTGGAAGAAGTGACTGATTCTGAAAGAGGAAAGCTTCGGCGAATGCCTGGTGCAAGAGGTTCCCCATGTTCTGTTCCTGGATGTGATGCAAACGTGCTGATTGACGAGACAGGGAACGATATCCTCCCATGTGAATGTGAATTCAAGATGTGCAGGGAATGTTATGTCGATGCTCTCAGAACAGGAGATAGGATTTGCCCCGGGTGTAAGGAGGAATATCAAACTGCTACTACTTTTGATAATGGCGGGCCAGGTCCAGGGCCACAGCCATTGCCACTTCCACCACCACCTCCTTCTGATGCTTCTTCTGCAACATTGAGGATGGAGAAAAGACTTTCACTAATGAAATCCACGAAATCAATGCTCTGGATAAGCCAGACGATGGCTGGAGATTTTGATCAAACCAGATGGCTCTTTGAAACCAAGGGCACCTACGGTTATGGCAATGCTATATGGTCAAAGGAAGGAGGATTTGTGGATGGGAATGGTAATGAGGCTATTCAACCTGCTGCTCTGATGCACAAACCATGGAAACCACTTACTCGTAAACTTAAGATTCCTGCTGCTGTTCTGAGCCCATACAGGTATACCCTTCTGTTTCTCAATGCCATTCTCATTCTTCCTAACATTTTATTGCCTGGCAGAGTAACTTGAAGATTTGTTTCAAACATTTATTGCTCCATGTGTTTTTACAGGCTACTAATTCTTGTCCGGATGATTGTTCTTGGGTTTTTCTTGACATGGAGAGTAAATCATCCCAACCACGATGCAATCTGGTTATGGGGAATGTCAGTGGTTTGTGAAATATGGTTTGCATTCTCTTGGATTCTAGACCAATTGCCAAAGCTCTGCCCTGTAAATCGTGCAACTGATCTCGTTGTTCTGAAAGAAAAGTTTGAAACGCCGTCAGGGAAATCAGATCTTCCTGGAATAGACGTCTTTGTCTCCACAGCAGATCCTGAGAAAGAACCGCCTCTAGTCACTGCAAACACTATATTGTCCATTCTAGCTGTGGATTACCCCGTTGAAAAGTTGGCTTGTTATGTCTCTGATGATGGTGGGGCTCTTTTGACCTTTGAGGCAATGGCGGAGGCTGCAAGCTTTGCTAAATTTTGGGTACCATTTTGTCGAAAACATGACATTGAACCTAGGAACCCAGAATCCTATTTCAATCAGAAGAAAGATCCTTACAAGAACAAGGTTCGCCCAGGCTTTGTTAAAGATCGCAGGCGCGTAAAGCGCGAGTATGATGAATTCAAGGTCAGGATCAATAGTCTGCCCGAGTCTATTCGCCGTAGGTCTGATGCTTGTAATGCCAAGGAGGAAATGAATGTACAGAAGAATTTGATTGATGAACTTGCAGAGCAGAGCAAGATCCCTAAAGCTACATGGATGGCAGACAAATCCCATTGGCCAGGAACTTGGTTGGATTCTGCTCCTGAGCACTCCAGGGGTGATCATGCTGGAATCATTCAGGTATCTTCTCCTGAACTAAAATCTATTGATGTTTCTTTCCACATTTTATAATGTTTCCTGAGATGTTTTGATGCTCAGGTGATGCTGAAACCCCCAAGTGATGAACCACTACAAGGTGGTAATGATGCTGCTGATGGGATCATTGATCTATCTAATATAGATATCCGGCTCCCCATGCTTGTCTACGTTTCGAGAGAGAAGCGTCCTGGATATGATCACAACAAGAAAGCCGGGGCGATGAACGCCTTGGTTCGAGCCTCTGCGATCATGTCTAATGGCCCCTTCATTCTCAACCTCGACTGTGATCACTATATCTATAACTCACAGGCTTTGAGAGAAGGAATGTGTTTCATGATGGATAGAGGCGGCGATAGAATTTGTTATGTCCAGTTTCCTCAAAGGTTTGAAGGCATTGATCCATCTGATCGCTATGCCAATCATAATACTGTGTTCTTTGATGGCAACATGAGAGCGCTTGATGGAGTTCAGGGTCCTGTTTATGTGGGAACTGGATGCCTCTTTCGACGCATTGCCCTTTACGGCTTTGATCCGCCGCGGTACAAAGAAGATCATCATGGTGATTGCTTTGGGAGGTGGAGGAAGAGACATTCTACTAGTATTAGTAATGTGTCAAAGAATAGGGATGATTATACCCCAGAAGAAGAGAACCAGGCCTTGAGATTTGTTGCTGATTATTTTGATGGTGAAGAAATGAACCTTTCAGTCTCATTAACTCCTGGCAAGTTTGGCAACTCGAGCTTTCTTGTTGGATCGATCCCAGTAGCTGAATATCAAGGCCGTCCGTTAGCAGATCATCCATCTGTGAAGAATGGAAGGCCACCTGGTGCTCTCACCATTCCTAGAGAGCTTCTTGATGCATCAAGTGTTGCAGAGGCAATCAGTGTCATCTCTTGCTGGTACGAGGACAAGACCGAATGGGGATCGCGCGTAGGATGGATTTATGGTTCTGTTACTGAAGATGTCGTGACGGGGTACAGGATGCACAACAGGGGATGGAAATCTGTGTATTGCGTGACGAAGCGTGACGCCTTTCGTGGAACTGCTCCTATCAATCTTACAGATAGGCTTCATCAGGTTCTTCGTTGGGCTACAGGTTCAGTTGAGATTTTCTTTTCCAGGAACAATGCCTTTCTGGCAAGCTCAAGGATGAAGTTTCTGCAGAGGATTGCATACCTGAACGTTGGAATTTATCCATTTACTTCCATTTTCCTCATTATCTACTGCTTCCTTCCTGCTTTGTCTCTCTTCTCTGGCCAGTTCATTGTTCAAACCCTGAATGTCACCTTCCTCATCTACCTCCTTATCATCACCATAACTCTCTCCATGCTGGCTGTTCTTGAGGTAAAATGGTCTGGTATTGAGCTTCAGGAATGGTGGAGGAATGAGCAGTTTTGGTTGATTGGAGGTACCAGTGCTCATCTGGCTGCTGTTCTTCAGGGACTGCTTAAAGTCATTGCTGGCATTGAAATCTCCTTCACCTTAACTTCAAAATCTTCCGGGGGCGACGATGAAGACGACGAGTTCACTGATCTCTACATTGTCAAGTGGACTTCTCTCATGATTCCACCTATTACCATAATGCTGGTTAACTTGATTGCCATTGCTGTAGGCATCAGCAGAACAATTTACAGTGTGATTCCACAATGGAGTCGCCTACTTGGTGGGGTTTTCTTCAGTTTCTGGGTTCTGGCACATCTTTATCCTTTTGCCAAGGGTTTGATGGGCAGAAGGGGCAGGACACCTACCATTGTTTATGTTTGGTCTGGACTTATAGCCATTACCATATCCCTTCTCTGGGTCGCCATAAATCCCCCAGATTCCACTAACCAGATTGGAGGCTCATTTCAGCTTCCTTGAGATGATTGTCAAAGTTAGGAATCTCCATGTTAATTTTCAGCTCATGGTTGGTTCTACTATACAACTGAACATTTTGTACATCCAAGATAATCCCATTCAAAGTTCAAACTATCTTACGTTTCCAGTTGTTCTTGGCTTCCCATTTGTCTTCCCAGATTAGAAAAATGGTAATTTTCTTGAATGTTGGCTGAAGTAAAACAAAGCCCACCTCTTTAGTTCATATCTGTTCTTCTTCTGTCATCTTTTTAGAATGAAAATGACAAATTTCTGACTCAAAACATTCTATTATATGTACATTGCAGAATGGCAGTGGGGATTTCTGTTACAGCACCTCTTTCTGAGTAAGCCTCTTTGCATTTTCAGTCTCCAAATTGTCATATTTTTATAAGAATCATGTTCTTGAATAAGTTACTGCCAAATTTTAGCAGCAGGAGAATATTTCAGTCTCTGAAATGACTATTCATGGATGGAACTAAACAGTTTTGTCTTTTATAAGAATCACCACCAAGCTAATAAAGATGATCCCATTAGAGGGATGATTATTCATGCAAGAAGAATGATCTTTAGTTACTTACTCTATTAGTTTTAGTTTACTGGTTGTTGAGACAGCAAGAATGCATGTCCAAGCTAACTCCCTATTCTGCAGCCGCGAAGTCAGGGCTTATTCACTGATCTTCTTCTTTCCATCAAATTTAATAGAAATTATTCGCACCAATTTCAACTAGATTGTCAGATACCAATACTCACATACGATCTTCATGATGAACTCATCTGTTCTTCTTCTTGCAGCGGCTGCAGCAGTAGTCGTCGTCGTCTTCGCCTCATTCACATCCATGGCAGCTGCTGCTGATGGTGGCGGCAATATCAACACTAGTATCCCTTCCATAAACCAAGACATGGTGGTTGCAGAAGAAGAGATGCAAAGAGCAAACTACTTTGCGTTTGTCATGCTCATCAACCTGGCTCCTCCGGATCTGTTTCCGGGCAATGTTACTTTCTTGATGCCTAATGACAGGACGCTTGCCAAGAACTCAATGCCCCAGGAGTCCGTAGCGGATTTCTTGCTCCGGCATTCGATTCCGGCCCCTTTGCTCATGGAAACTTTTGAACGAATCCCTACAGGTTCCATTCTGCCAACCTCAAAACCTGATCTGGTTCTTGGAATCAACAACAGGGGAAGACACAGCTTCTTTCTCAGCAACGTCAGGATCATCAGCCCCAACATCTGCACTCTCGGATCTTCGATTAGGTGTCATGGCATTGATGGCATAATCCAAGGTGAGGTCCTAAGCACAACACCATCTACACCTCCTGCTGCTGATCAGTGCCATTACAATACAACTAGTCCACCCTCCGGCTCAGCAGCCGCCCCACCCCCAACCGAAACACCAGGCAACAACAACAACAACAACAACGACAACAACGATACTATTCCTAGTAGTAGTAGTTCCACAGCCGCCCCTCCAACAGCTGCAAATCGGCCGAAAAAGTCCACAGCAGCTGCTGCTTCTGTAGGGATGTTTTCTTTTGTAGCTTCTGAACTCGTGATCTTAGGTCTTACATTGTTATCTCTAAGCCTGTGTGTGTAAGTCTTACATCAAACATGAAGAATCCTTTATTTGATACAATTCCAGTCTTTTGTTGTTGTTTTGTTGATTCTTTTTTCCAGTATTTATTCATTACTAATTACATGTACCAAGTAGAAACTTGCATGAAGGATTGAATAAACATACAAAATCAGAAAGAAGGCTGATTGGTATAATTTTATTTCAATCTGAAATTAAGACTTGAGCATACACAAATTAACATCAGTTTGGAATGAAATCGCAAATAGATATTAAGGGTTGCAGCAGCAAAGAAGCTCGCCACTAACATTAATACATTGGCCGCCATTAAACTTTCTGGCAATGCAATCTCCCAGGCAATCATCATTTCCATAGTTTGCCGTACATACTGCTAAGCAGAACGGATCCACTGCTGTATCAGGGATGTATGATGATGACGACGACTTGGCGGCCATGACAACTGCAACTATGTTGAAAGCAAGAAATATGATCACCAAACATTTAGCTGGCATTCCCATCATCATCATCATCATCCTTTATTTTTTCACAAGATTTATTTCTTCTCCAGTTGTTGTTCATATGATTTTGATACTAGAATATATATATAATGAGGAGCATTTGTGGATTTTCTTAAGGAAATTACATGATTGTCAATTAAAATATATGGATGTATGGTAGACAATGGGAATGAGGCAATCGTAAAATGATTCTGATTACTACGTTTCTAAACATATCAAAACCAATCAGATTTCTTTAATGATTAACACAAATCAACGGTAATCAGAACGTTCTAAATAAGTCAAAGATAATCAAATTCTTTTAATAATTATTAAGTTATTAAATTATGATTACCTTCAAACAAGTAAATGATTACTAATTAATTAAAGATATTTATTCAAAAACAAGAGTGAGAGAATTTTCTTCAAATTTCATGCAGAAATATCTATCAATTAAAGCTTCATCTTCATGTATAACCATTTTATTGTACAATATCTTTTTTAGGTTAGGTTAAGTGGGATGCATACTATCCTTTTAGGGACAGACAATAAATTCATAACGAATATTTTCTTCAACCCATGTCTATCTTTGTTTAGATGTATATACTTTTAATCATTCTTTTCTATCTACGTCTACTTCTTTCCACATATATTTTTTTTATCTTTTTCTATCCAATCAAGTCTATCTTCTCTTACACATTTTTGGTTATCTTTTTCTACATTATTCTTCTTTTCAGACTTATTACTGCTCCAATTTCTACTCATATTTTAAATAATACAACCTATATAATTTTTTTTTCATAAAATCTTGTCGGGTGCACATGGTAGAAGAAAAATTTTGAGAGCATACTAAAATTAAAAAATAGTACAAAAATGAATTATGGTGAATTTATAGTACAATTATATAATTTATGGACTCACTGAGAAAAAAAAAAAAAGAAGGAAAAATCAAACAAAGCTAGGCTGTGAAGCCCAAATGTCATCCGATCCATTGGAATTCTAATTTGAATCCAGTGGACCTTTTTTTTTTTATAAACCCATGAGTAATGATTGCAGCCCAAACCCATCATTGATAGAAATATGTGCTGACTGCCTCCAAAAAGAAAAGGAAAAAGAAAAATTATACCCAAAAACCCTACAAAAACCCTGAAGAACTGAAACTTCTTCTCCAATCAAACCCCAATTGAAATTGGGGTAGCTGCCTTCGATTCCCTTTCTTGTTAGTTAAGCAAGTCAACATCAATTATTTTCAATAGTTAAAGGGTGCCTAACCCAGAAAATTCAAGGGCAAAAAAAAAAAAAGGGGCACAAATGGTGAATAATTATGCTGCTGGGCTAGTGGCAGCCATTGCCGCTGCAACTTTTGGCATAGAAAGAGCTTCCTGCGACGGCGGCCCGTTCAAATTTTCTCCTTTTTCCCCTAATAATAATGCTAGCTCAACTGATGCTGCTCCTCCTCCTCCGTCGCATGCTTCTGCCGCAGAATCTGCCTCTAAGCCGCCGGTGAATCAGCCATCTGCTCCTGAGGAGCCCGCCAAAAAGGCTCGCAATGATTACCCGAGAACTACTGCCGCTGGATTTGATCCTGAGGCTTTGGAGAGAGGTCGGAAGGCTTTGGAGGACATTAGTCGTTCTCCAGACCCAAACAAGGTTCTCACTGTTCTGTTTTTTACACAATTTAGTTTCCAGATTGCGTTTTAGCTACGTTGTCATAGATTTTTCGTTTTAGGAGGGAGATATGGTGCTGGATTGGTTTTCTTACCCTAAAAATTCATATTTTTAGCTGGTGCCCAACTGCTTTTGTTTGTGGATGCCGGTTCTCATTTTATTGGTACGGGCAGACTACTTAATCGTGGAATGGATGTAATGGTTTTTTCAGATATTCAAAATAATATTGAAGCAAGAAGACACAAAGCAGACTGAGTTAGCTGCCAAATCAGCAGAGTTTAAGGCATTGCAATCGCAAGCAGAAACTGTAATATTTTGCTTTTTCATTGTCTATTGAGTTATGAAAAATCTGTGCCCTAGGTGGGATTTGTTGTTGTTTTGTAATGCGTTGAAGAGAGTGTGAAGCAAAAAAAATTGACTTTCTAGTCTTGCAGGAGAGACAAAGGGTAGTGTATGAGGAACAGAAAAAATTAGCCCAGCAGCAAGCACAGATAAAGTCTCAGATGGCTCGGTATGAGGATGAATTGGCGAGGAAACGGATGCAGGTATGTGAACACTTCATACTTACTTTGCAATAGGTTTGTGTGATGGTGGGTTTAAGAACTTACCCTGATGCCTGCAGGCTGAAAATGATCAACAAAGGGCTAGAAATCAAGAGTTAGTAAAATTACAAGAGGAATCATCTATGAGACAAGAAGCAGCTAGACGAGCAACTGAAGAACAGATTCAAGCACAGCGTAGGCAAACAGAGCGGGAGAAGGCCGAGATTGAACGGGAGACGATCAGGGTGAGGTCTATGGCAGAAGCTGAAGGAAGAGCTCATGAAGCAAAACTTGCAGAAGACGTTAACAGACGCATGTTGGTGGAACGGGCAAATGCAGAAAGAGAAAAATGGGTGGCTGCCATTAATACCACTTTTGATCATATTGGAGGTTTGTTTTTACTGGATTCACCTTCTGTGGACATTTTCTAACTGTGATTGCAGCTCAAAGGAGAAAAGTTTTGCAGATGCTTTTGCTTGTGCATCTGTTATATATTTATGGCATCGGTTTCTTAGTTTCTTTTCCTATGATAGTTGAGAACTCAAGATATTTGCTTCCCAATTTCTCAGACATAGTTGTTCCATTGTAATGTGGTCAGTTGTTTATTTTAGTTTTAGTTTGTTATACGGAGAAGTCTAAAATAACGAGGGGCTTGTTGAGTGAGACATTTTATAGTTTATAAGGAGAGTGACTTTTGTAGAGTAAAATAGTAAAGTGAAGGATTTGTCCTTTTTTGAGAAATTTTTGAGTTAGCACTCTATCCGTGTAGAGTAACTTCATTTTGGGCAACAATATTATGCTTCCAAAGGATTCTTTCTTGACTGGTGGTACCTTCTGTTCTCATGTAGGGGGTTTAAGGGCCATATTAACAGATCAGAATAAACTGGTTGTGGCTGTTGGCGGTGTAACAGCCCTTGCTGCAGGGATATACACGACAAGGTATTGAATTCGCATTGCTAAAGAGAGTGGTTGTCAGTGTTGAACATCTATATTCATGGCTTTGTAGAAACGCATGGTACCGGCTTGCAGTTTTTCTCTTTTATGCAGCAATTGGCCATGAATATGCACATGTAGGGGCCTCTTTTGTAGAAACGCATGGTACCTGTAATGCACATTTAACATTGAAAATATGCACACAGAAATGTTAACCCTGGGTTTCTTTCTTTTCCGTTGCTAATATGGCTTGTTACGGCCTGCACAGATGTAGGGGCCCCTGAGACAGGATAAATGTTTTTCGTGCTTAACTTTCTTGGTCGTGTTATTACCGGTGATGGTACAATTGTGGATTTCTGCAAATATTTGATGACAATAGCTGTGAATAGGTACCCTTTTGACTCTCATCCTTTGTCCCTCTGATGGTTCAATTGGATCGTTGTCTTTGAATTGCAGAGAAGGGGCAAGAGTAATTTGGAGTTATGTCGACAGAATATTAGGGCAACCATCATTGATAAGAGAATCTTCCAGGGGAAAGTATCCTTGGTCAGGCGTGCTTTCACGTTCTATGAGCTTTCTTTCTCGTGGTGCTGATAAAATCCCTGTGAATCAAAATGGGAATGGGTTTGGTGATGTTATTTTGAACCCTAATCTTCAAAAACGAATTCACCAGTTAGCAAGTGCAACTGCAAATACCAAATCGCATCAAGCACCCTTCCGGAATATGCTATTTTATGGCCCTCCAGGAACAGGGAAGACGATGGCTGCCAGAGAGCTCGCTCGCAAATCTGTATGGGACCTTAGTCTTTTCCTTACTTGTGCCATTTTTCACCCAGCTACATTTCTAAATGAGGACACCCTATGCTCCTAAAAATGTTTTCTCAACTAGCTTTTGACAACTGCTCATTTTATGATACCGTGTGTTTGCTTTTGACTATTGAATGGATTCTTTTTATTATTATTATTATTATTTATTTTTCTGTTTGAAAAACATATAAATTTCTGAAAAGTTATGTGTCTTCATTGTTTACCCTAGTTTCCTGTTAAAGGAAACTGTTGAAAGTTAATTGCTTTAAAGGAAAAACATATAGTTACTTTAGTTGGAACACTGACTCATTTGTTCTGATATAACTGTTGAAAATTTTTTGGTATGCATTAGGGACTCGACTATGCATTGATGACAGGAGGAGATGTTGCGCCACTGGGCTCACAAGCTGTTACAAAAATACATCAATTGTTTGATTGGTCCAAGAAGTCGAAGAAGGGTCTACTGCTTTTTATTGATGAAGCAGATGCTTTTCTATGCGAGTAAGTAAATTTGGGTTCTGAGTGGCGTTCCTTCAAAGTTTTTACAATTGTAGGTATCAACTTCCTAAGTAGCTCTGATAATGTCTACCATCTGGAAGAAGTTTCAGTGATAGCTGCGGTTATCTTCGTTCCTTAAGCATGACAAGTTATTTATTTGTTTCGGTGTGTTGTGAGATTCTTTGATGGGAAGGAAATGGATGAAGAAGTGTTTGATGAATACGAGAACGTATGAAACAGGGTGGATTTCGCCAAATGTGACTAGCACAATATTGAATCATTGTGGAAATTTTTGTGCCTAGATTTCTGCTTGTTTATAGGCAGTAGTAAAGCTGAAGTTAAAGCTTTTGTTGTATTCTCCAGGCGGAACAAGACATACATGAGCGAAGCACAGAGGAGTGCTCTCAATGCGCTGCTGTTTCGCACGGGTGACCAGTCCAAAGACATAGTTCTTGCGTTGGCAACTAACCGTCCAGGCGATCTTGATTCTGCCGTGGCTGACCGCATTGATGAAGTCCTAGAATTTCCTTTACCTGGTGAAGATGAACGCTTCAAGATGCTCAAACTTTATCTGGACAAGTATATAGCTCGGGCTGGAGAGCGGAAACCGGGCTTGTTCTCCCAGTTCTTCCGCAAGCAACAACAGAAGATAGAAATCAAGGGTTTAGGGGACGAAATCTTGAGGGAAGCTGCTGCAAAGACAGAGGGGTTCTCTGGAAGAGAGATTGCAAAGTTGATGGCGAGCGTTCAAGCTGCCGTTTATGGCAGCGAGAACTGCGTGTTGGATCCGAATCTATTTCGAGAAGTTGTGGATTATAAGGTTGCTGAGCATCAGCAGCGGAGGAAGCTAGCTTCTGATGGTAGCCAGATTGCTTAGGTGAAGAGCACTATTTTTTTGACGGGAAAAATCATTCTGTGCCCAAGTTTTGCTTTTGGGCTAATTTATACAAATCTATTTTCCTCGACAATGCACTGATTTTGTCTGTCTTAGAATTAGTTTTTTAGTCCATTTTATTCAAATGATGAATCTTTCTTAGTCACTTCTAATCTTGCAATGTAACATTTCCAGATGGTAAGTAAACATATGAAGAAAAACATGAGATTCTTGAAAAATAACTGAAATTCTTTTCATTATGTCAATGGTTTTGGAGTTTTGGTTCCATTTCTACTTCCTCACAAACTTTTAAGAGAATAAAACAATGCTGAGCCCCAATTTGCTGCTATTGATTTTATTGTTTAAACCAAGTTGAAGAAAACGCATACAGATCAAACGTTAAGTTGAATACGCCCGGAAGCCCTCATACGCAGCAACCTTAACCGCGCCAACACTAAACATTACAGCATAGACATGGAGGTCCTTGTACCATTGCAGAAACAGGAGCTACTACCATCTGCAGTTAGTGATGATGATGATGGCCGTGATCCTGAACATAACGTAAACCGCAATACTTGCATATGGCTGGAGCATCCAGATCAAGGCATATGAATTCTATGGGATGTCCAAGCGCAGGATCATCGTCTGCATTTGTGAGAAACATCTGATTATAAAATACTGAGTTTCTTGGAGTAGAAAAACTGTTGTTGGGTGATCAAACAGTCCAGTTCATCAATAAATGACAATTTGACAAAAAAGAACCAACTGAAGGAAATAGAAGCAAACTGACCTCCTTCACAAGCAACAATCCTGCCTTCAACCTTAATAGGTGGAACTTCGTTGATCAGCTGCATGGGAGACTTCTTACTGGTATCCTGGACCAGGATCAACACGTAAAGGGAAAGTAATTGGGAGTTAGTAAGGAAACAGCATGGGAGAAATTTCAAATCAAACATGCTAGCACAATCAACAACTGAGGTTAATGACAACAGGGCCAGACCCAAATCGGCCACACAACAATGCTATTTCCTCAATTGCATGCGGCCCCACCAGAAGACAGTTGAAAATCAAAGTTTTCACCCTCTCTGGCAATCATAAGCAGAACCCACAAGTTTGAGCCGACTAAGATCCATAAAATTACAAGAAAACAGGCCTAACAGTCAGACATTTAAGTCAAAGGAGGTAGCAAGACTTCTGAATTATATAGGTACCATGATAAGTTCTTCCTCTGATTTCATGATTGACAAAATAATGCGAAAATTGATGTCAGAACCTCCACAAGTTTTCATCTTCCATCTCCACCATCGCTAATTAACTTAATGTAACCACCCCCACCCCTCTCTCTCTCTCTTATTCACTCATTTGCTTAATTACTCTTTACCTCTTCATTGCAGAGTCCAAATTGAAGTACATCAGGAAAGTGTATGCCAAAGAAATACAAATATCATGGGCATAGATACTCTCCATCAGACCTCAAATACTGACAAAAAAAATGAATGAGTCAAAGGATAATTCTTGCATTATGTAAGGGAATATTAAGAAAGAATCCAACACGAAAGAAATTAAGAAAGAATCCCTAAGTCTCCTCCACTAACAATTGAACAATAATGGTGATGAAGAAAAGATAGGAGCTAAATGATTTTCCAAATGCCCAAGCCAGAAGACATTCAATAATCCATACTCATTTTCTAGACTTGTTCCCTGGCTAACTTGACCACCTGAGCAGATTAGCTAGAACACAATCCTATGTCAGCTAAATGAGCTAGAATTTGGGATCATTTTGAGTAAGAAAAAGAAAACTAATTGCTCGCTAATGTCCGGAAAAGAAACCTAAGCGACTATGATACAAATGGAACATTTAGACTTCGCAATACGAGAATTACGAATCCAAGGCAGGTTCAGATGCATAAATCGATGCAAAAATAAATAAATAAATAAAATAGGGTTGTGGATTGATTGATGGAAGAGTACCTGCATCCACTTGTCCGTGTGAGAGGTAAAGATCTCCGTCTTCACCACACCTTGTCCGGCTAGACTGCTAGTTGTTAATGTTCTTTTAGCTTGAGCAGCAACAGCAGCGAGGGAAGAGGAGGGTGATGATGGAGCAAGGTTTCTCCAGAGACCGGTGGCCATGGCGAAGGCAGCTCCTTTCCTGATTCCGGCCATCTCTTCTTCTTCTTTGCCCTAGTCCCAAAATCAATTTGGGAGTTTGTAGCTCTAGTGCTATTTTAAATTGAGATTAATTCTACTAACTTTTCCTTGGAATATTACCCTTTCTATTTAAGAAATAACTACTGCAAATTATTACTCTACTTTTGTTTGTTTTTTTTTTTTAAGTTCTTAAAATGACTTGGTTTTATTTTTATTGCCCACTCTTTTTACATATTATTTTTCATATAAATACAATTGTTTGTATTAAATAAATAATGAATTTTTATTTGACATATAATATTTGCTCAATTACTCTTCATATTTTTTAACAAAATTTTTTTTTACCTCCTTACCATTATTAACTAGCTTAAAATGAGAAAAGTATATAAAAAATTAAAGTGAATTACATTTGTCTTTATTATGATTCGATAAAATTATTATTATTATTTTGATAATTACATATTTATATTTAAACAAAAAATATCAAAAAAATAATAAAAAAGAGAAAAAATTTAATGATTTTTTGTCAAAATAAAATTATAAAATACTATTTATTTTACTTTTAAACATAATAATAACGTTTACATTAATTGTTATTTTTTTATCAATTAAAAATTAATTATTATTAATTTTTTTGAATATATAAGTATTTTTTAAAAAGTGAGAAAATATCAACTGAAAAAAGTAAATATAATTCACAAAAAATAAAATTCTAAAAAGTTAATAACATGAGCCCAAATAAATCAATTCTGAAAAAATTACTATTTGGGGGGGGGTGGGTTTTGACCGTCGAACTAGCTTATTCTCAACTTTCTTAAAATTGCCCTGGGCTCGCTACTCCTGCTGCTACTCTCTGGGCTGCGGTGTGATTAGGGCTAGAGAACGCTGACGGACGGACGGCCGCCGGGTACCAGTCAGCTACTCTGTATAATTAGTGTAGCGACGAAGGGAAAAGATGGCGAAATTTAACGTTGTGCAGAAGCAAAGAAGAGCTGCCTTGGCTGAGCTTAAGAGAGCCAAATATGGCGACCCTGTCACCAACAAGCTTAAGCAGGAAAACAATCCCAACTTCCCAATCCATTCTATCTCCGGCAAGCGGAAGCGAAAGATTTTCAAGAAGTGGCGCAGGGTCTGTGATTCGTATTTTAAAGTTTGTTTCTTTTTCCTTTTTTGTGTGGTTGGGGGGGAAGAATTTGCTTATCATAATTAATATGATTGGAAAAGCAGGAGCAAAAGGAGGCATTGGGAAAGGGTCTAATCACCATGGAAGACGTGGAGATGGCCGTCGCTGATGGTGACGCCAATCATGGTATAATATCCTGTCTCTCATGATTTAGAGTTTATGCGGATGGATTCTGATTGCATTGAATGTTCATTTTGCTGAAAAGTTGCTTCTTGAATTATATAGAATGTCTGAGATAGATTTGAGTGTAGCTTAATAGATGAAGAGATAATGGTACAATCACAATTCTGTTTTCTGAATGTTTAACAGTGATGGAATGTTATACAGTTTAATCATTTTTATTGGGATGAAAGAATGGAGCCATTTCTCTTTTGTTCTTTTAAGTTGTTAGTTTTGATTGAATGTTTACATGAATTTGACTTCATTCCTGGTAGGAGAAACTTCAAAAGATGCCACCATGAAGCACCAGACAACTCCGATAAAGTTCCACATGAAGAAAACCCCAAAGCTCAAAGCAAGGCTGTCTAAGAAAAGAGGTATATTTGATATTTGTAACTCTCCTCTCCTCCTCTCTGCCAAGTATGTTTATATAATTTCTAAAAGAAAACCAACCATTTACTTTTCAGAGAACAAGAAGAGAAGAAAATCAGGTAGCCGAGTTGAAGAAGCATCATCGGCCAATGCCATGGAGGAGTAAATCTTTATTGCTTTTGTTTTTTGTTGCAGAATGCACCTGTTCTTTGTTTTGTTGTTTTGTTTGATGTTCTTGTCAATGGAATCCATTATTACCTTACCCTCTTTCAGCTTTGTATTTTCTTGATTTACAACTAGGTAAGTTTGCTTATTGATACCATAGAAATCGAATTGGTACTAATTGAGGGTCTTTCATGACTTTTTCACCTGTAATACAAGATTATTGTAAGCGCTCCATGTTATAAATTTGCAATTATTTTTTACAGTCAAATTTGTATAGTATAATAGTGTTCATGTGGTTCATCTTTCATTAAAAATATGACAGCTAAAAAAAATTCATTCAACACTTTAACCTTGAAGAGAAAACTACAATTTTAAACCAATACATTATTAATTTGTGCATAAAAAGAGGGGTTAGAATTATAATGAAAAAAGTAACTTTAAAAGCAAATAAAGCGCACAATCCTTCCTTTTTAAAATAGATGTAAATCAATCAATTTTTAAAAGTTGCTTTATAATAAAATATATAAAGCCTCATAATGAAAATAATTACTATGCGAAAATTGCAAGAAATATGGCTTCCATACTCCATATCATGTCTACCTTGTGCTTCATGATATGGATATGCATTAGTTTGCCCTGCACCAATTCCACAGCCTTCAATTACCCTGCAGTTTTCAACTTTGGTGATTCCAATTCCGACACAGGTGAACTGATTGCCGACTTTGGTAATTTCATTAACCCGCCAAATGGTGATACTTACTTCAAGAAACCGTCTGGGAGGGTCTGTGATGGCCGTTTGATCATCGATTTTCTGGGTAAGATATACATTTTGAAATGCATCAAAAATTAGTTTCCTTAAAATGAAAGAGAAAGAGAAGAAGAGATATTTATTTGAGTGACTTGATTTTCATGTCGTGTATCTATTTGATGATGATGTTGTAGCGGAAGGATTTGGCCTTCCACATCTGAATCCATACTTGGATGCAATTGGAGCGCCTAATTTCACAAACGGATGTAATTTTGCAGTTGGAGGAACCACCATTCTTCCACGTCCAGTTGGGACTGGATCTTTATTCCCATTTGGGATTCAAGTTGCTCAGTTTATCAGGTTCAAGAACAGAGTTCTTGAGCTTCAAACCAAAGGTACAACTAAGTGTAGTGTTTTAAATAAACCACAAGCATATTTGTAGCGTGTAGATATTGATTCGTGTTGGTGTTGGTGTTGGTGTTCGTGTGTGGAAATCTCAATGGCAACCAGACAAGGTGGTTCCAGATGTAGATTCTTTTGAGAAAGGGGTTTACACTTTTGATATAGGGCAGAATGATCTTGGTGCAGCCTTTGATAATATGACCTACGACCAAGTTATTGCTTCGTTCCCAACTATCTTGACAGAATTCGACAAGGGCATTACGGCTTTATACAATGAAGGAGCAAGAAACTTTTGGATCCACAACACTGGTCCTCATGGTTGCTTACCTATAAATGTTCAATCTCAAACTGACCCATCTAAGCTTGATGAGTTTGGATGTGTCCGGGCTAACAATCAGGCTGCCTACATTCTTAACCAGCAGCTTTATCAACTCTGCAAAAACTTCCAAGCCCAGCACAAAGATTCAAATGTTACATATGTTGATATTTTCTCCATCAAGTCCAATCTCGTTGCAAACTATTCTCAACACGGTTCCCATCCCTCTCTTTTTTCTTCTGAATTAACAAACAAAAGCCGCTTATGTGATGTCCAATCTAATTTCTTTTTATCATGTGATTTGCAGGATTTGAACATAATATGATGGCTTGTTGTGGATATGGAGGTCCTCCATTCAACATAGATATTAAAAGAATTTCCTGTGGCAATACCAAGGTTATCAATGGAACTACACTCACAGCTACAACAATCGGTGATAGTAGCAAATTTGTAAGTTGGGACGGAATTCATTACACAGAAGCTGCGAATCATTTTGTGGCATCTCAAATTCTCACTGAAAAATATTTTATTCCTTTTCCTTCAAATTAATTATGTAAAACAATTGTCTCAAGTGACCGTATTCACCCAAATCCTAATTACAATCACATTCTCTTTAGGCTTTGTTTATTCCCTTGGAATTTCAGGGTTCATTTCAAATTCCACTCAAATCTTTCGCTGGAGCAAAAGATGAAACAAGTGGAATTCAATTGCAATTTAAAATTGTGCCAATTTCTCACAATTTAAACTCTTTGCTGAGACCTAAAAATGACAATTCCAATTCTTCCACAATTTCGAGTAAACACGGGGGTCATTTTCTGAGTTATAGCCAAAAATGCTAAATTAATGATTTGGATCATGTTTGATTAAAAAACTCCATAGATTACAAAAACAAGGAGTTAAATAAACTGCTGTCCTCTGTATTTTAGAATTGTCAACTGCATACCGCTATCGGTAAATGCATTTTTAGAATTGTGAAATAGACAGGAAGTCAGCAATGATAAACTTAAAATAACAATCTCTTCAGATATATTAACCATGGAAACAAATGAGACCAGCAAAATACAATGCACACACTAGGGGTACCTGGGCTATCTCCTAAACATGCCACAACTCTGCAGGGTTCTGCAGTACTCTGTAATTATGGAAGAGTTCTTGATCATATCCCATACTTTGGCAGAGTTCTTGAGCCAGTCGCGCTCGGACACTGTCCTTGTAAATGATGAACCACTCATGGATAGAACCTGGAAAAACACAACAAAACTAGTTAAAATGCCATTCTTCAACCTCTCAAAAGTGACAGAATGCAGGCATTAGAGGGACCTGATTCCGTAGCTTCAATAGCGCGGAAACATGGCTTTGGTAGCATGGTTTTGGGGAGTCATCCCTACTCATGGATGGAACTAAAAACAGTTCTAGTGATGCAGAATCTGTATCTTCATTTTGGTATTCCAACTTCTTAAAAGATGAGGAACTGAAATACCGATTGAGGGACTTCTTCAGTTGCGCGTAGTTTTGTGGGCCGATATCTTGGGCACGCAGTCTACAGAATAAAGCCAACAGTTTAGCAGCTTTGTAAACCTTCACAATAGAAAAAGAGAAGGAATAGGGATCTTCCATTATGGAAATCCTGCAACATTAGCTTCAAAAGATCCTGCTTTTTCTTAAAAAAATCTGAGTGTGGAAAACTTTAGTAAACAAGATTTTGATGCAGAGAAAAAACTCACTTTGTTTGCACAAAAACAGGACTGCCCAGATACTCTTTTCCAACTCCAGGGATCTTATCTTTTATTTCTTTCTCAGAGCCCAAACCAGTATTTTGCAGGTGCGAAAGGGATACAGAAGACGGGTCAGGTATACCGTGCTTCAACAAGTCCACCTGCAAAGTTATATGCTACTCTGATGCTGAAGTTCAGATTGCGATAATTGTGAAGAACGACCACATTAAATGAAACACAGTCCACCAAGAAGCAAAAATTGGTGGAATCACATGATTACTTCAACAGATGAAAAGAAAGTTTCTAGGAGAAGCATATAATTCTAACACAGAGAGAGGAAGAAATGGCTACCGTTGACATTAGGCGCCACATGCTGAGGTTGTGAACTCCCTCTGATACCACCAAGACAACGTGACAGATTGATGCTAAGAACACACCTAGCTAGAAGGATTCCTTGCAGCATTCACCAAACAAGGTTACCCTTAGATTGTTTCCTAATTTTTAACTAGTAAACATAAAAAAAAAGATAATACTACAGTTCTTTAGCCTGAATCTGTTCACTGTGGCTAAGAAGTTTCAAGCTTCAATAAATGAACATAATGACAACAATATTTCGGCAGATACCTGAATACTCATCATTTCATAAGCCAATTCAGCTGGTAGAGATTCACCACTCAGTACAGAGATAGTGGAGGAACCGTCGGGTCTAATCATCTCAGCCAGAACAGAAGGACTGAATACAGGCTGTGCAGCAAAAGAATCATCAGTGGATGCAAAAACACCACATAAACAATAAGATTCCATTCACTTACGAGAAACTTCATTCAGCAAAGCGAATCGAGGGAACTCTTGCAATTATACAGTAACAAAATCGCAGATAAGAACCAGGTTTTGCAACCTCAAAAAAAGTAGCTAAGCTTCTCAGATGGCATACTGGTTATAACAATGAAAAATTGGCAAGCATGAAGAGTAGAATGTGGTTGAGCAGAGACCTGCGTATCAAGGAGAATTATGCGTTCAGAGGAGATTCGAGGTTCAATGCCTATAGTACAGTGCTTGGCCATGGCTCTCGTTTCTTCTGATTGAATTGGAAATGGAGGAAGCATCCCTGACACATCAGAACCACCACCACCACCTTTTATCCTAGGAAATCACAAGTAAACACAATACGACCGCACGGTATTTGTTGGACTTAGTTTTGCAATTTCCATATATCATCGAGACTACCTTTCACATTCTCAGCTCTCAACCTTTATTTTCAGAACACAACTTTACATTTCGACACAACCTTTTCCCCCTTACCCCTTCTGCGTAAATGCAAAATGAGCCATTCAATCTAAACAAATCTTAGAGTCTAACCAAATACAACAGGGTGGAACGGATCAAATATTCTAAGGTGTGCATAGTAGTATATATTAGCAGTACCTACCAGGTGAAGAAGGATCAAACCCATAAATTTCGTTCATGATTGTGGACTTGCCGGCGCCGGCAGGACCAATTATCCCCACCACCATGAAATCAGTATTGTCAGTCAGAAACTGCCAAGAAGAGCAGCCAAAAATTTTAAAAAGAAACACCACGAAGAAATGCAAACGATATATAAAAACGTTTCTTTGCGCAAAAGAATATAAAGGAGGATGAGTGAGTAAGCATTCACCAAGAAACAAATGCAAGATATCCATAAAAATCATTTCTTTATGCAACTGGAGGGGGAAAAAACACCATAGAGGAAGAAAAAGAAAGGACAGTGAGTTAGGTACTGACGGGGAGGAAACGCTCGGGGTTAAAATCCCAGGAATCGGAGAGAAGGTTGAGCGATCCAATGGACGGCAGACGAGAGCGAATGCCGGCCGCAGAATCGTCTTCGGCGGCTGCGGCGGCGGCAGCACCACCACCTGTGGGTCCTCCTCCTCCAGGTCGATTGACAAGAGCAGGAGGCTTTGCAAGTAAGATTTTCGGAGCAGACCCCGATCCCCCACCCGACATTTTTACTTTCTGTTTCCTTTTCGTTCTATTCTATTCTATTCTATTCTTCTATACAATACATCGGGTTTTGAAATTCAAGTATAGTTCTTCCACTTCCATTGAGAACAAGATTTTTTTATTTTAATTTTGATTTATGTAAGATTTTTTTTTTATTTGACTTAAGAGACAATAATAAAATTTCTTAACAGCCTATTTGTAATATGAACCAAATGTCAGGCAATTAAAAATATCTTTATTTTTTATCTCGGCTTTTATCTTCCCATAATTGCACTGCCAACCACAGTTGATGCACACTCCCCAGTTAGCCCCAGACTTCCACCACCAAAACAACTCTAGTTTTCTCTTCATCAGTAATTTCCCTGTGAACAAACGGAGGCTCTACTTCACTTCATGTAGAAACCAATCAAAATGGAAGCTCTAAAATCCCCCTTTCTCTGCTCTCTTCCATTAAAAATCCAATCTTGGGACCCGTCTAAAAGCCCCAGACGCAAACCCGAACCTCCACCCTCTTCCACCTTCTTCATCCGCTGCTCCTCCTCCATCACCCCAGACCCATGGAGCAACGAATCCCACTTGAACAAACCAAAACCCAAATCCAAGAACCCTAAGAACCCGCTTTCTGACGACAATGCCCGTCGAATTATCAAAGCCAAAGCCCAGTACTTGGGCCAATTGAGGCGCAACCAAGGCTCACGAGCTCAGACTCCCAAGTGGATCAGGAGGACACCTGAGCAGATGCTTCAGTATCTGGAGGACGACAGGAATGGACACTTGTACGGGAGACACGTGGTTGCTGCCATAAAGAAGGTTAGGAGTCTCTCCGTATTGCCTCGAAGGTCTTACGATATCAGGCAAGTCATGGCCTCCTTTGTTGCTAAGCTTACTTTCAGAGAGATGTGTGTGGTTTTGAAGGAGCTCAAAGGATGGATTCAAGTCAGAGATTTCTTTTCTTGGATGAAACTGCAGGTGTGTGTTTCCTTTCCCTTTTATTTGTTTAGCCTAGTGTGGAAATTTGTATTAGAAAGCTGTTACGTTGAAATGTTAAAAGGAATTGCATTAATAAGGTAAAAGTGTATGGGAGCCAAAAAAGCAAACCTAAACACTGTATTTACGCATAGTTTGTCCCATTTCTTTTTGTACAACCTAAAGTAGTATAGTAATCCGTTCATCATCTCATACAGAAGAGGTGGAGATATCCTTTGTCCTATGATGAATGACATGATTGGAAAATTATTCTAAATAAGAGCAACGATACATACATTGGAAAACCTTTGCTCAATTCTTTTAGTGATGTCTGACTGGTAAAAGCTACTATGCATTGATCGTTATGATTATAAGAATATTCAATGTCAGCCTTGTGAGTATCACTGATCGAAATATGATGCACTGACCAATCTTATTATTCTTCCTTTTCTGCGCTTTTGTGTGTTATGCACATATTAATTTGGTGTAACATTAGATGTATGATTAAACAGCTGAGCTATCGTCCAAGCGTTGTAGTCTACACCATTGTTCTTCGAGCCTATGGCCAAGTTGGGAAAGTCAAGCTTGCTGAACAAGTTTTCCTCGAGATGCTTGAAACTGGATGTGAACCAGATGAAGTTGCTTCAGGAACCATGTTGTGTGCATATGCTAGATGGGGACGCCACAAAGCCATGCTCTCCTTTTATTCTGCTGTACGGGAAAGGGGCATAATGCCTTCAACTGCAGTGTTCAATTTTATGCTTTCATCATTGCAGAAGAAATCACTTCATAAACATGTTTTAGATATGTGGAGGCAAATGAGGGATGATAAGGTGGTTCCTGATCATTTTACTTACACAGTTGTCATATGTTCATTTGTGAAAGATGGTCTGGTGGAGGAAGCTCTCAGAACCTTCACCGAAATGAAAAATTTGGGTTATGTGCCTGAGGAAGCAACCTACAGTCTTCTGATTACTTTGAGTATCAAAATTGGTAGCCCTTTTGAAGCTTTGCA
Organism: Knoxia roxburghii; assembly: GCA_030378225.1. Lineage (NCBI taxonomy): Eukaryota > Viridiplantae > Streptophyta > Magnoliopsida > Gentianales > Rubiaceae > Knoxia > Knoxia roxburghii. Next base: position 3,313,998 of record CM059415.1, read on the forward strand.
GCTCTATGAGGAGATGAGATCTTTAAAAATCGTTCCAAGTAATTTCACATGTGCTTCGCTTTTGACTGTGTACTATAAGAAAGGGGATTATTCTAAAGCCCTTTCTCTTTTCACTGAAATGGGAAGGTATGGCGTAGTTGCAGATGAAGTCATTTATGGGTTACTTATTAGAATATATGGTAAACTTGGTTTATATGAGGATGCTCAAAGGACCTTTGAAGAGACCCGGAAGTTGGGCTTGCTCAGTGATGAGAAAACATATGCAACAATGGCGCAGGTCCATCTCAATTTTGGAAGTGCTGATAAAGCTTTAAGCTTAATGGAGGAAATGAAATCTAAAAACATTTTTTTGTCAAGATTTACATTGATTATTTTGTTGCAGTGCCATGTTATGATGGAAGATTTAGCTTCTGCTGAAACCACATTTCTTGCAATCTCTAAGACTGGACCTCCAGACTGTGCTTGTTGTAATAATATGCTTCATTTGTTTATGAAACTTGATTTGATGGAGAAGGCAAAACAGTTCACTTTGCAGATGAGAGAAGACCAAGTAGAATTTGACGAGGTGCTTCTCAAAACTGTCATGAGGGTTTATTGCAAGGAGGGCATGCTAACTGAGGCAAGAAAGTTAATAGATGAACTGAGTGCAGTCAAACCATTTGAAAAAACTGCATTCATCCAGACATTTTTGTTGGCCATGCAAGATGGACAACCAGCAGGAGCTGAAAGTCCTTCTTTGCTCCCTGAAAAATATGACACCTTTGCACTTGAGCTGATTATTATCCTGTATTTAGCGAATGAAAATGTCGTGGAGGTGGAGAAAACTTTTAAGTTGTTGCTTCAGACTCCAAATGGTTTGTCAGTGGCCAGCCAGCTTATCATGAAATTTTGTAAAAAAGGCAAGAAGCTGTGATCTTATCTGTCAAATTGATTTACAAAACTGTACTTATCTGTAACAATTGTTTTTGCATTCAGGTGATGTTCAAAAAGTGGAATATCTGTTTCAGCTGCTGATCAAACAAGGCACAAAGCCAGAGGCTGCTGCTTGTGGATCTTTGATTAGTTTGTATGGGAAGGTGCAGAAGTTAGAAGATGCTCAGAAAGTCTTCGCAACAGTTGCAAATTCACCCCAAGAACGGACAAATCTCTATAGTTCCATGGCTGATGCTTACATTAAATGTCATAAAGTTGTGGAGGCATACTTGTTTTACAAGGAAGAAATCCTGAAAGGAAACAACTTTGGTCCTGTTGCCATCAGCGTACTTGTGAATGCATTGGTTAATGCTGGTAACATTCTGGAACCTAATTATAAAGACTTGGGATCAATGACCTGTGATAAAACAATTAACTCTAAGAAAATTGAACTCTCTACAATTTTGTTTTATATTTATGGTGTCATCACTTTCTGCTCCAATACCTCACTGACACTACCTTGTGCAATATACATTGAACTGTACCTTGTCACTTATGAATTTCTTTTCATTTTCTAGTTAATTGCTTTCGTCAATCTTCCATTCAATAGTATAAGCCTCTCGAGCTATTGTTTGAAATCCAAAAAAAAAGAGGTGTTTATTGAATTTTCATCACTAAACTTGTCTTTGCATCTAGAGTTTGGAAATAATCAGATTGTTGAGTTAGTGATGGAAAGGCCTTGGTCTGTCTTTTTGGGTCTTGTTGCTCACAAAGGCTGTCTATATATTTGCAGTGAAAAATAAACGTTTGCTCACCATTTAATAACTAACTGCAACATCATGGCAAGAGAGTTTATGTTATGTTAGTGTTTTTTTAAAAAACAAAAAAAAATAATAATAATATTTTACATAGTTTCTGGGATCCTTTTTTTAACCCTCTAATTGCAAATTTCAGTATTTTAAGTGTGTTCAATTTTAAAAATGTGTGATCTTTTCTTTGGAAAAGCTGCTTATGCTTACTGATCCAAATTCAGTACAGTAGAGAGAACACTGAATAATGGTAGAGATTGGATTGTCAAAATTTTGAGCTTTGTTCTTTCTGACTTGATGGTGATCTCAAAATTTTGTAGGCAAAATTCGTGAAGTAAAAGAGGTTATTGATAAGAGTTTTCAGGCTGGTTTGAAACTTGACACTGTGGCTTATAATACTTTTATCAAGGGAATGCTTGAAGCAGGTTTGCTCATCACCTACTATTTAATGAGGTAAAAGAATATCATGAACATTGTGAAATGTGATTGTACAGGTAAGTTGCGCTTTGCTGCTAGCATTTATGAGCACATGCTTTCCCAGAATGTTATTCCATCACTTCAGACATACACCACCATGATCAGGTAATAGTTGTCCGAAATTGTGAGCAAGCACAATTTGAAAGGATATAGAAAAATCATTTTTTCTCCTTATGAATTCAGCGTCTATGGAAGGGGCCGGCACTGGGACAAAGCGGTGAAGATGTTTGACATTGCTCGAAGTAGGGGCATGGCTTTGGATGGGAAGGCATATACCACTATGATTTGCTATCTTGGAAAGGCTGGTAATACTTTTCATTACTATGTTATGCTGGAAAAGGATAATAAGGGTTTTCTGTTACCTGTTCTGTTTAGAAAGCAAAATTTGTTTCTGTTCCTGTCCTTGTCTCTAGAATGTGATAGTTATTCTAAAGTTAAGATTTTTAAGCCGAAAATATGTATAAGAATAATCTGAATTAGGCCATCATGGATTTATATCTTTTTCAACGTAGGCTCTAGTGCTCCCGGCAATCCGTTGTGTTTAGCGAGCACATCTTTTAAGTGTGGATTGCAGTTTGGTTAACTAATTTCCAATTTCTTGCTAATGATATGGATTTATATGCCGGAAACTTTTTAATAGGAATTACATCTCGTGCTATCTCTTGTCCGATTTCAACTTTGTAGGTAGAAGTGAAGCGGCAGCATTTTTGTTTAACAAAATGCAAGAAGAAGGGATCAAACCTGGTAAGGTAGGCATCTAACAGGGTACCTTATAAGTGGCTGGTAATGAAAAAAAAAAAAAAAAGCTATGTCCTCCTATCTACCAAAAACTTTCTTGCAGAATTATCACTGTGAAGCGTCATATATTTTGTTTCTTGCAGGTTAGCTGCATGGTAATGATGAAGATATATGCAAGTGCTGGCCTTTACAATGAAGTGGAGGAAATCATCCTCAGCATGAGGAGAAATGGGTTTGCGCCCGATTCCTTTTGCTATATTGCTCTCATTCAAGCTTATGTAAATGGATTAAAACATTTGGAAGGAGAAAAGGTTATTGTTGAAATGCAAAAGGAAGGGGTTCGGCCATGTTGCGGTCATCTGAATGTGTTATTGGTAGGTTACAGGAGAGGCGGTTTAATGAAGGAAGCTGAAAGAGTATACAGGGAATTCGTAAAGTTTGGTTTAACTCCAGACATCGAGTGTAACCGCACCATGCTGGGGGGTTACCTGGAGGACGGAGATGTGGAAGAAGGTATATCATTCTTGGAGAGTGAGAGTGTGAGAAAGTGTGTGGAGGGGGACAGATTCATGATGAGCGCGGCAGCGCACTTGTACGAGTCAGCTGGACTGAAGGGGAGAGCTGTAGAAGTTTTGAAGGCTATGTGGAGTTCAGGAATTGTATTCATGGCAAATCTGAAAGTAGGTTCATCGAGGGAGAAAGTGAAGAAGGCAGGAACAAGTGGGGTAACCAGTACTACGCAGACTATGATCCCTGCTGAATCAGTAATTCCATCGGCTTCTGGGGCCGCTGTTGTTGGCTCCTCCAGGTGAATGATATGATGAGATGAAATGATTAGTTTTGTGGGACAGAGGGAGAAAAAAGAATACGTGAGCTTCAGTAGATCTCAGCTGACATGTATGATTGAGGTATGAGCTCGCTGGTATGAATGTGTTGAAGATTTCTGCTCTGTGATGATGAATGAATGGAGGGCAGTTGTTATATGGTAGTATTATTGGGACTAGAATGGAATATGTTCTTCTTTTCACGAATGGTTAATACTCACTGGCTACTGGCTGAAAAGTAATACAATATAATTTGTAGGGATATAGAGCAAAGAATAGTTAAAGAGTCATGGGGCTTGGTGTAACAATAGTTGGGCCCACAACAAAAGAATCGGGCCAATGAGTCAAGTGGAATTTCCAATTTTATTGCGTACACTGTCGGTGGGTGTATCCCATAGGAATAGGACAAAGTATTCAACGCGTCCATAAACAAAATGCTACTACCAAACCGTGGAGGGGATGTTCCGGAAGTTATTTTATTTAAAATTTATACGACTATTTTATTTTCTTTATATGTGATAAAAAAAAAAAAAACATATTTTTTATGTGATTTATAAATAAAATAAAGTCAGTATATTGTGTGGAGATAATAATAATGAGATGGGTGGCATGAAATTGTTGAACAAGTGAAAATTGAAAAGACGAAAGCAGGAAAGAGAATATCCAAATGGCGGCCCATTGCCTGCACGAGTGAGCGCGACAAGTGATTGACCACCGCCTCCCCGCAGATATCTTCTCTTCTTGTTTTTTTTTTTTTTTTTTGTATTCTTAAAAGAGGTGTTATATTCTGTCTGCTTCCTTCCTTCCTTCAAAATATACCCAACTAATCATTTCCCCCACTCCCGCCCTCTTTTTCTTTTTTCGTCTCTTCACTTCTTACTCATTCCTCCTAGCCAAACCCCCCCATACGCTTCCATCATGCCTTCCTCGTAGCTTCTTCATGCCATACCTTACCCCACCGGAACAACCACCCCCACCCACCTCTTTCTTTTATTATAGATTATAGCTTAGATTTCCAACACCCCCGACAAACAATTTCCAAGGAGGACTCCAAAGCCTCACCTCTCCCTCCCAGCCCAGCCTTCCCTTTCTCTTCTCTCTTTCTCTGAATTTCTCTCATGGCCTTCTTGTGTACTTGTTTCAATACTAAGATGAAACTCAGCCGCCGCAGGAAACACAACTTACAAAGAGCTCAACAACACTATGATTATGACGACGACGACGACGATGATGATGATGTTGTTGTTGTTGGTGATAATGAAGGGGTTCGACTTCTCTTGGGAAGATTGAGTTGGGATCAAATCCGGAGATGTACCTCTGACTTCTCTTCCCTCATTGGGTCTGGCGGATTCAGCAACGTCTACCTGGCTCACTTCCCCTGCCTTGCTCTCGGCGATGTTGTCAGCGCTGTTAAGGTTCACTGCCGCAGCACCGACCGCCTTTCTGGGATTTACAAGCAGGAACTCGAGATTCTACTTGGCCTCAGACATGATCGCATTGTTAAGCTCCTTGGCTACACTCACGACACAGGTACTTCACCTTCCCCTGCCCTTGCTTCCTGATTTTTATATCAAGACAGAGTCCCTTTTCTGATTCATATCTATCTGTGCAGAGGAAGGAGTTTTAGTATTTGAGTACGTCCCAAATGGAAACTTGCAAGACAAACTCCATGGAGGAGGAAGAGGAGGGGACTTGCTTTCATGGAGAAGCCGCGTGAAGATAGCCTTCCAGTTGGCTCAAGCCTTAGAATACCTGCATCACCACTGCCCTCTCCAGATTATTCATGGAGACATCAAAGCTTCAAACATTCTGTTGGATCAACATCTGGACTGCAAACTCTGCGATTTCGGGTCCGCCAAGATGGGATTCACCTCCGCAGTGCTGCCACCCCAGTCATCATCCTCAAACCACCACCGACGGATGATGATGCTGGGTTCTCCAGGCTACACCGACCCTCATTACCTGTGGACAGGGATTATTTCCAAGAAGAACGACATCTACAGCTTCGGCGTCGTCCTTCTGGAACTCATCACCGGGTTGGAAGCTCTGAACCCCGACAGCGGACAGAGGTTGACATCAGTTGCAGCCCCGATGTTGAGGGACCCATCTTCCTCCAAGGTGGCAGCTCAAATGGCGGATGCCCGTCTGTTTCAAGAAGATGATAAAGGAAGGGGATTTGACTTGGAACAAGTCAAGGCCATGGCTGCCATTGCAGCAATGTGCCTCTCCGAAACTCCCTCCCTCAGGCCTTCCGCTTCCGACATAGTGAATCTCATGAGAAACAGCAATCTCCAGACAGACTCTCCTTTTTCATTGTCCAAAGGATAAAGAATCACATAACACAAAAATAATAGAAATTCCTACAGTACATAGTGATTAAACCACAGATTCTTGGTAGGCCAGTTTTGACATGTAGATATTAATTTTTGGTTCTTTGTAATGCTTTGATCCATGGATTTTCATTATCTGTTCTTTACATTCAATATGGTAAAATGATCCTATGGATTGGATCCGAAAAACCTGCGCCAATGTTGAGGGTACAAACTTGAAACAATGGAAGCTATTAGAATACTTTCAGAGAAGGCAAAGTGGGTGGAATTCCGAGCAGGCCACAGACGGTGGCCGGCAGGGGAAGCGGTGGTAGGAGTGTTGGATTTTGGTATGAGATTTAGGTATGTGTTTGGGGTAGGTTATGAAATTGGGTATTTAAAAACAGTACGTGAGGCTCATTAGTTTAGTTTGTCTGGTAAGTGAGTGGCCAATCTCTAACTTGTCAATTATATATATATATATATATGTGTGTGTCACAATTATGTTAACAACCAATGAAATCTCAATGGGACAGGGCCGGTTCTACGTTTAGATTGCGTAGGTTGACCCATCCAATCAACGTCAAAGGAGCGAAGGTGGTTGGTGAGGAACACTAGCAAGAGTTGATTGGCGGAACACTGGCCGGAATTGATTGGCGGACCGATATCGGACAGAAATGTCATGTGCTAAACATCTTGAATCCAAACTCTGCAAATTATATTGTAGGACTCAAACTATATATTTTTAACAATTTAATGTCCCTTATTTTCCCTAACTATTGTAATCTTGTAATTTGTCAAAGTATATTTTGTAATATATTGCAAAGTGTCTTTTTACAAATTACAAGTTACATTGGCTAAGAGGAGAAAAAATAAACATTCAAGGGGGCCACAATGACAATATTCTTTCTATTAAAATAATATAAGCAACTTGCAAAGTGTCTTCTAGTACAACTATATAATTTGACGAAATCAAAGAGATACATATAACTTAACTTCCATTTCCAATATGAAATGACCCAAGAATAGAATATGCTTTCATTTCATGTCATTCTTAAGAGTGTGTACTAACTATTCCCAGATACACAACACGTTATTGTCTCACAAATATCTACGACATATATTTATATATAGATATGTGTGAAGACTGGAGTATCAAATAGTATTACTTACTAACACATCCTGATGCGTACCAGTGGTGCAGCATCCTATAAGAGTTTGGCCTCAATTTCCTCCAGGGTAAGTCCCTTCGTCTCCGGTATAATGAAGTAGATGAAAATGATTGCCAAAACAGCAACGCCCCCAAATATGAAAAACACAGCTCCAGCTCCAACCAAATCCTGCAAAGACAATGGGAGCAATCAGTACCCGAATGGACTTTTCCTACCGTCCTGCAGAGCACAATAGAAATGAATACAGCTGCCTGAATATTATCCACGGGCTAATGGGAATTGTTACGGCTTAAGCATTTGTACTGAAAATACATCAGTAATACTAAAGAGTAAGCTGTTATTGATCCTATAACATGCATCTATGAGTTGATGATGATAATGATGACACGAGAAACTTTCAAAAAAGCTCTTATGCACTGTCAGCAGCATCCTAATGAACTTTTCAACGGACTACTATAAAGTGTACCATGCACACTATCAATGGCTACAATAACGAGAACCTTTATATCATTCCACAATCGCAGTAAGAATAATCAAGATATAGATTCTCAGCACCTGTAGAGGAGAAAATGCGAAAGCCACCAGGGCATTAGCCCCGAAATTCACCAGAACTGCTATACTCAACCCTCGTCCTCTTAACCGCAATGGGAAAATTTCTGAAATCATCAACCAACCAATGGGGCCGAATGATAACTGCAAATAGACACACAAATAAGTATTTACAATTTGCAAAATTGATAGGAATGCAACTATAACCACCTTGGGAAGTCAACAACAAAAAGAACACTACTTATTTAAAAAGCTAATGCAAGACCATGAAACAGACAACAGAATTATTAGGTTCAGCATGTCCTACAAAATCAGTTTATGTAGTTTTTCATACATTGATAGTACTTAGTGGGTTTCTTCATGGTCTGACTACCATTTTAATCTTTCTTGAATCCAAATTTAATATAGAACATGAAGGAAATAGGAAAGTGTTTTTCGTCAAGAAAGCAAAAGCTATCTATTGCACCTGATAGCATCCGACATACACCAGCAGTCCAACAACAGCCACAGCGGGTTCATCATCCAAGAAGGTATAATACGAACCCAAAAGAAACAGCGAAATTACCTGTTACACATCATACTTTACTTACAAGGGATGGGAGAAATTCAGATGGTAATATCATTCACATGTAGTAAGAGTAGTGCAGGTGAAATCAAGTAAGCAAATGTTCTTACTCATGGAATATAGAAACTCCTAAATATAGTAAAGATTCTTACCATACCGGAGACACCAACAAGTAGCAAAGGTCTTCTACCTACTTTATCCACCACCAGTACAGCAAATCCAGTCATAATCAGCTGCATGAGCATACAGACAACTAATACTATCAAACATTAAAGAAAACTAACATCAAGCTCCCATTAAATCAGAACCTTAAAGTAAAGACTTCACTAGTGTACTCAAGATGATAACTAAAGCAGTCTGTTTTCCTCATAGATCAAGATCGTTCGAAATTTCATTCATTTTCATAATATGAAACAGATTGAGCTTCGAATCAAACTTACTGACAAAAGGAAACCCAAAACACTCAAATACACACATACAAAATACAGAAACAAACACTAAAAGAAGGAAAGACGTGGGAATCATGCATTAACCAAAAAAAGAAATGGTGGAAATAAACACGGAAAGGAGGAAGACATGAGAATCATGCATTAAGGAACGCAGAGATAGTAGTATTTCAAGAAACGGTACCTTCAACAGCCCAAGAAATATTGAGGCCCTCGTAGCTTCTGATGCTGCAGAAAAGCCTGCACTCTGTCATAAAATTAACTAATTAAAAATAATAAAGAACCATACCAATCATGCTAAAAGAAAAGTTGTACTACTCTATGCAGTTATCATCCAAAGTCAACAGTCGTACCTCAAAAATGGCTGCTGCATAGTACAGAACACTAGGCTGGCCTGTAATCTTCCAAACAGTAGGTCACAGTGACATCAGGACAAAAGGAAAAAAAGAAAGCTCACATAATTTAAGCGAGAGCTATTGTTTTCAGAAATACCTGTTGGAACAATACTAACCCTGCACCAATTGTAAGAGCTTTCAAGCATTTCCCTTGGAAAATCTCTCCCAGTGTAGCTTCTTTTTCCTCACTCAGTTGTGAAAGCTCACTTAGAATTTCATCCACTTGCTGGCCAGCCTCATCACCAATGGCTCTACCCCTTAGCCGGCACAAGCAATGTATGGCAGTTTCTCTTAAATCATGCAAGTTGCCCTTGCCCTGTATAGCCCTCAGAAGAATCCATCTTGGTGATGCAGGTAGCCACCACATTCCAGCTCCCATCACAAATGCCAAAAGGACACTACACCCATACATGTAACGCCAACCAGAAAGAGCATCAACCAAGAAGCTACCAACAATATAACCCAACTGCAACACATGCAAAGTATTTACAGTATTGGACCACAGTATTTAAGATAATAACTAAATCACATCTCGCATCAGCTAGAAGCCCAAATTTAAGTTGTAATCATGTCATCCGAAGAAAGCTCAGCACAGTTTCAAGACTTACTAGCATCCCAATGACTATGAAGAACTCTTTCAGAGAAATCAGTTGTCCGCGTATCTGACTAGGAGATGTTTCGGCAATGTACATTGGAGCAGCATGCATGGCCTATAAGAAATAGAAAGATAACAAAATATTTAATAAAGAATTAACTTACACACAAAAGATCATTCCTAAGTGAGTGCGAACTAATCGAATGGAATTCTGATGCCACGGAACTACTACACGCCCTCATGTCCAATTGTGTATAACTTATTTACTGCAAAAGCAATGTGCAGAATTACAAACAATTAAAAAATGGCAAGATCCAAATGCACATGGAAGTGTCTTTGACCATCAAATTTTTACTGGCTCTAGAGATGACGTAAAAGCTACTGGACCCCTGAAACGATGGAACCATGTCAAGGAAGAAAGCTATGCAAAAGAAAAACAATGTTGTAAATCTTACCAAACCAATTCCAATACCATACAGGAGCCGTCCAATGACCGTAACAACAAATGAAGGTGCAAATGCAGTCACTAAAGCGCCCACAATATACAATAAAGAAGACATCAGCAACTCCCTTCTTCTCCCTGAAATTGGAAGGATTTAAAAGTAGATGGCGAGGAAACAGATTAGTTAATTAGTAATAGATTCAAGGGTCACAATGTGAAAGGCACTAACCCAGGAAGTCAGCAACATTAAAAGCAACAATAGAGCCAACCAATGCACCGTATAATGAGCCACTACTCTGCAACCGGTGGGAAGGATGTCATAGGCAGTGTGACTAATAAAAACCAAACAGATCGGGTGAAAAAAAAATTGCAAGAGCAACAAGAAGAGTAGTAGTAAGCTTACGATAAGACCAACATCCACGGAAGACAAATTATACCATGAGATTCCGCTTGATGTGGATGACTGCAAAAGAACTTGTCAAGATCACGCAGACATGTGTATAAACATAACATTTCGATTGGAAGGGAGAAAAGGAACATGATGAACAGTTAATTGTGAGGCATAGTGCAGAAGAACTTAAAAAGACAGTCAGTGACGTGAATACATAATCTGCGAAAGTAAATTTAGATGTCAGAAATGTGAAATGGGGTTCAAAAACAAAAATAGAAACGGTCAAGTACAATGATCGAATAGATTGAGGGCGGCGGGAGTGGGTGTTGGAGAAGTAATACAGAAGCCGTGAATGAACCTGGATAGATATAGTGGCGGAGGAGGTGGCGCCAATGTCATAACCATAGAGCAATCCTCCAAAAGCCGGGAAGATGAACCTGAAAGGAGAATAAAAAATTGTTTGGGGTTTTTTTTCCCTTCATTCTAATCATGAAGTAGTCATGGGTTAAATTCTGAGTAGTAAGTAAAAGAACTGACGAGAGACTGGCGGAAAGGAGAGAGTAACTTTCAGAGTAGCGTTCTCCGTCCAAAAGAGGCTGTCGAGCAGCAGAGTAGTTCCCGTCCTATGATGAAGAAACAAACAGGTAAGCAAATTCCCGACCGCAAGGTGGAAATGATGGAAAAAGTGGGACGGAGAGTAGAGCAGACCTGTAGGATTGGAGAGGTAGTAGGCTGTTCGGGATCAGTAGCGGCGGCAGCAGCATGATGACTGCGGTGGTGGTGGTGGTGGGAGGAAGAAGAAGCCATAGATGATGACGCGAAGGAGCTGTGGGAAATTTTGTTCTGTTGAGAGGGAGATTGGATTTCTGATATGATTTGATTATTCAAACTGACAGTTGTTTATAATTATAGTAGCGGTTCTGAATATACTTACGTAGCCTCGCTCTTCATCCGCCATCCGCCATTCGCCATTCGGTCATATGACTCATACCATCTACCTAACTCTCTCCGCCCTTCCCCGCTTTCCTCCTCCTTCCTCAGCCGCCGCCTTACCAGACCCAACTTCCTTCCCTCAAATCAAACCAAACCAAACCAAACCACCAGCCCAGAATCTTTTAACGTAGTAACACATTCACTGTTGATAGGCTCTTCTGTTATGATGATGAATATCAATTACCTGTGCTAATAATTATTTTCATGGGTAATGCAAAACAATAACTATTTTCATCCATGATCCAACAAGCCCACATCATATGCTTTTATTGCTTACAAAGTATAAGTGTAGAATCTACATAATTATCAAATCAGAAAGTTAAGAAAACAATCAATCCCCACAGGACAGCCACATTTCAGATTCAGATTCCCATTTCGATCGTCTAGGTAATATTCAAAAATATAAGTAAAGATTTCACAAGCTTCATCATGAGCACCAGCAACTAATACATTCATGAGAGACTCATAACAACTCATTCCTCTCCCCATACTTTTGCCAAGTCCCACAACTCTAGCTTATTATTACAAAATGCAGCCACCCAGCCATTATCTTAGCTTCCCTCTTCAGCATCATGCCATTTGAAGACTGAGAAAAAGCTAACTCAGGCCTTGGTGGGTTGCCATGGTTGGTAACTAGTCCAGTCCCTCTGCCCTGGGTTAAGGGAGTGCCCCTTGGAGTGATAGATGTACTGGTCACCTTCTCCCGACAAGTTCTCCTTGTGCTCAACACCATATCTCTTTGGTTTCAGCAACAGAAGCTGCAGTCATATAATGACGAAATTGTATCATCTTTATCTTCGTATCAGTCCATCTCAATAACTCAATGAAGCAAGGGAGGGGAAAGGCCTCACCTCATCTCCTGTGTGGTCAGTAATAAAATGCAGCCAGCCATGCCACTCTGGTGGCACCTGAGAAGCATTGTAGCGATCCTTCGATGCATACTCCACCCACCGGTGTCTCCCTACAAATGCACGAGGGGAGAAAACTCACTGATATAGTTTCTCGACAACTATTAGATACTGCATAACTAAAAGTACAGGGACACTCTCCAAAATCTGCATAAAGTCTCAATTATAAAATAAGGAAATGTTGATGCATACTATCTTGATTCTTGATACCTACCCTTCCATGCAAAATTTCCATAGTTGAGGTATTAATAATCAAAATGTGTTATGTTGCATGCCTAATACTACCTTTGTCCCACAATTAGAGTTTTTTAAAACAGTGTAACAAACAGTACTCTAATTATGGGATGGAGGCAGTATACGATATTGTTAGTAAAGAAGCTCATACCATATTGAGTGTCACCAAATTTTTCATAGTATTTATTGCCAAATTTATCAACACCAACAAGGGTTGCGCCTATGTTGTGTATCTTGGTCTGCCTGCGTTGATCAGGAAACCAGTAAGTCAACAATAAGATACCATACAATGAACAACAAATAGGTAGGCAGTTTATGTCCAACTTTTCAGAACCCCTTCATACCCCAGACCTTTAGCTAGATCATCCACTTAGAACCCTCTTTTATTGTAATTTTATCTTATCCATAATGTACAAATTTCAAAATTCCTCATACAAAACAATCCAGAGAGAAGTCCAAAAATGAAAAAAGAGGAGGCCCCATCCAAAGATAACTTTCAGTACATCATTATCAGATTAATTCATTTAGTCCATAACTAATTGGTGTAGTTGCCCCACTATTTTTCTGTTCAATCGCTATCACGTCCACGTCTCTATGAGAGGGTATTTAAAAAAAAACACACACACAGCAGGAGTTACAAACCCTATTTGGTAAAATTTCAGAACACCGTGACTGAGTTGTTTCAAAGCGGAAGATAAGAGGCATTTGCAGACAGCTGAAACTAACTAGAGCCTTGCTTTTGACTGAAAATCAATTTCCTAAGGATGTCAGCTAAGAGCATTAATTTAAAAAGAAAAACAGCTATAGACCTACCATTCCAAAGCATCGATACAACCGTACCTCACATTTTACCCCTCACAGAGCAATTGAACCACATTTTATTTCATTTTTACCAATCTGATCAAGGATATCTTCTTACAGTGCCCAGCTTTTCTAGCTTTACATTCTGAGCTCTTAAAATTCTAAACCTAAACTTTTCAAGTTCAATGAGGGCATGAAACACATTCAGCAGTTTACTTGCACAAACATGCTTCTATAGTTTTACAGGAATTTAGACGGATAAGCTTAAAAGATACAGTAATATTAGAGCGTGGAAACTTACGTAAGATTTCCATCCAAGAGGCATCTCCTGCAAAGGGCAATGAGCAACAATTAGAAAGGAAGTAGAAATACATATGAAATATCTGTAACAAATCATGGGATGCCCTCTTTCTTCCCTCAGTTACTACTATTGTTTAGAAGGTACAGGCGGGAAATTCACAATTAACACGGCATGCTTATCATTCGGCATTATTTGGAGGTAAGGTTCAGTAGGGTCATGACCAATTATAACTATTTGATAAGGAAAACTCTAAACATATCAAACCACCACCAGATACCATGAATTGGAGGTACCCCACTCCAGATTCCAGATTCCAGATTCAACTAAATGATTACCTATATATCTTCTCAAGCTAGTTTACACCTTGAATCTGCAACATTTATCCTTAGCACAACTATAATGGGGGCAATGGTTAGACCGTGTGCATCCTTAATGAGTAACTACTTACAGTATCCTACATTCTTAAGGAAAAAAATCCATCCATTATTATGGAAACAATCCCAGCATTTTCCCTCCGTCCCTCCTATATTTTCCCTTTCATCATTGACATATAACTAATAAACCCTGACAAATATTTGCATTGGCGGGTACTGGATTAGTTCAGAAAAAATATCCAATTCAACCAAAACCCTAAAAAAAAATAAACAACCAAATGGCAATATCAATATTAAAAATCAGATCAAAACTAAGATTTGAAACGAACCCAACAATAAAAAAAAGTACTATTTCAATAAGAAATTGAGATAGAATTACTATAACTCGATGCTTAAGAATTATTGAAAATGGGATCGAACTTACGTATAACCTTCTTCCCTGAGCTCTCTTACGAAATTCCCGAGCCCCTTTTCCCTGATCGTCTTCAACGCATTCCTGACTATCCCGGCCATCTCTCTCCTCTTTGTTCCCTTCTCTCCCTAATCTCGCTCTTTCTTCGGGCACCTCTATCTCCCTGGGCCTTAACATATTTGCGTAATGAATTTTGGGCTCTATGTACATTGCCGCATACTTAAAAGTCCTGGGCCCGGATTTGCTTGCTGGCCTATTTATTTAATTTCTTTGCCTTAAATGCAATTTTGGTCTCCCACTTATAGTTTTAGTGATAATATTAGTCTTTATCCTTTTATCTTTTAGCATATTTAGTTTTTTTTACAAAATTATTTAGAAGATAATAAATTAGCTCATTTGATCGCTAGTCAAACCTATTTTTTTCTTCAAAATGATTTGTACGATGAGAATCCGAATCATAAAATGAATTAAAAACATCATGATACAAATCATTTTGAATAAAAATATATATATTTGATTAGCGATCAAATAAGTTAATTTATTATCTTCTAAAAATTTTCGTAAAAAATGACTAAATATGCTATAAAAAAAAATGAGAATTAATATTGTCACTCAAAACATGAGAATTACCATAAGTGAAATTATCTTTATTATGTGGGACCAAAACTGCATTTAAACCAATTTAATTTTATTGCTTAAAAAAAAAACTTTTCTTATTCATTACATTTTAAAATTATTTTTGTTATCTCTTACATATAAAAAATATATTATTTGGTCTCTTATATTTAAAAAACGTCTTATTTAGTCATCATAATATATATTTTATCTAAATTGTCTCAATTTTATTTATAAGTATTATACAAAATTTTTTGAATGAAATATATAATTGTTTAAAAGTCAATATATACATTAGAAATTAAACTTTGAAGAAAATTTAAAGTATTTAATTTATATTTAATAAATTTTGAAGTAGTTATTTATAAATTTTAGTAGTCTAACTTCAATTTTAAATTTTTTTTAATAATTAGATTAATATTTTAATTATTATATTATTCATTTATGAAAGTTTTGTAGATGATACATGAATATAGTTGATATAATTTAGACAAAATCAACAATAAATACCAAATAATACATATTCAAAATGTAAATGACCACAAAATTTATTTTAAAATACAAGGGAATAAAATAATTATTTGCTCACATTTAAGAGACCAAAGATATAAATATTCATATTTTAAATTTCAAAACCTAAGTGTTTATTTGCCGGTATATAATGAATGAATTTATTTTTTGCATTAGAAATTTGGTAGTTGGAAATGGAAATAAAAACTTTTGAATCAATATCAAATTATTGGGAATATCCTAACTCACCACTCACCAGTTTGATACATTTCTTTACCTTCATTCGTGCTGAATCCCAATACTAACAATGCCACCATTGTAAAAATCAACCCAACGGCTAGGAAGCCACTTAGAGACGTTTCTGATGTCGAAAAGCACTAAGTCTACCGTAAATAATTTTTTTGTAGAACACGAATACTGCATAAAGGATAATGAACTGTAACATTAGCAAGTCGTAAATGACATAAGTGCCTTCTTCTCACACACTCCGACTCACCCCTCCCTCGTTCATCAAGTAAATATTTACAGAAAATTTGCAAATTTGTTTTGTTGGATAATTTTATTTTGCCTGTAAATTTAAAGACATATGTGGTTTACTTTGGTTTAACAAATTTCATAAATTAGAAGATAAACTCTAAATGTTTCGATTTTGTGGTTGTGACAATTGTTAAACAGTGACTACTGGATAGATGAATTATGAATTATTCGTAACCGTGTCACAGGTTAATCTGTTCGTGCATCAAATTTAATTTTTAATTGAATAATTGACTAAAATGATGGCCAAAACTAATTAAACAATACTATATGAATATACAAGAATTGATGTTATTGTAGGTAATTTGGGTAGTAAAAGTGTGGGGTTAAAATTAAATAAAGGAAAAAAAAAAAAAAAAGAAGGGGAAGTACTAGCTGGGAAAGAAAGAGGAGGGAGGGAGGGGGAAGACTGAAGAAAAGAGTAGTGAAAGAAACAAGACTTAGAAGAGGAGGGAAGGCCCAAGCAAAATTCAAAGTCACTCTGTCTCTCCCCTCAGTCTTCCTTGCTCCGCTCTCTGCACACATATATATATATTTAGAGAGAGAAACGGTCTGCTTCAATTTGAAGCTGTCTTTTTCTTTCTTTTCTTTTTTATTTAAATTTCTAGAACCCTCGTATTCTAAAATCCAAATTTTTTTTACATGCGCGCTCTCCGAACCCCAAACCTTTATCTTTCTCGCCTAGCCTAGGGTTTTCCCTCCCCCATCTCCGGCTAGGGTTTTTGCTTCCTACTTCCCATTCCTGTTCTTCTCTATAGTGTTTGCTAGGGTTTTTCACTATATTTGATCTCCTCAGCCATGGCTGCCGAGAAGCTTAGGGATTTGAGTCATCCCATTGACGTTCCTTTACTTGACGCCACTGTTGCCGCCTTCTATGGCACCGGATCTAAAGAAGAGGTTTGCTCCTTATTTTCTTCCCTGCTTTTCATTTTTGTTTTTATTTGTATGTTACTCTGCACTCGTATATTTTTGTATGTTCTTTAATTTAGCTATTATGCTTAATTTTGGATGTCCAATGCCGCGTGGACGCTAGGATAAGCGGGACATCAGAGTTTGCGTTTTTTTTTTAAAAAAAAAATTTGTTTTTAATTGAGTTTTTCACTTTGGTTCTTCTCGTTTGTGTGTGTGTCTTTCGGGAGGGCGAGGGGGGAATGGCGTTCGAGTTTTGAATTTTGATTATTTAGTTGAAGGGCAGGTTTGTGCATGCGCAAACAGTAATTTTCATTTTCAATGTTGTTAGTGTGTGCATCTGTACTGCATTTCCGTGTAACGTGTCTCATTGTCTTGCATTTAAGTGAGGAAATTGCAGCTTGTAGTTCGACGATGTTGTCTACACCACCGGTGATTTTAATCACGGGTTTCAGTTTGGTTGTTGATCAGGGAAACCATAGTTTTTCAGTTACTGAGATGCGTGGCTCTTTGTTTGACAAAGTTCTCGATAAGGAGAGAAACATTGCAACATGATTGCAATTCTTGCCTATTTAAAACCGGGCAAGGCCGTTGGAAAAAAATAAATGTTTGTTAGGTCATGGTGAGGTGTAAATCCTGGATAATATGATTAGTAAATACATATGGTTTAATTAATGTCACTGCCACCAAGGATCCGTCGGGGTATCTGAGAAATACACTTGAAAATCAAATTATTTATCTGACTTTTGGGATTTTGACTGCCACATTTGTAATCTCAATCTTATTTTACATTCAGATTATGTATCTGACAGTCGGGATTTGACTGCCTCATAAATAGTCCTATTTTACATTCAGATTATTCATCTGGCAGTCTCCGGGATTTGACTGCCTTTTATAGTCTTTTTACCAATTTTGCCAATGCTGCAACCTGCATACTGTGTTTAAAGGTTGTATTGCTATCCCTGATCCAGTCCCCTTTTTCTATCTCTCTCCCCAACGCCCTTATCTTAGTTCTCGGCGATCTCATGTGCTCTTCGAATTGGGGAACTGAACAGAAGGATGTGTTTCTATGTGGAACATTTGTAGCTTTTAACCACTAAATCGGACGTAGAATAATGTGTACGATCATCTTTTCCCAAACCATTGTGCATTTCGATATGACGCATGATACTGGATGGAAAGAAAAGATTGTTATATTTATTTTTTGTGTATCTTAATGCCATTCCTTTGAATTTACCTTACCCTGTCTGAAAACACTCCTCACTAATAAGTGGAATGCTTATTAACTAACTGGGTATGCAAGGAGGAGCTAAAGGCTGTTTAGAGCTTCCTGTCGTTTTTGTTTGTTATTGCTGTCAATTTTAGTTTTGTGTGGCTGCAATTCAAGTAGGATTGAGAATTTATATTTCCCTGAAAATGCACATAGTTTCTTTCCATCTACCTTCTTTTTGAAGAACTTCTTATAGTTCGACTTCCATGACCTTTATTTTCATATTCTATGATGTAGAGGACTGCTGCAGATCATATTTTGCGGGATTTACAAAACAATCCTGATATGTGGCTTCAAGTGGTTCACATTCTATCGAGTACCCAAAACTTGAATACAAAATTTTTTGCTTTGCAGGTAAGTTGCATACTCTTAAATTATCGTGCAGTTGTAGTTTTTGGTGCCTTCTTCTTCTTCTTCTTTTGTTGCCTCCTCCTACATGCAACCCCCTCCTTTTTTCTTAATCTCGTGATTGTCTCTATCTGAGGGCTGGAAACGGAAATTAAATTTGCTTTAAAACTTTGAGTGGGGCTTAGCTGATCTAGATTGCTTGTGGAAAAGTTTGTTAGTGAATATGCCTACTTTCTTATGCTTTGTTTTCCTTCTGGTAAACTTGCAAAATCAGCTTATTCTGAAATAGTTTTTGATAACTCAATGCGCTCAAATGTGGTGTTTATCATCTCATAAAGTTGGTGGGATTTTGGAAGAAGTCAATCAATCAGCTGTTAAAGTGAGTTGAAATGATCCCGTACATTATGGGAAAAGACATCAGCAAACTTTTGGAATGTTTAGTTGTCCTAGGTTACCAGATCTGCTTTATCATTTTCCTCACATTTTCTACACATTAGGCTCCTTCACATTTTTATCTTCCTTCCCTCCTCTCATTGTTGCTAATGGTCGGATCTGGCTACCTAATTTTTACCTTGTACCCGCTGTTATAATGGTTTTGTTAAACAGATCGTAATATGAAAAAGTATGGACATAGCATGATGGCTATGTATGATGCATATAGCCAACTCCACATAGTGGGACAAAGGCTTAGTAGCTGTTGATGTCATAATTATGATAAATAGAGAGAGGATCTTCATCAGAAGAGTACTTTTCTTCATTTTCCATTTGTAAATAGTTTGCAAAGTAGCATGCTAAATTTCACTGAATGTGGTAGCACTTTTCTTTAGAACTTTTTTTTTTTTTCCAGCTTAAGGTGTTTTTAGAATGCATTGATATTGGGTGAGCATTTATGGAGATTACATGTGCAGGTCCTAGAAGGTGTCATTAAATATAGATGGAATGCATTGCCTGTAGAGCAACGGGATGGGATGAAAAACTACATTTCTGAGGTGATTGTAAAGGTAATTGACATATTGGTGATTGATTTGTCTTTTTCTTCAGCTATGACTTATAAAGTGTGACTGATTTATTTTATTCCTCTGGCTAGCTCTCAAGTGATGAGGCCTCTTTTCGCCGTGAAAGACTCTATGTCAATAAATTGAACATTATACTGGTTCAGGTAATTTTAATTCACTTAGTTGTTTTTGGTTCTAGTATTGGTCATGCTAAAGAGCAGATCACTTGTGTTTATTGGATCCTCTCACTTGTTTTTTTGTGCACTGTTCTAAAGGTGTCAAATTTATATTTTGGTTTTTGCAGATTTTGAAGCACGAGTGGCCTGCTCGGTGGCTAAGCTTCATTCCTGATCTAGTGGCTGCTGCAAAAACAAGCGAAACTATTTGTGAAAATTGCATGGCTATATTGAAAGTGGGTTGCGATCTTTTTTCATACTTGTCAAATTGAGGCATTCAGTTAATTGATTTATTGTTTTTCTGTCCAGCTTTTAAGTGAGGAGGTTTTTGATTTCTCAAGGGGTGAAATGACTCAGCAGAAGATTAAAGAGCTTAAACAATCTTTGAACAGGTACCTTCAGTTGGTTCTAATTTATTTATGGTACGGTATTGGTTCTAATCTTTGAACTGGTAAACTATTTCTTGTTTAGTATCCATTAACTAAAACAGTCACCTTTGGATTCATTTATATCGCAATTTTTGTGATATGCTTTCAGATGAATTTTTGCTGGATATCCAAATCAGTTTAGCTGGCCTGATGTCTTTCCTTCTGAATGTTCAATTTCAAGTTTGTAAACTTAAATTCTATTGAAAAGAAAGTTTTAGCTTCTTTAGTTAGCAGTTCAACTGAATGTAGCGTTTTTGGTTGTTTTTTTTTTTTATTTTATGGATGGGTTATGATGACTAGTAAAGGCAATAATTATGTTATACTTTGTGGATATTTTTTTTCCATTGAAGTCTTCCTTATTGCTTCCCTACTACCCTTTATTTTTTATTTACACTATATGTATGTAACCTTCATGAACACCTCTCCTTATTTCGTACGTTACAGTGAGTTTCAACTCATTCACGAGCTATGCCTATATGTTCTCTCTGCATCTCAAAGAACTGAACTTATCCGAGCTACACTGGCCACATTGCATGCTTTTCTTTCATGGATTCCCTTGGGCTATATTTTTGAGTCCCCTCTGGTTTGTACTCTTTAACTCTCTTGTATTTTAAAGCGAAGGGATATGTTGAGCTTTTTCCTGTTATAGCATAAATATATTTTGGCAGGAAGATCAAAGTTGAATGATGCTGATTGTATTATTCCATTACGTTTTGATGGATTACTTATTTTTTTCTCTCTTTTGTATGGCAGCTGGAAACGCTTCTTAAATTTTTTCCCCTCTCAGCTTATCGTAATCTTACCCTCCAGTGTTTGACTGAGGTAAAATCACTTTCCTTTTCCTCTGATAAGGAGTTATTTTTGTCCTGTATTTACTCCTTAATTCTTCTAAATTCTTTTTATACGCATGTAGGTTGCTGCCCTCAATTTTGGTGATTTTTACAACTTACAATATGTGAAGATGTACAGTGTATTCATTGGGCAATTGCAGGTACCTTTAAATTTGAGGCTAACATAATGGCTTTCATAGAATTTGGTTATATAGCCAATTGACCTCTGTAGATGTCATGATTAATGAAAAAAGGAGTTTCAGCCATGAAGATTGAACTAATTACGATCAATGATCCAAAATTGTCTATTGTTTCAGACTATTCTGCCGCTTCACATTAACATACCTGAAGCTTATGCAAATGGTAGCAGCGAGGAGCAGGTGATTTACTATATTTAAGTGTTGTGTTCTTCTCAGAACCTTTTCCATGGAGCTAAATCTGTTTCCCTTGTTTCCAGGCATTTATCCAGAATTTGGCATTGTTTTTCACATCATTTTTCAAGGTAGGTCTTGTTTACCTTTAATTGGTTTGAACTAGTGTTTTCACTGAAAGGAGCCATTTATTGCTGTGTTTTTAGTTTTAGTGTTCCTATTTCAGAAAAAATTGCTGTTGAAGACTAAAATCAAGCTTTTCTGTATGAAAATATTGAACCTTCCTAGTCTTGTATCAAAGTAGACAATTCTGTTCTGAGTTGACAAAGTTAGCATTTAATGTCAAAGTGCTGCCTGAGCATTCGAACACAATGATCACTAGTTTTAGTAGTTCCAAAATCGACCACTGCTCATTAGGCTTGATGTTGCAGTTTGGTTCATAATTTCTCTGCTGTCTGCATCTGTTTTCCGTTTGTTATACAGGAAGCTTTTTTTTTTTTTTTTTTGAGTCTGACGTAAAATGATTTGCTCAAAGAAGTTGTTTGCTATACTCTGGCAGAGTAAGTAAGTTGCATGGAGTTGGAGTTGATGAATGTTGGATCAACTGCTAGTGTCCTGAATTTCTAATCACACCTTTTGGCCTGTCTATATTTGTTGCTTGCAACTTCCTATCTTAGGTGAGTGTGGTGACGTAAGCTTTCAGCAGCAGTTATGCTAATTGATTTTTTTCTTGCCAGTGTCATATTCGCGTGTTGGAGTCTGCCCCAGAAAATATCAGTGCACTATTAGGTGGACTTGAATATCTAATTAATATCTCATATGTGGATGACACAGAAGTTTTTAAGGTATATATAATTGTCCATTGAGCGTATCTGTCACACTTACACTGTTACTTTTGGTAATTTGTAATTGCCTTGGTATAATTTGACAGGTTTGTTTAGACTACTGGAACTCCCTAGTTTTGGAACTATTTGAGGCTCACCACAATTCAGACAATGCATTGGCAACTGCAAATATGATGGGCCTGCAGGTTCTATAGCGTATTTTATTTCCTCTTCTGACATCTTTCTTACTTTTTGTTGTCTGATAGGGGTGTTTATTATTTCTTATTGGTAAATACAAGGGAAGGCTTTTAACGTTTTGTTAAAAGCTTTTGATGACACAATTTTTTCAATTGAAATAAGCAGATCCCAGCATTTCAAGGTGTGGCAGATGGCCTTGGATCCCAGCTTATGCAGAGACGGCAGCTTTATGCTGAGCCAATGTCAAAGTTGAGGCTACTCATGATATCACGAATGGCTAAACCTGAAGAGGTTTTGATTGTGGAGGATGAGAATGGGAATATTGTTCGTGAAACTATGAAGGATAATGATGTCCTTGTTCAATATAAGGTCTCATCTTTGGTTTGAATTTCAGTCTTTTTCTTGTGTCTTTCTTCTGATAGATGAGATTTAATTGGTAGGTATTGTGATAGATTTTATGCTGAGTTGGACAATACGCTACTGTTTAAGTCGGAGTAAACCCCTGGTCCTGTTTGAGGAAATGGTCTTAGATCAGTAGTGTTATCAATAGTGACACAATTTGAGGTATCGTAGATTTAAATGCTAGATGTAGATTCGTTTTTCATTCTTTTGGCTTTTCCTTCAGGAATTTACATGTTGATGCTTTTTCTTTTTGTGAAAATCAATAAAGGCATCTCCTTGCTTTTTCTATCGCTTCAATGTCATTAAGGTCTTCCTGTACACGTTTTCTTGTGTTTAGGATTGTTTTCCTAATCCCATGTTTCTTAGTATCCTTTTGGAAATCAGGAATTGTGCATGATTAAGCAAGATGATGATCTTTCTCTTCCTACCTAACTACTAACATTTGAAAGGTTGAGTGTGTTTGATCTGATAACAAGTTCCAATGGTCCTGATTTTGATTTTCTTAGAATTTCTCTCTCGTGTAGCAATATTGATAAGTTAGCATGTTGCAGATCATGCGCGAGACATTGATATATTTATCACATCTTGATCATGAAGACACTGAAAAACAGGTATCTTATGCTTTTGTTTATCATCTATTTATCCCAAGATCCTGCAGATTTACTGATGATTTATTGTCCTTGTAATCTTTGTTGCATAGACTCTGTAATCACCATTTATCAACTCTCAGTATCCTAGTTTAGTTGTTACTTTTAGAAGATGAGTTATTTTGGGAATTTGTAGATAGATTTTGTATTCCATGTTATGTTTCTAATGTTGGATACTGTTGGAGACATGCAACACCTATTTTAGCATGTCTAATGCGTACTTGGATTTAGCACCTATACAGGTGACCTAGTTCTCTGTGCTTGTTCTTGTTGCTATGTCTTTAAATTTACAAATATCACCAGTATACTCTCTCCAAGAGTACCCCACTGGTTTCTCTCTTCTAATTTCATGGCACGGGCTATGAAAGATTGAAGAAGGGCTTCATTTCTCCTGGCCAATTATAACTTCTCTTTCGTGTCATGCAACAATTGTTGAAGATAAGATGTCTCATTGCAGATGCTAAAGAAGTTGAGTAAGCAGCTAAACGGTGATGATTGGACATGGAACAACCTCAATACACTGTGTTGGGCAATAGGATCTATTTCTGGGTCAATGATGGAGGAGCAGGTGGTTTTCTTCACTTAATTGGCTTTTCTTCCTTGGATGTTTCTTGTAGATGGCATACATAAGCAGTGTGTGCTTTATCATGTTTTTGCCCTCACTGCAACATTTGGTCTGTAGTTAACATGTTATTTAGTCCAATTTTCAGTTTCTTTCATGTGTAACCATTATAGTGAGTACTACTGCATGCTTGCTATTACTTTAACTTTTTTGGTTCCATCGTTTTAGTACTTCCGCTCCTTAGCTTATGAATTCGATTGAAATATGGTTTTTTTTGGAATTTTTTTGGTTGAATTTTCATTTGAATTTCAAAGAATGTCTCCGTCTGGGTGTGTTTTTTTAGTTGCTGGCTCCTCCTGGTTGAACAACTGTTGGAAAAGTTTTGACAAAGCAAGGGTCAAACTTGATGCGGTCAATGAATGAATTCAATTTGTATTCTCTGATCTGTCATTGCTACTGAGCTTGAGATGTTCTCTGTTGTGATACAATACTGTTGCAGTTTCCATGTGACACATTATTCTCTGAAATTAAAATATCATTCCCTTTTCCCACATAGTCCTGGAGTTGACCTTAACATTTTCACCCATTTGCATGCGTTGGCATTAAAATCGTTACTGAGTTTTGTTTGCTCTGACACTGCTTGGCCTTTTGTCTCATTTATTTTGAATTAACTTGTGACAGGAAAACAGGTTTCTTGTGATGGTGATCCGTGATTTATTAAACCTTTGTGAAATTACGAAAGGCAAAGACAACAAGGCAGTAATTGCAAGTAATATAATGTGAGACATAATTTATGTTTCTCCCCCATCTACTTGTTTGGATTAGATTATTATTGCAAATGTGTTATATGTTAGCGTGGTGTTTCATTGACTCCATAGTTATTGTGAGCTTAAGAAATTGTACTCCACCTGTTTCATTTCATGATTGCAGGTACGTGGTTGGTCAGTACCCAAGATTCCTGAGGGCTCATTGGAAGTTTTTGAAAACTGTTGTAAATAAGTTATTTGAGTTCATGCACGAGACACATCCTGGAGTTCAGGTTCGTCTTTATTACCTTGTTTTTATGAGGGCTATTATTTGTTTCCGATAAATAATTCAATGCATTTGTAAGAATGTTTCTTTGTTCCATATAAGTGTTGTGTTACTGCCTTTTCCAAAATTTCATGCTTCAGATTTGATTTTGAGTGAAGTAATCCACTGTCTTGGTGAGCAATGAGGATTTTGAATTTCCAAATTTTTTCCTTTTGGGATTATTGGAAGGATTTTTCTCTCCGTTTGGGTAGTGCTTCTGTCTGTCCTGAAAAGTGAGGCGCTCTGCTCTTCAGATGTTGATTTATGTGCGAACATCCAGTAATCCTGTGTATTGATCTGTGGCGGAGTTTCAATGTCTCGATGTCATATTTTTAGGATTATTTGAAGGTGACTGACAGTGAAGGGTGTGCAATGCTGGATATAAAACTTATTTCAGACTTATTTCGTGGAATTATCTGATGAAATTATCGTCTTGTTTGATTTTTTGCTCTGTGCAGTTATTGGGATTATCTGATCAAATGATTGTCTTGTTTGATTTATTGCTCTCTGCGGCTATTGGGATTATCTGATCAAATGATTGTCTTGTTTGATTTCTTGATCTCTACGAATTATGCTGATCTTTTGTTATTTGGCAGTTCACATGATTGCTACTTTTTTGTGATATTCATATCATCTGTCTAATTTTCTATGCGGTCTTGGTTCTTGCAGGACATGGCCTGTGACACTTTCTTGAAAATTGTTCAGAAATGCAAGCGTAAATTTGTCATTGTCCAAGTAAGTACTAGTGTTCTTTTTTTCTTTGAAATTTTTTATGGTTTAGAAAATCATTTTTGATATTATTGGTTTCAGCTTGGAGAGAATGAACCCTTTGTATCTGAACTTTTGACTACGCTTCCCACCACAATTGTTGATCTCGAGCCACACCAGATTCATACCTTTTATGAATCTGTAAGATTATATTTATTGATTTATTGAGCTTTGATCTATTGCACTGTCTGCTGCACGTTTCTTCTGTTCTCACTGTTTTGTTTGAGATGTAAAACTGTTGCTGGCTTACTCTTTTAGGTTGGTCACATGATTCAAGCAGAACCTGATCCCCAGAAAAGGGATGAGTATTTGCAGCGGTTGATGGAACTTCCTAATCAAGTTAGTTTTGTGCTCCATTGGTTCCTAAAATGAAAATGCTTTTATTCAGCGTTCAATCTGTTTAGTAATTTTAAGTTGGGTTGTCTGATGCATCTTTGTTTTATACAGAAATGGAATGAAATTATCGGACAAGCTCGACAGAGTGTGGATTTCTTGAAAGATCAAGGTGTTATAAAGGCAGTGCTTAATATATTGCAGGTATTTTCTTCTAGTGGATTTGTGACTTAGATCCTTTTTAATTGCCTTACAACCATTTTATTTAACTTGATGAAAACAGTTCCATTTTAATTGGAGTTTTTAATTTCCTGCAGACTAATACTAGTGTTGCCAGCTCGCTTGGGACATATTTCTTGTCTCAGATTTCTCTTATCTTTCTGGACATGCTCAATGTGTACAGGTACCATATTCTTCCTACCTTCACTGGATGTTGGTTTTCACCATTATCAAATCTTTTTATTGGAAACTATAAGTAATGACACTTGCAAGTATAATATGACTTACTGACGTGTATCGCAGAATGTATAGTGAGCTCATATCCACCAGCATTGCACAAGGAGGGCCATATGCCTCTAAAACATCCATCGTGAAACTTTTGCGGTGAGTTTTGATGGAACCTCCTGTTTGGCTTACTACCTATTTCATTCTTGAAATTCTTATTTTCTTTTTTGGTACCACTGAGCAGATCAGTAAAGAGGGAAACACTTAAACTCATAGAGACCTTTCTAGATAAGGCTGAAGATCAGCCACAGATAGGAAAGCAATTTGTTCCCCCAATGATGGACCCTATTCTTCGTGACTATGCCCGGAATTTGCCTGATGCTAGAGAATCAGAAGTTCTGTCTCTCTTTGCAACAATCATAAACAAGTAAGTGTCTCTACTTCTTCCAGTTCGTGTAAAATTATGTTGACTTTTATTTTAAGATAAGTGTAACAACAGTGCTGAGCGTTCAATCAATTTTGCAATAGTATTTTAGCGTTGAAGCTTTTAGACTTCGTAAAATGTTGTGGACCTGCTTATATTTTCTCTGATTTGTTTTGTTTAAATTTATGCATGTGTAATTGGTTTACTGTATATTTCTGCCACCTGACTGTTTCTGATATTTAGGTACAAAGGTACCATGATAGAAGACGTTCCTCGCATATTTGAAGCTGTTTTTCAGTGTACCTTAGAGGTTAGTAAGCTAGAGTTTCACTTTTACCCTTGAGCTTTTACCTGAGGTTGAGCACTTTCTTTTCTGTCTATTTTGATTTTGACATATAATATGCGGATTTTGTGAGCAGTTTGGTGCATCTGTAGTTGTATTTAAATTTATCATGCCGTGAACTTATCGTCCTGATGTGTTCCAATCGTTCTCCTTTATCTAGTTGCTGCTGTAACTTGTTTGTGGTTTTCTGTTGCATTGCAGATGATTACAAAGAACTTTGAAGATTATCCTGAACATCGGCTCAAGTTTTTTTCATTGCTTCGTGCCATTGCAACATACTGTTTTCCTGCTTTGATTCATTTGTCAAGCGAGGTCTGTGCTCGACTTCAGTTTTTAGCTTTCTAAATGCTATATTATCAAGAATTCACATCTACGATTCTGTCTGTTATTCCTGCGTGCACAAGATTTATTCCTGAATGCATGTTAATTTTTTGCCACAGCAACTTAAACTTGTAATGGATTCCATTATTTGGGCTTTCCGTCATACTGAGAGGAATATTGCTGAAACTGGATTGATTCTTCTGTTGGAGATGCTCAAGAACTTTCAGGTTTGCATCTCTTACCTATTCTTCATGATTATCTTCATGCATTCTTATCTTTTTGCTCTGGTACTTGACAGGCGTCTGAGTTCTGCAATCAATTCTTCCGGACATATTTTTTAATGATCGAGCAAGAAATTTTTGCTGTTTTAACGGATACATTTCATAAACCTGGGTTCAAATTACATGTTTTGGTGCTGCAGCATTTGTTCTGTCTGGTAATTCCCTTTCAGCATTTCCTGCAAGCTTTATTAGTTAGCATAGTTACCTGAGTTTCTTTGTTATGATTTCAGGTAGAGTCTGGTTTATTGACAGAACCATTGTGGGACGTATCCACAGTTACCTACCCATATCCAAACAATGGAATGTTTATACGCGAATATACTATTAAGCTCTTAAGTACGTCATTTCCGAACATGACAGCAGCAGAGGTGAGAGAGCAATGCTCTTGCCAGTTGTCCATGCTGTACAAGATCTTCTCTCTATTAATTCTTTTGATGATTTCAGGTTGCTCAATTTGTGAATGGACTTCTTGAGTCAACAGCCGATCTCCCCACATTCAAGAACCATATAAGAGATTTCCTTGTGCAATCCAAAGAATTTTCAGCTCAGGTATACTTGGAGAGCCTTGTGATTGTTGCTTGCTTTACTCTTTGCTGTGAAGTGCCAAGATTCCTATTTTTCTGTCATTTTCGCAAACAGCCCTGAACCCCCACCCCATTATAGGACAAAGAAAATGGGTAAAGAATGATGAGGATGGTTTCTCTTTGGTATTTTAGATATAAATAGATAAAGTATATGCATATATGATGCTTAAGGACTTGTGGTGTAAAATAAATCAATTTAGGTCATGGTTGTGTTCCATTTGCTGATATATGTGGGTATGTTGAATTAAAATGGTTGTGGGTGATCATAAAGTTGTGATTTGCTGAGGCTGATGGTTGAAGTTGTATATCGTACTAATATGCTACTTGTTTTGAAGGACAACAAGGACCTTTATGCCGAAGAAGCTGCTCTGCAAAGAGAGAGGGAGAGGCAACGGATGCTTTCAATCCCGGGGCTGATTGCTCCAAACGAGATCCAAGATGAGATGGTGGACTCATGATAGTTGAAGAGGTGGGTGGGAATCCTTTTGTTAGGAAATCCCGTGATGACAACATGGTCTCGGCTGCTCAATGGCATGGATAGGGAGAGCAGAGGCTGGAGTTGATTTATTTAGATTCAGAGTTTGTTGTTAGAAGGGTGAGAGGATCCGTAAATCCCCGTTTTCTGACCATTTTGGGAAATATTTTTTCTTGAGCGGCCCGATTGGGTCTACTAGTGCTTTGATTGAAGACTTGGTTGGTCCCCAGGTGGAAAGTTTTTTGTTTTTGTTGAATGGATTGTAGAGTAATTTAGAAAGATTCTAATTTAGATTTTATAGGTTGGGGGGGGAGGAGTGCCCATTGTAAGAATGGTGAGGTGAGCTTGTTGGGGGGCTGGAGTATAAGATAAAGTGATGATGGACGATGATGGATAGTTATATATATATAAAGGTAGCTGTTCAATGTATAAAAATTTTCTGACCTAGTTGTGCAGAAATTCGTCGGTGGTAGGATTTTGTGTATTTTTTGGAATAGAGACATTAAAAGGGTTTGCTAATTTTTTGCATTAAGAATTAAGGATGCTGTTCTGGTCTTCTCACATGTCGCCTTGCATTTACAGTCACAATACAGGCTGGAGTGTGATTATCATTGTTTCTTGGGTTTAAGCTTAGCTTTTTGGTATAATCAAATTAGTTGTCCTTGACAAATCTCTCGTCTATTAACTCATTAACTTAGTATTCTGGACCAAAAATGGACTGAAACTAACACGAACATATAATTGAAGAGAAGAGAATGTGTTTTTTCATGACTACTTTTATAAACAACGCGTACATAAACAAAACAGTAAAAGTTAAGAATAATAGGGAAAGGTATTTACGACCGGGGGGGGGGGGGGGGGGGTAAAGAAACAGAAAAGGCAGAGGGAATAGTGGTGTTTATTTTGAGGGGTAGCGTAGGATTTGTTTGGGAACTGGAATCTCCAAATTCTTATTATTTTGTTGTTCGCAACAAGATTATCATTTTCATCCTTGTTTCCTTCATACAGCCTTACAGGAGAAGAGAAAGACCTGCTTCTTCTTTTTTGTCTTATTTTTTCTTTCGGATCCTTCCTTTTCTACTTTCCGCCTCTTCGCCATCCTTTCTTTTCTTTCTGGGATCTTACAGAAGAAACACACATAAAACAAGAAGAACAAGGGCCCAGGGGCCGCCGCCGCCGCACTAATTCATGGGACAAGCTTTCCGGAAGCTCTTCGATACCTTCTTCGGCAACTCTGAGATGAGAGTACGTCTCTCTCTCTCTCTCTCTCTCTCTATAACTTTTTCTTAATTTTTAATTTCTATGGTGATGAACATAGATAGGGTTTGCTTCTTTTCTCCATCAATATTCCTAATTTTTCATATCATTTTCGTATTCGTATTCGTATTTACG
The DNA here is from genome assembly GCA_030378225.1 of Knoxia roxburghii. Lineage (NCBI taxonomy): Eukaryota > Viridiplantae > Streptophyta > Magnoliopsida > Gentianales > Rubiaceae > Knoxia > Knoxia roxburghii. The sequence continues at coordinate 3,344,700 of CM059415.1, forward strand.
ACTTGCAGTTGCATGCATCTGATTCTCATTTTCTGTTCTGTAAGGTTGTGATGCTTGGCCTTGACGCTGCCGGCAAAACTACTATACTCTACAAGCTCCACATTGGGGAAGTTTTGTCTACTGTTCCTACTATCGGTACCCTAATCCCCCTCTAACCTCTGCTCTTTTTGATTGCTTAATCTTTTAACCAATTTTGGTCATCTAGAATCACTTCTTACTTAGTTGATCGTTTCTTTCTGTTCCCCGACCAGTAGTAGCAAAATTAATTAGGAAAAATTGTAGATACATGGTATCGGTTGATTCTTTCACAGGCAACTTTGGTGTTCTATTCATTAAGCAACTGTTCTACTACCGCCTTAACTTTTTTATTTTACTCACCACATCAATGCAAATGTACTTGCACCAATTCTTGGCTCTTTTTCTTCTTCATGTGTTGCACTAAAGTTCAATGGTGTCGTCCTCTTGGCTGTATCTAACTGTGCATCTTCTGATACATGGATCAAAATATGGCCTTCAAAATGATTATATCTTTCCTGATGCAGGTTTCAATGTGGAGAAGGTTCAGTATAAGAATGTGGTCTTTACTGTATGGGATGTAGGTGGACAAGAGAAACTAAGGCCCTTGTGGAGGCATTATTTCAACAATACAGATGGACTGGTAAAGTCTCATTCTTTCTCCTCCTTTTATATTCCCACAAACTGTTTCTGCCAGCTGTGTTATCTTCATAGTGCCAATAGGATCTGATATGCTTCCCCATTACTTTTTGTTCATTCTCTTGTTGCTTCCCACATTGTGCGGTATATTTCGTCTGCTGTTTCTTAATTGAACTCTTTTATCCAGATTTATGTTGTTGATTCCCTGGATAGAGAGAGAATTGGAAAGGCAAAAGCAGAATTTCAGGTTGTTTTTGAGCTGATTTTAACTTCCCTTACTACTAAGATGCTTTTTTTGTGAATAGTTCCTCATTGACCATCCTTTTGTTTCAGGCTATCATTAGAGATCCGTTTATGCTAAATGCAGTCATCTTGGTCTTTGCGAACAAGCAGGATATGGTATGTTATGGTCCCTGTAATCATCCACAAAGTATGTCCAAAGTTGTAGACATTTTAGGTATTTGATGAACTACGATGACTAGAAGATTAAGAGTTTGTTACAAACGGATAACAACCTTTGATGCCTATGCAAGCACAAAAAGGCAGTGCTTTCTAGTTCCACCTAGTTAATTTAAGGCATCTCATGCACTTTTAGCTATGAATTTTCTAATTCAGCTGTTTTCAGCAGTTGTTCATACCATGAACTGAATTCTGCGAGCTAGTAGTTTGATCAATAAGGCTTTTAACTAACTTGTGGTTTCGTGGTTTCTTGGTCTCTTTTGTGTATTTATTCAGAAAGGGGCAATGTCACCGATGGAAGTTTGCGAAGGCCTGGGTTTGTATGATCTAAAGAACAGGAAATGGCATATACAGGGAACTTGTGCACTCAGAGGTGATGGTCTATACGAGGGTTTGGATTGGTTGGCCAGCACCCTGAAAGAACACAAGGCAGCGGGTTTCTCCTCGGTGGGCCCATCATCCTTCTGATATCCAGGTTGGAATCTGTCTGTAAAACCTGCTTTTGTCAAGAAATTAACTGGTTTCAGTTTGGACTGATTCATAACCATTGTAGTTACTGGCATTCGAAAACTTGGTCAACAATTATGACAGATTCTCGCCTTTTCTATTCTGCGTGCGGGCGTGTGTGTAACACAGTGAGTTATAATTTTGAAAGCTGATGGGATGGATATTGTTGTATAGGTGATGTTTGTGTTGTTGGCCATGGCCTTAGGGAGGGAAAAAACTCTTTTGTTGGAACACAAATGAGGGTAGTAGCACTGGTGCTATCTGGGGAAAGATAAGATATAATGTATTTACAGTAGTAGAAGGAGTCAGTCCCTCCTTTTCATTACTTTTCTTCCATAATTTGTATATTTCTTTTTCATGTAAGCTTAAGGTTTGAGTAACTGAGTGACTACCAGTGCATCTTTGCTCTCATATTCTGTTTTTTAATGTATGGCGGCGTCCTAACAAATGGGGGACTGTGATCCCTTGAGCTGTATCTATTATTTGTGGCAAAATTAGGCTGGATGAAGGGTGGCGAGAGGCTGTAGAGATGGGATGCCTTGACAGAGTATACTAGTCATATTTATTATGTTTTCCGCCTCAATAATAGTTTACGAACAAAATTAATTTTGGGGCTTTTGAAATAGAAAAAATTACAAGAATAGTTACTATATAGTGTGATATAATGATAAATTTTTAGTAGTTAAAAAATTTAATTTTAAACTCTGTTATTCACACTATATAAATGTGGGTTAAAATATATTTTTTACTAAAAAAATTATTAAATTTATTGAATATTAAATATTCAAAATTAAATTTGTCATTATGATTACACATAGAGGATTATTGTTGAAATTTTTTTCGTTTCAAATATCTAAAAGGAGGGGAGGGGGTTCCAAAAATTCACTGCTATATTGCAGACAAAAGCTGGATGTATGGCTGTGAATTGAAACTTATTGCCAGTTGGGATCACATGAGGCCCACTACGCTCTCGAAAATGGGCCCAATTCAGAAGAGACTAGAGCCCGCTATGAATACGAGTTAGCCCATCCCCGGCCCAACTGACTGAAATGGATGATAACTCTTGGAATTGAGAATAGGACGTGGCCTTTAATTTTCTTCACTAAAAAGGAATAAAGAAAAAAAAATGGATATTTTCAGTTAGAGAGAGAGAGAGAGAGAGAGAGAGAGAGAGAGAGAGGGGGGAGAGAGAGGAATGCTTTCATGCTCAACCACCACTCCCTCCACCTCCACCGCCTCTTCTTCTTCCATCACTACCGCCATGATTTTGCGTAGAAACCCTCTTTTTCTTCTCAATTTCACAGCCCCTCCACACCACCTCCTCTTCCGTAGCAGCTTCCGTGTCCGCTGTGTTTTGGATCAGCTCCTTCCCAACCTTGCTGTCTCTTCCTCAACAACACTCGGCTCCGTCAATGTTATTGCTGCTGCTGCCGCCGCTTCCTCTAGTTCTGCTCATGCTGCCGTCGCCTCCGCCATCACCCAGGTCGCTGTTACTGCCGTCGCCATCGCTTCTGGGGCTTGTCTCTCCACCAAGGTCGATTTTTTGTGGCCGAAACTCGATGACCAGCCTGGTAGTTTCTTCACTCTCTCTAACCCTTTTTTTCTTCCCCTTCTCGTTCCGCTGCTGTTTCCTATGCATTTCTAAAAACTTTTAAAACAAGGGATTTTTAAGAAAATATACGAAATCTCTATTAAGTGGTCAACTGTTGGGGATCAAAGTACAACACATGGTTTTGATTCAAAATGTGATTTTAGATAAGCTACTTCTGTGAAATGGCACTTTGGGCTGTTGCATCCAGCTGGCTGGTTGTGTATGTAGTAATGAGTTGTACTTGAGGGTAACAATCTTTTAGCATGAAAATTGGTTTATGGTTTGGTCTACCTGTGTGATATTCTTTTGTTACTTGACAAACCAAGCATGGGGATAGTTGTATGAGCGGCAAATCATTTACTGTTCTTGGTGCCCCTGCAGGATCCCTCATAATAGATGGCGTAGATGTCACAGGGTATCCCATATTTAATGACGCAAAGGTTTACCATCTCTGCTTGCACCTCTTAGCATATCGGTGATTTGCTTTTAGTGTATCGCTAAGATTTTTATATGTGAAGGCAGGTGCAAAAGGCTATTGCTTTTGCAAGAAGAGCTCACCATGGCCAGTTGCGAAAAACCGGGGACAGTTACCTCACCCATTGTATTCACACAGGAAAAATTATAGCTGTGTTGGTTCCATCTACTGGAAAGAAGGTGTTTCCTCCCTCTCCTTCCTGCTTCCCCTTATTGCTGTGGCTTCGGCATCTGAACTTACCAATTTTCTCCAAAACATGTAGAGACAAGTGCTTACATGTGTTTATGAGACTCACCTTTGACATCTATTTTACTCCTCGATCACTAAAGAATTCCACGTAGCCCACATTTGTTAGTCCTTGGATCTAGTGTAGAGTGCATATAGAAAAAATCTGTAGTTATTTTCCTCAGGTCTACTGTCTCTCTGTTTTTCATTATCTGATGGCCTCACCTTTCTTGTCCTTTACCCTTCTTGTGTTCAATAGGCTATTAATTCTGTTGTAGCCGGTATACTCCATGATGTTGTGGACGATACTTGTGAAAGTTTGGACAGCATAGAGACTGAGTTTGGTGCTGATGTAGCAAGATTGGTGGCTGGGGTGTCTAGACTTAGTTACATAAATCAGGTACACCTTATGCCCTCTGATACATGATTCGTATCACTTTCACCTTGACAAAATTTTAATGGTTGAGACCAATTATGTTGTTCCGTGGCAATGTTGTGTCTGATGATCTCTATTTTTCCATATGGTACAGAATTCAACATTTTATCATAATAACTGAATCCTAGAAGAAGCAAACTGATAATTTCTTTGGTTCTTTTCATCTGTATTATACCAAATTTTGTAACCTTGAAGTGATTACTTTTTTGCAGTTATTACGGAGGCATCGCAGACTAAATGTAGATCAGCCTACATTAACTAATGAAAAGGTATTTACGAGTCAATTACCAAGAAACAATGACCTTTACGTCTAGATCCAGATAGAGGAAAGCTGGATGTAGTTTTCATGTGCAACTTTTTAAATAATATATGTATCTGGAGCAGTTGTATGGTTTAAAGGTTAAGTAGCCACGTTTTATATCATGTGCCAATTGTAATGGATCTTGACGATGGCGCAATTACTTAGTAAAATTAAGTGCTATCAGAGAATCACAAAGCTGGAAGCTGTAAAGTTACTTTAGACTTACTGTTGTGCAACAAAAGGGATTGTACTGATAACTGAAGAGGAGAATTTTTCACCACTGTTATTTTTGATGCATTGACTCATCCTAATCTTTTAGACTTAAGTAGTGCATCTGATACAGAATCTGAACTTGGTTTGACTTTCGACACAGCTTCGGCTGAATTGATTAGGTTTCTAATGCCAGCAATTCATCTGTAGAATTTTACTGGCTTAGTCTTGACTATCAACTTTTGAAGCTTTTATAGGGATAATGTTTCCTGAACAGTAGACTATGGCAGAAGCTGCATTAGCTCTAAGATTGTTCTCATCAACATTATGCTCCTCCCTTGACTATTATGCATCAATCTGATCATTTTATTCTCTTTTTAGGCAAATAACATTCGAGTAATGCTGTTGGGAATGGTTGATGATCCACGTGTGATGCTTATAAAGCTTGCTGATCGCCTTCACAACTTGAGAACCATGTAACTTCTATTCATTTATTGAAAGTTTTATTTTTTCCTGGTACTGATATCTACCTCTGCCATTCAACTTTTCTTTTGCCCGTTTGGGAAGATTTGGTTATTTTCTTGCCTACAAATTGTATGCTCTTGTTGGTATTTAAATTTATTACTGGTCCCTCATTCTGTAAATTCTATATTGCTTTGAGAACTCAAGTATAGCGGTTTGGAGTCTAGACAAACCAGCCATGGGCCTTTGATAATGTCCTGTGTTGCTAAGTCGCTGTTCATTCTCTGCAGATATGCTTTGCCTGCCGCAAAATCACAAGCTGTTGCCCAGGAAACATTAGTTATTTGGTGTTCACTTGCTTCTCGTCTAGGCCTTTGGGCACTGAAAGCTGAACTTGAAGATCTGTGTTTTGCTGTTCTACAGGTCTGTTCTCCTTTTGCCTTGTTTATGATCTATTGTAATAGTTAATGTCAGTCATTATAATATAACAACGGATACCATATCAGCCTCATATCTTCCGTCGGATGCGTGCTGACCTGGCATCTATGTGGAGCCCCATCAATAGGCCAGCCAATTTGAGAAGACTATCTGCAAAATCTAGCACTTCTAAGAAACAGAATGGAAAACACTTGATTCCTGAATATGAAGAAAACACCCAAGCTGATGACGATGAAGTAAACATGAAGGTAACCCTGTTGAGTGATTAAAAATTTTGTGCAGCAACCTAGGGATTGCATGAAAATTTCACCCATGTTTTCGTAAGAATGAGGTTAGGTGGTTACTTGAATTTGTTTCTTGCTTAATTCTGATTTTTTAACCAATGGAATGATCATGTGCCTTTTGTCACTTCAGATTAAACATAAAAGTTTCTTATTCTGCTTGTACGAAATATTATATGGTTCAGCTGCTTTAATATACTATTCAGATGTTCTCTATCTTTTTGTGGGAAGACCACCTTTAGGGTATTCTCTTTCTTCCTCTGTCTCCAGGGATCAGTTAATATGGTCTGGCAGTCATTATGCAGGTTCTTCTGGAGGCCGTACTTCCCTTTGACGTCCTACTGGACCGGAAAAAGCGCATTGACTTTTTGAAGAATCTCCAAAAATGTTCAGAACAAACAAAACCGAAGGTTGTTAGGGATGCTGGAATTGCATTGGCATCTCTGGTGCTGTGTGAGGAAGCACTTGAACGGGAATTATTTATTTCAACCTCGTATGATCTTATTTGAATCAAGAATCATAGCATCATACCATTTTGTGAAGATGTGGAATTGATTATTATTATTGTTGGCTTCCCATTTCTTGCAGCTATGTTCCAGGGATGGAAGTGACCGTGTCAAGTCGCCTGAAAAGCTTGTATAGCATTTACAGTAAGGTGCAAATGAATTTCAGGGTCTTTTTTTAGGTCAAGGGAAACTTAAACTGTACATGGGAAAGAAAGGAGAGATGGCCTCTAATTTGAATAGTTGAGCTTATATGTTTACTGGTTGGATTTTGTTTAACTTTAAATGAGCTAAATCCCTCTCACACTGCCTTTGGTTGATTTAGATGCATGGTTCCAGTTGTTAAATTTTAGTGAGTATAGTAGTTTTACCGTCTGATAATTTGTTGGTCAAATACTCTATTTTGGCCTAGCATCATTCTTCTTTTGAGAAGCTTCCCCCCCACCCCCCTTGGAAATGCTGATTTCTTTTGTGCGTTTTACAGATGAACAGAAAAGACGTTAGCATAACTAAAGTATATGATGCTCGAGCTCTGAGAGTAATTGTTGGAGATAAGAATGGGACTTTGCATGGCCAGGCGGTTCAGTCTTGCTACAACCTTCTCAACATTGTGCACAGGTGATATATACTTGGTACAGTGTACTACTGGAGCCGAGAAGTTTAATGAACGAGAAATGCTTCATAGTGAGTGTGACACTAGATGAGATATATACTGTCTGATGGCTAATGTGCTTTCTGTCTATCCAGATTGTGGACCCCCATCGATGGTGAGTTGGATGATTATATTGTCAATCCAAAACCAAGTGGCTACCAGGTTCTTTCTTGTTTTGTGTATTTCATTATATTTACATATTCTTGTCTTATTGTTAAAGGCAAGGTCTATGTCGTCTTCTTGGCTGGTTCTCAATACTAATTTATTTCTTCATTTCAGTCTTTGCACACTGCAGTTCTGGGTCCTGACAATTCACCTTTGGAAGTCCAAATTAGGACCCAGGTATGATTCTCATTTAAGATTTCCTTAAGAAGCTAAATTTTTTATGAGGGTTTATGTGATGTTCTTTTATGTAGAGGATGCATGAATATGCGGAGCATGGACTTGCAGCTCATTGGCTTTACAAAGAAACTGAAATTAAGTTACCTTCAAAGAGTGAAGTGGATGATCCTGAAGTAATTGCTTCCTCATTCCTCTCCAAAGAAATAGAAGATCAAGGTTCTTTTGATGATGGCTTGTATGAGAAGTATAAATCAATAAAACCTGGCCATCCAGTTCTTAGGGTAGAAGCAGGTCACTTGCTGGCGGCAGTTATTGCCAGGTAGTTCATCCCAGACATTTGTTTCATCTTCGAACTTTTGTTCTTGAGCAGTGATAGATCTTGCATTCCAGAGTAGATGAGGATGGAAGAGATTTGCTTGTTGCTGTAAGCTTTGGCCTCCCAGCTTCTGAAGCAGTAGCTGACCGGAGATCTTCTAACCAAGGCAAACGTTGGGAAGCTTATGCTAGATTATACAAAAAGGTAAAGAGCTTTATCGAAAAGTTTAATGAATCTCATGGTCTTAGATATCTTCTATGAACAAAAGATTCTCTACCATTTGGTGAGTCTTGGTTAGTCCTTTACCTTCCTCTGCTTCTATTCTCATATTAGTCACTACCGTAGCTGAAATTGTATTTTGGTAGGTGCAGCAAAATGATGTTTCTATGAGCTATATGCTGCAGAATATTGCTCTCTATTAGTACTAGGATCCTTTGAATCTTAATTATCTGGTGATAAAAAATTTGGTTTCCAGGTTTCTGATGAGTGGTGGTTTGAACCAGGACATGGGGATTGGTGTACTTGTCTAGAAAAGTACACACTTTGTCGAGATGGCATGTACCATAAGGTAGGCAAACTTAATTCCTTTTTCCGCTTCATGATTAGGTGGTATATTAGAGAAATTATCCGTCCATATGGTGGACCATACCTTATGAATTTGTGATATGTGAATGATATATCAAAATTGTGCATTATTAATTGGCTTGAATTTGGGTAGGTAATAATGGCTACAGGCTGCTAGATTACTGTGTGATTGACTTGAGATGAGGAGATAACTTAATTTTCTTTCTGAAAAAGAAAAATAGAAATCCTTCAATAGTAAATGCAATGGTTGAGCTTCTCACTGTTCTTCAGCAAACATGATTTCCTTTTGATTTGGACCGATAATGAAATATAATTTGGCTGGCTTAATTTAATATTAGTGTGTTTCTTCTCACTATGCAGCAAGATCAGTTTCATCGAATTCTTCCAACCTTCATCCAAATCATTGAGTTAACAGAAGAGGAGGAAAACGAATACTGGGTTGTTGTATCTGCTGTTTCTGAGGGCAAGCCAGCTACCTCTGTTATATCCCCTTGTAACTGTCGAGAGAGCTTTAGTTCTCGTAGTTCAACTCTGATGAGCACCGGTATAAACAACAAGGTTTGTGATATTGCCAATTCCAAACCCAATTCTTTTCCCTTCTTAATTCGATGCTTTTGTATGTACCTCTTATTGGTTTTCAAATGATTTCTAACCATCATTAACCTGATAGTGAAGTGGACTGCCTTTGAATTGATTTGATTGGATGAAAAAATTCATGGTGGGATCATATATAAGTAGATGAATTTTGTTTTTTGGTTTTGGTTGTAACAGGTGCTTTTACTAAGAACCATGCTTCAGTGGGAGGAGCAGTTGCGTTCAGAAGCTGGCCTGCTTGACAAAATAAGCAAGGATTCAAGACAATCAGAGTGTTTTGGGGAAGTAGTGATAATATGTTGGCCTCATGGTGAGATAATGAGGTTGAGCACTGGTAGCACAGCTGCTGATGCTGCTAGAAGAGTTGGACTCGAGGGGAAACTGGTTTCTATAAACGGTCAACTTGTCGTGCCCAGCACAGAACTAAAAGATGGCGATGTAGTTGAAGTCAGAATGTAGATATATAACTGTAAATGATGAAGAAGGGAGTTGTATCCACATATTAAATTGGCTGACACAAAAAGTTGGAATGAGGGGTGATGAATTCTCAGTATTGGCTTCTCCTCAACTCCTTTTGGTAGGTTCATATATTCTTGGTCAATTTATGGTTCCTCGCTCAATTGTGTATTGTTGTTTGTAATTGGTTCTCTGATTGCCAAATGACTTGTGTAAACAAGGCAAACATTAGACTGCCTTGTGTTTGAACAATAAGATTTGTAAATACTATAGATTTTGCATTTATGGCTTGAAATGATGTTCAAAAGCATAATCATAGATGAGATTTGAACAAGAAATTGTTGCCCCCTCCCTTCTTCACAAATGGTAGGATCGATCCCCATTGACGAGGAGCGGGTCACAGTATTAAATGACAACTAATTAGAATGATAGGGAATATAATTTCTGTTAATGCTTCTTTTGTTGCTTGGTGGCCCTGCCAATTTGTCCCAGGCGCCCTCAGCCGATTCACTGAGTGGAGTGTTTAGTTTAAGATAGAGGTATAGAGGGTTTAGTTTAAGATATTGTATAAATTTGTATTTTTTGACTTTGTCATCCAATTTATTTATTAATCATTATTTAAAAAATTTAAAAGGAATATTATAATAATTTTTAAGTGTTGCCTATAAAATTTTTGTAAAATTATTTTCTCTTTTGAATTGCATTAATTATTCTTTTCTTTTTTAATCTTTTATAGCGATAACATTATGCACCTTATGTGGTAACTTTTCCGATGCGGCGGCCTTAAGAAAGTTTCGGGTCGGGTCTAATACATACTCCATCCTTATAGCACCGCCATGCCCCATGGGTGGGAAAATTCCCGTTTCATAAAATTCAAATCACACTCTCCCCCTCCCTCTCTTCTCTTCTCTCTTCCCTGGCAACAACCCAAATTCAAATCTTCAAATTCAATATTTCACAACCAAAATTGCTGTCCCACAATCAAAGAACCAATCTAACTGACTTGATATATCTTCGATTCGCTCCGATTTTGTCACAGTTGAATTGTTGTTGTTCGCAGTTTGAATTCGTTTTGTAACGCTTTAAGTTTCTTCGGACTCTGGACGAGAATTAGATTAGACAGATAAAGAGTGATGGGGATTGAAAATTATCATGTTATAGAACTCGTCGGGGAAGGATCCTTTGGGAAGGTTTACAAAGGAAGACGCAAGTTCACTGGAAAGGTAAAAGAATCTGTCCATGTACTTCATTTTCAAATTTTTCAATTTTTTTTTTCCCAACTCTTCTCTGATGTTTCATGCACGATTCGATGAGCAGACCGTGGCTATGAAATTCATCCCAAAACATGGTAAGAGTGACAAAGATATCCACAATTTACGGCAAGAGATCGAGGTCAGTGCAAATGGTCTTATTTTCCAAAGCTAAAGGTGTTCCACTGTATTTATGTTTAAGTTGGATGTAATCCGAAGTTGCAAACAGTTTGTCGTTAGCTTACAAAGATCTAATGGGTGTATTCAGGTTTTGAATCTTTATGTAATCTGCTGGGAATTTTCAGTCCTTTTACGAAGTTATACATATGTGACAGCTAATCCTTGCTTAATTTGATGTATATTTAGCTGTGTTATTTGGTTTTCTCACCTGAATGGGGGATAATCCCAATGTTCGATAACAACTGTTGAATTACAAAATGCTTATAGATAGTTTGTAAACCTTGTAGATTCTGAGAAAATTGAAGCACGAGAATATAATAGAAATGCTTGACTCTTTTGAGAGCCCCCAGGAGTTTTGTGTTGTCACAGAATTTGCTCAGGTATTTGATGGCACCTTTATATTTTACTTTCCCTGTTCGTTTTCCCCTAATTATTTCATCAGTTAAGTTCTGTGACCTGGTCAACAAATGAGTGCAACTCATGGAAAAACTTATTTTTTTGTTTACAGGGTGAACTGTTTGAAATTCTTGAAGATGATAAGTGCCTTCCTGAAGATGAAGTTCAGGCCATTGCTAAACAATTGGTAGCAAGTTTCCTTTGACCATTAGTTTTGATCCTTTGCATCATGTTGTATAAAGGAAAACCCTTCCTATGCTCTCCTCTTATGTTCCATGCTTTTGCTTAAACTGTTGCGAGAATGTCAGGTGAGGGCTCTACACTATCTACATTCAAATCGAATCATCCACCGTGATATGAAGCCACAAAATATCCTCATTGGTTCTGGATCTGTTGTTAAGGTTAGTCGGCCATGGAAATGGTATTTGTCTCTCTAGAGACATTCTCTTTGGAGCCAAATCCAGTATCATTCTTCTACTTTTGCAGACAAAAAGCTGGTTCTGACCTATATTTTCTTTATCATTCTGGCCTTTTTTCAGCTTTGTGACTTTGGTTTTGCTCGCGCAATGTCCACAAACACAGTTGTTTTGCGGTCCATAAAAGGCAAGTTTGGCTTCATCAATACAAGCATTACTGTTGTCAAAAGTTTGGCTGGTATAGTTGATAGACTTCTCCTTTTCTGTCTATTTATACTTATATTTTGTATCAGGTACTCCACTGTACATGGCTCCCGAATTGGTGCGAGAACAGCCCTACAACCATACTGCTGATTTGTGGTCCCTTGGAGTCATCTTGTACGTTCTATTTACTTAGACAGCATCAATTGGGTGATAGTTAAATATTGGGTTTTTGTCTGTCTGTGGCATCCATTTTAGTTCCCTTTAAATCATCAATAGATTTTCTTATGGAGGTCTTCTATTTATCATGACTGAAATTTCCATTGTTTATTTATATATCAGATTTAAAACATTTGTTTGTGAGATTTTTGAGGTTTTCAATGCAATGTTTTCTAGAGCTTGATTTCAAGTGTTCTTATGCTTAATTTCTATAGGTTGTACTGCTCGATAGTACAAAATTCAGTTTTTGGATTTCAGTGACAGTAATTTTTATAATTAGTAGTCCTTGCATTTTGTCTGTTGATTCAGAAACATCAAATAGCATTTTGGATTGGTTTGTTGTGGGCTAATAATCTGTTGAATGAAAACTTATGCTTTAGAAGTAAGTTCAGCATACATTGAATAATGCTCTTACAAGAAGCCTATCTTCTTGCCCAGCCACACAATTATCTTTATGCAGTTGTATTGGTAGACAAACATATTTAGAATTGTCTTTTGAAGGAACTTTTCAATGTCTATAACATTCTCCAACAGTATACTTGTGTGGCTGTGCACGCATATTGGGTGACCTCTTGATTTTTGCATCTTCAATATATTTATTCAGGTACGAGTTGTTTGTTGGACAACCTCCATTTTACACCAACTCAGTATATGCTCTCATCCGTCACATCATTAAGGTAAGTAGGCCGTTCCACCCACATGGAGAGACTAAGCATCAACCATTAAGCTTACAAATTTTCTTTTCCAGGATCCAGTGAAATATCCAGACAATATGAGTTCGGATTTCAAAAGCTTCTTGAAGGGGCTGTTGAATAAGGTTGCATTCAGCCAAAACCCTGAATTTGCCTTCCAAGTGTTTTTTCTGTGAAATATCTCAGTAGTTAATATGGTTACTTAATTCATGCAACCAGGTTCCACAAAGTAGATTGACATGGCCTTCTCTTCTTGAACATCCATTCATCAAAGAGAATATTGAGGATATGGAAGCTCAGGTTACTGACTATGCTCCACATTTAAGTTTTTGTTGTTATTTGTAATCACTTACGATAATGCTTCATCATTGACAGGTGAAACATGAGGTCAGTTCTCCAGCAAGGAGACTTGATGTTGGTGATAACAATCATGCATCAGCTGTACTGAATATTGCTAATCCTGACAGTAAGTTCTTTATCCTTAAATCATGGGCCAGTGGCTTCAGTGAAATCACAATTACAATTTTTCACAGGCAAAGCCCATTCTGTGGTTAATCGAGATGATGGATGTGTTTATCACCTTAATCCTGATGGTTATTCAACAAATCCCAACTCAGCCTTGGGAAATGAATTGTCAAAAGATGATTTTCCCGGTTTTTCCGGTTCTGCTGATGTTGGGCCGTCAGGTAAAAGTTTTGTAATCGGTAACTTCTCTAAGAGACATGGTTTTATTGTTTTTGTTGAGCTTTTCCTCTGCTATAAGACTGTGTACGAGTATCTTCAGATTTACTGAGGTGCATTTGAGTTATGACTATTATATTCTTTCTCTGTTCCAAATTGACATGATTTTTACATGATCTGGTGTTCCTTTTTCAGATTTAATTATTCCATAATTGCCATATTTTCTCTGGTCATTAAACAACAAAGGTGTTACTAGAAAACTGAGTTGTATTCTCTGTCCAGGTTGCCAGGTGTTGAACCGACTTGAGAGCAACTCCCGTACCGTTAAGGGGGCCCAAAAGATAGTTCAGGATAATGAATTATTATCTGTTACTTTGCTACCATTGAAAACATGGTGCAGCAAACCCCAAAATTCCTCCAGGTAGTTAGGGAAAGTTATGTTTATAATCCTGATGACTAGAAGGTTTTATTCATTTTCTTTGTTTGCAGAATTTGCCTTTATTGTGTTGAGAGGAAATTAATTGTACTCGTTTCCGTTTATATTAGTAATAAATCTTCAGTTAAGTTGTTTATTTTCCTGTCAGATTTGGTTGGGTAGCTATCTGGAGTTCATCATTTGTAATTCTGATGATATTGGCTGCGTTTTTTCTATTCCCCCACCACCCATTTTTTTCATTAAAAGAAAAATCAAACCAATTCCTTTTCAACACTTGAACACAAGTCACACAATGAAAGACTTCAGTCCAGGATTTTGATGAATTTGTGATAGTAGGTTTGTATTCATCTTTGAGCTGCTAGCTCTTTCTTAAACTGTTGATTCTTCCTTATTATTTACAGTCCATTTATTGGACAGAAGAATCACTTGGAAGAAGTCACCATACTTGAAGTTACAGGACTTCGAAATATTTGCATGATTAGGAAATTGATGTTCCAATAGGCTCTCTTGGGTAAATTTTTCTATCTGTCAGCGAAGAATCTGCATATGGTATTAGATTGTGAAAATCAAGAAAGTAGCATTGATTACCAACTTTAAATCTTCTTTATTGTCGACTTTCTGAAATGTATGAACTAAGATTAGTATGAGTCGTGTCTACTATTCTGCTCAGGGATCAAGACATTATGAAATTGAATCAATCGCTTAGAATTCTTTCAAACATAGTAGCAGCTGGGGCTTTTCAATCAGATGGGATTGTTGATGAAGTATTATCTCTGCTTCTTGGATTTAATGTTTCTTTATTCAAAGTGAAGTCAGCTGATGGTAATGATATGATGATCAAGGTAATCAATTGTAAAGCTTCCATAACCTTAATTTGTATGCTTATGTTTGTCCTGTGTTCATGACAATTTGTAGCTCTAGTTTAGATAATGTCTTTAAAAGTTGAACTGAACCAGTCACTTAGGAGAAACTGGATAAAATGAGCTTTATAGCCCTTCAGTTTGTTGATTCTTTCCTAAAATCTTCTTTGAAACTTGGATGTTTTTATATTGTTTCTCACAATGAGTAAACCCCTTTGCAGAGCTTCTCCATTATTAAGAAAATGTTAGATACCTTTGAAGGTAGTAATGGAAGTTCATACTTCAGGCATTGGAGAACGCTACTTGAACTATACACACAGGTATTTTATTACAGAGAGAACATTCTTTTACTTGTATTTTGCTATCTATATATTCTTTTTCTTTTTTTTTTCAGTTCTTGAATCATTTGAACATAGGTTGTCAGATGCACAGAGGAGGTATCTGGAAGACTTCTATATGAGTCCACTGCTTGTATTACGGTCATGTTATCTATTGCGGCACAGGCTCTTAGAGCATTGGTAGCAACGTCTGATACTGCTGAGATGTCATGCTCTACAGTGGCATATGAAAGTCTCAAGAAAGTTTTAGACCATGCTAAGGAATCAGGATTGACAGAAATCTTGTGTCGGTGCTTGGCTATTTCAGGCTCAAGTCTCATGTCAGGTTCCTCAAATTTGTTGCGAGCTGCTTGTGAAGCATGCAGGGCTATTTGGTTGTTGGTTAATGCTTTTGAATTGCTCGACTACAAAAAGAATACTCGTGTATTTCCTCTGGGTGCATTGCGCAAGCACTCTTTACATCAACTTGACATTTCAGACCGTGGCCAAAGTTCATTGCTTGGAACTGATCTTGCAAACACCATTGATGTAGTGACAGAAGTCTTTATAAAGTCCAAACCAATACAAATAGCCATCTACTATTGTCTTCATCAGCGCTTTGAGGCTACTTTGAATGCTGCAGCACAGGTACTTCAATAAAAATTGTTTTGAGATTTCATTTAAAATATATTCTACGTGTGGAGAACATTCAGAAACAAAATGCTTTGCAATGAATCAATGTTTTTGGCCACAAAGTGATTGTTATGATGGGTATCATTATTTCAAGTTTAGTTTAACCACGGGACTTACTGTTTCTAATAGTTCTCCTAATTTATGAATGCTATCCTATGCTTCTAAGCATTCAAGTACTCTTATGTACTCTTATGTATTAATGTTATATTCTTGCATCTTGTTGCCTTTCTTTTACGCATGACACATAGAGATTGCTCTCTAATTCTTGGGCTTTGGAATGTTTCTTTCAGCTCATCTTGAGGTGTTGCTTAAATAGTGGGACTGTTGCTAATATTCTCTGTGGCCTACCTAGTTCTCTTCCTGCAACGACTATTGTGAGTGGGGGAGGAGATGGCACTATTACTTCACAAATATTTTCCATATTATCTTTATGTGCTTCGTCAGCGAAAGATACTCATGGAGGAGAAGCAGTGGACTCGAAAACCAAACTAACTGATCCTAGCATCTTGGTCCAACATGGCTGCCTTGTCATTGCTGCAGTTGCACAAAGTTTGAAGTTATCTGGACGAAATTCTGCACTATTTATGCTTACATCCTCTTCAAAGAAGCAGTTGTCACGGCTCTCCCTCCTTGCTCACCATTTCTCTTCTGATGAAAGGATGCAGTCATGCTTTTTGCCTTCTCGTTTTTCTGCAATGCTTGCATTTGCTGCTATTTTAAGCCTTGAAACTGGAGTTCCTGGCGACACCACTGTTGCTGAGATTGCGGTCCCTTTAATCCCTCGGACGTCTACACTCTGTGATCTACTCAAGGTCTTGCCAGGTGAAGACAATGCAGTAAAATACAGTTTGTCTTGTGGCATGCTCTCCTTTTGGCATGGTCTTAGAGATGGGTGTGTTGGTCTACTGGAGTCCCGACTGAAGTGGGGAGGACCATTAGCTGTTCAACAACTTTGTGCTACAGGTATCCCTCAACTTCTGATGGATTTGTTGTCAAACAATCATACGGATAGTTCTCCTCTTACACCCATCCACTCACAAGATCAAACTGGTTTTTCACCTGTTGGAGTTGTTTGGACAATTTCGATAGTATGCCAATGCCTTCCTGGTGGCGTATCGATCTTCCGCCAAATTTTACTGAGGAAAGAATACATCAAGTTCATTTCTGATCTAATCTCTGATACACATATTAGGCATGTTATGTGCTGGAAAGGACCTGGTGGAGGTAAGGATGGACTGAGGGATTTAATAAATGCCATAGTTGATCTCTTGGCATTTCCCCTTGTGGCTGTGCAGAGTGCACCTGGTCTACCAGCTGCTACGGCTTCTGTTAACAGTGGATTTCTTCTTAATGTTGGTTCTCCTGGAGGGAAAGTTTGTGCAGAGGACAAGGACATGGTTAAAACAATAGAGTCAAATATGGGAAAATATATTCAACTCCTTCTAGAGGTAAGTGCTTCATCCTTTTTTGTATATCCTATTATTGGAAAGTTTGCTGTGGCCGTAATGCATGATCATGTAAATTAATACTTCCATTGATTAACGTGAATTAGAATTGCCTAATCAATTCAATATATGCCCTCTAAATGGGAAAAGTTATGCTGTTGTTGGTTCTGATATCACAGGCAGCAGTTCCAAGGATGATTCTGCGATGCGAAGAACATATGGATTTGAAAGATGTGGCAAAGCCTGTGGCTTTTCTTGCTAAAATGACAAGCCATCGACCTCTTGCAGTACAGCTCCTTGATGCAAGCTTGCTAGATCCAGGCAGAATGAGAAAGCTACTTGGCAGTTCATGCCCTGGAGAAGTTACTCTGGATGTTCTCATGATTATATCAGATCTGGCTCGGATGGATAAGGTTGTTGCCACATCTTTTTAATTCCTGGTTATGCATATTGGTTTCCTATTTAACTTCTGACATAGGTTCTGATTAGATTCTTTTCATTGAACGGTTTGATAGTAGTCATGTTGGAAAATGTGCTGGAGACCTAAACTTCTACAAAATGACATTTTCTTTTGAGTAGTTGCTTTATTGGAAAACCAGAAAACTCAACACTGACATTGTCTTATCTATTGTTGCATTATAGTACATTATTTTCACTGTCCTCAGTTCTGAAGTGAAATTTGGCATCCAGTAATCTGACAGTAAATGCTTTCTGTGAATTTGTAAACTTTTTATACTCTGATTATCTGTTGCTTATTTACTATGGACTTGGAACATGATAAAGTGCATTGAAACCTTTGATTAGGATTTGAATTTGTTTCTTTTAATGCTTCATGAACTACTCTCAAGTTAAAAAGCACGTCTGCTTGGTTTACAAAAGCCAGTGTCATTGCTCCAACACATCCTACTTAATTTCTCAAAGAGAGACTTGTACATGTTATAATATTTAGATTTCTACTGATGCGATTAGATTTCAAATATTTCCATGTCTATTGTTTCAAAGGAAGTAAATGTTAATGAGGTGCATTGGTATTTCAAATCCATCTCTGTGC
Organism: Knoxia roxburghii; assembly: GCA_030378225.1. NCBI lineage: Eukaryota > Viridiplantae > Streptophyta > Magnoliopsida > Gentianales > Rubiaceae > Knoxia > Knoxia roxburghii. Next base: position 3,363,024 of record CM059415.1, read on the forward strand.
AGGCTTTCTATAAACACATTGAGGAGGCTGATATCTTGGGGTTCTTGAAGGACTTCCTGACAAATGAAGATCCTAATGTGCGCTCAAAGACATGTAGTGTCTTGGGGAATCTGTGTCGGCATAGCTCTTACTTTTATAGCTTACTGGTAATGGCACACTGGCTATATCATCTTTATATTCAATGTTCTTAAAAGTAGTTGGTTCATTTTGTTGTTTGTTGAGCCTACTGACAGAGATCATTTGACACTTTCTTGCAGGCAGAACATCACATTGTTAGTCTTTTAATCGATCGATGTTCTGATTCTGACAGGAGAACCCGGAAGTTTGCTTGCTTTGCTGTAAGACACTTGGTTATGTTATAAATAGTGTTTCGTGTTTTGTTTCTGAGCAGTTGTTTAAGCCAAGAAATTCATGCTGACTGACGAGTGCCTTTTACTTCAGATTGGGAATGCGGCCTATCATAATGACTTACTGTATGAAGAGTTGAGGAAGTCCATTCCTCAGCTTTCGAAACTGTTGGTTTCAGTTGAGGAAGATAAAACAAAAGCAAATGCTGCAGGCGCATTGAGCAATCTAGTTCGCAACTCTGACAGACTTTGTGAAGATATTGTTTCCAAGGGAGCAATGCAGGTAAGATGACGAAGTCAAGATTCATATTTTTGCATTTACAGGGGGAAGCAACTTAATTCTGGTTCTGGAAACAATTTCTGCTGCAGGCATTGTTACAGTTAGTTGCTGACTGTTCCATGGTAGCTCTGAATCCCAGCAAGAGAGACACTATAACAGAGTCTCCATTGAAGATAGCAATGTTCTCATTGGCCAAGATGTGTGCCCATCCTCCATGCAGACAATTCCTTAGGTCATCTGAGATGTTCCAGGTGATCAAGCGGCTGCGACAGTCACCGGAATCAACAATCTCTAACTATGCTTCTGTCATCATCAGCAAAGTTGCAGAAGTCTGAAAAGAATGGGTGTCTGTAGGTGGATTTTGCTGCCGAAAAAGGGCAGAAAACTCTCCTGCCATCTCCTCTGTAAGTAGTCTTTAGAGATGGCGAATTGTCAATATGGACAGAGAAAGGGAAGGGAAACCTGAGAGTTTTATATAGGGAAAATTAGGCCGGATTTTAATGGTGCATTTGCAATATGTGCTGTCCTGTTTTTCCTACCAATCAAATACCAAAAGAGACGATTGTTGAGAAATGAACACAAATTATTACTATGCTCATGTGTTGACGCGATAAAATATATTTAAATTGCCACGTTTTAATTTTTAGTTTTTCTTGAGTCATATCCGACATTAGGAATAACTAAAGATATTTTTTGAATATTTACAAAAAAAAAAAAAAGATATATTTTTGAAGTTTGTAAAACTATTCGAAATTTTGACATTTAAAAGTTTGTCCAATTTAAGAAAATATGTCAATTTAAATATCTAAAACGAAAGATTTCTCTAAATTATGGTTTTATAACAAAAAGCAATTTAAATAGCCTAAAACTACTGAATGGTCAACAAAATATTTGTAGAGTTTGAAAAAAAATGTTTAACGAGCTAAGAATCTTATTATTGAATCAGTTTTAATTTATTAATAAGCAGTAAGCCTTTGATTTTCTTTTTTCAAAAATTTTGTAATTTAAAAAAATTGACAAATTAAATTTTATATTATTCATAAAATTTCTCAAATTTTGTAACCTTCAATTTTTAATAAAAATTTAGACTTAATCAAACCCTAATATAGTTTTATGTTCTCTTATAAAATATTAGAATCACCCAAAAAAAAATTTAAGCCGACCCTTTTACCTTTTTCTTTTCCTTTCTTCTTCTTCTTCCTTTCTTCCCCGTCGATCTCCTCCGCCTCCAATCACGAGCCACCGTGCGCCAGCCCTCCTCCGGCCTCCTCTCAACCATGCAAAACCCGGAAAACATTCTCCTCCTACCCTAGAACAAAGCCCATGCCTTAAAATCCATTCTCCTCCCCGATTTTCTCTCCCCCGACCATCCGCCACCAGCCGAGTTTCGCCGCCAAATGCCGGCCTCTCCGGCCATGTTTTGGGTATGTTTTCACCGTCAATATACTCCTCCTTCCATCAGGAACAAAACCCCTATGGTTGTTGATTTTGGTAGGCGATTAGAGGGTCGATGAAAACCATAGCGCCGCCGCCACTGGCCTCCGCGAACCGCCTCTTTCCGGCCTCCCCTAAGACCGCAACCACCTCGGATGCACTCCCCTAACCAAGATCTATAAAACTCATCTCTTGTTCTCTCGTTTGGCGGTCGATTTGCTCTCCCCGGAAAATCATCGCCGCCGCCTCTCGATCCCTCCCTCCAGTTGCCGATCGTATATTCTCCTTGCCGGTTTTAGCTCTCTCCCTCTCCCGAAGAGTTTGGTGGTAAACCCTTAATCTCTATTAAAACATTGGGTTATTAATTTTAATTGAGATTATGGTCATCCAGACCAAACATGCATGTGTGTCTAGGGGTTAATTTAGTTTCCTTTGGGGCGGTTCTGGAGTAATAAGCGTGTCTAGAACCTTCTATGATAAGTTAATTACGTAAAGCTAATGTATATTGTAATTTAGAAAAGGTTTTGTATCCTTGTTTGAAGATTTTGAAATTGTACCATTGGTAAAGTCTCCTAACCAGGTAATGTGAAAGTAATTTAGGATTTGAATTAGTTAATTATGGTATGCTGCTTCAGGTAGTACGACCTGTTTTGGGGATATTACACCAAATCTTTTGATTTCGTCAAATGTTTGTCTGCTTTGGATCTCTCAATTCTCGTTAATAACTAACACAACATTAGTGGTGGATTAAGTTAGATTTGCCCCTACATGAGTCATGATTTGCACAACACGTGACTTGTGATTTGGTTTAAAATGTTGAGAAGGATAGGGTTTGCTCGTCTTGGCTGATTAAACTAGATCTATCACGGTCATCAAAATAGGAAATCAAGTAAAATGTTGATGCACCCTTGTTCTGAAAGTATATGGATTTTAAATTTTCAGTTATTATTGTGAATTTGTGATTGATTACATGGATGGTAACCTCGAATTCTACTCTTAACCGTAGTCATATTTCCTAGTTCTATGTTTGTATTGCGGGAATGATTCATTGAACTCTATGATTTCATACCAAGGTTTGGATTTTTTTAAAAGTTATAGCTTGTGTCTACTCTATGCATATCTAGAAATTTTAAGTTATTATAAAAAGTTCAGTTCATGGACACAATTTCCAATCTATGTTTGCTCCCCGTTAGGTAAAGGCCCAAAGGCCCAAATAACTAGCATTTTTGCACTTGCGTAAAGGCCCAAATACTAGCACTAAATGGGCCCAAATAGTCCTAAAAATTTTTCAAAAGGCCCAAAGTATACCAATATCCGCTCAATATTTTCGAATGACTTCTTAAAAAGTGTTTAGAGGAGATGAAATGTAGGACTTCTTATTTATTTTCTTTCAGGAAAATGGGTGGAAAATTGAAATGTTTTGAATTTGGTGCAATCTATCACTTGACATTAGGTTGACATTATTTCTCACATGAAAAACCAGTGGGTTTGTTTTGAGTTGCTCAGTCTGTTTTTAATATGGAGAGCCTTCTGTAGGTAAGGTTAGTCTTGTCGTTCAATATTTATTTGGTTGCTGTAGGTTAAAAAAATTTTAGGTGTCTGATTAGCTTGCAGTATTTTTCTTTCTCTGGCAACTTTAAGAATCTATCTGTTAATTTTTAATTCTAGTTTTCTTCTGTACAAAGACCATTTCTTCTAATTTGAATAAATTTTAGTTTGTATTTTGACTGAACAAGATTGCAGGTATGATTCATATGTTGGACATATCATAGTTTGAGAAAGGCTTAGTTTTTTCTGTTGAGTCATTTGGAATGACTAATTAGAATATTTGCTTTATTTACTCCTAAAACTAATGAGTTTGACTGATATCCTTTTGAGAAAGGGCAGGTTTAGGAATTTGGTTACCTTTCCCATTTATTTCTGAACTTCCCACTAACTAATGTGGGTGATGGTGAAAGAATAAGGATGTCAACTTTTAATTCTTTTATGTTCTGCCTTTTAATTCTTTGTTGCGTGGTTCATTTGGTTACAGGTACATGCAGTTGAAAGAACCCCCATCAAAGAGCGCTTTTAATGAGATAATTCTGGGTGCTTTTTATTTTCAACATCAATCTTCTAAATGAAAACACTTGAAAAAGATTACAAAATAAGTAATTTATTGAGCTTAGTTTATATATATGTTTATGTTCCATGCATAAAACTATAGTTCTTTTAACTTAATGGGCCTTAGTCTTTGGAAGCCTTTTGGAGGTCATCTACATATTATACATTTACATTTCATATTGATATTGTTTCTTTTTGCCTTCCTTTATCTTTTGGTCTGAGGATTTCTGTCAACAAAATGATGGTTATTTTGCATGAAAATCTTAAACTTGTCATTAATATTCCTGTTGCAGGTATTTAAAGGATTCCTCGCTTACTCTCTTGTGGTTTATATGCATTTAATTTCTGGTTCATTGTTAAATTTCACATTCTGGTTGGTCCTTTAACATCAGAGGTCTGTTGGATTTAAATAAGCTTCTCTTTTGAGTTAGTTACTGATGATTATTTAATTATGAACCTTCATTTACTAAATGCATAATCTGTCTTGTATCCTGTGTTGGATTGATTAATATGACTATCTAGTAGCCTTTTTTGGTGCAACTGCTGTTCACCTTTTGTTGCCAGAGTAGTTATTGCCATGTCCTTTTTGTATGTCTGCTTTTCTCTTCTTACCTAAAGCTTGTTTGGAGAGTAAAAATTGAGTATCTATCTGGTCAATGGAAATGAAATGTCTCAACCCGCATGCATATTTATCATTGAGATGTTGTCGATTGCTACTAGGCTCTTTATTCTTGTGATTTTAGGGGGGAAAAAAAGTGAAATCAAATGGTGCTTAAAGTTGTTTTTTGAAACTTCATCAATTTTTCTTCTCTAACCCAAGAAACTTTCTTCTTCTTTTGGGCCTGGTGTGAAGTTGTAGCTATCTTGATATTTGTTGGTTGGAGGGACATAATAAGGAAACACATGGAAAAAGTTGCTTCAATTTAGTTATAGTGCATTTTTTCCAATCAAAAGGGGTGCGATAGAAGTATATTTTCTTGCTTTAATGGTTCTTCCAATTGGTTCATTTAAATTCACACGTTATTTTGCTTCACTGTCCCGTGTATTTTCTGGTGGGATGTTACTTACTTGTGTCGCTTCCTGTGACTAGAGCATGATGTGAGTTTTTTAACCCCTTCCCACTATTAAATTGTACTAAATGATTTACTTAAATCTAGTTAACCTTTAAGATGGAAAAAAGAATGTGTCAACCCAAAATATGCCATTGCTGCTGCTTATGTTTGAAGGGCATATTGTTGGATGTTGGGGTATACTTGAATGCAGACACAGTTGGGACATGTCTCACAAATGTAGGTAGGTATCAGCATGATATTTTCTTACTCTCTGAATTCTTTCCATCTCAAAACTTGTAAGAGTTTGTAGAAAACGAGACTTTTCTTTTGAGATGAATGAAGTAAAGTTTAATAAATGTGATGTTAAGGTCGCCCAATATTTACTTCTAATGGGAGGGATTGAGAGTTAAAAGTGTAGATCGAGTTGAGAAATTATAATAAATGCCACGTAAATGTTAAATTGGATTGGGCTGTAGTTCATGCTTTCTATGAATTTTTTGCTTTTGATTATTTTGGGGTAACATATATGGGGTTGTGAATTCCTTTAATGGTGCATATTAACTTTAAACAACTTTTTACGTTGTATTAATTTACTATTTCATTAAAGCTAGTATGATCGACTACTTTACATTTTATTACTTTTACTATCACGACGTATGCCAAAAATCGGGTGGCATATTGGGTTAATTTAGGAATGTTATTTGATTTTAATGAGAATTTCGTCCCACCAACTGAAAATTTTGGTCATTCATTATGTTAACTTAATATTAGGCCTTTAATCGGGCTAATTCGGCCATTTTCATCAATGTTTAGGCCCACTTACTGAAAATTTTCAGCTTTCAATCTGATAAGCTTAATACACAGCCCAATGAGTTTCAACATCTCCAAAAAACTGGGTATTTATATTTGCAAGCACGTCTGAAAGCCCTAATTTCCTCTCCAATTGGAGCCTAATAGTCCGAAATTGTTAAAAAGGCCCAATAGTTATTACGTCATTTTCGCCACTAAGTGTGCCGATAAATTGTGAAAGGCCCACGAAAACCCAATTAAGAAATCAAGCCCAAAATTTTCATTAATTGGGCGGAAGAGGGCCTAAAATTGTGTTGGAAGTCCAAACGCAGTAGTTAGGCCGAAATGGGCCTAAAAGTTATGAACAAGGCTTAAATTATACCATTTCAAGGCCCAAACCAATTTTTGATTTAGTCCGAAATGGGCCAAAAGTAGCCCATTTCAAGGCCCAAAAAGTCCAAATTTTGGCGGTAAATAGGCCTAGAAATTTTGAATCAGGCCCAATCAAAGGCCCAAATAAGTCAGAATGTGGACGCGAAATGGGCCTAAAATTTTGACTTAGGCCCAAACAAGCCCAATGCAAGGCCCAAATCATCCAGAATTTGGGCCTTAATTTCGCCTACAAATTTTGAATTAGGCCCAAACAAGTCCATTGCAAGGACCAAATCAGTAAACAATTGGGCAGGCCCAAACAAGCCCATTTCAAAGCATAAATTTAGCCCCTAAATGGGCCTTAAAATTTTCAATTAGACCCTAACAAGCCCATTGTAAGGCCCAAATCAGTCAAAATACGGGCCTTAAATGTACGTAAAAATTTGAAATTAGGCCCAAACAAGACCATTTCAAGGCCGAAATCAGCCTAAATTTGAGACATAATGGGCCTGAAATTTTCAGTAAGGCCCTCACCAGAACATATGAAGGTCCAAATTCATTATTTTATTTGGGCTGAAATTTGCGTAAAATTGTCAATATTTGCAACAAAATGGGCCTAAAAATTGTTCAGATTGCCCAAACTTATGCGCAGGCCTAAATATTTATAATACGCGAGCAGGACTGGGCTATTATTTTGATAAAGGCCCGAAATTAACATCTCGTAGCGAAGGCCCACATTTTTGAAGTAATCTTTTGCATAAGCTTATACGACCCAATAATTTCGACGGCGTTTATTTTTTCCAACATGTGGTGATTAAAATGACAAATATAAACCTGATTTGCGACAAAAAAAAATTTTCAAATTTGCAAGTTGTGGATGTTTACAATAAGTCGAGTGAATTTTCCCAAAAAATTTTAAAAACCGTTTATTTACTCAATATACAGCCAATAACAAATTATCAGTGTAATGTCAACATACATTTTGCCAGCATTTCAAATTTGGTAGATAATTTGAATACTAATACTAGCTTTGATAAGACAATAAACTGGAAAGTAATTTAAAGGTAATATGCACGATTAAATCAATTGACAGCCCCATATATGTTACCCACAAAATAATCAAAAGCAATAAATTCATTGAATGACGGAACATTTTTGTAACATAAAAAGAGAAGAAATGAAAAAATCTTACTCAACTTAAAGGCAATGCATGACACGACCCATTTTTTCAGCAAACAATAACCAACTAAGCCCAATTCAATTTAGCAACGTGATCTTCATAATACACTTTTTATACAGTAAATTAAGAGAGTAAGAAATCACATGAGGTCAACCAACTCCTAACACATGCTTCAACAACACTAGCATATTCACATTGATGTTTTTATTTAACCAAATGTTATTAACTGACTTCAATTTCACAACTCCATCTACACTTTTAGACTCTCAATCCCTCCCATTATAAGTAAATATTGGGTGACCTCAACACCTCATTTATTAAACTTTACTTCCTTCATTTCAAAAGAAAAATCTTGTTTTCAACGCTAACAATTTTTGGGATGGAGATACTTGAGAGAGTATAAGAAAATATTATGCTGATACCTACCTACATTGTAGGACATGTCCCAGCTGTCTCTGCATTCAAGTCTACCCCAACATACAACAATATGCTCTTCACACATAAAAGAAAGCAAATGAAAGTGACATATTTTCTGTTGACACATTCTTTTTCCCATCTTGAAGGTTAATCTAGATTTAAGTACATCATTTAGTACAATTTAATACTGAGAAGAGGTTAAAGAACTCACATCATGCTCCAGTCACAGGAAGCCACACAGGCAAGTAACAGCACATCAGAAAATACACGGGAAAGTGAGCAAAATACCGTGTGAATTTAAATGAACCAATTGGAAGAACCATTAAAGCAAGAAAATATACCAAAGCTTTCTATCCCACCCCTTTTGATTGGAAAAAAATGCACCACAACTAAATTGAAGCGACTTTTTCCATGTGTTCCCTTATTTTGTCCCTCCAACCAACAAATACCAAGATAGCAACAAGAACTTGACACCAGGCTGAAAAGAAGAAGAAAGTTTCTTGGGTTTGAGAGAAACAGCCCAAAAGTTTCTCGGGTTAGAGAGAAGAAAAATTGATGAAGTTGACTCAGAGAAAGCACCAATTTCAAAAAGCAACTTTAAGCACTATTTAAAAAGAAAATCACAAGAATAAAGAGCCTAGTAGCAATTGACAACATCTCAATATCAATATGCATTCTGGTCACGACCTTTCATTTCCATTGACCAGATAGATACTCAATTTTTACTCAGCAAACAAGCTTTAGGTGAGAAGAGAAACGCAGGCATACAAAAATGACATAGCAATAACTACTCTGGCAACAAATGGTGAACAGCAGCTGCACTAAAAAATGCTACTTGATAGGCATATTAATCAATCCAACACAGGAAACAAGACAGATTATGCATTTAGCAACTGAAAGTGCGTAATTAAATAACCATCAGTAACTAACTCAAAGAGAAGCTCATTTAAATCCAGCAGACCTCTGATATCAAAGGACTAACCAGAATGTGAAATTTAAGTAACAATGAACCAGAAATTAAATGAACAAAAACCACAAGAGAGAAGGTGGGAGAAGCAGAGAGTAAGCAAGGAATCCTTTAAATACCTGCAACAGGAATAATAAGGACCAGTCACTTTGTTTAAGATGTTCATGCAAAATAACCACCATCTTGAACAGAAATCCTCAGACTAAAAGAAAGGAATGCAAAAAGAAATAATATCAACATGAATCATAAATATATAATATGACCTCCAAAAGGCTTCCAAAGACTAAGGCCCATTAAGTCAAAAGAACTATAGTTTTATGCACGGAACATAATCATATATAGCAAACCAAGCTCAATAAATTACTTTTTTAAAAAATCCTTTTCAAGTGTTTTTTATTTAGAAGATCGATGTGCAAAATAAAAAGCACCCAGAAGTATCTCATTAAACTCACTCATTGATGGAGTTCCTTCATCTGCATGTACCTGTTGTAACCAAATGAACCACGCAACAAAGAATTATAGGCAGAACATAAAAGAATTACAAATTGACATCCTTATTCTTTTACCATCAGCCACACTAGCATGTGGGAAGTTCAGAAATAAATAGAAAAAGTAACCAAATTTCTAAACATGCCTTTCTTAAAAGAATATTAATCAAACTCATTAGTTTTAGGGGTAGATAGAGCAAACATTCTTAATTAGCCTTTCTAAATGACTCAAAAACAACTAAGCCTAATTTAGAAGAAATGGTCTTTTACTGAAGAAAACTAGAATTAAGAATTAACAGACAGATTCTCAAAATTGCCAAAGAAAGAAAAATACTGCAAACTAATAAGAAACCTAAAATTTTTTTAACCTACAACAACCAAATAAATGTTGAAAGACTAGACTAACATTACCTACAGAAGGCTCAACATATTTGAAGACAGACTGAGCAACTCAAAACTAACCCACTGGTTTTTCAGGTGAAAAAATAATGTCAGCCCACCATTAAGTGATAGATTGCACCGAGTTCAAAACATTTCAATTTTTCACCCATTTCCCTGGAAGAAAATAAATAACAAGTCCTACATTTCATCCCCTCTAAACACTTTTAAGAAGTCATTCAAAAGTATTGAGCGGATATTGGTATAATTTGGGCCTTGTAAAAAATTTTTAGGACCATTTGGGCCCATTTAGTGCCAATATTTGGGCATTTACGCAAACGCAAAAATGTTAGTTATTTGTCCGAGCAAAAACAGATTGGAAATTGTGTCCATGAACAGAACTTTTTATAATAACTCAAAATTTCTTGATATTCATGGAGTAGACACAAGCTATAACTTTAAACAAAATCCAAACCATGGTATGAAATCATGGAGTTCAATGAATCATTCCCGTAATACAAACATAGAACTAGGAAATATGCCTACAGTTAAGAGTAGAATTCAAGGTTACCATCCAAGTAATCAATCACAAATTCACAATAATAACTCTGAAAATTTAAAATCCATATACTTTCAGAACAAGCACATCAACATTTTATTTAATTTTCTATTTTGATGACAGCTATAGAGCTAGTGTAATCAGCCAAGATAGCAAAGCCTATACTTCTCGACATTTTAAACCAAATCACAAGTGTAGTGCAAATCATGAATCATGTAAGGGGCAAATCTAACTTAATCCACCACTAATGTTGTGTTAGTTAGTAACGAGAATTGAGAGATCCAAACCAGACAAACATTTGAAGAAATCAATAGAATTGGTGGAATATCCCCAAAACAGGTCATATTACCTAAGCAACATACAAAGCATCTCTATCGTAATTCACTAATTCAAATCCTAAATTACTTTCACATTACCTGATTAAGAGACTTTACCAATGGTACAATTTCAAAACCTTCAAACAATATTACAAAACGTTTTCTAAATTACAATATACATTAGCTTTATTTAATTAATTTATCATAGAACGTTCTAGATTCTATTCAATCTTTACACGTTTACTACTCCAGAACCGCCCCAAAGGAAACTAAAGTAACCCCTAGATATACATGCATGTTTGTCTAGATGACCGTAATCTCAATTAAAACTAATAACCCTACTTAATACGAGAATGGTTTAATAGAGATTAACGGTTTACCACCAATCTCGTCGGGAGAGCGCTAAAACCGGCAAGGAGAAGATCCGGCCGGCAATTGGAGGGAAGATCGAGCGGTCACGTTGGTTTTCCGGGGAGAGTAAATCGACAGCCAAACGAGAGAACAAGAGATGGGTTTTATAGATCTTGGTTAGGGGGGTGCATGCGAGGTGGTTACGGTCCCAGGGGAGGCCGGACAGCGGAGGTTCGCGTCGGCCAGTGGCAGCGGCGCTAGGGTTTTCATCAACCCTCCAATCGGCTACCAAAATCAACAACCAATTGGGGGGCTTTTTGTTCCTGATGGAAGGAGGAGTATATTGACGGTGAAAACATACCCAAAACATGACCGGAGAGACCGGAATTTGGCGACGAAACGTGGCTGGTGGCGGGTGGTCTGGGAGAGAGAAAATCGGGGAGGAGAATGGATTTTTTAAGGCATGGGTTTTGTTCTAGGGTAGGAGGAGAATGTTTTCCGGGGCATGGTTCAGAGGAGGCGGAAGGAGGTCTGGCGCGCGGTGGTTCGTGATTGGAGGGAGGAGACCGACGGGGAAGAAATGAAAAGAAAAAGGTAAAGGGTCGACTAGTGGGGAAAAGAAGAAAAAAGAAAAGAGGGGTTAGGGTTTAGTTTAGGTAAAATTTCGTTTTAGGCCCTAGACTTCTTAGGCTCCTTTAATTTAACCCTACAGTTCCTCATTCCTTCAAATTAATCATTTTCTTAACTTTTTGACGTATTTGATTTAATACTCAACTTAAATAAATTCCTCCAATTAAGTCCCTCTTAACCTTTTAACCTAATTATTTTTTATTTAAATTAATCCGGTATTTGATTTAATACTCAACTTAAATAAATTCCTCCAATTAAGTCCCTCTTAACCTTTTAACCTAATTATTTTTTATTTAAATTAATCCTAACAAAATGTATGACACATATTGTATGCTCATATATTCTATTTTACTAATTGTCTAAATTATATTTATTTTTCAAATTTAGTAATAGCAGTAAATCCTTAAGTTGTACCGTATAATTTAACAATATTCTTTGTTTGATTGATTCATCAAAAATTTATAACTAAAACTCAAAAACTCCTCAGAGAAATCAAAACTCGATTTTTTCAAATCAGACTGGAATTGAACAACTTTGGCAACAACCTAGAATGGAGTATGCCCTAGGAGCTCATTGAGATTTCTCTGACTAATAAGATGACCTTAAAACAAGTCTTCAATTATCTCATTCAGCACCTAGATGGATATCAAAATCATCAATTTCGTTATGAATACCAAAAAAAAAAAAAAAAAACCTTAGTAATGATATTTGCACAACCTTTTATTATGCCAAAATATATTTTTCAATTCAGAGTGTCCTGAGAGGAAAAAATAAAATAATGTATTAACTACCGCCTATATACAATACTCAGATCAGATATAGATACAGTCAAACTAAACATGCCGAATTTTTGTGGATTCACCAATTGATGATTTTACATTCTCAAATTGCATAACTATTCAAAGTAAAGCTACTCTGAGCTACGAATTGCGGCACAACATAAAAAAGTTGTTTGCATTAAATTTCACATCACAACTAAAATTATCAATATACAAAAATTGCAACATCTTTCATCACTTTGGGCATTAATTTACCTATATTAAAATATCAGTCACTACCAAAAATCTCAACATCATAATTCTATTTTTATCTAAATTACATAATAAATGAGATTCTAAATGAAGTATTTTGTTAGTGACCCTTTCGAGACCTTAATTTGTGACATGAATCTGAATTCTATATGTTCGACACGAAAGTTATTTACATTAAAATTCCATATACCTTTATCTCTTACTTAACTAAAACAGGGTGAAGAATGTTCACATGATTGGGGCTGGAATATATATATATATATATATATTAAAAAGTAAAAATAGTAGTCTGGGGTTGGTTTTTTGGGGGGGGGGGGGGGGGGGTGTTGGTGGGAAAGTACACATAACCTAAAATTTATTATTCTGGCACTTTTCTTACTTGGTCGAAAGGAGTAACATACAATTGAAATAAAATTCGCGCTTAGGTCTAATTATCTATTTCCAGAACAGTTAAAGCGAATAAAATGTTAAATTTTGAACAATAATTTCAAATTTCATGGACCACACAGTTTTTTATCTTTTTGCCGAAATTTGAGATTCTGAAAAACTGACTCATTTATGCATCTAATTGATTGTATTATCATTCTCCATAGAGTCGACAAATCAGAAGGAAAATACCCTTAGAAAATTGAATAGTTCCAAAATTGAATGGACAACAAAATATTCAAAAAATATACAGTTTGGAAAAACCTCAAATTTCGTTACATGCTGCTATACCCAGCTTCCAGAGAGCTTCCTGTGACATAATTTGAGGTCAAATTTAACGAGTATCAGATTGATGTAAAACCATAGTTTCAAGGTAAATGAACAAAGTGCACTATCCATACTTATAAGAAGGCTCACCACATATACCACACCATCCCTTTCACCACCAGAAAGCTCGAGACGCGCATCAAATGTCAGCAGACTTTGAAGAACCACCATTGTCGGTAGAATTTGTATCAGAAGACCCAACTATTTCGTCCAGAGTTTCCATGTCAATCGTCATAACTTCATCCACCTCAGTCTCCTCTACTTCGCTCATTATTTCATCTGCCATCCTAGCCAGAGGTTGTCCATCACCATTCTGCATATTTGTGCCGGAATCCTCTTGCTCTGCTTCCACTGAAGCCGATCTTCTACCCTCAGATGTTGATGCGTACGGATCTGCAGATTTGGTCAGCATTGATGTCACCAACAAATTCTGCAGTTAACCAACACACAAAGTAATGCAAAGAGACCGAATTAGTAAAAGATATCCTACTTTCATTCTGTAATCTTAAATCTGAAAGATATGCATAATATCAAACTAAAAGGGAACAAGTTGGTCAGGGGTGTGCTGTAGCTTAGATGTTTCTTCTTCAGATGGAGTGTCTCTCTTTTCCTAAATTATCTGGCTCAAGTGGCCGAGAAATAAAAATCCATATCAATAACAGAGAAGTCAGTGTTTTCTGTGATACATAACCAAGCACCGCCCCACCAGGAAAACAAAGCACAGGACAAATTGACTCCTGCTATCAACAATGACCAATTTTAGAAGAAGTCTGCAAGGAGCTGACAAAGTGAACTAATAACACAAGGGAAAAAAGAAAATATCTGTGAAAAACCTTTTCCAGAGCCAAGGCAAGCTTCGAAAGTTTTGGATAGATACTTGTAGCAGCCAAAAGAATCTGCCAAGAATCAGACATCAGTCATGCCCTCAAGTTGTATGAGAAACTTCAGATATACACATCCTCATAGCAAAATAAAATGTAACATCCTTGAGGTTTCAAACTACCAGATCTAGTTCGTAGCAAGATCAATTGTGATATTATGCATGGATCAGGTATATTGTGGTGAATTTTCCGGAAAACTGTTTGACCAGAAAACTTTTCTTTTACTGTTACCATTAGGTAGAATATTATGCAACAGTGGATTGCAAATAGTTCAAACCAATATGTTGGGCTTGGGCATCTAAATTACTTTTATTGACTAGAAACAAGAACCATCTCAAACTGCTTCAGGAACTAATAAAGGGTTCCTGATTAGATTAATATCATCAGAGTTTCTTCTAGGCTGATTAAGAGTGAAGCTCGTGGTCTGGCTTGCTTCCCATCACACAGGCTGTATTTTGCCAAATTAGGGAGGCACATAGCTCAGAAGGAGATAGAAAAAAGAAAACAAATTATGAGTTAATTTCAAAACCATGCAGTTCAAAGGAAATAGAAGCCGGAGGATTTTATTTCTTTAAAAGACAAGTGAAAGAAGATTCATATAGACATAAAATGCTGTATTTGGAAGGCAAAATACCTCACTGAGCCTCTGCAGGGTAAATGGAGGGCCTTCAATAAAGCTGCAAAGAGCTGCAATGTAGGGGAGATCTAAGAGATATTTTCACACGTTTCAACTGAAAGCAAGTACTCAAAATGATTTATGAGATTAGTAGAAGCTCAACTTCACCCATCTAAACTACTCATTATATTTGCACAAGAAACAACCAAGTAAGAAAAATATGATCCAAGGAAAAAATTAAGATTCATATATGTGTTATCACTCTCATCCTCTTTGCATAAAAGAAATTGGGAATAGACACCCAAAGACAAATCTACTCAATATATCCGAAAGTAGAAGTACTTGTGCGAAGACATAACATCCAAGATAGAGAAGAAAATATAGAGGCACGTGAATGTGAAAGTACCATCATCCAACCTTTTCACCAACTCAAGGAAGGTCTCTCCTAGTGAAGATATTTGCTGTTCATTTGTCAATTTTGCTTCTGGATACCGGGATAGAATCTTCATGACAAAGAATTACAAGACTTGAGATATTGTGTAGTTGAGAAAATGAGAGCCATAAAAATACAATCCAATACGAAAATGCATTGGATATAACATGGTGTAATATCCCATACCTGATTTAGATAGAAGGATATCATGCCCTTCAACTTGTCCCACTCATGCCTGAAACGGAAACGTGGGAAGATCATGATTCATCAAATAAGATGCTGCACCATGGTTCTCTAAAACAATATTAGAAAGAAAGGAAGACAAATAACTCACTATCAAAATCCATGAAAAAGCCACTCTTGGAAAATCGGTACCGACATGGTTTCAAACAACTCACAGATGGAGGAAAATATTGGAATAAGGGGATTCCAATGGCAAAGACCCTAATATTTTGGCTGGGTAGTTATGTATTCCTCATAAAGTATAACAAATTCTTGAAGATGTCAGGTACATATTCACAAGCTCCACAACATGGTATAGGTGTTACTACAAGAAACAGAGTGCAAATATGCAAGACATGAAATTAGAAATGGAAAAGTTTCGTCAGGCCAACATAAAGGAACAATTAATGTTAACAGATAATCTGATGTTGTTAACATTAATAGCTTTCCAAATTCAAAATAGCACAGTAAGAAAGTTCATTAAGACGCATGTGCAAGTGTGTCATAGTTGAATATATTTTACCATTAGTGAGATGATGCTTCCAGAAATAGAAATAGAAAAAGGAAATGACCAGTAGGACACAATAACCATTTCAAGAATCAGCTCATCGACAATATATACAAGATAAAAACAGTAAAATGTTTACAAGAGATATTAACAGAGGGATTACGCAAAAATCACATTACCTTCTAAGTCTATATAACCATATGCAGGTAGCAAAGATTATGACCTAAGTTAGTTCGTTCCCTTTCATTAAGTTCTTCCTAGAGTGATGAGATTGGCAGGGTAATAAACAAAAAAGATAACTTCATGATTGGCTGGATAATTTACATGTGGAATCTAACTGCACAAACAAAAAAGAAAAAAATCAAATATGCTAAATATATACAGGTCAATCACAGACTCCAATTGATGTTTACTCTCATATGCACTTTATCTCTGGCTCCATTGAGGTTTAAAAATCTTTGCAAACAAAAGGTCAATTGCTTCCGATTATTTATGCTAACAAAATCAAGACATGAAACCCCCAGACATAGTGTAAAATTGTCAGCACCATTCAGACGGAAACAGGAGAACAATTTGTGATCCTTGAAAATTCATAGCAAACTAACCATTTACCAATAAGCTTGTTATTAATTCAAAATTCTACTCATAAGCATTTACTATTTCTCAGAATCCAGTGCATCCAAAAATTACCAAGAAAGTATCCAGAAACCATACCAAAATTTCCCAGTTGCTGCAATTATTTCCAGTATGCCTCTTATTTCTTCCTCCGAAATCCCATGCTGCGGCTCAACGCTACTAGATCTATAAGATATCAAAGTGCTCAATGCAAACTACCATGATATGAAAGGGAAAAAATGAAGAGCAACACTAATACATATAAATGTTAAGCAAGAAAAAAGGAAGAGCACCAAGTAGCTGTTTCCACTTGGAACCCAAGCATGAAAACAACAAAATGGGCTACATTGGCAAGAAAACAAGCATGCATAAAAAATATGGAAATGGTCCATCAACTGTTCATAAGTCCATTTACACGCATTTTTAGTTGGAAAGGACCAGAGGACAGCAAAGTGCAAAATGCATGGTGGCAAAGAGGACAATTTACTGACAGTATATATCATTCAATCCAACGGAATACTAGTAATCTTTACCCGTGATTAGAAATTCCAGATACAGAATTGTCATGGTTCTGATCAACAACGGTCGAACTTTTAGTTGAATTCTGGGAATTTTCATTTGCTTGTGCCTCCATCCCTTTCCCTCTGACTACAGCATGAATTTGAGATCCGAAAAAAAAAATTAATTCCTAACAAAGTCAATATCGTTGCGGTAAACGAAATTAAACACAAACTCGAACTAAGAAGCCCTAGCATCATCTATGGTGCGCAAAAACTAAAAGAATCGCCGAAACATTCCCTGACACTGGCATATCTTTTATAACAAATAAAATAAACGATTGATTGGGAAATAGGATTCACACTACAGAGCGAGACAGCACAAGATTAAAAGGTATAAAAGGTAATAATAATAACAGTATCGTAAAACCCTATACCGTGCACTTGAAGACGAGAACATTCTTAAAGAAGAAAAGTTTACCGTAAGATATGAAGGGGAAAATGAATGAGTCAGCCTTGGGATAGTTTTTGGATAGCGGAGGCGGCGGTGGGGGCAAAGACTGAGCGGGACTGAGTATGAATCTCCGACCGGCGTCGCGACGTTTCAACTTTAGGAACGGGAGTCGTCTAACTAGAGTGTGCAAGAAACGAGGTGTCTCATTTCTTTCTTAATGTAGGGCCGGGCCCATTGGGCTGTCTCATTTATTATTATTATTATTATTATTATTGTTATTATTTAGATGTTCGCTTCATTTGGACGGATGTCAGGATTAAAATAATTAAAAATGATTAAAATAATTAAAAATAAGAAGAACGTGTGCAGTTATTCAGCAAAGAGAGAACAAAGAGAATTCAAGGACAAGTGATTTCATTCTATATTTTTCTTAATATCAAATCTTAAGAGATATTACATATATAGACTCATCATATACTAACTTTTTAAAATTATAAATTAGTCCTTAATTCTACTAATTTATTCCTATACCCCTAGGGCATGACAACTATTCACTCCTTAATTAAGTCTTGACCTCAAGTAATTGAACATCACAATAAAAATCATACAAAAAAAAAAAAAAAAAGTTACTAAGAATGATGATGTGTGTTCCTCATTTGAAAGTCGTCGCTAATTTATCCCAAGTTTAGGAACACTATTGAGCTTTAGAATTTTGGGAAGGATTTCTTCATCAATCTGCTTCCCATGTTCATTAGAAATCAATGATTCTTCGAAGTCAATTTTATTTGTCATTCTGATTTCACCCAATTTTATATATGGTATCGAATAATTCATTTCTTCTTCAAAATCCTCTTATAGGAATTCAATTCTTCTTCAAAATCCACCTGCAATCACTGAGATTTTCCAATTTCACTGAGATCATATTTCTCTCCTTCTTTTTCAGGAGCAAAACTATACACCATAGTATTCGAAAACTCTTGCCATGAAACCACCCCTTTCAATGTCTTGAAAGAATAATACCATAATCGAACTATATCATCCATGAATTGCTCTGCAACATCGAATGCTTAAGTAGGAACAATAATCATTAAATGTCTGAAGCCAATATTCACGATATTTTCCACTGAAATTCGGTGAAAATAATTTCATATATGAGAGAAAAGGAAAGATTAGAGGAAGAACAAATGGAGAAACTGAGAATAAGAAGTCAAGATAGAAGTTACAAATTAAAGAACGTGTGAGTCAATTATTGAGAGAGAGAAAACATAGAGGATTCAGAGCAAGTGATTTCATTATATATTTTTCATAATATCAAATCATACGAGATATTACATATATAGACTCCTCATATACTAACTTTCTAAAATTATAAACTAGTCCCTAATTCTACTAATTTATTCCTATACCTCCTAGGGCATGACAACTCTTCCCTTCTTAATTAAGTCTTGACCTCAAGTAATTGAACATCACAATAAAAATCATTAAAAAAAAAAAAAAAAGTTACTAAGAATGATGATGTAAGAATGATGATGTGTGTTCCTCCTTTGAAAGTTGTCCCAAGGTTTAGGAACACTATTGAGCTTTGGAATTGTGGGAAGGATTTCTTCATCAATCTGCTTCCCATGTTCATTAGAAATCAATGATTATTAGAAATCAATTTTATTTGTCATTCTGATTTCACCCAATTTTATATATGGTATCGAAGAATTCATTTCTTCTTCAAAATCCTCTTATAGGAATTCAATTATTCTTCAAAATCACCTGCAATCACTGAGATTTTCCAATTTCATTGAGATCATATTTCTCTTTTTCTTTTTCAGGAGCAAAACTATACACCATAGTATTCGAAAACTCCTGCAATGAAACCACCCCTTTCAATGTCTTGAAAGAATAATACCATAATCAAACTATATCATCCATGAATTGATCTGCAACATCGAATGCTTAAGTAGGAACAAAAATCATTCAATGTCTGAAGCCAATATTCAGGATATTTTCCACTGAAATTCGGTGGAAATAATTTCATATATGGAGAGAAAATGAACGATTAGAAGAAGAACAAATGGAGAAATTGAGAAGAATAAGTCAATATAGAAGTTATAAATTAAAGAACGTGTGAGTCAATTGTTGAGAGAGAGAAAACAGAGAGAATTCAGAACAAGTGATTTCATTATATATTTTTTATAATATCAAATCATACGAGATATTACATATATAGACTCCTCATATACTAACTTTCTAAAATTACAAACTAGTCCATAATTATACTAATTTATTCCTATACCCCTAGGGCATGACAACTCTTCACTCATTAATTAAGTCTTGACCTTAAGTAATTGAACCTCACAATAAAAATCATAGAAAAAAAAAAAAAAAGTTACTAAGAATGATGATGTGTGTTACTCCTTTGAAAGTCGTCACTAATTTATCCCAAGGTTTAGGAACACTATTGAGCTTTGGAATTTTGGGAAGGATTTATTCATCAATATGCTTTCCATGTTCATCAGAAATCAATGATTTTTCGAAATTAATTTTATTTGTCGTTCTGATTTCACCCAATTTTATATAGGGTATCGAAGAATTCATTTATTCTTCAAAATCCTCTTATAGGAATTCAATTATTCTTCAAAATCCACCTGCAATCAGTGAGATTTTCCAATTTCACTGAGATCAGATTTCTCTCATTCTTTTTCAGGAGCAAAACTATACACCATAGTATTCGAAAACTCTTGCCATGAAACCAACCCATTCAATGTCTTGAAAGAATAATACCATAATCAAACTATATCATCCATGAATTGCTCTGCAACATTGAATGCTTAAGTAGGAACAAAAATCATTAAATGTCTGAAGCCAATATTTATGATATTTTTCACTGAAATTCGGTGGAAATAATTTCATATATGGAGAGAAAAGGAAAGATTAGAGGAAGAACAAATGGAGAAATTGAGAAGGAGTCAAGATAGAAGTTACAAATTAAAGAACGTATGAGTCAATTGTTGAGAGAGAGAAAACAGAGAGAATTCAGAACAAGCGATTTCATTATATATTTTTCATAATATCAAATCATACGAGATGTTACATATATAGACTTATCATATATTAACTTTTTAAAATTACAAATTAGTCCCTAATTCTACTAATTTATTCCTATATCCCTTGGGCATGGTAGCGGAACCGCTCGATCAAAGTTCGACTCGAGTTTGATTTGACTGAGTAGAAATGCAAGTCGATAGCTCGTTGAGCAACTCGATACCTTTGTTTTTAAAATATATGTAAATACATTAATTTTTATTTTTATATTAATATCATCATTTTCTCCTATTCCATTTCTTGGCTCAAATTTGAAAAAATCTAAAAAAAAATAATCTCTTAAAATCCCATTATTTCATTATTATTTTGTTGTTGTAATTATTTAGTAAGAGATGATAAATATTTAGGCGCTCAATTTTCGTCAATTTTTTTTCAAACATGGAAGGTTATAATTCATATTGAAAAAAAAAATATATTTTAAAATCTCATAATTTCATTATAATTTCTTTGTTAGTTAATATCATTGTAGGGAAAAGGTTGAGCAATGGCATATATACCATTCTCTGCATCAACCCCTGCATCAGCTATCGAAATGCACAAGAGTAAGTATGGTATTGTCATTGCAGAGAATGTAGAGATCTGCACCGATAAAATGTTGAGCAATGCACAGAGAAAATGTTGAGGGAAACGGTACTATTTAATTAATTAATTTTTTTAAATACGATCCTTTTCATTGGAAGGTTTTGAGGCATATGTTTCATGTTTTTGTAATATAACACAGGTGGTGGGTGTAAGTTTTGGCATTTTTTTTGTTTGTTGTAAAAAAAAAAATACAAAACATTTATTGAATTATAGCATTTATCTGAAAGCGAATGACAATTAATGATGAATATATTTATTAAACAGTGCATTATATCACTTTCTATCGTGATTTATTAAACACTAAAATCTTCTTTATACATGTCATCATCTAATCAATATCATGAATGGGTAATAGTAATAGACATCACACACTAATTAATAATAGATATATCATAAAAAATTATACTGTAAAAGTAGTTATAAAAATCATTTGCTTTCTTCTCATAATAAACGTAAAAGTATATATTGATTGAATATCAACCCATAAAATAACCGTAAAATTCACCCATAATCCAATGGGGGTGGGATAAATTTTATTATCCTCCAAGAAAACATAGGACTAATTCATGAAAGAGGGATGAAAGAAAAGTTGCTGGAGATGAAAAACCAGGAAGGTTTAAACTCTCAACAAACCAACAAAAAAGGCAGATTACTGTATGTTCTCTGTCAATGCTTGCAGTGCTGGTCTATTACTTGTACCTTTTCCCTTGTTGTTGTTGTTTGTCTTTTCTAAGGCTGCTTTTAACTCCTTCTTCAGCTTCGTTAAACTTGTCCCCTGATCCCATGCCTTCTTCTTCTTCTTCTCAGTTTCTTCCATCATCATAAAACAGCCGTCTTTCTTTTCATTATCGTCTTTTGCAGCAGCACTGTCAATGATGATCATCATCATGTTGTTGTTGTTCTCTTTGTCGTCCGTGGAGACCACTTTGGCCGCCGTCGTTCTTCTTCTACCAGTACTATTACCGCCAATTGGTGGCGTCTTGCTCACAGACGACTTCTGCACCCACAATGGAGTCTTCTTCATTGGACTGGGAGATGCCGCCGCCGCCACCACCTTCTTCACTGGACTGCTCATCAAATCACTGATGCTTCCAGTACATAATTCACTAACAATTTTTTCAGAGCCCGACAGATTTTCGTTGGATTCTGCAGCAGCAATTGAACCTAGTTTTTGTTTAGATGAGTGACATTCCTCAATGTTCAATTCCTGCTCCGGTAATGAGGCTACTGCTGCTGTGCTGTTGTCGTTCACTCCAGAATCTCCTATCAGTTTCAAAGCATCCAATCTTTCAGCCAGATTATCCTCAGCAATAGCATCTTCTTCTTCTCCTGTGGCAGAAGAGATCTTCACCATTGGCTCTGTAATAATAGCAGGAGGTTCAGTGATGATGTCCCCCACCACATATTGTTCTTCCTCCTCAGTTTTGTATTCAAGTCCGGAATCGCCTGATTCTGTAATGTCAATAAACCAGACAACCAACAACAATTGAGCAGACGATGATACGAAACTACCTATAATCATAATTATAATATGTGCAAAAACAAGAAGCATTTTAGCCCCCAACCAAATTAACAATAGAAACTCACCGTCAGGTTCTGCCACCCCAACAACAACATCATCCATATCTTCCAAGCTCGTGTCTTTTTCCTCATCCACACTTTCAGAAGCAGCAAATTCGCTGAATTCCACTTCCTTTTCATTGTCATCCTCTTCATTGGTTTCAGTTTCAGAAATATGATCCACAGCCTCCTGCTTGGACTCCACCACCTCCACTTCTTTACAAATGTTGAGATTAGTACCATTTTCAACACAGAATGGATCATCGTCTGCTGAAAGAAAATTCAATATCATTTAGGAAATTATCATGCACTATAATTGACAAAAACCAACAATCTCTAAAGGTGCAAAACAACAAGCCGGCTAGAAATTACATACTCTGTTCATCTTCAGCAGCCACAACATTGGAGTCCAGTTCTTTTCCAATTTCACAATCGTTATCTGTCCTTGTGGCATCAATTTTAGATTCTGAAATTACCAGCACAATATACGATGATACAACATCAGTACTAAACACAGTCAATAAAATATGTACCAGCATGTTAGAAATGATGGTGGTTTTTTTTTTTTTTAAAGCCTTCTCCATACCATTATCACATATCTCAGCTCCAGCTCCCTCGACGACAACCTTCGTCTTTGATTCCACTTGGCTACCATCTTCATGGAAGCTAACTTCAGACTGGTTCTGTTTTTCAGCGGAACAATTGGAATCCTTGACCTCATTAATGCTGTTCTCTAATCCCTCTACCGATTTTTCATCCAGATCAATCCCTCCTGCAATATAGTGTAACAATATGAGATAATCCACACAAAAACAAACAAACAAACAAAGGCACAGCTCAAAAGAATATTAATAACGAATTCTGAGAATGAATAGAGAAAGGAAATTACTCAAGCTTTCCGTGACTAAATCCACATCATAAGCAGGGCAAGAATGTGGTTCTTTTGGAATTTCTGCAAAATCCATCTTCTTTGCTAGAGTTTCAGTAATCTGAAGATCATCACCGCTGTTAGTGTTCTTCCCCGGTGCATTCTTAGAAGCCAACCTCGTAGATCTCCGAGTGCCCTGCGCTCTTGTCAGAGTAGTCTCTCCGCCCTTGAGATTTCGGCTACCCGGCACCACTGATGCAGCAGGAGGGGGAGGAGCAGGCGTCGTATTATGATAGAGATTGGAATTTTCATCTACCCCAATTCGGGAAAAATCAAGGGTGGCCCCCATCGTCTTCGCCGGAGTTTGACGCGTGTTCCGGCGAGTGGTGGTAGCAGTTGCTCTATTAGTGCTCGCACCACCGCCAGCAAGAGATTTCGCCGCGGGCGATATATCATCGATGCCGTCGACCTGCTCAATGAATCAATCCATTGGTTAGAAACTCGCAAAAAAATAACCAGATGAATCGGTCTGGAAAAGCAACGATATAATCTAATAAGAGTGGGGAAGAGAAAATACCATGGGAAGAGCAGACAGAGCATCGGCCATGGCAACGTTGGTGAGATTTGCAGGGATTTTGTTCTTCTTGCACAGAGTCTGGAGCTGTTTCCTGGTGAGAGTGTGGAAATCCATTTCCAAAGATTGAAAGAAAGGAGGGAAAGGTTGATAAGGGCAAAAGGAAAATTGGTTCTTCTTCTTCTGCTGAGTTTGCAGAGAGCAGAGGCGGATTTGGAGATGGCTGGAAACGATGCGTAAGTATTTATCAATGCTCAATGGGGAAGGGACGGAGGAGATATGACCGTTGGAGCGTTCGATTTTTAAATTCAAATTACTATTTTTTATTATTAGCTGCTTCATATCTATTGGTGTTTACTATTTTGTTTTAATTTATGGTAAACTCAAAAGCTACACCATTTTTTACATTTCTAATATAAATAAAGCGTATAAATATTCCAATTTATTTTTTTAAAATTTTTGTTGTTGGTGGTGATATTATTAGTTTTCAAGTTTACATTATACACATATAGCACATGAATAAAAAAACAATTCCTAATCTTAAGGACGAATCTTTAAAAATTGGGAAAATTTTCACAGAATATCTTCTCATTCTTATCTAATTAATTGCTTTTTATTATCAAAAAATTTCAAAACATAATATCCCAAATCAATATTTCATATTTATCCATGGTGGTGTTGCACCATCACCCCTTCGTCATAATTATTATTCCAATCGTGGAGTTATTCATGGTATGATAGTCACGTCAACTAAACACAAAATTTATTATTATCAAACGATCGCAAATTATACCATATAGTTATTACTACATATAGTAATATACTAACTGTATAATTTATAATTTTGATAACTTTGATTCGGTATATATATATATATATAATAGATATATTCCTATGTTGATATTGTCGATATTTATGTTGTTAATGGTGACATTGGTCAACATTAGATGATTCAACCACGTAACCACAAAATAGAAGGACATCTCTCGCACACTTCGTCACTCCTCCTTCCGGGCGTGAGTGTGGGACTGTTTGTTAAAAAATATATATATATATATATAAATATATATATAAATAAATAGACCACTAAAAAAAACTGACAAGGAGGTGAATGAGAGAGCAAAGTTGGGCCAAATTGCATCGTCGGCCCATTCCGTTTGCCGCACGCCCGTGCCCTACTTACTAATGTTAAACAGAGAAGCCCATCTAAAATATTCATTAAAAGGGGTCCAGAATCAAGATAATATCACTTGCCCGTCCAGCCCGACCCGGAACAGATAGGAGCACGTTCCCGTCCCGATTCCGCGTTACGCTAAAATGCGCAGGTGGTGGGAGGCGTCGTTGTTGTGGCGTACTCCCGAAGACAATCTCTGAGAGAGAGTAAATTCAAGAAATTCTTAACTCGTGCGATTCAGTGAGTCCGTTCCGGAGATTCAGAGCCTCCTGACTCGAGTCACAGACCAGAGAGAGAGAGAGAGAGATAGAGAGTGAGCTGATTTGATCGATCACTCCATCCATCCATGCAAATATTGATCCAAAAACCTGCGGGTATGACATAATTTTTAATTTTTCCCCCAAAACTGTTTGAATGGAAAACCTAACCCTAGCCCTAATTACCCCCACATTCTCCGAATCCTCCTTCAATGCCTCATCTATCTCATTTTCTGGGGGTTGACCAATTTACCAAAAGAAAAATATATAGAAGACTTCCCTTCAAATCAATCAAGATTTCCCTTTTTTTTGGTTTTTTGTTTTTTCCTTCTCTTCGTTGTTTCTTCAATACAATCCTCGTTACACAGAGGTAAAATGTGGCAATTTTTGTGCAATTAAATTTCGGAGTGACTTCAGGATTCATTGACTTATCCCGGGTCAATCCGGGATTTTACATTGATTACGAGAATTCATAGAATTATGGCTTTAGGGAAAATAGCTGTTTTTTAGCTGTGTTCTGTAGGATGATCATCGTACTATTATCATGCGCATAATCTCTTTCTATTATACAGTTTAATTGATTGATAGTTGAGTTGGAGGGAAGGATTAGGGAAGGGAAGGGCAGAAGATGGGTAGTTCAGATACAGGTACTGGAGGAGGAGGAGCTGTTGATTGCAGCATTGGCAGTATTGTTTGGGTCCGGAGACGCAATGGGTCGTGGTGGCCAGGTAAAATACTGGGCCCTGATGAACTATCTGCATCTCACGTCATGTCGCCTCGATCTGGGACTCCTGTCAAGCTTCTTGGCAGAGAAGACGCCAGTGTGTGAGTTCACTTCTTTAGGTTTTTCTCTATTTTGTCCTGTGGATGTTCAATTCATATGAAATCTGTTTGCAACTTCAGCTTTCATGTGACTCTCAAAGTTTTAAATTGCTTCTATGTTCTAAATGTGGAATTGTGAATGAGTATCAGTCTTTGTCTGTGCTTTAAATTGTCTATATGCTTCTATGTTCTAAATGTGCTTAGACTGTTGATTTGCAAACATGAGAAATAAATGCATTTGGTGCATAGGTTTCTGGAAAGGAAATATCGTTTGATTAGATAAATGCCGAAAGAAGATTTTTCCTTGGGTGATTGATGCATTTGTACCTTTCAAAAGGCAAATTTTAGACTTCTTTATAAAACATCTACTCTCTAGGGTTTAGTCTTGCAATGTAGGTTCTTCAAACAGGTCTTTCATTTACGTTTCATGAAGACTTCATCCAAATTGCAAATGTGGAGTTTTATGCCTCATGAGATTATTGGAAATTAGGTTTGTGATTAAATGTTTCATTCCTAGTCGTTGGACATTTTATATATGCCTCAATGTCATATCTTTTATGAAACTTCATCCAAATACTAGAAGTGGAGTTTTAAGCAACTCTTGAATTGCCTGCTTTCTTTTTTTTTTTTTTTGTAGTCGTATATCATACATCCTTTAGAGTTCTATAGCAACTATTGTGTATGTGCTGTTTTCTTATGTTTTGGTTTGTTATGGCGTACCTGACAATAATTATCAGCAGGGACAGCTTTGATTTATTAACATTTATTTGATCAGGGACTGGTATAATTTAGAAAAGTCAAAGCGTGTGAAGGCATTTCGATGTGGTGAGTTTGATGACTGTATTGAAAGGGCAGAAGCATCCCAAGGTATGCCTCCTAAGAAAAGAGAAAAATACGCACGTCGAGAAGATGCAATACTTCATGCTCTTGAACTTGAGAAGCAAACATTTGAGAAGAAATATGGAAAGGTAGATTTTTCTACTAACAGTAGTGTGCATAGTAAGTCACCAAATGGGGTGAGGGAAGAACTGATGATGCCTTCAGAGAACCTGGAAATTGGGAAGGGAAGACATTCCCAGTCAGAAACTTGTTTAGATTCGAAGATTATTCGTACGTCCCTCATGGATAAGGGCAAGGACCAAAGTATTTTTCCTCAGAGACTCAAAGAAGAAAGTGAATTTTGTATGGATGACGGCACTTCGGGAGTAACACCTCGGATGAGAGATTTGGGGGACTTTGGTCTTCAAATTGTGCCTTCAAGTCTGAAAATTTCCCCTTCTGCATCTCCAAATGCTTCTCATAAGCCTTTATTAGGTAGTGGTGGTAAAACTCATCCAAATAATGCTCTTGACCCGGAAGATGTAGTTGATGGCACTGGGAATTTGTCAGAGAAAAGGAAAAGGCCAGAAGAGAGTTTTGGCGACGATGTTCTTGCTAAGAGGCGTGAGAGACGCCTTCCTCTTGTACAAGTTCTGGAGAATAGTTCGAAGGCTCCCGGTCCACTCACTGAGGCTGATAGTACTGTGAATTTATCCTTGATTTCCGAAGATGAGCAACCAGGGAGTGGCAGATACATTTCCCTGCAACATGGAGGTCTGGAAGAGGACAATGTTGGGTCTACAGAAGATACTGAAACTGATTCTTCTGAGACTGATTCTCTGGATTCTGATACAGATGAGCTGGCTTCACTTTCAGGTAACTTTTTGTGGTTTATTGCTAGGTAACATGGTTGTCTCATTTTCTTGGATGCATCTAGTGCTGGATATATAATGATCATGCTTCTAACATTCTTTCACAATTATTGCATCAGCCTATCTGGCTGTGCTCTGTTTCTAAAGATCACACATTCAATAGACTGATACTTGTTATCATTTACTTCCACGTACCATTAGTGGTGTTACTATTGCTGGATATGCCGGTGGTTCAATTTTTGTTACCTAGACGTTAGTGCCAGATACACATGGTGTTCTTTTTGTGTCCGGTTTATGTTTGCTATTCTGTGTTCTTCTGTTCACTGGTGAATATTCAGCCTCATCTCAGATGATGATTTTGATCTTATCATGCCAAATTTGATTCCTGATTTATTGTAGTTGAACAACCATATATAGTTACGATGGTTTTCTTCTTGTCCAACATGAATTTCAACTTCTTTGTGTAACTTTCTTAAGGTGTACAAACGTATCTGGAATATTTGTGCTATTAAATGATTGATTTCTGGTGTATTTCTGCTGCTAGATTTTATGGGATCATATTAATCGTGAGTAGTGGTGCAATAGTTTCATTTTGTGAGTGCTGAAAACCTCTAGAGTTTCTCTGCTGAAAAAGTGGAGGAACGTAAGACTTTCTTGTTCTGATTCAGTGTCCTTTGCTAATGCAGAAGGTGCTGTATCTATAGAACTGCAGCCAAAATATCCTCGAAGATCTGAAGCTAGGGAAGAACAAAGCATAAGCAGTGAAGAGCTTGATGAATTGACTGTTGAAACTGAGATATCTCATCCTGGTTATAATGACCCAGCATCAAACATGGGCATGTCCCAATGGCAGCTTAAAGGAAAAAGGAACACCCGGAGTCTTGTTAAAAAACCCATAGATGGAGGAGACAGGAACTTTTCCTGGGTATCCATGGATGAAATAAATGCATTTGAGAGGGTAGCAAATGGTAGGGATGAGCCTTATTCACTTGGAAAGAGTTATGGACCTCAGGTAGCCAAATACGGATCTAGAGGTCTGGATGGTATAAGTAGCAGAACTACACAGTGGCAACAATGGGATTGGAGCAACCAGCATGTAAGATACTGGGATGATTCTCCTGTCTATGGTGGTGGTCGCCACGATAGTGGGAAAAGCATGTGGATAGATGTTGATGTGAGAGTCCAATCAAGCTCCAGCTATCAAAGAGAGCATGTACCCATGATCTCGTTGAGGAGTAAACTAAATGACCAAGCTATTGTAGGGCACCCCATCCAAATTGAAGCCCTAGAAGATGGCTCCACTGAATCTCTTCTTGTGGAAACTGATGAATGGTGTGCGGAAGTACAAGAAAATGAGGCAGCACTTGCGCCAACGTGGAGGACAGCGAGGAGGACAGCCAATTTTCGGGTTCCACGCCCAAACCTTTCTTCAGCAGGTGAGGAAAGTTACAGGAATGCTCAATATATTGATGGCAGAAGAGGATGCTCAGGGAGTTTAGGTCATAAAGGAGGCGCATTGGCCCACACCCCAGCAGCAGCAGTAGATAGAAAGTCCTCAAGAAAGCCACAAAAGAAAATAAGCCTGTCTTCAAATCAGAAAACAAGAACACTTTCTTCAATAGCCTCTCAACCTAGAAAAAGTAGTGATCCTAGACGTAGCGGGAATGAGTATGGAATGGATGGGCTGAAACCAGATTCATCGTTGCTTCCGACAACAGTAGCTTGTATTCCAGTTAAGTTAGTATTCAGTAGGTTACATGAGGAATTGGTTGGGAGGCATCCATGATAGTAGTAGCAACTTTGTGTGTGGGGGTGGGGGTGGGGGTGGGGCTGGCTATACATACAGACATGATGATTTTAGGGTAAATAGGAAGAATGTACATCCTTAGGAAGAGATGAATAACTTGATAGTCTTGAATGCATCATACTAGATTCTTAGAGAAATACTATAAGTATAGCATCTGTGGTACTCTTTACAAGGGCTATGGTGTTGTTGTGGTACTTGCTCCTTTCTAAATGAAAGTTTCCTGCAGGCAAAGGCTTTTTTAACAACCAAAAAAATGACTGTATAGCTAATTTTAGTAGTTTGGAATGTTTGTAATTTTGCTTGGGGGGAATACTTTGCTTGTTTATCTGTGGTGATTTTTGCCAATAATTAGAGTTTGATTTTGGTGACATTTATTTAGCTCTTTTGAGTAATGCTGGTAACTAATTTTATCCTGGTATGCTGCTGCTGGAGAGTATCATTTATTCCTTGTATCATGCATGTCTAAATTTGCCCTATTCATTATGACAAATTTCATCTTAGAACAGAACCTTCTAAAATTACCAATTAATGTTGGAGTATATCTAACCCTTTTTGTATAGGAATTAAATTTACTTTAATACTGTCCAGTGTATAGGGACAAAGTTAGTGATTATTTTTTCTTTAAAAAAATTAATCATAAAAATTAAATTTCAATCTATTTAGAATTTCATCATATCCTCTTTAGGATTTTTTTTTTTAAAAAAAAAAAAAAACCTAATTTACAATGGACCATTAAAAAGTTCAAAGTATTACCAAAATTATGATGCACCATGTAGTGGTCTGAGAGTAGATAGGCCTTTCAAAATTATATTATTCAAATGTTTTAGTTTTGATTAATATATTAAAATGATAGTCATTTTATTGTGAACAACAAAAATAATATTTTATGTACTTCAAAAAAAAATATTTCATGAATATTATATTCAAAATATAAAATAATACATAGAAATAGACAAAATTAAAAATTTGACATTACACATCATTTTGGAGGAGAGTAGTATTAACACGGTAAATTTTTTTTTTCACTTGAAAGAAAAAGCCCTAAATCAATCAACCGCTGACGGTAGTCTGGTGGGAAAAAGCCCTAAAATTAACCCCTAAATGTTCCAACGGCTACTTCTCAAATAGCCGTTGGTTTCCCCATCCAAAACCCTAAAAGAGATAATCTCTCCGCTTTGTGTTGTGCCCTCAAGAAACCTAGTCTTCAATACCCCATTTGGATCCTGATTGATTATTCACAACTATATAAAGAGAGCTTCCAATCTCCATCGCCAATCATAATTCTCATTTCTCCCATCAACAACCGCAACATCGCTGCAATTCGACTTCCTCTCTCTGATTACATTTCTATTTCGTGATTTCGATATCTTTCTTAGTGCTAATTTTCTTAACCCAAGGTTTCTGTTTTGCAGGCTTCTTTTCGATTTCTCGCTTTACAATTCTTTCCTGATTTCGACATCTTCTTTTACCTTTCTTTCTAACATTATTTTTGTGTTATAGTTGTTATTTTGGGCTAACGTCTGTTTGTTTGTTTGTTTGAATCTTAGTATTTCTTTTGTGTTTCTTGGATATTTGTTGTGTTTGTGTTTGGGATATACGTAATGGATGCAGGGTCATCAAGCGCAGCCGTGTTATCATCATCGATGACCTCTTCAAACCACTCCAACAAGACCAAATCTCGGTACCCTCTTCAGGAACAGCAGCTTCTCCAAAGAAGAACTTCTCGGGAGAATGTAATTTCTTAATCTTTCTAATTTGATTAATGACTGAATTTTCGCTTTACATGTTGTTCAATACACATATGTTTGTTGCCGCCATCGGATTAAAACTTGGGTTCCTCTCGGTTTAAGAAGTTTGATTTGTTTATATGCTTGGATCTATATATGCTTGGTTTTTTGCCAATGTCAATTTGAAACCTGAAAATTCATTTAATGGAGCTGCGATTTGGGGAAGAAAACTCTATTGGTAGGATCCATTTTTCTGTTTCTAATGGACATTTTCTTTTTGGTGAATGGTGCAGTTGGATAGGTTTATTCCCAATCGGTCTGCTATGGATTTCGACTATGCTCATTACATGCTGACAGAGGGTCGGAAAGGTAAGGAGAACCCAAATTCAGCAACTGGAAGCTACTCTTCTCCTTCTAGAGAGGCCTACAGGAAGCTGCTTGCAGAAACCTTCAACATGAACAGAACCAGGATCCTTGCTTTCAAGAACAAGCCCCCAACCGTTGTGGACCCTTTCCCCAATGGCTTCTTCTCTGATGCTACAGCTAATCAGGCTTCGTCCAAGCCCGCAAAAACCCGTCGTCACATCCCACAGGTCCACTTTTCCTCTTTTGTGAGTTGTATTTTTCCAAATATTATGTAACTTGAAATGGATGGATGTTGAATTGGGTATCCCTTCCTCCTTTGTCTGTTTCTGCAGTCTTCCGAAAGGACCCTGGATGCTCCTGATATTTTGGATGATTATTACTTGAATCTGTTAGACTGGGGCAGCAGCAATGTCCTTTCCATTGCTCTTGGAAGCACTGTCTACTTGTGGGATGCATCTGATGGCTCTACTTCCGAACTTGTCACTGTTGATGATGAAAATGGACCTGTGACAAGTGTGAAGTGGGCACCTGATGGTCGACATATTGCTGTTGGTTTGAACAATTCTGACGTGCAGCTTTGGGACTCCACTTCTAATAGACTGGTTGGTTTTTTCTCCCTTTTCCAGCGCTAAATAGTTTTATAGCTGAGTGAAATGGAAGAAATCTTGTTCTATAATCTTGTGTTGTGTCTAATCTTGGTTTGGTTGGGATGTTGCAGCTGAGGACCTTGAAAGGTGGACATCGATCGCGTGTAGGTGCTTTGGATTGGAACAACCACATCTTGACTAGCGGAGGGATGGATGGACAAATACTCCACAATGATGTGAGAGTAAGATCACATATAGTTGAAACATACAGGGGTCATCGTCAAGAAGTTTGTGGTCTCAAGTGGTCAGCCTCTGGTCAGCAACTAGCAAGCGGTGGAAATGACAATCTCCTCCACATATGGGACAGATCCATGGCTTCTTCCAACGCTGCTCAAGCTACACAATGGCTTCACAGGCTCGAAGACCATACAGCTGCTGTGAAAGCTCTCGCTTGGTGTCCATTTCAAGGTAACTTGCTTGCTTCAGGTGGAGGCGGAGGGGACCGATGCATTAAGTTCTGGAACACACATACTGGCGCCTGCTTGAATTCAGTCGACACGGGCTCGCAGGTTTGCGCTTTGCTATGGAACAAGAACGAGCGAGAACTGCTTAGCTCTCACGGTTTCAGTCAGAACCAGCTTACACTCTGGAAGTATCCTTCAATGGTGAAGATAGCAGAGCTTAGTGGTCACACTTCCAGAGTTCTTTACATGGCTCAGAGTCCCGATGGGTGTAGCGTCGCTTCTGCAGCTGGGGATGAAACCCTGAGATTCTGGAATGTGTTTGGTACTCCTCAAGTGGCGAAACCTGCACCGAAAGCCAGTTCTGAACCGTTTGCACACGTGAACCGTATTCGTTGAGGTTGTGTAGAGTAGCCTCTGAAGCCAATCTGAGTCATTTGTGTAATTAAATTATTTCATTTGTGTATATGATTTGTGGATGTAACTCACTTCATTGTGTGACGAACCACCTCAAAATGCAATCTTTGTTTACTCATTATATGATTTTGTATGTGTTATGCATCAAATCGTTGCCCTGCCGCCGCAGATTCCCTAGAATTTCCCACAGGGGAGGCAGAAATCCTACTCTTTTTTGGGGTGCAATTCCTTAGCTGGGGGGTTGGTTCTGGGAAGATAAAAGAAAACCGGTATGTTTGGGACACGGCAAAAAGAATCCTATTCCGACCTGTTCGGTATGAAATAAACTTATAATCATGGAATATATAATCATGAAATCGACTCAATTATCAAATTATAAGTTAATAATCCTAACTCATTCCCATTTTGGACTCGATCATCTGATTATAAGAAACCTAACCCATTCCCCTTTTGAGCAGAATAGGTTTACTAGTTCTTTAATTCCAATTAATAAGAAATGATATTGAAGTAAGAAATAGACCCTAGAAACTAAAAAAAGGATATTATGAGCATTGCAATAATCGGGTTCATTCATATTCTTGACACTAGTAGATGCTATTACACATTCAATCATACTCAATATCTTCTATAATTTCGCACGTGAGCTCGGTTCGGTTACACACATGGAAGAAGGGTAGAAAGAGAATAGAATGATTTCTGGTAGCAATTTACATGGAAAGAACAGTATGTTTCATTAACCACATCAAACATCTTTGTTTTGTTCATCAAAACTTCCAAATGGGAACACATAGGATCATCAGCCCAAAAAAACCCCTCCCATCTACCTACGGCTGGACGACATTGTAAAGACGACGGTCTCAAGCTAATTGGCGCCTCATGTAGGTGTCTTCGTGCACAAAAACTGGACTTGGAGCGTGTTGTTGTTGAGGGGGAAATTGGGGCTGTCCCATTGCAATGCCACCATGAAGTGGAGCTGCAGATCCACCTCCTCCCCAAGGATCACTCACATTCTTCATAGATGTCAAAGTAATATAATATATCAATCCAAGAGCAACACTTGCCAGGGACAAAACAGTAGCTCCAGCAAACACTCCTGGCTTCACAACATAGCAGTAATAATAGTTGAAATACATATTCTCTTCGCCATGCTGATCATTCAACGCCGCGCCAGTCAGCAGCAAAAGAAAGGCAACAACAAATGTAAACCTACAAAACACAACAGAGCAATGACGAATCATTCCTCGTGACCATTCATTGTAATACACTGATTGCAAGCCATTTTCGGCCTATTCGAGTAATTGCCGGGTCAGTTGCATTCCTTTTCAATCTATTTGAGCTATGTATGCAAATGTTTGTTGACTAAACTTTTATACAAACCAGTATGCATAATAAAGCAGACAAGTGCAACCCTAGAATGACAGAGAAAACATGGATACAATTTTCAACCGGTTCCTTCACGCACTTGCTGAAATGTAAACCAAGAAGCAGTAGATTCCAAATAGAGTGAGTGCATCAGGAATTTTACCAGGAAACAATAAAGCAGACAAGCGCGAGTTTCCAGTTGGAGTTTGCTTGATGTGAACCTCCTCTTCTGCAGCAAATACAGCCAGTAGCAACATTAACGATGATTTGAGCAATCATAAGGGCGACAGCAGCGGTCAATCCAAGGCCCATAGCAGGGCTCCTTGGATACACACAAACATCAGAAGAGGGAAATTTAACCTGGTCTCCCTGCAAAACTCCAAAAAGCAAAAAAGAACAACTTCTTTGAACATGAATGAATAAAATGTCTACAAACAGCAAATATCTATCTTTTGGATTAGACCAAGCACAACATACATAATAAGGATGATGGAATAACTTAATAACGTTCAGATGGGCTCGAACCTAATAATTGTTAAGCTCTCATTCCAGTATTTTCTGCCTGACCAAATCCCTAAACACTACTCCTTTAACAGAATACGCACCTAAAGAAATTCAGTGGAATTCACTGGCTCCAACCCTTTTCCTTATATTGAACATATTGCCTTTTAAATACTATTAACAAACAGGAAATTGCAACTCTCAGAGTGAGAGCTGCGAAACTGCGACTAAGAGCAGGCGGGCAAGTATGGAGCAGAACAGCTGGAGTATTATGCATCTTATTCAAGAAAGAAATCCATAATAAAAATTGCAACTTGCTTAGGGTGGAAGACAAAAAGGGGCATTACCAATTATGGAAAAAGAAGCAGAAAACAGCTCAAATCAAGCAACTGAAGGAGGATTTCAAAAGCATAAAAAAATGAAGGAATATGTAATGGGCTGAAAGGAAAATACAAATAGATTGACCTTAATCCGGGTGGCTTCAGCAGCAAAACCAGTGGCAGCAGATAAGAGCCCTAAAAATCCGACAACACAGCAAACAAGCATAACCTTTCTCTCCATTTTGAACCCTGAATTCTTCTCTCTAATCTCTCTGTCTATTATCAAGAACCTACCTTGTTCCCGGTTTTGCTGGACGAATCCACAGCCCAGAAAGTAGAAGAAAAAAAAAAAAATAATGGCTGAATGGTAATACAAAAATGGCAGTTTTGTGGTGATTCCAGAACCAGGAAAACCAAAAAAAGAAAAGAAGGTTAAAAAGGAGGAAAAGAGTAGAGGAAACTGGTGCGGGATAGAAATGAAGAGAGAGAACTAAAGCAATGGTACTGAAATTGAGTATTACTTAAAAAGCAAACATGGAATATAATACAAATACAGCATCAGAGTTTAAAATAATACTGAACTACTTGCTTGCTTGCTGCTACTTTGCCAACTTTATTGCTCACAGGATGCAAGAGCGAGAGAGAGCTCAGCCTGATTTATAACGTTGTACTCCCACCCTATTTCAAAATATAAATCATTTTCATCTTAATAATATTTAAAATATAAATTATTTGTCTATTTCTATAAAAATAATTTATTATTTTTATTTTATTACCCTTGTTTAATTTATAATTTCATTAAAACTTATTTTTATCCTACCTATTTAAGTTATAATATTAATATCAAAAATGCATTAAATAAGGATATAATAGGTTTAACCATTAAAAATTATAAAACTTTTCAAAAATTAATTACAGTTTTAATATTTGTATTTTGGTCAAAACAATTTATATATTGAAATGGAGGGAATACTAGTTCTTTCCCGCCCTACATAAATAATTATTTCTTAATTAATCTGTCACATAATAATAAGAGCCATATTTATTTTTTTAAAATAAATTAAATATTATAATTTTTATATAATTTGAATATAAAATACAGAATAAAAAATTATTATCTTATTTTATAAGGAAGGAGAAGGATGACGACGGTGAGTGTGGGTGGCTTTGTGGCGTACGTTTGTGGGCGGGGATTAAGCGATGTGGCATACAACGGGGCTTCTAAGTTGAAGTTTGCAGCTGAATATGCCTAAAATCGCCCCTCGATTCCCTCCCTGATCATTTTAATTACTCTCTTCCTCTTAAATTAATATTAATAGATGTTTTAAAATTTAAAAATTATATCATATTAATTGACACTTTACCATTATCAAGGTAATTATTTTAATTATTCTTATTTTTTAATTCTTAAAAATTTGTGAGTGTATTGAACTCTATGATCTAACTACCTATTTCACTAATAATTTCATTTTCAAGTTTGGGCAATTTCTAAAACGTCTATTAATTTAAAACGGAGGAAATAATTTTTTAATTTAAATTTTACTTTCTTTTATATTTGTCATTTTTTTTATTAAGTGGACTAGGATCATGAAATCCATCCATTGCAGCATAAAATTATGCACAAAAAATCTTTGAATTTATCCATAATCAAATTGGGGAATAGGATAGATTTTATTATTATTTTTTAAATAATAAATGTAATTCTTATT
Organism: Knoxia roxburghii; assembly: GCA_030378225.1. Classification (NCBI taxonomy): domain Eukaryota; kingdom Viridiplantae; phylum Streptophyta; class Magnoliopsida; order Gentianales; family Rubiaceae; genus Knoxia; species Knoxia roxburghii. The sequence continues at coordinate 3,400,576 of CM059415.1, forward strand.
TTTACTTTTTTTACTATCTAAATTTATAATAATCAATCTTTTAATTAATAAAAAAATATAATTATTATGTTGAAAATAAAATTTAACATCATTTTATATCATTATTTTGATCAGAAATCTTTGAATTTTTTTATTTTTTGATATTTAATTAAATAAATATAATTATCAGACATTATTGAACTATTAATAATTTAATCAAAGGGAGATAAACGTAAACAACCTTAAATATTTACATCCCATTCCTTAATCTCTTTGTTATCCTCTCTTCCTCACCTCATTCCTTTCCCCATGAGTCCAACATAATTTGAATAATTTATTATCGAGACAAGCTACGACAGTAATAAACATTCTGTCTGTCTTAAAATATAATTATATTCATTGAATTGAAATAAATAATTAACGTGACTATTAATTATATTATGATTAAGAGGGTACAAGAAAGAAAACAATTGTAGTTTTGTTTCTATGGGAGGCTAAAAGGGTAAATTGGATAGCGGGGGCGTCAAAGTCAAAATCATTGAAGACCATACACAAGTAAAGCTCCAACCCCAGCAACACCGGCAATGAGGCCGACGATGACACCAATCGGAGGCAAGCCACCGCCCACCGCTTTTCCGGTATTCACGTCGTATTTTGCGAACCTCTTCTTCGGTGCTCTGCATTGTGGGCATGCATACTCATCTCCCTGTCCCCGTTCAATTCATTTCAGGCATATTATCAAACACAAAACTAGCTAGGGATGGATGGATGGATGATCATGGAGAAATTATATATTATGCAACTCATATACCTGATCTTCAAAGGGTTTTTGAAGGGTGTAAATGTATCCACAGTCCAGACATATATGAGTTGCTCTGGCCTGAAAACATCCCAAAATCATCCATCAAATCAAACATGTACTGCCATTTATGATTTGTGAATGCTCAGACTAGAAATATGTGTAAATGTATTGCCTTTTGAGCTTCAGTTAGCTTGCGTCCAAATTGAGGAGGTGCGGGCCTCTTTTGCAGTTTCTTTACATCTACATCTGCTCCCCTGCAAATTCAACCCCTGGTAAATATTACTCCATCGGATTTAAGAAGAAGAAGAAGAAAGAATTAGCAAGTTAACTATTAATATTTACCTGCTGACGACGAAGTAAACAGAATCAGGCTTCGCCTGGATGGCAGTTTTTGTGAAACCAAGCTTGTCAGCAGGCCAAAGTTCATCTCCGAAGAAGCTGCTGGTGTACAGAACCTGGTCTCCGACTTTCAAGCCTGCTCTTGCTGCATTCCCTCCACCTTGTACTCCCTTTTCATTTAGAATTTGATTGAAATCAATAACCCGGACAATTACAGGGGATGGGATTTGGGAATGAGATAAAGTGACTGACAGTGATGACAACGCCACCGCCGGGCTTCTGACCAAGAGTGAGACCGAGGGGTTTATCCACCTCCACCTCAATGTTCTTTGAAGATGTGCCAGCGGTTTTTGCCGTGATCTCAAGCCCTTTACTTGTTGTTCTTCTGTAAGCGCTGCTGCTCTTGGTTTTGGAGATTAGAAAAAGATTGCCGGACTTGGCTTGTTGGATGGATAGGCCTTGAAAACTAGATTTCTGCAGGGCACCCCAAAATGAATGGCATAGAGATGAATATAAGAAATGAGAGAATTTGGGGTGGAGGGTAAGATTAGATTACAATACCTGAGTTAGTAAGAAAGCGGATTTAGGCTTAGGAGCATCGTGAGTAGTTGTTGGGGTTGACTTGACGGAGAGATTTGCAAGGTGAGCGGCAGAACAAGAAGAAGACATTATTCTGGATCGATGATCGGATGGTCAGCAGGCGGCGGCACGGCACGGTGGAGAAAGGGAAGATGGAGCACTAGTAGTAGTTGCTGCCTGGTGGTGGGAAATTGGGTAATGTATTATTAGTTCAGTTGTGTGGAGGAGATGAGACTTGAGAATGGAGGGGAAATGTTAATAGTAGAAAACTGGGAGTCGGATGATGATGACAAAGGAGAGCCACACGTATTGTATTGTATTCATTCACATAGTGATTTTGGTTGGTGCTTTTTTACTCAGGTGGTTTGTATTAATTTTTTGTTTTTCATCTGTATAGATGGAAGTTTAAACTTTTTATATTTATCTTATTTACACAACTAATTAGATGTAGATTAATATTGTTGCCCTAATAAAATAAATCATTTAATGAAATAATTCATATTTATGGTGTTGACATTTGTGAAAAATAAACTTTACAATCTATTCATATTTATGGTGTATAACAACTGTATATTATTCTTCTACATATGTGATAATAAGAACATGCTAAATAACTCCGTTATTTTCTATTGATACAATTCTTTTTTATATCTTTATCGTCATCTCAATTATTTATCTCTTTGTTCTTGATTTCCAAACAAATATTTTATAAAAATCAAGCATGATCCAAACCTTTAACCCCTCCCTACCATTCAACTCTTTTAATGTAGAACGATATATCAAATTATTTTTTGGAAAACAGATATTCATTTGCTTTCTCATTCGGAAAACTTTTTCAAAGTAGCTTTATATTTTTCATGTTTTACTAATTCATATGTATTAAATTTAATCCATCCTTTCACTCGTGGTTGACAAATCTTATTTATGTTTATTCTCACCAAATAAACTTTTCTTTCTCATCCTTTTAGCTCCCGAAAGGAATCTACTTTTAAATTTTTTTGGAAAAAATTTCATTCTAATTTTGTCAATCCCCCTTCGTGGATGGCCCAAATGATATGCTGTTACAACAAAGTCCAGAATTGAGAAAGCTAATTGAAAATGGGCTTCCAGTAGTGTACAAGCTGCAATTGGCATCAATTAATGGCCGCCCTTCCTCAGTTGGTTCTAGAAAATAATAATAATAAAAACAGAATCCTTGTTTTGTTAATATCATAATACTATCTTCAAAGTCAAGCACGCAAGTTTTGAGATTAAAATCGAATATTCCCAGGTTGCTTAAAATTACTTATTAAATATAATTATCTATGTTTGACTCGTTTAACCAAATACAACAATAATCACAACAAATTTCCTAATTATTACCCCTAATTCCCATTACTATTAAAACTATTTCTAAAATTGTTGAATGTCACAAAATCATCAATTTAAAGATAGAATCCTAGAGTTAAAATTTCATATATTAGAAGGTTGCTATAATATAACTAAAGTTTATGAAATATATGCAATTAAGTGAAACCTTTTGAGGAAATGAAAACATGCCAAACTAAAATTCACGTTGGTTTTATTTGGGGTAGGTAGGCGGGACACGCAGAGGGTCTGCCTCAATAACGGGTCCCACCTGTCCCATCGCAGTCTCACGCACCTACTATATATTCAATTCTTTTCTCCCCCCCACAATTCTTTTCTATATTTATTCTTAAAAATAAATGGTCATTAAAGATGGAAAAAATGTTATACATAATAGTATTAAAACTATCACATAGTATCTTTGAACGGACTAATTAAAATTATTTTATGTTTAAAATGAGATTTTCTTTACTTTCTTTTATTTTGTTGACTTTTTATTTTATTTATTAATTTTGTTTAGATAATGTATAGTTTTTTATTTTAAATATAATTTATAATATAAAATATTATTATTATATGTTTTTATTTATGCTAATTTAAATATTACAAATACAACGTATTCATTATAAAAATATAAAAATTAAATAATTTTCATGAAATAAAATAATAAAACGTAAAAATCATATGTACCTAAATAACAATGAGGAAAATATTAAGAAATAAAATTAAATACCCATAATCGTCCATCAACGCTGATAAACATAATATAAAGGAGCGAAGAAAGCACCAGTGGAAGACTCAGAGTAGTCATTTCATATCATATCATATCAAATCGGAGAAGTACCGGAAGCAAGCCGATCGGAATCTTTTTATCCTCTTTCCTTCATTCTCCCTCCGCTTTTATCTCCCGGTGATGAGTAATTATTGTATGGCCGCCTGTTCACACTTGAACCAGAGTCGGAGACTGGTCGCGAGTTTCGGAAAGCTTTTACGACCGTCAACACTGTTGCTAAGGTACAACTGCTACTAGTTATAGTTGTTGATAATTAATTGTTGAGCTTATTTTCGTTTCATTCCTTTTACTGCTTCTGTATTAATGTGATGAGAATGCCCGCCGGAGAAGGAAGAAACTGGTAGAGATAGCCGGAAATCGTTTGTTGATGTTGATGTTGATGTTGATGCTGATGCTGTTTTTGTTTCTTGTTTGCGACTGAAAATTGTACCAATTAGCCGAGTTTCGGCTTCCGTCCATCTTCTTGTGATAATCTAAGTGCTGTATGGTTATATTTTGGATCAAAACTTTTAATCTCCAATTTAATTGAGCTTAGAACAGGTCCATCCAGGAAAGGAAAAAAAGGGTAGTTCCTTTAGGAGAATCGTGTCTTTATCTGCGGAAGGTTTGAACTGAATTATCAAAAGTAGAGTATAGATTTGCGGTGGTGGTGGCCGGCGGACGGCGGGGGGAGGTGGAGATCAATGAACAGGCACTGACAGTGACGGTTTTTGGATAATTCTAGGCTAGAATTAATAGTACTAATTAATTATTTTTAATAGAAATTAGTACTATTTTTTTTTTTTTTGGGTACAGAGAAATTAGTACTAATGAACCGTACTCAGGGAGGGTTGAAGAAATTCATTTTAGAAAAGGTGATGAAGACTCAAAAGTCCGTGGCTCATGTGCCAGAATAGGGCCCCCAAATGAAGTAATTAGTTCTGACTTGAAAAACCAAAAAGAAAAGAAAAAAAGTGTAATGATACTGATAAAGAAGAAGAGTTGGGGATAATGAAAATGGGTAGAATTTTGATTTTATTTTGGAAAATTTAGGATAAGAAAATGGAGTAAAATATAAAAATGATTGGCCTCATTAGTCAGCAATTACCAACAATATTACCCAATTTGACATTTAAAAAAATTGGTAATAGAGGACGAGGGGATGAGTCAGACAACCCCACTCCCCCCAACCCCCCTGGAGTAACTGATACGTATTAAGGTGTATAAAGCATCATAATGACAAGGACGGTGGATCTGGCTCTAGTTTATCCATCATATGTCAAAACCAAGAGGCAATTTGACCCATCAACCAATAAAATAGGAACCCTCTCCTCATCTGCCTCCTGCCGTTCAATTCTGGGAGTATTATATTTGTCGATTCTTTCCATGCAAACGTTGTGACATGATACGTCGTTTTGTCTCTAAAATTTAGCAAGTCATTGACTGTTTATGTTCTGAGTATGTAGAAAACTATTACACTCTTGTAAAATTTTTAATATGGGTGGAGTTTATTATTATTATTATTATTATGGAACTAGGGAATACCTGAAATGTAAAGAATTACTTCTATCTTGAGATCATGGCAACCTAAACCAAAGGCGCAAGAAAGCATACATCAAAACATTAAAGCAAAGAGTTTATTATGATATGGGTGGAGTTTATTATGATATTGAAGCAAAGAGTTTAATATGGGTGGAGTTTATTATTATGGAACCTAAACCAAAGGCGCAAGAAAGCATACATCAAAATATTAAAGCAAAGAGGCATGTTGCATGCAGTCCTGCAAAGTTTTGTTGGATGATGAACTTTGCGAGATACACGAGTCAGCATGATCCATGCCTATTAGTTTGTTGATTTGAAAATTTAGTTCTAGTCTGAACAGAATATACCTCCCCCAGGCTCGGCTCCTGTATAGTTGGCTTTCTAATCTAGTATTTGTTTAATGTTGTTGGCCGTCTCTCCCTTTCTTTTTTATATTGTTAAGTTGCTCAAAGTCTATTGTAATTGTACAACAAATAATAATAATGAGTTAACTGTCAACAATTTTGGTGACTGATACGTTATCTCTTCATATTTTAGGTGACATTTAGATACATAAGAGGGCAAATTATAGTTTTAGAACTACACTATCTTGACACTTTTCGGTCAAATAGTGAGTCAGTTTATGCCAAGACGTTCTAACTAATGCACTCTTGCTATTTGTGAAAACTGAATGTCCATAGTTAACTAATGCACTCCTGCTTTCTTTTCTGTGCATGACGTTGAGATTTGTTTGATGAACACAGGAGGGCCGGTGTTCACACCTCAGTGTATGACAAGAACCCAGAGGAGCACGCCCTTCCAACTGTGGTTCCTGATGAAATCATCCAGCCGCAGTCGGACGAGTACTGGGCTCCTCACCCCAAAACTGGGGTGTTTGGCCCCGCAACTGAACAGAACCCTGGGGAGCACGACTCCGGAATCAAAACATCCCCGGCTGAGGATTCTGTTTTGGAGCAGAAGGCATTTTTCCGCCCGCTCGAGGATTTGGAGAAGCCCCCTCCTCAGCCTTGAGAGCCTTATAATTTGTTCATATTCCATCCTTGTGTTTTATGACACAACTGGACCTACTAGTAGTAATTCTATATAAATAAGCGTGGTAGCAGTTTGGTAATGTTTGATGGTCATGTATTATAACTTGTCCCCTTACCACTTTGGATCTCTGATTCTGCATGTCTGGTTTCATATTCATAGGTTTGTGTTTGCCAATCATAAACGCTAATATATATTCATAGGTTAATAATCACCAAATTGGGTGGTACTAGTATCCATCCCATTTAAATGTGGCGTGATAAGGCAGAAGAGGCTGACGACTCCGGTTGTGGCGGCCGTCGTTGCAGAGCCGTTTCTGCAGCTTGAAGCATTTCTCTAGCTTTCCTATCCGGTGTACATCCGGCAGATTCCATCTGTCTATATATGTCAGGAATCTGTCAGGAAATCGAGAGAAGAATCAGTTGGAGTTGGGGTGGGGGCACACGAATTTATCCTCAAGATGGAGGAAAACAAATTACCTGATAGAACTTCTTGGCCCTTACAAAAGCTTTCATGAGGGTGGTGTAGGTGACCACATCAGGAGCAAAACCCTACACGGACCACGCAGTTATGGATTGAATTGAATTGAATGCATTCCAGAAAAAAGAAGACTCTATTTAGGTGAAGAAAGAAGCTTTACACTCTCTCTGATGTGCTTATAAACTGCTAGCGCCTCCATATGCCTTCCTGCCGTGCCAAAAGCATTCAGCAACACATTCAGCATTACAAGGTTCAGTTCGAGTCCTTCTGCTTCCATTTGCCCCAAAACCTTAACAGTTTCTTCACATTGCCCCTGCATATATAACCCATCAATTCCATCTAGAATTTCCTGTCCAAAAGTTTCATTTAAAGCCAAGGAGAAAGGATCCTCACCAGCTGCGCAAACGCATTTGCTATAACACAAAAAATACTTGCTGAGAGCTCAACCCCTTTTGATCTCAGAGCATCAATGCAGACTTCCGCTTCTTGAAATTTTCCGTATTGTCCATAGATACCAGCAAGAACAGCATAGATCGCTCCGCTCTTGTGATGTCCTCTACATTTCATATTCTCAAAAGTTTTCTTTATAGCTTGCCATTTCCCTTCTTCTCCTAAACGAGCAATAATGGCGACGAAAATCTTTGGATCCGGGTACAGCCCTTGTTCTTGCATGCTGATGAACATCTCCAGGGCGTTAGACACATGCCCGAATTTGCAATGCCATCTAATCAAAGAGTTCCATGTTGCGATGTCAGGCATGATACCTTCTTGCTGCATTGTTTGAAAAACTTGTGCTGCTTCCTCCAACTCGCCATATTTACACAAGGTATCAATGATGCTGTTGTAGATTTTCCTGTCCAGGGACAACCCCATATCTCTCATCTCTTGTAAAATGCTTGTTGCTTTCCTCCACATCCCGTTGTCCCTGTAGATCTCGATAACCTTACTGAACACGGACGAATCTGGTGGAAACCCTGCATCTCTCATCCGAGCCATGACTGACCAAGTATCTTCCAAACGCTTGGCCCCAACGTGGTACTCCAGAAGAATTTTATAGGTTTCCCTGTTCCATCTCGTCCCGGAATCATCCATGGCCGTAAGGACCTTGCCGGCAAACCTCAGCAGGCCTTTCCTCAGGAAACTCCCCAGCAAGACATTGAAGGCTTTCACTCCAGGCTTGTACCCGGAACTCATCATCATTTCCTGGAAAATGGCGTCTGCTTCCAGTGTCCTGCCGACGTTTCCAAGTGCATTAATCAAAAGAGTGTAGCATTTCAAACTGGGTCGGTATCCCAGAGCCTCCATTTGGGAGAGCAGCAACATGGCCTCGCTGATTTCTCCTGAATAGCACATTTCACATATGGATTGGTTATAAGACAGATAAGAAAGTTCCGAGCCGCCGCAACCAATTAGCTCAGGCTCTGAGACTGAACCCCAATTGTTATTTCTCCAACATTTAGCAGTTTTACAACTCGCAGTGTGCCGATATGGTAAGTGCGGTAGGCTGCATGTTGCTCCAGTTCTCTCACGGGACATTTCACAAACAGGTAAAGGGAATGACTTATGAGGCAAAAGGCGCTGCACACCTCCAATAATGTCCATAAAATTATGCCGGTGGCCCTCGACGTGATTATAATTTGCAGAGACAAAGATTGCAGTTTCCGGACCGGAGCTCCTAGGGTGGGCCCCACGAATTATTGGGCGGCAATATCCGGGCAATAGGTTTCGAAAGAGTAGGAAGCTTCCAGATTGCAGAACCGTCCAAGTATAAACCAAAAAGTGGTTGGCAATAGTCTTTTCCTTTCCCTTTAAGTTTCCCTTTCTCTGTCTGACGACAAATTGACACACAGCTCAGCTCAAGGTCTCTCCCTAATAAGACTTTCGATTTTGAATGGGTTTATTATATTCTGAATGAAAATATTGTTTTTTCCTTTTTTTTTTTTTTAAATTTAAATTTTTTTTCCGTCAATGTTAGAGTGGCAGAGTCGACACGCTACGCCACTAATTAATTGAGGAGAAGGAAGAAGAGGAAGAAATACGCACGCAGTCCGTCTCCGTTCATCGTTCCAAATCAACCCGCCGTACAAGTTCGGAAAGAAATTCAGTTGCAGTATGAGTTTTCAAGATCTTCAATCCCGCGGCGGCGGCAGAACGAGCCACGTCATCACCATACATCAACAGCAGCAAGACCCTTCCCGCGCCATCGCCGTCGCGATTTTTCAAATCAACACCGCACTCACCGCCTATCAACGCCTTGTTGCCAACCTAGCGACTCCCAAAGACACTCCCGGGTTACGCCGCAAAGTGTACGTTATATTTTCCCTTATTTTCTTTTCTTAGGTTATATTTTCCCCTCTCGCAATTTCATGCCTTGTTTTTGGGGTGGAATCTTTTCCCCCTTGAGGTTAGCTTACCTACTTTTGTTCGGAGATAAAAATAGAAAGCAATGTTGGCAAAAAACTCAACAAAATATCAATTTCTGTACTGATAACTCTGTCTGTTTAACAACTTCATTATGATTTATACTTATAAATTGATCAATTCTATTCCTAGATAATATAATTCAATCTGTTCAGGACTAGAGATTAGGGTTTAGGAATTTTGTCACTAGTTCATCTACACAGAAGATTTAGATTGCTTCTCCACAAAATTTCATCCAAGTGAAAACTTTGAGGTCTGGACTTTTAGGTGGGAGGAAGATGAGTATATATTGGGGTTTCCATTTTGATGAAGAGCCAGAGTGTTTTGACCTGGAGATATCTTTTGCTGTTGTTACTCTTCGAAGTTTCTAGAATAGCGCTGAACTAACCGACTGTAAATGTGTTGTGGGCTAGAAAGTACGATCACAGACGCCTTTAGAATTTGTTTTGTTTGGCTGGAGAAATTGAATTATGAGATGATAATTGAAACGATGAAGAGCTAGCTTTCAGCAGTTGTCAACCTTCATAGGTGAACGATCAATTGATTACACATTGCATCTTTTACAACACTAGTAGCTAACAGTTCATCACCTTCTCCCCAGTGTGTATGTGTGTGCGTCTCTCTCCATCTCTGTTCTTCAGTCCAATTTGCGTTCTTTCTGTTAAGTAACTTTAATTTGAATTCTAATTTTCCCATTTCAACGACTAAGGAACGTGAATTATTGAGCTTACCTTTTTTAACTGCAGCCGTGATTCAAGATTAAAAATTGAGCAGTTGGTGAGGGAGACTTCTGACAAGCTTAAGCTAGCAGCTGAAGCTGATTGGAGTGCTGAAGTTAGTGTGAGTTCATTGCCTCATGGCTTTCCTAATTTTATGTTTTAGGTGTCATTTGAAATTGTTAGAAGTTCTGTGATCCTCTGTCAGAACTTTCCTTTTACGGAATTTCGCTCAATCTCATTTACTATTGCTGTACTTAGATGACTCGAACAATTTATATTTGGTGCTTAAACTTCCTTTGTTAACATCAGGCCACGAAGAAAATTTCTGATTTCAAGCTGACAAGAGATTTTCAATATGTTCTGAAAGAGTTTCAAAAGGCCCAGAGGCTTGCCGCAGAGAAGGAATCATCATATACTCCAACTTCTCATCAAGTCCTTCCATCTAGGTAAATTTTTCTGAATATGTAAGTTGCAGTTTTTCTGCCAGACACAGATTTTTATTTTCATGGACCCTTGCATCTATTATGCATGTGGTGGGCATGTTGCATTTTCCTGTTATCTTCACAACCCAGTGCTGGAAATCTGATTTTCCCTGGAAAACTTATGTCTCTGGTTGAATTTGTTTGCAGCAATGACACCATTGAAGTGGATCAGGAGTTGATGAGAAATGAGCAGATATTTCTTCTCCCAGAAACTAGAAGGTAAACTGGGGAGGAGCAATAAAATAAAAGAAAAACAGTAGAACTGTATGTTTGCAATGTTGGATGTTTCTTTTTTCCTCATTTTGTTCCTCAGATTTTGTCTTTGTCTTCTAAAACTTGTTGCTGTCTTTCAAATTGTTAAATTGTCTTTGTTGTAACTATTCATACGGACATACTTACCTTTTTTTGGTGAAAAAATAGTAAGAACTTTCATTGGGGACAACAGAGTTGGAATAATGCATTTTATGTTGTGAGTTCAGGCCAGATGTCACGTTTGTGGGCAATGAAATAGATTTCAATGAAGCTTTGATCGAAGAAAGGGACCAAGGAATCAAGGAAATTCAGCAGCAGATTCTTGAGGTGAATGAGATCTTCAAGGATTTAGCAGTGCTTGTGAATGGGCAAGGAGCAATGATTGGTTAGTGGTGTGGTTATTATTTGTAGTTTTCACTATAGGTAGCCTTGAATAAACCTGATCTGATGTTAGTGGAATCTTTCAGATGATATAAGTTGTAATCTTGAGATATCCGCGGCTGCAACTGCTCAAGGGACTTCTCAACTTCGAAAAGCATCAAAGACCCAACGAACGAATTCCTCTATGGTAAACTCTTGAGCTTTTGATTCTTGATCTGTGGCGGCCCTTGTGTAGTTTTATAAGCAGTGCATTTTGGGGTAGTTGTTGTCAGGAAAAACGTTGAGTTATTCTATATTTGAGTGCAGAAGTGTTTGGTGCTGTTGATAATCGGAATCATAATGCTGATTGTATTGGTGGTGGTGGTGGCTTGAATTTGCAAGCATTGAGAATATTTGCACATGACGAAGAAAGAAGCAGCAGCTATATCTGTAGGCAGTTCCTCCACAAAGAGATTTTTGTTGCGTTTGGTCATCTGTAAATGTGTATAGAGAAGAGACTCCCCTCCTATACCCCCTATTTATTGATGTGCTGTATATAGTAGAACAGTGCAATGGTTACTTACTTTTATCAATCAATTAGTGTCAAGTGGATCACCATTTTATGCGTAATTTGAGCAATTGTTATATATTATATTGGCTAAGGAATTGGCAATTATCATTTGACAAATGCTAGTAATACAATATAGTTTGTGTAATTTGGGTTGGAATAGGATGCTTCCTTTTTTTTTCTTAAGGCTCTCGGCTATTTTAATCTTATCATAGTCTGGGCTGCATACTTTTGACGCTGCTGCTCCGGGAGGAGGGAAACCCAACTGCCCGACTTCTAAGTAATTCGGCAACTAAATTAGCCAACTGCTATGGCGGCAGCAGCTGAGCTCTGCTGCTGTTTCTTCTCACCAATTCCTATTGCTCCAAGTATGTTGCGAACGAGAGTAGTTCTACCCAGACGACGGCAACCACCACGTCCTGCTGGCGGTGGCGGAGGTGCAAGTTTGGGAATCGTGATGACGATGAATCTCATCACCCAGCCTGAGTATTTCGAGGTGGGGAAGCTAATCGGTAGCTACGGCTTCATGAATGTCACTAGGTACGTGCGGCTTCCCCATAACATATACTCTGCTGAAGCCTTCTGATGATAATCGCGTGCATTATCGAGTGGGTAAGGCTAACAAATGAAGTTAATCCATTCACCTGTGCCTGCATATTCTATGCTGCAGTTACTCCGCCGGCGAATTGCCGTCATCATACCAGTCGTCGGAATATTACGGCCTGGATGAGGACGGGGACGACAGATCAATGTTCGGTTCGTTGAAGATTCAGGATGTGGGGGAAGGCAACGTCAAGATTAGGTGCTTCTTCATCAATTAATAACGACAGAATTCATCATTCTCCTTTGGTCGGTATAACTATTACTGTATCGTTTATAGTGGATTGCATTTGCAGGCTTTATCAAGGAAGATTAGTTCAAGGTCCTCTTAGAGGCACTCCTGTTGTTTTTAAGGTTTTCTCTTTTTTCAATTGAATAATCAAACTGCTCCTTTCTATAATGAATCATATGAAGAAGATTTCAATCTTGAATGCTCAGTAACCACTTGCTTAATTACCCCATCCAATGTGTTCAATATAAATACTAATCATGGGTCAGGTTTATCCTGGCCAACAAGTTGGGGGAGTTGAAGCCGATGCTATGGCTGCCAATGAACTCAATGCTCATACCTCTCTTCAACAAGAAGGAACTCTTTGTCAGAATATCCAACTACTTCTAGGTGGATTTGAGACCATAACTGGGGAGCAGGTTTGCTTTCTATTCTCACTTGTAATAAATGTGTGTGTCTTGTTGGTGTCAAGTTTAATATGCTGCCCACTGATTCATCTCTTTATGTGCAGTGGTTGGCTTTCCGTAATCATGGTATATATACTGCTGCAGATTATGCTAAATTTACCAGTGAGAAAATGTCAAAGGTCTCCAATCAGCCTGGGGACCAGAATAACTACTTTTGGAACCCTATTGAGAAAGATCTAACTCTACGGCGGAGACGATACTTTGTGACCAGGTTGCTCCAGGGTATTATGAAAGCTCTTTCATACATGCATAGCCATCATAGGTTGCATCAGAGTCTCGGACCTTATTCAGTTGTTCTCAAGTATGTCAGCCTGCCTCTGTCATGCTTATGAATGCTTAAGTTGTCTTTCCAAATCCTTGTTTATTTGGACTTGATTTCTGATTTCCATGGGCTCTTTTTGTTTTTCTTTTACCGCCATACTTCAATTCCTTTGCCGCTATGCACTAATTAACTTCTCAATAACAGTACGATGGTTGAGAAAGAGGCAGCTTACCTGGTTCCAAGGCTTCGTGATCTCGCCTTTTCCGTTGATATAAGGTGAACCAATGGCAGGACATGATTTGCATCGCATGCCACTCTAAGCTGGTTGAACAAGAAAACCAAGTATCAAATAATATTCGATATCATAATGATTAGAGCTATGACTTTGCTGTGTTGATTGGTGATGCATACTATTAGAATCATCACCTCTTTAACTAGCTCAATTCGAAGAGTTTCTTCCAAGTTTTGTGTTGATTGATTGGTGTCATCTCTTTGGCAATTGGGGTTTCTAGGTATCCACAACTACAAGATGATTCCAAGACATTGTCTCTAGGACTTTGGCGACGAGCATCCCTCGCTGGTGCTTTCACTCCTTTGGAGAAAATGGCCTTTGGAATGGCAGATGACATGTGAATGAAGAGTGAAACAAAGTGACATTTATAATTGTTGGTTTGTTTGCAATGTCTGAGGTTAACTGATTGTGGTTGTTTAGGAATTTGCAGATATGAAGCAGGACTACTGGTTGCTTATTTAGCTTTTGTTCCATTTTGCGAAGCCGGAATAGTGGATAGCCTGTCATTGCAGGTGCGCCACAGCTTCAGTCATCAATCAATTTACTCATTCCTTGTTAACTGATTGGTTGGTTGCTTACTTGTTGCCGTATGAATGCAGAGGCTTGTGGAGAACACTTTCCAGCTTGATCTTGAAGCAACAAGAGAGTAAGAAACAGAAACTTGACCTATTATAGGAATGTGAAGATCCCCCACTGCAGTTGGTTTTGATTAGGCTTCCTTTCTACCCAGATACTGTTTAGCTGATGATCGGCTATCCGAGGCGGTGGGGTTCTTGGATCAGAATGACAGTGCTGGGTGGGAATTACTGCAGGTCAATGTGAAATATGTAAATTTGTTGTCATATCATTATACACAACTTGCTTGTAGTTGTAGTAGAATAGGGTGGCAGAAAAGGAAGATCTGCGTCTGGGCTGCCAAGAAGATGGATGATGATCTTCTTGCTTCTCTTTACTTACATGGTCTTTTTGAAGTGTTGGATGCAGGCAATGCTGAATCGTGATTTCAGGAAAAGGCCAGCTGCAGAAGCTGTATTGAGGCATCGGTTCTTTACGGCATCTGGCTAACAGGTTTTTTTAGCCATCGGATGGATCGCCAGAGTTGAAGTTGGTGCTTTCGTGCTTCAGAATGGAATCATGTCTGCAAGGAAAACCACCATCATTGAGGGCTCATTGCTGAAATGAATGTCATTATATTAAATTAACATTATTTATTTTAATTGTAATTATTTTATAATTAAATTTTGCACTTGTAGATAATTTTTGCTCCCATTTTTATTTATCGGTGTGGTAAAATTTTAAGATTATATTTAAAAAATTGTAAAACTGTCAATTATAATTTAGGATGTAAAACTGTCAATTAATAATTTAGGAAGTAAAATTTTAAGATTATATTTAAAAATTTGTAAAACTGTCAATTAATAATTTAGAAGGGAGGGAGTATTTTTTATATACACTTCATAATAATGAGTCGTATGTATATATTTTTTATTTTGAATATAATATACTTAATATCTTTTTGTAATAATTTTATATTTTAATTATAAAGTATATAATTATATAGATTTTAAAATTTGAAAGTAAAAATACAAAAATTTAAATTGTTATTACAAAAGTAATGTCCGAGGCATCTTTTTTCCTTAGGGGGGGGGGGGGGGGGGGGGGGGGGGGGGGGGAAATAATTAACGCTAAGACACGATATCTTCATCCCCAATTTATTTCAATTACAGCCAAAGGTAAAAACTATGAGTATTGGATTTAAGCAGTCTTTTCATTTTCGTCTGTCCATTTTTCTGTAATCCCTCTTTATTCTTTTTTTTTGGGAAATTTCCTCGTTCTCACTTTGAATTTCCATTTCTGATTCCGGTAACTGCTACTTCCTTCGATAGTAAGCATTTATACATGCTTCTTTTCTGTTTTTCTTCACTTTTATGTGTGCGTCTGATTGCCTATACAATTCAATCTCCCTTTTCTGTTTCGTTTCATTAATCAGTGGAAGAAGGAAAGGGTGAATTCATTTGTTTCTCCCTTCTTTTCTAGGGCTTGGAGATTCCAAACACGTATGTGACTTTTTTGAATTTCTTGAAATTGGGATGATTTGTGTCGCTCTTTTTCTTTTCTTTTCTTTCTTTTTTCTTTTTTCTTTTTTTTTTTTTTTTTTGGTATCAAAGGTTGCATATATCTTAGAAATTGGTGATTTGGGTTTGTATAAAGATTAGATTTTGCAACGATTACGATGAGGGTCTGTTACCTTGTTGATTTATCCCTGTCCACTGTCTGCTCCTTGAATTTTTTATTTTTATTTTTTCAATGTTCCCGTTGTAACACTAACAATGAAATTTATTGGATACTGAGTTGGGGAAATTCAACTGATAAATTTGATTTCTTTTGGGTATAGGAAACAGTGTACTTCAATCTACGGATTCTAGACAGAAGAAGTATCCTGTTGGGCTCGTGGACGTTTTTATGGCAGATCTTCCTTGCAAATCAGGTCTTTCTCCAAGTCAATTTCGATGGTAAAGCTCAAGGCCTCCCACCGGCCACTAATATCTTACAGGCCTATTCGCACCTCTGATTTGGAAGTCCTAGTGAAAGTTCATGGTGATCTTTTTCCTATCAGGTGAATTTATAGATTAATAATCCCATATAGCTCATCTTCACGAGTTTGTTAGTTTCCAAACCAAGTGTTCTTTTCTCTAATCTTAGGTACGAGACCGAATTCTTCCACAACGTCGTGAATGGTCGAGATATTATATCTTGGGGAGCTGTTGATCGTAACCGGCCGGATGGGCAGAGTGATGAACTTATTGGGTTTCTTACTGCCAGGATTGTTATGGCAAAAGATAGTGAGGTGAGCTTTCCAGCTCTGTTGATGTATTCATTTGTTCAGACTTTAGATTATGATAACTATTCTTTACTTCAGTATTAGTATGTTACTTCCATTCATTTAATTTGGATCTTTTTTTTTTTTTTTTTTAGATTGTAGATTTGTTAAGGTATGATCCATCAAAATCGGACCAGACATTGGTTTATATCTTGACTCTTGGAGTAGTAGAATCATACAGAAATTTTGGCATCGGTGAGAGTTTATTTCTTGAATGACATGCATAGTTTCCATTTTGTGCTTTTCTAGATTTCACTGAAGATTTTCTCCATGAACTTTCTTTCAGCTAGCTCTCTTATACGGGAGGTCGTCAAATATGCTCATAGCATATCCAATTGCCGAGCAGTTTACCTGCATGTCATTTCATACAATAACCCCGCCATCCATTTGTACAAGAAAATGTCCTTTCAGTGTGTACGGAGGTTGCATGCCTTTTATTACATCAATGGCCAACACTATGACTCGTACTTGTTCATCTATTATGTCAATGGTGGTCGCTCTCCTTGCTCGCCACTGTAAGTACTTTTTTGTTTTTTTTCCCTTTAACCCCCCTCCATGTCCCTCATCACTCATCACTGCCAGTATAATCTCCCCTCTTTGTTAAATTTTGGTAATCATCTCGAAAATCATCCCGTGGTCATTTCTTTTTGCAAGAAATTGTTCTTGTTTACTGCTACATGAGGGGGCTTCTTACTCGTAGCATTATGTGAATACTCTTGCATACACAAGACAATAGGAAAATTTTTTATATTGGGGATAAATTTCTTTTTATATCGATAGTGTAATAATTGGCATTGTCTCCCTAAGGTTTATTAGTAGGATAAAGTGCACGTACTGTATTTTGGACAGTGATACGGATGATTTATTCACAGGTAATATATCCAGGTTTAATTCCCGAAATGACTGTTTTGGTTTGCAGAGAGCTTGTGATGCTTCTTGTAAGTTCTGCAAAGAGTGGATTTAAATTGGCTGCCTCTAGGCTGTGGAAGGATGAAGAGAGAAAGTTTCATAAGTTGCCGAAATGTAAAGAATCTAGTAGCTTACTGCCTACAATGCAAAACAAGAGAATCCATGATGGAAGCAGTGGAGGAGGAGGATGTCAATTTGTTTGATCTTGTAAAGAGGAGGTTTTTTTGGTATCATAAATAAGGTAAGATTGTTCGGTGTTGCTGCACCTTTCTTGCTTTTGCAACCTATCCTTTTCACTTTAGTCTTGCAAATGCATGTCGAGTTGCCAGAGTAATTTATTGCTCTTATATGGAGGCTGTGATTTGTGCACATGCTTTGCTTGGTTTGTTTCGTAGTAGGTCAGAACCAGCAAGGGTTGAAAGCCTCGCTGAAATTAATTGAAGCGAGTAGTATAATCAAGCTAATCATATCTTCTCATTTTGTTGCCCATTTATTATCTTTATAGTATTTAGGCATTCTTTTATCAACTGCTATCGAAATTACTATTAATCAGAATTGTCCTCTTGTGACCATATTTATGGAATTCTTTCATTAACTGCTACGAAAAGTTTTCTTACTTGTTCCATATTGGTAGGTCTGTTAGTAGAGATGTTCCCGGGCGTGAATGCGATGCAGTAGATGCACGTTAAGCATCGGGACTAATCATTCATTAAGTCTCGGGGGTTTCTCCAGAGCAAAAAGCAACTTGGTGAGTTTGCAAAACAGGATGAGTTGTTGGTGTGGGTGTGCCGCTGAGGTAGCCAAAGTTTCCTATCAGGGTTAACCTGACTGACATGTATACCATTTATATAACGAAAAAGAGGATCAGATTTGTCTCCGAGGCTGTGATGCTTTTGATCTTTAAACTTTGGCACTCAAGATAGGGCAACGAGCTCAAGTTGTTGGCTTAATCACCCACACGCAGTAGGAAGAAGGTCCAGTATACCAGTAATTATCAGTGACACGATGCTGATTTATTGGCAGAAAGTCCAATTCTTGGGACTCATGAAAGAAACCATAGATTATACTTGCATATATCCTTGTCCTGTTGAGTATTTAGTATGTTGGTTTGAGGGCTTGCAGTGTGTATTGTAAAAAACTAATTAATTTTGGTCGAGATGGTAGCAGAAGGTTGCGTTAAATTGTTCAGTTGAGTGATCAAACTTTGTACAGACGCATAAAAGACGTAAAAGGGCTAAACTTTGATATTTTTAATGCTCTTTCTGTGAATGTGAATAAAGGGTTTGCATTTTATTCATCTCTGTGTCATCATCTCAGCTTTGCCTTGAGGGGCAAAAGGAACAGATTGCATAGCAATAGAAAAGTGATCAGTTGGTGCTGGGGATGGCGGAGGAGGAGGTTCTGAGAAGATAATTGGTGGCGGCATCCATGATGTGGACGAAAGGCTGGATGCTGATGAGGGAGGCATTGGCAGCAGCGTCTTCCTTGACCTCATAGTCGAGGGTACACTTGGTGGTGCAGCAACACTGATCAATGGGGTCGGGAATGACTTGAAAGGTAACACGATAAAGGGTAAAGCCCAGGTTAAGGTATCCACCTTCATACACCTGTGCTATTTTGGTGAGCTTTTCGTTATCCACCACCAAGAACTCTTCTTTGCTGTAGGAAACGAGAGGGTTACCCGGTGGGAAGGTGAGTTGGAGTTTGGTTCCGACACCGCCATCGCCTTCGAGAAGGTCGATGTGGTGGAGGACGTGAGGCAGCTGTTGTCCGACCACCTCAGCCAGTTGAAGTGTCCCATAGATCTTCCAAGCTTCAGCTGCTGGCACCTTCACTTGGATCTCATGTGAAAGTGATCCATTCATCTTAGTTCTCCCCTATAGTAAACAAACTTGATCCTCCTCCTTTATGCTGATTGATTCAACAATTCACTCACTTCGGTCTTTTATGTATTTGTGGGTATAACTATATATAGAGAGAGGTATATGATGGGCAGCGGGTGCGAGGATTTGGAGAGGTCGTAAGAGTTGGGGAATGTAACTTTGAGATAGGGGTTCGAACCTTGGGTTGCAATCTAAAAAAAAAAAAAATTTAAAAAAAATAAAAATAAAGAAAAATGGTGGGACAGCTCCTCCTCTGGCTGTTGGTTGATGGTTGAGGCCAAGTCAAGGGAAAAGGCCGGCCGATGCCTGATAGTGAATGTGTTTGTTTTTTTCTGAACCGAAGCTGCTGAGTTGCTGAATCATAAGATTCCCAGTGCTGCCAGATATTCTGAATTAGTGTTTGATTATAGATTGGTCCGGCAGGGTTTGGACTTTTATAGTCTGTAGTGGGGAACAGCTATGGCATCCATATTATGAATTGAGCGGGAAAGGTCAAAAGGGGCGGTGTTGGGTTTGGTGGATTGTTGGATCACCAGCGGTCCTTCTCCCCCCAACCCCACCCCGCCCCTTTACTTGGTTACTAAAATTACTAACAGTGATATATAAAAGTGTAGCCGGAGATGGCTTCTTTCTTGCGTTGGAGAATCAGGTGATCGATGATGATGGAAGAATCAAGAAATGAGAAAAAGCTGACAAAATCATCATATTATTAATCACGCCACGCATCTAAGTTTGTGAGGATAATACAATTGGATTGGTCCTTGCAACATTGCTGCTCCTAACTAAGACAATGAGCGAGAGGTCAAGCAAGCCAGCCATGGCGGCTATTTGATCAAGGATATATAATGGCCCTCCAAAACTACACTCTTTTATGGTGATTTTTTATTGACTGGTTAAGCAGAGCATTGCAAAAGGAAATGGAGCGTTGATTGATTAATTTCCTCCAATTGTGTTTGTAGCCGGCGGCGGAGAGCCCAGAATTTGATGGAGCAGGAAGTCGGTGAACACAGTCTCGTAGCAAGGCATCTTTGCATAGCCTGGGAAGTAATTTATATCTATTATGTAATAATGGTTGCTGTTGCTCCCATCCCTAATCACATCAAAGTTGAACAGATTCAATTCCAGACCATCTCTCAAGCCTTTCGCCAAATCATTCAAGAAGCTCATCGGCGGCATTGGAACCTCATCCTCCTTGCTCTCGGACTCGCCGATGCTGATATTGGATATCTGGGAGAAGGGAAGCAAGCTGAGATTACTGTCGTTCTTGTCATAATCCGGTAGAGAATTCCTCCTCACGCAATTCACGTGATCCCCGACCACGTACACTTTGAAAACCACGCCTCCGTGGTTGACGAATTGCTGCAGGACCAACGGCGGCTCCATTTCAGTTCCGAGCTTCTGGAGGCCTTCCCGGTTAAACACCAGATACATCTGGTGAGAATTGGCGGTGCCGTCCGACGCCAAGGGTTTCGCAACCACGGGGAAATCTAGTTTGAGATCTGCGGGAGGATTAGTACTGAGAAGGCAAATCTGGTCGGGGATTCCGAATGAACAGGACGGGGTCGTGGAAGGAGGGATCTGCAAGTCGGAAACGACTCGGAGCATGGAACGGCGGTCGTGGAGGCGGCAGATGGCCCGGGGAGAATCGATGATGAGGACGTGAGGGTTTAAGGAAGCGTAGTGGAGGAGCTGGGGTTCCCAATCGGGATGGGAAGAGGAGGGGAGCTTGTGGATGATGCAGTGGAAAGGACCTTGGTTGAGGAGAGGGGTGGAGAGGTTGATTGGGAGGAGACGGATGCCTCGTTGTTGGGTCTGATTCAGTAGTGAAGGAGTGATGAAGGTCTCCACTTTCTTCGCCGGCAGTGCATAACCCACCACCAGCTCCGTCGTGATCCGGCCACCGTTACTGGAGGCTCGTCCGATTTCTCCTCCTCCTCCTTCGACTTGGACGGTTGGTGATGATGACGACATCGTTTTCGTGAACGGAGGGAGACAGAGTGAGACAGAGTGAAACCGCCTTTGGGAGGTGGGCTGCGGTTAACTCTAACAAAAATCCGATGCCACCACCATAAAAGAAATCATACAATAGAACTAAAACATACTTAAAAAGGGATATCAGATCAGGATTATATAGACATCAGATCAGCGAATACTTGACATCAGATCAACATACTATAGATATCAGATCAAGAATATAAAAGAAATCATACAGTAGTCTACTGTATGATTTCTTTTATATTCTTGATCTGATATCTATAGTCTGTTGATCTGATGTCAAGTATTCGCTGATCTGATGTCTATAAAAAAAATTAGCCAAAAATAATAAAAGAAAGGAAGACAACTGTAGCGCGTTAAATGCCCTCAAAAAAAGGCTCCGTTAAAAGGGTTAACAGCCAATATGGACGGAATGACCAAATTTAAAATTCAGATGTAAAAGTTAGTGACTTTTTTTGAATATTTAAAAGTTAGTGACCAAAACCTAAACTTTATCAAAGTATGATGACCTATTTTGAAATTCACTCTTTTTTTTTTAATGGTTTTAATAAATACACTATCTTTTTTCTTAGTTATTATTGGTGACATATTCTTTCAAAAAAATTTTGTGTTGAATGCCCTGATTATTGGTCATTTAAAAAGATGACGGTAGTTTGTGTCTCGTTCGATCCCGCCTTTTAATGGTTTTTTTGTACTCGAAACGTTTCAGTCCGATTTGATTAGTTATTCCCTTCACTTCGGAAAAAAAATGACCTGATGTTATACCTAGCCGCATTAGCAATCATGCTGGAGCAGACTATAAGTAGTTTTCAAGTGAGCAACACTAGCATCTAGAACATCTTATTATTAATTATAAATTGGAGTATAGGTTATTTGTACAGATTTTCAAGAGTGTGTATCCTTACATTTTTAGTCATTTTATTGTCTGTATTACCCTTACATTTTTGTTCTTTGCTTAACCAACAAAACCAGTAAAGGGCCAACTTTAGGTTAAACGAGTTCTCAATCATTTGTTGCTAGAATTAGTATTGCATGGATTTACGTACAGTTAAGGGTCAAGTTTAAGTTGAACTAGTTCTTATTGTTAATGATTAGAATTAATATCGCATAAATTTACGTGATCAAACATGAACTCGTGACACTGAACTATTTATTTGGTCATACTATTTATTCATAATTTTAAGAGACGATAGACATTCTTATTTGGTTCACCTTTAGAAAATCAAAAAAATATATGCGGATTAATTTAATTTCCTAATTTAAAGGGACAATAAAATGTTTTTCTACTTAAGTTTGATAGTCCAAAAGAGTTTTTTTTAAATTATTTTAAGATAACCATAATTCGTATTTTGATTATTTTTTTATGAAAAAAAGTGTTTAATTAGGCAAAAGGGGAGGGTCTGTCACAAATTGTGGTAGATCACCACGAATTTTTATTTTTTGCTTAGAAAATAAATCAATTTTAGTGTAGTATATTATTAGGTACAATTGAAGTGATATGTTGTGAATTTTCCCGATAGTTTTTTTACTATAAATTATAAATTTTACATCAAAATACCATAAGTATAATTTCATTTTTATATCTATCACGACTTGTTTACCTCTTATTTTATTTTACAATGCAAATTTACTTATATCATACTTTAAAACTATAAGTAAATTTTGCTTCAAAAAAAACTATAAATAAATTTTATTATTTTTGCCTCGTCAAATAAGAATATTTCCAATAGGAAAGTGTGAGGGGTTTTCATTCCATTTGATCTAGGGAAAGCCATATTGAGCGGAGGGTTTTTGACAAAAGAGGAAATGGAGGTGGCGGGGGAGGATACCAAAACGACGTCGTTGAAAGCCGAGAAGACATGCAAGAGATGCAAACAGAGGTTTACTCCGTCATCCAACAGCCCTAATTCATGCCGATTTCATCCTTCCTTCTTCGTTTGTCGTCGTCACGACGATCAGAAGAGGTAAAATTAAATTCCCCAATGATACATCTTCATTTGTTGATGATGATGATGAGTGTAAATAGATTAAAGAAGTGATTGAAATAGAATTAAATTTGTGTTTGAAGGTACTACGAGCTGGGAGATGAAGATCCTCCTTATGCTGCCAAGTTTTACGATTGTTGTGGAGCTGAAGACCCCAATGCATCTGGCTGTACTTCTGCTCCCCACATCTCTTATGATGATGAAGAATGAAGGATGATGAATGATGATGATGATCCTCAATTTTTATTTATTTATTTATTTTTTTTGGGTTTCTAAGGAATATCTAATAATCTAATGTTTCTTCTTTTTGGTTTGCAATTTTTGATTTTGGCGTTGGATTAT
The DNA here is from genome assembly GCA_030378225.1 of Knoxia roxburghii. Lineage (NCBI taxonomy): Eukaryota > Viridiplantae > Streptophyta > Magnoliopsida > Gentianales > Rubiaceae > Knoxia > Knoxia roxburghii. The sequence continues at coordinate 3,424,092 of CM059415.1, forward strand.
TTATAACTTGAAATTCAAAAATTATAAATTTATATTATTAATATTACTGAAGTAATGTATTTTAATTGTTTATGGTTATGATAATAGTGAAAAATAGAAGCAAATAGTTAAATTTGAATTGGAATGATTTAAGTTGAAAATTGATTATGTTTTATTCAAATAAATTCAAATATTAAACGGCCCACACTAATAAATATATAACGCGGGGGATACGCTTCATTTCCGGCCTTGTTGTTTTGATTTAAGTTTAAAGGCGGTGAGTAGGCACCCGCAGCAGCAGCCAACAGCAACAGTGAACAAAGATGTGGGTGGAGTTGATTTGTGGTCTCCTCATCTTCCGATTCCTTAAACGTTACCTCTACGGCAGCGCCTCCGACGCCGACTCTCAATTCCTTGTCGATGCTGAAACTTACTCTTCCCATGCCGCCGCCCTCTTCGCCGTTGCTGATCGCCTTCAGAATCTCTACGGTGGCAAAGCTTACGTCGCTCTTCATATTCCTGACCCCGATGCCGCCACCCGCCGCAATATTGATATTGTTCTTCTCACCAAGAGGTGCCCCGCCCTAACCTCCCCTCTCTCTCCTCGTTGTCTATTTCTCTAATATATTGTTTTTTATTAGTATTAAACTACTTCTAACAAGTTGTGATTATGACGAACCGCCGCCCATCTCCGATGAACCAATAACATCTGTCCTAATCGGTTTCGAGGTTCTGCAAATTGATGGGTCCCCGGGGATGATCACAATTATTGAAAAACTTTGAGATTTTAATCAAATCCCTGTTCCAATCACATGGGTTGGGGGTTGTGGGCTTGTAGGTAAATGCGCAATTAATAGATAACACTGCAGCTCATCCTTCTGCTTGGAACGTGCCACTTCTTTATGATTTTAAGGGGCAGTTCATTGAATAATATTCTATTACATTTTCTTTTGCTCATGATCCTCTTTTAGTTGAATGAATCCCCTTATAGCTTGATTACTTGTGCCTCATAAGGAGTGAAAAAAGTGAATTTGGTTGAATGAATCCCCTTATGGTTTTACTTTTAAAGAAGAATTTAGTTGGGATTGAGGGACTACGTATCTTTACATCTTTTGTTGGAGCTGTGGGAGTGCCTAAATGGTTACATTGTTTTCTGCAGGGAAGCGGTGATCATTTCTGTTGTGAATCTCTCAGGAATAGTATCCATAGATAGGAATGATGGTTCATGGATTTACTCTCCCATATCCACAAGTGGACATCACAAGAAGCATGACCTGCGTCTTCCAGACCCTGTAATTTGGATTCGCATGTATTCATTTCCCTTTACCATCATTTGTCTTACAGTCATCTGCGTGCCTCAACTTTTTTCTACTGTTTTTCGTGTGTTTCAGCTTGCTGATATTAAACAACAGGTTTCCATTCTTGAGTCATACCTTGAACAAAGGGGGCTCCCTCTTCCTGAAGGGTATCTCTCTTACAAGGTTATATGTCCTAATCCGAATTTTCGGTAAGCAAAGCACTGGGTCATTTGCCTTTTAATTAATTTACCCGACTAGCATTTGTTTACATGGCTGGTGGTGCAAAATTTCAAGCTTCCTTCTGAAACTTTACTGCTACATCCCTTTTATCCATGTACGTTGCTACATGTATCTCTATCTCTATAATTGATATGTATATATGTCTGTATATGTCGTATAATTATGCGTGTGTGTCTGCAATAACATATGCTTTTCTAGTGTGATGGCTTTAGTGTTTGGAACGACCACAAAGTTGCCGATTGCATCAAGAGTTTGTAAACTACCATTCTTGATAGAAAGCAGCATTTTCAAATAAGAAATGTTCAATCATGCTTTCCCTTGTAATATTATCTTACATTGCCATATCTTAAATGGAAGATTGTGTTGTATTACCAAGCTTAGTTTGTTCTATCTGTTGAAGATTTTATGGTAGTTTTCTTTGGTTTGCTCTGCTTCAAAGGGAAGATAACAATGTATCATCAAGCTTAGTTTGTTATAGTAGAAGACTTCAATGCTAGTTTTGCGTTAGAACAATTGGGACCTTGCTCTATTTACTATTCAATAACTATGTTTACTGCCCATGTTGAAACTATATACTTCTTGCAGAATAGTGGAGACAAACTCGCTTCCATCTGAGATAATCACATATGACCAATGGACACAACAGAAACCAGACAGTAAGAGCATGCTCTCAGGTTGGATAAAAGGCGCATTTGCTGGTGGGAAGAAAGACATGCAGGAGTCATTGCAAGAGAAACTCAATTCTATCCTTAGCACAGCTCCAATGTGGGATAGGTGTAATTTCATACCTTTTTTTCTCATTCAATAATTTGGTGCTAAAGGATTAGGTTTTATTTTCATGTGCTGAGCTGTGTTATTCAACCAAATGCTTATAATTTCTCAAGCTCACCTGACTGACTACTTCCCATTGCAAAAGTAGAGATTAGAGAGGAGAAACTGAGGAGGGGAGGGGGTTGTTGTTGGTCTGATAGAATTAGTAGTTTATTTTTTGTTTATGTTAGGTTTTGGTCTCGTTGATTTGGAGAAGTTTTGACTTATAATGATTCAGGTTGGAGCTCAAAGGTCAGAAGTTCATCTTTGGAGAATTTCTGGAATTCAAAGGGAAGCAGGATGACATAGAGGCGTTAAGGCAAGTGAGAAGATCGAAAGTGGGCCGATTCATCATTCAGAAAACAAGCATGTTTGGTTTAGGTTATTTTCTGCTGTCCCTTCACTTGATGGTTGTTGCTTGTGTGTTAGTATTTTATAATATTGAAGTGGTTCTTAAGAAGAATGTACCTCTGGTTTGCAGCTCATTCAACACTCCAGGTTCTGTATTCTGCTCGGGACTATCGTGGCGAGGGGACTTCTTCGTCAGATTGGAAGGAAGTTACGGCGAGATCAAAGACGGAGGTCATATTTCAGCCCAAGGGTTCTACAAAAGCACACAAGTACAAGCTATCTTCAGTTGTTTCCATGACATTGAGTGCCTGAAGCTTGGTGGTGGTGTAGTAGGATGAAGGCTGGTTCCCTTTTGTTAATTACATGTATAAATCCATCCAGCTGCTACAAAGGGTTGAAAGTTGGACTGTTGGCCTTTGCCTACTTCTTTTGGTACAAAAGAAGAGGCTACCAGTTTATCACGAAACTATATTTCAAATGTAGAGAAGAGACTCTCGTTACATCATGTTGAAGTCATTTTTTCACTTTTGCCGGTGGGTGGTGGGTAACCCCTCTTGCTTGATTAGTCGCTAAAAACCATCTGTCACCGGTGGATGTGTTACAATTGCACCTGACACCCCCTTCGCATCAGTTCCTTTATCTTATGTTTATGTTAGCTTTTGCCTACTTTAATTCCAAGTGTAATAAATCACACATTTGTAATAAATCTCATTGCCATCACATAAGAAGGCAAGTTTGTGTATTTCATCCTATCGGATTTGTGAATATGACTGTTTATTATCATGAATGTTTTTGCAAATAACAGGAAATTTTAATATTATAATCTGATTAGATTGTTGTTTATCATGCAAATTATATTGTAATATTAAAATTATATTGTTATTTAATGAGGTTTTATTACTATATAATATCTTGCCATATGGTGTCCACTCACCACGCGTCAATATTTACCAAGTAGAGCCGAAACGAAACGGTAGACATTTTTTTGGAGTCGTTTCAAACATTACCTGACCAGCTGTGAAATAACGGCTCAAAGCCTGAAACGATCAATGGTGAGAAAAATTCGAATTTGCTCAAGTCCCCCTCCTTAGTTTACCGAATTTCCATTTCCAACCACACACATTCATAATAATTACGATGATGACGATGACGACGACGACGGTGATGGTGTCGTTAAGGAGAAGGAAACAAACAGATTGAGCTCAAGAGACGACGCAGACTTTTTTTTCTTTTTTTTTTTCCCCCTTATAAAATTCTTCGCATTTTCCCAACTTCATTTACTCTCGCTTTCAATCTCCTCTATTCCATTCTATGGATTTTGATTTATTTTTTTTTGGTTCGCTTCTATCCATTCCGAATTAATAACTAGGTGTTGGTCGATCATAAATCATACTACTAGTATCATTCATATTTAATCGTTTGATGCGGCTACGTTGTCGGTGATGTCTCGTCAATCTTCAGCCCAGTTTTCTGGCATCGGTGATCCCGCCGCTGCCGGAGATGGCTAATCGCAAACGCCACCGACTCCTGGGAGACCTCTACAATGTCACTAATACTCTTTCTCAACCCCAGGCATGATTCCTCTGTGTTATCTTCTTTTCTTTTCTTCCCTTAGGGTTTTTTTTTTTCTAATTTTTTTTAGCCCCTCTCATTGATTAACTAGAAATTCATCGCTTTTGGGTATTCTTCTTACTGCTTTATTCTGCAAAGTTCCATTTTTTATTTGCGTCCGCCCTCAGACTTGTATATGTTTTATTGCTAGTGATTCTCATTCTAACAATTAAAGGACTTTAACTACAGTTTGGATTGATTGATGATTGTGTGTATCCACTTTTTTGTAAGTTAGACTTGTATATGCATTGGGCAACTTGTTTGTGATATAAGGTTTTACTAGTAACAGGATTTTCTCAATTATTCCCCATTTCATAGTATCATTTATTCTGTATTTTGTGTTCTCTATAAAATCATATGGACAATTTGGGACGGTGGATTGCTTCTTTTGTGATCAATGATACTTTGATTGATTTATCAAATTGATTCCAGTTCATTCACTTAAATGGCCACCAATGATTTTAAACTATTTGTTTGATTACTGACGGATCTATTTTGTTTCATTTGTGATTAGTAGACCACACCAATTTTGCAAGGAAACTTTCGGATGCAAGGGCCTGCGAATGAGTCGGACCGCAACATCCACACCAATATGGTGAGATGACAGGGTAATTACATGCTGTACATTTATACTTTGACCCATTTCGTTTGTGCTGATATGTACTTGCATTGGCACACTTAAATTAAATGTTTAGCGTGTAAATAGAGCTATATGTTACTTTTTGTTCAGCAGCATTAAGAATGTTCTCCAAAACTTCTTTTAACTAGTTTTTAGTGAAATTTTTACTTTTTGGATTAGGTCACTAAGGGGAGGGTGGTTTTCAGGGAATTAGAGCATAACCCTTTTAGGGTGGTTGAGACATTAGTCATTCAAAATTCAGTCTGTGTCAGAAGTCAACTCCTGAGATCATTCAACTGACAGTCTGCCCTTGGCAGTCTATATATTCTATTACAATTGGATATTGAAGACTGCAATGTTACATTAGTTTTTAGATTTTGTACAGAGTTTATGTATTATGTATAGTTGGATACTGATGACTGATGTTCCATTAAATTTTAGATATTCAAACTAGCGAATGTGAAGGCATTCAGTGCCTCCATCTTTTACTTAAGATGTTCATTTTGATGTAGAATTCCATTATGTTATTTAACCTAAGCAACAGCATATTGTAGAAAATGCATTTGAAAGGGTTGGGGCGTAGGGCTAAAAATAAAATAGTTGGAAAATTTCATCATTTTAATTATTGTTTTATCTTCTTTTGGAGATTTTTCTTTGCTGCACTACGGGGGTTATTCTGTCTGTAATGGGCTATATGAAAATGAGTTTAAAAAAAAAAATTTTGATTCCTGTCTATAAATTGCCACGGCAAAAGTGTGGAAGATAACAGATTTCTGATATGAAGATCTTCTCTATTTTCTCTGGCATACTTTTATGTATCAATTTGGTTGGTAGGTATGATTTCTGGCTGGCAACCGTTTCTCCGAATTGACATTCTTTGTTTTGTTAAATGAAAGTATGAAATTTTTTTCTAATGAGATAGTCTTGTTATGTAACTTTGTCTTATTTCAAACCTTTACTTATAAGTTGGTTATTTTTTCCAGATGCTGTTTCCAGTTGAAAAAGAATATATTAGTTGTTCTAAGAATTCAAAGTATCACTGCAGACTGCAATCTGGAACTTGTAACGTGTGCTCTGCACCTTGCTCATCTTGCTTGCACATTAACCAGTTTCACATGGGGTCAAAAGTTGATGAATTTTCCGGGGAAGCATCTTCTGAGAACGCTTTAAGTTTTTCTGTTAATGAGGCTGTTCCAATTAGTAAGACTTGGACAAAAGATTTTGTTAGTGGGAGTTCAAGTAATAATTTGGAAAATGTTGATTGTGAAGCAAGCGGTAGGAACTCTAACTTGTCAGCAACATCTGGAAGTGTTAACGTGTTTCCGAAACTTGAGGATTTTGAAGTTCAAGGAGACCACAGGGATCATCAGTCATGTGTTACTGGTATTGCGGATGCCAAGTTGTCCCATCTCAGTTCGAGTGATGGAGATAATACGGAATTTTCCCCTTTACCAGTTTCTGCTCAAGGAAATGTTTCGTCAGGCTATCTTCAGACTTTTTCCGAATGTTTGGATGTAAGATGCAATTTAAATGAGAGCCAGAAGAGCTCTAAAAGGCAAAGGAGACTGAGCAAACAAACTATGAAGGAATTACCACTTTCTGATTCTGTATGCTCATCAGCTGCTTTATCCTCACCCAATGCGGGCTTGTTGGAGACTCCTTCAGACACTGCAGGGGATGCCATTGATAGATTGAATTCAGAGGGTGATTTGTCACATCAGGTGATTGACAAGTCTCCTTCTGATGACCCAAGTCCTGAGGTTCTGAGAGAAAATTTATCCCCTCGTTTATGTGGTGAGTTCTTAAATGTCATCAGTGGGCATGTGAGTACATTATCAGGGGAAACAACTTCTGCCAATAAGAACAGTAATCCGCCTGAGGATCCCATGGAAATTGTAGAGAATAATGATGGCATTGACAATGCAGACTTGTGTTACGATAAAGAAAGTTGTTTAAAATCTGACCCCATGAAGAATGACAGCGGTGACAATGCAGGATTACGTTTGTCTAATGTTAAAGGAGGTTCTTTAGGATCTCACCCCATGAAGAATGAAGGTGGTGACATTGCAGTCCTGTCTTTGTCTAACGGTAAAGAAAGTTCTTTAGAATCTCACCCCATGGATGAGTGCGATGACTCTGATTTGGTGGAACATGATGTAAGTACAAGTATCTGTATTTTTTCCCTTTCAGGGGACAAAATAGGAAATTTATAAATGATCAAGTCATTTCTTTTATCAAATTCTGCCAGTTTGAAATTTAGAGATTATATGCGTGTGACAAATCGTTTCAGCCGAAATTTGGTTTAATGTCGTTTTGAGTGTAATTTTATGGTGTATGACTGCCCAAATAATTGATTTTATGTAATCCATTAAATACTTGTATACAGTATAGCTGTTAGTCCCAAAGGTGTTATTTTCTTTTCCCAAAAAAAGAGAAAAAAGAAATCTCATAATTAAGTGAATCTAATTGCCTCTCTCTTGCACATTGAGCGCATTATCTTAAATTGTTCATGTAAAATACCAGTGCCATCTCCTGCCCTTTTGTTTGCTTACTGTTTTTGCTGATAAATATGTCATCATTTATCATTTTTATGATGATGATAAAACCATCTTCTATTTAGTTCAGTTATATGATTGCTTTGACAAGTAAAAGTAGTACTCTTCTGTTCCTTATTGAACATCAAAGGTCAATTTTTCTTTGTAGCTTCAGTTTTGATGCCATACTTGTATTACTCCCTTTGTCCCATAAAAGAATCCTGGTTTCCAAGCTATTTTCTGTCCCCAAAAAGAGTCCAGTTTCTTTAGTTCTACTTCTAATATTTAATCTATCTTCAATTAATAAGTTGGTTATATGTGATTTATATGCAGTTTACAACTAAAATGTGAAGTTACAATAGAAAAACTATAAAATAAATGTCATTTACTAGTTATACCTTAAAAAAGCAAAAAGTTGTATGTTGCCCAAACACCACCACTCTTTTTACGGGACAGAGGAAATATAATTTTTCCTTCTCATTAAGTAATTCCTTAGTAGTGACTTATTTGGTGTCTTTTTGTTTTGGAGAAATCTGTCTCTGAATTTGACAGTAAAAGGTTCATTGTAACTTTTATCAAACCTCATATCCTCCTTCCCCATTTATAGTTACCGCGATGAATTCTTTGGCATCAGGATCTCCATACTAGGTAGAGTTTTGGCATGTTTTTTTTTTTACCTTTTTATTTATGGTCATACCCTTCTCTTTTTATTTTCATGCTCTATAGATACTGACTGGTGTCTCATCTTTTGCTGGTGGGAACAGGTAAAAGTTTGTGATATTTGTGGTGATGCTGGTAGGGAGGATTTGCTTGCTATATGCTGCAGGTGTAGTGATGGAGCTGAGCACACGTAAGCTCTATTCCTTTTATATTTTTATCCACATAACATGAATTTGTGATTATACTCATCCACAGCTCATTATTTAGCTATTGCATGCGGGAAAGGATGGATAAAGTTCCTTTGGGTGATTGGCTCTGTGAAGAATGCAAGTTTGATGCCCAAATGAAGGATCAGAATCAAGAAATAGTTGGCATTGTTGATGGAAGTGAAAAGATTAATTTTTCTGGACAGGCTAATCCTGAAAGTATAAACGTTTGTAAGAAGTTTGAAGCAAAAGTTTCAGATGTTGATGAAAATAGAATCCCTGATGATTCTCCTCCTGTGAAGATATTGGGCAAAAGACTCTTAGATGATGTTCAAGTATCTTGTCCAGCAAAAAGACACTTTGTTGAACCAGATAATGGCTCTGCTAATATGTCAATTTCCAGTGGTGTACCCGCCCTTTCTCGTAATAGTTCATTAAAGCTTGAAAGATTGAAGACAAAAACCAACCAGCATTCTTTTAACAGCTCAGTAGCAGCGCCTGAATCAGCTTCTGCTTCACGAACTCAAGGTAATGAGTATTCCTAGATTTGAGCTTGTGCTTTCATCATCATGGTTCTTTGTGTATGTGTGTTGATTGTAGAGCAGTTAACAATAAAACAATCAAATGCAAAACACCCATCCCTAAGCCAGGTGACATGTTAGAGGACTTATATGGTGCATCAATATTCTCTAAAATTCATCTAACTTCTAGATATCACCAAATCCGTTTTAATATTCTTTTAGATCTATGGTTTAGGGTTGAGCATTATAATTCTACAAGACATGGAGGCTCCTACATTATCTCAGTTTAGAATCTTGTGATGATTTTTAATGGAATGTTGCTATTCATTGCTGTATTTGTTACATGTAACTGAACAACCAGTTAAGCACCTATCTTGTCTAAATATGGTTTTGTTTTATAAAATGTGGAGCTCAGTCTTTGAATAAAACTATGGTACTGATTAAGTAAAGTAACACAACTGTGTTAGTGAGGAAAGCTTGGTTCTGGCTCCACCTCAACTTTTTACCCGGTCTTGTTTGAAATTGATTGCTCTGACTTGTCTTACGCCCTAGACCCACTTATTGGTAGTTATTTTCTGTTATTTTCTTCCTCAAATCCATAAATCTATTTTCTTCCCTATGAGTTTGAGTCTCAATAAGAATGCTAGTTCTTACTGGTTCATTCTAGCCTCACCATTCCACTTTCTTTACCTTCTAACATATCTCTGTATTAGCCCTGAAGTATACTGCATGTATAGGAGATTAGTGGGTAGTTCGGAAGTATCAGGTGGTAGAATTTGAAAATGCAGGTTATGAAACGTTTGTGCTGTTTGGCAGAACAAATTTTGAACAGGAACTCATTTTTTTCATAAGCATTTCAATGTGAGTTAGTTCTTGGGTCTGAGTTTTTCTGTATGTTGCTCATGTTGTGATCGGCTTGTGCTCAAAGTTTTTGTATGAGTTTTCTTTGTATAAGAATCAGACAAGACCGGAGGCTAGTTTCACCTGAGCAAAATGAGGCCAAGCATGGTTTTGGCTTTATGGACAAGACTTAGGACATGGAATATTAGTGTGTATGGCTCTGGAAGCTGGACTTCTTAACGGCTGTGGTTTCTGTAGCATATTCAACTGAAATAACTGCTTATAATTCTGCAGGTACCTTTATCAAGTCCAACTCATTCAACTCTCTGAATGTGAAGCCCAAGGTTAACCTTTTAGATGATGTTATTCCTCAGAAGCACAGATCTGTAAGGGAATCTGCTTCTCTTGATAGGAAGGAGGGAGTTTTTCGATCAATAAGTAAATCTGTGTCATTCAAATCACCAAATATGGGCCGTCAAAATGTTGGTGAATCTAAAGTTAAGATGTTGTCTCCCAAAATTTCTCATATTCAGGACACTAAAGGGTCCAAACATAGCAAAGATCATAACATATTTGATAGGAGAAACTCTTTCCAGTTAGAAAGGTTGCCAACGCCTAATTCTAGTAGTCTCGCGACCAAGACTGATAAAAAACTTGCATCTCCTTGCGAAACTAATCCACTTTATTCTTCAAGAAAGGTCCGTGATGCGAAAGCCGTATCTTCTGATGGTAGGTCAAGGCTACTGTCGAGATCATCTGTTTGTCAAGGTACGTATTCATCTGTTTATAATTATCATTATTATTATTACTATTTGGTTGGCCTCATTCTGTGATTGGCTGTCTATTTTGCAGGTGAAGTTAAGAAGCAATCTAATCTGATTGGAGTTTCATCTACAAATGGAGATAAGAATCATGCTTTGAAGCCCAATCAAGATAGTTCAAAGGTAGATACCTCTTCAAGTAATTCCTCTGGAGAGAGGCCGCCTTCTAATGCTAATGAAGGTTTACTAGATGGTTCATCTCTGCAAAACGAATCAATAAATTTTGGTGAGAGAGCTAAAGATACTAATAGTATTAGATCAAAGCAGAGTAGTATGGGTAGTGGCAGGACTGTAACTTGCCAAACGTGTAAAGAAATTGGTCATTCAGCACAATCTTGCCCAGCCAATGATCCTGGATCTCCTTTTGATGTAACTGCTTCAAGACTTCCAAGAGAGGGGGCAGACAGTAAGGATAAGCTAAAGGCTGCAATTGAAGCTGCTGTGCTGAGAAAGCCTGGAATATACCGGAAACATAGGCATCCCGATCAATGCAATGACGGATCTGCGCCAAACGTAAAATGTGAAATGGCTGGTCAAGTTCTGTTGTCTGATTCAACTAATAGGGGAAATGCATCTATTTCACACGAGATAAAAGAGGAGAAAATGGTAATAGGGAGCTTCAGTACCGACTTTTGTAAACAGGATACTGTTGATAATGACATAAAGCAGTTTCCAGCACCTAGCTCAAGAACTGAGGATTCATGCCCCTTCGTCCCATTGGAGGGGCAGTCTATGGAAAGGGATGTTGCTCGTCGTGTCTCAGAGGGCACATCAACTTTCTTCAAAAGATTGGCCATTCCAGATAATGATTATATGTGGAAGTATGTTCTTTTAACCTTAGCTTTACCCCTAGTTTTTTCCTTTGTGCATACCCAGTGCATAACTTGAACTTGAACCTGATTCTGAATTCTATTTTTCCCTTTGATCCTCCTTTATACAGAGGTGTTTTTGAAGTTCACAGGGATGGGGGAACTATAAATCTGTTTGATGGAATACAAGCTCATTTATCAGCTTGTGCATCACCCAAAGTTCTTGAAGCAGTGAAGAAATTTAACCATAAAGTCCTTGTAAATGAAGTACCCCGCCTAACTACATGGCCTGTACAGTTTCAGGAGAATGGTGTCAGAGAAGACAATGTAGCTATTTTCTTTTTCGCAAAAGATTCTGCAAGGTTGCAGTTACCACTTTTTCCAGATTATTTTGGGTTATATTTATTCATTCTTTTGTTTGTATTTGATAATGTTTGTTTCTCAGCTATGAGAAGAGCTACAAAGGATTGTTGGATAACATGATGAAGAATGATGTCGCTCTAAAAGGAAATTTTGATGGTTTTGAGCTCATGATATTCCCATCTAATCAGCTTCCTGAGAAATCCCAGCGTAAGGATATGATACATTTTTTTTAAAAAATTTAGAGCAATTTCTCTAATTAGCACACACTCAGGTAAGAGGCTTATGTCATACCCAGGGCGTTGTTTACTGATGTAGGTAGTGGTTGAATGGTGAAAAGATTGGTTAATGTTCCGGCTTCCTCTCGAGTCGGTTTTAGATTGCCCCTTGTACTTATATTTGTGTTGTATTGCTTCTCTGTTTAGAATTTTCTCAGAAACCAAAAGGAGGAAGTTCTTGGAAAGCCAATGCACTTAATTACTTCTGGACTGCTCCCAGTACTCACCTTTATTTCTCCAAGACAAACTTCCCACCATATTTTTCTTTTACTCCTCACTCCCCTTGCTACCACCATGTACTTGGTTTGAAACTACCTTCCCTAGAACCCTATACCTCAACAACAACACCCTTCCAACCTCCCAGGGTTCTCATGCTGTAATCCACAAAATCTTCCAGCTCCTAATTTTACCTGACACAACTTCACCGTTATGGATGCTTTATAATTAACATATGAGAAGTTCAAGTGGATTTACTAGAACTTTACTGGATGTTTTTCTATTCACTTTGAAGTGGAAACTGCAGATTAGGTAGTAATATATACATATATCGGAGAAAGCTTGAGCAGCTGCCAGCGAGGAGGTTTGGGGCCTTATAGAGGAGATAGATTGCCAAGTTGGAAAGGGGGGGGGGGGGGGGGGCGCGGTTTTTGTTTAGAATTTAGGTTGCCATGGTCATTTTGTGGTTTTTTTTCGCTTTTCATGTCTTTATCTTGCATTCACTTGGATGTATGGATTTTGTTCAGAAAGCTGATTTTGTTGCACTTAACTTTTAGGTTGGAATACATTGTTCTTTATGTGGGGTGTGTTCAGAGGAAAGAGGGTTAATCAGCAACATTTACGGGGTTCTGATGAGGAAAATATTGTTCCTCAAGGTAGTATCCCCTTTGCCAGGATGTGTTCTTCCATGAAAATATCCTCAGATGCAAATGAAGATAGGGGTGTCTCTACTGCAGGTTGTGCTGGGTCTGTAGCATCTGAGGTGAGAGGTTTATCATCTTCTGAAGCACCGAAAGAAGGTGGTGATGGTAGAGTCTCTTCCGATATCATAAACAATGATCTTGTGCTCACTGAGCAGCCATTTGATAGTAGACAACACTTGAGATCCTTTCCAGTTGTACAAAGTAGCATTGCACAATCATGTGGAGAAGCAGTTGACGTCAGTAATGAATTGAGACATTTAAGTATTTCCCTGGTATTGTCAATTTCCTGTTAGTAACTATACCGGTCTTAAGTAAGATGTTCTTTCTTTAACCTCCCTGTCCTCGGTGTTTGAACCTTGCGATTGCTCCCTTCTCCACTGTGTCTTTATTCATCAATCTTTATTTTGTAGTAACATGTTAGGCTGTGTTCTCGTTTCTCTTCTTTCATTAATTTAATTAACTCCCCCCTTTCTCTCTCTTAGAGTATGAGTTAAATGAGGATACTCTATTAGTGAGCTCCACCGATGCTCTTTCAAATTTTATCATGCTGCTTTGCGATGTTCTAGTTTTGGAATATGTGAAATATTATAATATAAAACGGTGCAATGAGGCACACATATATGTTTTTATGATCTGTATGTCCACTTGTATTAGTTTCTCTGTGGTAAATATACAGGACCACTAAGGAAGATTTTACTTGGCTGCCATCAGTTATCGTCTATCTCTCCTTGCGTCAGCTAAATTTAGTTCTTTTGTGTGTATAAAATCTGTATCAAATTTCTTGTGTATTTCCTGCTGCATCTTGCAACTGAATGTTTTGATTGTGAATAACGTTCTGAATTGTCCCCGCAGGAAGAAAAATGTCACGTTGGCTCTTATGACAAGAGGGAACCTGAAGTCAAAGTTTGTGGTGAATCTGCTGTTATAGGTTGTGATTTTAATGAGAGTCAGCAGAAGCCCATCAACTGCAACCGTGATCTTAGTAGGCAGCATTCAGCAGCTGCAGCTGGAGCGCATGAGATGGGTTCTGTGCACGATATAGGAGAGGGAAGTTCATCAGATGGGATAAACAATCGCAAATATGAAGCCAGTCTAAAATGTGAATTAGTGCATGAATCTCCTTCTGGTACTGGGAACCAAATGGTGAATGACAGGTATGCTAAAGTCGATTCTAATGGCACAAGTGAGACAGAAGCAGGGATTGCTACAGAGGACATAGGCATTGAAGAAGTAGGGGGAAAACAGAAGAGCAATTGTTATGATGGACTATATAAACCCAACGTCGAGACTAGGTCTTGGAAAGGCTCATCTTTACAGATTCGTCAAGTGGATTCTGGTTCTCTAACTCGCGCTGATGGAGACGGTGTCAATGCAGAAAGGCACTTTTTTCCTGTTGATGCACTAGCAGAGGAAGAAGTTGGCGGGGCTAGATCGAAGAAGAGTAGTGCAGAGGAGGACACAAGTCCAAATCTTGAGCTTGCTTTGGGGGCCGAAACAAAAACTATGGCGCAGAGCATCCCACTGTTTTTTGGCGCGAAAGAAGAGGCGAAAATGAGTTGGAAGTTTTCTTCACCAGAGAAAGCGGCAAGCAAAGTAGGAGGAGGAGGAGAGGAGGATGATGTATCTGCTTCCCTTTCCCTTTCTCTTTCATTTCCATTTCCAGCTGCCGTGGCGGAGAAGGAGCAGCAGAGAGTGAAAGCCTTGTCAAAAGCTGAAAAAGAGCGCAAGGGTGAAGAGGGAAATGTTAATACTTCGCTGCTCATATTTGGGGTTGAGGGGCAACAAATAGAGAATAGACGACGACACAGCCTGCAACCTGGACGTAATATGTCTGGTTGGCAAGGGATGTGAGCGGGGCATCGTATATGTGTTGATAGGAGAAATTGAAAGAGCTGTAGGTTTATTTTTTTTGTTGCTTGATTGGAATTTAGAATGATGTGATATTAGAGTTGGGTAGGTAAGTTTTATAATCTGGCTATTTTATTGTACATATGGATAAATTGATAAAAGCCGGAAACACAAACACAAGAAACAAAGTTCAAAAGAAGAGTTATAAAACGAAATAGAGAGGAGAGTCGTGGGGAGTCTGGAGATCTTTGATTAGGGCTTTTTTCTTTTTTTTTTTTTTGGCTTAATCATATGTTGGTTCTACTAAGGAACACCCAAGTTTGGACACTCAACTCTCTTATTTCTCTCTATGGATTTCAAAACTACAACTGTTACATAGATTTTTTATGCAATTGACTGACAGTATGTTAATGGGTTATTTTATTTGTGCCCAAATTTTTCTTTTTTAAAATAACATGACAGAATTATATCAGTTAGGAGCTGGGTTTTTTGTGGCCAAATTTCTTTTAAAAAATAGCATTGCGATAAATGACAAGATTAGTTCTAAACCGTAGTAATAACATATATATATATATGCTGTAGCACCATTTACATTTTAGTATAGTCTACTCCAACCGCCTCTGCTCTGCATTGAAACCTCCGAAACAAACACATCTATCCAACCACCATGGCTACCTCCGCCATCGCTCCTACCGCTTCTCTTCTCGGTATGTCCCCGCCGCCCCTCCTCTTTCATACTCTGCTGTTTTCTTTCTCAGGTTTTCTTAGTTGTTCGTTCGGGAGCACTGTTATTTCTGCTGCTGCTTGCTTTTCATGTCTCGTTCGTTTTTGGCGCAGCAAGGAATGATTTGATGCCATGCCGACGCTCCTCTTCGTTTCTCAACTCCCCGACTCTCAGGTTTCAGAGGAACGCCTCCCGTCGCTCAACCCCTCCCAAATTCACCGTTCGTGCGGACTACAACAAGTAAATCTCATCTCATCCTCCTTCCTTCATTTCTACTTTCACCTTCTTCTGTTTACTCTCTGTCTATTTACTAACCCTAGTCTAAACAGAAAGCCCAATCCAAAGTGAATATCTTTGGTGGCGATTTTCGTCGTTTCTCATGTATTTTTCTGTCCTGATTTTCTTTCCCCTAGTCACGTTTTCATTCTTGGATAATAATCTACTTTCCTTTGCTAAATCTAGTGATCGTAGGGGTGGAGGTGGTGTTGATTTTCTGGCCGGTTTCCTTTTCGGCGGTGCTATTTTCGGTACACTTGCATATGTTTTTGCTCCCGAGGTGAGACAACTATGACCTAACCATAATATTTCATCAACTCCCATTCTCGTGTTCACTAATCTGCATTGTGGACTTAAAAGAGCGTTGATCTCAATGTTCATCACAACTCTTAATAAATTCAGTTACTAACTTTATCATTTTAAGTTTCCAGTTTCAAGAACCTGATGGACGAAACTGAAAAAATGGACGGAACAATCAGGGATCCTTAGTGAAATTATGAATCTTTTAGCCATGCCTAGCTGTTCAAATAAATACTAGTAGGTCATACCTGTCTTTCAAAATAACATGAGAACCTTAAATCTATTAGCATAAATATTTGGTAGAAAGGGCTTGCTTTGTGTTTCAGATTTGTTTACTCCAAAGCAAGACTTTCTGAAATCTTTTATTAGAATATCAATTAAATCTAGAGACTCATTTTCTGGTACCAAAGAAATATTATTTGTGTTTGGGGATCATGACATTGTTCAAATGTTTTGCATGGGTTAAGCATCATTCATTCCTTCACCCGTAAAATACTTGATACAAGTAAATCATCTAATAAACTGGGTTTCTGTGATAACAGATTGGCTTGATTTCTTGTTACTCGTTTTTAAAGTATTAGAGCTGTCACGCCAGTGTCGAGAAGGGCGTTTGGGCAAACTTCCATGTTAACCTCTGGCTACTTAGCTCTACTTTTGTCTAATTTGAGCGCTAAAATTGGAGATTGTATTTTGACCGTCTGGTGCATTTCACTGCTGTAGTAAAATCATAGCCTCTGGGGACTGCAGTAATGACTGATATGCTTTTAGTGTATTCCTCATTAACCTTTTATTTCTTAATGCTATTAGATAAGGAGGTCACTGTTGAACGAAAATGAATATGGTTTCCGCAGGGCAAAGGGACCTATTTACTATGACGAAGGGTCACCGTTAGAGGTATTATACATTATGTTCGAACTTCATATCTTGTATGTGCATTGGGGTTTTTTTTCCTTATCCTACTTCTCTCCTTCCTGTGTTAAACATTTTCCTTCTTATTGATAATATGCAGAAAACAAGACACACCTTGAATGAAAAGATAAGCCAGCTGAATTCTGCCATTGACCATGTCTCTTCCCGACTGAGAGGCGGAAATAGCGTACCTTCAAAACCAATGGAGACTGATCCTGAAGAAGCTACCATGTAAGACATGGTTATGTATCATGGATTACCTTAGAATTCCCAGTTCAACTTGTTTCTGAAACAGAGAATGAGAATATTAATAACAGAACTTTGATTTGATTTCATGTGTGTAATAATTACTTGCTCTTTGAATTCGGTGCTCAAAATTATTTTCTTACAAACAGAAATTTGGGTCCCTGAAACGCCACTTGACAGGTTGATTTCTTGTTTGTTGGAAAAATGATTTTGTTCCCTTGAGGGTCATATCTTCTTTTACTGATTGTGCGCTCTTGTCTGAAGGCATTTTCTTCCATGGGAACAATATAGCTTTTTCATTTGTTTCAGTGAGTAGTGGAGGGTGGGGCTCATCTTTGGTCAAATAACAAAATTGATAGGTTTGGTACATGGTTATTGCTGAAGCATCTCAATCTGGTTGATTAAGCGTCTCTGCAGAAAGTAGTTTCTTAGTTCAGTGTATAGTTTTGGATGCGGTCCTATTGATAACCAGTCTTTATTTGCACTTGTTACTGAGCTTCTTTGGTACAGAAATACTTGCAAAAATGAGTCAGAAAGAAAACAGAGAAAGACTGTTTACTTTATAATCATGGTTATGCTTCTTGAGCCAACATAAGGAGTGAATCTCACTCTCACATATAGGCTGTTAAGAGATAAAAGCTGGATTACAACTTGATTAAAACCTTTACACAATCAGGTTCCTTGAGTAGGTTAAAGGCTCTGTTTATATCATCCAGCTGAACTTGATGAGTCAATAGATGATCAAGTTTTTGTATTTCCTGCAACAAGAGAAGAAGGATGGGGAAACTCGTGAGGTTTTTTTTTTTTTTTTTTTTTTTTTAAATGGTAAAGCCAAAAATAAGGTGAGATAGGATTCATACCTTGTTGATGCACTTGGTTATCACAACGGGAAGATCGGACTGAACTTTAACCCCACCAAAAACAGAGTATTTGAAGGTTCTGCAACCAAGAAGGGACACAAAGTCGATGGGGATGCTCTTCTGTGTTCCGGCACCAAGCATTATCATCTGCCCTTTTCCCTGCGGGTAAGATAATGCCAAGTACTGAATTACTATTTCTCGCCTCTTGTTGTACATCTACAGTATTCAATGGTGGAGATAGCTTTAATTTTACCACTTTGGTGGCTTCAAGAGCTTGGTTGACCAAATCAGGGACCCCTGTGCACTCGAAGCTGTAGTCCACCCCGAGTCCTTGGGTGAGCTCTTTAACTGAATCTGAAATGGATTTATGACCCTTGCTGGGGTTTATATAGTGGGTCATCCCAAAAGTTTCCCCTTTCCCCCTCTTGTTTTCATTGATGTCAATGCCGATTATCTGGGCTGCTCCATGAACCCGGGCTCCCTGTATTGCCTGCCAAATGGAAAGTAAGTAAAGATTAGGACAAGCTGCCACTAACAAACGTTGCAAAGGGGTGGTAATACAACACTACTACTACTCACTCCCAGTCCAACGGCACCGAGGCCTAAAACGGCAACAGTGGAACCAGGTTGAACCTTGCCTTCCTTCCATGTAGCTCCAAAGCCGGTGGTGAAGCCACAGGAGAGGAGGCTGGCATGGCGGAGAGGTAACCTGGAATCTATCTTGACAAGGTAGTTGGCGTCTACGACGGTGTATTGGGACCATGTGGAGCAGCTGAGAAAGTGGTACAGCGTTAGGGTGGCGCCGTCAGGGCGGGTGATGGACATTCTTGATGAACCGTCGGGCATTAAGCCGGTAAAAGCTTGCAAAGGGTAGTTGTGGCAGAGGTTGGTCTTGGCCGAGGTGCAGAGGTCGCAAAATCCACACTCACCCAAATAGGTGGGAATCACCATATCACCTACGTGTAGTTGAGTCACTCCGCCACCTATACTCTCTACCATGCTGAGGTTGAAAACAGTCGATACCAACATCATCCATGGAAACCAAACAGACTGAGAATCAATGTCTTATGTCTTTCCAGTCTATAGAGTGGCAAAAATGAAGAAAAAGGCTTGAAGATGGCTCTTGTTGGCAAAATAACCACACAAACAACCCTATTAAAAGTTTTTCAACGGCATAAAAGTGTTCCATCACCTCTTAACGTTCAGGTGGTTCCGCCCTTGACTAGAAATTTTAGCTACATGGATATTTGTGTGTAAAGAGAGAGATGTCACTTACCCGACACCTTCATGTCCAAGAACACGAGGAAATACAGGCTGCAAACAGTCGATCCCGGAAGAGGAAGACCCAAAAAATTACATAGAAAGAGAAATACAAGTTAGGAGTAGATTCCACGAAATGAGATGAAGTAAAAGGATGGGTAGAGGGTACCGCTGGGAATCCTTTGCAGCATAAAACGTCAGTGTGGCAGAGGCTGGCATATAACATCTTAACCCTCACTTCCCCAAAAGCTGGCGGCGCCACCTCTATCTCCTCCACCTTTGGATCCTCACCGGCTCCCCAGCACACTACCGCTGCAAGTACGCAAGTACGTACTCTCATATTTTTTATAACTAGACTCTGCTAGTGCTGCTACATTTGAATCTACTAACTTACCTTTGCATGTTACGATTTCCGCGGAGGAGCTGCCGCAGTTGCCACCGCCCGTCGTCGACATTGATCAAGCTCTTACAAATCCAGGTCTCCGCCCGCCTTCCGTTATATTTCTCCTCGATCGATCTCTTGCTTATATAAAGCTCAAGTTACGTAATATATAGTGCGTGTGATGCATGAGCAGTAGCTACCACCATGACTAATTATTTTTTGGTACTTGCTGGCCAGCTTCATCGGAACAGACAATTCGCAATGATGGAATCTGTATGTAGAAACCGACAACCAACTTCAGTGCTAGTGCTTTTCTCGTGCGCCATTTTTCATTTTTTATTTTTACATATACCAGAATGGTTCATGTCCAAGACGAGGCGTCCATTTTTTCTCCATTCTTATAAAAATCAAACTAAAAACAAAAAAGGGCACTACTGATTTGATTCCAAAAGCAGGCCACAAAATTCATTGTATTTTGTACAGTAAAAATGGAGAAATCATCAATATAGTTATAGAGCCTACTACAGCATAGTCATAATATCAGATTTATACTACAAACTTGAGATTTGATCAGTGGAGGCGGGGGCGGGGGCGGAGGCGGAGGCGGAGGAAGTGGGGGAGGAGTTCTGGGTACAATATTTACAAGCAGTCTTGGCGACGGCAACGGCATCTTGTAACCTAAGCCTGGTTCCCTGCTGCCCTACAACTACAGAGGCCACCTTAGAAGCCAAGCAACCCAGACCTCTCAAATCAGACACCCCTCTAAGTACCCCGTAAAGAATACCGGACGCATAAGCATCACCAGCACCACATGTATCTACAGGGACACATGGTGGAGGGGGTATGTACACAGCTTCCCCCTTCACCCCTATGTAAGACCCCCTCGCTCCATCCGTCACCGACACCAGAGGAACAATGTGGCTTAAATACCTTGTAGCAGCAACTGGGCTTTCCTTGTAAGACAAGTCACAGAAAGCTCTGGCTTCGTCGCTGTTTGCAAAAATTATGTCGGCGTAGTTACCCAGGATATCCCTGCCGCCAGCAATTCAACCACTTAACCAAGTCAGTGTCTCTGACAGAGAGAGAGAGAGAGTCTAATCTTATCTTTTACAAAAACAAACATCGTACCAGAAATCGTCGTAGTGTCGCTGAATACAGGAGATATCTGAGGCTGTGACTGCAACCAAAGCGCCTGAGCTGCGTGCGTCCTCGCATGCTCTTGTGATTGTTTTGATAGTATCAGGAAATTCAAACAAATATCCTTCTACAACTAATACATTTGTTTTACGAACTGAGCTAGCCAAGAAGGAATCGTAACCAACAGTGGAAGACGTACCCTGTTACACAAATACAAGCAACAACCTTATACCATAATATATCAAAGAGATCAAACGAAAGAAAATGCTGTTCCAGAGAAATTACACAAAATACAAGCAACTATATGCTATGGACACTTGTATGTCAATCTATCGCGGAAACAGGAAAAAACGACGATTATAAATATCAATGTGTGGAACCGGTTACTAAAGAAAGAAAAACAACTGTATCAACACCAGCATAGTTACTAATTGGTTTTGGAAGCTTTGGGATTGGCTTTGTTTTTGCACACCAGATTTGGATAAGTCAATGCATCAAGGCCTGGTTCCTGGGATTTTCATAGTCAATGCATCAGGCTTGGTTCCTAGGTTTTTCAATCAAGTCAATGCATAGTCTCACTTTCTCATTGGACTCATGCTCAGTTCAGCTTCTCTACTGTTTTGGAAAAAACCTCCTACCCTTATCAATGCTTAAGTTTACCCTAATATCATGATCGAACGAGAGGTAGAAATGAAATTCCTAAGTTGATTTCCCAAAACCTCATGGAGGATACACCAACAAATCCTTGAGCCAATCCACTCATTGCCAATTGCTTTCGAGTTAGAAACTCAAATTTCTAAAAGTAGCACATAAATATTCAGTCTTCATTAGTACAATGCACTCTCTATTGCTTCCATGATTACAACAGAATTTTTGGTTTCCTGGAAGATTTCTCACAGTATCTATACCAATAAAAGAAAAGAGCCAAGAGCACCACCAATGGCTAAATCTAAACAAAAGACATAGATGAAATTGAAAAGTTATGGCCACATGAAATACCTGGTAGGCAAGCATTGTTCGCTGGGCATCTGGTGTTGTGAGAACAATAACTGTTCCAGTCGTTCCCTCCTCAACTGGTTTTGACAGAAAACTCACATTTGCACGTTTCAGCTTTGACCTATCCGTAGTAGCTCATTGGTTAGTTATGAGAAAGACGTCACATATTCTAACTATATTAGATACAATAAACAGCAATCTACCAAGACAGCGAGATATATATTCCACCATTACACCTCACAGAAACACCCATTTTAAGTAAAAACTAATAAGAAAAAACAGAAATAACAAGAAGAAGAAACAGAAGATAAGCTACAAAGCATCCACACCTGTAGAATCCACCCAGGGGATCGGTACCCACACTGCCAGCCATAGCTATATTCAGTGCAGGGCCTCCAATAGGCTGGGCTCCAAGCCTAGCCAAGGCCACTAAAGTATTGGAAAGAGATCCACCAGCTGCAGCTTTATAGCTGCATCCATCCATAGCCCGTAAAACTATACCTCGTTCTTCATGATTCACAACTTTCCTTGTACCCTTTTCAAGTCCAAGTCCCTCCAGGAAATCGTCATCAACCATGCCAGAAAAATCAACCTACCACAACAATAAGAAGCTCTTATCCCACTATATGCAGAAAAATCAACCTAGCTTTCAGATAAAAACTCTTATGGAATGTCATCTACTCTTCTTTTGAATCAAAGAAGGAAGAACGTTTATTTTTCTTCACGACTAACTCGGTATTGATTTCGGAGCCAAGTGGCAAAACACAAGGAGATGCATATAAACAGGGTAGTTGCCAACAAAATATGATAGGCAGGTACCACAACAACAACTACTAAGCTGGGTGGCTATATAAATCATATCTCGACATCAAAACATACTGATTATTTGCTGATTCTTTTACTTCTTCGCCAGGCCTCCAGTTACAATATGAACAAAATTGAAATACCATTAAGGAGAAAATCCTAAGGTAATAAATCAAGAAGATAAACAAGGTGGCTGAATTTAGGTAAATAGTGAAGGAATGCACATGTTTCAAAAACAGCATTGTACTTATAACATGTAGAGCCACCCATTTTAGTTCATACAGAAAAGTTTGGAGAAATACCATGGCCTGGCCGAGTCCCAGGACGTCCCACCTGTCCGGCAGAGGCATGGAAGGAGAAGGAGAAGGGAAACTGGAGGATTGCGGAGGTGGGAATGCTAAATGTCGGGGGAAGGCATGGTCGTCGTCGTCATCGTCATTATCTCCTTCATCTGTAGTTTGCCCACACTCATCATCATCGTCATTGTCGGAGGATGAAGAGGAGGAGGACGATGAGAACAGCGCCGAGGCGGAGGAGGAATAGCGATGGCGGAATTTGCCATCCCTACTACTAGCACTTGATGAATAAGAAGACATATAGACAAAAGCGAAAAGATTAAATCTTGTGTTGGGTTGAGGAAGAAAAGCAGAAAATGATGAGGCAATAGTAGTAGTAGCATCTAATCTTGGGGAATGGAATGAAATTGAGGAACCCAAAACTTGGGTTTGGTGTTGTTTGGGAAATCTGGGGAAGAGAGATAGAATAGGAGAGGAGTGGTGGAGGAGAAGAGGGGGTTGGAGGTGAGTTGAAGATGACGAGGAAAGTGAAGCGTTAACCATGGAATGTTTCCAGGATAAGGGAAGGGGCAGAGATAACGGCGAGATACTACCCATATGATATGCCTGCTTTTATGCTCGCTCACATCTAAAAGAATCTACTACTCCTTTTTTTTTTCTCCTTCTTTCTTGAATCCTCCTGTCCGGCGAGAATGGGCTACTGGGATGGCGGAAACTTACCGGCCAGCCTTGTTGGCCGGCGGAGGAGATATGAGAGACGGCGGAGAGATGAGGGTGGGAATTATGGTATGGAAAGGATAAAATGAGTCATCATGTCCTTCCCCGCCGCCTCCACCACCACTTGTCTCCTCCGTCTTTCAAATATTTCCAATCCAAATTGACTTATTAATAAAATCTTAATACGCAATAAGTAATGTAGTAATAAAATTCTATTTATCTTATAAAAATAATAATTTTTCGTATTTTAATTAGGTTACAATCTATGAAATTACATGATTTTTTCAAAATTTTTTATTTTTCTTTTTCAACCATTCAAAACATTATAATTACTTAACTGTGCAACGACTTTTTATTATTTCATTTGTTCGGTTAGTGAGCATAGATTATTATTATTATAAGTTTATTTTATCACTTTTTTAAAATTATAAAATTTTTGCCAAAATTTAAGAGTTATAAAAATTTACGACACTCAAATTTTATGTTCATGTTATTAAAATTACATATTTTTTTCAACATTCAATTTTTTTTTAATAGTTTGATATAAGAGCTAAAAGTATGTATTTTGTAATTGGTTCAAGATTACAAATTTTTGTCAAAGAATGAAATGCTACATATTACGCCTAAGTTTTGAAATTTTCAATTCTTCTCTTTAACCTCTCAAAATGTTATAATTTCTTAACTTTTTTATATTATTCCTATTATATCTTAACTCCTTTGTCACTTTTAAAGAAAGTAAAACTATGCTAAAAATCAAAGAAAAATTTAAATTCTCCTATGAAATTACAAAGAAGTCATATATTCTTTATTATTATCACAATAAGTTTTGAGTTCGAGTGATCCTACTCTAAGTTAGGATTTTATTTTTGTACCAAAAAAATTATTAATCATTATTCCAATTGTTTGATAAGAGAATAAAAACAATTTCAAACATACTTATTAGCAACTATTCCAAGATTGCAAATTTAGTAAAACTATCAAATGCAGAAACAAGACGAAGAACTAATACAAGGCCATTAAGGAATTTTAATGATTTTTCAATCATACAGATATGAATTGGTGGCAAAAGAATACATACAGCACTGCACTGGGAGAGATTCAACCAAACAACTTTCAGTGTAAAAAATATCTATCTTATCCAACGGGAATAGTAGGGAGTATGAGAAGATATATAGATCTTTTAAACCAAAAAAAAAAAAAAAAAAAATCTATCTATCTAGGTATGAATCAGTCAATAGGGTGTTTGTCAGCCTGACGAGATGTATAATGTGCAGAAAGCAGAAGCAAAGAAAGAAATGCACTGGCTGCAAATATAGCATCAAACCACCTGTGGTAAAAGTCAAATTGGATGTCTCCCCCCAAAATCTCTGTTATAATTGTCCTGCCAAAACCCACCCTCCATCAAATTCACCAATTCAAAACAACATTGCAATGATACTAATAACACCAAATCGGTCCTAAAACACCACAGATCAAAAGAAATGCCGTACAAGAAAAGTAAAGGTAGAAACATTACCGGTATTCAGTAGCGAGACTTTTTCTAATCAATAGAATGGAAGAGACAAAATACATTCCCATGATTTCTGAGAGAAAGAGCACAACATTACTTGAAGATCCACTTCCAACTCTAGAAACTGCAAAAAAGAACTGTGTACCACAAAATTACTTGTCAGACGGCAGCATATACATGTTATAGTGGCAGCACCGTGTTCATGTGTGTTGTGCCAGAAAAAGAAAACAAGAATAAGAGGAGAGAAAAAACTACAAAACAAGTGTCAGATACATTACTAGTTAGAAACGTTAAAATCCCAAGCAACATTTGTTGGACTTGTATGGATAAACAAAATATTTACGAAAGAATAATAGTTTGAACACTATGAAGTCATGTAAATATTGAAATATATAATTTTGCTTTCAGTAGTTGATGAAGACAAATACACGCACATAAAAGTTATTATTTATTTAACATGAAAAATTCAGGACCAAAGGTAAAAATACCTTCATCAAGTTGCTTAAGAATCCACGTACCGAAATGACAATCAACATCCCTATGAACAAGAGGGATATATACTGTACAAACAAACAAAAGGCAACATAAGTCGTATATGTCCAAAATGAAATTCCAAGGAAAGGCAGAAATAATAATTAGATCATTCCAGTTCTAAATGAAGATTGCTAGATCAATCTTCTGAAATTGTCCCAACCCAAAAATTCAAGCACTACAATGTAACTGGAAATGACAAGAGAATCACATCAATCGCACAGTACAAGTTCTTTTAACTAGTCCCACAGCTTGCACCTTAGATCTTTACTTAAAAATGTTGGCTTCCTCATTTGCGTACTGATCATACATTGTGTTTGGACTTCCCTATCTTCAACTACCAATTCAGATATACATCTCCAAAGTAAGCCCAAACTAGTTTACATCAACAGATTCATGCCTTAGCTACATCATAAACCAACATCTGACATCCAGAACCAGTACTCACAATGTATTATCACCAAAAATTTAAACTTGCCTGTGACAATAATGTGGCGTCTATGCCTATATCAAAATATTGCAAAAATATGCTGATTGTCAACGTCACAGGATCAATTGAACCAGCCTGTCAAAAGACAGAGAATAAAAGAAAATGGTGTTTAGATACAAGTCATGCCTGGAAATAGACATGCAATTAAAGTAGAAAAGAGAAGCAAAACATTACGTTCTTGAAGACAACACTTTGTAGAGACTGCAAAAAAAACGAAATAAAGTAATCAGGCAAGATATATTTTCGAAATCAAGGGACTCCATTGCGAAGAAAAATCAAACTAAGCTTAACTGGAGGGGGGCCACCTCCATAAACAGTAATCAGATTATTATTTAGACCAAGTATTAAGGTTTACTATACCTTTATCATTTTATACACACAATATACTGACAAAGCATAACCCAAGAGGTTCTGCATGTGACCCTTCCATGTTCGAGAATAAGCTGCCGCTTCCTGGAAATAGTGTCAAAAATTAACAGCAAAGAAAAAGAAGTCAATTAAAACAAGCAACAATAAAAAAGTTGACAAAGTTGGAAAAAATATAGACCAAAAAAGAAGCACTATATCACAAAAACAGGCATTCAAGAAAAGAAAATGGAAAATGCTCATTGATCATTCAATAAGAACACTGAAGGGTAACAAAGCCCAACTTATTCACTATAGCTCATGGTCTAAACTATATATGTAACATGGGCCAGAAAGTAGAAACATGCTTTCCCCAAGACAATCTACATCTTCGCTAATAGAAGTGCATGTTGAAATAGAAATGTATTTCTGATAAACATGAGGATCTCTCAGAAATGGGTATGAGGAAATCAAAAATATAAAAAACAAAAGGCTTAAATCCATTTTTGGTCCCCCTTAGAAAACAAAAGGCTTAAATCCATTTTTGGTCCCTCTTAATAGGGGTTATTCCGGTTTTGGTCCCTCTTTTTATTTCGTCACCAATACTAGTCTCACTTTTTTTTTTTTTTTTTTTTTTTTTTTTGCCAATAAGGTATGAGTCCATTTTTCCATTTAAGAAATTCAACTCTTCATAAACCACATCAAAATACTCTCACAAGTTCTACGCTAGCACATTTTATGATTGTCCCATGCTTGCAACACGTAAGATTAATCTAGTACATAGTATTATTTGCTCATGAAGTAAAACCATATACTACATGCAGTAACAGAAACTATGCATATAAAAATGCATTGTATTACTTTTTATGTCCTTAAGCTTTATGATTCTTTCCAAAATCTAACTGCAGGAAAAAATATCCAATACCAACACATAGAAATCAGTGAACCGGTCTGGGTCAAGCCAAATTCTTTCCCACAATCTATAAATCTCTAAACCAGTGCCTATATGCATAGAATAACAAAGGAATACATATAAAACCCAGTATTTTTAAACAAGTAAAAAAGGGTATAAATGCATCTCAATTTCTAAATTATGGAAGAAATTACTTTCAGGAGATACAAAAAAAAAGAGGTCTTAACAAGACAAAATTATCTGAAACTTGAAGTAAATTTAGAACTTTTAGATATACCTTAGCTTGACGAAGCTCATAGACTTCCAGAAAAAGCTGTTTTGATAGCTCCTCCATGGCTTGCACCTCTGCTTCCAGGCCTTTGATATCTTTATAGAGAGAGGGATCAAAATTGATCCAATTCTACCTTAGTTAATGAAATACGAGAGGTAGCATAACAGGCAAGGGAAAAATAACCAACAGAAACTTCACTTGCCATGCAACAAGATATGCTGGATGGAGTTTCAAAGTAAAAGCAAGTTCAAAGTTTGAATAAATTATAAGATTCAAAAACCACTGTCGTTCAGATCATCCTTAGGAAACTGAAGAAGTAAACAGGCATTTTTTTGTTCCTGTTCATATGGTAATTAGGAGTTTCATGATATCTATTCTGGTAAGCATTAATGTCGTATACTTCCCCAGAGGTTTGACTAAATTTCACATAGTTCTCTTCAAGTATAAATGATAACACCACCCTAGAAATTTTATATGGAAAAAATTTCAACCCATTTAATCGAACTCTTATTTAAAATTTTCTTTCCAAATTATATTTGTTGTTTTAAGGCTATTCTTTCATCAAATTGACCATATACTCTTTCCATTCCTACAATTTCGATTTATTTCATCAAATGAACCACTTCTTCATTTTTAAGTCAGTTTGGCCATATTCTATACAGATATTCAGACAGGCTGTGAAACAAATAACTCAGCAATTTGTACAGAATGAGATATAACTAATTTCAAACTCCCACAACCACACGTACAATAATGAAGCAGTGCCCCAAACTGAAAGAGATAGGACAGCTAAACCCAATTTCTCAATGACACTCTCCTAGCCCC
Organism: Knoxia roxburghii; assembly: GCA_030378225.1. NCBI lineage: Eukaryota > Viridiplantae > Streptophyta > Magnoliopsida > Gentianales > Rubiaceae > Knoxia > Knoxia roxburghii. The sequence continues at coordinate 3,452,589 of CM059415.1, forward strand.
TAAAAGACCTCTCTCCATAGGAGCTGGACCTCAATGTTGGTCAAGAGATTTCCAAATGAATTGAAATGTCCAAAAAATTCCATAGATACATACCTTGTTCCTTTTGGTCTTCATGAACCGATCGAACAACTGTTCCCACTATTCTCTTTAGGAAAGACCTTGCTTTTAATTTCTGCAATACACACATCTTATTTGAACATAAACTGAACCCCAAGCTCAAAGACATGGATCAAAATGAGATCATAGTTATTACTCTCTCTGACCCACAATAATAGTCATGTTTGGCAAGGTACAACTTTTTATCTTTGATGAGATTCAACTCAAACAAAACATTTATTATTATATTTTTTCATTTGAAGTGGATGACAAATCAGATGATAGTTTCTACAATAAAACTGTCATGAGCACATTCATTCTAGCTAGCAAATAAGAGATGAAATGACAAAAAGTACAGCAGGGAAAGCAAACCTCTTCAGAACCTTGGATTCTTTCCATCTCAATTTGACTGAGAATAATCCTCTTCTTCTTTGAAATGCAAGTCTCAATTGACTGCATGAGTTGTCTTTCCAATGCCTTAATCTCTGTTTCCTCAATTTCTCTTCACATTAAAATAATTTTTTGTTTCAAATACGTCATCAATAGTACTAAGAAAATTAACACACTAGCCAATCTTTCTCCTGCCAAAATTCAATTCATATCACTGAAAAAAACTTAGCACTAGGATTGTGTCACAATAACTGGGGGAAGCAAGAGCATAGAAACAATGAAGAGTTCATTCTTTTGTACTAACTACAGGATCAATGCAAAAGACAGACACAGAAAAAAGATAACCGAGAGGAACAATGATAGCTTTGACTTGTAATAACATGAGAAACATCATGAACACCACTTCACAATACGGTAGTTGCTCCCCTTCTTACCTAATGAAGAGAGACAAATAACTGTACGGCAAGTTCACAGCTCCAAAACCAGAAAGGACAGCCATCACTGTAACACCAATAACCCCAATTCTACTAACCAGCTGAGGCATGGTAAAAAAACCTGCAGAAAAACGCATTATAGGATTATCAGTCACAAGGAAAAGAGTTTGTTACGGATATATTAACCAATAGTAATTGATAGGAGTGAGTAGGGCCAACAATGAAAACACTACAAAAGCTTGCTTGCCGAGTTTGTGCAAAGAACTAATATCAACATAACCTTGGGGGGGAAGCAAGGTCAACAAACAACAAACAGAGACTGAATAACCAGAAATTAGATGGTCGGGGCAACTAGTAGAAACCTTTATCAGGTGAAGGCATGGGAAAGTGGATGCCCATGCGCCAAAATCCATAGAGAAACGCACATAAGAATAAGATAGCACCAAGTGCAGCCCGTTCCTGTCTCAAACCTGAAATAGAAATTAAAAATGAGGAGAGAATTCAAGTGTGTGCTCGGAGGATATGTTTAAGACAAAAGAATATTTAATTGAAGATGTCAATCAATGTGCTGCAATCAAAAGACGACAGGATATTATCTACTCAAACAACTAAAAATTGGCATACATGACGGCCAGAGCAAGTATCCGCTTTTGCTAGTATTGCAACCACATAAGCACTATCCAGTGATAAAAACCACAGATTCCATAGCGGGATTCATTTCCCCATACAAATATCAGCTATTAAGTCCTCTGTTTCCTAACTTTACCAATATTTGATAAAATACTAAGCCAATGGAACAGTGGACAGTCAGTGAAATCAATCTACCAAATAATTTATATCGCTTCATCAGCAGCAATGGTCCGCAGGGTCAGTGAAATCAAGCCTAATTGAAAAGCAGACTGATGTAGCATGTTAAAGTGATGGAATTTCAGTTTCATACATGAATTACAAGGCAGCTTCCAGTGAGCAGCAAAATTTAAAATAAATAAATAAAATATTAGGTTTTGGAGATTCTTGGACGAGAGGGAAGCGAACTGACCGTTGTTGCGCAGCATCAAATAGCAATGATAATAAGGTAACAAGAAAACCAACAACATAATCAAGCAAAACAAGTCGACCTTCCAATTAATCCACCTAGCCCTGCAAATCCAACCAAATTGAAACAAACAAAGTGATGAACCCGAAACGGAACGCTGTAGTAAATGGAGTGTAAAGAGATGGTGTGGGTAGCTTGCTTACTCCCTGGAGAGTAGGGGAATAATCTCGAAGAGGACGAGCTGGAAGAGATTACAAGACAAAGCAAAGACGACACTGAAGATGATCTGGACCAAAACCCTCTTCTCTTCGTACTCCTTGTAAAGCCGTCGGTTCAAGAACCAGAGGCCAGCCCACCCCAGTAGCCCCAGTGACAACACCGCCGCACCTCCCTCGAATATCCCCCGTCCCCACCCCATTTCCTCCTCCCCCTTTCTTCCCTTTCTCAACACCAGCGGCACGCCTTTCCTTACTCGATCTCTCTCTACTGTTGGATGCTTACAGTCCTTCCAACCCAACCCGTGCTACTACTCCACTCTTCATTTCTTCTTATTTCATTATTACAACGGCAGTAAATCAATCAAATCAGCCTTAGAGCTTCTGTGTCCGATCTGATGAGAAACTCGGAGAATCAGAAAAAAGTTTCTTTTGAAAGTTGGTCTTTTTGCTCAACACATTTGGTTCTCTAACCTTTTGCCTCCTTCGATTTCGCCCTTTGTTTCAGAGTTCATTTTATATGCTGGTTTTACACTAGGGAGGTGATTGGTTTTTCGTTGCTATAACTCATCGGCAAATATTTCCATTAGATCACTTTGATTTTGATTGCCCCAACTGGGTTTTAGTTTTTTTTTTCCCTTCAATTTCAGAAAGTGTTCAGTTCTGGAACAGATGCATATCAAGATAAAGAAATTTAGATTTTATTAAAATATATATATATATATATCTATAACTTGTTTCAAATATTCTTTTGGGTAGAATAATTAATAGAATTAGAATTTTTTTTATATCAACTATTGAGTTAAAACATACATCAATAAGTAACACCACAATCATAAATAATAAGGCAACCAATTAGGAACAGAATTAGAAGGTGAAAATGTGAAAAGAGATGCTATATAGTATGAAGAAGAAAACAACAAATAACAACTCCATTTGTCTACGGCTTCATCTCTGTAATACTTTAAAAAAGAGAGTGTAAAATTGGCAGCAAATCGGCAAGGGGGCTCTCTCACTTCAAGTTGAGTGCAGCAAAAGAGTCAGCAATTTCCATAGCTTCCTTGACGTGGGATATGCCAGATCCCTGAACAACAAACATATCACACCAAACCAAACACCCCTTATAAGTTCAGTTATATAGTAATATTAGTACTACACTGTAAAGTGTCATTTTAACAAATGTTAGGACTTCATTGACTAGGAAGAGAAACAATGAGACATTCAGTGATCACGACATTAAATAAAAATACTGGTATCTTCTAGAACTACTATATAAAATGTGCTTATATATAATAAAACCACAATAAAGTAACATAATCAACTTCTTCCTCACCTGTCCCTGAACAAGAGAACCCTTTCCACCTCCTTTTCCGTTCAAAGGATTTAAAACCGCTGTCAACCAATCCTTCACTTTGAACTGCTTGAACTGATGACTTTTGTCCGGTACCCCGGCACACACCACCACCTTGTTTGCGCTTTCATCTTTGCTCATCACCATAATCGCCAATCCCTGAGGTGTTCAATACAAGTTAACTGATTAGCCCAAATGTGCATTTCACAACAAATACTACTCCCTATTCCAACATATTTCCTAACCAACCTTCTGCTCCGTCACTTTCACAACTGCCTCCCGGATTGCCGCAGTATCAGCACCAACATCCACACGAGCAATGCAGTAGGCTTTTCCATCTGAGCAAGCAGCGTCTGCCTCTTCTAATGCAATTTTAACTGCATTCTGGATATTCTCTTCAGCAATTTTCTTTTTGGCTTTCATTACTTGATTCTGCTCACAAAGACAAAACAAAGAAATTTACTTTTAAAAACCTTTTTTTCCTGCGTTTCTCCTCTTTCTCTCCCTCCTTTCCTAACCTAACCTAACCTAACCTATATTCCCGAAAAGAAGCATACACCCAAAAAAATTAAATCACCTGGAGCAAAGAAATTTTTGCTTTCAGATCCGCCTTCTTGGCAGTCGGAATAACAGCAGTTTCAACACGACTATTCAATTTTGCAACTTTCTGCCCATCAACAAAAGAGGAGAAAGAAAGGTGTTACTCATTCCTTTCACTCAGACAAAATTGGATGTATAACATATCAAATCCAAAAGCAGATCGTTGCATAACTTATGCATTTGTAAAGACTAAAGATCACAAAGCCCACAAAGAAACATCGGAAGCAAGGAAACAGAAATTATCACTGTGCCAACACAAGGCTCAATACCAAAGCCAAGCCAGTGAAAATCAAAACAATTTTAAAAGCGATATGGCATTTCAAGATTCAAGGTTCTTAGTCTGTAATAGTATCTAACTTCTGTAACATCCATCAAAGAATTACACTGGGGACAGATAATAGACCAAACAAACGTATGTCCTGCAAACAACCCACTTCTATCATAAACTTCAATTAGAGACTATGAGAAATAAATGCTGCTCAGCCAAAAGTTTAACCCGTGTTCAACACCAAGTTCATGAATAACGATGATCCAAATACATGGCATGGCAGCCACCGCCAGCAGGCCACTCAAAATGTAGAATACTTTGTCACAAGAAATATGAGAATGATCTTTATGATTGGCAAGTTATCAAAAGAAAATTGGGTCCAAAAGAATGTATATGCATGCATCAACCTGTTCCAGTAAGCTTCCATCACAGTTAGCTGCTTCATTCACTTCTTGCTCAATTAAGGAAGCCACTTTTACAGCCTCAAAAGCAAAATCCGTTGTAACAGCAGTTATTCTTCGAATTCCCTTGGCAATTCCCTCTTCAGACAAAAGAGCAAATGCTTTTGCCTCCCTTGTATTTGAAATATGCGTCCCTGAACAAACGTAATGAAATTAGACTTGCAAAAGAATATTATAGAAGCTATACTTATTCAGCCATAAAAGATATGTACCTCCACATAGCTCTGCAGATATTGATAACCATTTTTCATTCTCAGGATCAGCCAGCAAATCTTCCACGCTTTGACCAATTGCAACTATTCTCACTGGGTCAGGATATACCTATAATAAAAGTCAAAGGCAATTAAAAAGGAACATGGCACATGAGCAGAAGTGCTGCATAACAGTCCATCTGTGCCAACAGTGAGTCCAGTACGTGAGCAAAAAAAAAAAAGAGAGCAACTCACTTCACCAAAAACAGCCCGAAGACCATTGACACGCTTTGCCTCCGATAAATTCACCTCCTTTGAGAATACATCCATTTCAGCTTTAATTTGTTCATTCACAATGGATTCAATTTTCAGAAGCTCATCCTGGTTTACTTGCTTGCCTGGTTGAGAATTCAAAACCATGGAATGTGCATTTGACATGGTCAATGAATGTGCAACAAATTAATGCTCCACATACATATCCTAAGATTAAGAGACCAACTCACCATGAGAAAAGTCAAATCTCAATTTTTCAGCAAGGACAATAGAACCTTTTTGATCAACATGGTTTCCAAGTACTTCCTGTACATATTTAACAAAAGTTTAAATTACTTACGGGGGCGATTTGAAGAATCAAACCCCAGCTGATAATGACTTCTCAATTAAGGAAAATACCCTGAGAGCAAAATTTAAAATGTGTGTACAAGTGTGATTGGGAGCAATGCGGGCACGCCTATCGTAGTCAACCTGCCCCATTTATCAGAGATTGGATGATAGTTAGAATAAAAAAAGACATATTTCTTTCTTATGCAAATATATACAGATTTTGGGGGCACGCATTTGTGGGGAACTCACCTTACAAGTTACCCTATCACCGATGCAAAGCCTACCAGCCTTATCCCGGAAAGAGCCAATATGAACAACAAAGCCACCAAAGACTTGAACATCATTAACCTGGAATAATCCTGAGGGCCCTTCAAGTAATCCAGTATCATATATCTGTAACCAAAAGAAAGGATTGAGGAAAGAATATTTCTAAAAATCAAGAAAAGAGAAAATGTTCTTATCACAGAGAACAAGATATATTGCTCTTCAAATCAGTATATACAACATTAAGATGAACAGAAATGCAAGAGATTAGATATATCTATAAAGGTCCCAAAGTTGATTCAAAATTTTTTGGAACAGCAACGTGTGACGAAGTTCTTTTAAAGAGTATCCAAGCAACACATCCAAATGGATCTCATTACCACCATTGATAGTCAGACGCGCAAGGCACTAGATTCCCATATCTTACCGACCAACTATGAAACTATTCACTAGTTGAAGGTTAAAAAACAATAGAAAAAGGAAACCATCATTTGACTTATCGTAGTTCAAAGAAAGATGGGAAAATTTTTATACTCTTACATTAACCTGACTTTAGAAGACTAGAGAAAAGGTACAGAAATATGAAATATCAGCACACTTGGAAACACTTGGAACTCCAAAATCAGCATGAGATGACATTGTAAAAAAACAAATTTCGCCTTTTGAAAGCTGAACCAATTCAGCTGCAGAGTAAAACACGGTAGTAATGGTGTAATATTAAAGCTTTGGTCAAGATAAAAGCTGCAAATATGATGCTTTTAGAACCTTTTCAAGCAATTATTCTCATATAAAAAGCCAACAAAACATAAAATCATGAATTCTTAGATCACAAGCCACGATGAAACTATCCCTTTGCCAATATAATAGATAGAAGTTTATCTTATAAGCATACTTAGCCAAAAGAAGACTTCGTAATCAATTTAGGTAACTTCAACTAATTCACTTATACCACAAGTATAAACCATTTTAACACTTGAGAAATCATAAAATATCCCTTCATACCAGGTATCAGGAAAAAACCACAAAACTACATAATAGAAATCAAAGATGCATTTAACTACCCTTAAATGACTTTGCTTTCAGGGTCTACATATTCGAATGACCTCTCTTAAATATCTTTAAGTCCAGTCAGGATTTCACCAGTAAATTACAGTGCAAAGACATTGAAAATTAATATTTATCTGATTGATTTTCTTTTCATCTTTGGCCAACAGGATAGAACAGTAGAGAGCAGTCCACCAAAAACAAATAAAAGGATGTACAGCAGCTTTAAAATCTGAAAATTGCTCAATTTACCAGCAAAAAGCTTACCTGACCACCTTGCTCAGCATAAAAGCTTGTAGATTCTAAAATAATACCAACTTCTTCGTCGCCTAAAGCACTTTCAAAGAACTCGTTCCCTCGATAAATAGCTTTTATCGCACTGTCATGATCCTAAGATAAAAAACAAAACGTTAAAACAATTCCCAAAATATGAAGGGTGTTTTTACCTTTTAAACTATTACCTGATTTGTATTCTGTGCGTTCTGTGAGAAGTAAGTTTTACATCATCCATTATTTTGTAGAAAAGCTTCATTTTTATCTTAAAACATTTTATTGACACAAACAAAAACCAAATGCATTCTACTGGATGTTCAATAGTTTGAGAATGGAAAGAATCTGGAACAGAGAAAATCAAACTTAGATGGCTCCATTGATATGTACAAATTCATCAATAATGGGCTCTGAAAACAAACCTTAAACCATGTAAACTTAAATGTATCATTTGTTGCATCAACCCCTTTCTTACGCAAAGCCGATGTAGCATCAGCATCCATTACAATGCCATTATCAGTTAGCTGTTTAAACACATCAGAGTTCAAATGGATAGTAAATTGTCAAGACAGATAATTTTGTAATTTTGTTCAGAAATTATTTATTTACACAGGTAATTGTTTAATCAAAGATTACTCATGAAAAGTAGTTATGTATAGAAAAATGATATGATGATAACAAGACCTTATTCTGAGCATTTCTCGATCTTTCCCTTGCTTCATTCATGGCAATATTGAAAGCATTGACGTCAACAATCAAACCTCTTTCCTCAGCCATCAACTGATTAAACCAAAATTTAGAATTCAAATGGTATAACTGCAAAAGAACACCGTCATAAACAACATTGACAAACTTCACCTGAGTAAGATCCAACGGAAATCCGTAAGTATCCCACAGCAGAAATGCATCCTGAAACCAATAACAAAAGGCAAGGTCATAAAGCGAGTTCAGTCTAAATTCAAACTCTTTTCCAAGATTAACTCGCCCAAAGGATTGAAGCCATGCTTCACCGTCAGGGGGCAAATGATTGGGCAAATACTATAATAAGCTAAACCAACCAGCAAGAAAGAAAATGCAACTCAAACCAACAGCAGACCTCTAAATTTCACAAACTGGACAATTTTACAGCACAGGTGCATTATAAGTAAATAAGATTCAGGGGATTACAGAACCTAATATGGCTAGAAGCACCCAAAACATCAGAGACAAAAAATCAATCTGAAAGTTAGCCAGATTTCAAAACAAAGTGAGCTCCCCAATCCTTGAACTTTCCCACTAAACCTAAATCTCAAATTAATCTCTAACTGTTATATCTTCAAAATATCCAAAACTTCTGATCTTTCAATCTGAAGCTAAATTGTAGTCCATAACAATTGGTTTGATACCAATATCCTCAGCGTAAGTATTTGTTTAACAGCTCTACTGTTGGAAAAGGGCACTCTTAACAATAATCTAATACAGATTTAGCTTTTATAGCAAGGCTTTCAACAAATTAGTCACATCATAAATCAGTTAAATGAAAACCAAATGGGAATGGGAAGGTTTACTACAAGATGAAGGGGAAGCAATTCATGTTGACAACTATGCACATTAATCTCATCAACAGATTGCCTCTAACATAGGAGAAGACAAATGTGGAGCAGTTCGCTCAATTCAAAGTTTCAAGACATAAAACAAAAGGGCCACCATTCATGAGATAATGATACCAGATACATTACCTTCTCTGTAACAGAACTGAGGAGCAGAAGATACAAGCAAATCATACAGAGTTTGAGGCCAGTCATAATCATTACATCAGGGTCCAAGAACTCATATACATTACATCACAAAGAACAAAGACAGTCAAATTGAAAGATGATACATGCTTATGGATTATGGCACATCAATAAATTATATTCGATGTCTATGACACAACTCCTAAAAGATGCAACGAATAATACAAACCTACCAGAGAACTATTAGGAAAGTAGTGCTTACCTTTCCACTAAATACGTTTCCTTTAACATCTTGAGCAGCCTTCTTAAACTTCTCAATTCCCTGCAAACAGAAGTAATACCTATCAGAATTTAATCTGTAGACGGAAAAAAATAATGTGAAAAATCAGGACTACAATATACAATTTGTCAGGGGAAAACCTAATCCCCCTTTGGCCATGAGAAAGTAACAACCTCCAAAACAAAGAATGGCAATCAACATTTTCATCTAAAACAAGCTTCAGAGGTCTTCCCAGAGCACTTTCAATATAAGGAGATTATACCAAAATCTCCATCCTCTTCAGACAGACATACACCCAATAAATACTAATTTTTAATTTCCGGCATCAGGAAGTTGCCAGTTTAAGGTGCACTAAATATATTTACACCTCATAACAAGGATATAACTGTGAGAAACTTAAGGGATACAATAAACCAAAATTAGACAGTTGATTCCTGACCGGAGGAAAAGATTCCAGTTTACATATGGTCGTCACCTTTTAAAAATCCCTACGAATAATAGAAAAACAGAAGTACAGCAATTTATATGATTATAAAGATGAGATAATCGGAGTTTTGAAACGCAAATTCTTGGGCTGTAGAAGTTCCAGCCATACATGGCTTGTTGATTACCCAACTAGAAGCTTACAATAATAGGCAATGGAGTTATATACTAAATCATGAGCAAAGCATTGGATTAAAAAAAATCAAGAATCAAATTCCAACTTACAGAGCATATCAACAGAATTTTACAGGAACTCAAATATAGTATATGCACTTGCAAATGGTACTAGGGCTTACATGAAGCAGTGTCTTGCCAAAACTCTCTTCTTCAGCAGCAATTACATTGCTTATGTGCACTTCATGTTGCCGCAACTCTGGGAAAACGTCACCCATAACTTCCACAACCACCTTTACTAGACTACATTGAGCCAAACATTCATAATCCAGAAGTTACACTACGTGTACATAAATCAATGGTGTATTCAACATGAAATTAGAAAGTAAGTTATCAGGGTTTGTCATTCCTACCCACAGAAAAACCCTTGTTTTGCTTTCAGGACTTCAGTGCCGTAGCGAACTGCTCGACGAAGAATGCGTCTCAGTACATACTCACGGCCCTCATTACCTATAGAGAGCTTAGTCAACATTAACTCCAACTTGAAAACTCAATATATATATATATATATGTATATGAGACAAAAACATAAACCAAAGAATGTAAAGCAATGGCGGTCAAGTAGCACTAACAAAACAGTAAGAGCATATCCATTAAAGTGACCAAGCCATATGAGACATTGCACGTCACAAGAAACTACCACCGAAAGAAATATGGAAATTTTTTCCCACACAAAAGCTGTTCTGTTTGTTTGGTTGTTTCAAGAGAAAAATTGATGGCTTCTCCACGATATCAAAACATCAACCATTCATTCTGCATTAAAATTTAAATCCTAAATTCCTTCCAAGCTGTTCCACACATTATTTTAGAAAATTTTCTCTCCAACACTTCCTTTTCCTCCAAAATAAAGTTTCTCACAAAACGATCACTCTAAAAACTTCTTCCTTACCAAAAAAAAATTTCTCCAAAACAATACCTAAACAAACATAACCTTTGATCATGAAAAATTCAGACTAAATTTAGTCTATGTTGGTATGCATTTTCTGGGAAAAGAGAGAATTTAGAAGGAATTATTAATGGGACACAGTATTTAGGAGGAAGAAGAAGAAGGCTGTTAAAATTAGAGGAAATTTTTTACTAAATAATGTACAGAGAACTTTGTATTCCAGTTCCAAACTCAAATCTGGGCAGAAGATGAAAAGTAGATTTTGTTTATGATAGAGAAAAATTGCAACTTCTTTTGGAAGGGGTATAAAAAAGGAAAATTTTGTCTCTGACCTTACAGCTATTCATCAGAAATTTATATGCAGCAACAAAATTAAGCAATCTTTCTGCATTAACCGTCATGCCCTGGAAGGCTGAATGACGCTAGAACATAGCACGACTCAAAGAACATGGCACAAAACACCAGACGGATGTTAACAACTATGAATACAAGCTATACATTTCCACATGATATAGAAACAAATGCAGTAAATCCACTGGCTACTTAAAACTAAGGAAAGGAGACAAAATTCCTGCAAGTCACCTGGACAAGAGCCATCAGCAATGGCAAATGAAAGAGTTCTAATGTGGTCAGCAACAACCCTGTACGCCATATCTACATTGTCTGCATCATCAACTCCAACTCTACCAGAATATGGCTTAGCTCCAGTGGCCTACCGCAACACAAAAACAGAAAGTTAGTTCTTTTAACAAAAACAGAAAGGTTGAAATTTGTTGAAAAAAAAAATAATTGCATAATATTATTCATTAACACGACTAAACAAGCCAATCTTGCACAAAAATGCATTTACCTGTTGAATGGCATCAAATATTGGTAAGAAAATATCAGTATCATAATTGCTCATCTTGTTTTGAAGAATGGATGTTAATCTCTCGAATCCCATTCCAGTATCAACATGTTTGGCAGGTAATGATTTCAAGGAGCCATCACTTTCCCTGTTGAACTGCAGAACAGAGAGCAAGTAATTAGAAACTTCAGGAATAACTAGTTAAGGTGATACCTGTTGAATTTCGCTCCTTAAAGCATTATCACATAAACATACAATAAATTTTTGAATCCTCATTCTTAAGGGAACATACAGGATATTGAGTACCTGAATAAACACAAGGTTCCAAATCTCAATAACAGTCGGGTCATCATTATTAACCATTGATGCAGCATCTCGATTGCCAATCCTATCGAAGTGTATCTCCGTGCATGGTCCACATGGCCCAGTATCCCCCATCTCCCAAAAATTGTCCTAATATGGTAAAGAAACAGTTATAATCAAGACCCACAGCAATCCTTGAGAAGTTGACACATGAAAAAATCCTAAACAAGGAGAGAAAAGAGTTCACATAAGCCTAGCTTCGTGCTGTCTTTTAAAGAAGATCTGTAAATTGAAAGTATTTCTTTGACCCCCTTTCTAGGGAACAAAAGGAAACCAACTTAAATTCCAAATCTGTTTCAAAGAAAGGATTTAATTAAGTCAGTTCGGGAGAATGTCCAGTTTGAGCAAATATCTTTGATATTAGATAGCCATGCCAGACATCAATTAAATAATCATCAAAAACAAAAGTTGTAATCTGCTATTTTTCCCCACAGTCCACATCATACTTTAGAACCAAAAGGCAGAACACGTTCACGTGGAAGAAACTGGAGCCAAAGATCCCTGGCCTCAAAATCAGGAAGAAGTCCATCTTGGCCACCAAAATAAGTTGCATAAATTCGGTCAGCAGGCAGCCCATAAACCTGTGCAGCAAAGCAAGGATAGGTAACAGCGGTGGTCTACATTTCCAAGTCGAAAAAGGAAGATAGCCATAACACTTTTGCAAGGGGAAATGACCTTTGTTAAAAGCTCCCAAGCCCATCCAATGGCTTCCTTCTTGAAGTAGTCACCGAATGACCAGTTTCCCAACATTTCAAAGAAGGTATGGTGGTAGGTATCCTTACCAACGTCATCGAGGTCATTGTGCTTACCACCCGCACGAATGCATTTCTGGGTGTTGCAAGCTCGGGTGAGTTTGCTCAAGGGAGTGTTGGGATCAACGGTGCCCAAGAATATGGGCTTAAATTGATTCATACCTACGTAATACCGGCAAACATCTACTTATTTAACTGATGAAATCATGCATATCATTTCTGTCTGTTACTTTCAAGAAATCAAAGTTAGGGGGGGAGAAAAGTAAAGCAAAGACGAACCGGCATTAGCAAATAGAAGGGTAGGGTCATTGAGAGGAACAACGGGACTGGATTTCCAGTTGATATGATCCTTTCCCTCGAAGAATTTGATAAAGGTATCCCTGACTTTGTTAGCCGGCCAATCCGCCGTCATAGTGGTTGATGATGAAGCCTTGCTTAGACCAATAATGGAAATGAAGAAATGAAGAGGAGGATGAGGAAAAGCGGCGGAGGGGGCTGCTCCACCAATATTATGGCGGCAAGGGCGGCCCCGTAGACAGCGGAAACCTAACGCGAGTTGACTGAGACCAAGAATCCCCTTACTGCAGTTGCCGCCGTAATAAACCCTCATCCATCCATCAGTTAAACGCTAACTTTAAGACTTTCCTTCCAGTTTTATATCAACAATAAATATTACGATGATCAAGGATCCGTTGGCTAATTTTAAATTGTTGTTCGGAAAATTGCACACAGTCTCCTTTGATATTTCTTATGTTGCAATTTGCACCTAATAATTTCATCAGCAAAAGAACTAATACCCTTCTCTGGTGGTTTTTTTTTTTTTTTTTTTTTTTGACAAAAACATCCGTTCTCTTTAAACCTCCCCGCCCTGATATTTATTAGTTCTTGAAAAAAAAAAAAAAATCTTCCTTCATTTGCTCTTCATTTTCATTTCATTTTGCGTGAATAAATAACATATGCATATAAAATATAATTTCTTTCCTTAATGTTAGAAAATAAGGGACCTGTCACAAATTATATTATAGTAAAATTATTTCGTCATTTCCTGGTGTCCCATTATTTCCCTTTCAACCAATATAATATAATATAATATAACAAAAAGACACTCTCCAATGTAGTGTTATATAACCGGCAACTGTGGCCTTGGTGGCCTTGGTGATTGTATTACTTCTGAAGCTGGAATTGACTCGAATTTGGTTAAGAGAGATGAGATACATAAATTCAGATATGAGATACATAAATTCAGATATGAGATACATAAATTCTTACACATACAAACTACAAGTACATACATACATATTTGTGCCTTAGAGTCATGAGAGTAGGTAGCAAGTTTAGGTTATAATATTCAACTCCTAAGTTAAAACATTAAACCGTTTCCCCCTTCTCCAAAGGCTACAGCAGTAGTATGAGGATCAAGTACTCCCGTCGGCTTCCATCTTGTTCAAGTGGAAAGCACCTTGGTCATTCTTGTGAACCTCAACCTTCAATTTCTCCTCTCTTTCTCCCCTTCTCACCTTAATAAGCATATCAAACTTGGCAGATTCTTCAGTCACCTGTTCACCAAAACAACAATAAAAAAAAAAAAAAAAGGCACACATTCGCGGAGGCGTCCGCATTTTGTGATCAATAATAATCTCAATGATTCTACTCACTTCTCAAAACCAGGGAATACAACTAACATTTGATTCCAACATCTTCCCACCCCACAAATTTACTATGAATTTAAGGGCTTATTTGTATCTTAGGGTTCGTCTTTGTGATCTATGTCATCCACTTATTTGATCATACTACAGCCATACAAATTCACAATGAAAGCATCCATAATCCATTCATCATATTGTAAGGAGTCTACTTCCCACAGTAATGCTCGTGAGTTGTGACCGAACATAGGCTTTGAAAATTCTGAATAAGTCACTGGGTTTTAATGATCCAGACAAGCTCCAAACCTACTGTTAATGTTATCCACCTATTTTGTCTTCGGGAGGAGACAAGATCAAACTCTAGATTTACACTTATAACTTCTAAACAGCTAACAATTTACAAACAAACAAACAAAAATAGAAACATTTGCTTGTTTACCTCGGCCTTGGCATGAAGTATCTCATGAAGTTCATAAGGAATCAATGAATTAGATCTCTGCTGGATGGTCTTGAGCGCATGATCAGCAGCATCTTGAACATTTGGATCGCTTACAGGCACTGATTGCCACCCAAAACCATAGGCATCTGAACATCAAACCAAGGATAAGATAAAAATTCACCAATATTTACATTGTTCCAAGTGGAGAAAAATGTGGCGAAGCAAGACCTATCACCAAAAAACCAACCGGGTAACACTCCGAGCAAGCAAATAACAAAATGAATGACATGACAAATAGCCTAACCTCTTTTAGCGCCCAAATCCGATGGGGTAAAGAGTGGAGAGTCGCCGACATACTTGAACTCTTGAAGCTCTTTAAAGTTCATCCAAGGTTTGACCCATACCTTGGCTTCATAGAGCTTTTTACTGCCGGCCTCAATGACCTCAAGGGTGAGATGGTGTAAAGTACCCGCAACGACTTGTTCCTGAGCCTTTACCACCCTCGCCAACTCCAGGGCCGCATTCTGCATCAATGATAAACGTTAACATCGAACCAACCACACTTACGCATGTGCAATTTCAACCAAGTAGTAGCATATAAAGCCAAAAAAAAAAAACAGCACAAACCAACCTCTTTGTTATTGTGCTGTTGAACGGCAAATCGAGCGATTACATCGATATCGGCGTTGTCATTCTGGGACGTGGATGAATGGGTAGAATCGTGCGGTGCCCCGAGAGATGCCATCAGAATCGATTGATTTCCTCGGCAAAACCCTAAATTATGATGAAATTGGGAGAGGAGAGAGAGGGCAAAGACGATCGAAGCGAAGACGAGGAGGAGTTGGGTGGGAGAGAGAGGAATCTTCATGGGAAAAAGTACCCCCAAATTCAATAACCTGCCTAGAAAATAAGCGACCGGAAAAGTACAAATCTGCCCCCACTGCCCAACCGCCCCACCGCCCACCGCTTACGAGTCACGGAACCACGCGGCACGAGAAGGAGGGCTTGTGACTGAGGGGTGTTTTGTAGGAGATTCTGGGAGAGAAATAATGGGTTTGAAAATTACTGTGAATATTGAGTTTGATTTTATAAGTTTTTTTTTTTTAATAATAATTCTTGTAAAAGAAAAGTTAAATTTTGGTAGCAACTAAATAAACATAACCTAACCAGCAATTTTAAATACTAGGTTATGTTTTTTTTTTTTTTTATAGAAGTGTAAAACTCAAAATCAAAATTAAGCGGTGAGTACCTACATTAAATTAGACTACATGCATTTTTTTTTTCTTATTTAAGAACACGAAATGAGAAGATGATATAAAGTGTAAAAAGGTTCAAAAATGATTAGGTCGTGTATTGACACAACATTTGTTATAATTGTTATTTTTCCATGGTCCAAATATGACTTGGCACACGTTAAAAATAAACGGATGGGACATGTACTTCCCAATTTTCAAAATAATTGCTAGGGGGAGAAAACACTTGAGAAAATAGTGAGCCAATATACCCAACACGAATGAATTGAACAATCCAATTCCGATCGCTCACCTAATGTTCATATTGTGAGAAATCCCAAATCCCTAGTAAATGATTTGCATAAAAAATAATATCAAATTAAGTATCAACGGAAGATCAGTTATAACCTCAATGGTTGGAGATTTTTGTGAGAGTATTAATAAAATATCATATTTGTTAAATATTAACTAACGAATTTTAAAAAAAACTTAAAATTAATTTATTTTAACGGCATAAAAGTTATATAGTAAAATGACAATTCAATAGTAGATGATGTATAGGTTATCATTGCTTATATGGATTGAGTTGTTGTGTATCACAATACAATATGGGTTAAGATTGCAAAACATTTACAAGTTGAGTATACAATGGATGGTTATTACCTATTATGATAATATATATACATGTATATATATATATAGAATTATGTGAATATCAGAATTTATATGCATTATTTATTTAGTATAAATTTGTGCAAGCCTGTAATTCCTCAATTGGATAAGCCTTCAAAACTCATACAGGAGATGGATGGATGGATGGCTGGCTGGCTTTATGGTGCATGTTAGAATAAGCAGTATTACTGGAACTGAAGGTTATTTAAAAGGTTGCAAGTGGCGTGGAGGTTGGGGAGAGTTGCGGCAGAAGTAGATAATAAAAATATAGCGGAGATGGTGAATGATGTGAGATAATGTATTGGGAGGGATTCACGATGAGTTCATGAGGAGTATAAATATTTGATTTATGTGATTAGGAAGTGAAGTTACAATATATACACATCGTGAACATATACGGATTTAGAAATTTTGAGACGAGTGTACTAATTTGAGAGAAAATTTAAGGAATGAATGCTAGTAATGGATGAATGAATGATGGAGAATAATGAATAATTTGGAATGAAGAAATATGAAATAGGAGAATTCTAAGATATAATGACTAAACAATTTGACATTTTTTACTCTATGATGGTTAAACCATTAATCGTGAAATTGTTTAACTTTCATGGCAAGACAGAACCAATCGAATTCTACATAGCGCTAAAGCCTATAAGGGTGCGTTTGTTTGAAAACAATTCAAATTTGATAACTCATGAGTCATTAAAGAAATCAGATTGTCTTTGACTTGTTTGGTAACATTCATTAAATTATGTGATTGTCTTTGACTTGTTTGATAATATTTATTAGATTACTCCATCCATTTCAAAATATAAGTCGCTTTCACCAATTAGAAAACCGGTCAAAATATAAGTCACTTGTCTACTTATAAGAAACAATCAATTGTTTTTACTTTATTACCCTTATGTAATTTGCAATTTCATTGTAACTTGTTGTTGTAATGACTATTTCAAGTAATAACACTAATATAAAAAATACATTAAATATAGGTATAACAGGTTTAACTATTAAAAGTTATGAGACTTTTAAAAAATCAATTACTGTCTTAATATTCGTGTTTTGGTCAAAATGAGTTATATATTAAAATAGAGGGAATATATGATTATATTTTACTTATTTAGTAACATTCATTGAATGAATTTGATTAACTTTGACTTGTTGAGTTGATTTTTCGATTTCTCGACTTTTATGTCGAAATTTGTAGGAAAAAATAATTGATTATTATATTTAAGTTTAAAATTGAGCACAAGATTCCAATGGAAAGCAAAAGAAAGGAGAAGGGAACGCCACGCGTTGCTTCCCAAAATTACAAAGAGAGTAGAAAGTACGAAGATGGAAGCGAGAGCGAATGAGAAGTGGAGGATTGGTGGTCCCCAGAGGATCCCCAGCTGAAGTGGGGCCTCCCGCTCCCAGTGCCAGTAGAATACGTATCTTATAGACTATTGGTTGAATTTGTGGCGGTGGCGCGGCTCAAACAATAGACTAAGACGCTTACTAGCCTCCTCCCGCTTCTTCAATAGCCCAGTATTTCGGGAGGTGGGGGCGGCAATGGCGTTGGCGCACTCCCCGCCAGTCGCCCCCCTCTAAAATACCTTAAATATCTCACTTAAATTCATATTCTCAGTTGCCGCCGCCGCCAGAGTCTGCATTCCCCCTTAAACCGGACCCATCGACGAGGAAGAGCAGGCCATCCATTTGTATGTTTTTTACAAGAAGTTTAGATTTAGGGTTCCTCAACGCCCAAGAATAAACGATGATGGAAGCTTCCTGCATTTTTCCCCGCTCCCTCTCCACCTCCACTTCACCTCTTACTAATGGAAGCTTCCAGAAGCTTCCTCTCAAGCTGCCGCTGCCACCCCATTTCTCCTCCTTAATCTTGTGCCCTCCTCACTACCATCTATATTTCACCACCCCCGATGATGACTATCGTCTTTTCTCATCGGCTTTTCATCCCCTTACGTCCGCTTCCCCCCTCCCTGTACGTTTCCACGTCCGCCACTCCACCGCCACCAGTGCCACCACCACTTGCAGTACTACCAATGCCAATCCTGTCAATCCCAAGAGGAGGACCACCCGCCGCCTCGGTAGGTATAAGAAAGGAGACGCCGATGGCCCGACTATTGAGCAGGTTGCCACCGCCACTACCGCTCCTAGCTCATCTCCAAGGGCCACACGAGTGTCCACCAAACTCAAACCGACGGAATCGTATCCCCCCGGAAACGTACGTGCCCTGTATCAGAATGGAGACCCTCTTGGCCGAAAAGATCTCGGTAAGTACGTTGTCAAATGGATATGCCAAGGTATGAGAGCCATGGCTTCAGATTTCACCCTTGCCGAGATGCAAGGGGAGTTTTCCGACGTCAGACAACGAATGGGTCCAGGTTTGACCTTCGTGATCCAGGCTCAACCCTATCTCAACGCCGTGCCCATGCCCCTTGGCCTTGAAGCCATCTGCCTCAAGGTTTGCACCCATTATCCCACTCTATTTGATAATTTCCAGCGGGAGCTCAGAGATTTGCTTCAGGATCTCCAGCGTAAGTCATTGATTCAGGATTGGCGCCAAACTCAGTCATGGCAGCTGTTGAAAGAATTAGCAAATTCAGGTTGATTTTCTCCCCCCTTTATTGATCTTTCTTGATGAGTTACCTCACGTTACTACAATATCTTTCTCCATCCGTTTTGAATATGCTCTTATTGTTTACTCGGTTGGCAAAACCTTTGTTATGCTGCAGTTCAGCACAGAGCTATTGCAAGAAAGACTCCCCTGGCAAAGGTCGTACCTGGGGTCTTGGGAATGGACGTGGACAGGGTTAAAGCTATTCAGAGCAGGATAGATGATTTTACTAAGCAAATGGCAGATTTACTTTTGATAGAAAGGGACGCAGAGTTAGAGTTTACCCAAGAGGAGCTAAATGCTGTTCCCACGCCTGATGAGAGTTCTGATTCCCTGAAACCAATTGAGTTCCTGGTTAGTCATGCTCAGGCTGAGCAAGAACTTTGCGATACTATCTGCAACTTGAATGCCGTTAGCACCTCCACAGGTCAGTCTCACTCTCTCGACTATCAAATATAACTTTTGTCAAACAAGCTTTCTTCATAAATAAACTTTTTAGTCTTGATGCTTGGTTAATGTATGGTTCTGTGACTGCTGGTCCATACAGGATTAGGTGGCATGCATTTGGTACTGTTCAAAGTGGAGGGAAACCACAGATTACCTCCCACTACCCTGTCTCCCGGTGACATGGTCTGTGTGCGGACATGTGACAGTAGGGGCGCTGGTGCAACTTCATGTATGCAAGGGTTTGTAAATAATCTTGGTGAAGATGGGTGCAGCATTAGTATTGCCCTGGAATCTCGCTATGGTGATGCCACATTCTCCAAGCTTTTTGGCAAGAATATCCGCATTGATCGTATTCAAGGTCTGGCTGATGCAGTCACATACGAGGTATACTATAGAAAAGCTTATTATCAATTCATTTGATTTGTTATCATATGGTTTCCTACTGTAGTTTCAGAATTTTCTATTCTCTAATCAAAAACTCTGAATTTTGCTTGCTTTCATAATTTTGGAAATTAGAAAGAGATTCTTGTTGAAAACCATGCTTGCCTTGAGTACATTAAGATGTAATAGCTATTTGGTATGGCTCTAGGTTCTGGGAGCTTGTATGGATGGTTTTACCTTGGAAATGTAAATATTCTAGTAAGTTGTCTGGAAAATGAAATGGCATGACGGTTCGTACAAGGGAGATTCCCTGGTGATAGCATACATGCTTTTGCCGTTGTGGTTGTTTGTACAATGTGAATGGTTATTTTGTCCTTTGTTTTCATTGTGCTCCAGACACACTAATCTATTTAAAGTAACTTAGTCATGTTACAACAAGACTCTAAAGAGAAGTTTCCTCTCAACTTCAGACATTTTTGTAGTTCATAATCTCTGCTTGTAGAATGACATTATTTGCTAGCTTAACTGCTGTTATCTGTCGCATCTCATTTTGCAGCGTAATTGTGAGGCTTTGATGATGCTCCAGAAGAAAGGGTTGCAGAAAAGAAATCCATCAATAGCCGTTGTGGCTACGATATTTGGAGACAGGGAGGATGTTGCGTTGCTAGAAGAGAACCATATAGTAGACTGGGCTGAAGTGGAACTGAAAGGGTTGGTAGATACTAGACCATATGATCTATCCCAAAGAAGAGCAATTGCATTAGGTCTAAACAAGAAGCGTCCTGTACTTATAGTGCAAGGTCCTCCAGGCACAGGGAAGACAGGATTGTTGAAAGAATTGATCTCACTAGCAGTTAAACAAGGTGAAAGGGTGCTTGTCACAGCACCTACAAATGCAGCTGTTGATAACATCGTTGAAAAATTGTCTAACAGTGGGATCAAAATTGTTCGTGTGGGCAATCCAGCGCGAATCTCTCATGTGGTAGCATCAAAATCTTTGGTTGAGATTGTTAATACTAAACTTGCAGATTTCCAACTGCAGATTGAGAGAAAGAAGTCAGATTTAAGGAAGGACCTGAAACATTGTCTTAAGGATGATTCTTTAGCAGCTGGCATACGTCAGCTTCTGAAGCAACTGGGGAAAACAATGAAAAAAAAGGAAAAGGAAACCATCAAAGAAATATTATCAACTGCTCAAGTGGTCCTCGCCACAAACACAGGGGCAGCTGATCCATTAATTAGAAGGCTGGACACCTTTGATTTGGTTGTTATTGATGAAGCAGGTCAGGCCATTGAGCCTTCCTGCTGGATACCGATGTTACTTGGAAAACGCTGCATTCTTTCTGGAGACCAGTGCCAACTTCCTCCTGTAATTTTGTCTAGAAAAGCTGCCGAAGGGGGTCTTGGTATATCTCTCCTAGAGCGAGCAGCAACTTTGCACCAAGGGGTTATGGCAACCAGGTTGACAATACAGTACAGGATGAATCATGCAATTGCCAGCTGGGCTTCAAAGGAGATGTATGGTGGAGTTTTGACATCATCTCCAAGTGTCTGCAGTCATCTTCTTGTAGATTCACCATTTGTCAAGGTATTTTGAAATTTGGTGCCATTTATTTTTCCTAAGAAAGGTTTAATGTATGATTCTGCATATTCTATGATTGAGATGATGCTACGGATTGCATATGGAACTGTGTGTCTATCATGATTTTTGTTTTATTAGTCCATCTAAAATTCATTTCATCAAAATGGTGACCTGAAGCTAATCTCACCTTACTGACAAACATCAATAGTTTATGTTTGAACATCTCATTTTCTCGTGAAAAAATAGCTAGATGATTTAACAACTATATGTCATGTACTTTTTTTTACAGTAATTGTGGAAGCATGGAAATAGTTTATGTCTTTTTCATGGGTGTTGCAACATTTATGAAATTCATCTGTTGGAACTGGTGATTCTTTTTTATGTTTTCTTGTTAGATCTAAGCTGAGTACACATCCAATCATCTCCCTTCCTGCCTTGTCATTTTGGTCCTCCCCATCACAGAGTTTTCCAATACCCGGACCCTAATTTCAGTTTTATGCCCATTTATTGTTGCCAACTGGCAATCTGATCCAGAACCACAAGATCGAGATGGTGTTTTAGTGAATGTAGTATTACAAAATGAAAGTTTTGATATTCCTTCTCCATACCTGGGAATTGTGTATTTTTCATGGAAACTTTCAAAAGAAACCAAGCAAATTTAATATTTTCCACGTACAACTGCAGCCCACATGGATAACACAGTGTCCTCTGCTTTTGCTTGACACAAGAATGCCATATGGAAGTTTATCTATCGGTTGTGAAGAGCACCTGGACCCTGCTGGCACGGGCTCTTTCTTCAATGAAGGGGAGGCTGACATTGTCATGGAACATGTCTTTTCTTTGATAAATGCTGGTACTTGTCCTCCATTCATTTTCATATTCTTGTTTTCTTCATTTGTGATTATGTCTGATGATAGTTGGATTAGTAGAACCTTATTGTGAGGAACCTTGGGAAGTTGATTTGCTATCAATACCCAACCAAGCCGTCGTTTTATCTGTTTGCTTATTAGTACTTAATCCTATGGGTTAGGGGCAGGTCGTGGATAAAGTTTTTGGTCTGATCTTGATTCATGCTTCATGCAGGGGTGAGCCCAACAGTGATTGCTGTGCAGTCCCCATATGTTGCCCAAGTGCAGCTATTGAGGGACAGGCTATGTGAATTTCCAGAGGCAGATGGTGTGGAGGTTGCAACAATTGATAGCTTCCAAGGCCGGGAATCAGATGCTGTCATTATATCAATGGTATTCACCTGGAACCAAGCTTGATATGCATGAATATATTTATATTGTTCGACCACGACGACTGACAAAGTCGTGCATATACTTGTAATTTCTAGGTGCGTTCCAACAATATGGGGGCTGTTGGTTTTTTAGGGGATAGCCGGCGAATGAATGTCGCCATCACAAGGGCGCGGAAACACGTTGCTGTTGTTTGTGATAGCTCGACGATATGTCATAACCCTTTCTTGGCTAGATTGCTGCGGCACATCAGATATTTTGGTAGGGTTAAACACGCTGAGCCCGGAAGTTTGGGGGGATCAGGCGTCGCCATGAATCCCATATTGCCCTCATTCGGGTGATATTAACCCCTCGGCATCAAATGTAATCATTGTCGTATGTAAATATGAACCAACAGAGTATCGCTTGTTTGTACATGATACAGGTATTGACAACACTGTAATTAGTCATTGATGAAGCATTTGGTTTCCGACTCAGTACAGCATTCACATTTATATTTGCAATTTCATTCTGAAAAATAGACTAGCCTCGAAACGAACTTGCTGCAGGGCGAAGTTACTTCCTTTTTCAAGTAAATTTTTGTGTCAATTTCACAATATTCGCAGATATGTTGAGTATTAATATAATGAAGTCTGCAGTAGTAACCTAATCACTTCCCTGCTGCTGCTGCTGCCTTGGCCTCGGTCGGAGTCCTGGTGGTCATCTGGTCAACTGCATGCACAGTGTTTTGTAGTTCTTCCCATATGGCTTTGTATACCATCCTCTGCCGATTCACCGCGGATTGGCCCTCAAAAGCTGTAGATATAACATCGATGCTACACAAAATGGATATCGAGTTATTAAGTAACAGGCTTAAATAGTATATAGATTCCAACAAAGATATCTGCAACAGAATACGAGCTAAAATCACCTAACATGACGACCATCACCATATGCATCTGTCACAATGACTGATTCTGCAGTAAGACCCTCCTTGATCTGTTCAAACATAAAACAGGACATATTCATGTAAATTAGAAGCAAGAAAGTTCTCAAAATCAGTTTGGAGCAAACAAATAGAGGCACAGAGATCGATATCCGAGTTACATGGAGTTTGACATTGATATGATTTAGACAAACATATCTATTCAATTAGTAAGCATAGATCTTTTCTTGAACTTCTAATAACTCATCTGCTGCAATGTTCTTCTCCTTAGAAACATCCTACATAGAAGTTCAAGGAGTACAGATTGGAAGTAGCCCAACTCATCAAACATGATTCCCAAAATTTATGTTTTTGAGTGTCATAGGTAAGTGTAACCACCAAAATTGGAGATAGTTTCCAAAATACCCTAACTGAGTGATAGTCCCACCAGAAAAAAAACTTCCAAAATTTTCTGCTCACCTGCTGCCTTTGGTAAAATTTTCAATTATACCAAGGAATTACTAGCCGAGTACTGTGGTTTCTCACATGAGAAAGAACCTTTGCTTAGGAAATTAATGCAAAATTGAGATTCCATCTATGGAACAAACTCACATCACCTAAACAGATACAGCAGGTGGTGATAGAAGGACAATTCTTAGTTATTCAGGAACAATAAGTGGGAACTAAAGTGCATGCATTAAAAATGCCCAATTATCTATTTGAGGAACTCCAAAACTTTCCCCACACCAAAAAACTAATTCATACAAAATAAAACACCTATTTAAGAATTTTTTTGAACATTTGTGTTATTCAGGAACACAGATAAGATATATTTCTATTAGAACTAAAAGGTATGATCTGACTTAAATATAGCTTAAAAATTAAGTGTAAATAAAAGCTACATTTAATTGGATATGGACATCCCAAGTTCAAATCCCAAGATGGACAAGGAGAAGGGGGTAAACCAAAAAAAATTCAAGCTAAAGAATCATTTGACTTGATCTCAAACTCCAATATTACTTGAAGGACTACAAGCTCAAAATCAAGTTTCAGGCCGAACTCAAAATGATGCAATTTAAACTCAGCTCATTTACAATCCATGATGGTCATACACAACTTAGACAAACAATAAGTAGGATTGCGAACTTCAAGGATTAACTTGAAGTTCAAGGAGAACCTTGAGAACATCATGGATTAAATTGCTGAAATAAGGGAAATTTACTAAACTATTAATTGGATTGCGAGACCAATCATAAAAAGAGCTTCTTTCATAATTTCTAATAGTTCTATTCCAAACGCAATGGAGACTTCCCGTAATAGGTGAACTGACGATAAAACCCTAGCAGATCTTACAAGATAAAATACTCATTTACTAACCTTCTTCTCCATTGACTGGATTAAATTGGAGTCCACGGCGCCGGAATCTCCGACTCCCGTTGCCGCTCGGGCACAGAAATTCCGGCGAGGGAGATCGCCAACACCGGCGGGGAGGAAGGGGAGCTTGCCATTGGATAAGATATTATGAGGGGCGGAAGGGGATGCCGGCAACCTGGGTGACTGTGGAAAGATAAAGGTGCGGTGGTGACTGCAGAAGAAATGGGATCTCCACATAGATAACGCCGCCACGCTTGGCCGACCGAGTAGCGCCATCGGGTTATAAAACAAGGTGCTGGGTGGATGTTTCGAAAGGATCTTCGTCATCATCTTCGTTATCTCTATATTATGTGTTGTCGTTTTGGACTTCAGTCCACCCGGTTTTTTTACCCTCCAATTTACATCATTTTAATTCGGAGTTAAACAAACTAGTTTACCACTAGATTTTCAATTTGCCCACTAAACATTTTTCTCAATAAATACCAAGTAAATTTCACAATATGACATTTTGTGGGTGATTAAAAAAAAAAACTATTTAAAGAATTTAGTAACTAATTAACATGTTTAGTTTTTTTCTTTAAATTGATACTTTTTTTGTTCCTTTTAATTTAGAGATTTTTTTAACCATGTCCATTCAAATTATTAAAAAAATTTAATTCGAATGCACCTATTTTATTTTCTTTGATTTAGGATTTTTTCCTTTTACTTAAAAAAAAGATTTTTTTCCTTTAATTCAACCAATTAGACTTGGATTTATCATTTTAGAATTGACAGGTGAACTTATTTAATTTTTATATTTTATTTAGTTTAAATAAACTGATTGAATAAACAAATAAAAATATTAAATATAAAAGTAAAAAAATTACAAAAAAAAACCCACAAAATATCAATAATATCTTACAAAAATAATTATTCTGAAAAAATTACTGGCCTAAGGTAAAACCTCCAAGTTGTGATAGGAGCGGCGGCAATCCCAACCCTTTTAGTTTTTACCGACGGTAGTAGTAGTAAATAGCGGGATACGGAGCTTCTGTGTTTTTACAGTGCCATTCACTTTTCAAAAATAAATAAGTTTTTTTTTTTCCCCTGAAAAAAAAGACAGGAAGACAAAGGGGAGAGAAAGAAATCAGTAAAAAAAACAAATCTGATTGAAGGAATCGACGACGCCCACGGTAGCGGTGGCTCTCGGACTTACTTGCTTCTTCATTAGCTTCGATTGCAACGGCGCGGTCATACTACTGATAGAGAATAGATTCATAGTCAAAGTCACCCATCATTGTTTCTTCTTCATTAGGTGTGTGACCCGGCCCAACGCCATCATCATCATCTCGCTTGGAGGAGCTGTGATGGATCTGGTCACTAATGATTTAAGGTGAGTGTGATTGGAATCGAGGAATGAGGATGGGCCTGCAATCTTCTGGTAAGTTGCTTCAATTTACCGGTAGAAGATTGGTCCGACAATTGTTCAATCACTCGGTTACTGCTGGGGCTTCTTAGTATACCCCCAAATCAATCACAAGTCCCCCCCACCCCGACAATCTACCCCAAAAAAGCAGATTTTTTTTGTTTTCTTTTTCAAAACCATAATTAGGAAAAAAAAAAAAAAAAAGGAAAGGGAGCTGGGTTCATACAGGGAGAAGAGGAGGGACTAGCCCAATGGACGAAGTCAGTCTTAGTAACAAGGAAGGAGGATCCCATCCCACTCAACTGGCTGGAGCCAAGTGCTCGGCATCGTCATCAAGGGTCGTGCAATGGCGTCCAAGCCAGCTCGTGTTCTGCCCTTATACGCCCGTTCTTGATGGTGCCACAAAGGCCCAAACTTTGCGTGTTGCAGTTAGAAAACCGGTATGCTTCTTCGTTTTTTTACATGCCAGCATTGTCTGCGCTTCTCTGTGTGTGTCTGTGTGTGTGTTTTCCGCTTGTCCCAGATTTTGATTTTCGTAAGTTTTATTGAACTTCCATTTTCTAGCCAATACTAATGCTTTTTTTTGTATCCATTAGGGACGCCTTTTCAACTCCACAGTAAGATCAAAGGAAATTTTTATTTTACTTATAGTTTCTGCACATGATCATCTTAAGTTATTACTTAGTGACTGTCTGCTTGGAAGATTATATGCTGGATACTAGGACGTTAAACAGCTAATGTTTATGTAGGAGTATTATTTCCTTTGTTTCTTCCAATTTGATCATCACTCGCCCTAACTGGATAACAATCTTCCAGTTGGATGATGAAGATGATGCATAGGCCTATATGTGAGTTAGAAGAATAACTTTTTATATTCAAGTACTTTGATACTGTTGTGATGAAAATTTTGTCCCATTAATCAATTTATTAAGGAAAAGATTACTGGAGACATTAGACTACTAACTTCAAATAATTACTTAATTGACAAATGCATTTTACAATGTTGGCTTTGGCTAAATGAATTGTTTTCTTGAAGGTAATGCTATGCAGGATGGGATGTGGTAAAGTTTTAAATGTCTTTAAGTAAGATATTTCTAAAATATTACAATATTGCAAAATCATCCAGAAATGCTATGGAGAAGGGTTCTCTTGTGCTCAATAAATAGTATAATGTGATACTTCTATTGTGAACATGATATTCTTTTTACCCATCAGTGATGTGCTCATCAGATCTATTTAGTGTTTGAGTTTGATCCAGTATATTAGGATACACTACAACACAGCATCAGGTTGATATATTCTGAGGGATATTTCAGCCTTTTGTTTTCTTCACCTTAGTTTCCCTTGAACTTAAGCATTTGCGCAGCAATAATTGCTGTTACCACATGACGCAAGATCATGGAAACACTCTCTTGTAGAAATATAGGGTAGGCTGCATACTAGGGCCTAATGGTCCCACACTTCCCTGGACCCTACAATGTGGAAGATTCTATGCACCCAAACCCGCCCCTTTGTTTCAATGAAATTAAACTCTAACTTTGTTATCTCAGTTCTGCATAATGTGACTTGTTGTGTAAGTGGTTCAATTCTTTTTGTTATCACATCGATAAACTATATTTTTGGTGTAGTGAAGTATTTAGAATTAAGACAAAAAAGTTGTATGGAAGATTCTGCATGGTATAATATATTCTCTTCAGTAGCCTAATTATTTGTTGTTGTGTAGTGTGAATTCATAATGTACGTACTTCATGTATCCCTTTGTATGAAGCTTTGATCCTTAAGTGCCTATTTAATATGGTTTTAGTTCTTATATGTTTATTTTCTGAAATGGTTCAAACTTAATGACTATGATGGCCTTTTAACACCTTATACAAAACTGGAATAATCTGAGACTGAAATTCTTATAATATACTATGCCTTATGCATCCCTTCAAATTGCAGTTACTGGCAAGGTTAACTAAGGACATTGTTGAGACATACCAACTATGCAACCCTCAGTTTCAATATTCAGAAACATTGAATCCAAAGAGGTTCCTGACAACCCCTTCTATTGCAGTTTCCAATGATAGCCACGATAATGCAAATTCAGACTTGATTCTGACCTTTAATTGTGGGTTGCTTAATTTAGAAGCTCAGAGAAGGTTTGTGCAGCAACTACCATTTTTCTTTAGTTTTGATGTCAGAGTATTTTTTGGGGATCTTTTTCAGTCATTCTGAAACAGCACTGCCTGAGAGTCACCAGTGAAAACAGAGTTAGATAATGATATACTCAGAGTTAAGCTTTGCATATTCACGCCTCTATTACAAAGTGATATTTGCTTGCCTCGATGAAAGTAGATGTGCAAAAATTTACTTTATAACCTTATTAAAAATAGCAATTGATAGAAAAGTTTAAGATGGTTTGTGTACCCTGCTTGTGTTTAGGGGTAAGGTGACAACAAGATAATGCCCTAGAATGGGGGTAGGAGATAGTTTAGGATATTGGAAATGGTTCTGGTTAGTTTTGTTCAAGACTTTAGCTTTCATGTGTTTCCTCTTTAATGATGCTCTTACCCTAATAGGATGTATTTGATTTAATTACCAATTGCTTGAGGTGCAGATCAGGGTACATGGATGTATTCTAGCAAGATTCTAGATTTGTTAGTTATAAGGACGGATTCACAAGTGGTAGTTACAGAATTTGGGTGATAACATCAACCATAAATGGCTTGGGTTTATTTGCTTTAGACGATGTTTTGTGGACCTAAATGATACATAAATCATGGGAGGATAGTTTATTTTGCTTTGCCATTTAGACAGATGAAGAATTCAAAGGGTTTCGTGGGATGCTATATTTTGTTTGTTTGCCATGCTTGTAATTAATATCTGCAACTGAGGAAAATGCTATTGAAATTCATTCGAATGTGTTGTTGAGGTGGAGGATTTTACAATGATATTGCGGAATAATAATACTCTTTTATCTGGGTTGGACTCATAGTATAGTGATTTTAATTCTGAGATGACCGGTGGACGCATTTTTCAAGTTTAGTGCACTCCTGTGTTGTTTTAACCTTTACTGAAATGTTCTGTATATTTGTCATTACACTCTGTTGCCCAGGTACATTGTTAAAGAGATACTTGGCCATGGGACTTTTGGGCAGGTTGCTAAGTGCTGGGTTGCCGAAACTAATAGCTTTCTTGCTGTAAAGGTTATAAAAAATCAACCTGCTTACTATCAACAGGCGTTGGTTGAAGTTTCCATCTTGACAACAGTAAAGTGCTCCCTGACCTTGAATTTTTCATTTTTCACGGTGATTCATTTTGGGATGTTCAGGTATTCATGATATCCAGTTTATCTTTTTCTAGTTAAATAAGAAGTTTGATCCTGAGGATAAGCACCACATTGTTCGCATCTATGATTACTTTGTGTATCAGCGGCACCTCTGCATCGCTTTTGAATTGCTCGGCGCTAACCTGTAAGCTCAGAAGAAACAACATATGTTTGATTTATAGTGTGATTTTCTTTCGATGCTGGATTTCCATATGGTTGCCACGTTTGTTCAGTGTGACAATTTTGTGTTAGGTATGAGCTCATAAAGATGAATCAGTTTAGGGGGTTGTCATTGAGCATCGTTCAGTTATTCTCCAAACAGGTAGTGCGGTTATTTTGTTTCTATTCAGTTGTTCTCAGGGCATGCTTGTGTGCTTTATGCATACCTAGAACCATGGCCTTATAAAATATCTCCTTTCACTTCTAAGATACTGCGTGGGTTGGGTTTAATGAAAGATGCTGGAATAATACATTGTGATTTGAAGCCAGAGAACATTCTTTTGTGTACAAGGTCAGCATTCTTAAAATATTTTTTCTGCGTCCATTATGCTTGAAAGTGTGCTTCTTCTTATTGGGACATACATAATAATGGCAGCAGCAAGCCCGCGGAGATCAAAATTATAGACTTTGGGTCAGCATGCATGGAGGACCGTAC
This sequence comes from Knoxia roxburghii, assembly GCA_030378225.1. Lineage (NCBI taxonomy): Eukaryota > Viridiplantae > Streptophyta > Magnoliopsida > Gentianales > Rubiaceae > Knoxia > Knoxia roxburghii. The sequence continues at coordinate 3,483,208 of CM059415.1, forward strand.
TGTTTACTCTTACATCCAGGTTTCTTTTTCTACTGTGGAATGCCCTAAATAAAACTTTTTTCATTCTATAATTTTTGAACATTTTGTTTCTCTGCAGAGCCGGTATTATAGATCACCTGAAGTTCTTCTTGGATATCAGTATCCTTTGAGTTTAAGTTAGTTTTCTGTTCATATTTCTGGCTGCATTGCTTTATTTCTTGAATGTCCCAAACGAGAGGGTTTCAGAGGCGCACTCTGAATGTATAGAGATCTTTGCATTGAAAAGTTTGGTTTGCTATTTTACTTAACGTTGAAGCAAAAGTCTTCACTTCTTGGTTTACTGTGGCTTCAGTTTATGCAAGTATTTGTTTTACCCGTCCAAGTAAGCACAGTGCACACTGTTAACGTCTAGAGACCTTTTCATTGTAAAGCTTGCAAGTTTTGTGCCTCTTCTTGTTTGCTGTTTTATTTGATGTTGAACCAAAACTCTTTAACTTTTTGGTTTACAGTGGCTTCAGTTAATGTGAGCATTTGTTTTACCCATCCAAGTAAACACCTCAATTTTGGCACTTTTAGCCAATTTATTGTTTACATGATTTTGCTTGGAAAAGAAGTTTTCACAAATGAAGCCCTTGACCAACTTGTAGTTGGTGATGATTACTTAAAGATGCCCACAACAGTTTTTAGTCTCTTGATTTAGCTTGGAACTACTTTTATTATACTATGTGAACTTCTGCACCATATCCCAACAAAGAGACTGATTATACGGAAGGGAGACATCTAGTTGATGGAACATCCACAGTGTGTTCTTAAATTGGTCTTACAAACTTCAAGGCTCGTGTGTTGCCTCTTTTGTTTATTTGAAGTAGAACATTTCGATTTTTAAAACAATGGTTTTTCTTCTATGCTGCAGCTTGAGTGTTTAGTTATTAACTATCTTGTTGCTACCTCAGTTCATGGATCGCCTTACATGTAGTTTATTCTTGGTAGATATGGTAAGCGTTGGTATTTTCTAGGGGCAGTAAGTGGTGCAATTTTAGGGTGTTTGCCCTTAAAGATCTAAAATTTCTATTTTTCATCCACTCCTAGAGCATCATCACATGTAGTAATCTTGAAGGAAACTTATCTATTAGCTCCATTCTTGAGTTACTCTTCCTTTTGGGGACATGAAAATAGCCATTTGTTACTTTTTATTATTTTCGGTATATTATGAGATAATGGTTATAACTCACAATGTAATCGATTCAGCTTCTTTATCTTTATATCATTGCGTAATTGGAAGTCCTCTGGAATCTAATGCTAAAACTCAATGTTTTTGAACACATGTACACCTACCTTTTGGAGTGACAATAATGTTTGTCTTCGTAGTTTACACCTTAACTATTCCCAGGTATACTACTGCTATTGACATGTGGTCATTCGGATGCATAGTTGCTGAGTTATTTTTAGGCCTTCCATTATTTCCTGGGGCTTCTGAATTTGATCTTTTGAAGAGGATGATCAAAATACTGGGGTATGTTCTTGTACTTTGTCCTCAAAGATGGACTATATTGTGTCCAACTGAACTCTAGGTGATACATTAGTTTTCATCTTAAGCAATTTTTATGGACATGTGCATTAATGTTCTTTTCCACCCCCAGTGGATTAGACTGAGCTCAAGTTTATGGATTTAGTGTGCCCTGCTCATCAAGGGTAATTTGAGGTGTTTGGTGGGAAATGAATAGGAATGGAATGGAATGAAAAGTGATGCCACATATGTTTTTCTTTCTTTTTCTTTTTCCCGTTACTAATATTTAATTACTTATTAGTCCTATTTTCAAAATTTTACTCACACTTTTAAACCTGAAACCTAAAACCACAACCCTGAACCTAACCACCATGCCCTTACCTTTTGGCAGCCAATGGTGGTTCACGCCCCATGATAGTGGCATTTGAAAATTTCTATTTAACTTGACCCAAAAGTACAAAATCGAACCAACCCAAGCCCTTAACCCAAACCGGACTCAAGCCATGAACTGACCCAAACCCTAGCTTTGAAGCACACCTGAGCCACTGTCGTTGCCGCCGCTGAGAGTGGCGTGAACTGTGTGGGGGATGGAAGTTGGATAGAACAGAAAGGAGGGATAAAGAAGGAAAAAAATAAAATAAAAGGAACTAAAGTACAAACTAGTGTTCAATTAAAAAATATGGCTCATTTCCATTTGAGTGCCTGATATTGGAAACCATTCTCTCTCTCTCTCTCTCTCAGACACACACACACACAGAGACCCCAAAAAAACAAGTGAGTATAATGAAGGGTGGAACTTATTGTTGGATTTAGTGCACCCTGGTCATCAAAGGTAATTTGAAGTGATTAGTTAACGTGTTTGGTGGGAAATGAATGGAAATGGAATGAAAGGTGATGCTTGGTAGGGAGGAATGACTCCTTGAATAGTACTTTTGTATCCCACTTTTGGGAATGACCGTACCTCTCAATATTGGGGGAATGAAAGTTAATTCATTCCCATTCCCCATTACTATAAACCCTATTTCCATTTTCATTCCCCAGAGTAAATAAGTGTAGTTCCATGGCATTGTATGCTTGCTTAAACATAGTATTTTATACCGCAAGTGTTGGGGATAACCATTCATGCCTTGAAAATATTAACTATACTGAAGACATTTTTTAGTTATTGATTTCTGTTCCATCTTTAGATGGTATTATAAGTTGTTTAACTACAATTTTGTTCAGCTGCATGAAGGTCACCTTTGTCATACACTTTGAATATCTGTAGGGGACAACCTCCAGATTATATGCTGAATGAAGCCAAAAACACTGGCAAGTTCTTTAAATTTATTGGAAATGTCAATCATGGAGGAAGCAGTCTGGATCTTGTTGGGGGATATAGTGTGTTCCAGGCATTAACAGAAGAGGAATATGAAGCTGTAAGTGCTGCAGTTCAAATTCAATATTCAGTTTTGCACCTTGACTGTAGCTTGTTGGAGTTGCATTCAAATTCCACCTTCAAGATATATTACTGAATCACTGGCTGTTCTAAGCTTACAATTCTAGGAATGATTATTCTTGAGCAGAATGCTTTGGAAAAAACAGTAGTCAAGTTTGGAAAATAACTGAAGTTCCGAGGTTGGAAAATGCTGCTTTTAGTGCTTTTCTTTGAACATGTTTATGGAACACATTTGGACTCAATTGCAAACATGGCCCTCTTTTTCCCAATGCCTTCCTCATTCACCACCCATTTGTTCATCGTCCCTCTCTTTCTTCCACGCTTTTCCTTACTCTTCCCAGCCCTCACCGACCTAACTGGTCCCATAATTTAATTCGATTTTACTTAAATTTTAATTGATTATTGTTAAAGTTTAAATTAGTTCAATAATTTGTTAAAAATGCGTAAAACACACCTATGACCTATCCAAGTAGAATCCCATAAGTTATAGGTCATAATGCAATTTAGATCATGCAATCTAGATGGAGAGTTGTATATAACCCACCCAATTAAGGATCTTGTTCCTTGTCTCTGAACATAAGCCTGACCGTCATTGTTTCTCATTCTCTTTTCCTCTTCTTAATCCCACCTAACATTGCCATTTATAGACAAAAAAATTTTAAAAAGATCGTAATATTCCTCCTCCCTCAAGGAGTTTGTGCTCTGCTTTCCATTGTTTTTTTTTTTACATGTTAGTGCATGATTATAACAGTAGACTTAATCATGCATCTGCTACAAGGATTGGTGTCTATGGAGGTAGCTTCTGCACTTTCCTTTTGTGAGTGAAGGGGATCTCTTCATGCAACAATTTATGTTTGTATTTGACTCATTTCCGTATGAAACCTTAACAAATGCTATTCCTGCATGCTCATGGGTCACGTGAACTTTTTCTTGTGCATTTTTGAACTTATATTCTTGAAATCTTGTATTTTTCAGAGAGAATCCAAAAAACCAGTTCTGGGAAAGGAGTATTTTAACCATATGAACCTTGAAGCTATTGTTACTAAGTACCCTTACCAAAAGAATTTGACGGAAGGGGACATTGCTAAAGGTTCGGATGCATGGAGTTTTAATAGAGTTTGCGTGCTAAATGTTGGTTTTTCAGCATTTGTTGAATTGAAGGCTAATAAGTTCTATGGTGAAAAATTACAGAAAATCAGATACGATTAGCACTGATTGATTTTTTGAGGGGGCTTGTTGAATTTGATCCAGCAAAGAGGTGGTCACCGTTGCAGGTAACTGTTCATTTTTGTCCAATCATAAAGGCGTTATTTTTAATCTGTTTATTGTTCGAAGAGTTGTTGCTCCCAAAGGCCTTCTAGTTTATTTTGTTGTGAACTTGCTTGTAATGAAAAATAACTCTTGCACTTCTGTGTTTGTGGTTGATTTAAATATTTTGGGTACTACAATAGGTAATATGTGTTTTAGAGATGTAATATATCTGTTATTGGGTGTTTTAAGCAATAATAGAACTCATTGCATATACACATTTTCCCCTGAAGGATAGTTCATTATTGATAATTGGGGTGGTATTGAAGATTCTATAGTGATGGTGGATTTTGTGGTGTGAACTACATAAGCAACAAAGAGCATGATAAAATATGACAGGTTAAAAATGGGCTTCCTGAGCACTTGCTTTGGAAGTTTTCTTTGTATATCCAAAGGAAACTATCGACAACCCTATCATAAGATGAGCGATAAATCTGGTAGTCCTCTATGAAATAGTGCCCTAATTATGGGGGGAGATCTGCTGTCAGCATCATTGTCAAATTTAAAGTATCATCCAGTATGATGAGATAGACACCTGGTTCTACTTCATAACATCATTCTAAGAGTTTATTAATTGTGAAGCATTCTGCTGCAGGCTTTAAAACACCCTTTTGTCACGGGCGAGCCCTTTACAGGTCCCTATAAACCAGCACCAGAGACACCTCGTATGGTGAGTATATCTTCTGACATGTGAAATGTTTATGGAGATTCTCCAGCTTTTCTTAAGAAAAGACAGATCTTACTAATTCTTTATCGTAATAATGTAGTTTCCTGGACTTGTCTTCCATGCATGGATCTATATGCTCGGAGATCTAATATACAAAATTCTTCATGTGCCTCTAGTTAGTAAGAGGTCTTTATATGAATGTGGCTAGTGGATTTGGATACCTTTCCTCAGAACCAAGAATTTCTGATGCATCTTAGTTTCACCTTAAAATATTCTTAAAGGCAGAAGTTTAGCACTAGGCTGCTATTGAATTGGCTTTTAAATTTATCCTAATTTTTAGCAAATTGAAAGTTGGTTGTCATTTAGTTTCCTTCTAAGAACATTTTTTCTTCACTTTGTTTTGCTTTATTTATATATATAATGCATTTATTGGTAAAAGCTGGTACTTCTGTTGCAGCCTGTTTCTCAGAATGTGAAAGTTGACCATCATCCAGCTGGAGGGCATTGGTTTGCTGCGGGTCTCTCTCCTAATGTGAGCAAGTTGGTTTAGATGATACATTTGGGGGCTTTTGAACATGTGATATTCCTTATACCAGACATTTTGTATAAGTTCTATCTCATTCATTCTTGTCGTGTTTTTCTGCAGGTTCATGTTAGGGACAGAGCTGCAGTGCAGAACAATTCACATTACCAGGTTCTACCATATGCACATGTGGGCAGTTATGGTAGTTTGGGAAGCCTTGGCAGTTATAATGACAGTGCTATGTTTGGAAGCAGCTATGGAAGCTATGGTGATAATCATAATTTGCTTGCATTTTACTCCCCTATTGGTCCGTCAGGAATGAATGTTTACCCACAAAGTGGGGCATCTGTTCTTGGAACAAGTCCAGATGCGAGGCGAATTTTGCCACGAGCACATGGGAATGGACTAGGTTTGAGTCCAGTTAATTTTGCACCAATGTCTCTTGGTACTAGTCCTTCACAATTCACTCCTCCTGGCTCATATGGTCAGATGTTATCTGGTTCTCCTGGACACTATGGTCCTACTTCTCCAGCAAGAGGCAATTGCCATGGATCACCTTTGGGAAAAGTCGCAGCTGCTGGGCAGTATCAGAGAAGAAAGAGTTGGGGATATGCTGGAAGCATGCAGTCTCAAGAGGTAGCAGCATCCCCTCAGTGGCAAGGGCAGGTGACAGATGATATTTCTGGCCAGACTGAGCCTAGTGTATTTGGTGGTTCACTGTCGCGTCTGCAGCCCGGCTCCAGTGTCACAAACCGGAGGCAGCACCAAGGCAACAGTAACAATTATGCCTATAAGTCTATTGCTCACAATGCAGCAAGTTGCATTACACCTCCTAAAGTGATTGGGCATGACAAACCAGAGACCAGTAATTCATTGCCTGATCCAGGAGATTGGGATCCCAACTATAGGTGCACACCTTTGCTTTAACACTTAAAATACAGTTTCTTTTATAAGAAAATTCAGAAGAAGGATGCATGCTCTTTGGCTGTACTTTTTTGTTGATTTAAAGATTTCCTTTATCTTCCTTAGTGTTATTTCTTGTTTGATTAGGCAAGTTATCGTTTCAAATTTGATTTGTCCTGTGCATTTAACTTGTGATACATTCAATTGCTTTGCCTCAGTGAAGAATTACTTTTACAAGAGGATAGCTCAGATGTGATTACCATGACGGCTGAGTTCAGCAAGGGGATGCCTCTGGGACAGAGCCTGGCTTGTACAGATCCGGTGGCCGGGGCCAGGAGGTTTGGTCATACAACAAATTCTGGTTCAAACATGTCTGTGCCTAGGTGGGTTTTACTTGTTTTAGTTATTCGTCTCAGGAAACACTTGATATGATCATGGGATGAAACCGACATTCTTGATATGGAACACTGAAATTTGATGATATTGATGCAGATCGAGTGGAGGGTTCTCACTTGGTGAACTGGGGAACCTTATTTCAGCTCATCATGAACCTCGCAGCGGATACGCTCACCCTGTGACAAAGACTTCATATTTGATGCCACATTTAACGCAAGGTTCTCCAAGTAGATTGGGGCTGCATCCTGGGCAACACATAAACCATGGGAAGTCAATGGGAATCCATGGCAGCGAGTGGAATCATTCTGGAGGCTCGCATTCATCTGGAAATGGAAGCATTGGGATGGCATGGGGTAATAATCACTACTGAGTAAACCTCAAATTCTTGAGTTTAAAATAAAAGCTGATTGTTATATGACTTATTATTATGGTGGTGTAGGGCGTAGGAGCAGTAATCCGGTGAGCAACATTCCGCCGCCTACACATCGAGGAAGAAATGACTATGGCAAAATTAGTTGAAGAAGAAGATGAGCTTCTACTTATTTATTATTAGTGGCGCCTGCTGTGGCTCATATGATATATTATAATGTTATAATCTGAATGCAGAATTTATATATGGTTTTTGGGTTAACATTATCAATATAAAGTTAAATGTGCATTGGGAAATTGGAAGCGTAAATTATTTTACAGATTATTCAAAACAAGAGAAATCGTAAAATAATTTTTTTTTTAAATGTAATTTTGAAAGTATTGACTGGAAATAAATAGTGTAAGTGAAGCGTGAAGTAGGAGAGAAAGCAAAGGAAAGCTGACGAAACTCGCCCAGAACCACTCGAAGGCGGACCCAATATCTGCCTCAGCCAATGGTCGTTATTCGCAATATCTCACCCCATATCCTAAAATCTAAAAACAAAATCATAAATAAAAGAAAATACCAAGATTTTTTAATATTTTTTGAAAAAGAAAATACTGTATTTGTTACAAACCAAGCATGAACCGAGGGAAACTGTGACTAAAACAAAATAGAAAAAGGATCCTGGAGTCTGGAGGAGATTCATTTGAGTTACAACAGACCTTTAAGAACCACCTGTTCATTTGGGGCTGTCCAGGATCTTCCTTCGTGGTCATCATCATTCTCAGGTTCCATCTCTGCAGAGCTCCCTTTTTGTATGTGTTTTGCTTATTGTTTTTCAGTACAGTTAAATCAAGAACTAGTTGGTTTTCTGAGTCTGAGAGACCCCCATCACTCCATTCATTCCATCACCACCATCAAAAATATATCAGTGTCCCTGTTACAGCTTTCAATTGATGATGCCCAGTATTGGGTGTTCAGTTCATAAAGTTTGAGCCTTGTGTTGTTTGATGTCTGCTGCTTTCTTTGCTACGTATGTATGCATATTACTGATAACTTGTCTGGTTGGTTTACAGCAATACTGACAAGAAACACTACTGCTTCAACATTTGTGACAGTGTGCCTCCAATGGTTCATTAGGAAGGCCAATTGGGCAATCCTTGATCGATCAATCAATCAATTATGGCCGCTGCCGCAGTTATTGGACTTAGTTCGGGAAAAAGGCTCCTTATTAACGCCTCCTCATTCTATTCTGATGTCTCTGAAAAGTTATGCTACACCGTCACCGATCTTCATCACCACCCCCCTACACCCAAGAACTTAATAATTGCTGCTGCTGCTCCAAAGAAGTCGTCCCAAATCAACCCTACATCTCTTCCGTCTCGTCGTACTATCCATTCAGCAAACGCTCTTAAGGAATGCCCTGATACAGCTGCTGTATCTGACATTACAGACGAGGACGACGATGATTATCCGGTGGAAGCTCTTCTTCTGCTGCAAAAGTCTATGCTCGAAAAACAGTGGAATCTTTCACCTCAACAAGATGCCAGAGGTTTCTATACTTCCAAGCCCCTTCAAGTTACTTCCTCTGCTTCATCTGCTCGGCGCCGGAGAATGGACCGTCGGAGGGCCCCCCTCCAAAACAGGAAGACGACTCTGAGCAGGCAACTAAGGCATGTTATTGCTCCGGACTTTCTTCAGAATCGTTTCAAGGGCTATGTGAAAGGCGTCATTAGTGAACAACTCCTCACGCATAACCAAGTGGTACTGCTTTCCAAAACTATAAAATACGGTCTCTGTTTAGAAGAGCACAAAGGAAGGTACAAGCCCTTTTTTTTTTTTTTTTTTTGCATTAAATCTGGCTGCTTTTTCATACTGCTATGTTCCACACAAACACAGTTTTAAGAATCTAGATGCCCTTCTCACCAATATTTCTGGATTGATTTCTCAGACTCAGAAAGAGACTGGGTTGTGATCCCTCAGAGGAGCAACTTGCCTCTTCTTTGAAGATAAGTCGTGCAGAATTACAATCAAAGTATATTGAGTGCTCTTTGGCTACAGAAAAGCTAACGATGAGTAATGTCCGCCTTGTCATGTCTATTGCACAGAGGTACGATAACATGGGTGCTGAAATGGGGGACCTCATTCAGGTGATTTAAATATTTTTTGCTTTTTCTCCTGTCAAATTTAAGCTTGATGGTCTGTTAAAATATCCTCAGAAGGCATACAGGACTAATCTTTCTTTGTTTGGGAATCAATTATAGGGGGGACTCATTGGATTACTTCGAGGAATTGAAAAGTATGATGCTTCCAAGGGATTCAGAATTTCTACTTACGTCTATTGGTGGATCCGCCAGGTGAGGTTTTAAGGGATTCAGAATTTCTCAGTTTGCAGATGGGATGGATATCGAATTTTGTCTTTGTTAGGCTTATTTGACTTCCATACATCATTTTCTTGGATTCATAAAAGTTTCAATTAAAGCTTGGTAGTATAACTTATCCATTGATAAGTTGTTTAGTAGTTTAGATGATGCCCTACTTACAACTTCCTTTTATATTTTCGCCTTGTCTATAAAAGTTCATTGTATTAGCTGTAAAATGCCTGGTTATCCACCTTGTTGGAGAAGTAGATTAGCACAATCATGGAATTAGTTGATGGAGACAAATGCAATCCTGTTTTTTGATTTAGTAAGTTCCTCCGATATGGCCTTGTTTTACACCGCCGGACTAAGTTATGTTCACTGACCTTACGAAAGGACCATGATCCACAACTTCACCGTGAGAAGGAAAAAACAGCGGTGGATAACACTTGATCATCATTTTTCCATCCTTGTGGCAACGAACACTGATAGTTTAGGTTTAACAGTCTAGGTATAAATACCAGTTTGTGTAGTTTGTATACCTTTCAATTCAAGTTTGAAAGATTGTTCACTGTTAAAGCTAAATGATAACTTTATTTGCATTGGACATATTGCGGACATTACCATGAAGATTGGATGAAACTTAACCATTATGTTACATTTTATTAAGGTTCATAATGCATACTTGTAAGTGACTAATTCATTGCGACTCTGCCTCTCCTCTTTGCAGGGTGTATCTAGGGCTTTAGTTGAGAACTCAAGAACATTGAGATTGCCAACTCACCTTCACGAAAGATTAAGTTTGATCCGAAATGCTAAGAGCAGGCTGGAAGAGAAGGGAATAACTCCATCAACTGAAGTAAGTATAATGGTATATTTGATTGGGAACTTGATCAGCAACTGATTCTTGTCCAATGCTTGCTTCAATTACCTTTTTTTTCTTTTTTTTTTGTGGTGCTGAATTTTGCCATCTTGTTTATGCATCAGAAAATTGCAGAATATCTGAACATGTCTCAGAAGAAAGTCAGAAATGCTACGGAGGTACTTTTGCTCTGTTATTCATAGAGAGTTTTGATTAGGAAGGAATCCGCATTGTAATCGCATATTAATTTGTAGGCAATCAACAAGGTGATCTCACTTGACAGAGAAGCATTCCCATCGGCGAATGGCGTTCCTGGAGAGACGCTGCACAGTGTAAGATTGAGATTAATTTTGAACAACTTGTAGAGTTGAGGTTGATGAGGTATATTGCATCTTACCAAACCATCTTAAATTGACATGGTGCAGTACATTGGAGATGATAGAGTAGAGAATAACCCATGGCATGGGGTTGAGGAATGGGCAATGAAGGTAAAATTCCTAAGACCAAATTAGTTTTTGATGATTGGAACCCATTGCCAAATTATACTGTACAACCTAAGGTATAACCTATTACTAAATTTGAAAAATAAGTGATGGCAACTCAATAATTTTTAAAATTCAGTCATTGTTTATTTTCTAAATTTAATAAGACGGGTATACCCTTAAAAATTGTACAGTATAATTTGCGGAAACCTAGGCCTGGCTGTTGGATAAAAATGGTACTCACTCGCTGTGTGTAGGAGGAAGTGAAGAAGCTATTAAATGCAACATTAAGCGTACGGGAAAGAGAGATAATACGTCTGTATCATGGTTTGGACAACGAATGCCTAACGTGGGAAGACATTAGTAAAAGGTGAGCTATCAGTTGATTTGTGAAGTCAGCTGAAGTAGTATTTGTTTAACAGAATCATTAATATTTGTTTGTTTTTTGTGGTGATGTTGTCGTGTCAGAATCGGTTTATCTCGGGAGAGAGTGAGGCAGGTCGGGCTGGTGGCTTTTGAGAAACTGAAATCAGCTGCGAGGAAGAGGAGACTAGATGAGATGTTAAGGAGGCGTTAGATAGAGACACCCACACCCAATAATAAAATAAATTATTAGCTTAGGATTTTATTATTATTATTTTTTTTGATTTAGTGTATATAATAGGAAGGTTAGATTCTGGTAAGTAAGTATTTGATAGAAAGACCAGGGGTTACTTCAAACAGGAGAAATATGTCATAATCCACCACCATCCATACAGTAAATTAAAGATCCATGTGTATATGTATGGTTAAGGTCTGAATCTTTCAATTCTGCTGTTTGGATAGTTTTTTCAAGCTCGCTCTTGAGTTTTTCCAATTGGAATTCCTGTTTGTGCTCAATCTCACAACATATATATAATCATGAGAAGTAGGCAAAAAAATCCCATTATTAGACTACAAAATATATCTTACATATAGAGTAAACTCCTTCTCCTAATGAAAATATATAAAACTCTGTTTTCAATTGGTCATGTATGGAATGAACTTATAATCATGGAATCGACTTGATTATCCGATTATAAGTTCATAATCTTAGCTCATTCTCATTTTGGGCGAAATAGGTCTACTAATTCTTTGATTCGACAGCTGTTATCTTCATCCATCACCACCCTTCCCTACCTTCTCTCTTGTTAGCTGAACCGTCACCTCTGTTCTCCCTCCTTGTTGTCTCCACCAGCAGCCACTATTAATCCTCCAACTGCCACCATTGTCTCCTCCCTTGTCAGCCAGCCGGCCACGCCCATTGTCTCCCTTCTGTTGATCGAGACTCAAAACCCCCTCCCTTTGAAGAAGGCATGAATGACAAAGGAATGAGTTCCTTAGAAAAGACAAAGTATAACGAACACTCACACGTTGAAAAGAAAGAATGAAAGTGCACTTGCTCTCCTTTTATATATATCTTTAGATAACTAAACATCATTATCATTCCAAATTGGAAACTGGTCCACCATTACAAATTCTTATCATAATCTGTATTGCCATTGCTATTATCCATCTGCAACTTCTTCCTCCTATCTCTAAATTCTCTAGTCTTTTTCCATTTGTAAATTATAGCACATACAATCACTGCCGCATATAGAAGAAGAAAAGTAAACATAATTGGCGTAACGACGAGGCTAACTACCAGACCCGTGGTGGCAAAAGCAACTCCCACCCAAAATTCCTGATTTACCAGATGCTCCTCCTCCTCGATCCTCTTCATCTCCTCCGCCACCGCCACAGCAATAATCTCAGCCGCCATAGAAACAGTCTCCAAGATTCTCCGGGATGGATGGATCACAACTTACCCAAAAAAAAAAAAAAAGTGGAAGAAAGAGTGGAACCTCTGCTTGCCTGTTGGATTCCCACAATTTCCAATAGGTTTCCCAAAACACAACTCATTCGAATCCAACTGGAATTTGGATTTCGACCAAAAAAAAATTTTGAATTTTTGAGGCAGAGGAAAAGCCGCAGCGTGAACCTTTTTGGAATTGGATTCGAAAATCTCTTCGCTTCCATTGAATGCAATAGCTTGACACCAGAAGAAGCTCGAAGCAAAAACTGCAGTTCCACTTCAGTTTGAACCATTGCATCTTCTTTGCTGGCCCAACTTTGAAAGATCTAACAGCCTGATTTTAGAGGTTGTGAATAGTAAAATGATTAAATTTGATATTAAATAATTATAGAGATTATTTCAACAATTAATCACTAGTACAAATATGGTACTCCATTCGTTTCAAATTAATAGATATTATAAATTATTAACGAAAAATAATAATTAATAATTTAGTCAAATAAATTTTATCTTTTACTCAATTTGAAGAGAAAATTATTAATAAAATACTCTCTCTATTTCAAAATATAAGTCATTTTCACTCATTAGGAAACCGATTAAAGTAAAAGTCACTTTTTTACTTTTAAGAAATAATTTATTATTTTTACTTTATTACGCTTATTTAATTTGCAATATTGAGATTTATTTTTGTCATGACTATTTCAAGCACTAATATAAAAAATACATTAAATAAGGGTATAACATGTTTAACCATTAAAAGTTATGAAACTTTTCAAAAATTAATTATAGCCTTAATATTTATGTTTTGGTCAAAACAATTTATATATTGAAATGGAGGGGGTAGGTACTTAGGTGATAGAGTTCAATACATTCACTGAGGAAGGATAAAATAAAAAAATTACATTAATAATAGTAAAATATAAATTAATAAGGATCAACTTTCAACCTCTAAAATGACCAGACTTGCTTTGAGTACTGAACTATTCCTTCTCTCAAAAAATAAGTCCAAACTCCAAACATCCTCTATTTGGAGTAACAATGCGGAAATCCTATTATCTCATCATATTAGCACCTAATTAATGACATAATTGTAATGATACATTGTTCACCTTTTGTAGATTATCCCATGTGTACAACTGTAGTATTTGTTGTAGATAGGATAGAGTTTTCAGGATTTTTAGAGATCATGGTTATCTTATCACTAGACTTAGTCATACATTTTGTATTATAAAACAGTACTACGTGTATATTGTGATTATGAAATATAACTCTGAGCAGCAATTGCTCTTTCTTCATGGTATCAAAGCAAGCGATCTTGGCTGCGTTTATTTTTCATTTTTCTTGATTTTCTTGTGCGTTTTTTTTTTTTTTTTTTATATACTCTTGTATGATGAGTAGTGCTGGAATTGAACTTCCTACTAGCAGCCGAGAGAGTGAGTCTCATTCCTCTCAAAGGTTGACTACTATCCTTTTAAATGAATTCAATTTTTTACCATGGTCCCGGGCGATTCGTATCGCGCTTGGAGGACGTTCAAAGTTGGGCTTCATCACAGGCAAGGAGAAAGCACCTGATTCTGAGGCAGAGGAATATGAAGCCTGGGTTTCTAAAGACCAGATGGTTATGTCTTGGCTTTTGCACTCCATGGAGCCTAAGGTTGCGGAGTTATTCAGTTACTATGAGTCGTCTCTTGAGCTGTGGGAGGCTGTGTCAGATATGTACGGTAACCAAAATAATGCAGCGCGTATTTTTCAAATTCAACAAGATATTGCTAGTACGCGTCAGGACGGAGGATCGTTTGTTAGTGTTCTAGCAAAACTAAAGAATTTGTGGAATGAATTGGACGTTTATCGTCCGCATTGTGTTGATGCTGGGGTGTTGAAAAAACGCACGGAAGAAGATCGTGTGTTTCAGTTACTGGCTAGTTTAGGGCCTGAATTTGAGGATTTCCGACGAAATATTCTCATGACTGATGAGTTGCCATCATTAAAAGTAATTTGTGCGGCCATTCAACGGGAGGAAGTTCGGCGAAAAGTCATGCTTCCTGGTCTTGGGTCGACTACTGATAATGCTGTTTTTTTGATGAGTGCGAATTCCGGGAAACATGGTCTCAAGGATGATCGGATGAAGTATAAGAATGTTGATCGGTTGTGTAGTCACTGTGGTGGTTCTGGGCACACGGTGGAACGGTGTTGGACTCTTCATCCTGAGCAGCGGCCAAAATTTCAGAACAAGAGAGGAAATGATCGCAGGCGTGATCACAAGGCGAATTTGGTGACTCATAATCTTGAGTCCTTGTCTTCAAATCCTGCGACTTTTTTGACCGATTTCGCAGCATTCTTGCAAGAAAAACAAGGGAGATCATCTCTTGGTGGTGGCTCTACTGTTAAAGGATCAGAGAGTTCCAAGGCTTTTTTGAGTCATCTTCCGGAGTTTCTGGATGACGCAAAGGTGCCTAACTCCCAAGGTATCACTTCTGCTTTGAGTTTTGCATTTCACGTCAGTACTTTGTATAATGTATGGGTTGTGGATTCTGGTGCTACGGATCATGTTACTAACCGCCGTGCGTCTATTCATGATTATCGTTCTTGTGTTTTTCCTGCTAAGATTTCAGTGGCTAATGGAAAGGGGGTGACAATAGAGGGAAGAGGAAAAATTCAGTTGGTTTCATCTATTGATTCTGACGTTTTATATGTCCCTGATTTTCCATTACAACTATTGTCCGTGAAAAGTTTGATTTCTGCGTTGGATTGTGAGGTTCACTTTACTTCTGACCGTGTATTTTTTCAGGACCGCCTCACCAAGAAGATGATTGGTGAGGGTTTCTATAGAAATGGGTTGTACTATTTTATTTCAGGGTTGAATAAATTACCTCCAGTATTGTCTTCAGAACGGAGGATTAAACGCATTGCTAATTCTGTTGCGAGTCCTGATTCAGCAGCTGCAGTTTGTGAGCATCCTTCAGTCACAAAATCAGCAGCATTTGGCGTAAAATCAGCTGCATTTGGTGCTGATTTAGCTGCAGATTTTGACCAGCCAGCAGCTGCAGTTTGTGAGCATTATTCAGCCGCACAATCAGCTGCATTTGGTGCTGGTTCAGCCGCAGATTTTGACCAGCCAGCAGCTGCACTTTGTAAGCATCCTTCAGCCGCAATATTTGATTTTTCAGCCTCCAAATCAACTGCAGTTGGTGCTGGTTCAGCCGCAGTTTTTGACCAGCCGTTGTCTGATTTTGGCTGCGAGGGTGCAGTAAATTCTACTGCTTTGATGAATACGACCATGGGTAATAAAGAGTTTGTGTGGCATTACCGTCTTGCTCACCCATCCGATTTAGTCATGTCTTATTTATTTCCTCAAGTGTCTAAGACGTGTGGATCATGTGATGTGTGTCATTTTGCAAAGTCTACTAGATTGCCTTTTGGTGTTTCAGTCTCTAAATCTGAAAGCTTGTTCGAAATTGTGCATAGTGATGTTTGGGGGCCATTTTCGGATTCGATTGATGGGTTCAAGTTTTTTGTTACATTTATTGACGATTGTTCTCGGGTTACATGGGTTTATCTCTTAAAATCTAAAGGCGAGGTTTTTTCCATTTTCAAAGGTTTTCTTGCAATGGTTACTAACCAGTTTGATGCTAAAATTAAAATTTTACGGTCTGATAATGGTGCAGAATTTGGTTCTAGTGACATGAAGTCTTATTTGGCAGATAATGGAATTGTGCATCAGACGAGTTGCGTTTATACTCCTCAGCAAAACGGAGTTGCTGAACGTAAGAATCGCGATCTCTTGGAGAAGACTCGTGCCCTTATGTTACATATGAATGTTCCCAAAGTTTACTGGTCATATGGTATTCTGGCGGCAATTTATTTGATCAATCGATTGCCTAGTCGAATTTTGAATTTTAAATGTCCTATTGAAGTTTTGACACGTAAAAAACCGGACTTATCCCAGTTGCGTGTGTTCGGGTGTACGTGCTTCGTTCATATTCCGGATGTTCGTCGTGACAAATTGGACCCGCGATCGATGAAATGTATTTTCTTGGGGTATTCTGCAACTCAGAAAGGATATAAGTGTTATGATCCTTTGCGCAAGAAACTTTATATTAGTCGCGATGTTGAGTTTCTTGAATTTACTCCATTTTTTGCAACTCATTCTCCTGATGAGCCAGCGACTTTGGTTCCTCTGCCCGTCATGGTCGACTCGTCAGAATCTGCCGAATTGCTTGGACCGTTCACTCCTCCCGACAGTTCTACCATCGATTCTGCTCCTGTTCGTCGGAATCCTGATCGAACACGACGCCGCCCAGCAAAATTTAATGACTATGTTGCTACTCCTGCTATCTCGGCACTTGACACAACAGCCTTACATCCTTTTTCCGCTTCTCATCAGGCTTTCCTTTCGTCCATCTCCAATGCGCCTGACCCACCTAATTTTCGTGAAGCCGTCAAATATCCAGAATGGCGCCAGGCTATGGAGGATGAGCTGTTAGCTCTTGCAGAAAATAAAACATGGAGTGTGGTGCCGTTGCCTCCTGGCAAGCATGTTGTAGGCAGTCGCTGGGTTTTCAAGACCAAGTTCAATGCCGATGGATCGATTGAGCGACATAAGGCGCGACTTGTGGCTCAGGGGTTTACTCAGCAATACGGGGTAGACTACAAAGAGACTTTCGCCCCTGTTGCGAAGATGACAACAGTTCGGGTTCTTCTGTCTATTGCAGTTAACTATGGTTGGCAGCTTTCCCAATTGGATGTCAAGAATGCTTTTTTACACGGCCAGCTTGATGAAGAGGTCTTTATGCGATTACCCCCGGGTCATCCTCAGACACATCAGCCCGGTTTGGTTTGCAAGTTGCACAAATCCATCTATGGGTTGAAGCAAAGTCCTCGTGCATGGCATGCACAATTGAGTAATGCACTTGAACAGTGTGGTTTCACCCGGAGCACAGCAGATTCTTCGTTGTATATTCGTCGCCACAAGCAGGAATTCTTGGTGGTTTTGATTTATGTTGATGATTTGATCATTACAGGAAGTTGCACGAATTCTATTTCTGAGTTGAAACGGCAACTTCAAGCACGATTTCCAGTTAAAGATCTTGGACCTTTAAAGTATTTTCTTGGTATCGAAATGGCAACTTCGTCCAAAGGATTGTTCCTGAATCAACGCAAGTATATTATTGATCTACTTCGTGATGCGAATCTTATGTCATCTCGACCAGTGCCTACACCGTTGGATAGTAAGCTTCGGTTGCAATCCGAAAGCATGCTATTATCTTCTCCACAAGTGTATCAACGGCTGGTTGGAAAATTGATTTATTTGACTATCACTCGGCCAGATATTGCGTATGCAGTGAGTTTAGTCAGTCAGCACATGCATGCACCAACTGAGTATCATTTCCAGTTAGTTAAACGCATTCTGCGTTATTTGAAGGGTACTATCAATCGTGGACTTTTGATGGCTCCTCACGGACATACAGATATCATTGGGTATACCGACTCTGACTGGGCTGGCAATGTGATAGATCGTCGATCTACTACTGGTTATTGTATCTTCATTGGTGGTAACTTGGTGTCTTGGAAAAGTAAAAAACAACATGTTGTTGCTCGTTCGAGTGCTGAAGCAGAATATCGGGCAATGGCTGCAGCTGCCTGTGAGCTTGTTTGGCTAAAATCTCTTTTGACTGATCTTGGGTGCTCGTTTACTACTCCGGTTACTTTGTTTTGTGATAATCAGGCTGCAATGCATATTGCGGCCAATCCAGTTTTTCACGAACGAACAAAACACATTGAAGTTGATTGTCATTTTATTCGCCATCAAGTCCACTCCAAGTTCATTCTCCCTAGTTATATTCGTAGTTCGGATCAATTAGCGGATATTTTTACCAAAACTCTCTCCACGGTGCAATTCCATCGTTTACTCGGCAAGCTCGGCTCCATCAACCTGCTGGATCCTGCTTGAGGGGGTGTGTAGATTATCCCATGTGTACAACTGTAGTATTTGTTGTAGATAGGATAGAGTTTTCAGGATTTTTAGAGATCATGGTTATCTTATCACTAGACTTAGTCATACATTTTGTATTATAAAACAGTACTACGTGTATATTGTGATTATGAAATATAACTCTGAGCAGCAATTGCTCTTTCTTCACCTTTCAACTCACACTCAAGTACAAGCAGTAGACCAAAAATTTCAAAAGATTTTTTTTTTTAATATTTCAAAAAAATCTAAAACATTTCTGTCGATGTCTTATATTCGATGCCTTATATCTTCCCGTACTTTAATAACGTGTCATTTCTGTTGATGTGTTACATTTCCTATACTTTTAATAGCGTGTCAGGTAAATCGCGCATAATTCTCATGTATTTTTATTTAACTATTTAAATCATTTCATAAATACAAATAAAAAATGATAAATTAAAAACATATCAATCGTTGGACGTGGGTGTATGATTTCGAATACAATTAGCGTACTTTTTCATCAAATTTGGTCATTCAACAGCTCATCCCCACCCCAACCTCTTACTACTCCCGACATATAAACGCCTTAGCCGCTCTTTACACTTTACGAAATTCAAAGGAATTTGTCCGGCCGGGGGGTGGAGCGGGGCGGAGGTATGTCGGAGTTAGCGAATCCTGAGGTGATGAGTGGAGTAATCGCTTTGTTGTCTTCGATTCTGGAAAGAGTATCGGAGACGAACGATGCGAATGGAATCAGACATGGAGGCGTTCAGAGAGCATCGGTGTTCCATGGCCTAATTAGACCGCCGATTTCGATTCAAAGCTACTTGGAGAGGATCTTCACGTACGCCAAGTGCAGCCCTTCGTGTTTGATAGTATCGTATATTTACCTCGACCGATTTACTCAGAGGCAGCCATTGTTTCCGATCAGTTCCTTCAATGTCCACCGACTCCTCATCACCAGCGTCATGGTTTCTGCTAAATTCATGGATGATATGTGAGTTCATCATTCACTCAATTCATTCCATCCTCTCTATCTTCATCGATTCATCTATATGATTTGCATGTTCCTCCAATTCCAGAAACAAAAAAGGGCACCAAAAAATTAGCTTAATTAAGAACTAATCCGATTGAAATTTGCACGTAATTATGTCGGAAATTCGTTCTATTTAATTTCCCAAATTGATTTTTTGTGCGGGTCGGGGCGGGACGTGATATTCAATGCCAGCTCAGGCCTAATGGGGCTGGACGAGTCACTGCATCAGTTCTAAATCTGGAGTAATTCCAAACTTTGCTTGCAATTGTCGGCCTCGGGAACAATAAATACGAATCTTTTAACTTAAAATTACTGTAGAAAAAACTTGAATGAGAGACCCCACATACTACCCCGGCTGGGAAGCTTCTTATGATGCAGCTCTTATTTATTTATTTTTATTTTTATTTTTATTTTTTTTTTGCCAGATTTTACAACAATGCTTTCTATGCAAAAGTTGGGGGGATCAGCACGATGGAGATGAACATGCTGGAAATGGACTTCTTATTTGGGTTGGGATTTCAGCTGAACGTTACGCCCACCACCTTCAACACTTACTGTTTTTGTATCCAGAAAGAATTTCTGCTGCATTATTCACCTCCGCCGCACCTAATTCAACCTTCCAACGATCAAGAAGAGCTCCATTCTTCCTCTACCGATGATGATGATGATGATGATGATGATGAATCTGTATGAGTGATCAATAAACCCAGAAAGTTGTTGATGATCTGGAGATGTAATTTGGTGTGTAATGAACAATGATGGTATTAATTAGGCATAAACAGTTGGAAATTCCCGCTTATATCGCAGGCCCAAGTATTGATAAGTGATACTCATCGCAGTGGTAAGCTGTGACCCACAGTGATGTTTTACTGTGACTAATCAATCACTTGATTGCTACAAAACATCACCGCTCATCAATTATCTACCCACTTTCAAATTTAAAAATTACTCATTTTATTTTTTAAATATATAATTAGGTATATAATACAATTGGTAAAAAAAATATAAGGGACCAAATAACTGAGGTACAAAAAATAAATTTAATCATTTTTTTAAAATTCATTAAAGCCATGCAAAGTTAAATGGTAAAATCAATAAGTTTTTCTCAATTCTAGATTTTCTTCCTTTGGTGGGAACAAATTTTAATGCCCCCACATTTTCTTGCACCATATTGTACTCCTCCCAAACAGTTTAGGTTTTGATAGTTGGTCATTGACACTTTTAATATTATTAGGGTAATTTTTATAGTTTTTTTTATTTTATTTTTTTTAAAATTTGTGGATGTATTGAATTCTATCACTCAATTATCTATTTTACTAGTAATTTTCTTTTTAAATTAGAATAAAGAAAAAAATTTACTTGACTGTAATTGAAAAAAAATAATTTTATAATATATTTATCAGATCCTATTTATTGTCTCCTTTTTACTATTTCCGGTCTTTTTTCAAAATTGTCATCATCTTTCACCGGTCTTTTTCAAAATTGTCATCATCTTTCACCGCCGGCCCCCACTCCCACTAAATTCCAAATTACATATCTCAACTAATTAAGAATTATGTCGAGCCTCTACAACCAATAAAATGTTCAGCGGAGCCGATGGAGGGGTCATTCACAAACAAAGATACAGACCGGGGATAGACAGATCGATGGAGGCTAACTTAGAGATAATATCAATGGAGTTGATTAAACCTTCATCTCCAACGCCCGCCGACAGAAAAATTCTCAGAAACTCTTCCTTAGATCAGTTTGCCCCGTTTTTTTACGTCCCTCTTGTTTTCTTCTACCAAAACAGCCAATCCGGCTCAAAAATCCTTCAACTTTCCGAAAGAACCCAGCTTCTGAAAGAGTCTTTATCAGAGTCACTGACCAAGTTCTTCCCTCTTGCAGGAAAGATTAACGAAGATGGTTCCATTGATTCTGATGATTCGGGAGCTCTGTTTGTGGAAGCTAAGGTTCATGTTCCACTTTTACACGCGTTCCAAGGTTCATGCCCTTTGGAAAAATTGGACCAATATCTGCCTTTTGAGCCATACTCCATTAACAGTAATGGCAAACTTTTGGAGACTTACCCAAGAAACGATATACTTTTAGGGGTCAAAATCAGTTGGTTTCAATGTGGAGGCAGTGCACTTGGTGTATGCATTTCGCACAAAGTAGCGGATTTTATGTCCTTGGTGACATTCATGAATTCATGGGCCGCCGGCGCCAGCGGAATAACTAGTGCTAATGCTCTTGTCATGGAGCCAAATTTCTGTTTAGGGAGACAAGTTTTTCCTCCGTTAGACTTGCTTCCCAAATTCAGTCGACCGGTGAAGAAAGGAAAGATCATTCGAAAGCGGCTTTTGTTCGACAAGAAAAAGTTGGCAGAATTGAAACAACTAGCGACTCTGCCTGATCAGGCGGCGAAGTTTCCCACTGCAGTTGAAGCCGTCACGTCTTTTCTATGGAAGCATTTCATCAAGGCAGGGAGAGCTATGAACCAAGCCGCAAGAATAAAGTTCATAGCAACTCATGCTGTGAATTTGAGAAGCAAGATAAGCAGATTGACAACTCATGCTGCAGATAATCAGTTC
This sequence comes from Knoxia roxburghii, assembly GCA_030378225.1. Classification (NCBI taxonomy): domain Eukaryota; kingdom Viridiplantae; phylum Streptophyta; class Magnoliopsida; order Gentianales; family Rubiaceae; genus Knoxia; species Knoxia roxburghii. The sequence continues at coordinate 3,505,357 of CM059415.1, forward strand.
CCTTTTGGAAATTTTTCGTTTATTACATTCGCTTCCTTCATTTCTGATGCGGAGGATCAAGAAGAGAAAGATTACAGGGATCTGGTTGGGATGACGAGCATGGCGATCAAGAAAGTGGACGAGGATCATGTGATGAACAGAATCGCGTATCCATTCTCAAATGGCTTGTGGGTTATAGAAAAACACGGAGAAGAAGATGAGGCAGAGATTATCAGCGACTGGTCTTTCAGCAGCTGGTGCAGAACTCCGGTGTATGAAGTGGACTTCGGGTGGGGGAAGCCGGCTGCAGTTTGTCCGGGCGGGACTCGGACGCAGAACGGGGTAATCTTAACAAGCACAAGGTCTGGTGATGGAATTGAAGCCTGGATTTCCATTTTTGAGGATGAAATCGATATGCTTCCGGACGAGCTTCTTTCTCTGGGTTCCACTGATATCTTAGCCATGAACTCATGATCATCAGATCATGCATATCATAACTCAGGGGCATTGGATCTGTTTCCTTACTGTTTTTCTGTGAATTATTGGTAAGAGGTCATTCCCCATTTTATTATTCACCCTATTTTTATTAAATTATCTTAATTTTATCCTAATTTTTTCAATTCTTAATTTTTTAAATTCATTTTCTTTAAGAAATTTGGGTAGAAGTTAGCAATTTGATAGAAAAATAATAAAGAGAACTGTAAATAATAATGATTTAAGGGGCTGCTTACTTCGAGATTAGGAATGAGAATAGAAATGAGAATGATTGTAGTATGGAATGAATGAGAATAGAAATGAGAATGATTGTAGTATGGAATGAATGAGAATAGAAATGAGAATGATTGTAGTATGGAATGACAATTGAATATTTAATTGGAATGAGAATAATTTTTTATACTTATTGTTTTCTCCAATCACCACACCTCCCTGCCCCTTAACATTCTCTGCAGATGATCAAAACTGCTACAGAGAAAAGCACAAGCCTGCCTTTTTCTGTTTCTATGGCTGCTTGGAGAGAAATTAGAAGAGACGAGGGACAGAAAAAAAACCCAAAGCCCTCATTTTTTTTCATTTTTTTTTGTGGCTGCTTCAAGAAGGAATAAGGAGAGAGATATAGAACCAGAGAAAAAGGAAAGAGGATAAAAAAATAATTGATTCTAAAATTCTCAATCCCACCAAATCACTAGGGAATGATTCAATTCCCCTTTTCAGCAATCAATCAACAATTTGCATACCCATTAAAGCAACCAAGCATTTATAACTCATAAAAATTGGAATGAATCCCAAAGATCCATTCTCATTCCACTAAACCAAGCAGCCCTAAGTCTTGAAAGTTTGCGTTATGGGTCAGTTCATAATAAAGCTATGTGCTATTGCCTCCGTCTTCTTTCTCTGTCGTGTAGATTTCTTAAATTTTATATTTTTTTCCAATTTTAATTTTATTCTATATCTTGTAATATTTGTAATTTCAATATATTAATTATAAATTTATAAATAAAAATTAAACACGTTAATAATTGACTTCATTAAACGGGATGGTATGCAATACTTTTTCTTTTATGAATTTGAGAGCCTTTTGTCTGCTCATCTTCAAGGATTAGTGCTTGATCAATTTAGATGTTACCGTGAGACTAATATATAGTTCCATACAACTTGTATATTTTTACATATAAATAAACTCCCAGTTGACAAGAAGGTATTATTTACATTTTTCATTTAAAAATATAATAAATTTTGAATTAAGTGATAAAAAAGAATATAAAAATATATATAGATTTTCTAAAAGAAAAGGTAAAATTATGATAACCACTTTCTCTAATAAATTTACACTTCTACACTCCTCATAATGTCTTATATATCAGTTCCTCCTTACTGCCTTAGAAACGGTGACGAACCAAGATATTCAGCCAGGGGGGAGAAGAAAAGGAATGAATGCTATTGTGTGTTATTTGTGGAGTAGAAGAATTCAGGTGATCGAAGATGATATACTTAGTACATACGTTCTCCCGTACGTTAATATATTTTATTGTTTAGGTGGAATTGCACGTACTTGTTTTTTAGTGACGTGACTTCCTGCAATCCATATGTAAAATTTTTTAAATTTTTGGACCAATTTATTGAAGTGACGTTCTTCTAATAATTGAAGGGAGAAAACATGAAGAAGGAGCCATGGAATGGTTGGTCCCCTGGCAGAACCATCGCCTGGAACCTATTCAGGTTCCTAGTGGCACGAGGGTACAATTGTAGTCTTTTACTTCACGATAGTTCTGTGTTAAGAAGAATATATTGTTTATTGAATTAATATATCTTAACACACACTGTAATATAAAATCATAGTTTGGCAGTAGAAACTCATTCAAATTCAGAATCAAAACCCTGTCCTATCCAAATGAAGAGAACCCAACAATTATTCTGCAGTGATGTCAATTAGGATGGTAACAATTACAAATCTATCATCCGTTTATGTTTCTTACCGGAGCTGTTTAGTTGTCCCTTGCTCCATGCATGCCTTTGCTTTTCAAACTTTGCCGCCAAACAAACACAACACTTATTCTTAGAACGAACGCAATTATTACAAACCGTATAATATCGGAACATGGATTAGTTTAAAGTTGAAAATTCATGAGTAAGTAGTGCGATGGTTCACAAAGAAAATTTTGCCATAACTGTCTCTGCTGTACTGCTACATCTTTGAAAATCTTATTGGTTTTGCCTCAAGAATTCTTGCTTTTAATTACGGGGCAGATATGATTAGTGCAAGTTGTGGCAAATTTGGGTCCCTCCTGATGGAAATTTCTGAATAATGAATGTTGTTATGGTTGGATCTCTAATGTTGGATTGTTTGTCTGGTAATGTTGGTTGACAAGACACCAACTCTGGGAGAAGTGTGAATACATTTGCATGGCAAACCCCCCTCCCCTACGTACGGTTGGGAGTTATGCAATATATTTGGTCTTCCTCCTATTAATGTTATTCACTGTATTATTTAGTTCATATTACTACTTTACACTGACTGTACCACTTATATCACACAAATATCTTCTTTTCACACTAAAATGTAATAAATAAGTACAGGCAATGCAGGGCTTCCCGATGGCCTTGTACAATTGTGAGAGCATCCTGCATTCAAGAATCTATGAGTCAAGTGGAATCAATTGAGAAAACGCATTTTAGTTTCGTTTTCGACATTTACTTAGCCATTTTTTACCTTTTTCTTTTATAAGGTCCTTTTCGTTATTTCATAATTATTTTGATTTTTTTAATAATATAAATAACAATTTAGTTGTACAAATAGCAATCCAGTTTTGCAATTCATAAGAACACATGATCTTGAACATGTATAATACATACGCACGTAGTGCACTGTCGTTGATTTATTCAGATACAGAGTTAGATGCATATAAGCAAGGCAGGAGCTGAAAATGCATTCATTTAAGCAGTGGAATATTATTATTATTACATATTCATACTGATACTGATGCTACTTTGGAGATATACTATGGTTGATACATTCATAACCAAAGCTTTTTCAGTTATGGAAGCTCACAATTTCTACCCTTGATTAGGATCGCTCCCAAATTCATTTCCATTAACGCCTCCGCCAAACCCTTTAAAAAAGTCCGCCCTATTTCTATTGTCTCCATGGGAAGAACTCCCTCTGCCATATCCAGACCCACCACCAGACCCCGAACCTGAACCTGAACCTGTGCCCCAGCCGAAACCATAACCCGAACCTCCACTACCGTCTGGGGAATGACCGGAGCCAGATCCGTAGCCCCATCCGCCTTGGGGACTGGAACCCCATCCCCAATTGGCGTCCCAGTTTGAGCCATGAGCTGAACCAGTAGCGCCAGATGGAGGAGTCTCTGTTGAGGCACTAGGACTAGCAGCAGCGGCAGGTGGTGAAGTACTTGTCTTCTGGCCTTCTACTTCAGCGTCGGCGTTAATCGGCCATGGGTGGGTCGCGATCAACAGCAAGAGGATCGGAGCAATCTGGAAAATGTTTGTGTTCATTGTTATTTTCTGCAAAGGGGTTGAAATAGATAAAAGAGTAGCGATGATTGCTGCTGGTTTCAGAGTGTCATGCAACTTGTATTGGGCGGGCTTTTATAGATGCGGTGAGATGAGAATTTAGTCATGGATGTTGTCGGGTTTTCTTGAAAGAATTGTCAAATCGCCGAGCATACCCCGTGATCCCCAAAACGGAGCCCTGGGGAGAGCACTTGGCAACATCATCAGCCATGACTTTCGGTTGCCGCCAAACAAAATATCTCCGTTTTACCATTGGCCTTCCCTCTCTCACTGTTCCCTCTGTTAGTTGTTTATGAAATAAAATAGGTGATTAAGGTTATAATTTAATAAATTTAAAATAAAATTAAAAAAAATTTATCTATATAAATGTAAAATCGTCATTCAAAAAAAAGGCAAGTTTTATCTTTTAAAACATCTCGTGTATATTATGTGGAGTAAACGATTGTATTATCTAATAATTAATTATTTATTATTGAAATTGTCTATGTATTTGATATACACAATATTTGTTGGTGTGGGTGGGGTAAAAAGAGGCGAAAGTGAGGGGAGAGCATGAGAAATTGGCAAGTTGTTGGGGGATTGAATTAATTTGATTCATACTCTATGAATCTATGGGCTACCGGGGCGGGGACCCGAGTGTGGGTTCAATAATTAAGGTGGAAAACAGGTGTTCAAATTTAAAATTTGCAAATGGTAATGTCACCGGGGGCAATGGGCAACTTTTAACCGCCCGTGCCAATGGCCCCTGTACACGTGGCATCCCCTCCCTAAATGCGAGGATGATAGCTTCATTATCAGTAAACATCAAAACCACAAAGATCAAACCATCAAATTACGTGAACTCGATTATTGTACCAATGGTTGAGAACTTGTGTACTGAGTTTTTTTTCCTAAAAAAGGAATTTTTGTTCTCTCTTCATATATTTGATCACTATTGGATATTTTCACTAACTCTAAGTCTCTACAAATGTCCTTCAAAGCGGAATAGTTTTTAAATTTAATATTAATATACTTCTCTCCATATTATCCAATTAAATTAACTATTTACAACTTATGAAATTAAAATAATATAATAAATAAAATTATTATTCTCAGTCAGAGTATTGAAAATGTATTGTTATGAATATTATTACGTGGACGCCTAAATATCTTCTATAGACCCTACTAATACTACTCTATTATTATTATTATTATTATTATTTTCTCCATCATAAACCATCCGTTAATCTTCATTTTCTTTTATGGGCCTTTGATGAGGCTTCGTCAATAGTATTTGTTCCAAACTTCCACAAGTCCAGGCGAGACCAATTGTATGGGGGCCCATAGTACTGCTGTGGGCCGGTTAGAAATTTTTGTAGGAACAGTTTTGCTCAAGGAAGGAAAGAGAATGTTGTAACAACAGGAGATGAACTACAGTTATTATTAAATTCAAGGGTACCGTGTGTAAATAAGCTATATTTACCAACACAAAACCCTAGTTAATCCCATCTATATATATCGTGTGGACGGCTACAACTTTAGGTGCCGCTATAATCTTGCGTTTTCTCCTTTACCTCTGGGAGGCTTCCGAAGGTCGGTGGTGCAGAATTTTTTTCGGTGTTCTGCTCCTCGATTAGGGATTGCTTATTCTCTTATCTTTTTATGAACATCTGTTTCTTTCCTTTTGTTTTCTGGTTTTAAATTGTTCTCCATTATGGAATCGATCGCCGTGACGACTCCCAAATTTCAAGCTCAACAGACCGGAATGCGGGTTTCTCCTTTAACACGGAGATTCTCGCCTGTCGATAACCCCGCTGAACCGAGCGATCTTTCTTTTGAATAATTTCATTTGTTCGAAAATGTTTTTGTTTTAAATTTTTGTTTTGCAAATTTATGATATTTCAGGGAAGAAAAAATGGTTGCGATGAGGATATAAAAGCTCCCTCTTCTGATATGAAGTTGAGGACACTGCTGGCAGAATCGAACCTAATCAAAATATTGCCGACACTGAGCAATCTTTTCCCGTTTAATTTTTTTTTTATAAATTTCTTTTGTTAGATCCGGTTTTATCATTTTCTGATGTTGATTTGGATGAGGATGAAGCCTTATATCTCATATTCCAACACTTGGACTGAGAATTTAACTTCAAGTGATGAATTTAAGGTTATGCAGCTGAATCCGACCATTTTTTGTATATCCTTTTGTTTTTGTTTTTTATTTTTTTTTTTATTTTTTCTGAAAATCAATAATTTTCTTTTGAAGCATGAGTTAGACGATCTTCAGATGATGATATAACAATTACATCTTAGGACACCATTGGACGCAGCCATCGCCGGCTGTGGATGAAAATGACTTTATTCTGATGATGGTCGTCGGATTTTTCATTTTTTAACACTGATATTGGGCCATTCTTAAACTCAAACCTAATTTATTTTTTCAATGATTCTGATATTGGTCCTTTTATGATTTCGAAATTCCTGTAAATTTGGGGAAAAAAAAACTTAGATATTGATTTACAGCCTTACATTTCTTGGATTCGATGAAGGGAAGATATTATATCGAAAAGTTGTTTGCGGATTGCCAATGTCTTGAAAGAAATTCCCAATATGAATGAAGGTTTCTTGGAGTTAATACTGATAGATAAATCTTTAAAATCAGCAAAATTTACTTGTGGAACGGAAACTCCCTTCGTTCTTTTTTTAACTCATCCTATGAAGATGTTTAATTTCTTTTGTTGTTAATTTGATATTTTCAAATTTTCATACATACATATTCCCCTTATGTCTGATGGCCACAGGGAGCGATCCCTTGCAAAATACAAAGAGGAGTTTGCTATGAGTAGCAGAAAGAGGAAATGAAAGAAATGCACAATGTTCAGCCTGCCTTAACTAACCTATAATTTTTTTTTAATAATTACTGAATGGAATAAAAATATATTTTTAAAATACATAAAAATAATAAAATAATTCACTTTTAATTTGTATAGTAAAACCTGAAAAGAAATTGAAAAAAAAAAAAAAAAAAAAAGGTAATGTCTTAGGCGTTTGGGTCTCTCGAACCACTCTCAATATCTCCCCAAACCAAATGTCCGCTTAAAATTATTTTATCATCTTATCTCATTTTTAATATTTAAAAATATTTTATAATTTTATTTATTCTCATCACATAAATTATTGTTTTTTTAATTTATCTTTTAATAAAATAATCATAAATGATTGATAATTCATATATTTTTCTTTTACAAACTAAAACTAATTTTCAATTGCAATAAATTATTTTTTTAACAATAATTATTATACCCTAGTGTTAAAAAGTATTTTAAATTTTTTTGAAAAAATCATAACTTTTACACTTTCTCTAGAGAGTAAGCTCAATGATTCAACCGCCACCTGTCACAAAGGAATCCATATCGGAGGATTATCCTTTAATTTGTCCGTCTTCCATAAACCAAAAACACCATTAACTCAGTTTGGAGTATTTATTATTATTGGAAAGGGCCGACTAGAAAGATTTCGTCCACTTATTTTAAAATAAAAATAAAATAAACCATTTTTGTCACTAGTCGCACAGAATTATTCAATCTCTAAAACTGGCAAACCCGCTTAAAACCAAAACAACAGGTGAGCCAACCGTCTCTTGCCACGTAGGAAATAAAAATCAATTTTCCCACCAATTTTTTTTTTTAATTGTTTATATGAATATATCACCCTCTCTCCTCCACTTTATGTTTTCCTCATTTATCATGAACCGTGGTTTGTGTTGTCTCAGTCTCCATTTCTCCCCCTCGTTTCAAATCCGTGTGAGAGAGTTTCCGTGAATTTGAACCGAGCGATGCTTTGTACGGGTAGAATCTTGGCGGCGTCGCAGTCCAGGACGCTGTTTCTACCGCAGAGCTCATCCTTCGATAGTTCTCGGAGATACAATTTGGGAAACCTCAAATTGAGTACTAATTGGCGGTGCGCTGCCTCCGATGCCGACGCTTCTTCATTCGCACCTTCAGTCGATGCTGAATCCTCAGATAAAAGCTCCGCGGGGTTAGTTTTTACGGTTGTTTGAGTTTGACGCCTTTGAAAATTGCTTAGTAATTCTCCAAGTGATTTCCGGATGCAGGTTTTGTATAATTGAAGGTCCGGAAACGGTTCAGGACTTCGCTAAGATGGAATTGCAAGAGATCCGAGATAATATTCGTAGTCGCCGTAACAAAATTTTTTTACAGATGGAGGAGGTCAGTTAAATGCCGTTAAAGTTATTTTGATACTTTCGTTTGATTCGATGGTTTATCAGACAGAGGTACTTAGTGGTTTTGGTCATGTTGCCGATGTTAGAGTTTACAGTTGAATTGCTTGACTCTCGAGGAATCATTGCTAGTTTAAATGCTTTTGACAGCTCCGAAAAATCGTGCTAATAAAATAATTCTGTACAGTAGTCCTTTTTTTTTTTTTTTTCAGTGTGTAAGTGTCTATGTAAGTTAATGGATCGGATGGATGGTGCTGAGGTGTTGATCATGTGTTTAATTATCTGTTTTTTGTCTAATTCCAAATACTTTTTCTTATATGTTATCTGCTTCATAGTTTGAAGCATCTGAACAGTGTTTGTTTAGTATCACGTCATTTCAAATTGGTCTAGTTTGAGTTTTCATATATTACGATATTAGGATTTTCGGTTTCATTTTCTGTCATGGTTCATCATTTTTATGCTTTTATCTTTGAAGCTTTGTAGGTTCGCCGGCTGAGGATACAGCAGAGAATCAAACGTGCGGAGATGGGAATTCTAAAGGAAGAACAGGAAGCAGATCTTCCTAATTTCCCATCCTTCATTCCATTTTTGCCTCCTTTGGTAAGTTGTCTTGCGTCATCACGGTAGTCTTCCTGCTGCTAGGTATTGGATTAGGATTGACTTCGTCCACACCACATTATCAAACTTAGCTTTTTCTCTTCTTTAATTTTATTATAGCATTTATCACAAACTAGGTTAAACTATAGAGTAGCTAAGATTTGTCTAAATCCGTGCATGCAGAACTCATCGAATCTGAAAATATACTATGCTACTTGTTTCTCTCTCATTGCTGGAGTCATGCTTTTTGGTGGACTTCTTGCTCCAACAGTAAGTTATCCTATGCTGTTCTATTCCTTTCAGTAATTCATAAATACTAAGGGACCTCTATTTCTTTTAAAATGGATAATTTTTTGAAATATTCAGGATGACTCATTAGTTGTTAACATTTATGCATATCAATTTGCATTATGGTACCTGTATGTCTCTCTGTATTCTGTATTGTGTTTTTTTTTCCTGTTTATTTGCCAATTAAATCATGGTGATGAATTTAAGTAAAAAAGGGCACTGGCCTTCACATAAATTACATTTATGTTGACTTGGGAAGGTAAGCAATTACTGGCAATCCCAATTTTGTATTGTCTGTGTTCAATGCAGTGTGTTTGTTTCCCATCAATAAAATAGTAGATGGAGTTTCAGATATTTAGCCCCTGAAACTAATTATGCAGCAATATGTAGATGCTCAATCTGTAAAATTGGAATAAATATTTCCAACTGTGAATTCTATGATGTCTTGGTTTTCTCCAATTTCTGCAGATTAAAAGAAATTTGAAATCTCACTAGATTCTAACTCTGAATGGACTTCAATTTTATTCAGTTGGAGCTGAAGCTAGGAATAGGAGGAACATCATATGCTGATTTTATTCGCAGTGTTCATCTACCTATGCAACTGAGGTATGTCCAGTGGTATATATAAGTTAGTTTGTTGTCTTGTTACAGAAAATGTGTTTGCCTAATTTTATTTTTTCAAAATTTTGCTTTTTGATCTACATACCAATTCCTGATGTCTGAATAAAACCTTGCTGTAAGTGTTTGTAATGACTGAATCTCTTATCTTCTACTAAGTTATTTTGAAATAGGTTGTAGTATAATGTGGAATTATTCCAACAATCTGAGCACGCAAACTGGTTGGTTTAATTGGCTTATTAGTTCCCTTAGACCTGGAAAGATTGCTAACTTTATACTGTCATGGGTAACAAGAACTAGAGAGTTTCTTAGTTACATCATTAATATTGCCAAGTCATACAAGTTTTGTGTCATTTATTTGGTGCATGTAAATGTTCTTTGTTATCTCTTTTGTTGCTTGATTCTTATCGGAAAATCATATATTCTCTTTCTTGGAACAGAATTTTCTACTTTCCTCGTTTAAACATTTGTGTTTTCAGTATTGATTTGCATTAATTACAAGTCATGTTTAAACCACTAATAAGTTACTCCCTTCACTTTGATTTAGTAGTAGTAGGCACATTGTTGGATGAGTGTTCTTGACTTGGCTTGGGCATTATATTTGGTGCATCCTGAAAGGATAAGATATAGTGGAAACAATACATCTATAAAGTGCAATCCTTTAAAAGTTATCTGCAATTGAATAGCTAAAAGTTTCTGATCTACTAGTAAACTCCAGGTCTGTAATTATATATTTCTTTTTATCTTTGCAGCCAGGTCGATCCCATTGTGGCTTCATTTTCCGGAGGAGCAGTTGGAGTAATCTCAGCCTTAATGGTTGTTGAAATAAACAATGTAAAACAACAGGAGCACAAGAGGTGCAAGTACTGTCTTGGAACAGGTGTTTGACTTAAACATTTTTGGACATCCTTTAATAAACAGTATTTTAGTTGACGTTCAAACCTCCAATCTCCGCCAAAAAAAATGTTTTGTTTGTGGTACTATTCTAAGTAATACAAACATGAATATTTTTTTTGGGATAAAGAAAGTATTATTTAGGGTGACTGACTTGAATGATTTGCTCTCACTGAACTGATTTTATTCAAGGAAGTTCCCTAGGTTTTTTTTTTTTTTTTTTTGCATTGATCTTCAGAGTAGTATATCTTGCTTCCACGGAAATCTTCCTATCTTACTGCTTTTATTTTTCTGTAGCATAGATAAATGTTTTGCGGAGGATTTGAATCAGTTGATTTTTTCCCTACACATTACATGCAGGATATCTTGCTTGTGCTCGCTGTACAAGTACTGGTTCCCTTGTCCTTATTGAACCTGTTTCAACCCATAACGTCAGGGATCTGCCTGTGTCTCCACCTAAAACAGAGCGATGCCCCAACTGTTCTGGATCTGGAAAGGTCTGACTCGCCCTTTACGAGTTGTCACACTACTCACTATTGATGTCATAATAAAATCTGTTGATGTATCTTTCACACAAACCTGCTCAGGCTCTCATTAGATTTTATACGCAGGTCATGTGCCCCACGTGTCTTTGTACAGGAATGGCTATGGCAAGTGAACATGATCCAAGAATTGATCCTTTTGATTAGTGTGGACTTTTTGCCCTCTAAAGGTTAGTACCTCATCTTCTTTCTCTTCGCATTCGATTTGTTCAGTAATTGCTGGGGCATTAAGAGGGCTTTTCTATTCACGTCGGTTGCCGCTAGTTCTGCCAGTTTTACACAATTTGAGAAGGAACACACACACACACAAACACATTCGTGAGAGGCAATATAGTAAACAAGGAAAAGGAAGCGCTGAGGTAGAAAGATACTTTTTTTGGAGTTTAAATGAGATTTTACTGAAAAGTGAGGATTCATGTCATTTAGGAGTTCAAATCTTCAATCTAGTTTATTTTAAAAAGCTGTAACCAAAATCTAGTTCGTTCAAGTTTCTATTTTGAACATTTGAAGTTAGACTGAAGTACTCCACAAATTCGTAGTTAATGATCAAAATCTCCTATTTAGTCTCAAAAGAATCCAATATTTTCTGCGTAAAAAACAATACACGTGATAAGAAATGTGGAAATGGAAGTTTAAAGATGAGAACTAAAAAAGAGGAAAATACATGTCCTTATCAGCTCAATTTACTATGGAGATACAGATTAGGAAAAAAATATTTCTGTTTATAAACAACTAATTTGTTAGGAGTACAATATTATATTACTATTTTATTTTAAAATAATAATTTTATCTATTACATTACAATAGTATAATAAAGAGCACTATATTTATATTGAAAGTAATACATTCCTATGTGAATCTTTGTATTACAATGACTTGTATTGCTCTATTAAACGAGAAGCATGAAGACGAGATGTAGGGGTCACAGTGCATCCTAAGTTCTGTAAATAGGCAACCTGCACTCCAGAATGACCAGTATAAATGTCAATTGTCGATAAAACACGTAATTACAAAGAGATAGAGAAACACCTATGACCTTTTGAAAGTGAATGTAGAAACTTGTGGACACGTAAAGAGGAATATTTTTTATTAATTAATTATAGATAAATTTATAACTTCTCTAAAATACAATTTTTTTACCGAGCCAATAGATAAAATTTAATAATTTCATTACATCTACATTTTATCTTCAATAGAGATCCTAGTGAGTATTTTCATTATTATAAATCTATTAAAGATTTTATAAAGCAATAGAGTAAGATCCTCTAAGCTTATCACATTATCAACTACTAAATTCACTTTCAAAAATTAAAAAAAAACTAGTTTTTTATCTTTTAAATTTGACAATAATTAATCTTAATTATATGTATCAAATTCATTTTGAATTAACCGAATGGAATAATTGTTTTCAGTTCTAAAACTGGTGAATACAATTCCACATTGAATACTATTTATACTAATCTGTACTAAATGCAATATTATATAATTATGTATGCCAGACTAATTCACTTTCTAAATTAATTGTTATCATGATACATTTATTATCGATATACGAAAAATTTGTGTAGTAAATTCACCAAATCAAAAAACTACAATCTTAGTAAGAAAATTAATAACTTAGTGACTAAGATTAAACTCTATTTTTAGGATAATTTTTTAGATTCTTATAATTTTAAATGATTGTTTATATTTTAAAATTTTACTATTTAATCTATATAGTATATAGTTTATCTAAATTATCTCGATTTCATTTAGGTATAGTTTTAAAAAATATATAATAATTTAAATATTACAAAATTTAAAATAAATTCTGAAAAATTAAAACAGTTATTCTCTGTTTAGTAAATTTTATGTTAATTATTTTAAAGTCAAGTTTAAGTTTTAAAATTAGTTTTTAAACTATTATAATTTTTATTTAAAAAGGTTGAATATAAATTATATAGTAGTGAAATTGAGATAATTTAGATAGAATTAATAATATAGACACGATAATACATAGTTTAAAAAGTAAAATTCTCCTTATATTATAGTGAAATTTAAGTTGTAAATATCATATTTTGAAAATTATTTTTTGTTATCAATTTTTAAAACTTATCACAAAATTTGTCATTTCATATTTTTAGAATAAATTTTAAAATTAGTTATCATATTAATAAAAATCGACTAACAGATTATTTTAGTAGGAGTATTTTTCCACTTTCTCCTTTTAACTTTCTCATTTTTTGCTTTTTTTCACATTTTTTTGTCAATTTTGTTGCCAGTACCATTAAAATTTTAATTTCTTTTTCTAATATTATTTGTACTTTTTTCACACCAATTATATTGTGAAAAAAATTAAATAGTGTGATGAAAAATTAAATTTAATATAATACGAAAATGATAACATGAATAATCACTATTCTAAATAATAATTTAGATAAAAATTAAAAAATTAAAGAAAATAAAAACAGAAAAAAGGAATTATAATTTTAAGGGTATAGCAAGAAAACTAACAGAACAAAGTGAAAAAAATGGCAAAAAATGAAGAATATGAAAGAGAAAGTGGAAAACTACCCCTACTAAAACGTTACATTAGTAAAATTAACAGTTAGAGTTAAGTGATGAAATTTGTGATAAAATAAAAAGTTGATAATTGAAAAAATAGTTTCGTTAAATATTAACAGCTTAACCTATTGGAATGATTAATTTTATAATAAAATGTAATAGTTGATGAAATTTTTTTTTTTTCAAAATATGATGAATAAAATTCAAATTTCATTATAATATGATTATCAATTTTAAATTTTACTCTAGTTTAAATATAAAGAATTAAAAAAATATTTTAAAATGTAAGAATTAGAAAAATCATTTGACTAAAATTTCATTTGATAAAACTTAACCTGAATTTTGAAAACGGTTCATATCTCAAGTTTTAATATGATTTCTTTTACTATTTTGCCCCTAAAATAAATATTTATTTTTAAAAAAATTATATTAATTTTATCAAAATATAAAAAATCCTAATTATGATTTTATTATAAATATTTAAAATAAAAATAAGTAAAAATAATTATACATATTAAAATTTATATTATTTTTATAAAATAAAATAATTTTTAAATAAAACTATTATTGAATACTCCCTTTGATAAAATTAAATCGAACGTCTTAATTTCTAGTTAAAACACTCCTTGTTTAAATATTTTTAAACAAGACTATTATGACTATTATTAAAGTATTCTCTCTTTAATTTAAATATACAAAATTTGCTATCAAATGTATTTAATGAATAATATACTTAATATATAGAGATTAAGAAATATAATTATCAAATAAAACTTAGAGGTATGGAATTTAAAATATGGTTTAGTTGACTAATTATTATCTCTTTAATTTCCTAATACTTTGGTTGTGTATATAAATTTTAATGTCATTTGAATCAAACAATTCTTTTTTTTTTTTTAAAAGAATAATTTCTACATTAAATAATCATGAATCAGAATTGAACCATTCAAAGTTACACCATTATGCAGATTTATAATTATAATTTTTGTTATTGTATGCAAAAAGTTAATCAATCTTGGAAAAAGAAACTACGGGATAAAAAGTTCATTTTTAATTATAAGGTACAAAGAGTCTACAAAAAAGAAAGTGTGGGGCTGATTTTGTGATTTATTCTTAAGGGTCTTTGGAGTCTAGTAGTGACACAATGCCTACATACTTTCAAAATTCTGTATTACAGGTATGATGACGTAAAAAAAAGCATGAATGAGACTGCCGGGTCAGCTAAACGAAGCACCCATTGAAGCTAATTAATGCATCCTGGTGAATTTGGGATGAAGTAGAGAGAGATGATCGAAGAAATTCTGTGCTCTAACCTCTTAAAAATGATTTCCCACTTCGGTTACTAATATCTTATGCCTACGATTAGACTTTGCTGGTTCCAATTCTTTTAGGAATCGTTAGTTGGAAATTTAAGCAGTCAAGGGCAATGCATGAACTTATAAATTTTTTCAGAAAGACTTAACGTGAAAAGGATTCATAAGCCTATGTAAAGTATGTGTACAATTACGACTCTTGAAACCACCTCAAGAAAAAAAATAATTCAACCTATCTTATAGATTTCATAATTGTTCTTACAGATTTGTTGGATGGTGTGGTTTCACCTTTTAGCACAATTGATATCGCATGCTTTTATTCCAAATTAAAAGTTTTTCCTATCAACATCTTATGCAGAAAGTGTTTTCAAGTTTCCACCTTTCTCACTGGGGACGGACAAAATAATTCATACAAACTCAACAAAAAACTAAGAGGTATAAGTCCCACAACTCCCACACACATACGTATAATAACCATTATCGATGTGCGATTATGGGTGAAGTATTGTAAGTTGGTAACCAAAGAAATAACAGCTAAATAGTTTCAATGTAAATATATATTAATATAAATAGTTTAATAAAAAGGACATTTTTAAGATCAAAGAAATCACAGCCACAACAATAAACATTATTTACTGGCATAAAATAAAATTAAACATTACTTATTTTTATTTTATTATAAATTTATTTTTCTTAAAAAATATTTTTAATTAAATTTTAATATTAACTAGGAATAATTTAAAATTTATGCAAAATATTATGCAGACAAGAAACATTTACGAGGAAGATTATACTACTTACCTGTTTAGCAGTGGGCGCCGAAGAATTCATTGCACTCTCAATTCGTTGTTTTTGAAAATGCTCCTAAATGAGAAAAAGAAACAAATAAAAAAAAGAAATGTAAACAATGTTGAAATTCATATAACAGCTAAAACTACCAAATTAACAGGCGAATAGTAATATCGTCTCTGCTTCTTTTGCGGCCAGAATAATACAGTAGAGAAGGATTGGAAACTGAAATAGTACCTGTTTTTCTCTCATTAGATGAGCACGCATGTCAGCAGGAATTTGCTCCCATCTAAGAACCTTGTTGCAGAGAGAAAATAAGATCTTTAATCAGCACTAATTTTCTTCTCTTATTATTTTACGGAAAGTAACCTCAATATAAGTACGAAATATACAAATTCGGACTTACCGATATTGCATACTGAAGAGCGTCATCACCTTGTAAGCAGGACTTGAGGGTTAGCAAAACATCCTAGAAATTGACCAAAAGTCATTCTTATAAATCTGAAACTCAAAAAATAACTGACCACAAGAGGGAATTCCAGGTATACATCCATCTGGTAAGGAGACGAATAAAAATACTGCTCCTATGGCTATACTTTGAAAAGAAGATCGTTCCACATCCAATTATGGTGACTAAAACAATTACTTTGTGACGGAGAATGACTAGGCACAATTTCATTTTCCGAACCAGCGATCAAACCGAAATGGGTGTGGGGTTCAAATTGAAAAGAAATGTGGGAGACAAATTCAAAAGGCAAATAGGAGCAATCGATCAGCATAAAGAAATGTTGTGGGTACTACTGATAAGAAATTAAGGCATATTTTTCACAACAATTTACTCTTGCTGATGATGGATTGAAGTGAGTTAGTGCCAACAATCCAGTATCAGAGTGCACAGCATGAGTGTGAGACCGGTCCAGGAAGAATGGGAAATACAAATTATATAGACAGGAGGAGTAAGGAATACATCTAAAAGAGAGAAAGCACAAAGTACTACTATGTATGGACAATGCAACACAATAACAAAATAAATTGACGAGGAGTAGAAAAATATTCAGAACCTTGCGGTTGCTCTTCTTGGCTCTCAGACGTTCATCAATGATAAAGGAAACCTGTAGCAAAATGAAATTGATGTAATCGTACACATACTGTTGCTGACAAAGTGCAACCAACAATAGGTACAAAAGCAAATAACACTTTATGGAGAATTATTTCAGATAAATATTTATGCATATCTCTAGTGGTCAATCTACAACATGCTATGCTCTTGTGAATTGATACAGTTAGTATAACTAAAAAGCTACCAATGTGATGATAACAGAGGATGGCCGATAGAGACTTTCACATCTAAGTGTGTATCATCTAAGTTTGAGCTAGCACCATATGGCATATTAGAAGACCCAGGAAGAGTAAGAAAGAAGGAACAAACAAGTGCTTAGGACATAAACGTTGATGTCTGATTGGGATCAGTTTCCCTCCTACATGCTAACAAACTCTAAGCACAGAAGGAACCAAGAAACCAAAGATACCTTGTTCAGTAACCTCTTCGGATCTTGAAATGCAGGCTTCTTAGCCCACTGATGAAACAACTGGGACACAGTACCTCTGTCTTCCACATTGAATCTGAGAATTTATATTACACATAAATCAGTAAAAAGTAAGTGCTAAACACCCTTAAGGAGCCTTCTTATATAACCGATTTAAAGCATGATGAAAAACTTAACAAACCTTCTTAGAAAGCCATTATTATTACTACAAGCCCCCATGAGTTCACTTAATTCTTTGGACACTTCATCACAACGGTCATCATTAGGCATGAACTTGGCTTCCACTGATTCTGTGGTGGCTGACGCATCAGTAATTTGGAGATTTTCACGAGGAAGTTGCTTGCTGACTCCCAGAAAACTTTGTTGACTTGGCTCGTCCTATCGAAGAAACCATAAGAAAATAAGTAAAACACAGAAATAACTATGAGTAGAATTGTGCAGAGAGAAATGGATACAGATGCCATATAATGACAACAACTAATCCACAATATAGAGTAGGCTTATGATCAAATCTACCTATCTCAATCTAACAAATGCGCAAATAAAATGTCTAGTAAACCCAACCAAAGAACTAATAATTTGAGTGATTTCTGTATAGGAGACAAATATCACATACAATCTTCAACATCGGTGACTTCTCCAAACTCATTCTTGTTTACAAATTACTGGACATTCCAAAAATCTATTTAGATGTCAATTTCCAATACTACCATAATTGCTTATAGAACTACCTGCTAAGTAGCATATAGACTGAAAAAAAGAGTAAACAGATATAATTATTTCAATAGGGAAAAAATATTCTAAAATTTTTTATATCAAACAAGAGGATCACTGGCACTTCATAGGGAAAAAATATTCTAAGCTTACTTTTTTTTTTTTTTTTTGAAAACCAAACTTACTTGGTTATCTTGAAGATGATGTGGAATTTCTTTCAAAAATCGAGAAGGTTGAAGAACCTGAAAGAAAGCCTGAAAAAGTTGAGAGCAGTGGACATTTTGATTAATAACCTAGATATTCAGGAACCTGACCTGCCAACTTGAATCCGTAAGCACATATAGGATAAAAAGCTTTTTCCGAGCTCTTGTCATTGCAACATACAATAGTCGTCTTTCCTCCTGCAAAATTAGAATACACAAAGAATTTGAAACTTCTGAAGAATTAAAATGGCCAACCAATCAACAAGGTTTTTATCCAAATGTACACTTGCCTCAATTGAAGAAGTCGAACTGCTTTCAGTCATACCATTTAAATCATGCAATAAAGGGATCTCTGATTCATTAGCCTGGTCATTGAATCAAACATAAGAGTTGAACTCAATGAAATCTAGCCTGAATAAACTTTTTCATGCAAACTAAAAAACCTTTTTTCCTATTGATTTGCTAAATATCAATTTCAATTTATCTAATTATTTCAAAAAAATAAACATCTCACATTTTGACTGAACAACCTTTTTGTATTCACTTATTGATATAGGTATTTGGAAGATCCATTATTGTTCAAGTATAAACTTTTGTTAAGAATGAAGTTACAATGAAAGATAATATTCTGTCATCATGACTCGCAACCAAGGTTTCAAATAGTACCTTTACAATGAAAACAACATCCCATTCTAAGCCTTTTGACTGCAAGGAAATGGAACACAAAATAATATAATCAATCTAAAATTACAGAAATATGTCCCATAGACACTCAAATGAAAATGAACCATGGGATGGCAACTCTGACTAAAAGCAGAAAAACTAAGTTTATAAGTGGAAGAACCTGATGAATAGTTGTCAGGGTAATAGAGTTTTGGTTATCATGTCTTCTAGAGCGAAAATTCTCTCTCTCCCTCTCCGATATAAAATCGATGAAAGCTTTAAGAATCCCGAGACAACCTTGTCCTCCTGTTGTTATGTCATCGCTCTTCTCTTGGATAGAAGAAGATTGACTAGTGAAAAAATCAGAGACATCATCAAACAGATACTGGAGCACCTGCAAATTTTGAAGTCACCAAATTCAACATTTTCTGTTAAATTCATATATAACTGATAGGTGAAGATAAAACAAGTGCGCTTATAATACCAGCAGCAATTTACATACTAAGTTAATTAATAAACACGAAATGAACAATGACATGCTTACAGATCTAAGGTCATTGTCTTCATTAAGCAATTTCCCTCCGTCAACATCAACAACTGCCCTCTGTTCGAGAAGGTATTTCTAGAGAAAGAAAATATAATTTTCAAGTCTATCAGTTAACTTAGCAAATGAAAAAGCTCTGCTGAAATCAGGCCGTTCACAATTGACAAGCTATCTCGTTGCAGAACAAAATACTCCTAAACAAGAACTGCACTTTAAACTCAAAAAAATTAATAGTGATACTAAATCCTACAAGTCTTAAGAACAATTTTATTAAAACAGGCCTTTTACACCAGGGAAATTGTCTAACGCAAAGCAGGTCTGACTAGAAAATTGAGGAGATGAATACAATTTTATGAATACTGTTTGCCTTGATTCAACAATGACAGTCTTTGGGACCAGATTCAAGTCCATTACAAAGTAAAAAGTGAACCAAATGTTGGACCAAGATATTTGACACTTCTCCAGATAGACTGCAAAATATAACAACAAACAAAGAGCAGCTTTCGCTGAAAAAATTTAAATAGTTGCCAGTCAACTTTCACATGATGACAACTAAGAAATACTTCGTATTATTTGGAAGATAAATCAATTCATGTGTGACAATGGTCCTTAGTTCCTTTTAGAAGCTGGCAGAAAAGTAAAAAGAATACCAGAGAGAATTTCTCTTAGCAGCTGTGCTTTTCAAATTTCAACTAAATACAGATTGACAGCAACATTAATAAATATGAAGACAACACAAAAAGATGGTGCATATGTGGGTAGTTTATCATAGATAAAAGCAACTTTAAGCACTTTAGATTTTCTAATCACATTACAGCCGAAAAAAATGAGGTTATGGCAAAGGCAACCTGCGGTATCATGTTTGCCACCGATGTTATAACAGTTGAAATTGATTGTTCCTGTATGCATCAGTATATTTGAATCAAGTTAGAGTATGCTTACAGACATACATCTCAGAACCCATGATAAAAAAAATTTCACCAGAGATCAACTATCTCTAGAAAAAAATTTTCTACAAAGATAAATTTGCATTCTCCATATCAATGAAATTGCATCGGCTTTTACACGTTCGCTTACCCGATGAACCAGTTTTGATATCATGTCTAGAGTGGCCAACACCTTTCGTCCCTGGGTAAGCTGATTCCTATAAGAAATAATAGAGCCAATGTAGCACTGTTATAGCTGATAACAGAGATTCAGCTAATATTTGAGGTACACATTAAGAACAAAAAGAGTGCAAAGTTATCCAAAATTGACTTGCAAGAACACATTATAGTTCTGTAGAAAACATGATGTGGAAATGACCAAATAATAAATTTTTCTTCAGTGAGAAAAATATTGGCTCTTACTACACATATTTAGAGTCTTCCTGAAATGTCCATCACCAAAGTAATAATAACAACAATAAACTGACAGGAGTAAGTTTTCTTGACCTATGATCACTATCTCTGTAACTCTTCTCGAAAAGAAAAAAGTAGAACAAACCTCTTCAATGAACCAGATATCTTTGCACTGAATATGTCAGTTGCGGCAGATATAAAGCTGCATTTCCTTACGGTCAAAACTTTTTCTATATGTTCAATCACCTGAAAGGACCCAAAGGAGAGAATAAGGTCACAGGAAACAAAATAATTATTCGAAAAGAATACTACAACATAGGAACACCATCAACAGATATACCTTCTTCATTTCCTCTTTATCGAAAGGTAGCAAAGCTTTAAATACTTTGCGATAAGGGTCATCACCACAAGCAGGCAACACCGTTCTAAGCATAGCCACAATAGCACGTACTACCTGTGGCAAAATTTATGTATCTTTATGAGAAAATGCAGGGGCCTTACATACGTATCAGGATATTACACTAGGCCTTGGCTTAAATCTAAGTTGCAAGAAAAAGAATACGCAGTATAACGGCATCTTCGATAGATGGGCACCATATAAGTGGAGTAGTCATATGAGGGAGAATGTGAAAATAAATAGTACAAGTGCAATAAAGTCACCCATTTGGTGGACATTATGCTAACTCCAGTACTACCAAAGTGCCTCTCATCAAATTGAAAATGTAAAACTTTTTGTTGAACAGAAAAATGACAAGGATATAAAAAGATCAGCAAATGAGAGAGAGAGACTGAGAGACTCTAAAAATGCATGAGATAGATATAGACATGTTAATGAAAGAATATAAGCCTTACAGAAAATTTACACCAATGATTTCACATTTCTAATGATCTAAAAAGCCACCTCAATCAATCACAAGGAAACAGAACTTTACCCTGAAAAGTTACTTTTTGAAAAAAAAAAAAAAAAATTATTATCAGGATATTTGCCGAGAAATTCCGACGAAAACCAATAAGATATTTACTGAGTAAAGAGGAAATAGTTTCCTTCAATACAAAATAAAAAATAAAACCAGGGGCAGTTTACAACATTAGATTTTAGTCTCAAGTCCAAGTAAATGAAGAGGGACATTAATGAAGGCATCAGAGTTCAATGATCTCTAGAATCAAGCACTGCTTTGTCATTCAATCTAATATACTGAAAGTGTGTGAAATGCTTTCAGTAGAAATAAATTGTATGAATACCAAGAAAGAAATATCAGTAGAAGCATGCAGCTACCCACCTTTTTACGATAGAAGGCCACACCATGTGTGTTGAATGGAAGTTTCCTGTTGCGAAAGATTGTTTGAAATATCTTCCCTGACACCTGCCGAAAATAATATTAGTTCCATGAGTAGAGCTGATTATAATCAAGCAAAAATTAGAAAATAGCAACCGAGAAAATCTTCACCTGCCTCCGGTAAAGCACTGCAATATTGCCCAAGTTGCACTTGGTGGATGAACCTTCAGCAGTGATTTCTAAAATTTTATCAACAACAAAAGCACACTGTGAATTCTCATTGCTGCACTCTTTGATGGTTATCTGGAACAAGATTCGAAAGTTACAAATCGGTCACTAGGTGACAAGGCCAAAAAATTACAATTTCCTTTAAACAGTTGTTACCTTAGAGCCAGCGGAATTATCAGTGAGAACATCTTTTGAATGGCAATGGTTTAAATTATTTTGAATAAGAGATGATGCAGCTTCAACAATCGACCGAGTGGATCGGTAGTTTTTGTTCAGTCTAATCTGGACCGGAGGATGTAAACACATTCAGAAAAATGCAATTCGCACTACCTCTTAATAACTGAGGTAGTAGTAATTGAACAAAAAAGTAAAAACTGAAAAAAGGCTGCAACTCTAGCAACAATAGCAGCAGAAAAGTTAGGCGGACCTCTTTGTGCAATGGAAAATCTTTGCGGAACGAATCAAACCCAGAAGCATCAGCACCATTGAAACTAAAAATAGACTGCACAATCATAGACAGATAAATTGAATCCAAATAATTAGAAAGTAGCACCAAACCAAATTGCTCAAAAAAAGTACCAAATGTATAACAAAAACAAATGGTTGGGAAAAAGCAGAAACCTGATCTTCATCACCCACAATAGTTATGCGATTATGGGATGCAAGGATCCGTAGTAGATTGTATTGCATTGGGCTTGTGTCCTGAAATTCATCAATTATGATTGCCTTCCATGACTCCTGGCTTTCCTTGAATGCTTCAAGAAGAATAACATCAGGAAATAAGAAAAAGATTAAGCTCCTTACATCAAAATAAATAATTACAAGCCACAAACCTGCAGGAAACTCAGTGAGCAACTTCCGAGAATAGCTAATTAAGTCGTGGTAATCCAACGCATTACATGATTTCAGTATATCATCATAGCTCCGCAGAATCTCAGCCTAATTGATTTTCCGACAGAATTTTCAGACACAGAAGAGCAAAAGGACCAGAAAAAGGTTTCCAGATCAAGTGCCAACATCTTAAACAGTTAAATTTTCAATCATACCCCTATCTCATCACCTATTCTGCGGCAATCTTCAGGAGTCCTGCCAGCTGCTTTGGCCTGTAATGATAAGACACAGTTGGATGAAATAAGTAACAACTCACTAATCTACCCAAATACATAAGCGTGCAGAAGGACAGAAATAAATGAATTTCTAAGCATATGGTAGTTTTGGCATATAAGTATCATTGGCCATACTACATGCAGTACCTGAAGTAAAAATTGATACTTTATACTTTATCAGTTCAAGCATTAAACCCAATAAAGATTTACAAGGAAAAAAAAAATTTACAACTCCCGTAGCAGTATTTGTTACTTATCTGAGAAGCATATTTTGTTAAACATCGTGTATTTCCTTCCATAAGAAATTCTGCCTATAACTGTAATGCCCACACTTCACATCTGACCACTGTAAATAAAGCAGAAGAAACTTTAGCAAGTAAAAACAAGACACTGCTTACCTTGGCAACATATTTCAGCCACTTCTTTGATTTATCTTTGAAATGCTGCGGGGAACTCATATCAGACACATCATCTACCATGTCTGGCCCATGCTTTGATGTTTTCTTTCCATCATTCAATAGACGAACAGCCTCGATGACGGCTCGCCTTTGTTGACCATTCCCATATATCAAAAATTCAGCTGTTCTGCCTAACCTATTTCACAAGCTAATACATAAGCATTTTGACTTTGATTCATATAGTTATTATGCTTAAACGTTAATTAGAAAAGGAAATGAAGTCCACAGACTGTCACCCAAACCTTCAGGAGTGAACATTTTCCATTATCAAGTTTAGCATCAATAGTGAAGTCCTCCAATTAGTATTAAAAATCATTGGACAAATTATTCAACTTGATATAGGATTAGTAACTGATCCGCATCTTTTACGTTCTATAATAACAGGACTGATGACACAAACACAAGGCAAGTTCTCAAAAATCTCAATGACGAAATTAACTGAGTCCATAATGGCAACATATCCAACCTTTAACTTTCTGGAGGGAATGTCTGTTGAAACAAAGTTCATAAAAATCCTATTCATGAAATGAAATCTATCTGATACATCTTATCTCAAACTTATTCGGTGGAAACCAGTTGCCGTGTAACATATTACATCAGACTCTGCTAGATAAATACCAGAAAGAGCAGCTAGTATTATTCACCTAGGTGAAAACCATTAGATTACCAATTAGCAAAAGTACTGATGTACTTCAAAAACACAAGGAATCGGATAAATCCATCAACGTACACATATGAATCTCAGATTTTCCCTTCAAGTTCAAATGTTCTTTCTATAAAGCATGTTACCCGTGAACTTCAACTAAAAGGAGATTAAATGTCGACTATCTAGTAATATGGTGGATGTTTAGAATGTGAATGCAGAAATGACTTTAACACCAATCAAACATCAGATATAAAACTAAGCATTATAACAAAATTATAATTCTGAGTCTTCATTATCATAGCCCAGTGTTCCAGCACAAGTGGCATGGAAAATATCTAGTGCAGGGAAGATACTTAAGAATTGAAAAATTCCCCTGGTTATGGTGAAAAATAGAGGGTAGCTATTACAAAATTTCTGCTGTCAATTGACCTTGGTGAAATATCAAATGATAGATTACTTGCATCAAAAACCTACTTCACCAGGACCAGACAAGTGGACATTGGTTTATGCAGCTAGATATGTCAATAATTAAAAGGACAAAAGCCAAATAAAACAGGATGCATCAGCTAAACTTTAAAAGAAAAACACCACCACCAAATATGCGTACTTGTCAGCATGCAACCGACAAAGTTGTAAGGAAAATGAGTGAAATGTGCTAATTGTCAGCTCTTTAGCTGCTTCTTTCCCAGCTACTGCTCCAATACGCTCTCTCATTTCCGAAGCAGCCGCTGTAGTGAACGTCATAGCCAGAATGTGAGATGGAGCAATACCCTAGACAAAGATGAAAGGAACACACAAGACTTTCAGAATTTTTGATTCGCAAAATTCTACTACATTCTGCAGAAATGTAAAACTCAATAGCAACCAAAAGGCAAGAGTACCTCGTGCATCAGCATAAGAACTCGCCCAACCATTGTAGAAGTCTGTTATTGGCAGTACAAACATCAAGCTAAGACAAAAGAGGACAATAATTCTTTATACTCAGAACTAGTTAAGCTACTGACCTTTCCACTTCCTGGTCCAGCAACAATCATTAAGGGGGTTGAAATATCACTACAAGCAGCCTCCCGCTGCCTGTCATTTAGAGACTGCAGGTATTTTGAATACTGTTCAGGCATGCATTTGATATGAGATTCAGAATTTCTCAAAATTTCAGGCTCACAGTCATGATTGCAACTGGAATTCGACATACTTGTCTCATTTAATTTCTCATCCGAAAGAAGAAGATTAAGGCAAGTGTTGTTCTCCCCAGTACTTTTGTCATCACACTGACTCTTTACTGGAGCAATCTTTGAAACCTCTCTTTCTCCTTCTGATTTCACAACAGAGTTCTCACATAAGGCATCAATTTCGTTCAGAATGGAATCATCAAAAACATCATCTGGAACACTCAACAATGATGAGGTCTGACTCAAGCTTGACCAGACACGTTGCCTCGGTGGAGTAACAAATGAATCGAATTCTGCCCCACCTTCGGTGAGAACACTTATTCCTACCTCACTTGCATCATCACCAGGACTAACAGAGATATTGATCGAACTACCAGGATGTTTCATAGGCTTTAACAAATTTGAAAGAATTATATTCTCACTCTGTGCAGCTGAATAATCATCAATCTTGTCAGCCAGAAACTCAGGACGTATCACACCAAAACAATCATGGTTTGTAGAATTCGTACCTCTTGCCAATTCAGAGCCGGTCACATTTTTTGTTATCTCAGAGAGAGGGAGTCTTTTGACACCAATAATTTGAGCTTGAGACTTGGTTTCGCAAGTTTCAACAAAGCTATATACGGCAGAAATAATTATAATTACCACGCAAACGTAAACATCAATTCTAACTGCTATGCTAATTTTAAAAAAACTCCATAGAAGCAAAAAGTAATATGAATGCAACCTCAAATTTTCATCAGAAATTATTTCCGCCACATATTACCTTTAAATCTTCTTTCCTTCATAACTTCCCCAAACTTAAAGGCGCATTTAATTTCTAACTAATGTATTTCTAACTTGTATAGATTTGCAGAAAAAGAATACAGAACACAATAGCTGTTTGTTGTGTTCCTAGGGCAAATATGCACGACAATAAACCAAACAACGATTCTATGTAATTTTTCTCCACCGATTCCAAGATTAAGTGTATAAACTGTAAACATAAATAGAATGAAAGCGATGAGAACACCTGTGAGAAGATTTATCGAATCCATCCACCCGAGGTCGCTTGCGAGCGAGTAACGCCTTCGCAGCTCTAAAATTCTGCGATATTCGAGCTCGCTGTTCGGCGGATAATCCACCCTCGCCGACTACTAGATTCTCTTTGTTCATCTCTGTTGCCTCGTTTGTTGCCGCGGTTAGACACCATAAATAACCTACAGATTAAGAGAGGCGAAAGCAAGCAGCAGCATGGAGTGTGTGTGAGAGAACGAAAATGGGAATGAATAGAGAGCGCAAGAGATGCTGGAATTTAAAGGAACGAGCGGGGCGGGAGTGGACAGTGTAGTGGATTTTCAAAATTACGCCTGACCACATCTTCCCATTATATACCAGGCCTCATAGGCTTACAGCACTTACTAATGCTGAGTTTTTTTTTTTTTTTTTTTTTTTGGAAATTTTTTTTATTATATCCATACTCAATTTCAATTCTAAAATTTCTCAACTTATTTTAAAAAATATCTATCTCTAATATATATTTTTTGTTATTTCCGTAAAAACTTTCTTTATAAAATAAATTATATTCCTTATTACTACCAATTACTTATTTAATCATCATATTTGATATAGTATCTTAATAAAAATCAAATATTTTAAATAGAAAGGGTAAAAATCTTAACATTTAACATCAAGATTTAAAAATTAAATCCTCAACACATCACATATGCAGACTAACCACTCAATTAATTCCTTTTTACAGAACTCGTTAGTATGGTGTTTTAACATTTAACTTTTTTTAAAGATGCTAATTGCTTGTTTACTTTATATTAAAACCATTTTGTTCCTTTAATATTGTTTAATTCATTAATTTTTAATTGATTCAATTACCATAATTTCATACAAGGATCAGAGCTCCAAAATGCCAACAGTAATTGAAAATAAATAACCACATACAAGGTGAGTATACAAGGTACTGAAGCCACCATGGCAATTCCTTTTCCAACCTCAGGTAAAGTTCAGATGAAGCTCAGAGCTTAGTTAACAACCCACAAAATAAGAAAACAGCTGTTGACCATTAATGGCTAGCAGGAATATCAAACAAGAACAGTCCTGTAATAGATATGATATCCGTATTTAGCCATTGCATTTGCAAATACATCGCGAAACTAAACAACTTTCCGATGCATCAGTCCATCCTTCCTTTCAAGGTCCTCTCTATCACTTCCGTCGGTGTCCTGCAAAACCAATATAACAAAGGACCGTGAGCGAGCTGAACGTGTATAATATTTCAACACACCAAATTTGCTATATACCTTGACCATTTAAAACCCAACTTAGAGCTAAAAGAAAGCAAACAGACTTTTGAAAAAAGGACGCCAAAGAATATGGAGCAGGAATGCTTACACAACGTAAACGTGTCCTCCCCACCCACTTAAACAGTCACGGTCAACTGAAGATAGCAGTGCCTGAGAGATAGTCTCAAACAATTCTTCGGATTCCTGTACAATTGTAATAGATCAAAAGGTCACTCTGATGTTAACAGAGAGCATTGACAAACAAATAAATGTTAAATGCACAAAGAAAAAAGAATTAAAGATATAATTGAAGGCAGAGTCAAAATCCAAAGATCTTGTCCTGTGATGAAGTATTACTGCCAAAATTACATTTTGCAGATTTAGAACCCTAATGAGAGAAAGCAAATTCTATATATTCCCCCACATTGTGCTGGCTTCAGGATAAAAAGCAGATAACTGGCAGGCATGGCAAGGGAGTGTCTCTTTTCCCCGCCTTTCCCCCCCCCCCCCCCCCCCCGCGTTAGAACTCATCAAGACACATTTCCAGAAATAATCAGGAAGACTAACATTTCGCATTTTAGGCAGTTTAACCATGATTTCATATTGTTTGGACCCATATAATCTCATATTAGTTACATCATAAGAACTCTTAAATCTAGTTAGCTTATCTCTGCATACTTTTTTTCCTACAAGGACCAAACATGATAGATACTCTTAATAATATCGCAAAAAGAAATGCTAAAAGTAAAACAAGATGAAGTTATACAATTGTCCACTAATATAACAAGTTATTGAAAATATCAGAAAAGCAACCAACCATGTCAGGTTTGAACATTGCTTCACATGCACCATATAATGATTCTGAAGCAGTTCCAGCCACCACAAAATCTTTGGCAAGCTCCCTACAAAAGCAAAGTATTCAAAAGTTAAAGCTTGGACAAGAAAATTGCACTTCAGCAAGATGGATCAAGACACAAATTTACAGATAAATTGCAGGGAACTCAACATATTTTAATGTACTCAGGTATGTAAAACAACATATTAAGAATCATCATCTTTCAGATGACGAACAGTTTCAACCAACGTCAAGAATGGGAAGTGTTGAAAAGTTTCAAATTATTGCTTAAGCCCTCTACCTACGATCAGTTCAATTCACAGAAAATGAAACTATTAGAGAATGCAACTATACAGGTACGGGTAAGCAGGGTTAACCATCCAGAACAAGCTAAATGATTGAGACACCCAATTCTAGCTCCCTAAACAAGTCTATCAAGGAATTCATACATTTACAAGCTAACATTGAGTAACATAATTAAGACAGAATTACATTCAGAACTTCTACAGCTATCTCAAACTTAATAACAGTTAAGTAGCTTCTCATTTACTTACATGAACGATAAGAGAGGTAGTTTATGGCAGAAAGGGGGAAAATGAATCCACTCCTTATTTCTTAATAACAATGTTGCCCATAATTTTCTCCCCATTTTTACTAGCCTTTACTATGTTTTAATTAATCAAAGCTACATCAAAAAAATAATGATTTACTGCATTGCCACATTAGACATATAAAAACATTTAATTGAATTACAGATCAAGAAAATCTGTGGAAAAATAAAGATCAGAAGTACACAGTAGAATCAGGGTAGCAAAGTAAAGTAGGTTATGACGCAAATACATCTCAGAACATGATCAAAAAAGCTTAAGAGACCTCTTTCAGAGAAAGATAACCGCATAAAATGCTAGCAACAATCAAGAAAGAAAGATGACTGGGAGAAAAAAACATACTTCGCTCCAATAGAATCCATTGTGCAAATGAACGGTTTGTCATCTTCTCCTAATCCAGCAATCACAGGTTGGCAGAAGTAAGGACCAAATCTAGCATAGAGGACACAAACAAAGAAATACATAATGAGGATATTTTTCAACTTAATACTGATAGCATGCACAAAAACGAAATAATACAATCTGCAAAAGAATAGGATAACATGCGAGTATGAGGACGTAGAAAAGAATGAAACGCAAAAAGAACTTATTCACAGAGCTAAGAAGCACAAAATTAACTGCTAAAGGATATTAGTTCTAACATAAAAGTCGAGAAAGTTTTTAATATCACAAGTTTATGGAGTTGATTGTAGTCAGAATTAGGTTCCATAAATTTAATTCATTGATTCCAACAACCACAAATCTCAGACAGTTATCAATTTCTATAACTGTTTCTAGTTAAAGAATGACCCGGAATAGCAACACTTCGCCCAAAACCCCGGCTGGTAACCAGATATAGTATCATTTCCCTTCATCCATCAGAGATACCAACAGTTACCTGGCAAGTGAGCATCAAAGGAGAAACAGAACTGACAAGACAAACTTGGAAGAGTTTTAAGGGGGAAAAAAGTCAAATCTTTAACTAACTCGAAGATCAGATAGAAGACTCCGCAGATAGTGGGGAGAAAACCCAATCTGCCAATCCTAAGCACGAAAAAACATTGTCCAAGCTAGAAATCAATAAGTAAAATCTGTTAAGATTAAATATTTCTAAAAGAATTGTAGCAGGTTAATTTATTCAGGAAAACCAGTAGTATGACATTTTTTAAAAGAACACACCAGCCAAAGCAATTTCAATGATTTCGAATCAACAAACCAAATAAATTTTACCAATAAACATTATGAGGCAATTATAACAGCAGCATGACAGCTCAAAAGTGCAACTAATGCAAATTGAACTAACCTTTTCTCATATAAGATGGCAGAAACAAGGCTGGCAAATGTTTCAGGCTTCATGTCCCTCTCTTCCCTTAGTTGATACAACTTGTGTCGAAAAACAAGGCGTTGGTACCTTCAGATATTAGAAAATGCAAACATATAAAATGCAGTTCGCACAATTTACCACAAATAAACAGCAAACTGAAGTAAAACCACCAAAAATAAAATCTGCTACATGTACTCATTTCCTCTTCTTGTCAGGCTAAATCAAACTTGAATTTACCAATTGCCCAAAACCTACCTCGGACTTAAATCACATTGCTAATCCTTACCAACCTCAAATCTACTGCAATCAAAAGGATTGATAGCTTAAATTCCAATTGTATCAAAACTGTAACTTACAATGTTTGGGCATCGGTGGCAAGGCCGGCCAGTCCGATGTAAAGTTTCTCGTGAATTTTGTAAATCTTCTGAAAATCAGTGGCGATAGTCTGAAGCTGAACTCCTAGCCTTCGGTCACTGGCGATTGCGAAGCAATTCTTTCCCACCATTGCCACCAAGGCACTTCCATTATACTCAAATATCTGTTTATCCCAAAGAAGAGCGAAAAAAAATACATGAGATAGAAATCACTAAAATCACTCAAACCGCAACAATTTTTGAAAGAAAACATCTCTTACCGACATGGTCAACTTTCCGAAGAATATCAGAGAGAGAGAAAACAGGGAGAAATATAACTCAGATACAGGAGAATTCACAAGAGAAAAATGAAAAATTCTCCGATCCGATGGCTACTTGGTGCCCTAATTGTGCTACCCGTATTTATGCGGAGAATTAAAATTTTTGTTAGTATCTTCTGGGTAAAGAAAGGTTAAAATAGTCATTTGCTCGTTTTCAAAAATTAGGAAAAAATTACCAGACTAGTACCTATAATTTAGTTCCAAATCTTTAATAGTTAATAAATATACTATAAAAACTATTCTCTTATTTTTTTCCCCTAAAAGTTAATAGCCGGAGACACCCGGCTCTGGGATAGGCATTTCATACAGGAAGAACTGGTTCCCCTGCGGTTACATCAAAGAGATTCAATATAGACTGCAGCAACATTGCATTCTTTGTTTTGTAGAGAATCCTTCTTCCTAGCATATATTAATATCAAGTATGAACAAGTTTTGCCTCAATTAACGTTGTACGGCAACTGTTCATTTACAAAATTCAGACATCCTCAAAATCTTTCTTTATTACTTCATCTACAACAATAACTAAGGAAGATGAAGCAAACAGATGTTCAGAGTTTTCAGGGCCGGGGCCGCCAGGCTGAAGCTCAAACGTTATCTAATTACAAACACATGACTGGGAACTTTAATCATCCCCTCTGCTTTCTTCAGGCTGAATACATATAATGAGCAGAACTCTGCTGCTTATAAATGGCAATCAAATTAAGAAATGAGTATAGTTGACACTCTATTCAGGTCGTATCTCTTCATGAGCAATGAAAAAATAGCTCAAAGACCAGGTATAGACTCCAGATTGTATTTCTCTGACGCAGAAGCTTCAGTCTCATGATTCGGCTGGATTTTTGGCTTCATGGCGTCGAGAGTTTGCAAATAAGAGTAGGAAGCAGTTCGATTTGATGCAGGACCAGGGTTGCTAATTCTGCTGGCAAGAAATCGACGAATCAAGCCCCTAAGGAATGGAGCCATGGTGTCCGGTTCATGTTCCAGGTAGTACATAATTCCTCCCATACAAGCACAAAACAGACCCACCTGCAAATAGTAATCAACAATAATCACAAAAATATTTCCCCCAATCTTCCAGCATTTGTTCACTTCTGCTTATTTACGAGATTCACAACAGTAAAACAAATAACTATGACAAAGTTCCTGACGTCATAATTGATCAAATCAAAATGAATTTCCGAATTATTAGCAAATAGTGCATCAACATATCGGAAGATAACACAATGGCCTAGGAATTAGAAATCTAAACTTAACCGTAAATACATAATGCAGAGGTTGCACCTCATACCTCAGTATTCTTGATGTCGGGCAGTAGATGTCTATTCACAAGTATATACCACAAAGACTCTCCAGCCCGTGGAAGAACATACAAGGCAAGTTCTCCACGTCTTGCTTTCTTTTCGAACAAAACAGAAAGGCCAGATGACAACCCTGCAAACCAATACACAAGCTTGTGGTCCTGGGTCGCCACTTTTCTATGCAAACAGATGACAGCCTTTCACAGATCAAGAAAAACCAATTAATGACGCCCATTATAGATGCTAACTGTAACGCCAATAAGCAGTAAACAAGCAACCTGAAAGATTCCAACAAAAGCAGACAAAAAGAATGTTGAGCGGACAGCCCCTGTTACAGCATGCCAGGAGGTTCGTGTTGGAGCATCCATAAACTGTAATGAAGTCGGGCATGAGCAAACGTTATCTGATCACTACACTGCACACACATGAAAAATCTTAAACTGCAGCTCACTCCGGAAAATGTAGACCATGAATGAGTACTAATGTTCATACAGAGATTATTTCAGAAATAATGAGCATTAGAAAGGCATGTCAAAACAATCTCGTATGAAAGATTGTTGAAATCAGTTTACACCAAATAGTACATAAACTAATTTGTTTCATTTGTCTACCAGATTTGAGAGCATATATTACTTCACGGTTATAATATAGTGCACAGTTATTACACCTAAACAGCTATTTGGGAGCATGCTTCATGTCCTTCCAATTAATGGTAAACTTCTGTGATTTCAATACAATTACATCATAACTAAAATAAAGACTTCTCATAAACATAAAATAAAGTACCTTCTGCAGGCGGAGAACCACGAACGGGACAAAAGTCAGAGAGAAATAAAGAGGAAATGTTTTCCTGAAAGTATCTGTTAACGCTTTGGCGTTGTGAACTAAACATGAGTTTGAATCTGGATGAATGATAGAGCAGGGAATGATGGAGGGAAATTCATTCAACTCTAAGATGCCGGAAGCTCTTTTCTGGGACAAGTAAGAAGATAATAATGTAACATCCACTGGAGAACCTCTACAGCAATCCCTCACAGCTTTGTACACAGGAGCTGCAACTGGCCCGGTTTTCTGAATGAAATCTTGATATGATTTTGGCAAGCTCTCAGGACGCATCACAAATGCATACATAACCTGGAAATCCACTTGATTATGATAAGGATGATAAATATGGATGGGTGACATCAGATCAATCTATATCTTCTCTCTCCATAACAAAAGAAACAATTGATCAAATCCTTTACAAAAGAATCACTTCCCCATTGATTAATTACGGGTGCATGATTTGCTATATATTTATGTATGGCAAAAGATGACGACCATGGAAAATCTGTAAATAATTCTATAGTGACAATGGAATATTCCAGAGACAATAGCACCATCAAACTGTATAACAAGAATCTCTGTTAGAAAGTGGACATAAACCAACTACCATGATAAGAAAATTTGAAATTGAGGAATATAGTAATTACCTGAGCACAAGCTAAAGCAAAGAGTAAAGAATCGCCATGACCCCAATGACTCCCCCAGAGGTGAAATTTGTTCTTTGATTTTGCAGAGTTATATGCACACTGAGGAAGCAAGTATATTAATTATACACCCAGGGCTAAAAAAAAAAAAAGGAAAAGAAGAAATAGAAGGATAAAAGAACACGGGTACATAATATCCAGTAAAGAATCTGTTCATGTTTTTACTACTTTAAAGGGAAGAAGATTTTCCTCAACTTTGGTCCCCTAACCCACCTGTCACCCCAAACCATCCTTTTGAGAAGAAAGGGATGAAAGAAGGTAGCAAAAACCATAGACATTTAGCACACTCGGGTACCTGTGCAAGCCTTGCTAACAGATATAATGCAAGGGTGCGCCTCCGACTGGAATCATCTAATGCTAAAATGGACAAGCCTGCTACTGAACCTGCTAAAATTCTGCTCCATCACCCCTCTAACAATGTCACATATATAGGAAATTGTATATCATGCATCAAAAAGTTCTTGAAGTATTTAGTTGTCAGAAGAATTTATGATACAAGACATGGGGGAAAAGTTTGAAATTGACACAGATTTAGGAAGGCATAATAACTAGGAGAAAACTTACGCATTTGCTGGCGTTTCTTTCTTCCTCAACTTCCTTAATAAACATCGAAGAGCGTGATAGGAACCGGTAAATCCACCAAAAAGCAAACCAACTCGGCATGCTTCCTCTCTTACAATAAGATCTTTCTCTGAGACAAGTTGCTGGATGAAAATTGCAAGCCAGTAAACTTCTTGAACCACATAATATGATGAAAACATGGTATTTTATTATTTAGTACCATCTTATTGCAAAATGCACCAGGCCTTTAAACTAGCCTTTACTTTATCCTAAATGTAAAATAAAAAAACAGTAGCTCAAATAAATTCAACAATAGAACTTCATGAACCTATGTCTCTAAAATCCAACAGCAACCTATAAATTAATCCACATTATCGAGAAACAACCAATAAAGAAAACTTTGTGACACCTACAAATGCCTTGACTTATTTCTTTTGTTGTTGAACCACAGTGCTACAGTTTATTTATTACCACGCCCCTAGATGGATTTCCGTCACCTTAATTTTATAGAAGTACACGACCGAACCATCTCAAATCATATTATCCTCATCAGATCATAGTTCCACGTTGATACACAGATATATTTAAAAACCATTAGGAACTCTAATATGATATCACGAAGGCATCATATGATAGTACCAAAAGTAGGTCTATCAAGTTTTTCACTATGCAAGATTTTGCAGGGACACAACTATTCATGTTAACAATAGCTTCTCCAAGTTGTAACCAATAATCAAATTATGGTACCAACAGGTGGTGCCTTTCTCGAGTGAGGCTATAACTCATGTCCACAATTACTGGAAAAAAATAATGTTAAATCATCACGAGAGCTAAAGAAGGAAAACGGTTGCTAATGGGTGTAAATTGGCAATGAATTCTGAAAGAATAAAATATAAGCATCAAAATTCATAGAAATCAAGCCCGCCTCACAGAGTTCATTATGAAATGCAGACATGTGAAACAGCAAGAGACTGAAAAACATAATTATGAAATGCAGACATGTGAAAAAAAATAAAAATACAGAGAGTAGGAAGGAAATAAACCTTAAGGTCCAGCAGGGAAGAATAAGACTGACGGCGAGCTAGCTTGAAAGCGCGGAGGAGGATCCCGATGCCCACACGGACGCCATACGAGAGGAGGAAGCTCTGACAGAGGTTTCCAATGGCGTTGGCGACGCAGGACTCATCCGCATGGTCACAAGGCGGGTGGAGGCCACGCGCCGAGCGCTGACGGCGCTGAAGCTCCTCTATGGCCTCTCTCAGTCGTTCCTCGGCCTCACGGAGGCGGCTCTCAGCGGCAACTCCACCGTCGACGGCGTCAGCTGATAGGGGTGGCGGCGGAGGAGAGGAAGAGGGCAAGGAAGGCATTTTGCGGTCGGCGAAATTGAGGGTTTCCGCATCTGACAGTAATTTGAGTGCTCTTTTAAGAGAGGAAAAAAGAGACTGAACGTTAAGGAAAATGGTGTGATTATGCAATAAATGAGAGTTTGGGTTGGGATCCAAAAAAGGAGATTGGGAGGAAGAAAGAAGAATAAAAAATGATGACGTTGGTTTCTGCTAATATAAATTGAAAAGGGCGTTCCTCCGTAGGTGAAACGGAACGGAATTATTGAGCGTGAAGGTTATGGGCAGATAATCGGGGGATTTTCGACATTTCGGCTGGCCGTAATGCTTGCTTAGGCTGATAACCGAATCTGCCTGCTGCTTTGCATTTGACTTTGGCTGAATTAATTTGGTGCCGACCAAAATATCTCTTAAAGTTAATGTAATGTATAATTAAAAAATTATATAATAGTATTAGTAATAAATATTTCTATAAATTATTATAAGAAAAATAAAATGTTTAAATTACTTCGACATCATTATTTTTGTTTTTTTTTTTTTTGGATACTTATTTTAAAAAATACAACTTTCTTTTAATTAAAAAAAAGGACTTAATTTTTTAAAAATATTTTGATCTTTCATTACTACTCCTTGTTTTATTAATAACATTTTTAAAATTATTCACACAATCAACTCATATTTCTTGGGTTAAATTATTTTTGTGCACAATGCACAAACTACACGAAACATTGAAATGAAAAAAGTAATCACTTTTATTTTTTAGTACAAACTCTCTCTCTTAAGTCCAAAGTCTTATATAATATAACCATTTTGCATTTAATACTTTCTCTGCATTCAATTTGTTGCATTTAATACTTTCTCTACATTCAATTTGTTCCTTCTATGTTTAAGACAAAGTGGAGGACAAACCCACTCACTTTTTCTAAATAATGAGAAAAAATATCACAATATGTCACCCAAAGATTCTAACGGGACAAAAGAGAGTTTGTAAAAAACATAGTGAAGAACATTTTTTTTAAATAATAAGAAAGAATATACGAAATATGCCACCAAAAGATTTTACTCAGACAAAAGAGAGATTATCGTAGAGGGGAAAAAAAAGTTTTCCTCACATGTAATCTCCTCTACCTACATGTATAATACAATTCTAGTGTTCTCAGTCATCATTCTCACCAAAAACAAATTTATCTCTTACTTTTTCCATTCTGTTTATATTTCACATGAATTTTGATTTAGTGTTAAATAACAGTCACTGTTTTTCTAAAATGGGATCCTCTGCATATGGAAATTGATAACTCCAATTCTGATGAAGAAATGAGTCCCACAAGGAGCATTGTCAAGAGCCAATGAACTTTGGTATAGAACAACCAGAGTCAAGATCAATGAATATGCAAAAAAATTGGTTTGACTGATTCATTTGTTTGAAGATTTCATTTGTCAGATGGGTACAAACCCCCAGATCATTGAACTTTTAACTCATCCCATTCAAAGATGCATCCAGAAATGGAAAGAAAAGAAATGCATTCATGATTCTTAATATTAATTCAACTGTCACCTACTTCCTTCCTTAATAGATTCTCTGAATTCAATATAAAAAAGACCTGTTTGTACCCATTTCATTGCCATTTTCAATTTGAAGGATTTCATAGACAGCTAGAATCTTCTTCTTGAGTTACAAGAGCTTTGTTCTGCTTGTGCCACCAAAAGAGACCAAACATGGGTGAACAGACAAAGAGGAATCCTCGGTTGTTCTTCAAGGTGTTTGATGCCGCCAGGTTCTCCAGCCAGCTGGTAATTCTTTGTTGATTGCATAAGCATTAATTCTGTGACCTTGGTTTCTTGCTGATGTAATGTGTTTTTCCTACATCCCACGTTTGATTTTTCCTGCCTCTTGTGTTTGTGTTATGTTTTTCCTGGTTTCCTGTTTGGATGTTGTCGCATCAGGGAATTATTCATCTGTAAGGAATGAGGAATTATTCTATCAACAGAGACATGGCCTAATTTGGAGAGTAAAATAATGTTTGTGCCTAAACAGTAGTTTCTTCTTTAAATTTCAACAGATAGATAAATAGAAACATGAAGATTATGGTAATTTGGATAGTAGTGATCTAAATATAGATCCATTCTCTGGATCATCACTTCTTACTGTTTCACATGTTCGTGTTACAGCATATTCCCTCAGCATTTACTTCCCAAATGGAAGGAAATTTACCGGAAAGAGCGGTGTTGAGAGATGTACATGGTAACATGTGGCCTGTTCAGTTGGCCAAAATCGAATCCAAGTGGTATTTCGGAGAGGGTTGGGCAAAGGTAGCTCAAGATAACTCTTTGGAATATCACAACATACTTGTTTTCAAGTTTCAGGGAGGTAGACTTTTCGATTTCAAAATAGTTGGAGGGACTTCAAATGAGAAGAAGGAAGGAGCTGGTTTTTTGAAGTTTAATTTGGAGGATGAGGAAATGGGAGAAGAAGAAGAAGACTCCGGGGCCAAGGGCAAGCATGGCAAGTTTAAGGCGAAAATGCTTTTTTGGTCTCTTATAATTGGCTTTGTCTCAGTTTTGGTCCCTTATAACTTTACGGGGGCCTTTTTAGTCTCCAACCTTTAATTTATTAGGTCTTTTGGTCCCTTTTAATGGAAATTTTGGTCAACTAACAGTTTGACCAAATTTCCTGTTAGATTGGGGACCTTTTTGTAAAAAAAAAAAATTAAGGGCATTTGCATAATTTTTTTCCTACTTCTCAAATCTTCAAAAAAAATTTCTTCGATGGAAGAAGACGCAGCAGCGTCCTTTCTTCCGTTCGCTTCAAAACAGAGAACTTTTATAATCTGAGTTGTGTTTGTAATGGTGTTTGAGTATTATACATAGGATTCGACCCAGATTCTATAATTCTAGTCATTGTTGTAATAGTATTTGAGTATTACTCTTGATTTACATGACAATTTTCTGACGTTGTCTGTATCCAAGTTATCCTCAAAATATTGAACTTTATTCTTGGCACAACAGAAGAAAAGAAACTGTGGGTATAATTTTGT
Organism: Knoxia roxburghii; assembly: GCA_030378225.1. Lineage (NCBI taxonomy): Eukaryota > Viridiplantae > Streptophyta > Magnoliopsida > Gentianales > Rubiaceae > Knoxia > Knoxia roxburghii. Next base: position 3,544,545 of record CM059415.1, read on the forward strand.
TGTTGCCGATGATTGATGCAGGTATTCAGGAGTTAAGAATGGAGCCAAGCAACTCGGGAAAAAGTTTTCCGAGCGTCGCGATTTTCTGAACAGCGAAACGCGAACCCGGCGACACCGATTTAATTCCCGGCTTCCTCGAGCGATGAAGATGTAATAGCGACATTCGTCATTGCTTTCTCCACCTTCGATGGGTACAATATCGGGACCCCAACGACACTACAACGGATAAAACGAAAAACACCCAAATTCTGACGAACTGCAGTTTTTCGGTGAGGATGAATAGGAGAGAGGGAGTGGCAGCTGGGTCTGTAAGGACAAAAATTATACAACGTCAAAAACAACTAGCACCACGTCCAGAAACGTCTACATCCATTCATGTGAATTTAAACTGATTTTTTTCACAAAAAAAAGTCCACTACGTTTCAGAACAACTAGCATCACGTCCAAAAACAACTAGCACCACGTCCAGAAACGTCTATATCCATGCATGTGAATTTAAACTAATTTTTTTTCACAAAGACAGTCCACCACGTCTCAGAACAACTAGCACTAAGTCAAAAACAACTAGTACCACATCCAGAAACGTCTACATCCATTCATGTGAATTTAAATAGACTTTTTTTCATAAAAACAGCTCACTACGTCTCAGAACAACTAGCACCACGTCCAAAAACAACTAGCACCACGTCTAGAAATGTCTGAATCCATACATGTGAATTTAAACTAATTTTTTTCACGAAGACAGTCCACCACGTCTCAGAACAACTAGCACTACGTCAAAAATAACTAACACCATGTCCAGAAACGTCTACATCCATTCATGTGAATTTAAACTGATTTTTTTCACAAAAACAGCCCACTACGTCTTAGAACAACTAGCACCACGTCCAAAAACAACTAGCACCACGTCCAAAAATGTCTATATACATACATGTGAATTTAAACTAATTTTTTTCACAAAGACAGTCCACCACATCTCAGAACAACTTGCACTACGTCAAAAATAACTAGCACCACGTCCAGAAACGTCTACATCCATTCATATGAATTTAAACTGGTTTTTTTTACAAAAACAGCCCACTACGTCTCACAACAAATAGCACCACGTCCAAAAACAACTAGGACACCACGTATACATCCAAACATGTGAATTTTAGCTGAATTTTTCACAGAACATAGTCTACCACGTTTCGCTACGTCCAAAACAACTAGCACCACGTCCAGAAACGTTTACATCCATGCATGTGAATTTAAGCTATTTTTTCACGAAGACAACCCACCACGTCTCAGAACAACTAGCACCATGTCCAGAAACGTCTACATCCATGTGTGTAAATTTAAACTGATTTTTTTCACAAAGACAGTCCACCACGTCTCAAAACAACTAGCACCACGTCCAAAACCAACTAGCACACCACGTATACATCCAAACATGTGAATTTTAACTGAATTTTTCACAGAACATATTCTACCACGTCTCGATATGTCCAAAACAACTAGCACCACGTCCAGAAACGTCTACATCCATGTGTGTGGATTTAAACTGATTTTTGTCACAAAGACAGTCCACCACGTCTCAGAAAAACTAGCACCACGTCCAAAAACAACTAGCACACCACGTATGCATCCAAATATGTGAATTTTAGCTGAATTTTTCATAGAACATAGTCTACCACGTCTCGATACGTCCAAAACAACTAGCACCTTGTCCAGAAACGTCTACATCTATGTGTATGAATTTAAACTGATTTTTTCACAAAGACAGTCCATCACGTCTCAGAACAACTAACACCACGTCCAAACACACCACGTATATATCCAAACATGTGAATTTTAGCTGAATTTTTCACAGAACATAGTCTACCACGTCTCGTTATGTCCAAAACAACTAGCACCACGTCCAGCTACGTCCAGTTTCATCCTGCTACGTTCAGCTTACGTCTAGCTACGTCCCATAACACCTTCTACCACGTCCAGCAGCGGGGAGGAATCAGAAGCAACTCATTTCACATGAAAGTATCAATACCTTACGGAAAATATTTATATATCATATTTCAGAGTAATAGAACATTATTTGAATAAGAAAACACGAATATAACATCATTAATATATTACCCAACATCAAATCGTGAAAATAAGGTTCCGTAAATTCATCAAATGCAGTTCATACTTTATGATGTAGTGATTTTTTAAGAAGAATAAGTTATTTTTGAAGAAGAAGAAGAAGAGATTTTTGAAGAGCAAGAAGTGATTTTTTAAGAAAAAGAAGTGATTTTTCCGTTATATTTAGTTGTTGTTTGTCGAAAAATACAATAGCCGATCTTCGTTAAATCTGTGTTTGGATGAAAATTTGATTGAATGTGATTTCGAATGGATGAAAATTTGATTTCGAATGAAAATTTGATTGAATGTGATCACCGTTAAATCTGAATCAAAATTCAGAAAACAACTGGAGACTCGGACGAAGCTTCAATGAGACCGAATGGAACGGGAGACTCCGAGACGACGACGAGGAGGGAGACTGGGGCCTCGAACTTTGGTCTCGAGCGCACGGCGGAAGATCGACGATGAGGGAGGTGGGATGGAGCTTTGAGGTGGGATTGATTGGTTTAGGGAGGAGGAGAAGAGATCGGGTGGTGGTAATGGATTTGAAATTACACTGTCCAAAACCAAGAGTAAGGAGAAGGAGTAAGAAAAAAAATGTTTATATAAAGGTCCTTCAATTATTTTTTAACAAAATAGTCCCTAATTAACGGTCAAATATTGTCAAACTGTTAGTTGACCAAAATTTCCGTTAAAGGGGACCAAAAGACCTAATAAATTAAAGGTTGGGACTGAAAAACCCCGGTAAAGTTATAAGGGACCAAAACTGAGACAAGGCCAATTATAAGAGACAAAAAAACATTTTCCCCTAAGTTTAAGATAATTTCATTGCATATTCATGTGCTATCTCTTCTCAGATGGCCTACTTATATGACTGATTTGGTTATGCACAACGTGAAGAAGCTGTGCTAATGCTCAGAGGAAAAGGAACACAGATGAGGACTTGTTTGGTGCAAAACTTTTCAAATCAGGACGGCTTGTCCAGCCTAACAATCCTCATTTTATCGGGAAAATTCGGCCAACTAGACGGCAAGAATTGGTAAGCTAACTTGACTGTGCTCTATCTATCTGTATTGCCTCAAGTTGAAACTATTTATTGATGTTTCATGAAGAAGATGCACTCTTTTACAAACTCTGGTTCAGTCATCTCTTTTCTTTCAAATATAAAGTTTTAACTGATTATTTTAGTTCGTGACAAAATACTACTTTCTCAAAGCATCATTGCTCATTAAAGATTTCCTTCAACATTCAATGCAGTACGTTCCAGCTGATGTGGTCAAGGTTTTCAGTTTCACTCTACCTGAGAAGTTATTGCTCCGCGACTCAACCGGGAGGAATTGGAGCTCAGAACTTGTCACTTGGAAAGATGGCAGAACATTTTACACGGGAGGAGGATGGGATAACCTTTGTAGGGCGAATTTGATAAAGAAAGAAGATAAGTGCATGTGTGAATTTCTACTAGGAGAGAGAGAACCTGTCTTGCAGATTCAGGTCGTTCCTGCAACCTAACCTGCAAGTCTGACTTACTGCAGTTTAAAAACATTGTCTCCCTAGATAATTTGGACCTCCTTTCATGTAATAGTATTCTTTGCCGGTCCAATCTAACATTCTTAGATAGGGTGCAGATAGATTCATCTTCATCAGAAACACTTTTGCCCTTACAATATTGCTTATACAAGATATTGGATTATAGAATGCAAAATCTGATTAAGGTATCTTCAAACTTGTTTCGCAGAACGAAAGATCTTCCTTAGTTGTCTCCTGCAATTTGAAAAACACACAACTTGGTTAATATATCTATCCAAGTATTTCGTGGAAGCGTATTGGTCTTGGCTGGTTCAATTAGTTGTTTTCTTGGTCTGAATCATAGTTGTTGCAGATTTAAGACTTAAGTGATGGCGCAAATAGGAGATTTCTGAAGGTATGCATAGGTGATATAAGTGTTGCTTTCTCATGTAGCACACTTCTCCAGCTGCTCCTCCCTTTTGACAGTAATAAGCAAAGCATAAGATATATATACCATAGGAAATTTGATACTTGAGCCTGAGAAACCAATAGAATCTAGCTTGAATGCCTTTCAAACAGAAATGTCCACCTTCAAAATGATAGCCAAGGATTTTTGCCTATTTTTTGACATGGTATGGATCTAAGGAGACTCCAACCATCAGGAATATAGGCCCTTCTTGAATTAGTTCTTCACAACATAAACTTGTTATCTTTAGTGTCTTAACTTCTCTAGGTTTAAGCCTAACGATTTTCTGGTATTAATCGGGTCAAGCTTGATGAATATGAACCCTGATTTCCATGTCGACAATCGATCTATTCTCGAAAGCAGTCATCTTAAGCCCCATTTCTGTTCACTGAGAGAGCTGGAAATTTCACTAGTGTTGAAAACAGCACTGTAAAATTTATATTACTTTGTGGTGTAGTGTAGGTAAAAATGAACAGCAAATTCCCTGTAAATTGACGGTCTCCAATGATTGTTAAGTCTTATGCAATATAAACAAAACAATCTTGTAAAGGTGGTGGATTGGTGATGATTTTCAAGAACCAATGTAACAGAAACTGATAAACAAAATGTCACATCTTCTTGGGTGGCTTGTCCCTGGAATTTGATCAGCTGGGCAATGCTCTAAGTTCTATCTGTTACTAGTAGAATTTCTAGAATGACAACTTCTGCAGAAATCAGTGGCTATGCCAGACATTTCAGTTCTTACAACAGACTGAAGCCATTTCAGAACATAGCTAGAATTCTTATAAGCATCTGCTAGAAAGCTAGGATCTCTTATGAAGCATTAACAACCATGCAAAATTACACACACACTACACCATATGCCCCTAAGTTTCACTACAATATGTTGATGAGTTATCCCATCAACCTTCAGCAGCTGCACCAGTACTGCAATCACTCACTTGGAAGTCTGATCTTTCCATGAAGACTGCCATTGTTTATCATAAAACGTGGCCTCATCAGCCAGCTTCTGTAGGTTCTCAAAGTCGTCTTTCCGTCTAAAAAGAACTACACCAATGACCGTGAGGAAGACGGCAGCCTTGCATACAAAATTGCCTGTTTGGCCAACGACATCGAGCCCCGTCATAGCATCCACCAAGTAGGACATGAAGAATCCCACCATTGCAGCCCGGCCTGGAAATATCAAGAATGATAAATGTAGGGTACATAGTAGTGTCAATACAATTTGGTTATATGTAGTGTAGAAAGTATGTAGAAATTCTGTGAAGGGTTGGAAGATCATAGGGACCATTCAGCAGCTCAGCTTCGGGAAGATGGGAATGTGTAATCCAAGCCCACCATGGTATGATGGAGCTTCTAAAGAGAACTGGCTCCTGGTTTGTTGATTCTTCTGGATACAATTCAAGATATCTTCTCCTCTTTGCTTCTACACAAACCATTAGAAAAGTAAAGAATTTTCCAACAAATTTTAGAGCAGCCCAGAAAAGGAAGTAAACTAACGAGAGTATAATTTCACCTGCAGATATAACAGTGTGCCAATCGATTTTGCCACGCCTAATGAACATATTCAGATCCCATGTTCCATTCTTCCAGCGCTCATCAGAAAATTTTGAACCAGAAGGTTTTTCTGGCAGCTCTGTTGGATTCTGCATTTCATGATTAGCTTGCTTGGGTTTTTCAGTGACTGAAACAGGCTTCTCTTCAACTAGTGTTGAAGAAAGATGTCCATGGCCTTCAATGGTGGTAGATGGCACAACATGGACCTGCTGTTCTGTCCCTAATGAACTTGCCCTTGCCCCTCTACCTCTGGCCAGAGGTGGTTTTCTGGCGGCTTGGCGACCGGAGCTGGAAGCTGTGTTTATGGAGGCACAGATGCCAATCGATGCCATGGCTGAATGGTTATATTTACTCCTTAGTAAAATAGGCAGGAAAGTTTTAAAAGGCAATAGTCTAAAACTGACATGCCTATGAATAAATAACATTATCCAGCTATCCTCCATTCCCATGGTAATGGGCATGGCAGCAGGCCATTCTCTGCACGAGCCTTCAGTTGTTTCAAGTTCACAGAATGACAATGACTGGCCAAAGATTCTATATATTAATTCCAGGATAAGGGATTCAAAGAATTTAAGAGCTACAAAACCAAATTTCAAGTTCAAATGCAAATCTCCATAAATATCAACCATGTCACCATGATACACTCAACAATCAATGTAGGAGGGAGGTTAATGGAAATGTTTCCTAAAGTTTCTTAAACAAACAAAAATGAAAAGGGCAAGTTAAAAAAGACCGCGACAGGATCCACAATTCTCATTAGGTTTTTAGTTGCTGCTTCATTCAACTTGATGGCTGGACCTCCTCCTCCCACATGATGTATACAAAAGTAACGCTTGATCAAGCTTCCCAACCCCTCAAAAGGGTAGCACGAGCAACACGGCTCAGTCCAAGAGAGAATGCACCCATGCGGATATTGCAGTTTTGACTCTGGCACATGTTCTTGATGTTATGGAAGGCTTTGGTCATGTACCTCCCAAGCTCAGCATTAACCTTTTCTTCGTCCCACATAAAACCTTGTATGTTCTGCAAAACAAAATCAAATGAGTATCTCATGCAAATCAGTTCCAAGTATGATCAAAGTTCAAATGGATTGCTTTCTTTCTATGGCTAAGTTTCCATACAACCACAAGGAGAATACTTAACGTAGAATCAAAGTAGCGCTCATAGAATACGGAAAATACTTTTTCCAGGATCAAACTCCTCACCTGACTGATAATAGCTTAGTATCAGAACTAGCATGATGCTGCTAATCTTTTGTAGCATAAGCTCCAGCAATTTTATGTTAAATCCAATTTGGTTAAAGTATGTGTGCTTAATTACCATCTACAGATATGACAAACAACATTTTCTATATTGCTTGATATAGAGGTTGCTATTGAAGAATTGAATGTACGTGTTAAGACACTATCATCCCAAACTCCAGAAATCAACATAGTATCCTACCTGAACCCACTCAAAGTAACTGACAGTGACACCTCCAGAATTAGCATATATGTCAGGTAGTATTACTACACCTTTCTTGGACAAAATCTGCACATATTTTGAAGCTGTGTAAATATTAACGAAAAAAAACAGAAAGGGCCTCAATGAACCAAAAACCTGGAAGCTCTAGTACCTCGTCAGCTTCTGGATCAGTAGGATGGTTGGCAGCTTCAATTATGAACTTTGCCCTCACATGCTCCGCGTTTTCTCTTGAATAGTTAAACACGAAAAAGAGCATAAGGTTATGCAGAATGCTGTACTAATATCTTTGCTCGTGACAATGAAAGAGTAAAACAGGAGAGCGTAAAATGTTCCCTCATTACCATCATCATTTGGTACCAGAAAGAGCTTTATGATAAACTTTCATCAAGATCAATCATTTAAAAACGTAATGAACTAATACAATATCAGAATTTGATGCAATAAAAAATATTAACTGGAAGACAATTAAATGTAGGTATCTTTACTTTTCTTCCTAGCTAAGTAGGTTAAAAAAGGAAGAGGGATGCAAAGTGCATGTAATGAGGGATGAAGAGTCTTAGAGGGAGACCTATTCAGAACTCCGCCTAGAGCACATGGGACAAGAACGTCACAATCACATACAAGCAATTCATCTGGATACATGGCATCTCCACCATTGAAATCAGCTAATGTCGCAGTTTTCTCTTTATAGTCTAGCAGTGCCGGAATATCAATGCCATTAGGGTTTTTAACTGTTCCAGTGATGTCACCCACAGCAACAACTTTGCCACCTTTCTCATGAATCAGCTTTGCAGCCCAGGTTCCAACATTTCCAAACCCCTAAGCATGCCAAGTTTTTATAACTAGATTAGCAGCTTACGAAGAGAGTATCTATTTTCTGCATCACTATATGATGAAAAATTTTAGGAAATGATTAGATACATTACTTGGATGGCAAATTTCATATCTTTCATGGACTTCCCATATTCACCAAGTAATGCTTCAGTAGCAATAACAATACCACGCCCGGTGGCAGCTTCACGGCCCAGAGATCCACCCAGGTCCTGTATAAGAAACATTAACAAGTTATATTGATGTTTCAGACAGGTATTTGAATCATCTCTCTGTTTTATCCTACCAAATGCAATCTCACTGCTTTCTTCCAATAATAAAGTACTTACAATTGGCTTTCCAGTCACAACAGCTGGTGAATGTCCATGAAATTTTGAGTACTCATCCAAAATCCATGCCATAGTCTGGTCATTGAAAGTTCCATAAATGCCAAGGTTTCCAGGATATGCAATTGGGATTAAGACAAGGAAAATTACTTCAGAACAAAGTGGTCAGATAGAGGGCAATGATGAAATAACCAAACCTGGGAATTAGTTCCCATGTCTGGAGCGGGGACATCAGTATTAACTCCAATAAGATCGTGAATCTTCTGCGTGACGCGTAAGGCGTTCCAACTCACTTGTACTCAATTCCTCGGGAACACATCCAATGCCACCTTTAGCTCCACCATATGGTATGTCAGCCACGGCAGTCTTCCAAGTCATCAATTGAGCAAGAGCATTAACTTCATCAGGGTGAACCTAGTAGAAACAGTTACAAAACTTATAAGAAACCAATACAATTCTCTGTGACACTTTAAATTTCAATGTTTATTGCTTTGTCAGCATATTAAATAAACAAGTGTGGTCATAACCAAAGGTTAGACCTACAATGAGAAGCGAAAAGTGAATGTAACTTTGAACAGAAGCATCTCAAGTCTCCGCCTCCAACCAAAACATATGTAGCTGCACAAATAATTAGTGACAAGGATTTACAGACTCCAAAATGTGATCTTTGGAGTTGAAGCAATATTTCTATCAGATATCAACTACTGAGCCATATGGGGAGTAAATCCTATAAATTCAGATATTTCACAAGGTATAACCGAAGGGTTTCTGATTGTGCAAACAGTGCATCACTACATGAATGACGAGATGATCTTAACGAGTGCTCACGTTTATATATAGCAAGTGCATATATAAATGTACAAACCAGTGCTTGTATGCAACATAAGATGCATTGGATACCCTTCTTCCATGATAAACTATAATAAAACCAGGGCCTGAGTGCATGCATTGGATATCCTTATGATCATAAAAGATTTGAGTAAGATAACCATAAGAAGAGCCAAGTATTGAAATCCTTGACCCTATAAACAACTTTCAATCCAAAAGAACTACACATATAAGAAAGGAATTATTCAACCAGAGAACAATCAAATCACTTAACAAAGGCACATGATGACACCAGCAAAACAAAGAAACAGTTAAATAAAAATTCGAACTCCATAAAATCATAAACCAGACAAAGAAAACTGGAAAAAGAAAATTACTTCAGGATGGTATCTGATTCCTCCTTTCATGGGACCACGAGCATTATCATGTTGCACTCTGAATCCAACAAAAGACGCCAAACTTCCATCATCCTTTGGAATAGTACACTCCACCTGATCACAACAAGAAGGATTAAAAGTTATCACACGAAAAAAAACTTCCTAAAACCAACAGACACTCCCCAAAAGGCAAACAAAAACAAAAAACACACACCCTTTGAGAAATGAACAAAAGATCAAAACTTTAGCACCTTAATTTCCCTGAATGGAATCAAAAGGCTCTTCTCAATCTTGGAATCAAGCCCAAGAATACGAGCAGCCTGGCGAAAGTTGCGGGTGGTAGCAGCAAGTGCATTCATGGCTGGTTCTGAATTCTGAATCAAAAACCAAACCAAAGCAAACAAATGAAAGCTGAAATCCACACCGCTTAGAGAACAAGAACACAGATAACTGTTGCGTATGAACAAGGTCCCCATGTACCTATACGCCTTTTATAGAAGGGAGGGAATGCTGAAGGAGTAGAGGGAGTGGGGCCGGGGCCCGGGCCGGGGCAGGGGCAGGGAAGGAGAAGAAATGTGAGATTTTGGTCATCTTGTTGAGCTGTTGAACAATGACTAGGACGATGAGAAAGCACCGCAAATTTCAAAATATATATAAATATATATATATATTTGAAACAACAGAAATGAAGAGATTTTGTGAATCCATTGCAGAGACAGAAAGCCCCAGATGGTAATATTGGCTTAGCTACGCCCATTGTCTGAATTTTTTGGGAATATTTGGAATGTTCAGAGATGTCAGCCCTCTTCATAGTTAATCATCCCCTCAAATTGTTTGGAATTGACAAAAAAAGACATGCATTTTCCAAAAGCTGCACCAACCCCCTACCCTTTATTTTTTACTTCACCTTCAGAATTGTACCTTTATCTCCATTTATATATTTTATAAAATATTTAAAATTACACATACAAATATAATTTAATTCAAAAATTTATATTTACTTGAGATTGATCAATCTTTGTACATATTTACATAGATGCTGATGAAGATTTTATTGATTCTTGTACAAATTTACATTGATCCTAATAGGAGCTGATTGATTGTTGTACATCAACCTTATTTTCTATTATATTAAAAATCTATCGTTAAATATAAATATTAAAAAAGTCATATTTTATAATAAAAGTATAAAACATCTTAAAAATACAATTATTCGTTTTTCAAAATATCTTACATTAAAAATAAAAAAAAATGTATACGTCAAATTATTTCATTTCACGTAATAGTTTTATTTTTTTTTTACGTAAGGAATATATATATATATATATATATATATTTTTTTTGGTTTGTACCAAACTAACCTTCTCCTTATATATTTCAAATCACTCTTATTGAGTAACCTTTCAATTTATCATTCACTATTAATCATTAATTTTTTCCTCTCTAATTTATTTTTATGATTTCTGAAACTTTAACTCTAATAATGAAGAGTAATTTAGACAACAAAAAAAATAAAATAAATAGCCATTCTTTTTTTATTTGAATAATTAAATAACAATTCTTTATCTTAAAGAAGTAGCCAAGAGGCAAGATAAATGAGAGGGGGGAAGAAGGATTATAAAATTTCCGCTTTGCGTATTGAAATTGTACAGTATTACTTCTCATGTGCTCACTGCATGTGAATCGTGACGATGTAGAACATGAATGCCTCGCGTAAGTAACTGTAATGCCTTCTTTTCTCACATTTTCCTCCCAAATTTTGAAATAACGCCACCGTTTCAAATTTTAAAGTTTCACATTGTAGTTGAAATGCTTTTTCTGTTTTTGGTAAATGTAACCGTAACTTTTTTAAAATATCTATGTGGATAATTGTAACGTTTTTTTGAAATATATTCATAGAGTAGCGTACTTTATATTATAATTTTATAATCGACATAAACAATTGAAATTTTTTTGTAATTGTTGTTTCAGGATATGATTGGTATTTTAACTATAGGTGAATTGTATTTATCCCCATCTGCTTTAATCAAAATTATTGATCACCTCTCCATATTTTTAACAATTACATTTATTTTTTGACTGAAATTAAACATTAAAATGTCAACAAAATATAAAACTCTGTCAAATAAGATAAACGTAATTTATAAAATATGAGAAAGTACCAATAGTTCAATCAAATCACAGGAAAGATAAGCTAACAACACGGAAAGGAAACAGCTCGGAGAGGACACATAGAGTCAAGAAAACAAGACAAGTTGCTGTTTTTGTTTTCTTTATTATTTTATTTTTCTTTTGGTTTTAATTAGTTTGTAGTCCCATAAATAATTAAAATTTTTTAAATAAAATATATATATATTAATTTAATAGAAAACGTCCAGCAACGATTGACAAACGGAAGATACAGTCAAAGAAACACAACTTACAAGTATGAATATCATTGTTGTTGTTATGTTCATTACAGATAAACCTATATAGATCTATCCTATCAAGCGGTGGATATACCACAAGCTGAAATTTTAATCCAAATAAGGATACATCACTAATTTTCTAATGAAAATATCAAACCATAAATATAATAATTAGATATATGATGACTGAATCTTCTTGGATCAAACCAACTAACATCATCAACGACGCCGCTACCATGCCAACGAACTTCACCAACAAAACTGTCACCATAACAACGAACACCATCAACGAAACTCTACCAGTAGATTATGTGTTAATTATTTATGGGTATTTATTGTGAATTATTCTATTTAGTTTATATTACAGTCAAATAATTTGTTCGATTTCTTCTCTCCCAAACTCAACCCTCAACAAATATTTCTTCCCCCATCTTCCCATAATGGGAGGATGGGAGAAATAAATCTATTGTCCGTTCTTCGTTTTATTGTTTTAGTTTCGTCATCCAATAAAGAGGATTCTCCCCAATCTTTATTTTCATTTGTCATTCAGTAGATTCAGATTTACTGGTAGTGTGTTGATCGCGATTTCATCGATGGTGTTCATTGTTATGGCAGCAGTTTCATTGGTAAAGTTCGTTGGATTGGTAGCGGCGTCATTGACGATGTTCGCTGGTTTGGTACAAGAAGATTCAATCATCATAGATCTAATTATTAGATCTTTATTTTGGAGTTTTCATCAGAAAATTAGTGATGTATTCTTGTTCGGATTAAAATTTCATCATGTGGTATATTCACCACTTGATACAGTAGTTCTATATAGATTTATATGTAATTTGTGTTTCTTTGACTGTATCTTTCTTTTGTCGATCGTTGTTGGATGTTTTCTTGTAAATTAATATATATATATATCTTTTATTTCAGAAAAAATCACAGGAAAGATAAATGTAATTTACCTTAATTATAATAGTATAATAGAAAAACGGTACAAGAATTGATCAATCAGTAAAGTTTCATGCCTATAATACTACGATTTATTCAGCTAAAAAAATACAAGAAATTAGACTATACTTATTTTTAAAACAAATGATTATTATCATTATAGAAGGAGAGAGTAGATAAAAATGTGATTTTTAGATAATTTGTTTGGAACACTAATTACATAATTAGATTCAATTATACAATTTAAAAATTATTAAAGTTTTCTCTCCTTTGTTGTACCCAAAGAAATAATAATGATTAATGTCCAATTACACTTATTTCCAACTACTTTACTTTCCAGATGTTGTTCACATTTTTTCAATAACAATAATGCTTAGTTGATTTTTCAATTTATTTTCCACTAATAAAAGATTACGCGACACTAATAGTTGGTCGCAGAAGATCTCCATCATATTGTTGGTGCAATATTGGTGTTATTATTATTAAGTGTCACCGAAAATGTTTAAGGTGACAACAACTTTGAATTTAAGTTTTTTGGGTTAATATTTAATGGAAAGAAAATGATTAATCGTTTTAGAGTTTAACTATAAAATTAATAGTTATTGAATTTGAATTGTTTACATTTCATTAAAAAAAGTGAGTTAATGTTTCTCAAATTTCCACAAGTAATTTGATATATTTGCAGATCTGATTATTTGGTGGGTAAATAGATAAAATTACCGCGCATTTATTAAATCATTGATAAAGCCTATTCAACAAGATATACTCCCTCTATTTTTAAATATAAATCATTTTTACCCATTAAAAAACTGATCAAAATATAAATCACTTATGTACCTCTAAAAAAGAATTAATTATTTTTACTCTATTACTCATATTTAACTTATAATTTCATTAAGACTTAGTTTTGTCATAACTATTCAAATGTATAACATTATAGTATTATTAAAATGTATTAAATAGAGTAATAACATATTTAACTATTAAAAGTTATAAAAATTTTAAAAAATTAATTATAATTTCAATATTTATGATTTTATCATTTATATATTAAAATGGAGGGAGTACTCTCCAACGAATTGACTGTCTGAGACTCGGCGCACCGATAACGTATCCTTTGTTAAAAAGTCAAAGGTGTGACGTCCACGTCAAGTAAGACTCGACGGCCTACGTTCTTATCTGTTATTCTTGCAAGTTTTTAATGTAATATATTTCAATATTAGTGATTTTTTTTTTATAGATTGTTTAAAAAAGGTTAAAGTAATTTTTAAATGAGAAAATTTTCATAGGCATAGTTTTTCTTTTTTGGAAATATTTTAGAAAGTTTAATATAATTTTTTATTTAGGAAATTATTCATATTTAATGATTAATGTTTAATTTATATAAATAATTTTAAATATTTTATGTAAAAAAAGGGTAAAAAAATGTTTCTTTTTTCGGTGGAGAAAACTAATTTGCAAAGTTTGCAATTTATAATATTGTGGAGTTAAAGTGTCCAAATCTGGGGTTGTATTATCATCAGTAGCAATTTGATATTCGGAGAATCCGAATTTGGCAGCCGAACAATTGCAGAGGGTGACATCTCTGGACCTCCTAAATATTCCTTTTTCTTTTTTTGAAGCAACCTCCTAAATATTCCTCAATAAATAAGATTGGGTTCCGGTGGCGGTTGAATGAGGTAGAAACAGAAGAAAAGGATAAAAAAAAAAAAAAAAAATTATAATTTTCAAATAAAAATTTAAGTAATATTGGTTACGAAAGAAAAAAAAAAAAAAATTGGAATAGAAAAAAATAGATTTAAACTATAAAAAATTGGAGGGTATATTAATTCTGTAACACAAAACTACTAGTGCAGAAACATGCAAACTTGAACTTGATAACTTAAAAAAGAGAATTTTTAATAAATACCGATTGGATTCCCTTCAATAAAAGTTTTCATGGATTGCAGCCATGATATAATCTGGTTACATTGACAATTTTGTGGCTAAATATCTTCAATACTCTTCTACTTTTAGTCAGGAGGAAGAATCAACATGGGGACCTGATGATACTGGCCAAAGATATCCAGAAGCAGTGGATAATTACCCAGCCATAACTACTGCCAAATAAACATCAAGTCTCATACATCCTCCTCCTCAATATCACATCCAGTCTCAGAAGCAATAGGTATTATTAGTATCACCTTTACTGGACTGTTGCATGCATTGAAAAGTCAGAGGCCTCATCCATCTTTCCTGTGGAATGAAAACAAAAACATGAATATACAGAGAACCATTCAATTCACTCTATCAAATTTGAAAATCCAAAAACTGATAGTAATTGAAACGATAATAATTTACTTTCTCTTTCTCCGGTCGATCCCACTATTCCTTGGATCGTTTTTTGGGAGATTAGGTACAGACTGAATGCCGTACGGAAGTGGAGAAAGTGCTGAACTAGCAGGAGATGGGACAGGTCCAGGTCCAGGACCAGGTGAAGGAGCAGATAAAGTTGTTGGAGGTGGAACCACGGCCGAAGACGAAGGAGCAACACTTGATTCAGGAAGAGGCCTAGGTAATATATGCTTCAATCTGTTGTTTCGGTAGTTTTTCCAGAAATAGAATTGCTGCCTATGTGCCAATTCCTATATTTTCCAGGACAAACATCACATCAGCCATCCATTATCCCTCTCAAGGTTTAAGGACAGAAAAAATACCACGACAATGCATACAAAACAGAATGGTATCTAAGATTTTAGATTCAATTCCTGTTTTTAATTCTGTACAAACTTTTATTTTGAATTGATGTCTTTGTATAGACAATTTCCAAACTGTATCCATTAGGCGGAAATTGTGTTAAATGTAGCAAAAAATATTTCAGGAATCGACAACCATGATCAGAATTTTACACTTCTACATATTTAATGCAAAACCTGAAAGATAGAAAGCTAAACAACGATGGGTAAGACACAAATAATATGCAGATTAAAGCAGAATTATGATACTCTTTCCACTCAAAGAGGATGGACACGAAAGTTTACGAACAATATTAGGGTGCCTTAATGTTATCAGAGAACCACTCATGCTTGAATATCAAAACAAACATTCCCATCTCCTGAAAAGGTAAACTACTGGCACTATTTGTACTTTCACTGTTTAACAACGGCAATGTCTCAATAGTTCAAACCTTGTTTCCGGGATGGGCCATCGCGTTCCTGAAGTTGGCATTTTGAAGAAGCTCGAGAAAGAAAAGGCAATGTGGATACCTGAATTTAATAAAAAACATGAGCAAGGATAAAGTTACAAGCCTAAAGAATACGGGTTTCAACAAACTATTGCACTCACATTATAAACTTAACGTATTCGGGCTGTTGCCAGTACTGGAGGTACTTCAAATACCCAATGAAAGCTTCATCCTCAAAATATCGATTCTGAGCCAAATCTACATCAGCCAATTGAAAATGGATACATTAAAGAACACAAAAACGCAATAAACCAAGCATTTCAACAGTGTCTGGCCAAAGAGATCCACATAAGTTCATATACGCGCAGAACCCAAGCCTTCAACATAACGTGATTCTAGTTTCCTAATTACCGATAAATAGCAGAGTAGGACAACAATTATAACAAACCCCAGAAAATAAAAAACTGAAAAATCAAGGAAAATAGCATACAGTGGATGTAGGTCGGATTAGCAAGGCATTGAACAAATTCAAGTTCAAGTAGGAAGCGCTGACGCCCGTCATCCGGATCTTTGTAGATTTTCTTCGGCCTGAAATAAAGATCAAACGTGGAGAGTCTCGAAGGAAACTGAGAAAATTGGTTAGCATCAAAGTGCCTTCATTAACCTAAAACGAGCGGAGAAAACTTACGAGGAAGGTGGATTGTCGGATTCGTCGCTTTCTTGGTTGGAAGCCATTGGGGTTCCTGACTACACTAAAACCCTAAACTACCGTATCGCCGGAATTAATTGCACTTGAATCAGTTAAGAAGACGGTCGGATTGGTCGGAGGGGAATTTGCTTAAAAACAAAAGGGAGAAGCGGCATCTTAGAATTTCCCGGGTAGCGTGATTTGTTATTTGGACTGTATTTTAAGTTGTGTTTTGAGTTGAGTATAGAAAAAAAAGTTACTGATACAAAGCACCCCTTTTATTTTTTTATGGTCTTTTTATTATTTATTTTTATTATCTTCTTAATCAATTTACTAAAAATTATAATATTTCTTAATTTATCAAGAATAATTTATATATAAAAAAGACACAAAATAATAAAATAAATAGTGCAAAATAAGCCTTCACTATCGATGAGTGTACAGAACCTCAAAGCACAATTGGTCTATTATGCCTGCGCGCAAAATTAAGCATCTTCTACAAGGTTAATCATTGATTATAGTATCCGAGAGCGAAAATATGAATACAAACCTTTACAAGAAAGAGGAGAAAAACAGAAGGGAAAACAAACGGAATATAAGGGAACATTCAGCTACAGAGCAAAGTGGCTCCAAATTTATAACTGAGTTAACAGAGGGATTGAGCCTCTCTCTGACAATTGAGAATTCCTTGTGTTGTAGTGTTGTTCCCCCTTCAGTTCCAAAGGAAGGCAGACAAACTTGCAATTCTCAACGACGTGACTCCCAATCCTTTAGCTTCTTACTCCCCTTGGGTTTTGCTATAGGAGCATTCATTCCAGCCATCTTTGCGTCGTATTTCATTCGGAGTTGATCACTGAATGTCCAACTGCACAAGACAATTTCAATATTAGGGCACGTATATGAATACGGGGAGGATTTTCATTTCACAGATGTTTGAAATCCACACTAAATTCATTCTAATGGAATAACAAGACTTCCAATTTTAAGGAGTCTTTTATTTGTTGCAAGGAAACCAACTTAGAGCAAGTACGCTTGTGCATTTGTTAAACATTTGTCAACTATGTTGAACATTAGAAAAGATGATTCACATATAATCATGCGATAGATTCTTCTGTTGGGTAGCTAACAGCTTTAATCATAATGGATTCTGCTCTTAAGGTGCTAGTGTGACTAGGATATTTTGGCTGCTATTTGATTAATAAAATCACTTTATTCTCTAAATCCTCAATCCTTCCCCTAATATTATTAGGTGCAGTGCAGACTACTAAGTTTGAAATAGGCCAAACAACCCCACCATTCCATCTGCTAGCGCTCTAAAAAGCGAGATTACCTTAATCTTGTCCTACATCTTCTAAATATCAAAGAAATCAGAGTTACATTTCAACTGGGAGGCAATAATATCAAGCAAAAGAGGAAAAAAACTTCTAAGAGAGAAATTTGAAAGTTGAATGAAATGAACAATAAATACTTTAATCAGAGATTGTCAACTTTCCAGTAATACACCAAATTCTTTTTTTAATGTGTGTGTGAGCCTGTATATGAACATCTTACAAATCCTTATTAGTGAAAAGCTTCTTTCCATGTGGCTTCTTCAGTAAAGCATAACAATAAGCAGACCACGTTAGTAAGGTTCTTATCATGTGATTCTTTATTCGACCGACAAAACTTTTGCTAAGGGCAAAAGAAGGTATCAAATGTTGGATGTAAACATCAAACTTGAACAAAATTAGTGAACTTATGAAACATATAACAACTTTGTAATCAAGTTGATGACAAAGCTGACCCAACCAACCCAGACAATAAGACCACTAACTGTCACTTCCCTTCCCTCCTTCACAACCAAATACAAAATAACCATTAAGAAAGGAAAATGCTCCACTAAGAAAAGAACCACTTCTTGGTCAGACCACCATAACCAACACATGTTTAACTACAATTTGAAACAAAAAAAAGAGAATCATTTTTGAAAAGCATGTAGCTGGATAGCTCTAGCAGAAATGTCAAATAAAAAAGTTAAATTTGAGTATTGCACTATAATCAGTCCAAGGATTTAAACTGTTTTTTCCTTGCCCCACATTCAGAACTTCACAGTGACCCTCGAAGTTCCATCACTTCCAGCTTCTCTCAAAAAGTAAGAGGCATCAAAGCAGAACTTCACATTTAATTAATCAAGATAACAAGCAGAAAAATTTAATCAGGGATACTCTGTAGTTAATCTTCCAATGTTGGTTAATGCAAAGGATTGATGAAAGTAAAGGATCTGTAAAATAGGAAAACTCTCAGATGAGCAGAAAAGGTAAAATTTGCATGTCCTTTACTTTAGATTAGGCTTTTTGCTTACTCGCAACAGGTTCTAGTAGCAAGGTTCTACAGAGTATATTTCACTAAGAATAGATTGCAATTAGGCAAAAAAAATTGGTGACTTACGAAACAAATGCTGATTCTCATAATCAGCTTCTGATATAGCAAGTTCAGTTTAAAATTCAAACAGCAGCAAATTAAGGGAATTTTTGAGAGGAGTACATACGGATTATTCCAATCAGTTGTGTCCTCATTGACCAGATGAGTCCATTTGGTTCTTCCACTGCGACCAAAGTGCTTAACTTGCATAACTTTGGGAAGTATAGTCTTGTCCATCTTATCCTCTCCAGTTGGAGCAGAGAAATCACGATGATAAATACTATCCGCACCAGCAGTTCCAGCACGATCGTCAGCGTCCGCTTGGAAGAAGGCACCTTTGTGGTAGTATTTCTGCATGAACGCCCATTTGGTCTTCCCAGGTGCAGCAGCTTTAGGATTTTTCCTCTCCCATTCCCTCCTTTCCTCCTCTGTCATGTTCCTAACTTTTTCAATCTCTTCCTTCTCTTTCAAAGAAGCCTCCCTGTCCTCCCTATCCCTCTTGATCCTAGCAATCTCCCTAGCCTTCCAAGTCTCGTATTCCTCAGCCTCATTGATATCATCATCAGTATCCACATCAGCAATATTAGCCTCCGACTCCATATTCTTCAGGATCTCTTCATCCTCACGGATCTTCTCAACAACAAATTTCTTTGTCTCAACTCTCCTCTCTTCCAACTTCCTCTTTACCATCTCCTCCATGGCCCTTTCATCCTCCTCAATCCTTTCACGCTCAGCTATAGTCTCTCGCTGTGACTTGGGCATAAAAACTGGCTTGGCCATGGCCATTCCACCCGGTTCTTCATCCGAGTCAGTCTCATACTCAGACGACTCCTCCTCTTCCACTCCCACTTCCTCCTCATCTTCTTCCTCCACAGGAAGCAGCGCAGCTTCTTCTTGCTGCCTCAGAAGCGCCTTCTCCCTAATTCTCCTCCTCCTCTCCTCTAATGCATCTTCATCTTCTTCATCAACATCCATACCATCTTGTCCCCTACTCTCCTCATCTTCAATGTTGGAAACAATCTCAGCTTGGCGGATGCGCCTATGATCAGCCCTAACTTCGTCGCGATTATCAATTCTACTCTCAGCCAAACGCCGCAACCTAGGGTCGTCTTTCCTAACAGGATCAAAAAAAGATTCCTCCTGAGCAGGAAAGGCTTTGTCAATGGCAGCAGCCCTTGACATTCTAATATCTCCATCCTCATCATTATCATCAGCCCACTCGGGAGCTTTCCCAGGCCAGTACCTCTTGACCTTGGTCTGCCCAATCTTACCCCTAAGCTTATCCCTAATTGCGATTACCGTATCACTAACCCCTGCTGTTACAGACATGGCTAAAAGGCTCTATTTTTCACCTTAATCCTACGTTTTTTCAATCTCTGCGATTGCGCAGTTAAGAAAAATGAATACCTTCTCAATGAAAAGCCAAACGATTTTCAGGATGTAAGCGGAAATTACCTGAAAGACGGATACTCCGACCAAAACCTTGACTTCAAAATCAGCAAAATCTGTGAATTTCTACACAGCCCGAGTGGAGGGAAGGTAACCCTGCAAGGGCTTTTTCTTCGCGTAGGGGAAAATCAGGATTTCGATTTCGGTGGCGGTGCTGGAAAACGGAGAGGGAAGCCTGCGTTTCAGTGAAGCGATGCCGTTTCGAGCGCTAATGGGCCTGATAGCTTTTAAGCCCTGGCCTACAAAAAATATTACCCCTTTTTTCACGTATAAATTTTTAATTGTAAACTATATAAAAATAATATATAGTTATTATTCATTTTAAATTTCAATATAAAATAATATGTAGTAATAATATTATTATAAAATTAAATTATTTTTATAAAAATGTAATTAAATAATAATATTATAAATTTAAATTTGTAGAGTATAAGTTAAGAAGGTTAATTGGCTAATTTCCACTGTTATGGACTTTAACAAAAAAAAAAGTAAAGGAGATTCAGTGGAAACAACGCAACGAAGATGTTTTCAATAGTTATTATATGTCTGGTCCATCCTCGCGAGCCACAATTTATGCTAGAGTAAAGGAGATTCATAGAACAAACCGAGAGCACTTTGCCCCTAATGCCCCCAGAACAGATACAAAGGGAGTTGATACGTTGGCAACTTCCGGAGCATCAGTGGTTCAAGATAAACGTTGGAGGAGAGTCCTGCAAGACCTCCTCCGGAGCCTCTGCAGCTGGTATTGCAAGAAATAGTCATGGAAAATGGTTAGGGGGCTTTTTGCCTAACTTGGGGGTAGGGATGTACACAGTTCAGCCGAAACTGTTTAAACCAGTCAAATTAAACCATTTTTTTCAGTTTGACCGGTTTAAATATACATTTATAGGCTGACAGTTTGAAAATTTTATAAACCGTAATAACGGTTCGGCCAACGGGTTAGGCTGTGAAACCGGCCGTTCAGGCCGATACGAACCGTATATATTATAAATATATTTAGCATTTAACATACATAAAAAGTTGGGTTAGACGTTTCTGAATGTAGATGTTTCTGGACGTGGTACTTGTTGTTTTTGACGTGGTGCTAGTTGTTTTGATACGTGGTGGATTGTCTTTGTGAAAAAAATCAGTTTAAATTCACATGAATGGATATAGACGGTTTTGGACGTGGTGCTAGTTATTCTGAGATGTGGTGGACTGTCTTTGTGGAAAAAAAATCAGTTTAAATTCGCACGCATGGATGGATACGTTTCTGGACGTGGTGCTAGTTGTTCTGAGACGTGATGGGTTGTCTTTGTGAAAAAAATAACTTAAATTCACATTAATGGATGTAGACGTTTCTGGACGTGGTGCTAGTTGTTATGAGATGTGGTGGACTGTCTTTGTGGAAAAAAAAAATCAGTTTAAATTCACACGCATGGATGTAGACGTTTTTGGATGTGGTGCTAGTTGTTCTGAGACGTGATAGGTTGTCTTTGTGAAAAAAATAGCTTAAATTCACATGAATGGATGGAGACGTTTTTGGACGTGGTGCTAGTTGTTCTGAGACGTGGTGGGTTGTCTTTGTGAAAAAAATAACTTAAATTTACATGAATGGATGTAGACGTTTCTGGACGTGGTGCTAGTTGTTCTGAGATATGGTGGAATGTCTTTGTGGAAAAAAAATTAGTTTAAATTCACACGCATGGATGTAGACGTTTTTGGATGTGGTGCTAGTTGTTATGAGACGTGATAGGTTGTCTTTGTGAAAAAAAATAGCTTAAATTCACATGAATGGATGTAGACGTTTCTGGACGTGGTGCTAGTTGTTCTGAGATGTGGTGATCTGTCTTTGTAAAAAAAAAATCAGTTTAAATTCACACGCATGGATGTAGACGTTTTTAGATGTGATGCTAGTTGTTCTGAGACGTGATGGGTTGTCTTTGTGAAAAAAATAGCTTAAATTCACATGAATGGATGTAGACGTTTCTGGACGTGGTGCTAGTTGTTCTGAGACGTGGTGGACTGTCTTTGTGAAAAAAAATCAGTTTAAATTCACATGAATGGATATAGACGTTTCTGGACTTTAAAAATAATTTTGTAGACTTTAAAAATAAATAAAAAATGGTTCAAACTATCAAACTGCCAAACCAAACCGTTAAAAAATGGCTTTGTTAGTTTGGTTTGAAAAATAAAATTGGCCAATTTGATTTGAAAAAATTTCAAACCGTATATTACAGTTTGACATATACTTTTACTTTTAGATCGGCCAAATCGAACCGTATACACCCCTACTTGGGTAAATGCCCCTCGCTGTTGGCGGAGCTCTGGCCATTTATAATGGTCTCCGATTAGCATTACAACTAGGGGGAACAACATGTTCGCACTGAAGCTAGTTGCAAGAAATTCTGGAAATGATAAAGGAGACCTCTATTGGAACATCCGTCGACAGATATTGGAGTCAAGAGAAAAAGGGAAAATTTTGATCTTCAAGCACGACTACAGGGAGAGCAACGTTTGTGCTGATATGTTGGCGAAATTGGCATTGAGTTTTCCTATGGGTTTACATTTTTTGCGGGACCCTCCGCACTGCATACAAAAAGAGTTGGTCAAGGAAGACGTGGCCTTAGCCGCTTTAGGCTCCCCTAGATATATAATAATAAAAAAAAAAAGTCACAAAAAGATTCAATGATTCTAATGAAGAATGTGACAAAAGCAAAACAATTTACTTTATAAGTCTCAAAACTTTTATATTTTCCCCTCAATTTTCTACAAATTCAAATACAGTTTAACGTTTAGCACCTAAATCATCAATTACACGAATCAGTTCATTTGTGCATATTCTCCATTCTTCTAGTGATTGAGTCCATATATACCTCTCATTATACTTTTCTATTGAATCTTGCATTCTTCGTTTTTACTATTAATTAGATTTTTTATTAGGTGAATTTTTACTTTTTCATTTTTATAACGATAATTAACTAATTATTTTGTATCAATAAGAAGATGTAACCCATTGATAAGTATTTCTCGTTTAAAATAATAAGTTTTAAGTTTTAGTAATTGGACCCTATTATAAAAAAAAAATTGCATGGGAAGAGAAAAGGGTGTGAATGGAACCTTTCAATCAGCAAAACACACAATTTTCCTGTCCATCTTCTCTTTTTGTCTAAAATAGAGATGGATTTGGTTTAGTTTTTATTGTGATATTAGAATCATCTCTCCATTGCAGTGGCCACCATCCTCCATTTGTTCTTCCCCAAACGCCTAACGCATTTTTGTCAGTCACTTTCTTGTTTCATCCGCTTGACTCTGAATTTTTTAAAAATTATGGTTGACATTCTTGCTTGTTTCTAGCCTGTTGGGTACAAATTCAGCCGGACTCATCATGATGACTTGCCCATTTATAATTAATTCCATGTTCTCAATTTTATTACCAGTTTCCATCTGAAAATGGAAATTCTGCCGAACCCTACAGAGCTGATCAGTGGATCAAGAACAGGACTACCATGGGAGACCGTGTTTCTGGCGACTGTTATCTCAGCCCTTTTGTTAGGTTACTGTTTCAAGCACGTTCTTGCATGTTTCAGGGGAAATCTTCCTCCGGGAAGACTGGGATTTCCTCTGATCGGGGAGACCATCAGCTACATCCGGGCGGTGAAGCAGGACAAGGTCTATGAGTGGGTTCAGAAGCGGCGGAGCGTGTACGGACCGGTGTTCAAGACCTCACTCTTGGGTGCCCGGACGGTGGTGATAACTGGTCCGGCCGGAAACCGATTCATACTTGGTGGAAGTGATAATGGACTTGTCAATTGCCTCCCAACATCCGCACTCAAAGTGATCGGAAAGAAGAGCCTCTCTTGTTTATCCGGGCCTGCTCATAAACCCATTAGAGGAGCTATTATGACCTTTCTCAAACCGGAAAGGATCCAAAGATACGTCAATGAAATGAATTCCCTGATCCAGCAAGAACTACTCCAGGTATGTATTCATATGCAACATTTTTAGTTTGAAAAACAGCATTTGGGAAGATCAGATCAGTCAGGGTAATGGAAAAAATGTGCAAATTCATTGTTGCAGGAGCTTAGTGGGAAAGATTCAATATGCATTGCTCCTTTAATCAAGAAGACTAATTTCAAGGTTACTTGTACTCTGCTTTTCGGGCTTCGTGCTGGAGATGAAGAGCTAGACGAGCTCTTGGAATGTTACACTTCAGTCTTGAATGGAACTTGGTCGATTCCTCTTAACTTTCCGGGAACTTCCTTCGCCAAAGCTATGAAATCTCGAGCCAGAATCTTGGAATATTTTTCGGGTCTGGTCCAGGAAAAGAAGCAGAAGTTCGAAGCCGGAAAACTAACTGGTTCAGAAGATGGCGACGTAATATCCAAATTCATCAGTGAAAATTTCTCAGAAGAAGAGATTTTTGACAACATCATCTCCTTGATGATCGCCAGCCATGACACGGCCTCCGTTGTTATAACCTTATGCATGCGGCAACTTGCAAGAAACCCTGACATTTTCAACAAGGTGCTTCAAGGTAATCCCTACTTTTCTCCATGAAAAAAAACAGGGGAAAATCGAGTATGATCATGATTTGAATCCTGGTTATTATACGGGTTTCTCCATTGTGTATACAGAGCAAAAAGAAGTTGTGAAGGTTAAAGATGAAAATGGCGGACAAATTAGATGGAGTGAAATTCAAATGATGAAGTATACATGGACAGTTGCTCAAGAAGTCATGAGGCTGATTCCTCCAGTTACTGGCACTTTTAGACTTGCCCAGAGGGACACCACATTTGATGGATTTCTGATACCCAAAGGATGGCAGGTAAAAGTCCCATAAACAAACCCCTTTTATGTTAATCGGATCATAATCAAGTTACGTTATTGTCAAATGTAAGATCTAAAACTGATTTTTGGTTTTCCAGGTCCTGTGGGCTGCTCATAGCACACACATGGACGGCAATATATTTAAGGATCCGGAGAAGTTTGATCCGTCCAGGTTTGAGAATTCTTCTGGGATTCCCCCGTATTCTTATGTAGCTTTTGGAGCAGGTCCACGGGGCTGTCCCGGGTCGGAGTTTGGCCGGATTCAAGTATTACTAATTCTCCATTACATGGTAACTAATTACCAGTGGGAATTGAAGTTCCCAAATGAGCCAATTGAACGGGCAGGCATGCCTTGTCCTGCAAAGGGCCTTCTCGTCAAGCTTCTCCCAAGGAAATTATGAACGCATAATAGTTTGTTAAAAGATGATTTATATACATTCTTAAATTTCTCTTTGGATAGTTTGAATTTATTGATGATTCCAAACGTGAGAATTTATTTGGTGATTTATCTCTCTTGATTTGCTATTTGTATTTGTATGGTGTAAATTTCCTCATGTTTAATGTAAAAAAAAAAAAATCAATTCTTTCTTACCATTTCTATTATTTATGGATTGTATTATTATAAGCGAAAGTGTGGCTTTGTATGAAATAAATAATGGAGAATCTAGAAAATTATAAATAATTCTACTAGCTATTATCATTTTTTGTTATATTACAATTTTAAAAGACGTGGTTGAGTAATGTTATTTTATTTACATAGGCGTTTTTTTTTTTAATCGAAAAAAAGATAATTTTATTTGAATAAAAGATAATTCTTTTGGGTAAGGAATACAATTCACAAAATATATATTTATGTATAATGCTTGTGTAATCAACAAAAATGTAATTACAGCCTAATCAACAAAAAATGTGTGTTTTTCCTTCTTTACTACAGTAGCTGATAGCTAATAGCCTGGTAGCTAGTGCGCTATTTTTATTTCGTTTGCCGGCGCCCTGCCGGCCGGCCGCTAATTACAGGGGAAGGGGAGACTAATAACTGCACACAAGCACGTGGCGCCGGGCATAGCACCACCGGTATTATATGACGGGGGCTTTTTTAAAAGTGAGGAGGAGGAAGCAGCCATTTAGAAGCCTGAATGAATCCTAGAGCCAAAAATGGTTTTGCTTCTGCCGCCCCAAGCTTCTTGATGAAACCAGGCCTCTTTGATCCGTCTGCTCCGACTCCTCTACACCCGTATTCTCCGAAGTACACCGTCCTGCAATCAATCGTTCGAATTCGAAAGTGTTTGAGATTCATGTAATACGAAGAAGGAAGTAGTATTATAGATACTTACTTCTCAGTTTCAGGGTGGAAGTTAGAGGACCATCCTTGAGGATGAATGGCGTCAGAAATTGTAGAGTAGGAAAACACGACCCTGGCGTAAGGCATCCATGACCTGCCTAAATACGCCACTCCACCGGATCCGGTAACATTGCAGTGGATAAGTGAAAATCCGGTGTCTTCCTGATTGTTACGCCTACCCTGTGCGGTGATAAATGCCACCGGATCGCCTGGAATTAGGTGTGTCTCAACATTCTGCATGCATTATCGTTCAGGGCTCATTTCATCATCAAGAACAATAATCTTAGGTATAAATTAGTCTTACCAAATAGATGGATTTGCCCTTTCCAAAAATGAAATACACAGTGCCTTCAACGTAGCAGTCTTTGAAGAAATGCAGCCCGCTGTAATCACACAAGGTGTCCTGAAACCCGTAGAATTTGCACTTATAGAAAGCAGCTTTATTTCCTTCTACTTTGATAGCCTCAGCCTGCCCTCCTTTCGCCCCAGGCGCTGGCCTCGGCGCTGTATTCTAATTTCAAAGGCCAAAAGACAAAGAAAACTCAGGCATGGGTTCAAGAAGAAGAAGAAAGCAGTTTACTTTGTGGTTTGAAGAGAAGTAGTAGAAAGGGTAACCTACGACGAATTTGATGTTGACACCAACGAAGTAATCCGATTGAACAATCACTTCGGCGCTATCTACGGTACCGTACTTAGCAGCGGTACCTTTATAAACAAAATTAGGCATGTTGTTGGGATCTCCATACAGAGTTATAAATCTTTTATTCGCCGGAATCGTCACTTTCTCTGTATAATTTCCCGGACCAACTTTGATAATAACTCGATTGTTATTCCCAGCTGGAATACTCTTTATGGCGTCAGTCAAGGTTTTGAAATCGCCACTTCCGTCGGCCCTAAGACGTATGATTTTGGGACTTTGTTCGGCGGCCACTAGTTGGGGGTCCAGAGTATTTGTTCGGGACTTTAGAGGCTGAACATTTTGATTAAACCAAGTTTCTAACTGGGATTTATCAGCCGGTACCTGGGCATTATCATCTGCGACGGTTAAAACAGGGGAGACGAAAAAAAATGTAGCAGAAAAGATTAATATGGCTTCCAAGAAATGATTTGGAGGGCTTTTTTTTTTTTTTTTTTTTAAATTTGAGTTCGTGGGCTAACGGTGGATTTGTTTTTGTCGTTGTGAAAGGTGCAATTATTCTAGTGTGCAAGCAAGACAGGATAAGAGAGGGAGAGACGAACATGGAGAGAAAATTAACGTAACTCATTGGCAAATTGCGGATGCAAACAGCGAGCTCCGTGGCCGCTGTCCAGGCTTCAGCAGTACACTAATTTAATTTATTTTCTATAGAGTCAGCGAGTAAAACCGTTAGCTTTAGGGCCTTGCTCATGCATGCATGATTTTGTTATCAAAATTTTGCGATTATTCCCTCGGTCCCATTTTTCTTCTTCACATTTCCTTTTTTTATTTTTGGAGATATTTTTCTGGAAGAATGCACCGTTTCGATAATGTAACTGTAGCATATTTTGTATATTTATAAAATATTCTTAAATATTTAAAAAGATAATCTTATTTAACCTTTTACTATAATTGATCACTATAAAAATCATTTATAACAAGTCAAAATTTTTCAATGGACTAAAATATTTAAAATTTTATAACTGAGCACTACTAGAAAATTCACATGTCATGACATTTTTTATAAAGCACAAAAATTAAAAGGTCGTTATAAATATACAATACTTTATTTTGATCAAATAATGCACTAAATAGTAAGTGTCATAATAATATTATATAATGACAATATAAAAAAACTTATTAATACACTTTTCTTAAATATTATAATTGAAACTTCTACATGATGTTTTAAAAAATATTATATTTTAATATTTATAAATATATCTTTTATATTATATTTAGAATGATTCAAATAAAATTTATATATATTAGTGAAAAGCCTATGTAGAAAAACTAATTTTCTCTCTTTTCCTCCCCTTTACTCTTTGATCGGTCGCCACAAGTTTCCTCCTCCCTTTCATCGGCCGTTCCCTCATCTCTCTTCCTTCTCCCTCGCAGTCGCCGGCTACCACCATCATAAACATATTCTTCCCCTTTCCCCGACTAGTGCTCTCTCGCACTCTTCTCTCCATCCCGTTTCATCTCCCTGCCGCGACGCCACCAACGCGATTACTACCTTTTTCAATATATGCATCGGCCCTCCGCCCTCTCCCAGGCTATCCGGCTTATTCTTCCTCTATTGGTAGGCCGACTGATCTTCTCCCTTGCCGCTCTCTCGTTTCAGATTTGTTCCCCTAAAACTAAAACTCCCCTCCGCCGGTCCTCTGTCTCCGCCCAGTTCGCCCCTCATGTTTCTTCTTCCCTTTCCTATCAAATTTTCCCCAAAAACATTTTTAAGCCATTTGATTTTGGATTTTGGGAAATCCAAGATGAAAACCCTTTGTAGCAAAAATTGGGATTTCACATATGATATTATACTTGGAAATGGTGCTCATTTCTTGGTATGGATATATGCTAGTATTTAAAAATGTATGCAGTCTTTTCTTCCCCCCTCGCCTTCCTGCAATCATGATTGCTTGTTGAGTTACTCTTTTTCTTGCTGTTGTAAACCTTTCTCTTTATTTGAAATGGTTATTAACTTTATTTTTCTGTATGTTCAGTGGTTACCGCCGGAGAAGAGAGTGAACTTTTGGTTGGCCTGAAAAACGATGGTAAATGTCTTGCTATTTGGTAGTTTGTTGTATCCATTACTGGTGGATGATTTATTTACATGAATTTTTGTTTTAGGCACACCATCATCGAAATTCTGATATATAGCCTCTTTGGTGTACTTCTCAATCGTATTAGTTTCTGCATTTCTTCACTGCGATTATCTGTTGTTTTGTCTTTTGATATTTGTATTCTTCAACATTGAACAGCTGAAGTGACTCGTTTCTGCATGTAAAACAGGGCATGCTAGTGTGAATATCATTGCAATCCAGGCCAGTGTTTATCTTCCAGTTAATCGCCAATATCTTGTCCAGAATCTCTCTACTCAAGTTAGTGTTGTCTTGCTTCTCTTTGATTATTTTCTGCACCTTGATGGGTGATTAAGTTGATTAACAAACTTGGTTTTGATGTCGCCACTACAAAGCCCAAGCCTGGAAGCTTTTGCATTTTTATGCCAACTGCAAAAGTTATATTGAAGTCTCACAAAGTTCTTTCTGGAACTTGCCCGAGGAGATACTAATTATTTGAGTTTTTCTTTTCCCCTAGACTTTTAACAATGCCACTGTTCCTTCGTATGCTCATTTTTTAATTCCCATACAGTTATGCTGTCAGCAAAGTTTTGCAGGTTAAGGACATTGCCTTGTAGTTATTGTTTAATTGAATTCCGCATAGCATTAGTAGCTTTACTGATTTTACTTTTTCGATCTTGAAGCCTGGAGCATTTGATCTAGTGCAGCATGATGAAAATTTGGTGATGATCAAAGAGGTTGAAGTAGATGGTGATGGGCAAATCAACTACGAGGAGTTTGTTAAATTGATGATGGCCAAGTGAATTTCAATGTTTTGTAATCTTGGGACGATGAGGAATGTTTTTTAATGTTATCAATCTTACATGAATTTTTTTTTTTAATAAATTCTTGTTTGTTATTTTATTCCAGTAATTCTTTTGTGTAATATAATATTAATTATATAATATAATTTTAAAAATATAATATTATAAATAATTAATAATAATATATAATAAAAATGTAAAAATATATTTTCATTACATTTTAAAGTGTAATTAAAATTATTTATAAAGATATTTGTAAATATCATTATAGATATAAAAATGACTTTAAAAATTATTTATTAAGACATTTTAAAATGACTTAAAATATATTTTTATATTACACTATTCTATCATGACTTCACTTTGGATGACATTTTTTAAAAATGTCATAATAATTTAAATATCATGATAAGTACTATTTTAAGTCTTTTTTAACAGTCACCAAAGCTCGTTTTTTTTAGCAGCGGAGGTTACTTTTAAAGTTTATACATGTTAAATTTAAAACGAAATTGATCTTAAAAAGGGATCAAAATTGTAATTTCTTCGCCAAACTAAATATCCTTCCATTCACAATTGATTGTCTCTTTAAATTTGTTATTTTGTTTCTTTTAATAGTTTATTTCTACTTTGTTAGGCGTTATTATTGATCACTTTTTTCTTCTCCACTTTTAATTTTTTTTCATTGAAAATATAAAAGTTTAACCTTTTTAAATCATGAGTTATTTATTAATTAAGTGTAAATTCAACTATTTAATAATATTTTATTTCTTCTACGAATTGCAAATGAAGTATTATATACGAAAGGATCGTATGGTATATTATATAATTTGCATAAGCATCTCTAACCACATTCCTAAAAATACATTACAGATTACTCTATATGTAAAGTATTTTACAGTATCTGCCCTCCAACTTGTCTATCTTTGCCTCAAAATAAACTTTTATTCAAAATTATTTTTATATTTATTTTTATTATTATATCAGTATAATTTTTTTACTTATTCACATTATATTTTTATATAGATATCTATCTATAGTTATTTCATTTTTTAAAATAGTGAAGATTGGATAATTTTATATTTACTTCATTATTTATAAACATTTAGTCAAAATTTTGAGAATTTTGAATTATATAATTAAATACAAAATTTTTTATTCATACATTAGTTATTAATATTAAATATATTTTATATCAAAAAATTATATTAGTGTTAAAAATTGAATAAATTAATAAAAAATGGGGAAAATGGAAATAATTAAGTTTTAAAAAAAAAGAAAAAAGAAATTGAGCAACTAAAATATTATTAAAAAATTGCAGCTACACGGTTTCCATTCCAAAATCCATACGCTATTTACAGTACATCTCTCCTCCCCAAATTTTCAGTAGTAATTACTGTAGAATTACGTTTCAATTAGAGAAAAATATTATGATAAAATTGAAAAAAACGCTAAAATTGCGTTTGCATTGGAGATCTCTAAGGGGCATATTTATTTCTTTCTCTGACCGGCCAACAACTAATGACAAGAGAAATGATTTATTCCTATATCTTTTTTTATTGATAGTCCTTTTTTATATTAAATAGTTGTTAACAATAAAAATATCATTTATAATATTTAAATATAAAATAAAATAATTACATGAATTACCCGAGATTGTATTTACCAAATATACAAAAAAAGAATCCAAAAGAATCAGAACTCTTTCATCATTAGAAGTTGCGAGAGTTAGGACTTAATTTGGACAAATCTTCGCTGATTTTATATTAAAATAACGGCATTTTAATAAATGGTTTCTCCCTCCAAAATCTTTACCCTACAATTCTTCCTCTCCTCCCCGTAATATTCATTGACGGCTTTTCTACTGATTCGGATGCAGGCGTCGGCTTGAGAAGCAATTCTAACCTATCCTCTTTCCAGTGTCCTTTGGCTGATAGGGCGAAGGTACGAGATCAATCATGTTTAGGCGAAGGAATTCTTAAGCACGAATTCAACGGGATTCTCCCTTCAGGTATTAGTGGGTTTTTTTTTTTTTTTTTTTTTTTTTTTTTTTTTTTTTCTAAATATCTTCAAGTTGTATTGGTGGGTTTGTTTGTTAACGAAGAAGATTTTATTTTCCAAACATCCTTCAACTTCTTCATCTATTATGTTTTCGTTGGATTCCAAAGGGTTTCCTTTTGTAGTCCAAAACGAAGCAGACAAAGAAAAAGTCAAATAAGAAGAAAGAAAAAATAAGGAAAAAAGGGGAGAAAAACCAAGGCAAAACCCTCGATTCTTCCATCTCCCTCTAGGCGATGTCTCCCTCGATTCGACTATTGATAAAACACATACTTCGCTTTGGAGTTGTTAGTTTTGATTTAAGGGAAAAGACAAATGGAAGGGTTATCCTTGATTTGTGTTGGGTGGGAACCATTGAAGAAGATGCTAAAGGAAATGGAAATGGTTTTTTCAAAGAGAATTTTGTGTTGGTATTGCCGTAGTTTTCTTTCTTTAAAACGTTGACATTGAACTTTAGTTTTTTTTTTGGAAGGTAATTTGAAGGACTTGCTAAGATGATCCGCATACACGAGAAATATTCAGGCACATTTGTAAATGGAATATGGTGAGGAAAGACTTTATACCCATTATTGGTTATTGCCAAGAGGACGGCAATTTCGGCTTAACTGCAGGATAAATTTTTGTTGTTTTGGGATGGGTTGTCAATGTGTTTTGTTTCCCTGTTATCGTATTGTTAACTGGAACTTACTCTATTTCAAGTGTAAGTTTTTTTTTTTTGCTTTTTGGTATTAAATTTATTTGGAAATCCTTATGAAGTAGTGTGTTGGGTTATTAGGATGTTATTGCAACTGGTGGAGCAGATGCAAATGCAGTTGTGTTTGATCGACGTGCAGGAGAGATTTTATCTACTCTTACTGGCCATTCAAAGAAGGTTTGACAAATGATTGTCCTTGATGTCTTTCATTCTTTTTTCTTGTTGAAGGTAGTTGTTTAATTCTTTTTTCTTTCTCTTTTTTCAGTTAACCAGTGTCAAATTTGATGCTTAAGTTGATGTAGTATTTACTGGATCAGCTGATAAGGTAAACTATTTGGCTTTATGTGATTTCTATCTGCACCTATAACTCTTGTTGTTTGTCATCGAGCCCTTCCCCTGATTGATGAAAAGGAACAAATTATAGGTTTTTTCAAATTGAAAGCTAGAGTGAGGTTTATTGTTTCCTTTTATCTGTCTTTTTTTTTTTTTGAAAAGTTCGTTTTATCTGTCTTGGTTTTAGTTTAGTTGGGAAATAAAGATTCTTTGAACTTAATGGTAGAGCATTTTGAGACAGGCTCCCTTCATAAATTTTTTATTTTCTTTTAACAAAATTTGGTTTTGAATTTTTTAGATGACTTGTGTTAACACTTACTGTGAAGAGATTCATTGTGAAAATTGTGATTTCTTTCCTGCGGGACGGTAATTTGTGTTAGAATTGTGAGCTTCAGAACATGGATTTAGTGACATAGTTGTCTGTTTATGTCAAACGTATTGATCTACAAGCTCTATCATACTGTTTTTAGGGAAATAGAGAGGAACAACAATTTTTTGGTAGAGATCGCTGCTCAAGGGTGAAATTTATATGTTGAAAATATGATTGATTGGTAGATTATGGAGATTGTCTATTAGAGTGTAGTGCTTTTTTCCAGATTTTACAAGTGCACTTTTCATCAAAACTGCTGTCTGAGGGTTCAGTTTCCTCTTTTCTGTCAGACTGTTCGGTTGTGGCAAAGATCTGATAATGGAACCTATGACTGTAGGCACACCTTGAAGGATCATACTGCAGAGGTAAATGTTCCTTTCTTTTGTCTGCAAGTTCACAATCAAGTAATTTAATTCTTTATTGAAAGGTTTTTCTACTGGTTTGTTGTTTGTTGGTGGTGGCATGTTAAAGACCTCTTCATTGGCATCACTTGCCCTTTGACAATTGGCTTTATTCAGAGTATTCACTATTTTGGTCTTCATGTTAGATCTTTCTTGATGTGCTTTTCCACCCTTCTTGTTGGCTAAACATATTGTGATCTGATGAAAAAATAATTCAACATACAAGGACTTCACTTCTTTTTGCTTTCGATAAACTTTGGAGCAACATACAATATTTCTTGTACGTGGGATATTCAAGAATGAAATTTTTTAGTAGCTTTGTAAAAGTTCAGTCAGTCCTCTGTTTCCCGTTGAAGTGGTCCCCTGTTTTCTAAGTGTGACTTTATGAGACTCGACATGGTTTTGAACCTATGCTATTCACAGCTGTGCTCATTTATGACATCTGTGTTCACAGTTTAATGATGTTTTCTGCAATGGATTTATAGCCTATGATGGCTTGCAATCCATCTGAATGGTTGACTTTCACCTATGTGATCCTCAGAAATTTTGTGACCTTATCTAATTATCAGTGGGAACATTTTCTTAATGTTATAATTTTTATTTTGTATTATTTTGTTTGGGTGGTTAACTATTTGATGAGCACTGAAGCTCTTCTATGTTGTCTTTGATTTGTAAAATTGATATTACGAAATTCAACTCTTTCAATTATATTGTTTACCAAAGATGCACATTCTTACGACTAAATTTTGCTCCATTAAACCCAGCACCATCCAGAGTTAACTTTTACCATGAATATTTAACATTGCTGATGCTCCAGGTGCAAGCAGTTACTGTTCACGCAATCAATAAATACTTTGTGACGGCTTCCCTTGACAAAACATGGTGCTTTTACGAACTTGCTTCTGGTCTATGCCTCGCTCAGGTTCATATCTGTCTCTCCCTTGCATGCATACAGACACATGTAACTAATGTTTACAGATGTGCAGATTAATGGGTACAGAAAATTTTAGGATGGGCGTCTCTAACTTCCCTTTGGCAGGTGTCAGATTCCTCAGAAGCTGAAGATTACACTTCTGCTGCCTTTCATCCCGATGATCTTAAGATTAGTGTGTGTTTATGCTTTTCAAATTTCCTGGCTTTAGGAGGTTGAGGTTATTCATGAAGAAGAAACCAAACATGATAACAACAAGCAAAGATGTCACCATTTCACAAGAAGACTGATATCTGTGCTATAATTTGTTTCATTTCTCAGAATGCTTACTCTTTCTGTGTACAATGAAGACTGATATCTGTGGATTATACCTCAGTAGCATTAGGCCATTCAACTGTTTCTCCGCAAGTTGCAGCCAAAGAGGCAGCAGAAAACAAAAGGTTTTTGATGTGTACGTTCATGATGCCTGGTGGGAAGGTGTGATTTTTGACCACGATGATGGCTCTGATGAACGAAGAGTCCTTTTTCCACACATGGGAGATGAACTGAAAGCAAAAATTGATGTTGTGCGTCACTCAGACCTGGGATGAGGTTACAGAACAATGGAAGCTTAGAGGAAATTGGATTCTTCTTGAATTGCTGGAAGAAGTTGAGCCAAGATGGCCTCTTATTGTTTCCTTGAGGCAAATTTGGTATGAAATACAGTTAAAATTAGGCCTTAAAGGACTTGACTGGACTTGTTCTTCAAGGGATATCTGGAAAGATTTATTGGGGCAAGGTTTATGCATGAGTTATAATTTAACTCTGAAGCAAATTTTACATGAAATAGGATCTTCAGGGGACTTTGCAGAGGAAACTAAGCGATTACTTGAATTCTCTGGGCTTGGATTTGATTTTGTTCTGAAGCCTGAAGAAATCTTTAATGACTATAAAACTATTGTGCCCTATGGAACTGACTTCTAGTTCCAGTTCATTTGGTCTCAACCAAGTCAGATGGCTCACAGGATATATTCCTCCTACAACATTTTTATAAAAATGTCAATTTATAATGCAAAAATATTAAAATCAATTGTAGTTTTAAATTAAATTAAATTATAAAATAAAATAAAATAAAAATAAATATTTTTTAAATGATTTTATCTATAAAAGTATTTTTATATAATGTTTGTCCAATATCTATTTAATTATTTTTAATTATATTATTTAAAATAGTTATTCATATACTTTTTAAATTATTTTTAACTATAAAAGTAATTTTTTAAAATGATTGTCCAAACACATATTTGTTCTTTTAAAAGAAGCCAAAATATATTATTAAAATTTTTAAAAAATTAGTTATACAAAAATATTTATAAAATTCTTGTCTAAACATAACCTTAGTTTAACTAAAACCCTTTTCTTTTTTTTTTAAGAGGGGGTGACTCATCAAAATGCAGCTGATAAGCTGAAGATGAGGCCCCAAATAAGAAGCCTGGAGGAAAACTGCTCTGGTTGAGTTTATCAATTCCTGCAGAATCACCGGAATATACATGTTATTTAGGAATCGTCATTTTCTAGATATAGTTTACAAGACCAATTGAAATAATGACGAAATTTTTTCTAAAAAATGATTTCTTGCCAATTTTTTCTTGGAGTTCTTGGGCTAAGGGTCGATTTGTTTTGTTAGTGTGACATGTGACACTACTGGTATATATATAAATATATATATATATATAGATATTTCTACTAGTGTATATTTATATAGGCATAAAGCTGAAAATGCAAGAGGGGTAACAAACCATTAGCTTAAAATGAAATATCGATTATTTAATACATTATAATATATTAATGAATTTTTTTTTTTGAGTAAACTAAATCGATACTCAAAATTATCAAACTCCTATTAATGACGAGTTAACAAACCATTAACTTAAAATTAATTGATGGTACACTGATTAGTTCATTTTTAAGAGATCAAAGAGCAGAAGCATTAGCTTTAGGGTGGTCTTGCTGATGCATGCATGCATGAATTGGTCTTCCTTTTTTCTCTACTTCCCAAGGGCATTATTACATGGCCATTAGTTCAAACAAAACGAACCACAGCTCCAAAAACTCCCAAACCACAAAATTTAGAGGCAATGACTTCTTCCTTTAGTTTCCCGCATGTTCTTCTCTTCCTCTTGTTTTTTCACGTTTTTTTTTTTTCACTTCCTTTACCTATATATAAGTCTCAAATTGAATGGTTAACTCAACAAGCAAAGCACCAACAACAAGTTCAAGAAAAAAAAAAACAAAAAACAAAAAACAAAAAAAAAAATGGGCAACTATCATTTCTTGGAAGCCATATTAATCTTTTCTACCTTTCTGCCTTTTATAGTAGTTGCAGATGACACTGTACCAATACCTTCTGATAAAGGTCAAGTGGATAAATGGTTTAATGACAATGTTAAGCCGCTGGCATCGCGGGCAGATACTTTGGATCCCATCCTAGCAACCGCCGAGAAAACTCCCAAAATCATTACTATTAAGGCCGACGGGAGTGGCGATTTCAAGACACTGAATGACGCCGTGAAAAGCGTTCCGGACGGGAATAAACAACGGGTCATTATTAAAGTTGCTCCCGGAAACTATACCGAAAAAGTGAAGATTCCGTATACCAAACCTTTTATAACTCTGTATGGAAATCCAAGCAGCATGCCCGTTTTTGTTTATGATGGTACAGCTGCCAAGTATGGTACCGACGATAGTGCTACTGTGGCTATTGAGGCGGATTATTTCGTGGCTGCCAACATCGTTTTTGTGGTAGGTAGCCATGTGTAATGTGTATGTGCAGTCCTGCAGGTTTCTTATTTTTATTTTTTTGAAACTAATTAATATGTTTGTTTATTTGTTTTAATCTTGACACAACAGAATAGCGCCCCAAGAGCAGCACCCGGGCAGAAAGGAGGTCAGGCTACGGCTTTAAGATCACAAGGCGACAAAAATGCCTTCTTCAACGTCAAAACTCATGGGTTTCAGGACACCTTCTGCGACGACAAAGGGCTGCATTTTTTCAAAGATTGTTATTTTGAAGGCACAGTGGATTTCATTTTTGGAAATGGGAAATCCATCTATTTGGTAAGAGTTTTTAATATTCATTCTCTCCTTGAGGATTGCATGAATACTGACGAATAATGTTGAATATTGCAGAATTCTGATATAGTCGTACTACCAGGAGGTCCTGTGGCGTTTATAACTGCACATGCAAAGAGTAGCCCCAGCCAAGACACCGGATTTTCATTTGTCCACAGCAAGATTACTGGTAGTGGTGGGGTTGGTTATTTAGGAAGAGCTTGGTTTACTCATTCCAAAACTGTATTCGCCTACACTGATATGACTGACGCCATTAATCCTGAGGGATGGTCCAATAATCTCCACCCCGAATATGAAAAGTAAGCAATTTATAATAAGTTGGTTCTTGATAAGTTAAGTGATGCATTCTAAAATTAATTTGTTTTTGATATGATTACAGGACGTTATACTTTGGAGAATACATGTCTACTGGAGCAGGAGCAACCCCAGATAAAAGGGCCAAATTTGTGAAGAAACTCACCGAAGCAGAGGTCAAACCCTATTTGACTCTTGAATACATTCATGCTGCTAAATGGTTGCTTCCTCCCCCAAAATATTAAAAAAACCATCTCTCATCATCAACCACAAGTGACAGATTCTTTAGCATTTTTGGTTGCAATTGGATCTTGTGGCTTCCAGCGACTAGACATTGCCTGATATAAGTAAAATATTAGTTAGAACAAGATATCATTATCAATGTTTTCCTCCTATAAATTTTAGTTTTAGAGTATTTCACCCTTTTGTCTCTTCCATTATGACAAAAGGTTGAATGGGGGAATCATCAATAAGGGTTGTATTTTTTTAAATATAATAAGGGTACAATAATTTTGATAGTTTTTGTGAAAGTTCATAAGAAGAGAATTCTGGGGTATAGTATATACGCTGCCTCCTTGTAAAATTCTCATCATACTTTTGACTAATATTAGGGTTCGGTCCCACTGGTCTTCCAATGGGTGACTGTTGTTAAAAAAAACAAAAGAGTTTCCATTTTCATATTTAAATTCAGTTGAATGTTTTAGTATAAATATTTTATCTTTAAATGTTAATGAACTATCCCATCATTAATTTTTTTTGAGAAATTAATATGACTTGATTTGAGATAATTGTAAATCATATCATAGTATTATTAGACACCTTATAAAGTGTATTAAAAAAAAAATTTATTAGTTACTACTCCTTTTTGACCTAATTGTCCCTTCCCCACCCCCTCTCTCCCTTTTGGCACCCCGTCGCCTTTCCCTCTTCTTCTTCTTCTTCCGTTTCCCTGTCACAACCTCCTCTCCCTCTTCTCCTTTTCTTATTCTTCTCCTCCTCCTCTTCTCCATCTCTCGTTGTGGTTTCTCTCTTCCCATTCACAGCTGCTTCGAAACCCCCCTCTCCCTCTCCCTATCCCAATCTACCTCCTCCCGTCTCGAAACCCCTCTTAATTCCCAATCCAGATCTCCCTCTCCCGATCGAAACCCCCCTCCCCTTCTCTCTGTTTGGACCGCCTTCCCAATGGAAACGAAAAAGAAGACGAAGAAAGTTTTGGACGAAGCTGGTTCCTAGATCCGACAGAGAAGACGAAGATGGTTCCTCGATCCGACCTATACGACGAGGGCAAAGGTTGGGGGAAGTAGATCAGAGGAGATCTGGGGAGGTTGGGGAGGTCGAAGAAGAAGATTTGGGAGATAGGGGAGGTCGAGGAGACGTCAGCGGAGGTCGGGGTAGACTTAGACGAGGGCAGAGGGGAGAGATGGGGAAGGGAAGGGAAGGGAAGGGGAGGGTCGAAGGAATTTCTATAAAAGTTAAGCAATTAGGTCCAAAAGAGGGCGGTAAATAGTAACCCTGTAAAGTAGGGGTATGCAAATTTTCTGAACCCGTTCCGATGATGCCAATCTCGAGTAGATCCCAATTCCATTCTGACCCGATCCCGTGACATCTGGAACAAGACCAGAATATGGTAACAAATATCCCGATTCCGTCCTGAAAAATACATATTTTTTTAATAATTATTAGTTTTGTGTAAAAATTAAATTTTATATTC
Organism: Knoxia roxburghii; assembly: GCA_030378225.1. Classification (NCBI taxonomy): domain Eukaryota; kingdom Viridiplantae; phylum Streptophyta; class Magnoliopsida; order Gentianales; family Rubiaceae; genus Knoxia; species Knoxia roxburghii. The sequence continues at coordinate 3,584,658 of CM059415.1, forward strand.
ATTATATGTTTAATTTTTTATTTGCATATATTTTCTTTATTATAAATATGTTAATTAGGTAGTAAATATTGTGGGTACTAATTTTTTTATATCTATTTACTTTTTTCAATTCACTATTTACGATCACTTTTCACGTGGATGATGAATAATGCAGAACCTAGTTTCTTTCTTATTCCATTTTTAAAACAAATTCAACATTTTTTATGAGATACGTTTGAAGTTTAGTAGATCATATATTTAATAAATAAAATTTTGAATTATTTAGTTAAAAGTATGACAATAATTAATAAATAAAATACAAAAATTATTTTTTTACATATTATGCAATCCCGATCCCGAAATTTCAGTTCCGGTCCTAACATTCCGTCGTCCCGATCTCGATAAAATTCTGTCTCGAACAGGATGAGACGAGATTTACGAAATATGGTAAAATCTTGTCCCATCCCGAACCGTGCTCAGACCTACTAGAAATAATCTTTTGTAACTTTTATGAAGGGGGTTATTATTTACCTTCTCACTTTTTAGGCCGATAATCCATAGATTTTGATAAAAATGTCACTTTACATAAAATGGGAAAAGAGAAAGTATTGTAGGGGGCATTTTAGTCCAAATGAGAGTGGTAAAAAAAAGGTATTGGGTGGTAAGGCTTTCCGCTTCACCAATGTACTGTACAAATTCCAAAATTTTACTTTGAATATATTAAACAAAATAATTATATGTCAATAACATATAGTTTATAATTACAATAAAAAATATATATACCATTTTATACAAAATTAATATTATTAAAAAGGTTTAAATCCATTTTGGTCCCTCATAACATAGGTTATTCTATTTTTAGTCCATCTTAAGTTTTAGCCATCAGTCCCACTTAAATTTTTCTTTACCATTTCTAGTTCTTTTGGATGATTTTAAGGTTAGTCAAAGGACTTTTGTGCAATTTTTTTCTTTCAAAATTTCCTTACAAACCCTCATTTTTTCCAACATCTTCAAACCCTAATTTTTTTTCCTCCTCCTCCTCCTCCTTTTTCTTCTCCACCTCACCGTTTGTAAACCCTCCTTCTGGGCCGTTCATTTTTTTCCCCTTGTTGGTGCGCCTTTCGCAAACCCTCATTCTGGGCCATTCAATTTTTCCCCTTGTCGGTGAATTGAGAATTACAGGAGGAACTCGTTGGAAGATCGGGCGTCGATCATGATGGTGAATTGTGGTTTATGGGGTTTTGGAAACCTTCACCGGAATAACAAGTTTGATTTTCGAAATTAACACTCTGGGTTTTATTTTGATCACCAGAAAGGTTTCGTTTTTCTTTTTGGTTTGCTTTGCCAAGAAAACAACGGTCTTCATCATCCGACAATTGTTCTCCAACTGAGGAAGTTTTGTGGTTGCAACAAATGCGTTCAAAATTCAAAATTTGCGGAAAATATTTCTGCGAGTTGATTGTGTTTCTTGGTGGGTTTTGTTTAATTCCTAGGTGAAGTAACCAAAATGAGGAGCACTTACTTTGTGGATTATTGTTATTCTATTCTAAACTGCGATATTAGGACTATATATTCTTGTTCGATTTCACTCTGGTTTCTGCATCGCCGGAAACATTCTGGATTTGCTGTGGTGGTTCTTCGCCTGAAAAAAGGGGAGGGAGCGGCGCCGGAGTTGGGGAGAAAAAAAAAGAAAAAGGTCTTTAGGGTTTTTAGGGATAAAAAAATTTTTGGAAAGTAAAAAAGAATTGCACAAAGGTACTTAATTAACCCTCAAAATTGGTCAACTATTTTTCATCCAAAAGGATTAAAAATGGTAAACAAAAATTTAAATGAGACTAAAATTGATCACTAAAAATTAAGAGGGACAAAAAATGAAATAATTCATGTTATGATGGACAAAAAATGTATTTAAGCTTATTAAAAATAAAAAATTATGTATTATGCTAAGGAAAACATAAGTTGTATTTCCTCCGGTTTTTGTCTCGTAGTATATATACAAAGCAAGGTAGGGTTTTAATTAGATTAAACACCCCCAAAGCACCCTTAAGTTATGTAAGCTAACCTATTTACATGACACAATATTTACATTACATAACACATAATCTAATTTTTTTTTTTTTTCTATTATGGGGGATGAATTACATACTGAAGGGCCATTAATGAAAAAAATTTAAAATCTCCATAATAAAATCCCTTTTAATATTCACTGTATTTGTGGGGTTATGGTTTGAGTAAAGTATCTTATTTACCTATTGTATTGATTAAGGTGCGAAAACTGTATGTCGAATCTCTCTCAGTCTTTCCTTCTTTCTGGAAGAAAAATGTTGAACTAGCGTAGCGGGATTCTCTACTTCCCAAATACAGTACTTGGCAGTTGGTTAGAACAAAACGAACCACAGCTCCAAAAACTCCCAAACCACAAAATTTAGAGGCAATGACTTCTTCCTTTAGTTTCCCGCATGTTCTTCTCTTCCTCCTCTTGTTTTAACACGTTTTGTTTTTTACTTCCTTTACCTATATATAAGTCTCAAATGGTTAACTCAAGAAGCAAAGCACAAACAACAAGTTCAATAATAAAAAAAAAAAAAAAAATGGCCAATAATCATTTCTTGGAAGCCATATTAATCTTTTCTACCTTTCTAACCTTTCTGCCTTTTATAGTGATCGCAGCCGATGATGTACCGGTACCCTCTGATAAATCTCAAGTGAATAAATGGTTTAGTGAAAATGTTCAGCCCCTGTCAGCGAGGACAGCTACTTTGGACCCCCCCTTAGTGGCAGCCGAGAAAACTCCCAAAATCATTAATCTTAAGGCTGACGGAAGTGGCGATTTCAAAACCCTGACCGACGCCGTGAAAAGCATTCCGGATAGGAATACACAACGCGTCGTTATTAAAGTTGGTCCCGGAAACTATACCGAAAAAGTGAAGATTGAGTATCTCAAAACTTTTATAACTCTATACGGAGATCCAAACAACATGCCTGTTTTTGTTTATGATGGTACAGCTGCCAAGTATGGAACCGACGATAGTGCTACTGTGGCTATAGAGGCGGATTATTTCGTGGCTGCCAACATCAAATTTGTGGTAGGTACTAGGTAGCCATGTGTAATGTGTGTGTGCAGTCCGACAGGTTTCTTATGTTTTTTTTTTTTTTTTTTTACTATGTTTAACAGAACAGCGCCCCGAGAGCAGCACCCGGGCAAAAAGGAGGTCAGGCTACGGCTTTAAGAATACAAGGTGACAAATCAGCCTTTTTCAACGTCAAAACTTATGGGTTTCAGGACACCTTCTGCGACGACAAAGGGTTGCATTTTTTCAAAGATTGCTATTTTGAAGGCACAGTGGATTTCATTTTTGGAAATGGGAAATCCATCTATTTGGTAAGAGTTTTTAATTAATATTCTCTCCTTGAGGAGGAGGAATGCATGAATCGGGTACAGAAATACGAAGAAATGACGAATGTTTGAATATTGCAGAATTCAGATATAGCCGTAATACCAGGCGGTCCCGTGGCGTTTATAACTGCACATGCAAGGAGTACTCCCAGCCAAGACACTGGATTTTCATTTATCCACAGCAAAATTACTGGTAGTGGTGGGGTTGGTTATTTAGGAAGAGCTTGGTTTACTCATTCCACAACTGTATTTGCCTACACTGATATGACTGACGCCATTAATCCTGAGGGATGGTCCAATAATCTCCACCCCGAATATGAACCGTAAGTAATTCTTAATAACTTGGTTCTTCATAAGTTAACTGATGCATTTATGGTAAAATTAATTTGTTTTGAAATGGTTACAGGACGTTAACCTTTGGAGAATACAGCTCTACTGGAGCAGGAGCAACCCCAGATAAAAGGGCCAAATTTGTGAAGAAACTCACCGAAGCAGAGGTCAAACCCTATTTGACTCTTGGATACATTCAGGCTGCTAAATGGTTGCTTCCTCCCCCTCAATATTAAAAAACACATCTCTCACCAACCAAAAGTGACCAATTCTTTAGTATTTTTTTGGTGCAATTGGATCTCGTGACTACTGGACCTTGCCAGATACAAGTGAAATATTAGTTTGAATAAGATATCATCGATGTTCTTCTCTCACAAGTTATAGTTTTAGAGTATTTCACTTTTTTAACTCTTCTATTATAACAAAAGTTGTGAATGGGGAGATCATCGATAAGGCTAGTATTTTTTGAAATAAAATACTCATATTGTATTCAATTTATTAGAAATTGTTTCATCATTTGAGAATTAATAAAGATTAGTCCTTTTTGGCATTCTCTCCTTTTTGGACTAGAATAATAAAGATTAGGACTAGAATTTTGGCACTCTCTCTCTCTCTCTCTCTCTCTCTCTCTCTCTCTCTCTCTCTCTCTCTCTCTCTCTCTCTCTTTTAAGGCGGCCTTATATTTTGTAATTTTTGTATAGGGATTGAACTCAACGTGTAAATCTCTTCCTTTATGTTACTCTTGCCTAATCTAATTGATGGGCATTGTCCGCCGGTTCAAAGTCGATTATGACTCGGGACTGTTCATCCCAAAAAAAAAATAATAATAAAGATTAACCCAAAAAGTACAATATATCTTTGATTAAAAAACCTAATCTATGACATGAAAACTTAGTTGCTCATTGCTAATAAACCGTATGGATATACCAAATACAATTAATCAAATGGTGACCTATTACCAACTTAACCAATAAATTTGATTTCGAATATATCTCTAGTTTTATTGTGATGTTTAAAATTGTTGGTCTTATAATTAGATATATAGTGGCTGACTCACTTTTAAATCACAAAATGTAGCGTTAAAGAAATGAACAAAAAATACATTAAGCAAATTGTTGTCTATTGATTACATACACAATAATTAAACTCTAATTTACTGAAAAAACTTGTAAGAAACTTTTGTGGATAATTACACGTAGGTCTGTCAATTTGACCCATAACTCATCAATTGCCAAATCCGCCTCGCAAATTTAACGGGTTAGGAGTTAAAGGGATACAAAAACTGGGCTGCTATTTGCAGCATAATTTTACTATTTGCAGCATAAAAAAATTGATGAAATACCTAAAATACCCTTAAAAACATAAAATAAGAAATTTTAATGAAAAATCGCACCTACTTTCCAATTTTCCAATGAAAAATCGGACCCAATATGCAATTTTTACAGGAAAAATCGGACTCAAAGTGCGAAAGTGGGGCGAAAAATCGCCCCACTTATCCGATATTTGGGGGAAAAATCGCCTAAGTGGGGCGATTTTTCCCCCAAAAATCGGATAAGTGGGGCGATTTTCCGCCCCACTTTCGCACTTTGAGTCCGATTTTTCCTGTAAAAATTGCATATTGGGTCCGATTTTTCATTGGAAAATTGGAAAGTAGGTGCGATTTTTCCTATATATATGCTTATATCAAACCTTACAAAATCAAACTTCATCTCAGATTTTCAAAGCAAAAATCTCTCAAACCATCAAAAAATTGTGAAAAAATCGCAAAATGGACGCAGGCGGCTCGCAACCACCACGGGCTCCCGGGAGGGGGAAAGGCTTACACATCCAGGTAATAATCGTATTATTACGTTTAAAATTGTAGAAAATCGCACATATTTTGCGAGTTTCAAGACAAAAATCGCACATATTGTGCGATTTTCCTCAACAAAATCGCACAATAGGTGCGATTTTGTGATGGAAAATCGCACAATAGGGCCGATTTTTTCGGACAAAATCGCACAGTAGGTGCGATTTTGACCGAAAAAATTGGGATCTGGTGCGATTTAAACCGAAAAAATCGCACCAGATGGCGATTTTTTCAGACAAAATCGCACAATAGGTGCGATTTTTTCAGTCAAAATCGCACCTATTGTGCGATTTTGTCCCATAATTGTGATTTTATGTTTGTTTCTAATTAATTTTAAATATGATTAACATTTGTCATGATTTTAATTATTATTCGTAGTTTTAATGTTTTTTTTTTTGAAATTTGATGTAGGCTGGAGGGAAGGCGCTCCCGCGACAGCGTCCCACAGTTTCGAATAGGAAGAAGAAGGCGAAAGCAGGGAGGACTATCCCTGTACATGGGCTGATAGATGAGGACAGCGACAGGGAGGAGCAGCACTTTATCGGCGGAGAGGAGTTTCCGTCACCTTCAGGACGGGATGAGCAGCCCCGACGAGGTCAGTTTTAAATTTACGACCAATATAATGTATATTTATTTATTTCTCTTATTATGTATTATATTAGTGAATGTTATTATTTATGTAATTTCATTATATGATTGTGTGGTTATTTGAATTATATTACTGAATGTTATTATTACTTACGTAATTTGATTATTTGATTATTTGATTATGTGGTGATAGTTGAATTATATTAGTGAATGAAATTATTTATGTAATTTGATTATATGATAATGTGTTGTTATTTGAATTAAATTACTGATTTTTATAATTATTTATGTTAAATAAGTTTATTTATAATAAATGATTTATGAAATTAGCTACAAGTAAGCGTGGGAGGACCGACACATCTTGGATTGTCACAGAGCCGTGTATTGGTGGCCCTATTGATGGGTCGGTTATTCCTAGCTGGAAGGGCCATGTGGCCTATAGGTACATACAGGACGGGGAGGATGGTGAGGAGTCTTTACCACCTAGGTCGTCCATGCGATGCCACAATAGGTCCGGGGTTTGTGAGCGACTAGTGACATGGTTTGCCGCTTTGCCTGACGACTGTCAGACAATGTTGCGGGGGACGGGTTTGGCTCACTTGCCCTCTGTCATGCACACGTCTATCGATGGGCCGCTTATTTGTGCATTCATTGAGCGGTGGCAGCCCGATACCAACACGTTTCATCTCCCCGTCGGTGAGATGAGTATACTCCTGCACGATGTGTGGGAGATACTACGCATCCCCGTATCTGGCAGTATGGTCGCTGATCGTACTGACAAGAATGTGATGTGGGGATTGTGCAGAGATGTGCTGCAGGTGTCGGATAGGGATGGGGAGTGGATGATGAACCACGACAATGGTGGGGTTATGGCTGATTTTGTGTTCCAGCGGCGTTCCATGTTACATACAGGCACTACACATTTGCCGCGAGATCTGGAGGCTTGGTTGTGGCTGGCAATTGGTTCCACTTTATTTGTTGACAAGAGTTCGAATCGGATTAGGCCACAGCATATAGTCCAGATTAGAGGACAGTTGCATACTGTTCATCAGTATGCATGGGGCACCTCTACATTAGCTTACCTGTACAGACACCTAGGTAAGGCTAGTAGAGGTGGTTGCAGCCATATGGCGGGTTGTTTGACACTGCTTCAGGCATGGATTTACGAGCACTTTCCGTCGTTCAGGCCTCACTCCGTGCCTATGCCTGATGATCCACAGACTCCGCGCGCTGCTTTGTGGAGTGTTGGCACCCGACAGGGCTCAAGTTCTCGTCTCCAGCGGTACCGACATGCACTTGACCACCTGCGTCCGGAGGAGGTATGTTAAAATATAGTTGTACAATTCATGATTACATTTGTATGTAAATTGTAAATATTTACTAAATATCTTACCACAAGTTAATGTAATACAGGTGACATGGACCCCTTACGGTCAATTTCCTCAGCTGCGCACCCCGTTGACCACGTACAGGGGATTGATCGCTTGTGGTGCGGAGGTTGAGCCGTACATGCCAGATAGGTGCGTGCGGCAGTTAGGGTTCGTGCAGGATATACCATTCGCCATCTTCCGACCGAAGACGGCGTATAGGCCGTATACTGGTGGATATGAAGTGGATTTTGATTTGGAGTTCGCCAAGAGCCTATGGCAGTCTGCTGCCCTCTCTGGTTTACGGTCTGATCTACTGCAGCAGGCTGACTATCCTGGCGCATTCACACAGGATTACATCACATGGTATCGCCAGCACTCCCACCCGTACCTGTTCATCGATGGCCCACCCGTTGACGATGGTGGAGTTCCACCGCGCACCAACACAGAATATGTAAGTATTTTGTGTTGTTTATTTATTTACTATTTAATAATATGTTATATTGTTTTTAGAATATATAAATGACTAATGTAATCGTGTTGTCTTTGTAGTGGGTGAGCCGATTTACTCGCATGACCGAGGACTGCATACAGACCATGAGAGACAGGGGAGTACCCGAGTCAGATGATTATGAAGCTAGGTTGAGGGCGGAGATGGATAGATGGCATCTGGCTGGGTGATTGTATTACTTTACTTTGTTATTGTTATTAGCTTTTCAAAGTTGTTTGTAAACCATATTGAATTTTTTATTTTTATTTCTTGAATATGAACCTCTGCTTCTATTCAGGTGAATTTAATATGAATTTAAGCTGAATTTAATCAATCTAATGATACAAATAGCAATTCAAAAATTGGATTCAACGTGAAATGTTACAAAAAATCATTGTCCACAAATAGACTCCCAATGGTCAACCCTCCGTGTAAATTCCGGATCCGCTGCAAATTCCGCCATAATATCATCGCAGTGATACCTCCACAAATATGCCAAGCGAGGTACAGGACAATCATCAGTCAAACTAACATGGACAAAATGCATACCATGTACATGGGCAATGGCAATCTGGCGAGAAGGTCGTCCGACACCACGTAACGACCTCAAAGGTAAAATAGAGAAACAACAACCGCGAGCGATACTGAGATGGATTATCAAGGCGTTTGCATAAGTGGCGATAGCAAACAGGTCTGTGGGGGTACTCATCCAGCCATCAAAGGGACATGGCGATGAAAAATGATTCAATCGACCAATCGCCCAAGCAATAGAGTCAGTGTCTTGAGGAAGAGTGTGTGGTAGACAAGCATGTAGAAGCGGTCTGTAAATATGCTGATGCACAAGAATCTCTCCAATAGACGCAGTCCGAACTGTTTCCCATTCATTCTGATTGCCATAAAGACCCAGTGCAATAGCTCGAAATCCGCAATGGCCATCTGACTCTACGTCTGTAATGCCATTACAGAAAGGATGGACATAAGGTGGTATCAGGTGACTGCTCGCGCCGTCTCCTCCAACTTCGCATTAGGAATAAACAACGATTGTTATTTTAGCATTGAAGTAAAATTAAAATAAACCATTGAATCATAAGTGACGGAAAACAATGCTTACATTCCTCAAATTGCAATGATTGCTTGGAAGATCTCTTTGATACAGCACTGCGCCGTGCACCTTTCTCTCGAGCGCTCAACTCGCGCTGCACAGATGGATGTAATCTTGGGCGACCCCTTGATGATGACATAATAGCTGGCTCACACACACTTGAATTGTCTGGATTCAGCGACGCGTTCATCCTGACAATCAGATCACGCATGACAACACGTGGACTGTTCTCGAATCTAGGAACGATTTCCTCGCGGAAGAATCTGTTTAAAAAAATTATTTACAATATATAAATAATAACGTACTTAAAAATGTATGTAAAAACATAAATCATTGCATCGTAAAATAAAATACATAATGTAAATCTTACTTAAGTTCCTCAGAAATAGTGTTCGAACCAACTTCTGATGTCTCAATCGTTAATCTCTTCCAAAAATCGTGCACCATTTCAACGGTGATCGTGTCGTGTGACTCCTTCAACTTCCAAATGTCACATGCACAAGGAATCCCATGCGTCGCCTTGCAGACACAACCACATCTCTCAAACAACTCATTGCCCAAACTGGTCATCCTTTCAACTTGTTCGCTGATCAACTCCAAACAATAGTGCGACACATGACCATTCAACAATTCATACGGAAAACACAACATAGATGTTGCTTTCTTAGAAATGCATGCCTCAAGAGTTTCCCTAAAAAAAAAAATTAATGAAGTAAAAAATCCCATAAATTAAATCAGTAAAGTAATTATATAATCATGTTAAATAATAAACCTAAAATTGGTTATTAAAATAAGTAATAAAATTACCTTATCTGTGATAACTGGTAATTGACATGGTCGTCAATCACTCCAAATAGCGTGTCAAGTGAATATGTGCCAGCATTCATCCAATCCTTCAGTGCAGCATGAGTACTCTCCACTCTGTTACTACTTGTATTGCCAAAGTGAAGAATTTTGTTTGTCCACGCCCTACAAATCATCTCTTTATAGACCAGCCACGTCCTCTCCAAATAGACAACAACAGACGGCGCAACCATAGAGTAACTATCCTTCAGCAGCTTCAAGTACATCTCATACTCTTCAACTGTTGGCGCATGCACAATTGCCTTCCAAAGTTTTTTTATAGCTTTTTTCCTTGCACCCTCACCAACAAGTTTTCTCAACTGATTATCGACATCACGGTCGATATGCCACAAACATAACAGATGGTGTGATCCAGGAAAATAATCACGTATAGGATCCATCAAACCCATCTCTCGATCAGAAACAATAGCACTAGGAACATTTTCAACATCCAACAACTCTCTCAACTGCTCAAACACCCAATCATAAGTAATTTTTTTCTCATCTCTCAAAAGGGCACATGCAATGTTAAAATTCTTATTAGAAGGAGTCATACCTATTATTTGAAAGAGTGGCATCATGTACTTGTTGGTTTTGTATGTTGCATCCACCACAATAACCCAATAATATCTGTTTAACAACTGAATTGACATTGGATGCGCAATGAATGCATGCGTGATCACATCTGTGCCCTCTTCTGTCAAGACTTTAACATAATAATGCTTCTCCTCGGCGTAATGCACAAACTGCTGCCCAATATTCCTGCCTTCAAATTTTGCCTTCCTGTCAGCAGATTTAAGATTGTTTAGCTGCCTCACAGTCACATTATCTGCAGGATGCGTCACAGCAAGGTGATTCCGAATCAGCTTTGGCTTCATATTTGCATTGTTCAAGGTTCTTGCAGCCTGCTTTGCTTCATCACTCAAGCGGCTGAGCTGTCTGTGACCCTCTGGATACACTATAGCAGTGTGATTGTGCATTGATTTCGCGCCTGGAGTAACTTTGACCCACCAACCATTATCCTTCAGCTCCTTGCAATATAACTTGAACATACACTTACATCCTCGCCGTTTGGTGTTCTTCCTCTGTTGTGGGGGAGGCCCTTGTTGAATTGGATCTCTGTATCTGCCGCAACGATATGTGACCGATTTACCATTAGTACCCCACCCTGCTTTAATCAGCTCGAAACGAAATGTAAGAGCCAAATCCGAGTAATAAGTGTAGGCTGCTGCTTCAGTAGGAAAAAAGCCAGGACACTGAAAATCGTGACTCAAATCCCTCTCAATATTGGGCAATCCATTTGGATCCTGCATCATTAATCAAATGCGAAACTAATAATAAGTAATTACACATACAATTAATAATAAGTAATTACACAAACAATTAATAAATACCGCGCACAATGTGCAACATTTCGATAAAAAATCGCCTACATGGAAGGAATTTTTCTTCAAAAATCGCCTGCCATAGGCAATTTTCTACAGGAAAATCGCCTGCAATAGACGATTTTCCTAAAAAAATTCGCCACAGAAGGCGATTTTTGAAGAAAAAATCGCCACAGATGGCGATTTTGTCAGGAAAAATCGCACTCAATTTGCGATTTTTCTTGAAAAAATCGCACATTAAGTGCGATTTTTCCTGACAAAAACGCCATCTGTGGCGATTTTTTCTTCAAAAATCGCCTATTGCAGGCGATTTTTCCTTACACTCTCGCCAATTAAGGGCGATTTTACTGAATAAAATTGCAAAACATGTGCGATTTTTTTTCAGAATGCTAAAAACAATACAGAAGTATTAAATTCGTACCATTTTTGCGTAACTTTTGAAGTAGTCTCAATCCCAACTTGAACGAACTTTGTGTTTTAATTTGTTTCTACGATTTTGAACGTTTTTGGAACTATTTGGAAGTTTTTCGTAAGATTTTTGAGGGAGTTTTGAAATGTTTTTGCATTTTGTGAAGTATATAACTTATTCATATGTTAAGGACATTTTTGTCATTTCATTTTTTTTTTTATGCTGCAAATAGTAAATTTATGCTGCAAATAGTAAGATCCTAAAAAAATCACACCACTCATCTCATATATGTAGGAAAGAAGCTTGTTCTTCATCTGGGGCCATCCCAATTCAATTCTCTTCGTCTTTTTTTTTTTTTTTTTTTTTTTACTTCAATTTCTTTTACTTTTTTTTTTTTAAAAAAATTCCACTTCGTTTTTGTTTTTTAATCAATTCATCTTCGTCGTTTTTTTATTATTGATAAATTTTACTCTTTATTTTTATTTTTACTTTTTTAAAATTATTTTTATTTTTTACTTTCATTCATTGTAATAGTTATTCTTAAAATTAGGAGTAATTAAAAGATTTTTGAAACAATTTTTTTAAAAAAAAAAGTGTAAAAATTAAAAAAAAAAATAGACTGGGGGAGTACATTTCTCATTTAATTACTTTTGGTGGTAAAATTAGATTAAAATTAGATTTATAACGGTAAAAGGAACACACACATAGAGCAACAGTGAGGAATCCAATAGTACTTGGTACATCTCTATAGGTTTATTAGTGATGAACACAACATAAATTTTATCATAAATTAGGCTTTTTAAATCAAAGATATGTTGTGCTATTTGGCTACTCTTTACTATTGTCAATTGCTGAAACAATTTCTAACAAATTCAACCCAATATGAGTATTTGATTAATATATATATATATATATATATATTATACTCATTGATGATTCCCCTAAAACTATAACTTGTGGGAGGAGAAAATTGATGATGTCTTGTTCTACAAGATCCAATTGTCCCCAATGATGCTAACGAATCTATCAGTTTTTGTTGATGAGAGATTTTTTAAAGTTGAGGTGGAGGAAGCAGCCATTTAGAAGCTTCAATGTAGCCAAGAGTTAAATATGGTTTGACTTCTTCATCCCCGAGCTTCTTGGCAAATTTAACCCTCTTATCTAAGTTTGCTCCAGGTCCAGTACAAGTGTATTCTGCAAAGAAAACCGTCCTGAAAGCAAGCCATTCCAAATCAAATTAATTTCACCATGAAAAACCAACAAAATCATGGCAAATTAAATTTAAAAAATAAATGATAAAGGCTGGATAATAAGAAGTAAGAATTCTAGTCATGAATATTTTTACTTACTTCTCATTTTGGGGGAGTTTGTTAGAGGACCATCCATCAGGATGAATGGCGTCGCTTATGGTACAGTAGGAGAAGATGGTTTTGGCATGAGACATCCATGCTCTCCCTAAGTAAGCAGTTCCACCACTACCAGTAACGCTGCTGTGGATAAATGAAAATCCAGTATCGTCCTTGTCGTTATCCTTTGCTTGTGCTGTCACAAACGCCACCGGATCACCCCGTATTACGTGAGCCTCAACATTCTGCAAAATAAATATATATATATATATATTCAACATTAATTCTACTCTCATGCATTCATCAACAAGAATATTAATTACGATTTATATAAAATCTTTTTCACCAAATAGATGGATCTGGCATTTCCAAAAATGAAATCCACTGTGCCTTCAAAATAGCAATCTTTGAAAAGATGCATTCCTTCGTCGTCGCAAAGGGTGTCTTGAAACCCATATCCTTTGCAGTTATATAAGGCCGCTTTAGTACCTCTTATTCTTAAAGCAGTAGCCTGGCCTCCTTCTTGCCCTGGTTTTGCCCTCGGGGCATTGTTCTGTTTCAAGAGATCAAAACAACATATATTATATATATATAGCTTACGAAAAGTAAGAAACCCGCAGGATCACCGTTCCGGGGAATGAAACAGAGAGAGAGAGAGGAACATGTGATCCGCACATAAACAGCACCTACCACAAAAATGATGTTTTTAGCCACGAAATAATCCGAATCAACAGTGATAGTAGCGCTATCGTCGGTGCCATACTTGGCAGCCGTACCATCAAAAACAAAAATCGGCATGTTCTTTGGATCTCCGTACAGAGTTACGTAGTTTTGCGTAATCGTCACTTTCTCAGTATAGTTTCCACCACCAATTTTAATAAACGTGCGAACTTTACTTCCTTGTATGCTTTTCAAGGCCTCAGTCAGGGTCTTGAAATCGCCACTTCCGTCGGCATTAAGAGTAATGGTTTTGGGACTTTGCTCGGCCAGCACGTACTTGTGGTCCATCAAAGCTTCCCGTTCCGGTGACAGAGGCAGAACATTGTCTTTAAACCATTTTTCCACTTGGGATTTATCCGCAGGTACAGGGACATCATCGGCTGCTAATACTATCAATGGCAGAAAGGTTGAAAATATTAATATGGCTTCCAAGAAATGATTTTGGGCCATTTTTTTTTTTTTTTTGTTTTTCTTCAACTTGTTGTTTGTGCTTTGCTTCTTGAGCTAACGAGTCAATATAGGTAACGGAATACGAACATGTGGGAAACTAAAGGAAATCATTGGCTGCAAATTTTTTGATTGGACACATTTTTGTAGTTGAAGCAGAAAATAATGGAAGACCATTCTACAAAAGATGATGTAACCCGGCGTTAAATCATTTAATTTTATAATTAATAAATTTTTTTCATTCTCCAGGATAATTTATTTTTAAAAGTTAAATAATTGAAAAAATTAATATATTATTTTTTAAGTTACGTAACACAAATTTTAACTTTAATTTTAAAAAATTAAATTTATTTTTATAAGACGAATGGAATATAAAATATACCCCTTCAAATTTTTACTTAAAATTTTGTGAGAAGGGGAGAATTATTTTATAATATTTTTATTGGAATTTTATAATTATAGTTCTAAATGATCTTGGTAAAATTTGGTAGTTTATATGGTGGTCCTATATTACTCATATCCCTAATATAGTAGTAGTTTCTATTTTAGTCCCCCAAATTGTATTAGTAGTTTCTTTTTTTAAAAAACTCGGACATGAGCTTTTACATACCCGAAGGCTATATAAGCTTCCTTTTTTTCTTTTTTTCCGCGTATTTATTGCCGATCTTTTATTTCATCTTTTGCTGCCGTTTTTCGTCTTCGTCTTTCACTTGGATTCTTTTGCTTCCAATTTTGATTACGGTATGTATTTGATGATGGTGATTAATTTTTGTTTAAGAATTTGTTGTTTCTCTGTTTTTCGTCTTCATGTTTCGCTTAGTTTGTTGCCGTTTGTGCTCTGTTTTATCTTTCGATGGAGTTTTTGCTTCGAATTTGATAATTAAGGTATTATTCTTGTGTTTTGATCTTTTCGATTGATTTATGTGTTTGAAATTGTTGTTTCTACGGTTATGTTCTTCTTCGCGTTTTGTTTTTGATCGAATATTTTTCTTAACGTCTGTTTTTTTATTGATAGATCATTCTGGATTGAAGAAATTACAATGGATGATACTGTTGATTTCTTTCGCGAAGAAGATGCTCCTGAATTGTTTGATTTTGATAAACAGGAAGAATCTGTGGTATCTATGCTAGAAAGTAAGTCATGATGTGATATTAATTATTCATTGATCTAATATTACGTTTTTATTGATCTGATAATAGTTCTATGATATGTTTTCAATATATTATTTTGGATCTATATGTATTGTGGTATGATATTAGTTTTAGTTGATGTGATATTAGTTATGCATTGATCTGATATTAGTTCTATGTTGATATAATACGTTTTCAATATATTGTTCTGAATCTATTAGATGATAGTTGACATCATATATCAGATCAGAAAGTAGTAGACTTTTGATCAACGTATTATATATATCATATCCATAATATTAATCAAATCATACAATAGAACCAAACATACTGAACAAGGAGGATTATAATTATAGACATCATATCAACTAACTATAGATATCAGATCAATTGACTATAGATATCAGATCAATTGACTATAGATATCTGATCAACTGACTATAGGTATCAGATCAACTGACTATAAATATCAGATCAACTAACTATTGAAATCAGATCAAGCATATAAAATAAAATAATACAATAGAACTCAAAGATAATTAACAGTGTATAAATTCATTGTCTGGATAATATGATATTACTTTTTTATTGATCTGATATTAATTTGGAGTTGATCAGATATTAAATCACATGCATGGATGTAGACGTTTCTAGACGTGGTGCTAGTTGTTTTTGACGTAGTGCTAGTTGTTCTAAGACGTAGTGGATTGTCTTTGTGAAAAAATCTGTTTAAAATCACATGCATGGATGTAGACTTTTCTGGAGTGGTGCTAGTTGTTTTTGGACGTGGTGCTAGTTGTTCTGAGACGTGATGAGTTGTCTTTGTGAAAAAAATCAGTTTAAATTCACACGCATGGATGTAAACGTTTTCGGACGTGGTGCTAGTTATTTTTGGACGTGGAGCTAGTTGTACTAAGACGTGGTGGACTGTCTTTGTGAAAAAAATCAGCTTAAATTCACATGCATGGATGTAGATGTTTCTGGACGTGGTGCTAGTTGTTCTGAGACGTGGTGGGCTGTCTTTGTGAAAAAAATCTGTTTAAATTCACATGCATAGATGTAGACGTTTTTTGACGTGGTGCTAGTTGTTCTGAGACGTGATGGGCTGTCTTTGTGAAAATAATCAGTTTAAATTCACACGCATTGATGTCTTTGTTAAGTATGTTTTAGTTCTATTGTATGATTTCTTTTATATTCTTGATCTGATATCTATAGTCTGTTGATCTGATGTCTACTATTTTGTTATCTGATGTCTATATCATGATTTGATCCCCCTTGTTAATTATGTTTTAGTTCTATTGTATGATTTCTTTTATATTCTTGATCTGATATATATAGTCTGTTGATCTGATGTCTAGTATTATGTGGTCTGATGTCTATATAATCATGATGTGATCTCCATTATTAAGTACGTTTTACTTCTATTGTATGATTTCTTTTATATTCTTGATCTGATATCTATAGTCTGTTGATCTGATGTCTACTATTTTGTTATCTGATGTCTATATCATGATTTGATCCCCCTTGTTAATTATGTTTTAGTTCTATTGTATGATTTCTTTTATATTCTTGATCTGATATATATAGTCTGTTGATCTGATGTCTAGTATTATGTGGTCTGATGTCTATATAATCATGATGTGATCTCCATTATTAAGTACGTTTTAGTTCTATTGTATGATTTTTTTTTATATTCTTGATCTGATATCTATAGTCTGTTGATCTGATGTCTAGTATTCTGTGATCTGATGTCTATATAATCATGATGTGATCTCCCTTGTTTTGTATGTTTTAGTTCTATTGTATGATTTATTTTATATTCTTGATATGATATCTACTGTCTTATTTTTTTAAAAGTATTTTTTTTAAAAAAATGCTATGTGTCAAAAAAAAATTTTTGTAGCGCGCTACAGTAGGAGTAAAATTCATCCTACTCCTATAATGAGGTGAAATATTTCTTTAAAATTACAAATAAATAAATATAATTTTTTTTCAAATTAAAAAATTAATTAATCTTTAATTTGTGTGAATACTTTTAAATATAAAGATATTATTGTATTATCTTCTTTGATATAAAATAAAACATGAAGAAAAAGGATCGTACCCACACCATTTTGTCTCATATTTCTTATCAATATAATTTTGGCTTAAAAAACGAAAACATGAAGAAATAGATGCAGCTGAATGACTATTTGAATGGTGAAATATCTTATTAAACTTGTAGCAAAAAAAAACAAATTACTTCTTTTATCTTATAGAATAGTCATATTTTAAATTCTCAAAATATTTTATTTTTTGTATTCTTACTTATAATTCATAATTCATATTATTTTACGATAAAAAGATATAATCTAATAATAAATACTTCTTACCTAAAATAATAAGTCTTGAGTTGACGGTTTAAAAAAAAAATAAAATTCCAACTATTACCGTTGCCAACTCCCCAACTTTCAAAAGTTGGACGAAGGATACGTTTTATTCAGACATTCTTAAATTTTATCGTTGGACTAACGTTTTATTGTTCTCCTCGGACGAGAACAATAAAAAAGATCATACCTTTTTTCATTATTTGATTTCCTTATCCATGAGACCCATGAAGAAACCAGATAAGCAGAGTTTGGTTTGACACTCGGTGTAGTTATACCCCTTCTCGTATTCCACTTTTACCCTTGGAATTTTCTTCAATCTTGAAATGTGATTTAGATTCATGGATATGGGGTCTTGTAATTTTTCGCAATTTTGGCATCTGGGATTGCTTCTTCTTTGATTTAATTTTGTGTTTTCTTGGAATTAGTTGCTGTAGCGACCGACGCCATCCTCTGTATTTTTTTTGGGTATTTTGAAGTTAAGACTGGAGTTCCACATTTCTCTCGAATTAACATATGTATTTTCTTTGACTGTTTTTTCGGGGTCAGTTCAATTTTTTGAATGATTCTGATTTTTCTTGTTCAACAACAAATTTCTTCCCAGACCAGACCAATCAAAAAAGATCATACCTTTCTTCATTATTTGATTTATTTGTCCATCAGACCCAGAAAGAAATGAGAGAAACAGAGCTTTGGTTTGACACTGGGTGTAGTTATGCCCCTTCTCGTATGTCCACTTTTACCCTTTAGAATTTTCTTCAATCTTGAAATATGATTTAGATTCGTGGATATGGGGTTCTTGTAATTTTTCGCAATTTTGGCATCTGGGTTTGCTTCTACTTTGATTTAATTTTGTGTTGTTTTCTTAGAATGAGTTGGCGTAGTGACCGACACCCTCCTTTTTTTTTTTTGGTATTTTGAAGTTAGGACCGGAGTTCCACATTTCTCTCGAATTAAGCATGTATATTGTGGGTCAGTTCAATTTTTTGAATGATTCTGATTTTTCTTCTTCGCAACAAATTTCTTCCCAGACGAGACCAATAAAAAAATCATACCTTTCTTCATTATTTGATTTCTTTATCCATCAGGCCCATGAAGAAACGAGAGAAGCAGAGCTTTGGTTTGACACTCGGCCTAGTTATGCCCACTTTTACCCTATGGAATTTTCTTCAATCTTGAAATATGATTTAGATTCATGGATATGGGTGTCTTGTAATTTTTGGCAATTTTGGCATCTGGGTTTGCTTATTCTTTGATTTGTTTTTGTTATTTTCTTGGAATGAGTTAGTGTAGTGACCGACACCCTCCTCCTCTTTTTTTTTTTTTTGTTTTTGGGTATTTTGAAGTTAAAGACCCGAGTTCCACATTTCTCTGGAATTAAACATGTATTTTCTTTGACTGCAGTTCAATTTTTTGAATGATTCTGATTTTTCTTGCTCAATAACCCCAGTTTCCTAATGTGTTGTTGGGCTAATGCTTCCCGGGTTCTCTTGGTTGGCTTAATGTGTTTGCAATGCCTCTGGGTAATGTTTCAATTTTTATGATTCGCCATTGAGTAAGTGAAGTAGTAGAATGTGAGTGATGAACATTGCTACTAGGGTGACAATGAATCTTCATTTGGACCTTGTTGCCTGTCCATTTAATAGTTTTTGTTCTAAAGCCAACTCTTTTGGCCCAGTAAGAAATTTTGTTTATTTGGGAAATCAGGCAAATATGAAGGTTTTTCAGAGTTGATAAGAGGAGCACATGTGATGCAATAGTGAAAGTATGGGGCAGTGAATTCCTATATATCCTTGTTTGTTCTTATTCTGCAATCTGCCTTCAAGTGTAAGTAACATAATGCCAGACATGGTACAATAAGTTAGGCAAGGCATTGATATTCAGGCAACAAATTGGAATTCAATTATTATGTCTTGTTCAATATGAGGAAGATTCAGGAACTCTAGGATTTGTTTCTTTCCTGGTGAAATGTGATGTGATATGGGATTTGTTTTGCCTTGTCGGTGAAAATTTGCATGGGTGCCTATGTTAGTGAGTTGTCAAAACTCCTTGGAAATTGTATAATTGAAGGCAAAGTTAGTAGGTATATGGATAAAATGCTGAATTACATATGTTCCATTTTTCAAATTTCCACGTGTTTGAAATTAGTCAGTTTCTCAGTAACTGATATTTGCATTTTTGCAGCATTTATGCCAAGAATTAAGACTAGTAGGTCTTTGCAACGTGATACCATTTGTGATTTTAAAATGGAGTCAGTAATCTGGCTTTTAATCTAGCACAAATAAAATCTGGAGAAGATAAACTCCTGCAGCAGACGGCCAAGAAGATCGCCTGTCTGCTAAGAAATCCTTGAGCATTGAAGGCAAAATGTCAGCCTCACTCAACAATCACAAACAAAAGCAATTAAACCGGCTAGCGTGAGAAGGTTAGACGGTTTTATTACTTTGAGTTGAGATCCTTTTCTTCCCTTGGTTTTTTTAAACTTTGTTTCCTTCTTTTCTCACAGGAATAATACTAATAACAAAATCACCGTGGAAACTCCCAGTTTTGCTCAGGACCAACTCATCTTATATGTCATTGCTTCAAAAATTTTTGTCTCAAGATCAATTATATCTCATCAAACACAGCCTAACTATAACTTGTAATAGAAAAAAAGCCACCTACAATGGGCTTATTCATATCAAATTTGAGAAAAATTCACATGAATCAAAATTAAACAGCATGCCAATTTTCACTGATGAGGGCTTTTTAAATTTTAGGTGGAGGAAGCAGCCATTTAGAAGCTTGAATGTATCCAAGACTCAAAAATGGTTTAACTTCTGCTTGAGAAAGCTTCTTGGCGAAACCAATCCTCTTATCTCCAATTGATCCTGCTCCAGTACAACTGTATTCTCCAAAATATACAGTTCTGCAACCATTCCAAACCAAAATTAGTTAATTAGCTTTATCAAATCAAGCATTATTTATCAAGAAAGAATAAACTGATGATCCATCAATTACTTACTTTTCATTTGCGGGTTGGTTGTTAGAGGACCATCCTTTAGGATGAATTGCCTCAGTAATGGTTGTGTACGAGAACACGACTTTGGCGTAAGGCATCCATGCTCTCCCTAAATAACCCACTCCGCCGCTACCAGAAACAATGCCGTGGATAAATGAATATCCGGTGTCTTCTTCTCCGTTATGCCTTGCTTGTGCGGTCACAAACGCCACCGGATCACCGGGTATTACGAATGTCTCAACATTCTGCAGCAATATTCAACATTAATTTGGTCGTTCCTTCATACATTACTCTACCCTACTCTCATGCAATTAATCCTCAAGGAGAGAATATAATTCAAGAATATTTTAAAACTCTTACCAAATAGATGGATTTTCCATTTCCAAAAATGAAATCCACTGTGCCTTCGATGTAGCAATCCTTGAAAAGATGCAATCCCTTATCATCGCACAAGGTATCTTGAAACCCTACTATCTTGCAGTTATAGAAAGCGGCTTTATCACCTCCTATTCTTAAAGCCTCACCTTGACCTCCTTGTGCCCCAGGAGCTGGCCTCGGAGCATTGTTCTATATATTTCAAGATATAAAAAACATATTTTATATATATAGTTTCAAGTAAAATAAGAAACCTGCAGGATTGCACACAAGTAACAAATGGCCACCTACCACAAAAATGATGTTGGCAGCCACGAAATAATCTGAATCAATAGCGACGGTGGCACTATCGACAGTGCCGTATTGGGCAGCCGTACCACCGTAAACGAAAATGGGCTTGTTCTTTGGATCACCGTAAAAAGTTATAAATGGTTTAGACGGTGGAATCGTCAGTTTCTCAGTATAGTTTCCGGGACCAACAGAAATAATGACGCGATTTGTATTCTGTTCTGGGATGCTTTTCACAGCATCGGTTAGGGTTTTGAAATCACCACTTCCATCAGCCTTGACAGTAATGGTTTTGGGAGTTTTCTCGGCGGCTACCAGGGCAGGGTCCAGAGTACCTGCCCGAGAAGCTAGAGGTTGAACATTGTCATTAAACCACTTTTCAACTTGGGATTTGTCAGAAGGTACAAGTATATTATCATCTGCAGTAACTGTAAAAGACAAGAAGATTGTAAAGGTAGAAAAGATTAATATGCCTTCCAAAAAATTATCTGTAGCCATTTTTTTTTCTCTGTGTTCTTGGGATAATGGTCGATTTGTTTTTGTTATTGTGAAATGAGACACTAATAAGTGTAGATGCAAAGCTGAAAATGCTAACAAGAGAGGAGGAGATGAAGATGCAGAAAATGAAGGCAAATTATGGGTGTAAAATTTGTGTGGTTTGGGAGTTGCCTAAGGTGTTGACCCAACTGCCTGCCAACTGCCCTGGTTTACCTCAAACTGTAATCTAGATAACAGTCTCCGCCTAACGCTACAGTGGTCACAATCGAGTTTTAGAGAGCACAACCATTAAGCTTTATGGTCGTCTTGCTCTTGCTCATGCATGCATGAATTTGTTATAAAAAAATAATAATAATTAACAATTATTCCCTCATTCCTATTTTTCTTCTTCATAATGCTTTAGTAAATTTCAAAATTTTTCATCACTAGAGTCAAAATTGAGTTTTGATCGTTTTACTTTAAAAATTATTTTGTTCAATAACTTTTACATTTTATCATAAATTTTGTCACTCTATTAAATTTAACCGTTAATTTTACTAATGAACTATTTTATTGGGGTATTTTTGTATTTTCTTTTTCAACTTCCTTGTTTTATATCTTTTTTACTTTTTTTTTGTCAATTTATTTTTACTACCCTTAAAATTTTATTTTTTTTCTTTTTTATTTTTTAGAATAGAATTCATATTTATCGCTCCCTATTTTATCATTCATCGTTCCTCTTTACAAAATTGCCCCTCACTTTTACCCATATTCTTTTAGAAGAAGTGGAGGATAAAGGAATTTGAGTAAAAAATTAGGGACAATTTTAAAAAGAGATGGGTGATAAATAATAAAATAAAAGCAATAAATAATAACCTTTTTAGAAAGTTAACTTTTTTATTTTGTTTAAAAATTTATTTTTATTTTTATCTCACTTAGAATAGTGATTTTTTATTTTATTATTTTCGTATTATTTTTACTTTTTTTCACACAATTATATTATAAAAAATAAAAATAGGTAAATATAAATAATAATATAATTGATGTAGTGAAAAATTAATTTTTTTTAGTACAAAAGGCAAGTCAAGTATGAAAATAGAAAATTAAAACTAAATAGGGTCATATTGGACCCTCTTTATCATCGTATACATGTAGTAATAGATTTGGGCAATGTTGAAGGCCAACTTAGCTAGCTCTGTTCCTGTTCATATCAATGAAATTTAAGAAATATCCTCACAAATTAAATACAATATTGTCAAAAAAAATGGAACCATTTTTTAAAATAAAATCTTACAAGTGTATCACATTAATTTTATTCACTTTAAATAAATTCCGAATATTAATTACAATTTCTGAATTTGTTTATGAAATTCGGTTAAGGTCCTCAAGTAAAACCCATGTTCACTTTTTGCAACTTCATAGTGCGCCTTTAATAATTTAAGTCACGCTTTTTTTCTGTCACTCACGAATTTTTCATTTAAGTCACGCTTTTTTTCTTTGTTTTATTTTTCTTTTAAAAAAATATTTTCATCCACTTACAAGTTTTGTTTGTCAGTACATCACAATTCTCTAATTGTGGTATGCCAATAAAGCATGATTGGTTAATTGTATTATTTCCTTCATTTCTTTATTACTATAGTTTGATTCAAAAGTGAATCCGTCACTACATATCTAACTATAAGATAGGTAGTTTTGAACTACACAACAAAATTAGAGATATATTTAATATCAGATTTATGATTTATTTCATGATAGATTACCATTTAATTCATAGTATCTGATACATCTATGTAGGTTATTCATAATTAACACAACTTTATTTTTCTTCATAGATTAGATTTTTTAATTAAAGATACGTTACTTGATCGATCTTTATTATTGTCAATTGCAGCTAAATAAATTCGCACAATTTTAATAAAATAATAATTTTTTTAATTTTTTAAAAAACATGACACTGATTGATGATTATATTTCTTTTTTTTTTTTTTTTTTGGTTATAATAATAGAGACAAAATGCTGAATATACTATAACTTGTGGGAAGAAAACATTGATAATATCATGTTTAAGCCACAACGTCATGCTAGACAATCTACCACTTTCCATTGATGAGAGCTTTTAAATTTGAGGGGGAGGAAGCAGCCATTTAGAAGCCTGAATATATCCAAGAGTCAAAAATGGTTTGGCTTCTGCTTCCGCAAGCTTCTTGGTGAAACTAGTCCTCTTCTCTGGTTTTGCTCCTACTCCAGTACTACTGTATTCTCCAAAGTACACCGTTCTGAAACCATTTCAAATAAAATTAGTTGGTCGAGTTAGATCGGCGGAACTGAGTAACTTTTCGTATTAGTTTTTTATTAGGCATTATTTATCATGAATGAACCGATCATTGATTACTTACTTCTCATTTACGGGTGTGTTGTTAGAGGACCATCCTTCAGGATGAATTGCGTCACTAATGGTAGTGTATGAAAACACGACTTTAGCGTAAGGCATCCATGCTCTCCCTAAATAACCCGCTCCGCCGTTACCAGAAACGGTACCGTGGATAAATAAATATCCGGTGTCTTCTTCTCCGTTATGCCTTGCTTGTGCTGTTACAAATGCCACCGGATCACCTGATATCACGTGTGTCTCAACATTCTGTAATATTCAAAACTCGTCATTCTTATAAAACTCTCATGCAATTAATTCTCAATGAAAGAATAGTAATATTTACAAACTCTTACCAAATAGATGGATTTGCCATTTCCAAAAATGAAATCCACTGTGCCTTCAATGTAGCAATCCTTGAAAAGATGCAATCCCTTGTCGTCGCATAAGGTGTCTTGAAAACCAATTAATTTGCAGTTATAGAAAGCGGCTTTATCACCTCCTATTCTTAAAGCCTCGGCCTGACCTCCTTTCTGCCCAGGTGCTGGCCTCGGAGCATTGTTCTATATATTTCAAGATTTTAAAAAACATATTATATATATATATATAGTTTCAAGAAAATTAAGATTAAAAAAACATTTTATATTAAAAAAAAAAACCAAATGGCCACCTACCGCAAAAATGATGTTGGCAGCGACGAAATAATCCGAATCAATAGCGACAGTGGCACTATCGACAGTGCCGTACTGAGCAGCCGTACCACCGTAAATAAAAACGGGCATGTTCTTTGGATCTCCGTATAGAGTTACAAATGGTTTGGTATTGGGAATCGTGACTTTCTCCGTATATTTTCCAGGGCCAATTGAAATAATGACGCGGTTTGTATTTCCTACCGGGATGCTTTTCACGGCGTCGGTCAGGGATTTGAAATCGCCACTTCCGTCAGCCTTAACAGTAATTCTTTTGGGACTTTTCTCGGCGGCCACCAGGGCAGGGTCCAAAGTAGCTGTCCGCGATGTCAGAGGCTGAACATTTTGATTAAACCATTGCTCCAATTGGGATTTATCTGCGGGTACAGGTACATTATCATCTGCAATTACTATAAAAGGCAGAAAGACTGCTGAAAGGATTAATATCCCTTCCAAAAAGTGGTTTTTGGCCATTATTTCTTGACCCTGGGAGTTTGTGCTTTGCACAGGAGCTAACGACTCAATTTGTTCATATGAAATTTGACACTTTTATACACAGCTAAGGATCAAAAAAGGTGAAAAATTATAAGAGGAAGAGAGGAACATGCGGGAAATTAGAGGAACTCATTGGCCGGAAATTTTGTGGTCGCTGTAGTTCCTTTTGTGTGAACCAACTGCCATGGCTGCCCTTGTGAAGAAGGGAAAAAAGACGACCCATTTTATTATCCAGATTCCAAATTTTGTTAATTAATAGTTATTTTTTATAATATAATTTTAAACACGAACCCTCTATCATTAAATTGCAACTCTTTGTTATATATATTTTTATGTTAACGTATAATAAGATTATTTAATGAATTAGGAGTTAAATTATATATATCAAAAGTAAAATCATAAAACTTATACTTTTGTCAAAAACAAAATTTTAAATAAAATTCTTTTTATATGATGAAGAAAGTATTAATATTTTCAAAAGAGGAGCGTGACAGTATTTAGAGACGGTGGACTGAATTCTTCCTAGTGCTAATAGTCTAATTCAATTCTATAATTATTCAATCATAAAGCACTTATTCTATTCAATTTAATTACCTCTTTGATTTTATTTTTAAAATTTTAATTTTGTCTTTAATAATTTTAAAATTTTACTGAGGCATTTACTCTGCCCGCACGTTTGGATCATTTCCTTCGCTTAAGCTTTCAAACTTCATCTGCATGGGTGGAAAGCCCAGTTCTGTACTGGTGTTAGGCATTAGAACAATACGGCACCGTTTCATTGTCTTGTTATACCACACAATTAGCAATTTCACTTTTAGGGAGTTAGCGGGAAAATTTTCCACTTCATGTTTTTGACGAGTTGACACACACACACACACACACTCTGAAGGTGAGTTGAGAAGGATTAAAGGTTGAGCCCATCGGATTGTTGAGTATTCGGGAATTTGGATGAATTTTCTCTCTACAATATACCTCTCTCAATTCTTCTTCTTCTTCTCTAATTCTCTGCTCTTCTGAACTCTTAATTCTTCTGTTTTCTGAATTTATTAGTCAGGGCATGACAACTGGCCCGTAAGGTGTACGACCCATTATTAGAGGCTCATTGGGCTGGATTTGTATCAGCCCAACTTATATCTCCATCGTCCGTAACCAAACAAAATATTTAATCCTCTTATTCTTTTATAAAAAATTTAAAGCTATTTATATAAATTAAAATTTATTTTATTATTTAATTTTAAAATAATATTATTTTTAATTTTCCTTATTACAACTTTTCACTTAAATAATTTCTCTCCTTCATTTATTAAAATTCTAATATTAATAGAATCAATTTAGGATTTAAAAGTTAAAAGTTGATAAAATTTTAAAATATCCCATAAAAGAATTATTCTATTTTTAAAATATCGTATATAAAAAATTGAAGGATGTTTTATGTGTATAGATTATCTATAACATTGTTATTAAAAATTTACAAATGTTTTAGGACGATAGAGGAACAACAATATTTTTATGTGTCTTATAAAAATTGTTATATTTAAATAAAGATAATTTTATATATATTTTTTATTTATGCCGATATATTTTAGTTACTTATTAAGTATAAATTGAGTAGAATCGTATTAACTAAAATTTGGAAGTACAATCATAATGAGGCATTTTTATTTCTTTCTCCGGCCGATAATCAACAAATTAGGAAGGGAAGAAATGCCTAGTGCACCTTATTATGTTACCTCCATGGTCAAAGAATTAATAGAGGAAGGAGAGTATTATATCTGGAACATTTTTTACTATTCACCGTCTTTTTTTTTTTTTTTCTCAAAAAAGTTGTTAATTTTTTTTAAGTATTGTTTCCTAATTTTTATCTTTCGCCTCTTTAATACTTATCTTTCGTCCCTCTTATTATTACTTAACTATCATTAATTAATTTATTAAAAATTATATAAGTTCATTCTTAATTTATCAAAAATTTATAAAAATTATTATTAAAGTTGCATAAATGGGCGAAATTAGAAATGAATTTGTTTAATATATATTTTTGATAAATTAATAAAGGACAGTTAAGTGATTTATTAAAGATAATTTGGGCATAAAAAGAACGAGAAATAAGAAAATATAGGAAAAAATAAGTATTCACATAGACAAAACATTATGATGAACTAATGTGACCTATTGAAATACTATAAATCACTAGTGGGAGGCATACACTAATGATATGGTATTGTAATCACTTCTTTCACATTCACCACAAGCTGGTTAAGTTGTTGTAAGTCATAGGGTTCGATTACACCCAGAGCCAAAAAAAAAAAAAAAAAAAAAAAAAAAAAACTTGTCACGTTTTCACAAGTCACAAGTTAAAATTTAGGAGGAGGAAGCAACCATTTAGAAGCCTCAATGTATCCAAGAGTCAAAAGGGGTTTGACTTCTTCTTCCTCGAGTTTCTTGTAGTATTCGACCCTGTTATCTGGTTGTGCTCCTCTTCCAGTGCAATTGAATTCTCCATAGTACACCGTCCTACAACCATTCCAATTCAATAAATTCACCATGCATGTATCAAGAAAGAATGGACCATCATCTCAATCGCTATTTCCCCCAAATTATACCATATAACCTATGGATATATACTTATCATTATATTTAATAATAAAGTAATGACAATAACTAATTTAAAAAATTATTAAATTATCATCAATTTATTTTTAAATATAATAATAAAAATATACAGAAAGTATGTAATATAGAAATTGATATTTCTCACTCTTCATTTTACTTGTCTTGCCTTTGAACCATTTTACTCCTTTTTATTTAGTATGTCCTTTAAATTATTTTGCTTTCCTATGATTCAAAGAAGGCGGGACTAAATAAAATCAGGACAAAAAATAACAATCTCCATCATCAATCACTTACTCATTAGCTTTAGGGTGGATGTCAACGGACCATCCCTTCCCTTAGGATGAATCGCGTCAGTAATAGTAGAGTAAGGGAAGACAATTTTAGCGTAAGGTATCCATGCTCTTCCTAAATAAGCCACTTCATCGCTGCCAATATCAGTACTATAGATAAATGAATATCCGGTTTCTGTCACTTGCACTTGCCCATGCTTGTGCGGTCACAAATCCCACCGGCCCACCCGAGATCACGTGCGCCTCAACATTCTATAATAACTTTATGCCATTTCTCAAAAAAAAATATTAATCCAAGATTATATAATTTAATTTTTTACCAAATAAATGGATTTGCCATTTCCGAAAATGAAATCTACTGTGCCTTCGATGTAGCAATCTTTGAAAAGATGCTTTCCCTTGTAGTCAGTCGCATAAGGTGTCTTGAAAACCAATTAATTTGTAGTTATATAAGACAGTTTTATCACCTCCTAATCTTAAAGCCTCACCCTGACCTCCTTCTTGCCCTGGTGCTGGCCTTGGGCAATTGTTCTGTTTCAAGATTAAAAAATTCAAGAAAAATAAGAAACATGTACAACACATATATATATATATATATACCAAGCCACAGAAGGCCACCTACCAAAAAAATGATGTTGCAGCGACGAAATAATCTGCATCACCAATCACAGTGGCGCTATTGATTGTGCCACACTTGGCAGCTGTACCATCATAAATAAAAATGGGCATGTCCTTTGGATCTCCTAACAAAGTTATGAAGGTTTTGGTGTACGGAATAGTCACTTTCTCAGAGTAGTTTCCGGGACCGATTGTAATAATGTAACGATTTCTATTCCTATCGGAAATGCTGTTCATGGCGTCAGTCAGGGTTTTAAAGTCGCCACCTCCGGCGGCCTTAACACTAATACCTTTGGGGGTTTTCTCGGCAAACATCACGCCGGCGTCCAAACCCGTTCGAGATTCGAAAGGCAGAACATTTTCATTAAACCATTTGTCTGCTTGGGATTTATCCGCAGGCACAGGTACATCATCAGCTGCAAATACTATAAAAGGCAGAGAGGTAGAAAAGATTAATATGGCTTCCAAGAAATGATATTTGGCCCTTTTTTTTTTTTTTTTTTTTTTTTCTTGAACTACTTGTTTGTGCTTTGCTTCTTGAGCTAAAGATTCAGTGTGTTAAGTTGACACGTGTGTATATATATAGGTAATGGAAAAGAAAAATGTGAAAATACAATAGGAGGAAGATAGGAACATGCGGGAAACCGAAAGAACTGATTGGCTGCAAATTTTTGTGGTTGGAGACATTTTTGTTGGTGTAGTTCCTTGTGTATGAACCAACTGCCAAGCGCTGCCCTTGTGCAGGAAATAATGGAAGACCAAAGCTCTAGAAGATGATGTAACTGCCCCCCTAGATCAATTACTTTGATAATTAATTATTGTTTTTGTTCTCTATATTTGTAGTTTACATAACACAAATTCCAAATCTAATTTTAAAAAATAAATAAATTATCTTTTATAGGACGGATACAATATAAAATATACTCCTCCAAACTTTTACTTAAGATTTCTTTGAGTAGGCCATCCGCAGCGGCCTTGGGGTTGTATTAGAAATGGATCACCCTAGTTTTTGCCCTTTTCGTTGGTTGTTGCCCTACCGTGATAAACAAAAATGGGCATGTTCTTAGTATCTTCATTCAGTACATAGTAGTCCTGAAAAAAAAAAAAAACACTAAACTACTAGTTATTATATAGTAATCTTGAAGAAAAACAAAAAGGTACGACTGGTTAGAGAATGAGTAAAATATGAGAAATGATGAAGGGAAAAGCGCATGAAAGGGTTGGGAGGGCAAAAAGATCAGCCTTAAATAACAAAATTGTATATTAAATTTGGTAAGAACATTTGTTACATGACTTCTAAAGTTACAATTAAATTATAATTTTTTATTAAGGTGAAAAATATTTCAAATTACATTCTCGTTGACAACTCATCGGGCTGGGTTTGCAACCCAAATGATATTTCATAATCTGTATAATATTCTATCTCAAAATAATAATTTTTGAATAATAAATAAGATTATTATTTTAAATCGATCTGAGTATAAAATAAAATGAAATGACTTGTTATAGGGGTTTTTTTTTTTTTTTAATGATTTGTTATATATATATTTTTTGAAACATTTTGTTATAGGTGCTTAGACACCTTAAAGTAGAAAAGTTGAAAGATACTAAAAATGATTAGCAGGTGATAAAGCTAATTGTTGAGAAGCCCTCAGAATATTTTTCTTGCTTTTGGGTTGTGTAAAGTAAAAGAAATTTGTAGTGGCTCCTAATTGCATCAACAAATACGGTCGGGAATCGAAGAAAAATTGGCAATGAATCTGGGCCCTAGTAGATTTATTCAAGGCCCATCAGCCTCATTATTCAAAAATCACATTTTACCTTCCATAAATAAAATATTTTTATCATTTATAACTATTATCATCAATCAACGACTAGTAATATTTTAGTTAGGGTTTATAATTGTGTTTTTATCGTCTCTCACCCTCCTCAATATATTATATATCGAATTGCTTTAGTGCACGACTCCACATTGGCGAGTTAGTAACAGGGCAACTTGGGTCCCTAAGTCAATCACTTTTTTTATTTCCAGCTAAGACCCCTGGAGACATAGCCTCAAAGTCAACTCCGAAAGCCCAATGTAGTTTCCGCTCAATTTATTTTATCTTGCCTATTGGATTTTATATTTTTTAAAAATATATTCCATTTACTGAATTATATTATTTTAAAATAAAAATAGTTCGAATTACATCATTTGATAGATCGTTTGTCTCTATGTATTTATATTTTTTGTGTTGAAAATTAGTTATATTTATAACTAAAAAGCAAATTTTAAGATTTGATTTCAACAGCTAGAAACATGGTATTTTGATGTCTTTGCGTCACATTTTAATTTAGAATATATTATTATTAATTAATTAAATTGACTAATTTATATTAATTTTAAATTATTTTATAAAATATTTATTTAATGATAGTTTGGGAAAATTTATTTTTCAAATTAAATAAGTGAAAATAAATTACAAAATAGTAATATTTCCGTTTTATCGAGAGCTTAATTGGTTTTTTATCCCTCAGTTGACCATTTCTGCACGCATGAAAGCTAAAAGAAATGGAAAAAGAAAAACCTTACGGGCCAAATTTTATATAATTTATTTAGTGCAATAGGGAATTTTCCCTCCATCCTTGAGGATTTAGAAGTCAGCGATTGGCTGGCACAAAGCCAAAACCAAAACGTCCCATTTTCTCCTCCTCTGTTTGTTTCCTTCCCAGTTCCTTACCAACTCCTCTAGCTTTCTTTCTTTCTTCGTCCTTGACCCCATCTCAATCTTCTTCAATCTCGATCTTCCCCCACTTCACTTCCTTAAAATGATTCTCAAAATCCTCAACCCATCTCTGTCTAATTAGCTTCCTCAATTCTTCCAAAATCTCCAGAAGAAAATGTTGATGCTGATCAACTGTTCCCACTGCCATACGCCATTGGAGCTTCCATACGGGGCCAAGTCCATCAGATGTGCTGTTTGCCATGCCGTCACTCTTGTTGCTGAACCAAGGGGCGGCCCACAACCACCAAAACCACCACCTTCGTCTTCTTATTACCCGCCGCAGCAGCCGCCCCCTTCTCCTTACAACTACGCTCTGTCGTCTGGTCAACTCCCTGCAGTCCACGGTCGGAAAAGAGCTGTGATATGTGGGATTTCGTATAAGGGCACCAAACAGGAGCTCAAAGGTTGCATCAATGACGCTAAGTGCATGAAGTTTTTGTTGGTCAATCGCTTCAAGTTTCCTGCGGATTCAATTCTCATGCTAACTGGTAAAACTGTTGAACCTTATCTTGCTGTTTTTAATCGTCCCGTTCAGCTGCTTCGCTTCCATGCTCATTTTCTCATACGTTGACCCATTGAGATTCAACGCGGTTTCTTTTAGGCGTACTCTGCATTTTCTGAAATTTCAAGCCCTCTTGGGTTTTAGATTCATGGCCGAACCGAAACGATCATTTTTAGCTTGGGTGGTTTTTAATTTGATGCAATCGTTTCAAAGCATTTTAAGCTGTTAAAAGTAAGTAAAACATGAAGTAGTTGCAAACTTTTCCTCATTTCTGGGAACTTGGTCTGGGAGCCAATTTAATTTAGTTACTTTTTCACATGAAGCAGTTGCCACCAAATCTTGCTTTCATGGATAATATAAGATTCCTCTGAGAAACTTCAAAATTCCTTGTTATAGTAGTAGTAACATTAACAGTTCCAAATAAAGAAGATTCTTTATGACAACTGGCATACATTGTAAGGAAGCTTGTATCCATAAATTTCTCCAACAATTGGCAAATTCAGGAAGAAAAATTATGGAACTGAATGATATTTAGTGTCAGACTAACATCAATTTTTGTTCATAGTAGGGACTCCTTTTCGGGTCCATGATCAATGTGGAAAGATTCTTAAATCAATCAAGATTGCTAAGAAATTTCGAACCAGCTAGAATGCCTCTAGTTTCAAACTTTTACTTTAGGAGGTATTGATTCCATGTTGGAAAATTAGCTTTCTGTAATCTAAATCCAAAAGGTAATTCTGAATCTCACATCTGATCTGAGGTCCCCTTTGTACATAACTAAATACTGTTGGATATGCTTTTGACTTTAGGCCACCATGAAGAAATTTTCTAAAGTTGAGACAGATGTCCTACAACACTCACTAAAGCAGTCTTTTCGACCATACAGGATACCAATCATGGAGAAGTATCAAAGGGAAGAAAAATGTAGTACCTGGAACTGTTTAATATACTGCGATTTACATAATGTAAATGGCTTTTTTCAATGGGCCATAAATAGAAATGGAGTAGTCAGGTTTTTAAGCTGTCAGACTCAACCTGTTCTTGCTCAATGCTATGGTTATGACATGAAGTCTCATTATCTCGGCAGACAGTGTCGGTGCTGGCCCTTATAACAAATGATCATTCGTTTGAAACTGATTTCTAGGTCTAACGTTTTCTATTTGAAAAATGATCATTAGTTGTCGAATATGACTGATTGAAACATTTTCTAAAAGATGAATGAGGTGGAAATTATTGTAGTAGAATCAGAAGTTTAGTCTTCAATCTGAATCTTCTGGAAGTGTTTTCTCAGACGAAGAAAAAGATCCTTATAGGATTCCAACAAAACACAACATCAGGATGGCGATGTATTGGCTTGTGCAAGGCTGCCAACCTGGAGATTCCCTGGTATTCCATTATTCAGGCCATGGTTCACAACAAAAGAACTACAACGGTGATGAGGTTGATGGATATGATGAAACTCTGTGTCCTCTAGATTATGAAGCACAAGGAATGATAGTTGATGATGAAATCAATGCAACAATTGTTAGGCCTCTTCCTCGTGGTGCTAAGCTTCATGCAATAATAGATGCCTGTCACAGTGGCACCGTGTTGGATTTACCATTTCTTTGCAGGATGGAGAGGTGCTTTGCTTCATCTTTGAACAGTTTCATGTTTTCTTGAGGATGGATTTTTTACCATTTCTCACAAATCCTGGTTGGAAAACCTTCAAGCTTTCAAATTCCATTTTCTTGCAGAAGTGGGAGATATGCTTGGGAGGACCATCGGCCTCGATCAGGTGCCTGGAAAGGAACAAGTGGTGGAGAAGTAATATCGTTTAGTGGTTGTGATGATAATCAAACTTCTGCAGATACATCTGTAAATACAACACTGAAACCTTCTCTTCTCAATTTGAATTAGGATTTGCTAGATTATGTGCTTTTTTCATCTGAAACTCATGAGTGCTATTTTCCATCTTAAATGCTGGATAGGCTCTTTCCAAAGTCACTTCAACAGGAGCCATGACTTATTCATTGATCGAAGCACTTGAACGTGGACAGGGAACAACTTATGGCAGCATTTTGAATGCAATGAGATCAACCATCACCACGAATGAGGACGGTTTAGGAGGCGGCATCGTCACCACGCTTCTCACAATGCTTCTGACAGGAGGGAGTGGAGCTGGAATGAGACAGGTATATGCTTCTTTTCTGTCTGCAACTGCATGAGAAGGGCAAGCAATTAACCATGAACATTGCTCACCATAGCAAACTGGCTTGTTTGAGCTAATCAAACTGAAATTGTCATTGTATCCTTCACATCATGAACCAGTACCAGATGAGCCATTTGATTAAGTTTGTTTACTTTTGTTGCAGGAACCACAGTTAACCTCAAATGAACCATTTGATGTGTACACAAAGCCGTTTTCGCTGTAGTGATGAGGATAACATACAGTCTTCTGATTATATAATTGGTATCACAGATTGTGTACAGTGAAGGTGTAGTGCATCTTCATAAGCTACTCATTTCAGACTGTTTTGTGTAATAGATGGTTGTAAAATGGTTTCCAACTGTCTGTGGTGAGAGAAGAAGGTTTATCTGACTAAAGGGAAAGAAAGATCTATTGTTGTTCATCCGAGTGATGAGATGCTATTATCAAATCAGTAAATTTCATCAATCTGAAATTTTATGCTAGATTTGTTGCATATATGTTGTGAGTTTCTACTTTTATTCTGCACCATCCATTGTGGGAATTCGAGAACCGTTTTAAAAATATCATGTATATATGCAATAACTCATTTTGATTTATTTATGGATCTATATTGTTTTGAGGTTCTCAAATTCTGTTTCTGCCACTATTGATCCCTCTTAGCTTCTTTAGTAACCTATGCAGAGATTTTCTTCCATTTGCAATAATAGTTTACAATACCAGAATTACAATAAATTAAATTACAGGATCTAATAAGCCTCAGAAGCCTTTAAGAGATGCTATTTAGTTCTTTAGAAGCCATGTCCACGAAAACCTGCAACGACCGTTTACAATATCAAGAACATGCAGACACATTTATGAAAAGAACATGCAGGAAAATAAGAACTAAGTGCATACCTTTCTTCTCATCTTGGGGCAATTGGGCCGATTGATCGGAATGAATTAGAGCATTTGACAGCAGCCCAGGTAGCGATCGCGGAGAAAGTGTAGGAATTCAAAGGTCTCACAGGAAAACTTCAAGGAGATTGTATGTAAAAGGTAATGGCGATCCTTGTAGGACTCCTGCGTCATTTACCACCATCCGCCATATCCAACAATGTCCAAAGCAAAGTTGAGAGAAGTTTTTTCAAGTGTTGGTATATATTCATGACTAATATTGATAATCTTAGAACGTTGCCAAATTCCAGGACGATTAAATGTGTCATCAGATGCGTCTTTTTGACTCGATCCATCTATCCGTTATTCATAGGACTTCTTGCAAACGTTTAATTTTTTTGTTTTTCGTACTTGTGTCTTTATTCTTTCCTCATCTGTTGAAGTTGCCTTATACCTCCATGGCCAAAAACAGGCTATAGGTTGACCTCCATAACTCAATCAATATCTGAAAACTATAGTGGTTAATTGCTGTTGATAAGATTTAATGCGGCTGGCTGATAATCCCGTTCATTAATTAGGCTTTGGAATAAATTTTCAGTAATAATGTTCATTCATCCGACAGTAAGCTTCCTGATCTCTGTGTCATAATCTACACAAAACCAATATTGAATATTGGATCAGGAAAATAAACATCTAACTATACAAAACAAGTTCCCAAAACATGACTAGCCAACCATCATGGAAGGGCGATCTCCACGCTTGTGTTTTTTAAAACATCACAAACTGGGCACCTGATAATGGAGTCATCGCACTTATTACAAGCGCAGACATGGCGGCACGGCCACAGCATGATATTCGCCATCTTCCCGCAAGCTTTACACACAAGCATTACGGGTTCCACTCTTTCAGGATCCACATGCGCCGACTCGACGTCCTCCCGATCGTCCTGATTACCATAGGAGCAGCCGCCTGACTCAAACCTCCCACCTAAAATGATCGATTCCTGGAGCTGAGCCCTCAACGAAGCCGTTGAGTTCTCCAAATGCTTCACCATCTTCTTCAGGGAATTTATTTCTTTCTTCAGCGTAGCCTCTTTCCGTTCCCATTCCGCCCTCTTCGCCGCCGCCATCTCGTTGAGTTCCAACTCCTTCTCCTTTAACTTCTTCGCCGCCCTCTCCTCCGCTTCGTACGACAGAAAACAGTATTGCCTACGTTGTACCTCCCCTAAACTACGCCTCAGTTGATTACCCTGCGGAATTCAAGTCAAATATTCTCATCATATAATGTCCACATGCATGCATACATATAAATAAATATAGATTACAGTAATCTAATTAAGCAAAAACATATAATTAAAAGAGAGATTATGCACTTGGGTGGTGATCAGTTGATCCAGATAAGCGTTCTGTTCCGTAACATAAGGAGGGATAAAATCAGTGTCTTCAATCCCAGTGAGCAAAGATGTGAAGGATGTTGCCCTGTATTGGGTGTACAAGTCGGCGGCGTTGTTTTCCGGCGCATAAGAACTCTGCCCCGGAGGCCTTAGGTTGAGGTCCAACCGGGAAGGCGCCACGAGGCTCGGTGAGTTCATAGGTTGGTGGCAAGGAAAGTAACGGACGCCGGGCTGACTAGGGTGCGGCGTCAACAACTGCTGCTCTGCAACGGTTTCTGCAGCGCGGTCCATCGTGTTCTTCCTCTTGCGTGAATTCACGGCGGTGTCTGCGATCAACGAAGTCCCAAATCAAATCATCCACAAAAAGAATCCATATACATTAATTCAAACCCTTTTCTTTTAACATAAAAAAGTAACCATTCCCCAGTTTAAAATACCTCCATTAAGGTCCATTGCCGAGCGATTGAAGTTGTGAGTGGCTAGAGGTACTGCAGAATTCTACGCAAGAAATTTTTTTTATCAGAAGAAGAAAAACTCAAAGAAAAATCTACTGAATTAACAAGTTTGAAATCTAGAAATCAGTTAATTATTACAAAGGGTGCAAGCAAATAGAACTGACCAGTTGAAACAAAAATGGCGTCGGTGGTCTTCCTGCCATACTGCTGAACACAATTTATAAACAAGTGAAAATGGTGATGAGATGAAAGAGATGCGACGATTGAAGGTGCTTAAATAGAGGGGGTGGATTCAAGAACTGGACCCTTTAGAACGTTTCAGAAATGTGCAAATATGTTAAACAAAATCTTTAGAGTAATGAGGAATAATTGTTTTCTTTTGAGAATATAATAAATTATTGTTCCCACTCAAAATAAATGTTTTAATATAATAAATATTACTATTATTTTGTAACTTTTAATAATATCCCATTTGAATCCTACCTGTAAAATTGATTCAAGTAATTAAATCTAAAATCTTGGGGTGTTGACTGAATTATGATTATTTAAATAGTTTCCTACATAGCATAAATTTCAATTATTTCAGTTTTGAAACTTATCACTTAATTGTTTGAAATGGTTGCACGAGGCACTACATGTACAACACTAAATATCATTATACATTTGATTCAAATTTTTGTTTATACAATATTAAAATAATATTAATATAATTATATGCGACTTTTTATATAACGTTTCTCATTTTCTTATTCTCGTCTCTTTATATCTAAAATATTCATAACTTTTATCAAAATACTTTTTACCATACGCTCCTCTTCCCCTATGCCCATACCCACCGATCTCTTTCTCCCATCATCACCAATCAATTTATAAAAAAACCAAAAGAGAAATCATTTCTAATATATAAAATTCGAAAATTAAGAACACACGAAAATCAACAGATTACAACAAGAATTTCATATCTCGAAATTAGAAAAGAAATAAAAATATCAACCACTATAGATGTGAGGGTTTAGAGAAGTGATAAGAAAGGAGATTATAACATGAGGTTGTGAGTTCAATCCTCATAGTTGTAATCCAAAGAAAAAAAAAAAAAAAAAAAAAAAAACCTCAGTCACTGTTTCGACATATCCATCATAACAAACATACAACCTTTTACACTTAAGAAAACGTTAACTTACTTGAGTGATAGTTTCCGAACTTCCTGCGACCTTCCCAGAAGTGAGATTGAGCAGCTCAGGAAATGGTAAACGGGGCAGGGGTCTTGGTGGGTTTTAGATTTGTTAGATATCGTCCGCTCGGAGGGTAAAGGGGCACAAAATAAAAATTTAAGGAAGATAAAAATGTGAAGGCAATTTTGGTAAAAAGATGACGGAGAATAAGAAACGTAACAATAATAATATTTCGTTATTATAATTCTCTGATATCAAGAATTCAAAATTTATACTAAAATTTAAGTTTCAAAATAATACTAAGTCACAATAGTAGTATCTTTCAATATATTATGCTTGTTCATCATCACAACAATAATTTTAATTATTTATCGAGTTATAAATTAAGTTGCACAAAAGATTTAATTCGTACATGTGGTGTTAAAAGCAAGTAGTTAGCACAAATATACAATTAAAACTCTAAAGTATATTGGAATTCGAGGGAGCTTGATACGTGAAATTAAAAACTTAATAAGTCAAAATTGATAAGTATGAATTAATCACATCCATAGGAAATGCAATTTTATAACTGATTGATTAGTCTTATTGACCGTCAATAGATCAAGAAGAGTGCATAGAGTTTCTGAACTATCAGAAAATGTTAAAAAATAGTTAGCTCACAATGTAGTAATTGGTACTTATTTACGAAATGTAGTGTCATAACTCTGACCTCTTTCACTGTTAAAATAAAAAATAATAAATAAATAAAAAGAACCACTGAACTAATTGAATTGCAACACCCCAAGGAGCAGTACTTATATCATACCACTAGGAGTATCATATGAGAGTGGTACCCCTAGGAAAAAAAATTAAAAAGTAAATTAATTATTGAGAGAGTGTTTACACTCTCTTCTTGAAAATAAGGAAACATAAATAAGGAAACATCATTTAATGAGATGTTTTCTTGGAAATAAGGAAACATAAATAAATTAATAAAGCTGTCATTTTACAACTCACCACTTTCCAAGATAATGATAATTATTTCAATTTTCTAGGGAAATTTAACATATTCAAAATTACCAATCCTCACAATAAGTGCATGAGTTTAGTGATATAACCCATCAACAACAACAAAGAAATGACAATTTACACAAAGAAATTAACCCATCAAAATACAAACTTGACAGTTCCAATAGATTAAAACCCACGTCGCCATCATCCGTCTCTTCGTCATCATCGTTCTTCATTTTGCCTGTACGTAAAGAGTTTTCCATCAACTTTGGACATATTCCATCAACCAGAACAGATATCATACAACATTTTATTCCATCAAATTTGGACATATTCCATCAACCAGAACAGATATCATACAACATTTTATTCCATCGAGAAACAGTTTCACATAAGTAACATGATTACCATCAATTCAATCACCATATGTACGATATTCCATCACAAATTGTGATATTCCATCAACAACAACAGACTAAAAATAAGTGCAGGAGTTTAGTGATATAACCCATCAACTTTGGACATATTCCATCAACCAGAACAGATATCATACAACATTTTATTCCATCGAGAAACAGTTTCACATAAGTAACATGATTACCATCAATTCCATCACCATATGTACGATATTCCATCACAAATTGTGATATTCCATCAACAACAACAGACTAAAAATAAGTGCAGGAGTTTAGTGATATAACCCATCAACTTTTGACATATTCCATCAACCAGAACAGATATCATACAACATTTTATTTCATCAAATTTGGACATATTCCATCAACCAGAACAGATATCATACAACATTTTATTCCATCGAGAAACAGTTTCACATAAGTAACATGATTACCATCAATTCCATCACCATATGTACGATATTCCATCACAAATTGTGATATTCCATCAACAACAACAGACTAAAAATAAGTGCAGGAGTTTAGTGATATAACCCATCAACTTTTGACATATTCCATCAACTTTGGATATATTCCATCAACCAGAACAGATATCATGCAACATTTTATTCCATCAAATTTGGACATATTCCATCAACAGAACAGATATCATACAACATTTTATTCCATCGAGAAATAGTTTCACATAAGTAACATGATTACCATCAATTCCATCACCATATGTACGATATTCCATCACAAATTGTGATATTCCATCAACAATAACAGACTAAAAATAAGTGCAGGAGTTTAGTGATATAACTCATCAACTTTTGACATATTCCATCAACTTTGGACATATTCCATCAACCAGAACAGATATCATACAACATTTTATTCCATCAAATTTGGACATATTCCATCAACTTTGGCCATATTCCATCAACCAGAACAGATATCATACAACATTTTATTCCATCAAATTTGGACATATTCCATCACCAGAACAGATATCATACAACATTTTATTCCATCAAATTTGGACATATTCCATCAACCAGAACAGATATCATACAACATTTTGTTCCATCAAATTTGGACATATTCCATCAAATTTGGACATATTCCATCAATCAGAACAGATATCATACAACATTTTGTCAGATGTACTCCATAAATAGTTACCCGGTGATAGAACCGAAGGAAACTCCATGTTAATTTCCCCAAACGGTTACATATATTCTTGAGATTCAAAAAGGACAACGTTGAAGGCCACAAAAACAGAAAATTCTTTGCGGAAAAGGGATTCAAACGAGTAGAGAAACCAGCCAAGATTTATGAACATGCGATTGTGAAAAAAAAGTCAAATATAGAGGAAAACATGAATTTATTCATCACAAAATCCAAAGTTTGAGTTCTGCTTGAACTCAAAAGCTATTTGCCCGGTTCCTTACCATTATTTAGAACCAAAAAAAAAAATCATTATCATTTCTTTAATGTTTCAAAACTCAAAACCAAAATACTACTGGATAATGAACAATTAAACAAAGTGAATCCTAAATTTATAAAAACACTGGAGAACTAGTAAACTGTTTGGAAGAAAACCCATTTCTCAGAAAGCATTACAAAAATCAAGAAACAACAAAGCACAGCCCTTTTCACACGTACGTGAGGGAGAAAGAAGAAGAACACAAAGATTAAAACTTTGATTCCTACAACCCTCTTATTTTCCTTCATTTCTTCGCCCCATAAAAACCCATGTAGCAGAGAAAAAGATTAAGCAAGAGGAACAAAAGGGGGTGAATTTTTCACATACATACCCAGAGAAAATCAAATCTTTTTGAGTCTAGAGTAAAAGAAAATCAAGAGTAAACTGTGTTCTTCTTCAGCGATGACCACAAAAACCACAACCGTGGAAGAGAACAAGAAATGAGGAAACGAACTAAGACCTTGGAAGAGAGATGGGGAGAATTAGAAGGATCCTTAGTGGGATTGATTTCCTTGGTCTTGACGTCGATGGGGTTGCCGACGCCGTCGTCGGCAAGATCGGTGTGTTGAGATTTGAGGTTTCTGAGGACGAAGAACTCGGCGAGAGTGGCAGAGAGGAAGAAAGAGAATGCTGGCTAGGGTTTAGTGCAATGAATGTGGGACAATTTTCAAGGCAAAAAAAAAGGGCTGGAGAAGGAAGAAAGAGAATAAAGGATGCAGCATTAATTAATGGAGCAATTTTCAAAAAAATTGAGGGTTTTGCAAACATAGTTTAGGCGCGTGAGTAAGAATAGAAGAGGAAAAGTAGGGAGCATCATTTAATGAAATGTTTTGTATACAAAATTCACTAGTTGTACCATGCTCATAGTACACATAGGTGTACTATAGAAATTGCCCCCAAGGAGTCTTCCCTGGTATAGTTCTCACTCTTGTAATAGATATTTAGTAGTGGTAGTACTAAATTTTTTTTTTCTTATTTACTGACTTTATATTTATCAAAATATTTTTATTATTTTTAAATTATCCTTATTTTTATCAAAATATATTTATTAATTTTCAATTTAAAAAACAATAAAGACATTTTAATAAAAAATAAGAGCAAAATAATAATTTAAAAATAATAAATAAAAAATGGACGGTATTTAGAATTCAATTAATATAATGAGGCATTATGGCTCAACAAAAAATTACTTCATTGGTCTTATTTAAGAATTAGTTTTTTATTCCATAAAGATAGTCAATTTTATGTTTTACTACTAATATATGTCATTTTACTTTTAATATTTAAATTAGATTAAATCATATTTTTTATCCTTTACATTTTTTTTTTGAGAAATTTTATCCTTTACATTTGGTCAAATAATATATGTCCCTTATATTTTAAAAATATATTATTTAGTTCTCTTAATATCTATTTTATCTAAACTATCACAAATTTATTTGTAAATAGTATACAAAAAATTTTCAATAAATAATATAATAGTTTAAATACCAGTATACATTAAAATATTTAAAATTTAAGACAGATTATGATTTAAATAATTTGTCTCTATTTAGTGAATTTTTGGTTACTTATTTATAAATTTTAATCATTTAATTTAAATTTTTAGAAGTTTTTAATAATTAGATTAATATTTATGTTATTATATTATTCATTTATGAATGTCTTGTAGACATGAATAAAATTGATAAAATTTAGACAAAATCAACAACATATACAAAATAATATATATTTTAAATGTAATGGATCAAAAAATTTATTTGGCCAAGGACCAAAAATATAATTTAATATGATTTTTATGTAATTTATAGTTAAAATATAAATTTATAGATGAAAATATATAATAATAAAAACAAGTTATACATTATTTAAAATAAAAAAATATATAATTTTTTAAACTGAACTAATTTTGATGAGAATAGAGAAAAAGGGTATAGGACCACTATGCAATTTTACTTCTACTGTAACGCGCTACAGTAACGCGCTACAGTACATGCTACAGTAGCGCGTTACACTTGTCTTCCTTTCTTTTGTTATTTTTGGCTTTTTTATTTTATTTTTTTGCCTTCCTCCTTGAGACTTTTTTTCGTCCGTTTTTTTTCTAAACAATTCAGTATTTTTTTTAATGTTTTTGAATTTTATAAAAAAATATTTTTAAATTATCATTTTATTTATTTTATAATTAAATAATTTTAGATATTATGATACATATTATGGACGTTTTTGTTGTATGATATGATTTCTTTTTATATTCTTGATCTGATAACTATAGTCTGTTGATTTGATGCCTATATAATCATGATTTGATCTACCTTGTTAAGTATATTTTAGTTTTAATGTATGATTTCTTTTATATTTTTTATCTGATATCTATAGTTTGTTGATCTGATGTCTTGTATTCTCTGATTTGATGTCTATATAATCCTAATGTGATCTCCCTTGTTAAGTATGTTTTAGTTCTATTGTATGATTTTTTTATATTCTTGATCTAATATCTATAGTCTGTTGATCTGATATATAGTATTATCTGATATGATGTCTATACAATCATGATGTGATTTCCCTTGTTAAGTATGTTTTAGTTATATTTTATGATTTCTTTTATATTATTGATCTAATATCTATAGTCTGTTGATTTGATGTATAGTATTCTCTGATCTGATGTCTATACAATCATGATGTGATCTCCCTTGTTAAGTATGTTTTAGTTATATTGTATGATTTCTTTTATATTTTTGATCTGATATCTATAGTCTGTTGATCTGATGTCTAGTATTCTCTGATCTGATGTCTATATAATCCTGATGTGATATTCCTTATTAAGTATGTTTTAGTTCTATTGTATGATTTTTTTTATATTCTTGATCTGATATCTATAGTTTGTTGATCTGATGTCAAGTATTCGCTGATCTGATGTCTATATAATCCTGATGTGATCTCCCTTGTTAAGTATGTTTTAGTTCTACTGTATGATTTCTTTTGTATTCTTGATCTGATATCTATAGTTTGTTGATCTGATGTCTAGTATTCTCTGATCTGATGTCTATATAATCTTGATGTGATCTCCCTTGTCAAGTATGTTTTAATTCTATTGTATGATTTCTTTTATATTCTTGATCTGATATCTATAGTCTGTTGATCTGATGTCTATATAATCCTGATGTGATATCCCTTTTAAGTATGTTTTAGTTCTATTATATAATTTCTTTTATATTTTTGATGTGATATCGATAGTCTGTTGATCTGAT
This sequence comes from Knoxia roxburghii, assembly GCA_030378225.1. NCBI lineage: Eukaryota > Viridiplantae > Streptophyta > Magnoliopsida > Gentianales > Rubiaceae > Knoxia > Knoxia roxburghii. The sequence continues at coordinate 3,629,091 of CM059415.1, forward strand.
ATCTACTATCTTATTATTTTTTTAAAAAAAAGTATTTTTTTTAAAAAAATACTGTAAAAAACTGTAAGGAGTAAAATTCACCATACTCCTATAGGCTCACCGTAAACGGACTCCAGAAAAGATAGCCCTACGGAGGGTTGTACCACGAAGTACAAACAGGAACAGCGTGACAAAGTTGCGTTGTACTTTCTCGATTCGCGTTGCGGCTGCAAGCAAAAAGCGTGTGTTTTCACTCTCCAATCCAAATTACTATTCAAAACCATTAAGCAGAGCCAAATGATAGCGACGACGACGACGACTGCTGCTTTTCTTAGTCCGCCAACTTCCTCATTGCTTACCCACCAAGGTCGACATTGCCATCCCTCTATCTCGCTTAATCTCCGTACCATGTACCTGCTGGCTTTACTGCTTGTTTTCATGCCTGTGTTTAAACTTCCCGACCAAATTTGAATCTTCCCCGTGGATTTTCTTGTTACAGGGTTGCGGGGGTCAACTCGGGGCTTGCGATGGAAAAATGTCGAGGTGGGCTGCTGCATTTCCTTTGTTTTTTTTAGGATAAATAATGGTAGTTTGCAAAGTTTCAATATTTGAAAGAGACTAGTTGTTTTGCTTGTTATTTGTAGAGCTGAATGGAGGGAAAATTTTTGTACTGGATGGGCGTACGGCTACTGTTTGATGAAATGCTTCTGTTAGGATACTGTTTTTGGGAAATTTGAAGCTTGACTTGTTTGTTCGGTTCGTTATGGTGTGCCTATAAGTTTCTTTACATTCTACTATAAATTAACCTGTGAATTGGGAATAACTGCCTTTGCAGTTTAAAGAAGAGATGCTAAATCTAGCTCAAAATTGTTTGTTCAAACCAATTATAATGAAGCTGGTACAGTTGTGGGCATGAGCTCAATGGTCCTAGAGCTACTTGTAGATTGGAATAGGGGAAAGCTACCTATTTTTTTCACAGTTCATTGTTAGTTATTACTCGTGTGGTATCTGGGGTTGACTGGGTCCTTGTTGTGCAGAGAAATTGTGTAAGGAAAGCTGTTCTTCCTCAAATTACTGCCAAATTTGAGTTGAAGCCTCCACCTTACCCATTGGTAAGTGTTGAGAATTTGAAACCTACCTGTTTGTGCAAAAATTTCCATGTTCTCCTTTTTCATCTTTATCAAGGTTGTCAAATATGCTTCCTACTCTATTGCTGTTTTGATCAAAAGAAAATACATATGACATTGATGTTGTTCAGCGTGTAGCCTCATGAAACTCATGTGGCTGCTCTTAAGAACCACGAACTAATTGTCTGTGAGTTTATCACATTCACTACGTGCTTTCTCTTAGATGTTTGAGGTGCATACCTGCTGATTACTAGTGTATCTGATGAATCTCTTCACATTAATGCACGCACCCACAAACATGCAGACCCAACACTATGTTGTAAAGCACTCATTGATAGGTTGGAAATATGGAAGTTTACAATGGTTTCAACATATTGATTTTATGTTCTTCATTTTTGTTTGATAAGGATTCTTTGGAGCCTCACATGAGTCGTGAAACATTGGAATATCATTGGGGAAAGCATCACCTGGCTTATGTGGAGAATTTGAACAAGCAAATTGTAGGAACAGGACTAGATGGAATGACGTTAGAAGATGTAGTACTTTCTGCATATAATAAGGGAAATTTCCATCCACCATTCAATAATGCAGCACAGGTGTGAAAGTTATACTCTGTCCCAGAATAATATAGTGTGACAAACAGGACTATTATTCTGGGACTGGGGAGTAGCCTTTATATAGTCTAATGATTCAGAAATCTTTGTTTCACTTTATTAGTTTATAGTCTAGATGATTAGACTTTGGGGATACATTGGCAGGCCTGGAATCACGAGTTTTTCTGGGAGTCTATGAAACCAGGAGGCGGAGGAGAACCCTCTGGGGAGCTTCTAAGACTAATAGAAAGGGACTTTGGTTCTTTCCAAGAATTCGTCAAAGAATTCAAGGCAGCTGCAACAACTCAATTTGGTTCTGGTTGGGCTTGGTTGACTTGTAAGCATTTTGTTGCTGTATATTGTGAAATTTCTTCTCTTTTTGTTGGAGCATATATTTTCATACAAATGCATAAATTTACCATCCCTGAATTTTCTGTTTTCCTAGACAAAGCCAATACTCTAAATGTCGAAAATGCTGTGAATCCCTGTCCATCAGAGGAGGACAAAAAACTTGTAGTGGTGAAGAGTCCTAATGCTGTGAATCCTCTGGTGTGGAATCATTATGTGAGTATTCTCCTATCTGAAAGTTTCATGTATGCAACATACCTGTTTACTGCACAATACTGACAATGTTTTTTCACTGGCTGCAGCCGCTCCTCGTTATCGATGTTTGGGAGGTAACTAAACCAAGAAATCCTAACTTGATTTTCCATTTGTTCTTACTGAATTTCGTTCCACTGTCTTAATGTATCCTCTCCTTGTTTTTTTGGGCTTCTTTTGACAGCACGCTTACTACCTAGACTTTCAGGTAAGGCCGATTTCATGAAAAGAGGAACTGATTTCTTGTTTGTCAATGCAGCTTTTTTGTATGATAAACTTAAAAAATAACCATGAATATGGTCTCTGTTTTAGAACCGCAGGCCTGATTATATTACAATCTTTATGGAGAAGCTTGTATCCTGGGAAGCAGTCAGTTCCAGGCTTGAGGCGGCCATGACTAAAGTAGCTGAGAGAGAAAAAGAAGAAGAAAGACGAGAGAAAGAGGATGAAGAGAAACTAGTACCAAATGTAGAAATGTACTTAGAAAGCGATGAAGATGATTCTGAAACTGAATGATTTATTCAGAATAGTACTCTTATCCTCAAATTCTTTCCTCCATAAGATTTTGGTTGTGCTATAGAGATAGTTTGAGTTGCTGATCTAAACAAACAGGAGACTCATGAAGTTTCTTGAGATCAGCCACAACTCCATCAGCCCAGAACCAAAGGAGAAGCCAAGGAAGTTATTATTATGCAGCCACATTAGGAAATGCCAGCTAAAAGAAACATTATACATCACTTTGATGCCTCAATTTTAGAATGACAAAAACAAATAATGTTATTAAGTTGTGATCCTAAAACTTATTAAGGCTCAAGCATCAAACTACATGAAAGTCTTACAGACAAGACAAACTTATAATTGCCTTTTTCCCGATTAGGTACAAAAGAGTTAATCCAGTATTAAACACTGAAAGTTCAAATAAAGCCGGGGGGAAATTGGATCTTGGCATTCCTTAACCTGTAATAGCAGCATTAATCGCACTGTGAACCTCAACCCCAATTTGAGCTTCAGCTTTCTCTACCTCTGTTGATGCGGAGTTCAGTTTATTTGTGAACTCGGCAAGGCCCTTTTGGACTAGGTTTTGATCAAACTGGTCAAGCGGCACAGCTTCAACAGCGATCACATCCGCAACAGAGTTCGCATGAATAAACGCAAATCCACCACTTAGGAAGTATTTTTTCTCAACATTGCCTGATTGAATAATTAAAACACCAGGCTTGAGCTCTGCAATTGTTGCAACATGCCCTGGTAAAACACCCATCTGTCCGTTTGTTGCAGGAATTGTGACCATGTCGACCTGAAAGAAAGAAGGAACACAAATCAGTCCATCATGTTCCAGTACTTTTAGCCTATGCCATACCCAGGACCAATCTTCTTCAAATTTCCAACATTAAAAAAAAAAAAGTGTCTGCTGATTGTCAGTTTGTGAATGATGATTTGAAAGGTTTTTGCATAAGTGCAAGCCAAGCCAGAACGACCAACATAAGGGTGAGAAACATTTACGAAATTTCAAATTCCTAAGTTGTCCTTTTTAATCATTCATTCACTTATCTAAAACTAAATCAGCTTTAGGACCTTTGGTACATAATGGAAACCTAAGGTTCACTGTGTAAGGTACAACCCCTACATGGGCTTTGAGGATCTGCAATTGATTCTTGATGCAATTAAAAACCGCGCAGAGGGAACTGCACTAATATTGAAACATGTATGATAGGTACTTACTTGCTCAATGTGATATCATTTATCTTTTTCTCAGGGTAAATAGGTGATACCCTAAACTCCAGAAGGAGGGCACAGGGAAATGACATAAAACTAGAACACATATGACATTTAACTGTCAAATATATAACTCATACACGTTTTACAGAGGTAAATCTGTGTTTCGACAACTTTTTGGTGCAATTCTTCTTGGCAGTTCAATTTTCACCTGCTTTGTATGCACATCAACTATATTGTTGGTTACTTTACTAAACAATGCATGCAGTCTAGATCCTAACCACCCCCGGCTTTCCCTGAGATATTATGACACTGAAGTATGAACAAAAATCCAAAGCTCTGATTTCAAGATATCTGGATTCGTTCACCTGCCACCTTTAAACAAAAGACTCGGAAAAAAGAAGAAATAAAACTGAAATCTTGTAAGAGAGATTCAGAAACTCTTCTGAAGTAGATAATTTCTTATAACAATAAACACAACAAATAGTTAAACCAAGAATAAACAGATGTGAAAAATGCAATGTCCCCTTGCAGATACACCTAAAGATAAACTATGATGAGGCCAATAACAGCATCTAAACAAACAGCCTAACACACAATGAGGCTTTAATAGAATTTGAGCCTCTTGTCCACCATATTAACAGTTGAACAGCTTACATCTCTGTGGAGTTTATAACTGCCTGAGTAGATTCATCAAAACATGACCAAAGTTTATTCCCAATTCTAACTCCTCCAAATTTGCGGCCACAACTATTACTCAAAGTCTAAAATCAAGAACCAAAAAACATCAAGTTTCTTAAATGACAATCATCGTACATATAAAGCTAAAGTTTGGAGAATGGCATCATCATCACATACTTTGAAACAGTTAAGTCAGCAAGCTACACAAGTTAATCTACAACGGAGAAATGGAGCTTCACAATTTAAGTTTTATCAAAACTCCGGAGCGGCTAATCCTCAACACTGCTTAGATGATTGCTTGATATTTTTGAAATAGATCTCTTATTGCCCGCCCCAACCTTAAAAATAATGGGCTAAGGCGAAGAGATAAGGAATCAAAATCAGTTGATCATATTAAAATTTCTACAGCTCCAAAAATTTATTTATTAAAAAAAAAAAAAAAAAAACCCTTCTTTCACAAAGCTACTAAACTCCGAAGACACACCCAATCCAATACCCGGCAAACCTTATTTGACAGAGCCACCGATAACAAATTCAAAATAATACATGAATCGTCACAAATGAGTAATATCATCCCTGTTTAAGAAAATGCGATGCGTAATGATGTTTACCTCCTCGCCGGAGTAAATGGACGTGTAAGGCAGGACGACATTAATAGTGAGTTTAGAGGGTATTGTAGACGGGGTAGGTGGCCGCGGAGTCATGAATGCCGACGGTGTCTTGGGAGGGTCTATATTTGGGATGGTCGATTTCCAAGCATCCACGAACTTGGAGTCAACAGGAGTTTCAATCGGAAGATCCGTGGAGAAGGGGCGGCACCATCTCATCCCGTTGGTGGTGGTTCGAGCCAGCAGACGCGGTGCTTGTCTGAGCATGATTAGGTCGGGTTATGGACGGGTCTTTTTGGTCGGTTCCGGCGGTGACGCAGACGATAGGAGGCGCACGAAATGAGAAACAGCTCAGATTGCTGCAGCCTGTGCTCGCTTAGTGAGCAACTCTGGGCGGATCCGGATTTCGGATTGGAAGTGTTGGGCTCAATGGTTATGGGCCAGAGATTGGGCTATTTGGATGCGACCCATATATTATTATAATATTTAATAATTGATATTAATATGGATTAATTGCAATAAGCATATACCACTAGGCACATGGTATAATATCTGCTGAATCATTGTAATTAATCCACATAACAGCACATAAAATTCATGAGTTACGCACCACTCCGGTGATACTCTAAGCAACTACTCCAAGTAGAAGCAAGTGAATATCACAAACAGTTGAGAGAGGCGATTCAAAGTTTAATAAATTCTCAACAAATTCTGAAGAGAAACAATGAAGTTGTCAGTCTGTGTTTTGATGGTGGTATGCCTGTTTTTCCAGAGTCAGTTTAAGGAGACAGAGGCAGTGAAGTGCAACATATTGGAGCTGTTGGCATGCGAGGATTCATTGACTTATGGTACGCCTCCAACTCCAGCATGCTGTATCAATTTCAACCACCAATTACCTTGTATTTGCGAATACCTCACTCATCCTACTATAGGCCCCTATTTTAGGAATCCCAATGCCAAGAAAACAGCCCACGCCTGCGCTATGGAATGGCCACTTTGCTACTAGTAGACCAACTCCAGCATTAATGTATTAATTCTATGAGATCCTCGTGAATAATAGTATTTAATTTCTTTATTATATGCTCGTCACCGTCAGTTAAATGATTTTAGGAGTGAATCAACTATTAGTCAAATATTACTTTCGTTAGAAATGACTAAAAATACTAATAAAATAAAAATTAGCGATTAAAATTATAGTTGTAAAATTAATAGAGACAAAAAATAGTACAAGTTTGGTCAATTTTTTTTAGGGGAAATTTGGCTACGATTACTATTTGTGCCTGGGCACAAATAACAAAAATGGTATAACAAATAGCAATCGAGAATGTAAGGGATTGGAGTAATATTGTTAATGAGGCCTCAATTAAGGGTTAAATATATATATATATATATATGCCACTATTTGGAGGGAAATCCCCAAAAGGGTTGGTCAGATATGAACGGAACGGGATTGCGTGTAAATATAATGGTAAAGTAAAAAACCATTCCGTTAAGATATTTGCCTAAATCATCCATACAATGAAGAACAACTTTAAAGCAATTTCCATAAGAAATTACTACTTTTAGGCAAAATGTGGATAAGCATTCTTCTTTGCATAAAACTTACAACATCAAGAGCACAAAACCAACCTAAAACGTCATGCCAATAAAGCAGTTATCTTTTCTTTGGTTTTTTATATAAAATGTTCAGTAAATTCAAAAATTGGCCAATCAATAAAACTCCTTAGTTACTCAACCCTTGTATATAAATATAGATGAAACTTCAGCAACTCCTCCAAGTACAAGCAAGGCAATATCACAAACACCTGAGAGGCTACATTCAAAGTTCAATAAATTCTCCACAAACTCTCAAGTTTTTTACTTGGAAAAATAAGCCCAGAAAATGAAGTTGTCAGTCTGGCTTCTGGTGGTGCTGTGCCTGTTTTTCCTGGGCCAGTTCCAGGAGACAGAGGCAGTGAAGTGCGACGTAATGGAGCTGATGCCATGCCAGGATGCACTGTTTCAAGGGACTCCACCAAACCCACAATGTAAAAGAAAGCGAAAATGAATCAAACAAGAAACCCTAGAAGAGCGGTTTCCAGAAGAAGAAGAGGGAGCAAAAGATTTTGTGAAAGCTTTTCTCTGAATTTTTTTTTTTTATTATCAAAAACTGCTTACAACTATTTCTGTACAAGTATATATAGCAAGACTAATAACCGCTTCTAACTAACTTGCGTATCCAAGAAGCTAACTATTAGTCCAGCTCAGCATAAATAATACTAAAGCTAAAGCTAGGAAACGCGGCCATAAGCTGCAGCTTGGATATTAAATGCTGAAAAACTGCAGTAGAAACAGATTTGGTAAACAAGTCAGCCACTTGATCCTTTGAACACACATGCTGCAACTTTATAAGTCCAGTTTTAAAAGCTGCGCGACACACATGGCAGTCAATTTCGAGATGTTTAGTTCTTTCATGAAAGACCGGGTTTTCTGCAATGTAAATTGCAGCCCGATTGTCACAGAAAAAAGAAATAGGATGAACTACTGGAACGTGAAAAATCTTCAGCATATAATCTAACCACTGAATTTCCCTCACTGTAGTAGCCATGGCTCTGTATTCAGCCTCTGCAGTTGAACAAGCAACAGTGGTTTGTTTCTTGGACTTCCAAGAAACCAAAGCTCCTCCAAGAAAAATCCCATAGCCTGTTATAGATCTCCTAGTGGACTTACATGTACCCCAATCTGCATCACTGTAAGCCTGAAGTTGAAATGTAGTGGTACTGGAGTAGTATAAACCTCTTCCTACGGATCCCAGTAAAAACCTCAAAACATGCAAAGCAGCATTCCAATGAGACATGTGTGGAGTATGCATGAACTGACTTAACTGCTGTACTGGGAAGGCCAAATCTGGTCGAGTAAAACCAAGATACAGTAACCTACCAACAAGTCTTCTGTACCGTTCTGGATGTTCTAATAGAGGAGAATCATCCTTGTCTGTTGCCTCAAACCTCAAACCAGGTGGAAAAGGTGTTGCAGCTGGAGTACAATTCAACATTCCAGCATCCTTGAGTATATCAAGAGCAAACTTCCTTTGATTGATGAGAATACCTTCGGCAGTTCGTGTTAACTCCATCCCCAAGAAATATTTGGCCTGACCAAGATCCTTGATTGTAAAAGTAGAATGCAGAAAGGACTTAACACTTTCAATCTCAGATTCATCTGATCCTGTAAGAAGGATGTCATCAACATAAACCAACAAGTAAACACAAGTTGAACCCTTGTGAAGATAAAAAAGGCAATGATCATGCTCTGCCTGCTGAAAACCATATTGAACCACTGCTTTAGTGAATTCAATGTTCCACTGCCTAGAGGCTTGTTTCAACCCATACAAAGACCTCTTCAATTTACAAACTTGACCAGCATTCGCCTTGGTATAACCAGGAGGGGGTAACATGTATACTTCTTCATCCAAGAAACCATGAAGAAAAGCATTATTCACATCTATCTGCATCAAAGGCCAATTATTTCCTACAGCAACAGCAATGAACAACCTTACTGTAACAATTTTAGCCACTGGAGAAAAAACTTCAGTGTAATCTTCACCTTGCTTTTGATTATATCCCTTAGCCACTAACCTGGCTTTATATCTATCAACAGTTCCATCTGATTTATGTTTGATCTTATAAATCCATCGACAGCCAACAGGAACTTTCCCAGTAGGTAAACTGGTAATCTCCCAAGTACCATTATCCTCTAGAGCTTGCAGTTCTTTATCCATTGCATCAACCCACTCAGAAGTAGTACTTGCCTGATTATATGAAGCAGGTTCTTGAAGAATGGACAAATTTGACACAAACTGTACATGATTAGCATCAAACACACATAAGTGAGAAACTGGCACTGATGAATGATTGACCACAAAGTCTTTCATCCAGAAAGGTTTTTGATGATTTCGAGTACTATGCCTTGAAGATTCAGGTAATGAAAATTGGTCAGACTGACCTGAAGGAGGACTAGGTGGAAGAAGAGAAAAAGAATCAGAATTTTGTGATGCAGAAGGAATGAGAGGTGAACAAGAGTCAGAATGAAGTGCAGGAGGAAGATCTGATCTGTGTTGATTTTGATCTGATCTGTGCTGATTTGGATCTGATCTGTGCTGATTTGGATCTGATCTGTGCTGACTTTGATCTGATGTGTCAACAAGATCTGAATCCGGAAATAAAGAACCATAACTAGGTATAACATGACTAAGATCAAGACTTGTGTTTTCTGCAGAGAATTTAGAACCGGGAAATGTAAACTCATGAAACACAACATCTCTGGAAATCACTGTTTTGTTTTGAGAAGGTATGAAGACTTTATATCCTTTATGAGCTGAAGGATATCCCAAGAAAACCCCCGGAAGAGATCTAGGATCAAATTTGTCCCTTTGTGGTGTTTTATCTAACACAAAACAAAGACAACCAAATGTTCTAAGATGGCTGTACTCAGGTGGTTTCTGATATAAAATCTCAAATGGTGATTTCCATAAAAGAACTTGAGAAGGTAACCTATTGATCAAGTAAGTCGCAGTTAAAATTGCTTCTCCCCAAAATTTTTTAGGAAGTTTAGACTGAAACAGCAAGGCTCTAGCCACTTGAAGCAAATGTCTATGTTTTCTTTCCACTACTCCATTTTGTTGAGGAGTATATGCACAACTTTTATGGTGAATGATTCCAGAATCAGAGAGAAATTTCTGACAAACAGAGTTAATAAACTCAGAACCATTGTCAGTTTGCAAGATTTTCACTTTGGTGTTGAACTGATTTTGCAACTGAAGAATAATGTGTTGCAATAATGATGGGATTTCAGACTTGAATTTAACAAAATATGTCCAAGTTGCTCTACTAAAATCATCAACAATAGTCAAGAAGTATTGTGAATTATTCAAAGTAGGAACCTTAAAAGGACCCCAAAGATCCATATGCAACTTTGACATTACAGAATCAGTGCTGGATTTACTAGGAAAGAAAGGGTGTCGAGTTTGCTTTGCCAAAGGGCAAATTTCACAGGAATCTGTTTCTTGATGACCTTTAAAACAAGGCAAATCATCTGCTAAATGATCAATTACAATATCTGAAGGATGCCCCAACCTACTATGCCAAGGTACATTATGAGAAAATGAATTATTACAAGCTGAAGGAAACTTGTAATTCAAGACTGAATCAAAGTCCTGAGTCTTATTCAGAATCTTGGAATTTGTTGATTCTGGAGGATTGAAAGCAACACTTGAATGAAATGAATCTTTATTGAAGGTGTAAAGATGATTTGCTACTTTTCCAACTGCAAGAACCTCATTAGATGCCAGGTCCTGCAGCCAGCAGCCATTTTTTGCAAAGACACAAAAACAGTTGGAATCTTCAGTCAATTTATGCACTGAAATCAGGTTATTCTTGAAAGAAGGCAAATACAAAACATCTTTCAAGACAAGGTTATTAGATAAAGGACAATCTCCAAGGCTTTCTACAATCTGTTTTCGACCATCAGGAAAGGAAACAAACATAGATTTGGCCAGTTTTCTAACATTCACTAACATGTGTTTATTGCCAATCATGTGACAGGTGGCACCTGTGTCCACAATCCAAGTACACTGCTCCACACAATCATTAATAGACAAAGCACTAAACATATTAGAGGTAAAAACAGTACCTGCAAAATCAGTGAATTCCACACAATTCATTGCAGCTGCAGCATTTTTAGTCCTGCTTCCCTGCAATGCTTCCATTCCTTTTTTAATGGCAATTGACAGTGCTTCATTCCATGCTACATCTTCTGATTTTACTTCCAGAGGAGTCTCTGCAACTTCAGCACAGTTTGCGTTGGACTTCTTCTTTCTTGCTTCCCACCAATCAGGGTAACCATGCAATTTAAAGCACTTGTCTACTGAGTGTCCTTTCCTTTTGCAGTGTGTGCAGAATAACTGTGCCTTCTCAGCCTTACTCATGAATTTCTTTCCTCCTTCTTTGAAATTCACTGACTGTTCTTTGACATTCATTGCAGAACAAGAAGCTGAATTCTCCAGGTTTAACCTACTATCATGACTAACTTGTCTATGTCCCTCAGATTTAAGCATTATAGAATAAACTCTACTCATTGTAGGTAATTGATCCATTAAAAGAATATGATTCTTTTCAACATCATACTCAGCATTCAGTCCCATCAGAAACTCCATACACTGATCCTCATGTTCTCTTTCAGCTACTGCCTTAGTTACTGCAGTTAATACATCTCTAACACCTCTCTTGTATTCAATAGAACGATTTTCAGCATTCAACAATTTCTTAGCTATGTGAACTCCAACAACACTAGGCCTAAGTTGATCAATTCGATCTCTCAATTCCTTAATTCTACCATAATATTGTGTAATATGAAGTGTTCCTTGCCTAGCAGTAGACAATTCTCTTTTAAGTTGGAATAAAAGAGACAGATTCGAAACTCCAAACCTGTCCTTGATTTCGCTCCACAGATGCTTCGCCTCGCTGATGTACATAAATTGATTCACCAGCTCTTTAGAAATTGCCGCATGTATCCAAGACACCACAAGAGTGTTAACTCTCTTCCACTTACGGTAATTTGAGGAATTTGCCGGCGGTTGTGGAAAAGAACCATCGATGAAGCTCTGTTTATTCTTAACTTCCAGAGCTCCCGCCATAGCTGTGCTCCACATCAGGTAATTGTTTTCATTCAGCTGCTGTGATACCAACAGCATGCCAGGATAATCCGAATTATGAAGGAGCAGTTGTTCCTCCAGTTCTTCGTTCGTCATTAATTGCTCATCGGGAAAAAACTCATCAGAGTTCAAAGCCTCTCCAAGAATCGATTGATCATCCATTTGACCGGTAATAATAATCAGGTTATTACCGGAATACAAAAACGAGATGAAAAACCGAGCTCTGATACCATAAAAGAAAGCGAAAATGAATCAAACAAGAAACCCTAGAAGAGCGGTTTCCAGAAGAAGAAGAGGGAGCAAAAGATTTTGTGAAAGCTTTTCTCTGAATTTTTTTTTTTATTATCAAAAACTGCTTACAACTATTTCTGTACAAGTATATATAGCAAGACTAATAACCGCTTCTAACTAACTTGCGTATCCAAGAAGCTAACTATTAGTCCAGCTCAGCATAAATAATACTAAAGCTAAAGCTAGGAAACGCGGCATCAGATCAGACGCTGCGCACATCAGATCAACCACAAGCTAACATCAGATCAACCAAAGGCTAACATCAGATCAACTGTAAGCTAACATCAGATCAACCGAAGACTAACATCAGATCAACTGAAGCGCGACATCAGATCAAATGCCGCGCACATCAGATCAGCTATAAGCTAAGATCAGATCACTTCTGCTGTTTCAAAATATTTAAGACAATGTTGCGCCGAGATAAAAGAGCAATTACCTTGTATTTGCGGATACCTCAGTGATCCTGTTTATGGCCAATTCTTTAGGCATCCCAATGCCAGGAAAGCCCTCGAAGCCTGCGGTGAGAAGTGGCCAAGTTGCTAAATATGCCATATTCCAGTACGAGTACATTTATTAATCAGCAATATAGCAGAGCAATTCCACCATTATTGTACTAATTATGTACTGAGTTTGAGGATCATCTACAATAATAATAATTAATTTCTTCATTAGATGTTCATTACGTTCTCTATTTTTTTCAATTGCAATTCGGTGATTTTAATTTTGAAGTTTGAATGATTGAGCAGAAGAAAATGAGGGGAAAGAAAGTTAATTATTTGTCCTTTATTTGTCTTTTATTTGATCTAATTTAACCTCAAAATTACCTCTTGAAGACCGAAGGAGAGGCCAGCAGACTTCTGTAATCTTACTTGTGGTTGTAATAATGGGAGCATTCTTGTCAAACTTGTTTGGGGGAGGAGATGGTTACCCATCCGATGGCAGCTCCACTTCAACTCGGTAAAGGAATCGACCAAATTGATGGTGGTTGATTTTACGGCAACTTGGAAATGGCTGGCATATTCCTGGACGTGGAATTCTGCAAGATCGATGTGGATGAGCTCTCAGACCTGGGCGCGGGAGTTTAAGGTGGTGTGGTTATTATTCCATCATTTCAAAATGCCGTGGTTGATTTGGTATTTGGGAAAAAAAAAAAAAAAAAAAATGGTAAACGTCTTGTGATGTTATGAAACTATTAATATCTCTTAAATTTTAAAACTAATGTATACCCATGACTATTCAAATTAATAACAATTAACCCAGGATCAATGAAAAAATGAATAAAAATATTGACGTAAGCATTATTATCTTGAGGGAAAACAAAATTAACATTAATTTATAATATCATTTTGACCAAATATCGTCAAAATTTCTTCTTTTTTTTTTTTGATATTTTATTATATTTTATTTTGATCCATGAGAGTATTGATAGTTTTTAAAAATTTCGGGAGACAAATTAGTAGTTTGATAAAACAAAAGGTAAAGTAGATATAATTTACCCAAAAAAATCAAAATAAGATACTCAGTTGTAATGTATTCCATTGTGGATAAGCAATCCAATTCCCCTTCTAATTTTTTTTTTTTTAAAAAAACCCTCAAAATTATGAGAATGATTTAAAGAACACTAATCAGTCAAGCTATTGTTATGCTATTGGAACTATACAATCTTTCAGTGTTACTCTTTTTTTTTTTTTTTCCCTGAAATTTAACTAATTAGAAAACATTATTGAATTTACGAAATCTCTTATTCTCAAGTCGAACGAGATAGTAATAAGAGTCAGTTTCCTTCACCAGAATTCACTTACATAATAAATTCACATATTATATCTCATGTATATTTCACTTTAAAATTTATATGATTTTGAACAAGTGTCAATCAGTAAAACCCCTTACTCACCGTCCAATTCTTCATAAATACCATATGATACTAGCAACCAAACAACCACTCCAATATCACAAACAGTTGAGAGGCAACATTCAAAGTCCAATCAATTCTCAACGGTTGTGCCTGTTTTTTCTGGGCCAAATTGAGGAGACGGAGGCAGGGAAGTGCAACGTTTTCGCGCTATTGCCATGCAAGGATGCAGTGTTGAAAGGCACTCCGCCAACACCAAAATGTTGCGAAAGGATAAAGGACCAATTACCTTGTATTTGCGGATTCATGCATAATACTATTTATGGCCGTTATTTTAGGCATCCCAACGCTAAAAAGGCAACCGAAGCCTGCGGTTTGACTTGGCCAACTTTCTAAAAATCTTTTCCTTTTTATTCTTACATTTATTTATATTCCAGCGTGAATGTACTAATATTTAAGGATCACATGAGTATTATCTAGAATTTGCTATCTATGACTTTTTTCGGATGAATTTATAGTCTACAATGATATTTAATTTTTTTTATAAACGTTAAAATATCCATTAATATTTAATCCAAACATCAAACCACAAACAATCAATAAAACAGAACAGTAAAAAAAGCACGCATTGATAGAGCCCAACAGAGGAAAACAAAGAAATCACCACAAAAACAGCCCTAAAAGGTAAATAGAACTCCCACAAAGAAGACTAATATCCCAAAAAAAAAAAAAAAAAAACATGGGAAATGACACAATTAAAACAAGAAAATAAGGTTTACTCCCAAATTCTCTATTAATGGAGGATAAGCCACTTTTCATGGAATACTATAGTAGATTTACTATTTTTCCTTTATTTTATTTTATTTAACTTAATCTCAAAATTAGGAGAATGATTTAAGCATACACATTTAATAGATTAGTAATAATTTACCTAAGTAAATAATTATACTGTACGATTGAAAATATTTGATATAAATAATTGAGAGACTATTGTTACTTTTTTTTTATCTCTCATATAGTAACTATCATGAGTTTTCTCACTAACTAGACTTGACTTAAAAATTTAATACTAATTTATATCGAAAATAAAATTCCAACACCTAAAATCGTTTTACTCCGAATACAACTTATAAATGGGCCTAAATAAAGTGTCCGGATCGGTCATGAAATTTTGGTTACAGAACTGAGCCCAAAATATTTTCAATACCAGGAAAGACGTACGATAAGCCGACTGAGAGTCATATGAATCCGAGTGGCTTTTTATACTTGGCGCCAGGATGCGATTTCAACATGGCCATCCTGCTCAGTTCACGCACCCACAAATTCTGCAAATGCAGAACGCCATTGTTGCCCTTCTCACCATTCATCATCAAACGCTACTCATCTGAACCGAACGTCACCGCCGCCGCCACGAACAGTACTCGTGCCTGCGCCGACGACAATGGCGACCTTGAGGTTGAGGGGTCCAAATCAAAATCATCTTCACCAACCAAAAGCAAGCGAGCCCGAACCATGGCTCGATTGATCAATGCCAGGCCGTGGTCAGCTGACCTCGAAGCCTCACTCGCCACTGTCGCCCCACAATCCTCCCTTTCACAAACAACCGTCCTCCATACCCTCCGCATCATCACAGTCCCTTCCAAAGCACTCCATTTTTTTCACTGGGCTTATCGGTCTGGATTCACCCACACGCCTCAGTCCTACCTACTCATGCTTCAAATCCTCTGCCAAGGTCGAAACTTCAATTCAGCCCGAAACTTCCTCTTGTCCATCCCTACCAAGTCCAATGGCACTGCCAAACTCGAGGATAAGCACTTCAACTGCTTGATTAGGGCCTTTGGCGAAGCTGGGCTCTTTAAAGAATCATTAAAGATGTTTAAAAGCATGAAGTCCATTGGTGTTTCGCCCTCTGTGGTTACGTTTAATAATTTGTTCTTGATTTTGCTCAAGCGGGGTCGAACAGGCATGGTCTTTCAACTGTATGATGAAATGCTTAAGACGTTTGGTGTGACGCCTGATTTGTACAGTTTCAATATTTTGATAAGAGGGTTTTGTAAGAACTCAATGGTTGTTGAGGCCTTCAGGTTTTTCAAGGAAATGGACAAGTTCCATGTGGAGCCCGACGTGATTACTTATAACACTATCGTGGATGGACTGTGTAGAGATGGTAGAGTGAAAATTGCGCATAATGTTGTGCGGGGGATGGCAAATAAAGGCCCAAACTTAAGTCCTAGTGTTGTTACTTACACCACTTTGATTAGAGGGTACTGTGGGAAGCAAGAAGTACATGAGGCTTTACAAGTTTTTGAGGAGATGATTCGTCGAGGGCAGAAACCCAATGAGATCACTTGTAACACTCTAATACAAGGGCTTTGCGAGGCACGGATGCTTGACAAGGTAAAAGAGATATTGGATGGCTGCAGTAGAGAAACTGGTGGATTTGTTCCTGACACATGTACATTTAATACTTTGATGACTGCTCATTGCAATGATGGGAATTTGGATGGGGCAATGAAGATTTTTGAGAAGATGGCAGAACTGAAGGTTCAACCAGATTCTGTGACATATAGTATGTTGATTCGTAAATTCTCAGAGAGAGGGGAATTTGAGAAGGCAGAGAGATTGTTTCAAGAATTACTCGAGAAGGAGATCTTGTTGCGCGACAATGGGTCTCCACCTCTTGTTGCATCATATAACTCCATGTTCGTCTACTTGTCTGGAAGAGGGAAAACAGAGATGGCAGATAGAATGTTCAGGCAGTTACTGAAAAGAGGAAAACAGGATGCTTCTGCATTCAAAACTTTAATCACGGGCCACTGCAGAGAAGGTGCATTCAAGGCTGCTTTTGATCTCTTGTTTGTGATGTTAAGGAGATATTTTCTGCCAGATGTTGAGACATTTGAACTCCTGATTGATGGTCTTTTGCAGAAGGATGAACCGGTTCTTGCTCATAAAGCTTTAGAGATGATGTTGAAGACTTCTCGTCTTCCTAGAGCGTCTATTTTCCATCAGATTCTAGCCGAGCTTGTTAAAAAAGAACGTACTGGAGAATCTTACAGTCTGGTGAATTTGATGTTAGAGAAAAAGATAAGGCACAATGCCAACAGTGCAACAGACACTGTAAGGATGCTATTTAAAGGTGGCCTAATGGATAAAGCTTTGGATATTGTTAAGTCTCTGTATGAAAATGGATATTTGGTTAATATGGAAGAGTTAGTTCTTTCCCTCTGCCAGCAGAGAAAGCTGCTAGAAGCTCAAGAATTGTTGCTTTTCGGTACAAAGAATGGTCAGAGATTTGATATAGGTGTCTACGATGCGCTTTTAATTGGTCTTTGTAAAATAAAAAGAGTTCTTGAGGCATTTGAACTTTACTACGAATTGTTAGAGCAAGGATTACAACAGCCTTTAAGCTGTCTTGAAGATCTAAGGGCTGCTCTTGAAGCTGAAGGTAAATATAGAGAAGCCGAATTTGTTTCCAAGAGAATACCGAACCAGTTCCCGTTAAAGGGATCTGTTTCAAAGTCAATAGCCATGGAAATAATTCCAGATTTATGATATTCATTAGCTATTTATGTAATCTAGTCATCCACATTCATCTTTGTGACAGTGCAGCTGAAATTGACAGTTAACACTGATGTTTATACAGAAACTTGTCCTCAGTTGGATGTGACAAATGTAAAAGCCTGCTGATTGATTTCCTTTCATTTTCTGAGTCAGTTTCTCTACTCTTACAACTTGGGAACTTTTATATCTATCTACCTTATTTGGGATGTCTTGAAAGATAACAAACCATCCAACCCTGAACTCGATTCATCAGCCTGAGGATGGCCAAAAGCCTCCCATAATCGAATTGTCTCTGCTTGACCTGACGCCACTGTTGATCCATCTGGGCTCTGTGGGAAAATCACAAGCAGAACATTTCTGAACTTGTTTAACTACTCACTTTTCAGCTTTGTGTTTCCATGATCACTAGTTTTCTCTTAGATAGAAGACCGAAACTCGTACCTGAGCGAGGTGAAGAACCCTACAATTTTGTTTCTCTGATGCTCCAATTTTGGACATGGAAGGATACTTCCACAAGCAGAGTTGGTTTTCGCACATTGATTTTCCCCAGCAATAGCCATGTCCACTCAATATCTCCTTCTGATGTCTGTTCCATTGCAGCCCACATATCTGCATCCAATTATGTTATTATTTAAAAATGCAATGCAGTAGCCAAGATTGGCAGGCAATAGTAGTAGTAATCTAGAGTGACCTGAGCATGAGTATTAATGCTGTTAATGCAAACTCCTTTCTGCACATCCCATATCTTGAGAGAGCCATCACTGAAGCCTCCTCCAGAAGCTAGCACGTCGCTGTTATAAGGGCACCAATCCAGGGCTTTTACTGCAGCACAATGACCTTTCAGGCAATTCAGGTAATGAGATGAGCTCATTTTCGCCGCATGCCAAATGTATACAAGACTGTCATCTCCACCACTTGCTAAAATGTTGCCTGTTCTTGACCATTTCAAACTGCAGATTTGCTTGGTGTGCACTCTCATGTAACAGGTCAAGCTGTTTTTGGCTCTCACTGACAACAAAGAAGCATAACATTGCAAGTAAATTAAGAAGGTCCATGCTGAGAAATGCTGATTATTACAACTCCAAGAACCACAACAATCATCAGTTAAAGAAGTTACCATCATGATTAATTATTGCTTTGTCATCGCTTCCAGAGGTTAAAAGCTGACCATTCCATGCTACAGATCCAACCCTTTTCTGGTGGCCTCTTAGGCTTCTGAGCTGAAAATGAGGATGGATGCTGAATCAAAACAGAACAAGGCAATAAAAGACTCTGTTTTCTCCATACAACTTCAAGAAACCTACATACTTACAAGCTTTGAAGTCTCGGCATCCAGGACCTGAATGTCGGAACACATAAATCCCACAGCAACCTTCTTTCCATCGTCGGACCAGGCCACACTTGTGGGGTAATCAATGTCACTGACCACTTCTAATAACTTATGGATTGCTTTGTTGGAAGCATTCCAGGTGAATAAGCTTGAGCCCAAAGCAACAGCAAGAGCATTGCTCCGTCCCCAATCCATGATATTCAGGTAGAAATCATTCTTCAGTTGCGGCGCATGCAAAAGACACATTTCCTTCTGCAATAATACATATATCAGAGGAGAATTATACGTACCTTTCTGCAAGAAAATTATGACAGAATGCAATAACCTCTTTCTTTCTGGCGAAACCCATAATCAAGAATCAGGATTATGATCTCTGAAAATATAGCCATGCAACATATTTTATGATCATTATTTACCTTTGGGAAGGAGCGAGTTTGCTTAATCTTCCTAGGAATCTCCTCGTCACTTCGTCGCATTTCATCAATTAGGCGGGATGATTTCCTGCTTGATTTGGGGCTTCCCCTGAAGACCAGCATTCTAAATGGTCTATTTTCTGTATCCAATGTCAAATTTTCTTTTAATTTCCTGCGGTATTCCTCCTGTAAACAAGAAACCCAGTCGCCGGGCCAGAACTTCATGGAACTTTATAAACCCATTAAAAAGATTCAGTGATACTCAAGAAAAGAAAACCAGAAAGAAAGTGGTCGTTTACTGACGCTGAATTTAGGATTTCTGAACTCCTTATCGTTCTTGTTGGTCAATAAAGTGCGAGCTTGATCAAGATTCATCAGGCTCCGGTTGGGTATAAATCTATCTCCCTTGAAGGAAATGATTCAACAACTTAATTTTAGTCAAGTATAAGGAATCAAAACGCCGGGAGAACCAATTTGATTCCCGTTTCTTTTCAGGGAATAAAGAAAGAGAAAAGCGGCCGCAGTTGCAGTACCGGAAAATCATACTCAACGGGATTGCTATGAAGGCGTGTCGGAGAGTACCAATCGGATTGAGGAGGTCCACGTTCGAAGTTCTCCCCCATTTTCACAGACTATCGAACAAACCCAGTGAGGAGGATACAAAAAATTGCGCCGGGAAACCTTCAAAGAAGCGGAGGAAAATGATAACTCCGAGGACGACGAGGAGAGTTCCGTTGGGACAGTTTATTCAATTCGTTGGCGCCACTGGCAGGGAAAAGTGTCTCTTGGCTGTTGAAAAGTTGCTAGTATATAGTAGTTTTGAATTTAACTCGTTTAATTTTAAAAAAAAATTACTAAATATATTCTTATTTTTAAATTATATCACATCTTTTATTTTTTCACATATAAAATAGTTTCTTAATTTTTTTATATGAAATATTTAAGATTACTAGCGTAAATTAAAGATTTTTTTAAAAAAATATTTATTTTCTATTTATTAAAAAATCTTGGTCAAAATTCAATTTTGGTCAGAGGTAATTTCACTTTTGGTCGTTTTTAATTTTACGAGAACACTTTTAGTCCCTTTTAATTTTAACGAGATACTTTTAGTCCCCTAATTTTTTTTATTATGAGTTTTAGTTATTTTTTATAAAAATTTTTAAAAAGTAACGGATTAACTCATTTGATTACTAGTCAAATCTAATTTTTTCTTTAAAATGATTTGTACCATGATATTTTCAATCTATTTTATGATTCGATTACTCATAAATGTTCAAATCATTTAGATCGATTCACAATTCAAAATGACAGTCGAAATCCTAAATATGTTGAACATTCATGAGGATCCGAATCATAAAATTTATTGAAAATATCATGGTACAAATCATTTTAAAGAAAAAATTAAGTTTAACAACAGATTAAATGAGTTAATCTGTTATCTTTTAAACTTTTTTCATAAAAAATATCAAAACTTCTAATAAAAAAAAGTTAGGGAAGTACGACTGTCTCTGTAAAATTAAAATGACCAAAACCATAACTATCCTTATGGAAAACCAAAACTGAATTTAACCAAAAATCTATGCAAACAATTTAAAATTAAAAAATTGAAAATTATATGAAAATTCGGAGACATTTTGTTTATGACTATATGAACTCTATTGGAAGTGATGCAGTGCGGAACTCATGTAGCTATAAATACGGACTTGAGATTAAAACCCCCTTCCCCTCGCCGATATCTCTCTCAAGTCCGCTCTCCGCGCTCGCGATCGCGCCGTTCAGATCCTACCGGAGCAAATGAATAGCGGCATTCCTCCGTTCAAAACCTATGGAGCAAATGAATCGCGGCCTTCAGCCGTTAAAAACCTACCGTAGCAAATGAATTGCTCTCGTCTCAATTCACCGGAGCAAATGAATCGCGGTCTTCATCCGTTCAAAACCTACCGGAGCGCTTTTTCTCAAACTCTACCGGAGCAAATGAATTCGCACCGGAAAAAGCCTTCGCTATTCCTCGCTGAATGTCTGTTCTGAATTGATCTTGTGGTAAGATGCACTCGATTTACCTTCTTTGATGTGATTTAGTTTTTGCGGACGGCTGTAACAGATTAAGTGTTATTGATCTCATGTTGAATTGTTCATCAATGATTGTTGGCGATGTGTTTAATGCAATTTACCAAGTTTATGTGACCTATTTTAAAATTTTGATAGGAAATGTTTCGTTAATTAGAGGTTGCAGTCTGCCAGTGTTGAATTTTTTGAAATTCTTTATCCATTTGTTTAGTTGAATATTTTCCACTTCAAATGACCTACAAGAATCATTCAGAGTTTCAAGCCTATGACCTACAAGAATCATTCAGAAGTTTCAAGCCTAGGTATTAAGTAAATCTATTATGTCTTTCGAGTTTTGGACGCTTGCTTTTCTTGGTAATATAGAGGAGCTAACTGCTTCTGATTGCAAAGTTAAAAGTAGATTTTATCCTTACGTGCCTCTCCCATTAGTATAACCAGAACAATTTTCCATCCACTGAACAGCCAGTTAACTATAATAGTGGATTTTGCTTGCCAGTTACCTATAATAGTGGATCCACTGAAGTATTTTTTGTCATTAAAAATGAATACATATTTAATGCTCTTTATTTTAGGGGTTCTAATAAGGTATTCTCCTAATCTCATCCCAAATGATGCATATGTGAGGGCTATATGTCAACCGTAAATGTCACACAAAATTGTTGCAAGTGTTGGCTTTATTTGAATCCTTTGCAAATGACATAATGTTATATAAGAATTAGATATCACAGGTAGAAAATAAGATTTTAAAATTTGTACATGTTTTACATGTTTTCCCCTTCCCCAGCTAATCTTTGAACTTATCCTTGCAAAAAATTTTCCTTGTTCTTGTTGAGTCATTAAGAAATGTTTTTCAGAATATTTGCTCTACTCACTCCTAAAACTGATGATTGTGACTGATATGCTTTTATGAAAAGGAAGGATTAGGAATTTGGTTTCCTTTTCCATTTTCTTGTGGAGCTTCCAATAAACAAATTTATATGTGACGAAATGATGTCAATATCTAATTCTTTTGTGTTTTGCCTGTAATTCTTTGTTGCATGGTTCATCTAGTTTGAGGTAGTCGCAATTGAGAGAACTTCATCAATGAGCGAGTTATTGAGTTTGGTTTACTGTATTATATTTGTATTAAAGCTACTGGTGTAAATTTCATGGAACTTATTCTACAGGATAACCCTTTTAAATTGCACTCTTT
Organism: Knoxia roxburghii; assembly: GCA_030378225.1. NCBI lineage: Eukaryota > Viridiplantae > Streptophyta > Magnoliopsida > Gentianales > Rubiaceae > Knoxia > Knoxia roxburghii. The sequence goes on from CM059415.1 coordinate 3,651,792, forward strand.
TGTTTTCTCATACCAACACGATCACTCAATGCTGTAGGTTGCTTCTTATTTTTCTATGTTATTATGTTCTACTAGAAAACATAAATACTCCAAAATTCATTAATGTAGTTATGAGTTATGGGCCAAAATAGTTTCCTTTCATTTTAGCAACTGCGCAATAACCATGTGTGATTCTCTATTTTGTTATTATTGGATTCGTGTTTTTCATATTTTTCTCTTCTTGATCACAATATTTTTTCTAAAGAGAGGCTGAAATGACTGACAAAAAATCTTGGTGACCTTTGATTTAGAATTTCAAGGGGGTTGTCATAAAGAAGATACTTCAAAAGAGGAATCTGGTTCTATTTCAGAAGAAGTGCTCACATGATGCTGTTTTGCCCTTGCTGTGTTATCAATAGTATGAAAGCTCAGAATCTTCTGTAAGGTATGCTTCCTTGCTATTGGCATTTCCTACGTCCTCTTGGTTATGTTACCTTACATTTAGCAAGATGGAAGAGCTAAAAGTATATTCTTCTCTGTTGACCATCTTAGGTCCTTGATTGGATATGATTGGGTGGATGTGGGTGGATGGTTGACTCGCATTAATTTTTCCTTTTTTGGATCTTTAGGGTACTGAAAGTAATAATTTAGTTGAGTTTTCGAATCACCAGTTCTATTGGTTTCTTCAAATGTTTGCTTGCTTTGGATCTGTTAATTCTGGTTACTAGCTAAAACAATTCTAGTTGTGGATTAAGTTGGATTTGCCCCAATTTGACTCATGATTTGTACTATATGTGACTTCTGATTTGGTTAAATGTTGTGAAGGTAGGCTTTGCTTCTCTTTTTTGATTGCACTAGCTCTATCACTATCATCAAACTAGGTAATTCTGCCGGATGTATTTCCTTTGACAGGATTTGTACTAGTAAACTAAACACATTATGGAGTCAATATTTGGATATTCTGGCATTAGTCACATGCTGACATGTTCTGAGAGTATATGGAGTTGTTTTTAAGTTTACCAGGGGAAGTTATTATTGTGAATTTGTAATCAATTACTTGGATGTTAATCTTGAATTCTAAACTCTTAACCACAGACATATTTTCCTAGCCCATCTATGCCTCATTGGGCCCTTATTCTGTTTGTATTACACATCTGTTTCTCAACTTTCACTATGTTTATATTGCGGGAATGATTCCAGTGAACACAATGATATCATCCTTGAGCGGGTCGTGGTTTGGATTTTGTTTAAATGTGTAGTTTGCATCTACTTCATGCTATATTATGAATTTGAGAAATCAAAAGTTTTTGTCATTGACATAATTTCCTGTCTGTGTTTGCTGGCCAACAATCATGTATCATTTCAAATAATGAACGTTATTGGCAATAGTGAAATTCCATCCATTGGATCTCACCTCCATCGCTAAATATCATAGAATTGATGAAACAGTTCTACAAATTGCTTGATCAACCGTTGATTTGAAGTATTGCAGTACTTGTTTGGAATTACCTGAGGTACTTTGACATTTTTTATTTAGTGGGTTTCCTGTAATTCCTGTTTAGGACAAAGTTACGTCATGCATTTTTGAGTCACATTCCATTAGCTTGTAATCTTGAAAATTTATCTGTACAGTTGTTTTTCCATAACAACATGGTATTCACTTCTTAACTGATCATGCTTGTGAATGTTCATTTTGATGATAGCATTTGCCTTCCTCCTTTTTCACTGATCATTCTTGTGACCATGTTGATGATATTATTTTCCCCATGTCATTTTGTACGAGTCTCATCATCTTGATCGTTGGAAGCATTTGTCGATTGAGTTTTGTGGTATGTCTCCTAGCTCTGTTCTTGTACTAAAATCCATTTACAAATACCAATTATATATGTTTCTGCCTTGTATATCTATGTTGCATTCCACTGAACCAAAATGTGCTTTATATTTAAGTGAATGTTCAGTTAAATGCAAAGAGAAAACATGGATATGAAATGTAGAAACATTTTTTACGGACACATTGCATTCCTTCCAAGTCATCATCCCATCATCTAGACAACATACTTTGTGTAGTTGTAGCATTACAATTGCTTAGATTACCTTGTTAAAGTCCCATAGTTCCTCCCACTGATTGTTTCTTTTTCTGCGGATTGACCATTCAGAATTGTAGTTTTCCAAAGATCATTTTCCTTTCTGGATTATGTCTATCCATTTGGCCGTCTATGATCAACATGAATATTAGAAGTTTTTGAAGTTCTTAGGTATTTTCATCTTTTTGTGTTCCTTTTTTTTTCCTCCAAATATTATTCTGTTTAAACTTGAAAGATCTCCTCCTCCGCTGCTCCTTCCCAACCCCAATCTCTACCCTAGTTTTTCGATTACATACGTGTAGAATTGCATAATGGGTGGAAAATTATGGTTGAAGATGCTCAAAGTGTGTTGCATTTTGTAGGGGTATTGGTCACAGATTAAGCTATGTTGGAGTTTGTACAGCATGGATGATGAAATGGTATTAGTAGCCGATTGTTGGAACTAAGTCTGCTACATAACCTTATTAGATAATTGTGGCAATGTAAAGCAAAATATAGATATAATTCGACGGGTAAAATCAACATCCTCTCATGGTAAAAAATTTAGTAAGTGGTCTAGTAAAAAGTTAGAAAAAGGACCAAGACTACATATGCTTTAATAAGACTTTTGCATGTTTTGTCCCAACTTTTGTACATTTAGAACGCCAGCGCCAGACGTTAATAAAATGAAAATGTGCGAAAAAGGGCTTAATATTGGACATGAGCCCCAAAATGAAAGAATATTAGCCTTCTATTAAATGGTAAGAGCATGAGCTGAAATTTCAGAAATTAAGTTGCTTGAAGTAGGCCCATTAAGGTTATTGGTCCAAGCAAGGTTAGGCCCAAAATAAATATACAATGCGGCCCAATACTCAAGGCATTGGCATTTGTTGGGTCAGTACTTGCACATATGAAATTTTATGGGCCCAAAAAATCTATCTTTATGAGCCACTATTTGCTCAGGCCCAAACAAGACACGAAATTGTTCAAATTTGGGCCTATTTAGGCCCCAAAAAAGAGACTAGTTGCTGTAATGTGGGGAAAAATTATTTGCAATTTATTGACATTTGGGCCTGGCCCAAAAAGAGACAAGGTTCGTATGTTGGGCCAAAGGATCTGCAATCGTGGCCATTTGGGCCTTTTCAGGCCCAAATAAGAGACTAGATGAAAAATTAAAAATTTTCCGTAATGTTGGGCCAAATTATCTGCGATCGTTGACATTTGGGCCTATTCAGGCCCAAAAAAGAGAATAGATGCCGTGATGTTGGGCCAAATGATCCGCAATCGTTCTCATTTGGGCCTATCCAGGCCCAAAGAAGAGATTAGTTAAAAAATATTAAAAATTGCAGTAATGTTGGGCCATCTTATCTGCAATGGTTGACATTTGGGCCTATTCAGGTGCGAAAAAGAGACCAGATGCATTGTTGCTGGGCCAATGATCCGCAATCGTTAACATTTGGGCCTATTCAGGCCCCAAAAAGAGACTAGATAAAAAAAATTTTAAAAATTGCCGAAATGTGGGGCGAAATCATCTGCAAACGTTGTTATTTGGGCCTATTCAGGCCCAATTTAAGAGACTAGGTACAAAAAATCGTATTAATGCTGTACGAAATTATCTACAATCGTTGAAATTTTTGTCCAAGCTTGTGGTGCAGGCCCAAATTTGGGATTACCCAATGCTGAATGTTTGCAACAATTACACTAATAACGGATACTTTAAAGTTAATAAGCCAGTTAAAGTAATTCACAGTCCCATCTTTGTTATGTACACTAAATATAAAAATAATAATAATAATTAAAAAAGTATCTCAATTAGAAAGGGTCTAGTCTAAGCAACTACCTTCCATAATTATTTATAGTATTAACCACAATAATCACAATTAAATAGTTCATAGAATGACACCCTTTGTCATGCCAGAAAAATTTACCACAAAGAGCAAAAGCAAAGAGAGAATGAAGATTATATTAAAGAGAAGAAATAGGAAACCCAACTAAAAGCCCAATTGAAAGCCCATTTTTTCACTAAGCAAAACCCAACTAGAAACCAGTCCAATTTAACAGACACATACCTAGTATAGTAGGAAATGACATGCAACCTCAAGAGACAATGCTAACCCTACAGATATGAAATACTAACTAGATCATGATGTTACTTAACCAAATGTTACTTTCAATCACGCCAAAACAACAAATTATTTTGATTTTACTTTCTTTGTCTCAAAAGAAGAGTCCTATTTTTAATAAACAAGACTTTTTGGGATGGAGAGACTTAAAAGAGGATAAGGAAACATCATGCTGATTACATTGTAGGACATGTACCAGCTATCTCTGCATTCAAGTACCCGGATATACAACAATATGCTCTTCAGACATCAAAGGAAGCAAATGACAAAGGCATATTTTCTGTTGGCACACATTCTTTTTCCCATCTTGAAGGCTTAATCTAGACTCAAGTAAATCATTTAGTACAATTTTGTAGTGGAAAGGGGGGAGAAAAAACTCACATCATGCTCCAGTCGCAGGAAGCCACACAAGCAAGCAACGGCCCATCAGAAAATACACCAGTAGGGACACAAAGAGCCTCCAAAAGTAACATGTGAATTTAAATGAACCAATTGGAAGCACCTTCTAAAGAAAGAAAATACACTGAAGCTTTCTATCACAACCCCTTTTGATTGGGAAAGATGCACCATAACTAAATTGAAGCAACTTTTTCCAGTGTTTCCCTATTCAGTCCCCTCCAACCATCACATACCAAGATAGCCTACAAGAACATGACGCCAGGGTAAAAAGAGAAGAAAAAGAAAGGAAACCCACTAAAATGAAAAATGTCAAAGTACTCAACAAATTCCAAACTATTAGTACCTCACTTAATTTCAAATCAATTGTTGATTCAGCAACTTGTACAGCTGTTTATCAAATGTATGATATCCCAAGGAATGGAGGTGATCCAGTGTATGGAATTGAACTGTTTCAGATAATACTCACAAATTATTTGCAATGATCCATGATTACTGGCCTTACAAACACAGACAAATATTTAAACAAAATTCAAAGCTTGACCCACTCACGGATGATATCATTATGTTTACCGGAGTTATTCTAGCAGGAGAAGGATGGCTCTTCAATTTCAGTTTCGACAAATCAGAAGCATTCACAACATATGCACAGAGTTTACAGCTTCCAATGATCATGTTGGGGAAGACAAGAAAGAATGCATTTTACCTGGGCTATCTTGTAGGATAAGTTCCATGAAGTTTATAGATCTAATGGTTCATAAAATTTCTTGAAGTCAAGAGATACACTGATAGAATGTAAGCTAAGATATATATATATATATATATATATATGTGTGTGTGTGTGTGTGTATTATGAATCTAGTTTATTCTGATTACAGTACAGATGGAGTCCTTTTTCCTATAAATTGGTGATGATAGCAACTCGGAAACTTGAGCAACAGCCCAAAAGTTTCTTGGGTTAGAGAGCATTCAGAAAACAAAATAATGCAATTTACAAGGGTTATCTGTAGGATAAGTTCCGTGAAATTTACACATTTACATCAGTAAGTTTAATACAAATAAAACATAAAATACAATACATTAAACCAAACTCAATAACCCACCCATTGATGAAGTATTCTCAATTGTGACTACCTCTAAACAGATGAACCATGCAACAAAGAATTACAGGAAAAACACAAAATTCCTAATCCTTCCTTTTCATAAAAGAATATCAGTCAAACTCATCAGTTTTAGAAGTCAACTTCTGAATGAGAACTACCACATCTATATTACAAAGAAAATCAAGGGCCTCCAAAACTTGAAAGACATAATAGAGTTACTTAATACCTAGGCTTGATACCTCTTAATGATTCCTGTAGGTCATTTGAGCAGTTAGTTCCTGTCAATGAGATAAATATGGCAACATCAACTGAGGAAGAAGTTCAGGGGTCTGCAATCAGAAGTGGAAAAGATTCAACTAACAAATGCATAAAAAACTTGAAAATTTTCAACACCAGCGGACTGGAACCTCTATTTAATGAAACATTAGATTTCAAAAGTTTAAAATAGGTCCCCTACTTCCACCAACTTGGTAAATTACATCAAACCAATAGTCATTGATGGATAATTTTAAGATGAGATCAAAACATAACACTTAAATCAGTGACAGTTTCCGAGACATGCCATCCGCAAAAACTAAATCACGTCAAAGATTTCATCATCTTGGATATGCAGCAAATTGAAAAGTCCTTCAGAGCTTTGGTATTTTGCACAACGGCTAAGCTAAATCAAGTGCACCTAACCAAGCCAAATCAAGATCAATAAAGAAGAGACACTATCATTAAAATTATACTATCAGTTTATCAACTTATGGTTCATGTCAGTATGACATTTGCTCTTGGTATCCAGCATAACAATCACCATGTAGGGTTGAATTAAAGTATATAGAACCAGAAACTGATAAGGCAGAAAAATCATGAACTACATGCATAACAAAATTCAACTAAATTAAATTATAAAAAAAATACATGTCATTATGCAATGAAATGATACAAAGTGGTGGGTAAGATATGATCCATGACTTATCCTTCCACTATACACGCTTAGAAATGTCCGAGTCATAACTGAATAACCCTAATAAAAACTCCAATAGCATGTCGCGCAATTGAAAATCAAACTCAGCGAAGGAATCTAAATTATTAAATACAGTACAAGTTCTGTACCTCTTCCCCAGTGTGACATGCGGAGGCGGAGGCATTTTGTCGAGGTACCGATCGACGAATAATAGCTCGCTTTGGTAGGGTTTTGATCAGGGTAGAGAGTGAATATATATCCAGAGATGCATAGCGGAAGAATTTTCCCAGCGAAGCGAATTCATTTGCTCCGGCAGGTTTGAACAGCGGGCTTCGCTCCGGCAGGTTTGAACAGCGGGAGAGCGAGAGGGCGGGAGAGCGGGATATTCGGAGGGAGACGAGGGTTCTAGATTCTGAACGGTGGTATTTATACCTACATAAGCTCCGTGTTTTGATAATGGGCCTTATTGTCTATTCTTTTTTTCTGAGAGCCCATATATCCATTCCTCTCTGAAACCCCACGTTGCCCAAATGTTCTCCTTCTTCCCTTTCTTCTTCTCCCTTTTTTTTTACTTTTTTTTTATATATATATTTTTAAATTTTTAATTTAAATGTTTAATACCACTATTATGCACTTCTCATCAAAACATTTTTCTTCTAAAAAAAGCCTATTACATTAATTTTTTATGATAAATTTCATTAAATTGCATCCCTAACTATTTTTATTAATTTAATATTATTATTTCGGGTGGGTATCAATTCGGATAAAAAGATATACCTTAATTATATTTCTATCTCTTTCACAAGTTTAATAATGAGTATAACAACTTTATTGTCATGAAAATAACTTTTGCTCTTGAAACTATATTTTTAATTAGAAATTACAATCAGAAACAAAATGAAGATAATGTATTGGTCCTTTGCTAAGAGTTTGTTCATGTGCGGCTGAACGGGAAGATAAATGGCTGAACTCGTTAACAAATTAAAAATGGTGGTGTTTTTTAACCATAGTTACATAGAGGGTAACTACAGACAAATTGGTCAAACTCGCCTCCAACTTTTCATGAGATTTCACCTCCTCAATAGCCCAACGCTTTACATACAGAAAAATTTAATCAATGAAATATCAGTTATAACTAATCTAGTTATTAAAAAAAAAAAAAAAACTTCTTCCATCTCTATAATCAGCCATAATTCATCTTCATTAGTTCTTGTTCCATACCTACTCTATTGCATGGGGTGCGATCTATGTTAAGGTTGTAAACTATTGGGATGTTGCAGAGTTTCAAAATCTTGATAAGAACTATCGCCAAGTTCGCCTGGTGTTTGTTTGCTTTACTAGGATTCAAAGTCTTCAAATTTGGACAAGAACTGCCTTTGAACTCAAAACAGCCAACTCTGGAAGTTCTTCAAGAGGGCTTTTCATCCTCCTAGAAACTCAATCCTTTCCGATCTCGTATTGATTTTATAATTTTGAATTGCATGATACTACGATCCAAATAGTGATTTTAAAAACTACGATAGTACTCACTTTGATTTTTCCAAACCGGGATAGGTGATTTATCAATATAAAGGCTTGAATACCAATCATTTTTTTTAACATTCTAGTAAAATTAAATAAATTAGAAAAAACATTATTTAATAACCCCTTTATCCATGGAGGTATTCATAATTTTGCTAAAATATGAGTTCATTTTGTAATTTTTCTAAACCAAGAAAAATAAAATTCACCCAAAAGCAAAAATTTACCAAAAAATTACCCGCGGGGGGGGGGGTTGTTGTTTGTAATGATCCTACAAATTGGCTTTTGCTGAACTTCAGGACACTGCTCTCAGAGCAGAGGGAGAGGTGCCAGAAAAGAAGTGATGATCAAGACAACAGAATGCTTCTAGCAAAGGAAAAATCAAGACGATATGCATACTACTAATGCACTTGAATACTGGACAAATAACAGCTTGGAAGAACAAAACTGGTAAAAGAAGCAAATAACTTGAAACTGCTACACAAACACAAGAATGCAACATCAAACTGCAGCATAGAATTGAAAGATGTTCTGGGAAACTTCAAAACAGTTTTGTAGACAAACTAGTGCTCTTGAAAACAAAACCAACTCAAAAGCCGCCAATCACTGATTTCGCCGATCAGACACTCAAAACCAGTACACAGATGTCCGCGTCCATGACAACTCAAGCCCATGGTGGTAAAATCTCTTGCGAAATATCATCTGCAATCCACTTCTTGATCCGACCAACAACGAAGAAATACTGTTGATGCATGTAAAGGTGAGAATCAGATATTTTCAAAAAATGTGATTTTCTTTTTTCTTTTTCTATGAACATGAACACGGCTTACTTGGGCTACTAGAATGATAGGAATCAACATCTTCCCCTTGGCATTAGGGTTTGGCCCCTCAATCAACTTTTTATCGACTAAAATGCTCTTGCCTCCACTCAAGACAACGTCAGTGATACTTTTAACTAAATTTGGAATCCAGGGAGTACCATCAGGTAGAATCTGTGATCAAAATAAACCAGCTCAACAACCAAATATAAATGCACATCAAAAAGATGACTGAGATGAAACCAAAAGGAAACAGCAAACCTTCTCTTCATTTTCATTCTTGTTACATCTCCCGCTATTCTCAACCAAGACAACAGGAATATTTGCATTCTGAAACCAGAAATGAATTTCTGAGATTCAAACGTACATAATCACATACCAAATCTTTAATGATTAAAGGAGGATGGAAAGTGAAGTTTTTGGACATGGCCACACTTCAGTAACAAGCTTTGCTTTGTTCTACTAAAGAAAAAGAAACAACTACTATATCTATACACAAGGACTAAAATCTGATGGATAACTAGACCCAGGACAAGTCAAGTGTTGTACATCACAAAACGAGACAGCAAAAGGCATGCAATGGCACACAACCCGGATTATTCTGTCTATTATCAATAATCATGCTTCACCTTTTGTGATTAAATCATAAGTTTAGATCATGTTCCTGTTAACCGTATCCAGTAGCTTAACATAGTACCATTCTCACAAGCTTCCAAACAATAGAGAAGAGTAACGATCCAAAAGTCTGTGTTGGAGCTGTCTCAGCCAAACAAGGTCATTATAAAGTCTCTAACCAAATTCCATATGTTGAGTGTTGTCCTTTTTGTTACATTGGCTTCTTTCATGAATTATTCAATACTTGAGGCTTCGCATCTTGAGCTACTTTGGCAGTTTCCTTATACTACTTCCCCCATGATTATTTCTGACAGTCGGTACAACTAGTAGCAAAACAAGTCAACACAATCATATACAAGCATCTATCAGTATAAAGTATGCGAGAAGGATGATTGGGTGTGCCTCTTAATTGGACAGGAAACATACCATGTGGAACACGATTTTGGAGGCCACTATTATGGATCAAGAGAACCAATAGTGAGTTATGTAATATTATTGCTTTCTGGATGGTTTCCTTATACTAACAAACTCAGGACGACCTTACTAATTTCACTCACCCCACTCTTCTTACATGTGAGTGGAAGAATGGAACTGAAAGTGAACAAATATATACAAAAGAAAGGAAACACACCTGCATTTCTTGCTTTCTTAACCTAGCACCAAGACGAACAACTTTGAGAAGAGCCTCAGATCTTTTGGAGAAGAAGTCCTCATAAAGCAATCCATCAGGAGGTGAAAGCTGAGCATGTGTAAGGACAACCATTCCTCTCTGCCATATTTCTTTTCCAAAACTATTAGTTATAGCTTTCACAATTTGTCTATCCAAAGTATCAACCCGATATGCATCCAATCGGTCCACATAGAGCAAAACGTCTATGGTCTTGTTCAGAAGGAAACTGCGAAGACAATCCAATCCAGAGTTATTTCCAAACGAAAGATATTTTTCCTCTTTTCTCTCAAAAAAGAAAATAAAATAACTAATATGCACACTAGCTCTTTCAAGGCGAGACATTGAATTTAACAATGCATGAAAGTGTCTGAAATTCTAAACTCAATGCAAGCCATAGAACAGGACATCAAGTCTGAGGAAAATTAAACTGACTTTTTAATTATATCAAGTGCTTGTTCATTGACATATCCTCCTTCAACAAGGCCTGGAGTATCAACAACATTCAATGTGAACCCTGCCCATGTTCGAGAAACCATCATCGGCCTGGGGTTCTCTGACTACCAACAGGGAAGAAAACCAAGTACATGTGACTGCCCAGCATTCTCCGGCTGATTCTGAAAAGGAAAAAAAAAAAAACCAAAAACAAAAACAAAATAATATACCTGAAAAGCACTGACAGGAACTGCTCTTTCCCCTATAATTGAGTTCACAAGGGAAGATTTCCCAACACCGCCTTTTCCCATGACAAGAATGGTCAGCGTGTTAACATTCTACAACAGAATTATAGCCGTCAAAAAAATGTAAACTTTATCCAACATCTAATACACAGGGTAATGTATAATTGAAATTAAAACATTCGTCCCTTTTTCTTTTCCCGGATATGTTTCAAGCTTCAATTTTGATAATGAAGAATAAGGGGCAGAAAATCGAACCTCCTTCTTCAATTTGCCCAACAAATCATATAATTTGTTCTGAGTGGCAGCAGGGAACAATTGTATTCCAGCCCATTCTTTTCCCAAGTGCAACGCCATTTAATAACTGCATCAACAATTCCAATTCAAGAAAGCACATGTAAGCAATGAACAACGAACAGCAGAAAAAACACACAAAAACAACAAAAAACAAATTCATCCGAAAACCCTCCTGATATCACTCAAGAGTAACGAAATTTCAGAAAAAAAAAAGGAAATGTACTCATATGACATGAGTGCAATTTTAGAGATAATTGGAAAGGAGGGGAAGAGAAATTCTGAATCAGAAAAACCATATAAAAAAAAAAACAGAAAGTTACATGAATTTGGAGAACCACCTGGTACTGAGAAGCAAAAGGGAGAAGGGTTTTAGAATTTGAAAATGAAAACCCTCTCTCTGGGGCTACGTTCCTTTGACCGGAAGAGACCAGAGGTGATGTTATGGTTTTAGCCTTATCGTCTTCAAGGTTTTGGAATTGGGTATACTATACTGGCTGCTTAAAGCTTGCGTGTTTTTTTTTTTTTTTCCCTACAATTTCTTTTTAGTTTCTTCACCCTCAATCCCAATTTTAATTCTTTTTTAAAAGAATATTCTTATTGGCTAAAAAGTATTTGTATAATAAATATAAGATTAGTTATTATGATTATTATTGCTCTTTTAAAATATTTAAAATAAAATTTTATAAAATATGAGTATTTTATTTTTTTGATGGAAATGTCTTCTTTTATTATAGTGATGAAAAGATTTATTAAGATGAAAAAAATATGTTTTGGAGATATTGTAAAATGTAATAAAAATGAAAAATTATATGATTGTTTACACGGGAGTATTTAGTAAAACTTTTTACTATGATTCTAAAAAATTAAATATTAGGTGTTACTAAGGAAATATTACTAAATATTTCCATATTACTATCAAAAAAATTTTATTAAGATTTTAGAATAATATTTCGTTTGTTAAATTAAAATTATTATTTTAGAATACAGGTCTTAAATTTTGATAATTATGTTTATTGGTCGTTGGGTCTTTTGGGCTTGGATTTGTTATTTTTTCGTTTATTTATACTGGACCTCCAACGTATTTGGGCTTTAATCTGGGTAAGGCTGCTATCTTCTTCCTCAGTTCCGTACCAGGAGTCACTGATTTATACCAGTGGCTTGAAGGTGTTTCACCGCGGTTCTCTCCGGAGCATGGAGACGCTGAAGGCCGTGGTCCCCGAATCCCTGAAGCGGAAAATCTCAGAAAGCTCCCCTGATGACCTCTCATCTACTTCCTCGGCCCTCCTCCACTTCTTCCATCATCTGCCTCTTTTTCACCAAGTACTAATGCATTTCTCTTGCTTCCTTCTCTTTCAGAAACAATATTTGTTCTATTTCTTGATCTTTAATGCGAACATAGATCGTTTTTCTGTTAAAATCTTCTTCGTGGGAAGTTCACTTCTTTACTGCGTTTTCAGTATGCTTGTGCTATAGCCTAGAAAACAATGGAATTAACTGCTCCAGGCTTTAATGAAAGATAACTTCAAATTTATGAGGGATCATGTTTGTTGCTTACTGTGTTAGCGCTTTTTTAGGTTCTTGGGGAGTTGATAGGCGGAGAGAAGGGACTGTGTAGCAAGAGCAAGAGGGCTGCTTTGGAAGCAAAGCTTAACGGCAATGACTGCTTCTCCAGAGGAGATTTTTCTGAGGCAGTGAAATTTTATACAAAGGTCTTAACCTTTTTGTTCTCTTTTGTCGGAAATGATTTTCGGAAAGGACATATATGTTTTCTTTGGGGTACAATGTAAAGATGGCATTTTTTAGGATTACGAACTTTTGTGCATTTCTTATGGATCTTGCTTTTACTGAACAGGCATTGCGTTTTGCTCCAACAGATGTAGATGACATAGCGGAGGATGTGGAATCAGTGCTGTATGTTAATCGTGCACTTGCATTCTACGTGAGTTTTATGTTTATTTTCTATTTTGGGATCTTTATAGACGTTTAATTTGTAGTCTCATACAAAACTTCGTCTTTTTGGGGGGGGGGGACTTGGTTCACAGATGGACTCTTTCATTGCTGGTTTATGTTACTTCTTGTGGAAAAAGGACAAACATGGAGAAATGTTCTTATTTTTACAACTTGAATCGAATACAATCTGCGTATTTATCTATGTCTGTTTTCTGGTTTCATTCAAGAGGTTGGAGTTACATTTTATGGCCGTACATCGTCCAACACTAAACAATATGTTCTCTTTTTCAGAAAATGGGTCTTTTGTTGGAGTCATTACGAGATTCTAGCAGGGCTGTATCAATTTCTCCAGGCTATGCAAAGGTCATTGTCTCCTACCTCAAAGTCTTAGATCGAAGTACCAAGTATGTGATTTTTCCGTTGACATTATGTGAGGAATGTGTCTATTCAGGCATGGTTCAGGAGAGGTAAAGCAAATGCTTCCTTGGGACGTCATCTTGATGCACTCCAAGACTTGAAAATTTCTTTAAACCTAGAATCGTCTTTAAATGGTAAGAGACTGATAGAAAATGAGATGAAAATGATTGCCAACCAGTGCGAGGAGACAGAATGGTTATTGCAGAAACCTGAGGAGTGCAGATTAGAAGGTATTACTCTATCTGTTTCCACCTTTGTGTCATGCTGCAATTCTAATCACTAGCTGTTAAAAAAATTGTGCTTCAGGTGCATAATAGCTCAAGCCACCAGAGTTGTTATTTTCCTAGGTTTTCCTGTGCAATGTTTTAAATGGGAGAAAAAAGGTCGATTTTTCCTAAGCATGCAGTCGATTTTTTTCTTCATAGAGCATGCATAAGCTAAAGTTGCTAGGGTGATAGATGACTTTCAGAACCCTATGCCTTCTTTCAGGATGGGCTCCTTTCTCCCACTATGTTAATTATGCTGAATAACTTTGTATTATCCATTTATCCTTTGTAAATCTAAATGTCCAGATGTACGAAGTTTCTTTCACTTCAGTGCACTCTGCTAAGCTGTTGTATTTGTAATTGTTTTCTTTTCTATATGTTTTGTTATATTCCTTATTCTTATGTGTAACACATGATCTTCTGCCTTCATTTCTTACAATGTAGGTCTTATGTGACAGATGAGCCTCATAAGTTAGAACTTAAGTGTGTCTCTACAATGACAAAGGGAAGGGGAATGATCACTCTTGCTGAAATACCTGAAGCATCTTTAATTCACAAGGAACATCCCTATGCCGCGGTATGAGCTGGAACCTTTCTTTTTGACGACGAAGATTGCACCAGCCACTTAAATTTGCTTATCTTGTCATGTTTTCTGCTGCTTCATGTGGTGCTATAATATACATTTCCTTACTGAATTTTTCATTTGGTAGGTTTTACTTTTATCTGAAGACTTTGACTTTGACTGACTTCGGTCGTATTCAGCTTATTGTGTCCCTGAAAATTGTGCACATGTTTTTCCTCTATTAAGTCATTTTCATGTGGAAATGGCAAGTTTGACTTGGGGCTAATTGAGATGCTTTTCCACCATAAATGCAATCCTGGAATAAAATATATCAAAAGGTAAATGAGAAACATATGGGATACTCAAAAGCAGCTACTCCCTCAGTCCCCCACTAAAGAAGTCCACATTGGAAATCTTTCCTGTAACATTCTTTGTCTACTAATGAATGTCGGTCCATAATTAAAAAATAATAACAGCAATGGAAATTAATATAGTTAATGGTCCTCGTTGTGTTTTGCACCTTAAAAAACTCTTTATAAGTTGTTCGTTCAATTTATGTCTCTCTTATTGAGATGGATGAAATATACTTTGCAATTTTGTGTAGATCATATCGAAGCAATTTCGGGAAACTCATTGTCATTTCTGCTTCAACAAATTACCAATGGATGCAGTACCTTGTTCGTCGTGTTATATACCATTGTACTGCTCTAGTCTATGTCAAGTTCAAGCAGGAGGATCACATCTACATGAAATTGCAAAGGATGTTGTAAACAATGATAACTTATCGGAGGATCAAAAGAAGTACATTTTGGAAGTCATTTCAGTTGAGATTTTGCAGCCACCTGTTAAGAAATTTTCTGAGCATATCCACGAGTGTCGAGGTGTGCACTGGCCTGTGGTATTACCATCTGATGTAGTTTTGGCTGGTCGTGTCCTTGTGAGATATATTGAAGAACAAAAGCATTCTGCCTTGACATTTAACCTTTTATGGCTTTGGGTATATTTTTAATCTTATGCTTTGGTTCTGTGTCAAATTCATCTTATTTAAGCTTCTTACTGGCTGCTTTTGACCTTCTTTACTTAGGATCTATGCCACAACTATGCTCAACTCCCACCAGATGTTAAGCTGGAGTTCCATATATATTCAATTATATTGATGAACTGTCTTCAGAATTCTTATGGTGCCAAACTTTCTATCAATGGAAATACTAATTCACAGGTATCAGTCACTGTATCTGGTTAATTCTGCCAATTTATAATTTGTGGATTCTCAAATATAAGATGCATGCCCCACTAAAAAAGGGGGATTATCATGACTGATGAACAATGAAATTATGGGTACAAGATTACTAAAACCATTATTTGCAGCAAAGTAGTGACTTCAAACAGCCAATGTGCTATATTCATTATAGCATGGATCACTACTTTGAAGCCAATGTAATCTTTGTGCTGTCTCATAAAAGTGTTATACCTGGTTCTTTTGTCAATAGCTGCATTTTCTCTTAAGCAGTTGGCACCTGCTGACTGCCCATTATAATACTACCTTGTCGGTTTTTGTCCATTATAATACTACCTTGTCGGTTTTTGAATGATAGCTTCAATGAGGGAATGGGATCAGAGTTTCACACTGTTCTTTCTTAATACTGATGTATTAGTTACTTGCTTACTACAATTTGTTCATTAAATGCAGCTTGTTATACTTCTATCTCAAGTTAGGGTTAATTCCATGGCAATTGTGCGTATAACATCCTCTGATATGATGGGCACTGTCAGTCAACAACGAGAATTGTCTCTAGCTGCAGATGCTTCCACTGCTACTGTGAATCAGGTTGCTACTGTGAATTGTTGCGCTGTTGGTTATTGCTGAGCTAATCCAGTCCTAATTTCCGAATTTATTTCGCATGTTCAGTATGTTCAAAGGAGTTTGAAATTTAAAGAATGTCTACACTCGACAGCCATAAGTATTTTCTCTGGTGTTTGATGAGTAGTGTAATATGTCTGTGTGATATCAACATAATTTAATCTTTGTTTTCAGTATACTTTTATTGCTGCATGTTTACTCTTTTAATTTATTTCTTCATCTTGCTTGTTTGCGAGCCAAAAGACTTCATTTTGTTTGAGTTGCCTCCAATGTTGAGAATGGTCATTTTCATTTTGTGCAAATAGTTTCAGAACCCATATTTAAGACTATTCAGTTTATTAAATTTTCCTGGAATAATCTTCAAAGACTGCCTTTTTTTTGTGAGTTTTTAAATTGCATGTTTCCCTATCCAGCTTTTTCGTGAACTTTTCCGTTAGCCTTGAGTCCCTTGACTGCTTTAAAGTAGCATGATACTTTTTTTATCACTTCAAAATGTTTTGTCCTTAATTAATTCATCCAAACGCATGTTCATCGTGTTTGTATACAGGTATGGTATTTGTTACTTCTAACTGTTTTCAGTTTATTAACTTTATTTTTTCTATACTTCATTCAACAGATCAGAGTTGGTCAAGCGGTTTATTCTGCTGGCAGTTTGTTCAACCATTCTTGCCAACCAAACATCCATGCATATTTTGTTTCCCGTACTCTTTATGTTAGAGCTACAGAATCCATTGCAAGTGGATGTGAGCTTGAACTGTCTTACGGCCCACAGGTTCGAATTCATTACTGCCGGTATCTCAATCCTTTTTTACTCCAGTTGAAGCTTAACACTGAGTCTGAATTATGCAGTCCACCTTAAGAAAAATTCTTGGAATCTTGGTTGTGATGCTCTATCTTTCTAATATTGTCTGGCAGAGTGATAAGCTGTTTGGCATCTCTACATCTATGCACCATGTGTGTTGACCTCTTTTTTTTTTTTCAGGTGGGACAGTGGAATTGCAAGGACAGGAAACAGTTTTTGGAGGACCGGTACTCATTTAGTTGCGAGTGTGGAGGTTGCTCAAAACCGAATCTGTCTGACCTTGTTCTTGATGCTTATCGGTGTGTTAACATGAATTGCTTGGGGGTAGTCCTTGATGATGATGTAGGAAAATATGAATATCAGAAGTTTCGCGGCTCCAATTTTAATCCCAGAAGCAACAATTCCATCAATCTTAAGCAGGTTATTCTTGTCCGTTGACAGCTGATCTTTTCTATTGCATTTCCTTGCAAAACACCTGCAACTGATAGGTTTTCTACCTTTGCCATGTGTTAAATGTTTGCTGTAAATTAGTGAGTAACTTAATGCAACTTGATACTTTCATCGATGGTTTATAAGCATGCTTCAGACGCTTCAATAGGTGTGGTGTAGAACATGTATATGATTTCTTGCAAGTGGGGTCATTTACCTTTAAGCTACCTTATGATAGATTTTGTGATGAACTCCAGTTAGACAAGAACAAGGATGACATCAGGAAGGTCGCTGGCAAAGTGGTTGAAAACTCTGATCTATTCCAACCTGGGTATTGTTTGAATTGTAATACTAGGCGTGATTTAGAAGCCTCACACGCAGCCATCAGAGAAGCTGAGGTACATCTAAGAAGGTGCGCCAAATCTTGAAAGTTACCATTCCGAATTCATATTTAAAACTACCATGCATTTCACACGTGTTCTATCACCTACGTTGCATTTAGCGCTTGAAGAGGATACATGATTCTATAAATTTCACCTGCATGAATATTGAAAGAATTTCATATTCACCTTCATTGTTTGAACTGTATAAGTTGGCAGATTGCAGGATTCAATTTCTTACTATGATGTCCGAATTAATTCACTCCCAGAGGCTTTGAGAGCTGTTGACGTCCTTAGTGAAGTATTTCACCCCTTCAACAAGAGAAGAGCTGAGGTGAGTTGCCTTTGCTTTTTGTTAGCAAAGCAAATAGGTCATTGTTTTACAAATGGTCAAGTACTGGAAATATATTTGCATACCGCCAGTTGAATCCGTATTTGAAGATAGAGTTCATGTACAGAGGTTTTAAGTCAAGTATTGGTCATAGCTATGTGTCTATGATGATATTTGCAGGTAGAAGACTGTCTTGCACAAGCTCTTTGTTTAGGTAGTGAATTGCAAGCTGCAGTTGGCCATTGCCGAAAATCCATCGAGGTACGACTTAATGAAAGTTTAATCTTTCAAAAATAACTTTCTCGATGGCTTAAGATTTGGCTGTAGTCCTCAATGCACATGTTTATGCGAATGCAATGATGTGTTTCGTTTGAGAAACTAACCACTTTTTTCAACAGATCTTGGAAAAGCTATATGGTTCTGAACACATTGCCATTGGAAATGAGCTATTAAAACTCTTGTCCATCCAACTTGCATTGAGATGTCCTGCCCCTGCAGACATCAACAGAGTCGTTTCGATATTTTCCCGCTATTATGGATCGCATGCAAGTCACTTGTTTCCGCTCCTGCAACATCTTGAGGAAGAAGCTCGGCAGAATTCGGTGAAGGAACCTTGATTCTCTATTGCAGCTGACAAATTCAGCCCATCAGAGTAAATGGATTGTTAATTTTGTCGGAGTAGCTAGATGTAGCTGTGTTGAAACCTTGTACCTTAAATTTCCCGAATTGTGGTGAGATTTTAGTATGTATCCTTGTGATTTTGCATGTTGAGTTTTTATTTTGCCTCTGCAACAGAGATTGATTCTTTCATTTCCAAGATTGATGAACATTTAGGAAAGGAATAAAATCTTCACTGATAAAATTGGAACTCCAGAAAAGGGCGTTCAAGATTTTTGAATCATGTTAATATACAAACAACACAAGTTGAATCAGCGTATTTCAGGGAGCTGTATTTCCTGATCCTACCAAAACCCAACCTCAATTCTGAAAACCATTTCAGCTATGAGTCGTCTACATTTCTGCAGTAAATTAAAAACCATTTCAGCTCTGAGCCTACACTGCACTAGGAAACCTCAAAGGAACCAGAAATGAGAAGCTGCTGCCGCTGTTTGATGCGAGCAGGTGCCCAGGAGGAAGGAAAAATATCCGCCCAGTTCCAAATCCAACAGAATTTAGCCATGAAAATGCAAAAAGGGCATGCGACTTTCAAGATTGATTGTCACCGGAACTTGCCCTCATTCTGTTTGCCACCCTTAAATGCTGAAAGAGAGAAGAATGACCTTGTTGCTGAAAAACCAAAAAAAGCAAGCAAATTGCAATTTAACGAGAAATAAGAGAAGATGCAACCCCACCATGCAGTCCAAGCAAGTAAGCGGGTCACAAAAAGAAAGTGAATAACATTTAAGCAAGAACACAGAAGAAACCTTTTGTTGTGTTTACTGGAGCAGATATTTGTCCCTCCTGCGACGTCTCGGATAAACCATGAGTTGTGGATTTGCTTAAATTTACTTGATCTGCAAGAATGAATCACTATATATATAAGTGTTTGTGATCCATTTCACAAGTTCACAAGAATGCATACATGGATAAGGTAGTTGGAATATTAACACTGGTGTTAAAGTCCTAAGTTGTCAGCTAATATATCTAGGATCATATCCTCATACTGAGTATAAATGTTGCATCTTTGCAAACAAATACAGTGGAAGGAGGAAAGATACCATGGGTTCCATGAGCAGCTGGATTTTTGTCATGTGTTGAGGCTTTCTGATGTCCCAAGTTCTTTGCATGGAGTGTTGCCTTCTTCAATAGATTTTCTGTGCTCCTCTTAGTGGCAACTCTAGAGTCATCAGTATCATCTTCTCCCTCAGAAAAGACAGATGGACTAGACCATCCAGTTGAATTTGCATCTGTCTTACTCTTTCGAGCAAATTTCAGAAGCCTCTTCAATCCTTTGGGCACATCTTTTTGGTAGACCAATGCAGGTGGATTTTCTGCATTGCCCCATTCAATTACATCAGGTTCGCTACTCTCCTCCAATAGCATCTGTGAGAGAGAGTGGCGAACGCGTGGACTGGGTAATCCAACTGGTGTAGCAGTATGCTGTGATTCGTCTTGGTGCACATTAGTGCTGCATTCACCTGCTTGTTCCTCATGCTCTTCAATTTCCACCCAGACTGTAGGAGAAATCATTGATTCTTCTGCATCTTTGGCATTGGAAGTAGGCCCTGATAGGAAACAATCCCTGGGGAAAGTTACCTCGTCAGAGTTTCCTACAAGTTCATCTTTCTGCTGGATTGACAGAGAATTCGATTCAGTGTCCACTTGATCTTTAAATGATTCAAAATTCATTTCAGGCTCAATCGCATGATCAGAAGAGCTTGAAACCATTTCATTCTCCTCTGCTTGCTTTAAATCTCCAGTATTAATCAAGACTTCCTCAGGCTCAGAAGGTACTTTGGTCCTTGAAACTGAACCAACACTGCCCGTGCCAGAGCCCTTCCGGAGAAAAGGTTTAGATTCAACAGGAACAACACTGCTTTTCTTGGTCACCTTGCCATTGAGGCTAGGTTTTGTAGAACTAGCAGAATCCAAAGAAACAGATTGAGATTTTGGTTTTGTTGGTTTGGTAGGCTTCTTCAATGATTGCTGCTTCTTTTCATTCCCCTCTTTGACACTCTTTTTAGTGTCAATCTGCGTCGACTTGATAGACTTTGGTTTTGGCTGTGGTCTCTCCACTTTTGGACTTGATTGAGGAACTGAAGTTGCTGGCTGCGGCTTTTTACGCATAGGCGGAGTAGCAGTAGAAGTCACCCCAGGAGGTGTTTTAGCAGGGGAGATACCTGAAGAAGGCCTTGGCGATGGTGTAGATGGCCAAGACTTGCGAGTGGCAGGCAAAGGAGATGATGCTTTCAAAGCCACTTTCTTAACAACAGCCGGTTTTGTGATTTCCTGCTTTTGATTTGAAGATTGCAACGAAGTCTTCTGTGGTTTCTGGGCCTTCACATTACGTTTCCTGCCAGCTTCACTCCTTTTTGCAGAGGGCATTTCTGCTTTTCTTTGATCAAGAACTTGCTGCATAGCCCGTAACTGTTTTTCCTTCTCTTCTCTCTTTCCATTAGTTTCTTGCCGGAGTTTCTCATTCCGCTTTTCTTTGTAGTGATCATAGAAACCACCCTTCGGTTCACTGGGCAGGCTCTGCCTTTTTCTATTGTCGGGCTCCCTGTTCTGGTATTTAGCAGGCTTAGTTTCAATCATTTTCAACAGCAACTGGTTCAATTCTGCTTCTTTCTGTCGACTCCATTCGACCGAATCAATCAACTTTTCACTGGTTTCTGCTGTTTGACTAGGAGCTGCATTCTCCTGAAAACTATATGGACTAGAGACTCTCTGATCAAAGGAGTCTGACCTTATTTCAGCTTCAGTAGGCAGAACTTGATCAACTTCAGATAATAGATTATCCTCCAATTTTGCTTCTGATGATCCATTATTCAGGTCGCTGTCCTCCAAGTTATATGAAGGTAAGGAAACAGAATTCTCATACACAATACTTTGGGAACCCTGAGAAAATCTTTCACCAGCTCCAGCACTCCATCTTCTCAGCACTGATTTATTTGCAACAACTGCAGTACTTGCTGATGATTTTGTCTTCTGACTATCCACTGTTTGATCTCTCTGTTTACTTTCGAAAAGACTGATTGCATCTTGCACGCTCATCCTCTTCACATTACTGTCAGATCTTTTTGACGGTTGCTCGGATGATTCCTCATCACTACTCTGTGCAGCAGCATCTTTCTGAGAGACTAACCTATCTCTAGAAATATAATTGAGA
The DNA here is from genome assembly GCA_030378225.1 of Knoxia roxburghii. NCBI lineage: Eukaryota > Viridiplantae > Streptophyta > Magnoliopsida > Gentianales > Rubiaceae > Knoxia > Knoxia roxburghii. The sequence goes on from CM059415.1 coordinate 3,673,830, forward strand.
CTTTTAATGGTTAAGGCAGTGGATCTTCGGGAACCAGATCGTCCTATTTGCACCCTCCTCATTGGAGATGCTGATCTTCTGGGTGAGGCAGATCTTATCATAGTCCTGCTGCTTCTTTCAACAGATGGTTGCTCCTCCTCACTTGAGCAAGATGATTCTTCACAATCTGATGAGCTCTCTCTCTCAGCCTCTGCAGCTTTTGCCGGAGAGGCATTATACTTGACAGGTACCTCTGTTTGAGGATGTTTGAATTTCTGATTAGTTGTTTCTTGACTTCTACAGATAGTAGTTTTCCCTGAACCATTGGTGGCAAGATTTGGACTGTTAAAACTAGCTCGAAGCTTCTCTTGATTTAGCTCTACAAGTTTGCACAATGAATCCCTGAAACACATGGATCTTACTGTCAGTTAGAACAGGTCTCATCCAACTCTTAGCGGAGCTGTCTGCTGAAGTATGCAGTGAGGTCAATATTCTGACATTTTGCATAGGCAATCCATCTCATCCTCCGAAGTAGTCCAAACCAAGAGAGGGGCAGAAGGTGGTTTACCTCAAGTCGCTAGCTCCAAAATGATGCGAAAACTTTTCCAAGTTCTCCAACTGCTCAATCGAGCATGTAGTCGCAGCAGCTTCAGCAAATGCAGCAGCTAATTCCCCCCTCAAAGCAGTAAGCCTCAAGTCAATAGCTCGCAGCAATTCATTCCTGTGCTAATCATTATGGATATTACTAAAGAATGTCAAAATTCAACAAATTCAAAATGGAGAACTGAAGGGTTGCTTGGATTTACTTGGAATCATCTGAGGAGGTAGAATTCATTCCAGCCTGTCGAGACACCAATTATCACATCAGCTACCAAATAGAGTATATTTGTAGGCAATAGAACTTAAAAATATGGGGATATGAAGGAAAGAACAATTACTTTCAGGTTTGATGCATCACCATTGGAGGAATTCCCTGTCAGATTTGTAAATCATTAGTTAGTTTCCCAAGTATGAGGTTGATAAGATTACTCTAACAGGAGGTCACGATATAAAAACAATCACCATACACATGGGCAATTCAGGGTTAAGAATAAAAAGTATATGATTAGCTTACTATACCACATGTCAAATTGAAACATATACTCAAAGCCTTTCATAAAATCCAAAGGAACCAAAATCAGGACATCTATGGAGGGGGTGAAAATAAATGCTGGCCATTTACACATTGCATTAAATCGGGTAAAACTTAGTACGAAAGCTGTCTTTCTCATATACTTGAGGTGTCACTCAAGCTGCCTCAATGCAATCCTGTTTGGTTGCGCAAAAGGCTCGGCAAGTTATTAGAGCTTCTTCAAACAAGAAAGGAGGTCTTCTGACCACACTCCTTGAATTATTGGCATCACAAAATTAATAAATTTTAAGATCACAGATATGAGTAAAACTAACCTGCATATAATGAGACATGAAACTTTCTAGCCTCCTCTAGCTGAGATATCTCATTTTTCGTGGCATTTGTTACCTTCACTACTTCCGGTAATCCAACCAAATGGAGAAATCTGACAAGAATACAAATAGCAGAGAAAGCATAAATTCATAACTGTCCTATCACAGAGAGCAAAGTGATGATACTGCCATTTTGTACCTCACTAATGTTGACTTAGTAAACCATCTCCCACCATTGGATGCAACAGGTGCAATAAGCTTATATTTGGCATCAAATCCTTTCGCATGCAACTCTTTGATAGCAGGCAAATGCAGCAACAGCGGCTCCAGAGTTGCAGATGTTACCATTTCTGTATTTCTTCCCTGGCCAACGTACGACTCATACCTATTCAAAGAAAATCAGAGCATAATCATTTTTTCACCTTAACCGGAGAATGAATCATTAACTGAACAGAAACAACAAAAGAGCCCTCTAGTAGTAACCTGTTCTGACTAGGGAGAATCTGAAACTCAATGTAATCAAGTTGGACTGTGTCATCAATCCCTCCCCCCATGTTAACAGGCTCAAATCAAATGGTGCACAAGAATCTGACAAAAGAACGGAGACAAGAAACCAATTCTCATATATCAGAGTCAAAAATTATTTCATCCCGTAGCTCCATCAATCCAGACTGCCCAACTAGTTCTTCAAACAGATACAGAGGCACAAACCTGGAGTCAGAAAATTCAATGAGCATTCAGCGATCCAAAAACCTCACTTCCATTCCACTGAAGCAATAAGAGGGAGAGAGAGAGAGAGAGAGAGAGAGAGAGAGAGAGATAATTAGGATAACAATTCCACCACTTCCAAAGTAATTCAAACGGAAAATAGTCCACTAGATATAAAATCCATATACGCAAGAAAGTGTACTAAAAAATGCAACTTTATCCATACTGAAATTTCCACTACAATAGATTCTTTCTTTCCCTTCACAGGTTCCAGCACTGAACTAAAATCCTCCCCAAAGGATTCTAGCGTAAACCCACAAACTAAAGTCAGATCTAGCATTCAAGAAAATCAAAAACTCAGTTAACGACCAGGAAAGGTCAAATGTGATGCTAGACCCACCGACAAAAAGTCGCAGTATGTGAGCAAAATTTGAAATTTTTGACACCGAACGGTTCAAATCTCGAGCATTGGCATTAGCTCACACATTAGTAAGAGCCCAAACAATGGGAATAGGAAATGCATAAAGATTCAAGACCCATTCAAACAAAATAAATGCATCAAACTTACGCCAGCAGTAGCTCGATAGTGAAGCCCAGTAGAAATGGTGGAGGAAAAAAAAGAAATGAAAAGAAGATATGGGTAGTGAGGAACAAGAGGAGATTTATGTTGCTTGATTGAGGAGATCTCAAGCAGAAGAAAGCGTCACCATTATTTAATTAAAAATGGTTGCTTTTTTTTCAGTTCTTTTTTGAGGGACATAGGAACTAGATTGAAGAGATATAGGGAGGAGTGAGCTCAGTGGGGAAGAAAAAAAAGCAGAGGCACCTCTGAGTGTGTGAGAGAGAAAGATTGGAAAAAACGAACCCAAAAATAAAAAAATAAAAAGAAAAGAACAAGGAGAGAGTGGAGGAGCGTGGAGTAAGATTGAGAGACGTGTACCAGAATTTAGCAATAAAAAGACAAAAGGACCACCGGATTATGATGCACCCAACGCCATTGTGGCGCGTGTGGTGTCATTCTTTCTTTTGTTATTTTTAGTTATTTTTTTATTTTATTTTTTTACCTTCCTCCTTGAGACTTTTTTCCTTCTTTTTTTTCTAAACAATTCAGTATTTTTTTAATGTTTTTGAATTTTATAAAAAAAATTAAATTATCATTTTATTTGTTTTATAATTAAATAATTTTAGATATTATGATACATATTATGGACGTTTTTGTTGTATGATATGATTTTTTTTTATATTCTTAATCTGATAACTATAGTCTGTTGATTTGATGTCTACTATTTTGTGATCTGATGTCTATGTAATCATGATTTGATATCCCTTATTAAGTATATTTTAGTTCTATTGTATAATTTCTTTTATATTCTTGATATGATATCTATAATCTGTTTATCTGATATCTAATATTATCTGATCTGATGTCTATATAATCATGATGTGGTCTCCCTTGTTAATTATGTTTTAGTTCTATTGTATTTTTTTAAAAATTTTTATCTGATATCTATAGTCTGTTGATCTGATGTCTATATAATCATGATGTGATCTCCCTTGTTAATATGTTTTAGTTATATTGTATGATTTCTTTTATATTCTTGATCTGATATCTACAGTCTGTTGATCTGATGTCTATATAATCATGATGTGATCTCCCTTGTTAAGTATATTTTAATTCTATTGTATTATTTCTTTTATATTCTTGATCTGATATCTATAGTCTGTTGATTTGATGTCTATTATTATCTGATCTGATGTCTATATAATCATGATGTGATATCACTTGTTAATATGTTTTAGTTCTATTGTATGATTTCTTTTATATTCTTGATATGATATCTATAGTCTGTTGATGTGATATCCTTTGTTAAGTATGTTTTAGTTCTATTGTATGATTTCTTTTATATTATTGATCTGATATCTATAGTCTGTTGATCTAATGTCTAGTATTATGTGATCTGATGTCTATGTAATCATGATGTGATCTCCCTTTTTAAGTATGTTTTAGTTTTATTGTATGATTTCTTTTATATTCTTGATCTGATATTTATAGTTTGTTGATCTGATGTCTTGTATTGTGTGATTTGATGTCTATATAATCATGATGTGATATCTCTTGTTAAATATGTTTTAGTTCTATTGTATAATTTTATTTATATTTTTGATATGATATCTATAGTCTATTGATCTGATATCTATTATTACGTTATCTGATGTCTATATAATAATGATGTGATATCCCTTGTTAAGTACGTTTTAGTTATATTATATGATTTCTTTTATATTATTGATCTGATATCTACTGTTTTTTTTAAGTATTTTTTTTAAAAAGACTGTGCGTAAAAAAAACACTGTAGGGCGCAACAGGATAAACATGATGAATTTTACTCATATAGCTTTACAATATACGGATCCGGCATATTGTACTAATTCCTTAAAAAATCATTTTTTTAATATTATAAATATATTTTCTTTTTAGGGGCATATGCAATATTAGCTTTCTCTTCAAGTTAAAATTTTATTTATAATATTAAAAATAATTATATAATCATTCTAACAAGTAATTAAACATAATTTTATTTTCAATACCAAAAATAATATCATTTGTGGTTTGTAAAAAAAAATGGAGAGGGTATTTCAAAAAATATTATTATCCCTAATTTTATTTTAAAAAATTATTATATTTATTATATTGTTTTAACTTAATAAATAAAATGTAGAGTTTTTTGGGAGAGGTTGGTTTTGGATCTTATCCTGTTACATTGGTCCTAACTATTTTGATTCCCTGCTATATTATTTTATTTAATTACTGTCTCTAAATTTCGGGACCAATATGCCCCTCGATATATGAGTCAAAATCGTACTATTTAATTGATTTCTTTCTTAACATTAACACCACTAATTTAATTTAATGAATGGGAGGATTAAATAGTCTTTTTCTATTAAAAAATATATATAAATAAAACCTTAAGAAATTGGCTAAGAGCTGACAATGAAGGATAATTGACTCGTTTCCTATTAATTAAAACCTTTTTAGAAAGATTATGAATGTTAATAAATGATAATTAATCAAATTAAGTAATTACGACCAGTCATTAATGAACAAATAATTTGAATAAGGTCTTTATAGTTGTGATTTGGAAAATATTTGTAGATTTTAGTTTGCATAAAAATATAAAAATAGCTTTAAAACGTAAAAAAATTATATTAATCGGATCGTGAACTTTCAAACATGTTTTAAGTTCTTCATCCATATAGAAAATTAAATAAATGACAAAATTAAAAAAAATGTTAATCATATATAAAAAAAGTAAAATATAATATAATTAAAAATATTGTAAAAAAATATATATATAATGAATGATATTAATAACGAAAAAATAAAAAAATTACATAAACTTTCTCCTTCAAACCGCTTATAATTAAGATAGATTAATGATTATATGTAATTCGAATCGTTGATAAAACTTTTAAAAAATGTAATTTTGGTAAATAATATTTTATTCATTTCAAAATAACAATAACGTAACGCTTATTATATATCATATTATTTTAAAATAGCACATTAAATTATTATTTAATACGATATAAGAATATGAGGATTTAGCAATTAAATGAAGAGGAAAAACATGATAAAATGATGATTAGGGCACTCAATTAGTATATTGAAAAAATTTAAAAATAAAAGGTAGTGTGTATAATATTTGCATGCAATGGCGTATTAGTGATAATGACATAATTATGATATTCCGCATCATAACAAAATGATGGTGTTGGTGGTGGGGCTGTGGACTTTATGGTAGTACTAAAATCAACCATAATATTACAATATTAGTGCACCGCTCCTCGCTTCAAATTATATATAATCCACCAAAAATATATTTTATAATATTTTTATATTATATTTTATATATTTTTACACTTTAAAAAATAAATATTTTCATATAATATTTAATATATTCTCATAAATGAATATATTATATCCTCACATCCAATTTCTTTGTTTCATTTAAATAAAAAACATCCACAACACTGACAACTTAAATAAATTAATCAATTTACCTTATAACATTTTTAATAGGATAACTCTTAACGTATTATAATATGATCAAAATATAATAATTGAAAAGACATCAAAATAATAATTGTTCGAATTCGAATAATCATATTTTTTATTATAATATTTTTAATAACTATAATTTTTAACACGTTATTAATGTAATGAGAAACAAATATATTTAAGAAATAAAAATGATAATAGGGTCACCCATTTCTATAAAAATTGAAAATTTGAAGTGACTGAGTTGAAAATACTGTACGCGTTCATTGGTCCATTCAGATTGATCCAAAAGCTTTCGTGTCAACGGATTGTAAAATAGCTTGAAATTTGGTGGCCTTATTTATCATTTTGTCTACGGGAAATAGGAAATACTGAAACGTCTATTTCAATGTCATAATAAACCAATAAAAATACTTGGCAATTTCTGATTTATTTTTTTTCATCTGTCGAATTTGCACTTTAAGTACTATCAAGTATAGATTTTTCTAGACGGCACTATCAACTCCCATTTTTTTTTTTCTTTCAAATAATGATAATAACTATTAACTCTGATTTTCTTTTTTTTTTCTTTTTAAACTGTATCTACATTATTACAAAGAAGTGTACGGCAAATTATATCATGTTTAACTATGAATATATTCTATTAGTATTATCATCTCATAATAGATGTATTTTCTAATTATATTCAATGTATTTCTTGTTATAACTGATGTATTTTTAATTATATTTATTATTATATATATCATGAGTATACTCCAAGAATAAAATATAAGATAAGTATTTATTACATACTATATGAATTTCAAATATACAGATTACTCAATCGAAAACAAAATCAAACTTTTATTTACAACAAATTTTTACTTAAAAAAAAAAAAGCCTATTATAATTAGAGTCGAAGCCAAGACGTTTTATTTTGGATAACAAAAGAAAGAATGGTACATGGCATATGGATCATAACTGAAAAAACAAAAGTAGCTTTTTAGCATTTTTACTAACCTTTACCTTGCCTTTGAAGGTGAAGGTTATGTATATGAAAGAAAGGTTGCAAAATCTTCAAGGAACATCCTTCTTTCTTCCATCAATCATCACTTCTCTCTCTTTTCCTAACTACATAGCCTCCCTTCATCATCTATACTTCCTACATATTTCAAAACTATTAATATGATTCAAATTGTAATATACACGTAATAACTCAAATTATAAAACCTGTATTAATAAATTATTCTAAATCCTAATAGTGATTATACTGTAATTAATGAACAAGAATGATAGTAAATCATTAAATTTTTTGATACCCTTTATAGTAAATCATTGAATACTACATAATCTTTGATAAATTTGATTCTTGAATAGCCTTTAAAATTCATCAATAACTAGTCTAAAATTGAAACATTTAAGGCTAATTATTGAGTGAGTAAGAAGGTATTATTAAGACATAAAAACACGTCAAAGAAAATAAAAGCATATTCCCATAAGCACAAAGGTTAAAAATACATGTATAAAATGGTCAGACAGCGTTCCTGAAGAAGACCCCTTTGAATACAAATATTATCAAACAAATCAGCTGCCTGTGACTGCCAATGCACGGCACAAATATAACTCCGGCGCTCCTAAATACAAGCCGCCAACACTACTTACAGTACACAAAATCCGAGTAAAATAAAGCAACAAGGCTAGAGAGAAATATGGCATCACAGACAAAGATAATCCCCATTTTGAGGGGGGTCACACAAATCAATATAGTCTTATACAACCCCAAAGGTATGTTCAAAACAAAATCAGAATCAGTTCAAAAGCATCTAATGATACACTTGCATAGTTCTTGCAATAGGGTTTTGCAACAGACCATCATCCCAACCATCTGGAAGAAACTATATATACCCCCTGCAAAGTTTTAGTTAGACCACACATGGACAAGGCCAAGCCTATTGCCAGTGTATATTTCGTTGCGCTCTTCATCATAGAAGAGGGCAGTGATGTCTTCCAGAGCTTCTCCTACGGTGCTCCTTACTCTAGAAGTTTGAACCCGTTTCCTCGAGTTGCAGGTTCTCCCCCGACAACCCGCGCTACAACTGCAGTCATCCAAAGGAGAGGTGTTGGTTGCTTTGATTTTAGCAAGGCATTTCCCTGTCAAGATGTTGCTAATATTGATGGAACCTGCTGCAAAAGTCACCATGACATTATCAACTGCCAACTCTAGAATCAATATAAAAAGTCAATTAAAAGTTCTGAAAAAGAACATTGCTCCCCAGGTCCACAATTTCTGTTCTAGTTACCAAACCATAACTAGCAGTAACTCACACTCCTGAGAGAGAATGCTTACCATTTCCTTCCGCAAGTGGATCATCAGTATCAGCCTTGCAATAGGAAATAATCAGGTCCTGGTCACTAGTTATATAGATGTTGTTAGTATTGCAATCAGGATGCCACAGAAGGTGATCCTCAAATGATGTAACCAACTCCCCCCGGAAATTCCAAACAGCCACTGTACGATTTCTGAACGTCAAGAATAACTGGTTTTCATACAAAAATATGAATGCTGACGGGGTCATGAACTCGGTACTACTGACTTCGGTCAACTCGGAATTGCGGACCTGAAATGATAGCCAATTGATGTCTAAGTAAGTATGCTGACTACAGAAATAATGTATCACGAGTCTGGGATAAGCTTACATCAAGAATTTGGAGATTCTCATTTTCCTGCTTGACCAGAAGTTTTTCATTAAACTGTTCAATGAAATCCACTTTCTTATTCCGGTGAAGGAGATGGTTGAAAGATTTGAGAACAGTCCCATCCTCAATCGACAAAATCTTCAGCGGAACATGGCCACATGCATTTGTAAATATTAACAACATTATTCCTGGACTGTTCTCCAAACAAAACAGCCATATCAGTAGCATTTCAAAAATGGGAATCACCAGATGGTATGAGTCCACAAGCAAAGAAAAACAAATGAATCAATAATGAACAAAAATGTGATAGCTATAAGTTTTCAACCATGGTTCAACACTAATCAGGCTATCCAATTGTAGTTTTGGCTTGAGGTGTCCAAACAATGTAATAATCAGCAAAACAAGTCATTAACAAATTTACCTTATTTTAATTTCGTGCACATTTTTATCAGAAATTGAGTACAACATTGTGTAGTTCTTCAGGTCAAAAACTTTGTATATGCTGTCAAAGAAAACCATAATCAAAATGAAAAGTTAGCCAAAAATCCCAAACCTAGTATGCAAAGGAAGGAAAGTTCAAGACCGTTTGAAAACCTACCAATCTTGTGCTGAATAAGTGAGAACCTTTCCATTCACGTCATCAAACTCAACAAAACCAGGCCACTTCAGCGATTCTGATTCAAAGAGAGGAAAACCGGCATCTGGTTTGCCCCTCCGGATATATCTGGAAAAAGATACAATTGTACGTATAAGAGAAAGAAACATTGAGGTAAAAAGGGAGCTCTCTAAACAAAAGAGAGAGTCATACTCAATCCTTGTGGTTCTGCATTTCAATGAGCTGAAGTTATCTGAAGCATATACGGAAACAGTTATAAGTGAATCATTGTTTTTATTATAAAACAAGCTCCTTATAACCTCATCAGGGCTCACGTTCAGAAAGCATATCTTTTCATTAGTCTCTGCATCCAACAATTCAATTGTTATAATTCTGAACAACCACACACGAAAGTGTAAATATAAGGAATTTCACAAGAACAATTTCCGATATCGCAGGACCCTACCGCGGCTAAATGCTGCACAAACCCCTGATTGTGCAAGGGCAAACACGATATCACGGGCAGCAACTATTTCAATAATTTTCGACCGTTTCCTGAGAAAGGGGAGTACCATGGTGGAATGACCCTTGGGATCGTGCGTATCATATTCCTCCTAAAAAAGAAAACATAATCGAGTTCGTTATCATTAAGGAATTTAATATGGAAAGTAAAAGCTTGATAACGGCAAGTGACGTAATACAAAGCGGGCAAATCAATAACAATTTCAACTATTTAAAGACTCCCAAAAAAAATTTTGCCGATCCATGCCTGAAACCCCATCTGTCAATTTTAGAAAGTATTAACACAAAATCCACCTTCCAACTGACTAACCGCTAAAAAGTACAGCTGAATAGCCAACCTTCATTCATAAGATGCAAATAAACGACAGAACATTGACATAAGAATAGTCACAATACAGGTATCTTATAAAATATAATATTTTTCTCCCGAGTTTCTTTTTCTTTACATATTGCTAACAGCATTTCTTTGCTCATTCATTTAACAAGCTTTTTTTAAAAAGTGCTTGGACATAGCACTGGATATACTAGGTTTACATCAGCACTAGGGCTTCAGCCGATAGTTCCTGAAAAATTCAGATGCCCTAAATTTCAACAGCCAAAACAAAGTCATTAGATCAATGAATCAACCATCAATTCACAGACAGATACATAACAGCGGCATAAACTACTCAGATAAAAGTCTCAGACAGATATATAACATCGGCATAAAACTCAAATAAAAGGCTCAAGACCAGCTGCATCAAATTAAAAATAAGTGATTTAGCCGAAAATTCTGAGATCAACCCTAGAATTTCAGCAGAAACCCCTGCAAAAGGTAAATCAGGTGATAAAAACCCTAACTTTAATAATCAGTAAACAATATAACTCAATTCAAGTATATCTTTCTTCGCAAGACCACTAACTCGTCAATCATGCAAGACCACTAACTCGTCAATCATGCACGCCCATATAGATAGGGCAACCACATAATAGATAACCCCACCGCTACCATTTGAAAAGGGGGAAACTTAAAGAGGAAAGTCAGTAAACCAGACCTGTAATTGAATGTTTCTGAACCGTTCTTGGGCGTCACTCATACTAAACGCACGGTCACGCCTGGATGAAATCTCCCGCTTCTGTAGCTTCTTGACGCTATTAACAAAATCATCCCGCCCACCTCGAGTTCGCTTCTTGGCCACCACGCGGCGTCCAGGGCACGGCCGAGGACTCGCTGTTATCCTTCTACCGTCCATTCTAAAAACCCAAAAAGGGAACAAGAAAAAAAAAAAAAAAATTTTGATACAACCAAAAAGATGCGCAAAACAAGAACCCAAGAACCAAAAAAAACCAAAAAAATGTCCAACCCTAATATATATACAGAGAATTCCCGCAAACACAAACTGACATACAGATGAATATAAGTATGTAGCTATGCGCATATACAAAAAGGTTTCCTCGACCTCTTCTTGATTTTTTCAGTGAGTGTATAAAACCCCTATAAATCTCAGAACCCCCAAATTGAAATTTTTAGGGCTTTTATTTCCTTTGCCCAAGGTCCTGAGAGAAATCCCTGACGGAAAAAATCAGAGAATCTACTGAATTCTCTGACTCCCCCTACATATGAGACCCTTTTGAGGAATTCAAATTGTTTGTCAATTGAAAAGAGAACACCGCATTATTATGAATCTGCTGTTGGGTTGAGGATATATATGAGTGACACTGAGGTTTGGAGAACGTCAGGAGAGGTGAGAGGACTTCAGAGGGAAGAGGTGTCTGATAGTGACACGTAGGAATGTGTCCGAATTTAAAATTCACTTCACGTCCGTCCGATTCGTTTCATGGATCCGGTCCGGATTTGAATTTGATTTTGACTGTCTATTTTAACTGTTTTTTCCTTTTGCTTTTTTTTTTTTTTTTTTACGGTATGTTTTTCAAGTAGTAGATAAATTTTTTTTAATAATAAGAGTAAATTTGTTAATAAATTAATTAAGGATAATTTTGGTATTTTTATATCCACGTGTAACAAATTTTATTCTACAAATTATGGTTCATAAATATTTTAGTGTCAATCCATTTATTGATCAAATAATCATAATTTTTAATGAGTAAAAGTTAAATCAATTAACTGTTCAAATAAATAATTTGTTATATCTCAAATTTTGAATAGTACAAATTCATATCGATGTTGATAATAAATGTAAAATACCTAGACCTAATTCATTCAATCATTGTATAAGTAAAAGTCACCTGTTTTCATTTGTTAGATATAAATATGAATTTTTTAATATTTAACCTCAAATTTCACACAAATTTCTTCTTAAATTTTTATAAAGTTACATGTGTCACTACGGTACCTCATATAACCATTTTGAAACCTTAATAATCAAACCACTAAAGAAGATTTTTAACCACAAATTAAACATTTAATTCATCTAAACTCAATTAATCAAAATCATCAAATATAAAATTTAATAATTGATGAACTTAACTCAATTTTTACTTATCCCTTGCATAGTGCGTTTGTTAAAACAACTGAAGTAATCGTCCAAAATAATTATTCCTTCACGAATAAATAATAGTCATTTCAAATTTTTTGTTTATTTATATCTTACCTCACCCCTTTTTGTTTTCTATTCATTTTTTTGTTCAACTATATCCCCGATTTGTCGTATACTCAATTGCCCAGTTACATTTTTTAGTTATTTAACAAAAGATAAATAACAAAGTTATATTTTTTTTCAAAATTATACTTTAATATTGTCATTCGTCATTTTAGGTTTTTAATATAATTATAATACTTTTTTTTCAACTTTGAACTTATTTAATATTTCATTATTAATTAAGGATATTAAAAAGTTATTTTAAAGGAAAATTAAGCATAATATGCATAAAATAATAGAAAGCAACATATGATTTTAGATGAAGATAGTATAAAGTATGAAATTTATTAGTTTATTTATTTTATATGTAGATATTAAAATAATTATTACTCTCTCGTAATAATGACTTTATTTTAAATTATCTTTGTGATAGTCATAATTATATCTATTGATATAAAGTAATAGTCGAGGGTTGCATTCAAAATATTGATAACTAGTACAACACAAACCCAGATATGAGGGCGCCGGTGATCCGATAACCGAACCCGATCAATAATTGTCACTTTACTCTTTTACCCTAAATCCAACATCAATGTCCGAATTACCCCTGACACCGTCGAACCGACTGGGTAAAAATTTTGACCCTCGTAAGGTTGATGATTATAGGGGTAGGATAACATATAGTTGGTAATTTATATGCTGGTTCTATATGACTATCATTTAATTTTATTTTTATTTTAAAAATAGTAAGTTATTAGGGTGTTTTAATTTTTTTTAGAAAAAACGTGTGGCAATTTAATGACGCTGAATAGCAAGTCGGAGACATTTTTCTTTTTTTATTATTCTTCTTAATATTATATTATTTTTATTGGGTTTTTTTCTTTTTTCTTGAAACTTTTTTCTGCCTGTTTTTTTTAAACAATTTAGTACTTTTTTTCTATATTTTTTAATGATTAAAAAAATATTTTAAAATTATTTAATTTTATATATTATAATATGATATTTATAGTCTGTTGATCTGATGTTTATATAATCATGATGTGATCTCCCTTGTTAAGTATGTTTTAGTTTTATTGTATAATTTATTTATATATTGATATGATATCTATAGTCTATTGATATGATAGCTATTGTCTTATTTTTTTAAGTATTTAAAAAAAAGTTGTGTGTCAAAAAAAATTGTACTACTGTTTTTTTTTTTTAAAGTAATTTTTTTAAAAAGGTTGTATGTCAAAAAAAAAAAAATTTGTAACACGTAACTGCAGGAGTAAAATTCACAGTGATCCTATAGATCTACCGTATACGAATTCAAATAAGTTGGGCGTGACCCAGAATAAAAAATTTTCTAAAAATAGATATTGTGATTATATTAAAAAAATCTAAATATACCATTATATTTTTTAATAAAAGTTTTAAGATAATATATGTGATTTTAAAATGATTAATTATTTAATTTAAAATATGATATTATCGTTTTTCTTTTTTATTATAACTTTTTCAACAAAAAAATTTTTGTCTTTCATATATTTTATTAAACAAAAATTTAATCATAAAGGGCCTGAAGTTCTTCTTGGTTACTACAAGATTTTGGGCCCGTACAAAAGACCACTTGGGTTTTCGATCAATAAATATGGACCATTGGATATTCTACATGGGCCGAAAATTATGGGCCACAGGCTATTCTCCTAAGCAGCTGTTGCGGCGGGCTCTTGTAGGCGTCATTATGTCATGCCTGGAATCCTTACGGTGTCGTTTTGTCTATCAAGAGAGGGTAGGAGTGGGATAAAAGTGGGAGAAGCATTCCCACGTGAGTTAACGAGTTTTTTGAGATCCTTCACGGATTCCTTCTTCCTCAACTTTCTGTTCTTCCCCTCTTTCTCTCTCTTGTAATTTCCCTCCCTCTCTCTGTTATTCTTCCCCTATCCCGTCTGAATTCTTCTTAATCTCCTCTGTTCCTCTTCTCTATTTCTTCCTATGTACTGAATTTCCATTTCTATTATTATAACTTACCTAAGGCATGACAATTGGTATCAGAGCGGGCGAACTTTGGCACGAGTCCGCGGCGAAGATGGCTGAAAATCATTTGGAATCGGATAATGAATCAGTGGATGAATACTTCCAGCGAATGGAGCATGAGATGAGTGCGATGATGGAGAGGTTGAATTCGTTTTCAGACAAGTTGAATGCTGAGGGGAACAGGAAATGGAAGCTGCAAATGGATGAGATGTTCAATCGAGGGAATCAGAAGTGGGAGCTATGCGAGAATCAGCTACTTCAGGAAAAAGGCAAATTCGAAGTCGCAGATGAAGACCAGGGGATCGTGGTTGGATCAAAATTGGAGCAGTGTGGTGAATCGACTACTTTAGAAAAGGAAGAAGAGGATAAAACCACTCTGCTACCGACTTCAGGTAATTTCCAAATTTATATTGATAATGATGTGGTTAGTTACGGGAAGGTAGATTCAATTGAGTGGCGTTTAGAAGAGAAGATTGACGATTGTTCCCAAATGTTTGAAGATAAATTGACTGGGAACGAAATTACTGATGCTCAAGTTGAACATGACAATAGTGATGGAAAGGAAAGTACGGTCGATACTGAGGAGTATAATAAGCTTCCGCAGTTTACTAGTGTAGAAGCTGAATTAATAGGGGAAAATGAATTCATTATGCTTGACGATTCCTTTAAGTCCTTGTATGTGCCTATTTTTTCAGAGAGTCGAAATATGTGGGCACTACATTCACTGGCTAAAAAAATGCTGAATGAGTTGGAACCAAAATCTGTTTCGACCTTTGATGATTTATACTTCGATTGGTATATTTTGGGGGAAGTTAATCATTCTAAATTTTATTCTCATTGGGAAAGGTTGAAAGAGATGGATTTCCCCAATATAGATTCTACTTTAAGTAATTATGTCAGCAGAATGATGGTGCTGATCTGTTTCTTCACCAGTGATTGTGCTGAAGACATTACATTCGACCCTGGTACTGATAGGATCCTTATCTCTGTTGGATTCATTGCTGAGTTCTCTGACAGTAAGGCATTAATGAAGACCTTTCACTGTTATCAAAATCTTGATGGCATTTCTTGTCTTAGGGTCAAGAAAGGAGAGCTAATTGATAACGTTAAGAAGAATTGGGATCCTGGAAGAAATGGATATTTTAGAAATGGCTTTGATGTGGAAAGGGCAACAAGAGCTGATATCAGTAGGGATGTTGGTTATAGGGCTAAAAGTACTAAACCAACAGTGAAGATGAAGAAAAGTTTGGATTGTCCTGATTCGTTACTCTATTTGAATGAACAAAGATCAAGTGATTCTCTGATATTTGCTGACAAAGGTGTGGTAACTAATAACAGAAAACATGATTTAGATAATGAGGAAAGTGGGAATGTGAATCCTGAATACTGTTCTGAAACCTCTAGTGACATACAATTTGAGCTTCTCGAAGGGCGGGAAGTCTTACTGGAAAATGATCCACTAAGAGTACATCATTCTTGGGATCATGAAAATGGAGCAGGAAACAAAGTGAAGGCCTTTCCTCTTGAAGTAGAAAATGTTAACCAGAGGCAGAAAGAGTTCCATAGGGGGATTAAAAGTGAGGGGGGGCTGTTGACATATCAGATCAAAGGAGGAAGAGATCAGATCAAAAGAGGAAGAGATCAGATCAATGGAGGAAGAGATCAGATCAAAGGAGGAAGAGATCAGATCAATGGAGGAAGAGATCAGATCACAGAAAGAAGAGATCAGATCAAAGGAGGAAGAGATCAGATCAAAAGAGGAAGAGATCAGATCAATGGAGGAAGAGATCAGATCAAAGGAGGAAGAGATCAGATCAATGGAGGAAGAGATCAGATCACAGAAAGAAGAGATCAGATCAAATTCTCAGCGCAATATGATCTTGGTGATTTGAGTACAAGAAGCAGAAATGCATTTGTAGTATTACTTAATGCACTAAACAAGGGTTGCCAACCAGATATTGTTGTTATTAGCAATGTATTGAACTTACTTGGCAAGGCAGAGCAAGGGTCTGATACTCTTAAGCTATTTGAAGAAATGGGATCACGGAACTGTATACCTAATGTTGTGATAGATAACACTATCATTGAAGTTCTGTTTAAATCCAAAGTCCCAGTAGCGGAGGCTAATTCCTGGTTTGAGAGAATGAATACAAATGGTGTGTCTCTTAGTTCTTTTTCTTATTCAATTCTCAGTGAGGGATATTGTCGATTAACTAGAGTAAAACAAGCTCGGTTATTGATTGAGGAGATGGATGAGAAAGGGTTCATTCCTTGTCATACTGCCTATTGCAGTTTGATCAACAGCCTCGGAAAAGCAAATATCATGACTAAGTTGAAAATTCTCACATATAAGCTGAGAACGTTTCTGGTTAGGAATGGCTTGTCTATTACTGTCAAAGAAGGTCCATCAGCATACAAGGCAAAGCAAAGGGAACGGAGCAAGATGCTAGATGAAGGGGCAATATATATACGCAGGAAGTATGCGAAATCGCTGACTTTTTCTGTGTGCCTAAGTGAAGTTGTGTGCCTAAGTGAAGTTGAGCCAGTTCTCGGACAACATGCAAAGCATAGTCAGCAGAATCAGGCTTTGATAGGATCTGCTAGGAAGTTGGTAAGAGCAGAGAATTTCTTGGCCATTATTGAGGAAGGGAGAGTGTTACCTTATATGATGAAGCAGTGTGAAGAATCAGTTAGAAGTTTGGGTGGCATAACAGCAACAACAGGTTGTTGTCTTGATTCAGAAACTTCAGTGTTGACAGATCAGGTCAATTCCAGCACAGATCAGATCAACTCAAAGTCCAGGCTGTCGGCTGATCAGATCACAGTGTCAGCAGATCAGATCAAAGCGTCGGCAGATCAGATCACAGCCTCGACAGATCAGATCAAAGCGTCGGCTGATCAGATCACAGTGTCAGCAGATCAGATCAAAGCGTCGGCAGATCAGATCACAGTCTCGACAGATCAGATCAACTCAAAGTCCAGTTCTGTGCAATGTTCTGCGCAATATAGCTGCAGTAGAAGCTCGGCAGCTACTCTAAGCGATTGTGCAATTCTGATGATTGAAGAGGGAAACCGCGAACCTGATAGGGAGGCAGGATCAGTGAGCCACACTAAAATGGTTAAAGATACCATAACTAAGGATCAGGGACTCATTGTCTTCTTCCCAGGAAGACCTGGTAGTGTGATGTTGATGTCTCATCATCTTTATGAGAGCAAAAATCATAATAAGTTTGAGTATGAGTTGATTGAGAGTTTTGGTTCAGTTGTGAAGATGCCTTTACTGAAATCTGACAGCTCTCTTCTACCCGATTCAATGAATGCGATTTTGGAGGAAGGAATAAACTCGTACAAGATCCACACAAACATGCATGAAATGATGGAGTCAACTAAAGAAATATATGACAAGGAAGTGATGCAGAGGCGGGTGAAACTGGCCATACTTTTTCCAGCCATACTGATTTTACATGAAGAATATTGGATTCTTGACAGAATGGAAGGAGTATACACATTTGGACAGCTCAGAGTTGGAGTTGATAAGTTTGGAGAACCTTTGAAGGAAAGGCTCAGAATTTATGATGGCAGCACTTGCTGGTTTAAGCACTTGGGACCTTGTCTCTACTTCAACAACATCTACCATGCACGGATTCTTGAAAAAGAATCAAACAAGAACTATTTTTCGCCCAAGGTTTTGAATGCTATGTTTAGGTTGTTCAGGAGCTTCATCATTCATTTTATTAGTGGAGGACTTTTCCAGCTGAAGATGCATCATGGGAGGACCAAACTTTTATTCAGAGCTAGTTTCTACAATTCCAGTCTTGAGGTCAAGACTGTTTTCAAGCGGAGGGGTTTGTCATGCCTGGAATCCTTACGGTGTCGTTTTGTCTATCAAGAGAGGGTAGGAGTGGGATAAAAGTGGGAGAAGCATTCCCACGTGAGTTAACGAGTTTTTTGAGATCCTTCACGGATTCCTTCTTCCTCAACTTTCTGTTCTTCCCCTCTTTCTATCTCTTGTAATTTCCCTCCCTCTCTCTGTTATTCTTCCCCTATCCCGTCTGAATTCTTCTTAATCTCCTCTGTTCCTCTTCTCTATTTCTTCCTATGTACTGAATTTCCATTTCTATTATTATAACTTACCTAAGGCATGACACATTACCAGCGCAGCGGAGTTCTACTCCGTTCGTTCGTCAGCACGGTTCATTGTGTGGGTAAGTTAGGGTATTGATTAAAAAATAATAATTTTTGTATATAATTTATCAAACATGCAGGATAAACCTTTCACTTTTTATATATAATTTTTGTTGTTTTTGGCTTACAACTGCAAGTTCGAATCTCGATTTTACGCTTACAAACCCCTACCTTTATTATCGACAAATTATAATATAGTGCTATTGGAACATGGAGTATTACGTTTTTAGTGAATTTTATATTATAATTTGATAGATAAATTAATTTACTTATTTCATGAGATAGTGGGATGAGTAGTTTTATGAGATAATTATATGAGTAATTTATAGTAATAATATGGAGGATTGTATTTCTATAGGACTATAATATGACCATAGCTTACTAACACCATAAACCCCACAACCTATATAAATATTTAGTTGTTTGGTCAAAAAAGTAAATAATTTATTATAGAAAGACTATATACATATAATTATTAAGAAAAATACTATTGTAAATAAAATCGAATTTACTATCATAATAGGAAATTCTAAATACGACATAGTACGACTCAATTCTTATATTTTATAAATTTAAAAATAGAAAACTAAAATGATTCTCCTACTATGACAGAAGTACAATTATTCATAGAAATTATAGAGTGCACAATAGACAATGTGGACGGTGGAATAGAGCATGTATTCGAAAAACAAGTACAATTCCATGTGATGTGCTTTCGTGTTGAGATTCATTAATTATGTCGAAGGAAGTTGGGAGGTACGAATATTCGTACCCTTTTTCTAATTAAACTCAACTCCCGTTTCCTTTTTTATAAACAGTCTTACATACATACTATAACGATTATAAAGGATTGACAAAATTGATTATCATGTTATTAATATTTTAAATAAATAAACGTACAAATAAAATATAAGTCAGATATGATAAATTATACTACATATATAGTAATACATATACATATTATTATATTTAGTAAATATATATGGATACACGTATCGTTAGGTGCAAGGTATAATTTATGGTCTAAGATGATTTACATGCAATGATATCTTAATTTATATTATACAAACACTAATATATTATTTAGAGCACAAATTCTATATAGCCACCAGTATGCAAAGAAGCCCTTAGAACATATACATTAAGTTAAGAATAATTACAAAATTTTAATCACTGTCTTTGTCGACATATCTATCAATCTCCTAAAATCTTCTATCACATTATAAATGTTGTTATAGCACGAGGAGTAATTGAGGGTTGGGGTTTATTCATCCTTAATCAAATGTTAAGAGTTTAAATCTTGTATTTGACACGAAACAATTTAAATTTTTAGTTAATTATTACGCTTTTAAAAATATCCATATATAATAAGAAAATTTAATTATTGTTATGGACGATTGAATGGTTAAACATCTCAAAATAACCCTATTTTGTCAGTAGAAATTATGTATTGGTATAATAATACCTGCCTTTTATCTTTTGTGGGTTTGACACTACTATTTCCTTTACAACTTGATTGCCTCAATCGCCTCAAAATCTTCATTTTATGGCCCATCATTTATTGGTTTGAAATGATGGGAAGAGATGAGAAAATGTCAAAGACAACTCTTCTTTGATTTGTTTTGTTTTGTGTTTTGTGTTTTTTTTTTTTTTTTCTCACAAATGTGTATTGCGTTTGGACTTTATTTATTTTTTATATTATTTACTTTTTGTGAATCATGACAAGGCTTATGGACCCATGAATCCTCTGCATACTGATTGTATACATAAAAAAATCAAAATATAAAATAATATAATTCTACAAACCCTAAAATTTAGCTATTTCAAAAAAATAAAAATAAAAATAAATTAATTGGTATACAAGTTGGCACAGAAAAATCCATTTGCAAATTGATTTTCCCATTTAGATATTTACACGCATTCCATTTGCTTAGTCTTTTTTTTTTTTTTTTTTTTTTTTTCCCTCCTTTTGGGGGTTGGGCTCTTGTAATTAATTGGTCAACAGAATAATTAATTATGGACCCATGAATCCTCTCCATTTGCTTAGTCTGATGTTGGGATTTTCTGATACGTTGTCGAGCTGAGGTTGGACATATATATACAAAGGTAGCCCAGCATTTGGGCCACAAGAAAAAAATGGGCCCAACATCAACGATCCAAAACGGCCTTATTTTTGGGGTAGTCGGAGAACTCGTGTTCGAAGAAGGTCCAAGGGGTACTGCTTGCCTCTACATTGTATTGAATCACACAACACGGTTCTTGACTTGTCTTTGTCATGCTTAATTTTGTGCCTTTTTTCATCACCATTTCAATCATTTTGATCTATGCTGAAAATTATTGCAAGTTTTGGAATACCTAAAGGTTACCATATTGATCACTCAATACGGTTAGAATGGAAGGTGTGCCTTTGTTACATACCGAAATTTTAAAAATAATATAGGTGAAATTCAACTAGTGAGATGATAAAGGGTATAAATTTTATTGTTAAGAGGTAAGTGTGCAAAGATAGTCGAGAGGTTTACCTACAAATAACTTAGAGTAATCTAATGCAGTTCATAGGGAAACGAGATAGTATCTAAAATAGTAATAATCAACTCGGAGAAGAATAATTCTCTATTGTGCTTGATATGTTATTATGCCAAACACGCTAAAGAAGTAGGGACATGTGTTACTTCAGTGTTGTAGAGTTTGATACTCACATTTATTTGAGATGTTTTCTCTATCTCTTATTACTCTAAAAATAGTAACACCTTATATTTTTCAAATCGATAACCATTTTTTTAACTAAACTAACTTATCTCGTCCATCGACACCCACAAACGATAATACAAGAATATTTACTTGTGGTATATCTAACTGTTTTTTTTTTTTTTAGAGACCAAATTTTTTTGGTATCAAACAGACTGAAATTTGTCCAACAACAAATGAAGTTTGACTTCTCCCATCAAAATTGGAAAAGATTAAGCATAACGAGCAACATCATAATTGTACAATATTTTGAGAGCTAGAGATGAAGTAGTATAATTTTGCTACGTCACACATACGGGAGTTGGTATAATATAACTTTTGTATTTGTCAATTCAAAATAATTAAGTCAAACAGTTGTAATACCCTACACTCCTAATATCAATAGTGCATGATTTAAACATAAGTACGAGACTCCTAAATCTTAATAACTGTGACTAAGACATGATTAATTAATTAATTAATTATTAAATATTATTTTAGGATATCAACAAGCCATCTGTATGACTTGATTGAATTATTGTCTCTCGAATCGGTACGATAACAACAAGCTTGTTTTTGTTTGCTAATATAGGATCCCAACTGCCCCATCCTTCTGTTAAACTGTGTGTGTGCGTGTTTTTTTTTTTTTTTTAATTATATTATTATTTTTAAACACTAACCAACAAATTAAAAGATATGTTAAGAGCTTATGGGAATACTTTAACTTATTAACTCATAATTTTATTTTATTTTTTAATTAATAAAAGCTACCAAAATCTTTGAGACGTTTTTCAAAAATACTTAAAAAAAAAAAAAAAACAGTTTTGACACACATATTAAATGTGTATCATATCCATTTAAAGTTATGAATAATTTGAGTCAAAATAAAATATCTTAGCTATTGAAGTCGCATGCAAGTTCATTTCATGCACTCTCAAATACCATTCAATCGACAAATTATACTCTACAATATAAAATATATTTTTATTATTAAATTTTTAAAAAATAAGTGATCACAATTTCGTGAATAGAAAAATAAGAATTTTAGTAATACAGATATATTCTTATATAGTATAATTTGTTGCGTTCAATTTTTTCCTTATTTATCATGCCATCAATTATTATTTTATCATCTTGAATGACCAAAATAAGAGTATTTTCACCATCCAAAGAGCAATAATTAAAAATAATGAACGATATTTATTAACTCCTTTCCCTTCATCATCAGTAACAAAGAAATTTTAAACAAGACAAGAGAAATGTAATTTAGTGATAAGCATTTTTTGTTTAAAATAATATGTTTTGAGTTCGAGTCATATTTATATAAAAAATAATAAAATTCAGCCCAAATTCTAAAAATAGAATGTGCTCAAAATAGGAGATTTAAATAATTCATTTTGTAATCAGAATACGTTTCTTTTTTATTTTTTGTTTTGTATTTTGTGTTATTTAATAACCGTTCAAAAAAGAATAGTTTAATTTTGTCACTATCCGATTTTCGTTGGATTTTGTCACGTTCATTATTGTAAGCTCTCAATATATTATATTTAATTTTTTTAAAAATAAAAAGTAATATTGCTATAAAAGAGATAGTTATAAAGATAAAATTTGAGTAAATTTATAAATTTGAAGGTAAAGACATTAAAATTTTTTTTAAAGCAAGGTAAAGACATGAATTGATTAAGAGATGAGAGCCAAGGAGAAAAAATTATATCAAATAAACCGAAAGATTACAATATGTAATGATAAAAAAATAATTATTTAAAATTTAAAACGAAACTATATAAAAGTAAAGATTTAGATAGAAGATAAAATAAAAATAACAATAATTTGTGTGAAAATGAAAAAAAGAGAAATAATAATAATAATAATAATAATAATAATTTGATAAAAAATACCGTCTCTATCTCCTAATTTATGGTCTTTTATTTTTACTAAAATGTGTTAGAAAATAATAAGAATATGGGTGAGAGGATTTGGGGAGGTGTAGAATTTATAACTGTTGTAAGTAAAAAGAAAAAAAAAAATGATAAAAGAATAAAGATGTGTTTGGCGTGCAGAAATTAACGTGTAATCTCATTCATTTAATGGTGCAATCTCATTCATTTAACATGTAATAAATAAGAAAAGAAAAATACCATATTTAAGAATACACTCTAATATATAATAAAAGGCAAATATAATTTAGATTTCACAGGTCACGCTCACCAGCCTCAAACTTTCGTTCTCAATCCAACTCTGTTCCTTTGTCTTCTTCTGTTGCAGCCAATACGTAAATACAGCCGCTGACTGCAGAGTTAAGAGCGCAAATCTAAAGGGAAACCCAAAAAATAAGCAAAAATGAAGGTCCTTTTCTTCTCCTTCTTCTCCATCCTTCTTTCCCTTCCCTTGATTTCTACCCAGAGCTTTTCATGGGTGGCTGTTCTTGGATTGTTGCTGATTGGGTTGGCCTCATATCTACCCAGCGTGATGTGGGTCAAGAACCAAAGGGCCAGATGGAAACTTCAACGGCAAGGCATCAGAGGGCCTCGTCCTTCTTGGTGGAATGGGAATGTTAAAGAGATGCAGATGATTCAGGGGAAAGCCATGAAAGCTGCGAATTTTGGTGAATTTGTGGCGCATGATTATACCTCCACTCTGTTCCCATATTTTGAGCAATGGAGGAAAGAATACGGTACTGCTACTTCATCATCATCATCATCTTCTTCTTTATCCTTAGTTATATCTTTTTTTTTTTTTTTTTTCAGTTAATTTCATGATCTTGAATGGCTGATGTTCACTTGCTCTTCTTTTGAGTTTTGTTTTGTTTTTTTCCTTTTGTGATCGAGTTGATTATGCTAAACTGGACAACATCGAGAGTGACGTAGAAGATTCCTGTTGATAATACTAATAAGGTGAATTACATTTACTTTCCTGTAATTTGATGAAACTACTAATACACTTTAAAATAACAGATACTCCATTTGACTATTCAAATTTATAACAAACCAAACCAACTCATAAAAGAGCTACTGTTCGATCCCTGAAACTGAAATACTAGCATGGCATTCATGATAGGCAGACTACATGTTTTGAATAAGTTTAAAGACGTACAAGTCAGCAAGTTCTGTCTTTTTAGGGAAATCCAGCTCTTTGCTCGCCAATAAAGCACTCACTACTCGGATTTTTAATAAATCTTGAGGCTTTTCGAACTTAAAAAACCAATCAGAAAAATTTTAAAAATTCGTCTTGTAGATTGTAATCTTGGAAACTTTATGCGAGGTGGGCTGTACGTAGACGCTGCATTTTACTCCAGAAAGAAAGAAGAGGGGAATGCAAATTCAATAAAAAGAAACTGTCAAAATCGATCAATCAAAACAGAGCAATGTTTTTGTTATCCTCTGGTGTGATTGCTTTTGCTTGCTTTTAGATGGGAATAAAAGAGGGAGTTTCGTCCGGGGCACATGATTTCCAAGAAAGAGGGATTTACAATTATAGATTATAAATACTGGGGGAGGGTTTATTAGAGGAGCCCATCATTTCCTTTACTAGGAAGACGATAATGTTCATTGTTCTTGAATCTGGAAACTGCTATTTCACTGGCTTTTTACTTGGCAGAATATACCGCATGATGCTCATGTTTTTTTTTAAACTTGGTACTATTTTGGAGCGAGGTTGCCAGAACAGAATATGGCTTCGCAGCTCAATTATTAAAATTTGGAAATGGCGACATAAATAATTGAAAGCACAAACTGACAAAGAGTAACAATGGTCTAATCTATTTGAGGTCATCAGTTTTAGTGCATAATTGTCCCATGACAATTACCTTTCATGTACAGTCGGAAAATATCAACATTTTCTTGCTAATTTGCAGATGCCAAATACTGGAGGTTGACCATTGATTTTAAGAAAATTTTGATACCTTTTTTTTTAAAAAAAAATTTCAGCTCAGAAAATTCCAAACATCAAGATGCTTCTTGGTTTGTCTACAGAATGTAGCATCTGGGCCATAAATTAAGCGAGCATTGGCAAATGATGGTGACAAATTTTAATACAGTGGATGATGGAAACCTCTATGCCCAGTAATCCCATTTATGCAAAAACTAGAGTGGAATTTTTTCAAGAAAAAGGGCCAAACAGAGTCCCAAATGAACCAAAGTAAAAAACTTGTTCAAAGCTAGGTAACTTGGAATAAAAAATTCATGGAGGGATCCCTGTTTTGGAACCCCTGTTCCCAAATCTGTTTCCATCGAGATGGGATCGAGCTTCAGAACAGGGTTCGAAACAGGGGATCAGAACTCTACATTCGGTACCAAAGAAGTTTTTTTTTTTTTAATCTTCAATAAAGAAAAAAATTGAGCACATTGAAGCAGCTTTTTTGGAACTGGAAGCATGAAAACAATAGGAGGTGGATCTTTCAGTAGGCTTTGAAAATGGAATAAACTAGGGACATAGTAGCAGTAGGTGTCCCATTCGTATGTCACAGGAAAAGCATAAACTGATAGCAACTCCATCTGGGCTGAGACAAGAATCGTGTGGAGTTGCGGATTGATCTATGAAATCTGTGATTCTTAAACGGGTTATGTGTCATTGTACACATCACTCACAATATTCTGTACTGAGTTCCAGTGATAATTGTACTTGATTTTGGAATTGAATGGGTCATTGGGTCATTGGATTGATCCTGGATTCAAGAATTTAGAGGCACTCAGTCCCTACTCAGTTTTCCTGCTTCCTGTTGGTCATGTTTCAGGTTTTCCCCTATTAATGTTTTACTCTTTGATGAATCCAGGTCCTATATATACATATTCAACAGGAAACAAACAGCACTTATATGTGAACCATCCACTGCTAGTGAAGGAAATGAATCAGAGTGTTGGTTTGGAACTTGGGAAAGCTTCTTACGTCACAAAAAGACTTCAACCTATGCTTGGCAATGGAATTTTAAGGTCTAATGGACGCTTTTGGGCACAACAGAGGAAAATTATTGCACCTGAATTTTTCATGGACAAAGTTAAGGTAATAGAAAAAGAAACAGAGTGGAAAGAAAATTAACATAATATTAGAACAATAGTTTCAGGGCATGACATTGGTGGAACTTAATAATGATTTCAGGGCATGGTCGGTCTGATGTTGCAATCTGCAGAGCCATTGCTGACCAAGTGGGAAGCCAGTATTGATGCTCAGGGCGGAAGAATTGCAGAGATCAGAGTGGACGAGGACCTGAGGAGTCTTTCGGGTGATGTAATCTCCAGGGCCTGTTTCGGGAGTTCTTATTTCCAAGGCAAGAAGATTTTCTCCAAGCTCAGAACTCTTCAGAAAAACATGGAGTATCAAAGCGTTTTTTTCGGCTTTCCCACCCTTGGGTATGGTGCTCTTTTTCCGCTATTTTCCTTCTTTCTAAAAAAAAAAAAAAAAAAGAAGCAATAGAATCTTGAAACTGACTGAAATTTTGTATTTTGTACGATCATGCGTCCAGATTTCTTCGCAGCAAGCAGCAAAAGGAGATCCAGCGCCTGGAGAAGGAAATAGAGTCATTGATTTTGGAAACAGTAGCTCAACGTGGGAAAGAATGCTCAGAGGAACCTTCAACACAAAAGGACCTGTTGCAGCTATTACTAGAAGGAGCCATTAATGACATTGGCCAAGCTTCATCAAAGAACTTCATAGTTGACAACTGCAAGAACATATATTTCGCCGGACATGAAGCTACAGCCGTTGCAATGTCATGGTGCTTGATGCTTCTTGCCTTGCATCCTGAATGGCAAGACAGAATTCGTGATGAAATATCACAAGTTTGTCCCAATGGCTTGCCAGACGCTGATTCACTCTCCAACATGAAAACGGTAATCAATTGTTTTTTTAAAAAAATGCCCTCTTATTTGTGATACTAAAAACAATATCATATCTTAAACCATACTGTTTTCGTGCTGCAGATGACGATGGTAATTCATGAAGTGATCCGGCTGTATCCTCCGGCGGCGTTAGTCACCCGGGAGGCACTCGAAGAGGTTCAAATCGGCCACATTTCGGTGCCGAAAGGGGTCTGCACATGGACATTGATTCCGACCTTGCATCGTGACCCGGACATTTGGGGTGCAGATGCAAACGAATTCAGGCCTGAGCGATTTGCAAATGGCATTTCCGGGGCATGCAAGTTGCCCCAAGTTTACATCCCTTTTGGGGTCGGCCCGAGGCTGTGCTTAGGCCGGAATTTCGCTCTGGCTCAACTCAAAGTGGTGATATCCCTCATAGTTTCCAACTTCAGTTTCTCTTTATCTCCGAAGTACCGCCATACTCCGGCGTACCGGATGATCGTAGAGCCTGGCCAAGGTGTCCATATTCTCATCCAAAAAATCCCTGGTGGGGTTTGACAGTTTCAGACCTGGAGGAACTTATAAAAAACAAAAGTACTAATAATAAGTCTGCCCTGTTTGAATTCTCGAAGTTTCCGAACTTGATTTGTTGGTTAGTAGTAACATTATGTCCGTATAAGTTATAATTGTTGTCTGAAAGTAATTTCCCTGCAATAAAAGACTAATCTTTTTAGATAAAATTTCTTCAAAATATTTATAGTTAATTTTGTTTAAGAATGGTGGGCTGAATTGTATTTTTATTTATTTATTCTTCAATAAACAGTTCAATTCACAACCTGGAATCTACTGTAATTTTGTTCGATTTTATTTTCTGGGATTGCCTTGCAAAAAGTAAAAAAGTTTTCTGAACACTAAGATTTTTTTTGAGTATTTCAACGTTAAAATCTGTTGAAAAAGATTATGGGAATCAAATGGATAAATCAGCAGAAAAATGGGAGGAAGAGAATAGTGGATATTAATAACAGACATGGCCGTTACAACTGCCGTAACCGCCGCATACGGCAGTTGTGTTTCCTCCAGCTTTCGCCATTCATCACTCAAGATTACCTGCCGAGACGCGCCGCCGGTGCCGGCGCCACCGTTGTGTATATCCACAGACCCATCCCACGTGAACCTCGGCCATCTTCAAGAACTTTTCGCATTCTGCAACCACTCCTGCCACCGCTTCCCCAACTCCGATTCCCGCGGTCGAGTAGAGCTCGTCGATACCAGTAAGCTCCGTACGGCTCTAGTTCACAGCGCCGTCGTCGTTTCGGTTTTCACTAAACCCGAAGCCATCTCTGATTTTCCTTCCGGAACTGACCAACTGTTTAGATCAATGGGCATTGGGGGAAAGTGGATTCAGAAAGTGATCATGCCGGTGACGCCGGAAAATGGCCGTCTTGTTGGGTTCGGACGGGCTGTTTCAGATTTGGGATTAACAGCTTCCATACACGATGTCATGGTCGGAATTTCCTTTTCTGAAAAGAAAATTATGCTTAATTTAGTAGAATCTTTATTTCTTAATGTATCAGTCCATTCCAGGTGATCCCAGCTCTCCGAGGTAGAGGAATCGGCCGGAGGATAGTTCAAAGACTCGTAAGGTTGTTGCAAGATACCATCTTTGAGGTCGAAATCAAGTTTCAAGTTGGAAATTTGGGATAACTTTTCTGGGATCTTTGACATCTGTGTCTGAAAATTTTTTATCAGTGCCTTATCATACTGATTTCTACTGCAGAATGCTCACAAGCAGAGAGGTATATGATATATCTGCCCTTTGTTCTGACCAAGAGAGGTAAAAAAGATTATGGTTCAGTATCATTCCTTTTTCAGTTCTTTGTTCTTGAAGCAGCCTCCTTGTCCTCCTCTGCCAAAAACATCATATTTTAGCATCACTTTACGATATTATTTGTGGGAGTTTTTAGAAGGGGAAAAAAAAAAAAAAAAAAACAATCTTTCTGCAGCTAACGAGGGTGCCTCTGTATTTCCACTATCAGGCAATTCTTTAGAGCATGTGGGTTCGGAGAAGATATTCTGAATTCCACAACAATGATATATTCCGGGACATCTAGCAGCTCCCCAGGGGCTGAGCAGATGGTTATATACGCTGGCAGAAGGATGCTGTCATTTCCTCCATCAAGAGAATAGCAGAGCTTCTTAATGGCTGCAGAATGCTTTCTTCTTCGCCAGTAAAATGGATAGAGATAAGGAGCCAAACCAGCTTCAGAACAGAAGGGAAGTATTCTTATCTTCTGACCCACCTGCTGTAATATTTCCAGTTCTTGAAATCTGAAAGACTCCTCATTGTTGGTAGTAAACAAGCATTTGTTTCGATAATGCTGATAAAATTACTGCATGAGTGGGGCCATCTATCTCTTTTCTGCCACTTTATCTACTGCACAAATTTTCTTGACTTTTATTCCGATTCCTCTCCCTCTCCCTCTGGAATGGTTAATGGGGGAGTATTCTGTCGGGAAAAGTAGAGAGATTGGATGATAAAGTAATCTGTTGGTCACAACTTTGACTTTTTTGTATGCAAAGTTGTCAAGCCTTCTTCCTCCCTTTTTACAAGAAAAGAACCTAACAGGTCTATCTTGTTTAGCCATTTCCTTTCAATTTTTTCCGAGTCTTTGTACGATTGAAGCTTGGCCCTGATCTGATGGGTAAGATATGGGTTGAGGTCTGCCTGATCTCTGCTAGAGGGCTGCGGAGAACGTCTTCTCTGTGGAAGCTCCAGTGGTTTGCTGTTGGATGGATTGATAGCAATAACAAATACTGCACCAGGATGGATGCTTCTGGGAATGCTAATCCTGTTTGGAAAACCAAATTCTCAGCTCTGATTGATCCTTCTGAGTCGAACTTCCAGGATATGGCCCTCCAGATTGAAGTCTACAGTAGAGAGCCTGTCTTTCTGAGAGAGAGGCTCTTGGGGACAGCCACGGTGGTTCTGAAAGAATTTCTGGAGAAGTATTTGAAGAGCGCAGAAGTTCCAAAACCAGTGGAAGAATTGGGGAGTTTTCAGCTGAGGAAGAAGAATTCAAATAAACCTCAAGGGTTCATTGATGTCTCAATCCGAGTTTCAGAAGAAAGGGAAGAGCCCAGTTCTTACCAAGGTACAATGTGCGTCCCTTGAGCTTCCTTGCTTTCTCATTTCCTGCAACTTTAGTAGAAATTTTACTGGTGCTCCATAAATTTTGCTTTCTTTAAGGTGATGGGGAGGGATTCAAGATCATGGATGATGGTGGTGGCATCAATTTAGACGACGGGTATGGACCTCGTCCGCGTTCACAGTTTCCTCCGGCGAAGCCCCGGCAGCCAGGAAGTCAGCCACAGACGACCAGTCAGTACGCTCATTCACAGTTTCCTCCTGCGATGTCCCAGCAGCTGGGAAGTCAGCCACAGACAAACCGCCAGTATACTCATCCACTGCCATTTCCTAGAAATTACTCTAATTTCCCAGCTGGACCAAGCTATGCACCAGCTGCAGGAACAAGCTATCAACCACCAAGAACTCCACCCCCGCCGCCTCCACCTTCAAATGTTGGATACATACCTACATTTCTACCAACAACGGATAATCTGCAGCCTAGCTACATAGACATACCATCATCCGGACCAACGGCCGCTGGTCGTGGTGCTAGACCTGGTTTTGGGATGGGACTTGGTGCTGGAGCTTTAGCAGCTGGTGCAGTTATCTTTGGGGATGACTTCATGTCAGGTTTTGATTTTCCACGCGGTCTGCAAGATGCTAGTCTCACCATATCAACCGATCCTCCTTTCTGAAAATATGAGTAGATTCTCTACCTAATTTTAAGAGCAGTGACATGATGATGTTAAAACTATTTGCTTTATGCCTAGAGTCTTGTATATGGATGGCAACAATTACATATTCAACACATTCTAATCTGTTTCTAATACTTTGGAAGTTTCATTTTGTCTATGAATATAAAATTTTTACAATATAAGCCATGCCCTCTTCTAAATTTGGAAATGGTAAGTTAACACCCCAAAGGGACCAAATGTTCAGTATTCTTGATGTCTATCCCTCTCACAGCACCATCAATTCCCTCCAGATCTGTTAATTATCTTCATATTTTCTAGAGCCTGAAGAGGTATTAGGTTTACCAGGAAGACAGACATCAAGCCACAGCTTCCATATACTTCCGCTCCTCTGAAGCACCGAATGTTTGTCTAAGAAATTTCTCAACAATTGATACAAACTCTTGCACCTTTTCTTCATGTGGTAAATGGCCACAGTTCTTGATTTCCTCAAGGTGCGATCCAGGAATGATTTGTGACAGCCTTCGAGAATTCCATGGAGGAACAAGTCGGTCACTATCTCCGGTAACAATTAGGACTGTGATAGATATTGAAATGTGTCAGCGTAGATGTAATGTAAGATCACACTTGCTAATGATGTATCTAGTGCACGCAGAATAGACAAAAGGAAATTGTACCCCAACCGGAACAAGTTCTACCAAAAACATGTACAGCAGACTGCTATTTCTTGATACCACAAATGTTTCAAAGTAGATCAATATTCGAAATGGATATCAACTATTCAATCTCAGTGGAAGAAGCAAGTGAATGCAAAACCTGGACAAGAGATCTCGCTCAATCTTTCCGCCAGCGGTGGCTTTGACTCAGCAGAAGAGTCTGTAACCATTGCAATTGTATATTCCACAAGAGCTTTATCCCAGCCTTTCACCCGCAGTGGCTGAAATCATTAACTATGTCTGTGGTTAGAAAGTTGCTGGTAGTAAATTTTTAATTTTATATCTTACTAATCACAGAAAAGCATATTTAATAATGCATACATGCAATTTTGTGCAAACTAGAAACGGAGCTTTCAGAAGGTTACCTTCACATAACCTTGCAACACATGATCTGTAACTTGATAAGAATCATACCAAGCATTGCGAACAGCAGCAGTGCCAAATTTGTCAATTATCCACCTTATCTATACCACGATGAGAAGTGTGTGAGACATCTACAATAAGAAAATTTATTCTAACCATTGTGAATTTATAAAACATAAATTTCTGCTAACACAAAATAGTTGACCAATAAAAGTTCTACATATATCCAATGAGTCCCCCATTTTATCCGTATCTGCAGATTGCAGTTGTTTCTAAAATCTCAAATATTCTAAATTGCCTATTGGTAAGTAATGATGTATTTTGCACTATAATGCATTCAGATAGTCACTACATTCCTTACCAAGGACCAAGAACTGTGTTAAGAACATCCTCTACAAATCTTATCAGTGCAGAAAATAGGACTGGGAAAGCTACAACTTTGAAACCGGACGGGTATTGATGGGAGTTAGAACTAGCAATCACTGAAATAAACTAAAATTGAATACCAGCATCAGCCCGACGGCAGAACGAAGGAATGTGGATAAAGCTTTCTTGTACAGAGAATTTAGCATATCTCCCATGCCTTTCACAATGAGCATCATTGCCTGAGCAACATATTTGGTGACCTTTGACAAGATGCTGAAAATCGCAACAACTTGATTTTGACGGTTTATTGAATCGGAGTGTTCTTGATGGTGTTTATTTGTTTCTCTGTCATCATCTTTGGCAAACTTCTTTGTCATGAGAGGTGCAAAAATTGCTGGAGCAACAAGAATCAAAGCAGCAACTCGCTCAGGTGCCTCAAAATATGTATCAACAGCTACAAGGGACCCAGCTGAGTGCCTGCCATCTGTTAACATTTAGCAAGAATATGCAGCATGGAAATTGCCATAAACCCATGGAGAATGGTTTAAAACACAAGGAGCAACCAAGGGCAGAAGATTGTAAATGTATCATACCCCACCAGAATTGCTTTGTCAGCTGCTAAAAAGTCCATAAAGTATAGCGATGCAAGCACAGAAAACATAATTGAGTATGGATTCAGAGGTTTAGCATCTTCACTGCCAGGTGGTGAATGATTCCTTGGATCCACCCTTGATGTCAATCCGAAGGCTGGTCTATCAAAGGCAAGGACTTTTGAACCAGTGACACGAGCCAAAGGCTTCATGACTCGATTCCATGAAAAAACAGAAGCTCCAAAACCGTGCATAAGAATAATGGGAAGACCAAGACCAACTCTCTCAGTGTTCTCTGAAATTTGAGTTTTACTATTATCTTCTAACAAGTCTGTATCAGATACTTCTGCATCACATATTTTGTGGTGTATCTGTACCCCTTTAAACTCACAAAAACAACTATCGGGATCAGCCAAACGAGACGGATCCTCTAATTCTTCCTGATCAATGCCTGCTATTTGTTGTCTTTTGCCCTCTGGTGTCACTCCCAATAGTTGCTCTGGACAAAAGAACCAACAACAGAGATAAGCGTCAGTAAACCCAAAGAGTGCGAGGAGACTGATGCCTGACGCAAACGAATAAACAACTGATGGGCATAGTTTTTCTTTTTAAGGATAGCTATTGCTTTCCAGTTCCTAAAATAGAGGACGGGTTAAAAAAAATCAAAGGGAAGCAAATGCACTGCAGCATGAAATTTGGACGCTCCTTTTGGAGTCTACATGGTTGCACGTGAATATATATGGAGAATCCGATCTTACAAGTACTTACGAAGCTACCATTTCAGCTGGAAATTGCTCAGAACTGGCATGAAAACCCAAAGCATTAACAATGGTGAAACGAGATCAGAAAGTCTGTTTTTCTTCTATCTTATCAAACCAATTCAATAGTCTAAAACAAATACAGGTAAACTATATTTCAGAAACCAGCATGGCTACATCCTCTCATACTCTTTTCAGTATACGTGAAGTAATTTATACTTTTGACACTTGCAGTACTTAGAATCAACTAGAAAATGGGTTCGGATGGATCAACAATTTTAAGCAGCAAGTAGAATGAAGCTGATACAACTAACAACTACCAGTAGAAGTCACTATTTTACCGGCGTATTCTGGAGAGGAAGCAGAGCCAGCTGCTGCTGCTTTAGGAACAAATTTGAAGAAGGAATCTTGTTTCAAGGGCAGATGAGTTTTTCCACTCGTCCATTGTCGCTTTAGTCGGAAAACGCACGGATTTTTTCCGGGCGGAAACTTCGGCCATTGAAATTGAGGGCAGAAGCTCAACCTCACAAACCGCTGGCTGCAATGGTACTGCAACACTCCACCGGTACTCATACGTGAAAATTGTAAATGGAACACGCACACACTCATACAAACCAACAATTAATTGATTTGATAGATTAGGGCATCCAGATCAACTTGGATTTTGTGAGCATAATTTGCTCCGGCCTCCGTGGATGGATGATACAGCCTCTGTCTGTCTGTGATCTTATTCCATACGGTGTCGTTTGCTTTAATATATATTCGTGGGGTCAAGATTAACCCCTATATTACGTGAAATTATATTTTGACCCCAAATCATGACGTTCGCTCACCGTAGTTTTTGTCTTCGTTGCTTGGAGGCTTACAATTTTACAGTCATATCAATCTCCGGCAAACACTCTATCTCTCACTTCCTCGCCAAAGATGGAAGCTCTACTCTGCAAGAAACTCGGCGATCCGACCTTGTCTTTAAACCACTCCGACACCCCTTTTGCTCTTCCAACAACTCACCCGATTCCGGAGTTCAACTCGCCCACTTCTGTCCGTGTTCGAGTCAAAGCCACCAGCTTAAACTACGCTAATTACCTCCAGGTTCTCGGCAAGTATCAAGAAAAGCCCCCTTTGCCCTTCATCCCGGGCTCTGATTACTCCGGCATCGTCGATTCTGTTGGTTCCAAAGTCACCAAATTCAGAGTCGGCGACCCTGTTTGCTCTTTTGCCGCTCTTGGCTCTTTCGCGCAATTTATCGTCGCCGATGAATCCGAGCTGTCAGTATTTTCCTAACCCGTTCCTTCAATTCCATATTTGCTTACATTTGATCATGACAAAATTAAAAAGCTTCGTATTCTCCAAAGACCAAGGTTTAAGGAAGGAAAAAAAAAAAATGTTTGAGCTTTTTCGTGTGTTTTTTGGGGTTCAAACTTGGGATTTTACATTTACGTGTAAATGATATGATTTCTTATTGGCAATCAAAAGGTTTGCAGTTCCGGATGGGTGTGATCTTGTTGCTGCCGGCGCACTTCCTGTGGCATATGGAACCTCCCACGTGGCCCTGGTTCACAGAGCTTACTTGCAGCCTAATCAGGTGAAGCTTTCTTTCTTTCTGTTTTTTGGAATCTAAATAAGCTGATAACTGTGGCAATGGAGACTACATTTGATTATAGTTGTGCTGGAAGTGTGAATGTAATGAATGTAGTATTAGGTATTGTTGGTTCTTGGTGCTGCTGGAGGTGTTGGGCTTGCAGCTGTTCAGATTGGAAAGGCTTGTGGTGCCATTGTTATTGCTGTTGCTAGGTATTCTATTTGTTCTCACACTGGGTTCGGGTTTGTTGTGTTCTTCATAATTTATGTTTAAAATGATTCATTTATTCTGTTGGGTTTGTTTTGTTATTCCTGATTTATGTTTAAAATGATTCATTTCTTCTGTTGGGACATGATTTGAGGTTGTACTGTTTTGTATGTGTTTTAGGGGAGATGAGAAGGTGCAGCTTTTGAAGAATGTAGGCGTCGATTATGTGGTTGACGCGAGTAAAGCGAGCATCATAGACAGTGTGAAGGGATTTCTAGAGCAAAGAAAGCTGAAAGGAGTTGATGTATTGTATGATCCTGTAGGTGGGAAGCTGACAAAGGACTCTATGAAGTTACTCAACTGGGGAGCACATATTTTGGTTATAGGCTTTGCAAGTGGAGAAGTTCCAGCTATTCCAGCCAATATTGCTCTTGTTAAGGTATTCATTAAGTACTTCTTTACTCTTCTCCATGTGCTTCCTCTTCTTGTTTGGCATGTGCTTCCTCTTCTTGTTTGGCTGTACTGAACGATTTCGTTTTTATTGTTCTCAACATTGCTGGTTTCAGTTTTCCATCCAAACAGTCAGGATTTTCTTTTTAAAAAAAAGTTGTCTTCATTTCATTGGGCCATTATCTGAACTCTGAAGATGCTTGGAATTGGAAAAGCAACATATATGTCAAATGTGACTCGGAATGGATATAGGCTTTAGTAAACAATGCTTTTTTGTGAACTAGGAGCGGCTCTAATCTTCTCATACCAGTCATATGAGTATCCTTGTTCATCCTAAAAGGTGTTTCCCCTATGTCTAATGCCGTGTTTGCTTTGTTACTTTCCAGAATTGGACTGTTCATGGACTCTACTGGGGAAGTTACAGAATACATCGGTCGGTTGTACTCGAAGACTCCATGAAGGAGTTGCTGTCATGGTTTGCAACAGGGAAAATCACCATCAATATCTCTCATGCTTACAGCCTTTCACAAGTGAGAATCTCCCTCATCATCTTCCATTTAACTCTTGAGAAATCTGAAACAAACTTTGTACTCACTCCATCTCCCAAAAATCTCATTTGCAATATGGTTAATTATGGGAGCTCCAATACACAAATGAAAAAATAATGTTGAGAAAAGCTTATTTTAG
The DNA here is from genome assembly GCA_030378225.1 of Knoxia roxburghii. Classification (NCBI taxonomy): domain Eukaryota; kingdom Viridiplantae; phylum Streptophyta; class Magnoliopsida; order Gentianales; family Rubiaceae; genus Knoxia; species Knoxia roxburghii. The sequence goes on from CM059415.1 coordinate 3,710,653, forward strand.
TGTTAGCCATATACACTAACTAACATGTTTTTGTTCATTTTTGAACAGGCGAACCTGGCTTTTTCTGCCCTTAAAGATCGGAAAGCAATCGGGAAAGTGATGATTGTTTTTCACGATCAGAAGACTGTCAGATCTAAGCTGTGATAACCAACCAGAATTGGTGTTTTTGGTGATATGCTTAATACAAACAAACAGCAACGAGTTCGGATACCATATCACGAACACAAATAAGGATTATGCAACTATTTGATTATCTAAATGGCGCAACTCTTCTTTCCAGTTCAATTTCTACCTTCTGCTCACGCAGATTATGCACTGAATAAAAGTTCCCCAACTTCTATCCAGTAACGCTACATGAAAAGAAAGGCGATACCATATTATACCCTATACATAAAAGTTAAAACTAACAAAATACACAAAAGTTTACATTAAACAAACAGTACCGCCAACTGAGCATCTTATTCCAGAAATTACGTAATTACAGGATAAGCATATTTGTGCATGGCTGCTTCACCCATCTATCTATACATTTTATATATACAATTAAATGCGGTATAATGGTGTAAATTCATTGATAATTCTGAAACAACGTTGGCATAAGCAGTGAGTAAATCGCGGGGGTAGGGTGCTATCTTGATCTAGTTTCAGTTTTCAGAAAGCGGAAATATTCCTGCTGTACCATCTCTCCTCCATTAACTGGATCAAGCTTGCACCTGTAGAAACTGTTCATGCCAGGAAAGAAGCACATAAAGACTATAATGGATTAGAGAGGAATCACTAAATCCAGAAACAAGCTTCTCAAATTAGTGAAACACCAAATTCAGATAGGCCAGGCTGGGTCAAATTTTAGTTCAAGTGTCCACTTACCTCCCATCCAAGCCAACAATGAGAACACTATTCTGGGAACCAAACGCAGCAATGAAATGCGTAGTTTCTGGTAAGTGGAACTGTGCAAATGACCACTCTGAACTGAAATATTTCGGCAACATCCCTGGAAAATTTTCATTAACCCAAAATTACTATTCTATTCCACTGTGATATTGAGGGGTTTCATAACTCTTGGAAAGTTACTAAATAGCTTTACACTTCAAGTGTACTAGGATGACAACAATAATGGGAAAATAGACCAAGAATAACATATCTTAAAGCAGGATAAATTTGCAAGGATAATTGAACAAAATTGCCATTCCACAGTGCAGTGTGATTTAAAATATGTTGGAATTAGTTTGCAAATGTTGGAAAAGCAGCCAGAGAGCTTATGCCATTTGCGGTAATATCCTCCAAAGTTAGAGACAGCTTCAATGTGTGAACTTCATTATCAAGCACCATAGCATTCAACCATTAAGCATTTTGATTTGTCATGCACGCTGAACATAGACACTTGTACCTTTCATAAAAGACAATGATGAACCAGGGTTGGCAGCAATATTAGGGGAAATGAGAGCATCAAGAGAAGAAGAAGAATTCTGATGAAAAAGTGTCGGACTCTTAACAATGCCTGAATCAGTTGCAAGGTCCTCCCCAGCCACCCGTACCCTAAGACCAAATATATGTACAGTTCCTTTGTCACTTGACACAGCCAACCACTGAACGTTAGGGGAGAGAGCAATACTGTAGATATCTGCTCTGTCAACTCCTCTGCGTACCTAAATGAAAAAAGAGAAATAACAGCAAATAAGTGAACTATGGAATAACAAATCAGATACTACAATGCAGAATAATGCAGCAATGGACAAAATAAGAAACCAAGACAAGACAAGTTGCTTAAGTGGTGCATAGATTAAAACAATGTATAAAAATTTCCCAGCACTAGAACCACTTCTCTATCATTTTTAACCAATGGCCCTGTGATCAGAAAGGACAGCACAGACAAAGTGCATGGACAATAAGGTATTACCTCTTGTAATTGAGTACCATCCATTGTATTGAAAATTCTTACTAAAGTGCCTCTGGTGCTAGCAGTCGCAAGCAGCAGGCCATCCATTGTCAATGTAAGGCAAGCTAACGGGGAATCATGAGCTTTGATTAGTTTTGTCATGTTTAAGCCAAAATGTTCAACACGAACTTGTCCTCTCAGAAGTCCAGGACAAGCAAGGACGGAAGTATTTAACTGGTGTGAGAGGCAACAGAGTCCCCTAGGATTTGCCAGAGTCTCAATTTGATGGAGAAGCTTCAGATCCATAAAATTATATACATATATCTTATGCTCAAGGACAACAACAACACGATCCCGCCTTAATTTGACAGCACGAACCTCAGATCTAAATGAAAATTCACCAATGCACCGACTCTGATGATCATCCCAGATAATAACTTTATTTGGAGGATACTGGGAGTTGGATTTAGAACCAACCAGAGCTAAAATGTTGCAACGAAACAGCATCTCCACTATTCCAAATCCCCCACTTTTAAGATCACGCCTGAAGGTTTCTTTGAATGGATCACAGTTATAAATGCGGAAACCAAGACTTGTTCCAGCAGCAAAGCAACCATAATCCTGATTCCATGACACAGAGAGCAGTTCTGAATCATCATTTTCATTAAAATCTGGTTCGGTTTGGCCAAAAGGACCAGAAGCCCCAACGGCTGGGGAACCGTAGGAAACAAAACCTGAGGGTGGAAATATTCCTTGAGATGTTGAAACAACAGAACTCATGGGAGGAGATGCAAGAATGGTCATCCACGCGCAAGGATCTAGAACCTAAAAGTACATAAACCCATACAACAAAGTTAGGATGCCAGAGAAGTACTGAAACAGTTACAAATCAATAAAAAATAACATTCCAAAACCAGCAAGATTCTTTTCTCAATAGCACAAACGCCACTCCATTTCACATCACTGACATGTCAAAATCACAACAACAAAAAAAAAAAAAAAAAAAAAAAAAAACGCGCGTAACACAATATGATAATTCTACGACTTTCACCTGTGAAACGATCAAAACTCTGAAAACTCAACAGTAGCATCTCGACTAAAATTACTCAGAGAGATAAAGTCTTGTAAATCCTAGCCAATAATTGGAGTTAAGAATTCAACAATCATAAACCGTGAACCACGCGATTCAATTCAACTAAAGGATCACATTCTCCCAACGTCAGATTATGATCAGACAAAAACGGTTCCCGTTTCCCCTCGCAGATCGATCCGAAAAAAAATTATATTCCATCCAGAAACAGAATTAACACGATTAATATGAAATAAATCACAGAACACCTCTAGGTCAAAACCCTAACATCTCAATCTAGAGGTAATATTGTTCAATACAATAGGTGTAAAGACAGAGATTAAAACAAATTCACATGCAGGATAGGCTGACCTTGAATTGAAGGTACAAGAGCTTCAATCTGGAGGAGGAAACTCTCCTGATAATCCGATGGATTGAAGCATGTACAGATATTTGTAAATTCAATGGCGACGAAGGAATGCTTTGAAGTTTGAAGCAAAGACAAACCAGGAAGGAAGACGGGTCGCGCTTGATAAGTAGTAACCACTCCGGAGTGCGGAATTATTAATCAGTTGAGTGAGCATTTCTTTTTTATATATACATATACCGACGAATATGTCTAATTTCTTTAAAATCTTTATATTTTCATTAGAAAAGAAAAGATACGTCTTATTTTAATTTCATGAAAAGACATATTTTATTCACGAGTAAGATTCTTTAGATAATATTCGTGGACAAATATATGACTTATTTAAGAAAAGGACATCCATTACAATTTATATAAAGAAAACTTTACTTTTTTTTTTTTTTGAAATAACAACAAGATTTAATAATTGTTATTAAAAATATTTTAATATATTTTTAACATTTTGTACCATAAAACTACTGTAATTAATTTTGATCACTTTGGTGTGAGGGAAGAAATTAAAAAAAAAAAAGCTTAGTCCCTCCTTTATCATAAATATTTGACAAATTATTATTTTTTTATTTATTTATCTTCGACTTAATTTTTATATTTTTAAAATTTAATTATAATCTTATCTATTCTTATCACACAAATTATTATTTTTTAAAATTTATTTTCTATTTAGATAAATATAAATTATCGAGAATTTATATATTTTCGTTGAATATATAAATATGAATCGGGCAATGATTGATTGTTGGACTTATTCTAGAGTATAGCTGTCATGATCGTCGCAATAGGCAGGGTTAGGTTACTTCAAAACCCAAAAAAATAAAAATAAAAAAAAATAAAAAAAGCACGGTAAACTAGCTCAGTAAATAGTGAGGTGATTAATGTGGTAAAAAAAAAAAAAAAAAGTAATAATAAATCATGAAGTGGTCAATGGGGTAAAAGAAAATTAAAAAATAGAGGTGAAATGGGTTAAGATGAGAAATGAGAGTATTTGGGCTTTCCCCAACCCAACTCCATATCCTTATATTTGGGATTGGGTTTTGCTCTAATCCACACTCATTTTTGGACCCAATTTGGGGTGAATGAATAGAAGAAATAACCACTAATCTATTTTCTTAATGGATTTTTTAATTAGTTTTCAGTTATAAATATTTATGAAATGATCCTTATAAACTTTAATATTTATGAAGTGATCATATCTTTTATTTAATATTAAATTTAATACTGATATATTTTATAAAATTAATTTTAATAAGCTGTAATCTGCATTTTTGAATTAAAGTTATTGTAATAACAACCCAAATATAATTTTTCCTTGTACCTTAAAAAATATATATATATATATATATATATATATGTGTGTGACTCCAAGCCCAAGGGGACCGCAGTTTGCTGAGACAGTAGCAAAAGGCTGGGCAGTTAAGTGACAAGTCTCTACAGTCTACACCTGCAGCCCCCTTTTTGTCAATATTCTCATCAATAAATAATGGTAAATAAATACTAAGAAATAATAATAGATGAGGCACAAGGGCAATTAGGAATAAATTGAAACCCATGAGAAGCAATTTGGCCCTAAATTAGAGTAAGTGGGTGGGGACCACCCTTAGCAGGAATCTTATTGGTATCCTGAAATAGAAAAACAAATAATAGTATAGTATTAATAAAATTTCCTAAAATAGGGTTATGATCCTAGAAGGAGTCACCATCCCATATTTGGCAAAATCAAATTAGAAGCAATTCCAAGGAGAACGTCCTCCTCAACCTCAAAATGACATTAGTACTAGAATAATCCCATAGTGCTGTTTTTATTTGGCCCCAAAAAAACAATGGTAAAGAAGTCCCAAACTCAAAGTGTACTTTCCCAATAAAATTGGGCACATTAACCTCACCTTAAGCTGTTTGGAATTGGTCCCCATTTTTTCACTTGAATCCATGCCCAATCCCATTTTTTTAGCTAATAATCTTGTACTTTCCAAACACAACCCAACACATCACACTGTTCCCATATCATTTAAAAATTCCCACTGTGTTTTTGGCTGAGAAAGCCATGCAAAAATCCTCCACAAGAACTCAACCCCATTCTTCAGTTCTTGATTCTTCATCCCTGGTTTGGGTTTCTGGGCAGGAAGCAGCAGAAAAGCTTTGAGTCGGGGGTTGATGAAGATGAACAAAGAAAGAGTGTGAATGCTGTAACACTGTGTACAGACAGACTCCATTGTTGTTGTCATCTTTGCTTTCCCTGCTGCTGCAGCCAAAACCAAAGTAACCAAAGTAACCAAGGTATTATTACTGCTTCATATGCACATTACATTAGCAGACAAACACTGGGCTGACACTTTTTGCAGGATTTCTCCAGCTTTGCATGGCAGGCCCCTCGGTAACATGTTTTTCTGCAGCCAGGGAGTGTGTGTGTTTAAAACATCTACTGCTGCTACCTCCAAAGTTTCAGAATACAGTCAGTGCAATCAAACAAATACTACTCGCTTAGACCATACAATTATTGCTCATAAATAGAATGGAAGTTCATTATCCAAACCTCACTGTCTGCAAAGGAAACTGGATCAAACAAACAAATTAATGCCAACCATGATCAGTAATATCTCCGACAAGATTTCATTGCCAGATCAACAAGTTCACCATAAAAGCCAGGCCAATGAAGTTAATATGCTACAAACTTCCATATATGATCACTATTCAGAATGAGAATTTAGGAGATGAATCAAGAAACAAGATCTAGTCATAGTAAATAAGAAGAGGAAAAATATTTAAGAGGGAGCTCCCTTCAGTCCAAGCACAGACGGAGCCGGTAGAAAACTATCTCCCGCATCATTCACTCAATCACAGTAGCACAAACTCTCTTTATCATTTTTCTACTGAGTGGTTAAATGAATGAGTCGGCAGCTAATTCAACCCCTGATCTCATCCATGAGTGGGCTGAAGGAAGCTCTCTCACACCATTTCATATCGGAGAAAGCAAAGCTCCAAGTTGTGTGTGGACGTTATTCCAAGCTCAAGAATTTGTAATGTCTTATGTAACAACACTAATTCAACCATACAAACATCCTGATTAAGACATTTGAATTAAGGAATTCAACATCAGAAACTAACAGTTAAACACAAACAAGATAGCAGCCACTATGGCACCAAGACCATTAAAGTCTAGTTAATTTTGATGGATGAAGAAGATGAAAATATACACAATCCAACATCCTACAAGTGTCTTTAGGGCTGTTCTTTGTTCTGCTAGGCTCAAAACGCTGTGTGGATACACATAACATTCAAAACTATGCAAACTCACAAGTCATAACGCCAAGATATCTCCTCCAATCTCTGCAAAATCCAACTAGACAAGACCCCAGGCAAGAAGAAAAGCACTGCTTTTTAATCATCACAAAAATAAATGATGGGAAACAAGCTGAGTAAACAAGCAAGAAGGACAGGTATTTTGAGTAGATGATGAAAGTTCCTAAAATGGTTTTCTCAAGATGATAATTTCCAATTGAAATCTGATTGATCCGTGCATCTTTGCATATACCTAGCCCTCCATTTTCAGCAGGGAAAGGACACGAAAACACTACAAGAATACAGTCAGGAATTGTCCCAAAACAAAAGATACATAGAAAGCTTTCCCTTTTCAAATACGGAATAAATTGAAAACATATTTTGTGAACATTTCTTCTTCTCCCGGACAGAGTCAACTTTTCCAGAAACCCTAATCTCATTAATTATCCAGGAAAGAGACCAGAAAAAGATACCGAAGAGGGTAACAGAACCATATTACATCCATCCTAATTAAGCTAAATCATCAAAAGCTTCAACTGCCAGAAATCAATGGCGGGCCAAATACTATTAACTAAATCCAAGGTAGTCATGTTTCTTTTGAATCATGTCATGGTTTCGTCGGATAAACTAAGAAATTAACAAGAAAGAATGTATTTTGAATGTGGGACTCTGTGTGTGTGTGGTTGGGGGGGGGGGGGGGGGGGGGGGAACCCAGAAGCACAAACAACAAAGGAACGGCCTCTGAGCAATAAACTTTATCAATCTAAAGAGTTGTGATAACAAATATAATTCTTGTAATCAATTGAATTTTAAAACAGGTAACAAAGGAAAAAAAAAAACTTCACTGATCTTCAAATATCATTTGTGGGCCTCCTCTCTCCTGGAATATATTCTTCTAAAAACCCTAAATTTTTCTCTACATCCTCATTTACCTGGGTAAAGCTGAATCAGATGCGGGTTCACTTCAAAAACCAAATAAGTTTTGAAAGAAACCCCAAGAACGATATTTTGCAGGAGGAAAAAGATAAGACATTTGGCTTGCATATATGTACATGTATTACACATACACACATACTACATACATATTAGACATGGTATGATATATGAAGAGAGGGGGCCAGGGCCTCTCGCATGAAATACGGAAGACCAATTGTTGGTATTAATACAGAGAAGAAGATGATGGGTCGCTTTCTTCATGAGAGTCAGGGAAAAGAAAGCGACTTTGAGATCTAATGTAAAATCTTTTACACACACAGTCCACATTAGAGAAAAGAGATTGAAGGAACAGTTCCAACCCATTGAAAAGGATAGAAGCATGGAAAGAAAAAAAAAATAAAAAATGGCATTGAACAAGATGAGATTTTTAAAATTTCCATTATAGTAGCTTTCAGTGAGTGACCACTGCAAAACAAAAAAAATGGTCAGAAAAAAAAGAGAGGCACAGAGAGAGATAGAAGGAAGAAGGTGACCCTAAACAGAAAAAAAATAAATCCAACTCCATATCTCCAGTCTGGTTTGGCCTGGAGCAAGACATTAAATACACAGCTGAAATGATGAAGAGCTAACACAAATCAATTCTTGCGGGTGTGGGCACTCAACACTCAACTGGGGTTTTTTTTTTTTTTTTTTTTTTTCCTTTAAATTCTTTTTTTGTTAAAAGCAAGCCAATTTATATCTGGGAAGGAAGGATTGAGAAAGATGGGGCGTGGGTTGGTGTTCGTTGGTTGGCTTGGTGTTGGTGGTGGTGGGCTGCCTTTGTTTTCTTTCTTTCTTTCTTTCTTTCTTTACTTTTGGGTGTACACAGGTGACAGGACTACAGGAGGAGCAGGCTGTGTCATGTGTGTGCTTTTTGGGGAAACCTATGTCAAATTGGTAAGCCACCATGGATAATATAACCAAGCCAAGTGTGTTTTTTGGGCGGAGAAAGTAGTATAACTTACTGTATAGTGTCTACCCCACACCCAGTTTACATTTTCTGTAGTGAGCAACAGTACTAATGTAGAACAATTGACCTGTATATTTCGCTTGTCGGAGGTTGGTCCGTCAGACTCTGAAACAGCCAACTTGTTCACTCCTTCAACCCTGAGAGGCCAAAAAAAAGTATGATCTTGAACAATTACTAGACTGGATTTACTCCAACAAGCTACCAAATTCATCACCAAATTCCCAAGATTCCGTTCTTTTGGTAAAATTAATGAGTTGAGTGATCCAACAATAAAAGAAATTGAATAAATAAATAGTGGGATCGATCATCTTTAATTTCTCTTGAAGAGGGTTGGTTGGAACTTGAAGTCATGAAACACTCTGAATACTCTGAGATGAATAATTTTGAGGTTTGCCATTTAAAGTGAAGACTGCAAGAATGTCTAGACATGGCATTAAAATGTGTCGGGCGCACTTGGGGGAATGGCCTCAACAGTTAATTGCCCAGAGTAACCGAGCAAGGTGATGAAATGCGGAGGAAAAGGAAGAGCCCTTTTATTGTTTTGGCAAAGAAGAATTAAACGTAGGGTGGTGAACCAGAAGAAGGAAAAAGCTGTGTAATAAGTTTGACCATCCATCCATGTGTTGCTACTGTGGAAGGAACACCTGAGTTGGAAATGGGACCCCATTTATTAATGCCCTTGGGAAATTCACCGGCGATGGCGATGGAGATGGCGACGGCAATGTTTTCCACACAACCCGCCGCAAGTCCCTGTGCGTGCGTGTCAAGAATCGGCGCGACCAGAGCCGTCTTCAAATCTAATCTAATCTCCCCAGAGCACGCTTTGCTCCTATTCAAATAATGCCATGAATGAATCCCAAAAAGCTCAAGGCTAATAATTGAAGAAAATGGTTGGTGGTTGGTGGCGCTCGGTCAGAACCAGTAAAATTTCGAACCCGAATCATCACACATTTAGGTGAAAGTATCCTTAAATTTACAGGCAGATTTAATGAAAGAATGACATAAGGGAAGCAAGCAGCAACTTGAAGATCAAGTCATGGAATTGATCCCCAGAATCCCGGTGAGTGTTGTTTCCTTTCCAGGTTCAGACACTGACGTTGTAGTTCACCACCTTCATAAACATGTCTCCCCATCTCATTAATATCTTCTAAAGCTTTCCTGTTTTGGACATGGCGATGGAGTCATCATTCTGACCATGGAGCCCATATGTGGATCCTTTTATTAATTATTATCTTTCATTGTTACAAATATTTACCACGCCATGACTTATTTAACAGGGTTTAGAACTGGGTTTATTAATACAGTTTTTTTTTCATTTACCATGTATAGATTATTAAAATACTACTATTATTATTTTTAAATTAAAAAATAATATCAAAATTTTAGTAATTAGAAAGACAAAATGTAATTCAAAAGGTCATAAATAAAAAAAATAGGCAATATTTAATATTTTACTCTATTAACAATTCTTTTTAATTCCGTCATAAAGTTTAGTCATAAAGTTTAGGCAAAATACTCTACAGAATTGTTATATAATAATAACAATGATTTATTTATATAAATTAAAGAAAAAAATTGTAAATTTAGTCATAAAGTTTCATAATAACAACACAATTAGTCGCATAATAGTTTTTTTTTACAAATTTAACAGTTTTTTTTTAATTTCGTCAGGCCATTGTCATATGGCGTAATGTAACCCACTAGAATGACATGTGAACGACATATCATCAATGTGTACATGAATTTTACTAAATTAAACAGTTAAAAAACATTCATTCCAATGGATTATAATCATGTGGCCTTGATAATGTGTCATCCATATTTCGTCTCAATGGATTATATTAGTCCACATGGTATTCATATGTACGTCATGTGACAATAGACTAACGTAATTAAAAAATAACTATTAAATCTGTAAAAAAAAATTATTATGGGACTAAATTGTTAGTTACTAAAACCTGAATTTCATCAAAGTATGATGGTCAAATTTGTAATTCACTCTATAATTATTGATGATTGGATAAATTTACCCTTAAAAGTTAATACTATTAATTGACTTAACGGTTCATTTTGACAGAATGATCAAAAATAAAATTAAAATGATAAACTTAGTGATTTTTTAAAATTTTTAGAAGTTAGTGACTAAAATTTGAATTTTCCGATGACTAAATTTATAATTATGTTTTTATAAATTATATAAAAGTTATATTTATTTAAATTGTAAACTTAAAATAATAAAAAAAATATTGAGAGAGGACATTTGAATAGTTCCAGGGTTCAGCAGCATTAAATTAAAGAGGACACTTTCTCAACCAAGGACTGCGAATGTAAAGCCAAAAAGCTGAACTCTCATCCAATGCAATAATAATGTCCAAATAGTCAAACAACCAAACATTTATTTTTAATACACACGTACTTCGCAAATTATATCTTGTACCTAGTGGTACATGTACCTAATAACACATTACCACTCTTATTATAAGAGAGTGAGATATATGTTCTTCTTCTTTTTCAAAAAATCAATTCTTCTTCTTAAAAAATTAGTTATTATTCTTCGCCGTACTCCATTCGAAATCGCATTTAATCAAAATTTTCATTCAAACACATATTTAATGGAGATCGACGATTATTTTTTCCGACGAACAACACCAAATACAACGGAAAAATTACTTCTTCTTAAAAAATCACTTCTTCATGTTCAAAAATCTTTTCTTCTTCTTCAAAAATCTCTCATTCTTCTTCAAAAATAACTTATTCTTCTTAAAAAATCACCACATCATAAAGTATGAACTGTATTTAATGGATTTACGGAACCTTATTTTCACGATTTGATGTTGGGTAATGTATTAATGATGTTATATTCGTGTTTTCTTATTCAAATAATGCTATGTTACTCCGAAATATGATATATAAATAGTTTCCGTGAGGTATTGGCACTTTCATGTGAAATGGTTGCTTCTGATTCTTCCCCGCTTATGGGACGTAACTAGACGTTGGGGGACGTTGCAGGACATACGGGATGCTGCTGCTTTGTATTTTGGAAGTAGCGGGACGTAACTAGACGTTGTGGGACGTTGCTGCTTTGTATTTTCGGACGTTGCGGGACGTAACTAGACGTTGTGGGACGTTGCTGCTTTGTATTTTAGAACGTTACCGGACGTTGCTGCTTTGTATTGTATGATTTCTTTTATATTCTTGATCTGATATCTATAGTCTGTTGATCTGATGTCTAGTATTCGCTGATCTGATGTCTATATAATGCTGATGTGATCTCCATTGTTAAGTATGTTTTAGTTCTATTGTATGATTTCTTTTATATTCTTGATATGATATCTATAGTCTTTTGATCTGATGTCAAGTATTCGCTGATCTGATGTCTATATAATCCTGATCTGATCTCCATTGTTAAGTATGTTTTAGTTCTACTGTATGATTTCTTTTATATTCTTGATCTGATATCTATAGTATGTTGATCTGATGTCGAGTATTCGCTGATCTGATATCTATATAATCCTGATCTGATATCCCTTGTTAAGTATGTTTTAGTTCTACTGTATGATTTCTTTTATATTCTTGATCTGATATCTATAGTCTTTTGATCTGATGCCAAGTATTCGCTGATCTAATGTCTATATAATCATGATCTGATCTCCCTTGTTAAGTATGTTTTAGTTCTACTGTATGATTTCTTTTATATTCTTAATCTGATATCTATAGTCTGTTGATCTGATGTCAAGTATTCGCTGATCTGATGTCTATATAATCCTGATCTGATGTCCCTTGTTAAGTATGCTTTAGTTCTACTGTATGATTTCTTTTATATTCTTGATCTGATATCTATAGTCTGTTGATCTGATATTAAGTATTCGCTGATCTGATGTCTATATAATCCTGATCTGATCTCCCTTGTTAAGTATGTTTTAGTTATACTGTATGATTTTTTTATATTCTTGATCTGATATCTATAGTCTGTTGATATGATGTCTAGTATTCTCTGATCTGATATCTATATAATCCTGATCTGATCTCCCTTGTTAAGTATATTTTTTGGACGCTGCGGCAGTTATTTTTTGGACATTGCGGCAGTTGTTCTGAGACGTTGTTCACTCAGCGCGGAAAAAAAAAAAAAAAAAAGGCGTGCGCATAGGCGAAACTTACTATATTTAATAAGTGTACAATTATCATGCGAAAAATTACTATATATAATAATAGGTACATGTACACTGTGTACAGGGTATACGCACTGACACCTACTTACCAACCTTAGAATTTTAATAAAATAAAAAAATATTTTGATTTTAAAATTGAATAATAATTAATTCTAAATATATAAACATCCCAACATAATACAACACCGACTCAATCATTTTTTTAATATTGCATGCGCGTATGCATAAAGATGACTATATAAGCCGTAATTAAATCTCAAAATTCACCTTCTTGATCTGGACGAACACATCCATGACAAACACTCGTTTCTCTTGTAATAGAAATTTTGTTTTTTAAAAAAAATATTTATTTTATAAAAAATAATTTAATTCTTATTATTAATATAATAAAATTATAAAATTATAAATAAAAAATAATTATGAGAAAAGAGGGGGGTAAAAGTGATGAATTACGATGATAGTAATGCGATGACTGAGCAGACCGGCAGGGCGGCGGCGGGGGGCCAGAGTCAGGAGGGGGAACTTACTAAAGCGGAAGCGGATTGCAGAGAGGTTAGTTTGGGGTGAGATTAGCAGCCATTATCAACTGGGGGATTGCAGAATCATCATTCATGGCTTGAACCCATTTTCTCCCACCACCAACAATATAATCATAAGATCAGCGGTGATGTGGTTGTCTCATATCTGCCTCCTCCACTCTACTCCGCCAGATCTTAACCAAACACCCCCTTGGATTATGGTGGGCGCCCATCATTCTGTCCCAATTCAACAAACCCACCCCCCACCTTTTTAATCTTCTTTTTCTGTTTTCCCACTCTTATAATCAAACCCACTTTCTTCTTCTTTTTTTTTTTTTTTTTTTAAATTTCTCATAAACAAAATTTCATTTTCGTAATTTTACCTTTTAACTCCTCCCTTTATTTTTTTAATAAATTTTAAAGAATATATATGTATAGATAAAAAAGGTTTAAGATCTTCTGTGACACTCCCTGCGATAAATTTTAATTATTTTATTTATATATGATATTTCATATTAATTTATATATATTAATAATATATAATTTTAGTAGATTATTTCTATTTTCATATTTTATTTTTTAAATATTATTTTATTTTTTTTATATATTTTTAATATTTTTTAACAATAAAAATCATATTTAATAATTTAATATACCTTAACCTTTTAAAAAAATAAACTCATCATGTTAAAAAATATATGAATTTAAATAATTATATATTACGTAAAAATTAACTAAAAATATTATATATAAATAAAGTAGTTAAAATTTATCACATAGAGTCACAAAAACAATAGTTGAAATATAAGAGTGATTCATCTGAATGTTGAAATACAATTTATAGCACATAAGTTTAATATTTTTCCCCACCCACGGGTTCTGCGGTTAATTGCTCTATGCACAAAATATAATGATATATGTCTACAAAATCCAAAAAAAAGAAAAATAAACGGAAAATTATATTTTCTTCGTTTTCTGTTCTGCTATGGAAAATATACATTTACAGTTGAGATTAATGAGGCCATACAACATCCACAACCCAAACTACACTATAGTCTATATACGCCTTAAACGGCATCGTATCCTCTCTCAAGTCTTCATCCATCTCCCATAATTAAAACCACTGGCTGCTCCAGATTGAGGGTTCAGCAAAAATGCCAAGCCCCACCAACTTGACAGAGATCTTCCTCAATCTGGAATATCAAAATTTTTCAGAACATCTGGATGGACAAGCTTGTCGAACCATCCCCGAATGACCTTAAATCAGCAGGTCTCACCAATGCCCTGCACAATGGGCAGGTTCTCTCTCTTTCAAACCTGAAAAACATGCACTCCCCAACGGTCAGGAAAGTGTTAGTAGCAGCTCATGAGGAGTAACATGCAGTTCAAACTTCAGAGTTGCAGGCAACTTTCAATTCAAGAAAGTGGATGTTGTATTCACAATTCAATTTCATACTTCTATATCAGGCTTAAAACACATGGAAACCAGCACATAAAACACTAATTATTGAATGAGATTCAAAACAGAGAGTCAAATGATTCAGATTATTGAGTATACAGCAATAAAAGATGTCATATGAATAATAACAAGCTGGCATATTCATGAAAATAACCACAGATGGAGATGACAGAGTATAATGTATCACAAACCATTCAGACACGCAGTCTTCACAAAATATGTGTTTACACCGCAACAAAATTGGACTATGCATCTTCTCCTGGCAAATGGCACACAAGTCCCCTGCTTCATTCACCTGCATCGGATGATTAACAAGTCAGATAAGCAGTCATGCAACCTCCCAAAGAACCACATCGGCCCTGGAATAATTTCGGCAAACATATCTCATTCTGAATGTAACCATCCAAGTACCTCACCCCAGTACAGGGACAAAAGAAAAAAAAAAAAACACAGAACTCCCTCCAAGAGTTAGCTATCCCAAGAGCCACCCCCAACTAGTAATAGGAAACATAAGAAATAGGAACATGGTAAACAGACTTTTATCATTCCAGCCAAAACAGCATACTTGAGTCTAAGAAGATGATGCCGCAATTAAGTTATTAAAAATAATTTGTCTGTGAACCAAAGTTTCAGTTGAGCTGCACCGCCTTACAATAAGAGACATTATACCTGCTCTGAGGTGGCATAAGCTCCGTAATTGATTTCTTTTCGAGATAGCGCCTTCAAGGCTGCCAGGAAAGATTGAACCTGAACGTTGTGCCAAACAAATTAGCACGATTCACGAAACAAATCACTTACAGAATTTGGACATTGATAGCTGAGAGCTTGAAGAATTTCTGGGAGCCATACCTTCTCAACAATTGATGTAAGCTTAAATGTCAGGTACAACCCTGTCGTCAACGATGAAAAAAGACTACCATAGTCTTTGTTCAAGAAGAAGCGATACCATACGGGAGTGGGTAATAATGCACGGTATAGCAACAATGTGTACTCAACTAAAGTTAACATTTGACCCTGAAAGATAAAGATTTGGAAGTCAGAATGCTAGGATGGAAGGCTAATATTATTAATCTGCAGACCCATGGTACCTGTCTCCGGAAGTTATGGCCCCTGCCATTCTTGTAATACATCAGCAACAATAACTTCAAACCCATAGCAGTTTGCCTCACCATTGTATCTGGAGGAAGAGAGAACATAATGTTGATGTAAATGATACAAAGAGAAAGGATTGTAGATCCAGACATAAAACAAACGCATTGATGATATAAAAAGAAAATGTCACAGATATTTCTGAGATAAGAATCTTCAATTTATTAAGTACAGGTGTACGGTGTTACTGTATAGTAATATTCCAAAAAAAGAAGGAAAAAGGAATTACAAGACCGCACAGTCATCATCTACAAAAATCAAGCCAGAGACTGTAACTATTTATGCAGAAAGAGTTGGAAATGTTTTCAATATCAAGGAAACAAAAATGAAATTCGGATTGTTGATGTTTGCCGGTTTTTGCTAGTTTAGCTTGTGACTTAGTTAGTTCTACCATGTTAATTCTACCAGACCTCCAAACTTCAAACATAACGGAAATATGTAAGTTCATAAAGTAACGCAAGTCAGCAAAAGTTAATAGATTGGCCATCACATACTAGATTGCTATATAAGAGCTCTGAAATGCAATTAGACAGGTTCATATCAAAACAAACAAAAATTTCCCGGCAGAAACCAAAACGACTCGTCAAAATAAAAATTCCATTCTTCTAAAAACTTACGCAGATTTCAAAAGTTCAATGTGCATTTTCCCTAAACAAATATTCATTTTTCCGCTGAAACAAACATTCAAAAAAGAAAATAATTCTGATATTCAACCCTGGCCATGAAGGATGGAAATGCACAATTGTGTCTATCATGCAGAAGGACAAGCTTATATCAATTTATGAAAAGCCAAAAAAAAAAAAAAAAAAAAGCACAGAAAACGTGTTTCATACCATTGACAAGGATGATGAAAATTGCATGCCAAAAAGGTGGAATTGACTTTGGAGGAACCATGAATAGTGGATAGTAGAGATCATCATTTCGATACCACCAGTAGATACCAAGTACGTGGAGAATAAAAACCGCGAAATAACTGAAGAGCACAAACAACTTTCGCTCTCCCTACAAAAGCCAGAATTGGTAAGGACACTACCCTTGTTGCCAAGTATAGTTTTCAAAGAGTAAAATCTAACAAGCGATCCCAATAGGAAAGGATAAGAATAGAACCTTTAGAGCTGTCTGCTTCTTAAGAATGTCATTTGACTTGAACATGAAAGCAGTGATCCAAATTGTGACGAAAAAACCTGCACAACAGATTAAGCCGAAGCAATAGCTAGGTTTAGAATGACAGGTGAGAATGCTCACATGAAAACTGCTATGCAACTAACTAAAGAAGACAACTATCTTACTTAACCAGTAAGATACTGACTATCGTAATAAGAATCAGAGAAATGAAGAAGCCCCAAGAATCAAAACACGATTCCATCATCTTCCACATGAAAAAATACTCACATAATATAAAGGAATTCGAAAAATTGCCCAAGTCTTTCCAAGATCATTGCTACACGCCCATATACTAATCACACGATATAATGCAAATTTAAGACTTCTACGTGTACCTTTCTATTAGAAAACAATAACCCTATCTATCTCCAGACAATAATGTGATTTAATGATACCTTGCAAATGTTGGCGAATGAAAACGACCAATAACAACAAAGAGAACGGGAGAATCTGCTCAACCCATCTCGCAAATTGCTGAATATCGTATCTCTGATACGACGACTCCCCTCTATTGCTTTCACTAGCCCCATTCCCATCAATCCCAGAATCCCCGGCTACCGGGGAGCCATCCAAACCCCTGTCTTGACCAAGTCCACCCACCGGGGACTCCGAATCATCGTCACCGTCGTCAGACGCAACACGATCCCCTTCGCCGGGGCCGATTATCCGAATGGAAACCTCCCCATTACTGGAACTCAGGGAAGTCGTAGCATTACTAGCAGCACTGTTGACGCTACTACTTCTACCAGCGGTGGCTAGGGAAGATGACACTGGGCCGTTTGCATTAAAGCTACTATCAGTATTGCTGCCGCCGAAAATCATAGGCTCGGCTTCGGAATGATCGGGTCGGACCCTCAAGAAACCGGAGTGTTCGAGCAGGGAAGAAAGTGGGGAGTGGAGATACCGGAGCGCGGAAGGAAATTGGATTCCGTAGCTCCTTGAAGACGAAACAGAAATGGGATCCCTAGGAGACACCGGCGCGGAACCATGGCCGGAACTCGTACGAGAAGAATCAGGGGAATTTGATGTATCCATTCCTGATAATTGTAAATTAAAATGGAATTAGAGCTGTGGCCTCGGCAAAGGGGTAATATGAACCCTAAATTGAAGAGAGAAATAGATAAGAAAGATGGAATTTCTTGAAGATAAAGCAAGGGGAGAAGATATTTCTTCGGTTGGGGAACAGGGGAAGAAACCTTCTCCGAAAGAGGGAAAGAGAAGAAGTCAGAGAGTGGCGCGGCCCTGGTGGTCTGCCTGCCTCATTACTGATAATTAGTCGCCCCTATACGATGCCGTATAGCCTCTTCGAATGCAGATGTTTTTTAAATGGGATTTTTCTTTTTCCATTTTTTAATTTGAACGAAGTGCTGTGTTGACCTCTAAAAATAAAGCAGCATTTTTTAAAAGTTGAGGCCTACATATTTTATTTTTTATACGATGACAAAAGGGATGTAGGCACTACACAAAATATTTATATTTAAAAACATTTTCATAACTGAATTGGTAGAAATCCTAACATTCTAGCAGATGCTTATAAGAATTCTAGCTGTGTTCTGAAATGGCTGAAATGTCTGGCATAGCCACCGATTTCTGCAGGAGTTGTAATTCTAGAAATTCTACTTGTAACAGATACAAGTTGGAGCATTGCCCTGCTGATCAAATTATCAGTTTCTGTACATTGGTTCTTGAAAATCATCACCAATCCACCTTGAACAACACAAGTTTGTATCCATAAACTTTGATATTCTTCATATGATCTTTAAGGTTTCACAAATCACAGTAATCCAAGTATTTTGAATCATACTACTAACAATTGATATATATGTGAACTATGGATTTGTATGCATTTCTTAGGCAAAACAAGGGAGGGGCAGCAGATGAAGTGCGCTGCAGTATGAGAAAGTAACTCTTAATTATATCATCCATGCATAACTTCAAAAGTCTCCTATTTTCGCCATCACTTAAGTCTTAAGTCTGCAACAACTATGATTCAGACCAAGAAACCAACTAATTGAACCAGTCAAGGCCATTAACCAAGTTTTTTGTTTTTCAAATTGCAGGAGACAACCAAGGAAGATCTTTCTTTCTGCCTAACAAGTTTGAAGATACATTTATCAGATTTTGCATTCTGTAATCCAATATCTTATATAAGCAATATTGTAAGGGCAAAAGTGTTTCTGATGAAGATGAATCTATCTGCACTTTATCTAAGAATATCAGATTAGACAGATAAAGATTACTGTTACATGAAAGGGGTCCAAATTATCCAGGGAGACAATGGTTTTCAACTGCAGTAAGACAGTGCTATTACACTCTTATGGCAGCCTTGCAGTTAGGTTGCAGGAACAACCTGAATCTGCAAAACAGGTTCCCCCTCTCCTAGTAGAAATTCACAAAGGCACTTATCTTCTTCCTTGATCAAATTCACCCTACAAAGGCTAGCCCGTCCTCCTCCTGTGAAAAATGTTCTGCCATCTTTCCAAGTGGTGAGTTCTGACCTCCAACTCCTCAAGGTTGAGTCGCGGAGCAATATCTTCTCAGGTAAAGTGAAATTAAAATTCTTAACCACTTTAGCTGGAATGTACTGCATTGAATGTAGAGAGGAAATCTCTGATGAGCAACTAATGTTTGAGAAAGTAGTATTTTATCATGAACTAAAACAATCGGTTAAAACTTTATATTTGAAAGAAAAGAGTGCATCTTCATGAAACATCAATAAATAGTTTCAACTTGAGGCAATACAGATAGTTAGAGCACAGGCAAGTTAGCTTACCAATTCATGCCATCTAGTTGGCCGGATTTTCCCAATAAAATAAGGATTCTTAGGCTTGACAAGGCGTCCTGATTTGAAAAGGTTTGCTTCTTCTTCTTCTTCTTCCTCCTTGAGCTGAATCTGCAAGACTGGTTCTCCCTTTCCTATCAGAAATTCACAGAGGCACTTATCTTCTTTCTTAATCAAATTCACCTCACAAAGGCTATGCCATCCTCTTGTGTAAAATGTTCGGCCATCTTTCCAAATGTTGAGTTCTGACCTCCAACTCCTCCCAGTCGCGGAGCAATATCTTCTCAGGTAAAGGGAAATTGAAATCCTTAACCACATCAACTGGAATGTACTGCATTGAATGTAGAGAGGAAATCTCCGATGAGGATGCTTTGAGAAAGTATTATTTTGTCATGAACTAAAACAGTCAGTTAAAACTTTATACTGGAAAGAAAAGAGATGCTTGAACCAGAGTTGGTGAAAGAGTGCATCTTCATGAAACATCAATAAATAGTTTCAACTTGAGGCAATACAGATAGATAGAGCAGGCAAGTTAGTTTACCAATTCATGCGGTCTAGTTGGCCGGATTTTCCCGATAAAATAAGGATTCTTAGACTTGACAAGGCGTCCTGATTTGAAAAGGTTTGCACCATACAAGTCAGCATATGACTTCCTTTTGCTCTGAGCTGCAGAACCAAATCAGTCATATAGTCATATACGTAGGCCATCTGAGAAGAGATAACATGAATAGGCAATGAAATTATCTTAAACTTACCATGCTTGCCCTTGGTCCTGTAGTACTTCCTCGCAGCCCTACCAGAAACTGAATATTTTTTTTATTCTTGTTCCATGAGCTGAATCTGCAAGACTGGTTCTTCCTTTCCTAGCACAAATTCAGAGAGGCACTTATCTTCTTTCTTAATCTTTTTTTAGTGAATTCAGAGAAATAAATACATGTGAGGAGAAAGCAAAGATAAGAAACTATCAAACAAATCTTAACAGAACAACACAACTTTATTCATCTCTCAATTGTAAGGTTTCCTCACTTCTAAAACCTAAGAAATCATCAGCCCGTCTCACTTCTCTCATATGCTGACAAAATTAAAACTTTAAAAATATTTTATTCATAACATATCACGTCTTTGAAAGGAAAGAATCACCATTTGCGTTCTTTTGTATTACCACCAAAATCATGGAAGAAATTGAAATAAGGACCAGTTTACAAGAAAGTAAAACTAAGGTATAAAACAACCACAATGCATATAATCACTCCTAAAGAACCACTGTAAACAATGGGATTTAAATCTAAAGCCAAAAAAATAACTGATTAATTCCCAATCTTTTTCCAGATACTAACTGTTCCGAGATAAACTACTCTGAAATACATTCAATGTATGTAAACATCTACATTCATCATTCATGTGTTATGTTTTCGTGGACAAGAATAATATTTTTAAAAGTGAAAATAATATTTCATAAGAAAGAAAAAAAGAAATACCTGAGAGAGCCAATGTGCCAATTTCCGATAACGAGATAGGCGGTGGTGGAGTGGTGTAATGAAGTTGCGCTGTTCAGTTGTTCAGGCAGCAATGGAAAAGACAGTACCTGCCGCAAGACTGAAATGGCGCTCATCAAACTTGCGAGACTTAACAACTTCAAGTATAATTTTTATTTAGCACTCAAGTCCACCCAAACTTCCATAATTCGATTTAGCTCCCTTCTTCGTTTTTTTTTTTTTTTTTTTTTTACAAACAAGAAAGTTTAACGTCTAGATTATCTTCTTGTTACATGTCATACATTATTGGTTTAACCAAGGACAAACTTCCACTGAGGTTCCACCACCCTCAGATATTCCCTATTACTATTGTTGGTTAATAAGTCCAAACAATCAAGTTTTTATCTCCCCAAGTAAAATTGAAAGGCAACATTTGGCAAATTGTTATCTTTATTAATTGAGAAATTAAATATGTATCTTTCACAAAAAAAAAAAAAAAAAAAAGCTTTAAATGGAAATGTCATCAAAGTGCATATAATGACTCTTGTGCCTATCAATAATTGCATGCATTTGCACGTATTGCACGATGAATACAAAGAAGTAAGCCATTATCTTCACAATAATAAGACAATAAATAAGAAAATATATTTACAGTGAATTTCCCTATTAAATAATCTCACATTATAATAAGTATTTATAATTCTTGAGTAAATTAAATAGATTTCTTTTCATATTTTTGACAATTACCTTTCTTTTGAGGACAAAGATTTATCAAAGTATTAAACTACAAATGCTTTTAAAAGAAAAAAAAATATCTCAATCTAATATGTTTCTAGATATGTGAAGATTTTGATGGATAGATTATTTAATTTGAAGAGGAGACTTTGAATGTGTAATCTAACAAACGCGTACTGCCTGCATTTTCTTTCTTCTTTTCTCCACAAAAGCATCAACTGGGATTAGGTAAGTGTGAATGTTTTCATGGATGGTTTCATCTTCCACTATGATTACTCATATTTCTACTCCTAAAATGGCAATGGCGAAGCAAATCATCGTACCTAAATAAGTAGATTCCAGTTGCTGGAGGAAGTTTCATTAAGTTATGTCTGAAAAGTTCACTTTTTTTCACCTGAAAACACAGTACACCAGTAAAACATCTGCAATACAAATAGTTTGCTTCTACCTATCACCAGATGCGCTGCATCAAATTACAAGACATAGCTTTCTGGTTATTATTACATTCTGGGATGGCCCCAAGTTCAAATTTTGAGCAGTCGAAGGATTCATTTTGTTGGTCTCCAGTTATCCTTCCTTTGCCGAATCTCCCTTATCGCGTCCACTGGGGACTTACAACCAACCTTCTCCTGGGAAGTACACAAGGAAAAGCTTCTATATTAATGATTGGAATCTAAACAATGGTAATGGAGAGGTGAATATGAGGATCACATTGCATTTCGCTCTCATTGCGTGCTACCTAAACTAAAACAGTCCAGAGAGGGGTTCCAGACAAAGTTTGAGTTCCAACACGAACTGTGCCTCGCAATCTTTTCGTCAGCATTGGACACATTATAGCTCCCTTGTGTTAGTGAAGGAGTCATGAGCATAGAGGTTACCTGAACGTTGGGAAGATCAACCCGCATGAATGGATTCGTCTCCAGTTCTGCCTCAATAGTTGATGGAATAGTGGGAAGGCCTGTCCTCCTCTGGCTTTGAGCCCATAAATACTTTTGTCTGATCTTCTCATTATCAGGCTCAATTGTCAAAGCAAACTGCAAGTTCTTTTCTGTGTACTGCAAAATATTGGTAACCTATTAGGTTGGTTTGATAACATAAGGCAGCCAGATAGGCTCAAGCATAGCAGCTTGGATCGATGACACTGCCAGAATCAGTGGGTGCAAGAACAAGCAAACACATAACAGTTTTTTCCGCAGATTTGCATAAATCTTTTCTACCATATTCCTCGCAGCAATACAAAGTTGTCAAAAGTTTATAGATTACCTCATGACCACAATAAACTTGAGTTGGCTTTGGCAGTGAACCCAATGTCACACATAGGGATTGATACATCTGTTCTGCAGTACCTTCAAAAAACTTACCACAACCAGCTATAAACTGCAAATTGAAAGAAGTGTGCAAGATCAGTGGTATTCTTCATGGACAATAGAGTAAAGCTTTATGTTCGTAGAGGTACAATAATGTGAACCAAAAAAAAGCAACAAACGTGTGAGACTCAATAGACAGCCAAAAGAGGAAAAAGAATAGGCCAACAGAAACTAAAACATTCTCGGTTGCAAAAGCTGATACCAAATTAACAATGTAAGGCTAGAAATGTCCACATCTGAATCAAGGAACTGCTAAAATCAAATCAATCCGTCAATGGAGGCCAATATGTAAGCTTCTAGAAATGAATTTATCCATGGGCCGGTGATCTAATCTTTTTCCTTTTTTTGAATGTTTATTGTTCAGCAAGTCCCCCAAGGAGTCTTGAGCTCTCACAAACTCATATCAGAAAATCCACAAAGAAGAAAAATAGAAGGAAGCCAAATTTTATCAAGCGCCAGCAGCACATGTTAAACAGAACTATGGCGCATCTTAAAAAAATTAATCTCCTTATCTTTTCCCTTGGGACTTTAATGACCTTGATATATTAAAAGCATTCTAAAGAAACAAATAGTACATTTGACCACAAAATGACATTGATATCAACTCACCAATGTGTCTCCGGTGAAGACAGCTGGATCTTCTCCATCTTTACCAGTAACATAATAACTTATGTGTCCTTGTGTGTGGCTGACAAAATTACCAAAAAAAAAAAAAAAAAATTATGACTTCAATAAAAACTTGACAAATTCACAATTCCATGACACTGCTAAGGAGATCAAGGCTAATAAAAGATTACTATCATCAAAAACATTCCAAGGATGGAAGGTTTCAATGGTGCATGCCCTCATCTGATAGGAAAGGGAAATAACCTAGGTCATATTAATAGCATTAAACATATGGATTTTAAATCTGATTTCAAATTAGTAGTCCCAATGCCCTTAAAGAAAGCTATAAACCATTGACAAATGTACATATATAAGAACAGGTTCAGCATCTAGAGTAAGACATAGAATCACAAGCATCAAACAATTAAATACTTTACAGTGTGACCAAAATAAGAAGCAGGGTATAACATTTACCAAAATTTCCAAACTTGATCATAACTTGGAGCAAAATGATTCCTTGGAAACATACCAAGGGGTGTGAAGGGACAATATAGTGACCTCAGCCCCAAGTGAAATTTTATCACCATTTTCCACTTTATCTGTACAACCCCTGACATTATCAACCGAGCCACCATAAACCTTAATCCCAGGAACCAGCTCCTTTATCTTGTCATTTCCACCGGCATGATCCCTGTTCCCATATCTCATATGATTAACCACTCATCAACCAAGTACTCCACCAAAACTACTATCAAATTACAACCATAGAATACTCTACTTAAGGCCGGCATATATAAACGAAAATATTTTAGCAAATGAGAAAATTGGAAGTGACTGAGCCTGACCAGTGATGGTGGGTAGTGAGAACGAGCTTCAGGTCAAGGCCGTTCTCTTCGGCAACCCGAAAAACTTTATGAGGTTCAGCTGGGTCTACTGCTGCTGCCTGTTTTGTGGGCTCATCAATTATCCTGAAATCACCAAATTTTTTCACATCAAAATCCCATCTATCACTTCCACCTCAGTCTGAGCTTCCGGAGCAGAACTTTCACTTCTTCTTTAGTTAACAAAGGGGTTATAACTTATAATTCAAATATTGAAATTGCAAGAGGGATAAAGAAAACACGCCCAAAAAAAAAAAGCGGGAATGGTGTAAGAGATTACAAGTAGGAGTAGTTATCTTCTAAGCAAGGGATGTGAAGGATCTTCATCTCCGGCAGGTCTCTCCTTCCTCCGGTCCGATGTCTCTAGACTCTACGTGGTGAAACGGAAATTGTATTGTAAGACTAGACAAGTGTTTCCAATTTTGGCAGCAGCGTGGCCGTTTAATAGGGAGAAAGCTCTGCAATGAGCTAAAATAAATATAGGTAGCAATAAAAGAAAAAACAGGCAATGAGCTAAAATATTTGGGTTCGTGGGCTGTATTCAATTGAGGCCGGTCTAGTTCAAATAATGGACTGAAGAAGTGAAGAATAGGTGGGCCGCTGGGGAGGATGGCCTGATGGCATGTGGCTGTGGCAACTAACGACAACTCTTCTTGCTGGCAATAACAACACTATCAGTCTACTTTGGAAACGACAAGCTGACCGAGCTCTTGCGCCGGAGAATTCACTTGACTTGGTTATGGAGGTTTAAATCTCCCTCAAATCAATTTGAGACCATTTCGTTACTCCATGGTTCTCCTAATTAGATTTCTCTGGTTCAAGAACCAAAGTTCTAGTTGGTATAGTATTTCATTTTATCCCTAGAGTCTTTACAGTTTCTGCATTTCGGGAAAAAAATGTCAAAACCCTCCTCATCAAGATTGATCCTGACGTACCTTCGTCGAATTTCACCAGAAAATTCAGCCCTCGGTAACCTAAAGGGCGTTACTAGTTCCAGTGGCATATCTCAGTTCATATCCCATCAGCCAAAAGTAATCCCGAATCCCGTTTCCTCACCATGGCTCGGTAAATCCCAAAGAACCCATTTTTCTTCGGCCTCAATTTCAAGGATTTTCCAAAACCCTACTCCAAAGATCTCCAATCCGACTATCAATTTGTTGCGGGATAGTAGGAATTTTGTTGGGTTTAGGTATTTCTCTGTTTACAAGAATGATGCAGGCAAAAGAGTGATGAGAAATCCAGTGGGAGCTTTGAAGGATGCTATTTCTAGGTATAGGGACGCAGTCAGCCTGCAGATTGATGCTTTTTGGAAAAGGAACTCTTTGATTCTTGTGGGTGCAGGGGGAGTTATGGTTTGCATTTTGCTTTGGAGGATAATGTTTGGGATTGCTAATACTTTTGTTGGATTATCAGAAGGCATGGCTAAATATGGTTTTCTTGCTCTTTCCGCTGCCATGGTCTCATTTGCTGTGAGTTCTTCTTTGACATTTATGGTCATTTGGGTGGTTTTTTAAAGTAGGAAGTATAGTTTTAATTCCTTCAATTTTATGAATGTATACTGTGTGGAATTTGAGGTGCTGGTGTTATTGTTACATTGGTTTACTTTTTTATAGTTTGATTTCTATACTTGGATACTTCTGTACCCTGCTACTGAGTTTGAGCTTATGCAGTACCAAGCTTATTAACTCTTTGTTTTGATTAAATGAAGGTGTTTACTAGCCTACTCATTATTAGCCAATGCCACTTTTTTGCGCCTGTTGTTTTGTACTCTGGTTGTTTGTGAGCTAGTTGTTGATTTTCTTGGTAACTTGTAAACTAAATGTCTCCCAGTATTTTGAACTTTGAAAGTGAATGGTTTGTTCTACAAAACTTGTTGCATTCCAAATGATTTTGTTTCCCATTTTTCCTTATGCTACAAGTACATTTTGTAGGTATGGCCCATTTAACTACTTTAGATTTGGAGTTCTTGCAGTAGATATCGCATTTCAAGTCTAATACTAAATTCCTTAGCTTTATTGTTGGCGAATTCAATGCCCTTTGTTGTAATATGCCTTCTTTCTTTTCAATAAAGTCAGTTGATTGTCTTCATTTTCTACCCTTGTTTGGGTCTTATGGCCTTGGGCCCTATTACTAGTTTCAATTCTACGGCGTATCATTCTTCAGATAAAGAGTGTACTTTATTTGTTTCCAATATAAAAGCATTATTGATTTTGTTTATGATTGTCTTCCTGTAATGTTAAGGGATTGTATCTTCGTTCGAGATACACAATCAATCCTGATCGAGTTTATAGAATTGCCATGAGAAAACTTAATACATCTGCTGGAATTCTTGAGGTTATGGGTGCTCCACTGACTGGTACAGACTTGAGAGCATATGTGATGTCAGGAGGTGGTATTACACTGCAGAAATTCAAGCCAAAGTTTAGGGGCAAAAGATGTTTTCTTATTTTTCCAATAACTGGCTCTGAGAGGAAAGGCTTAGTAAGCGTTGAAGTCAAGAACAAGAGAGGACAGGTATTTTCTTCTTAACTAGCCAAATGCAATTGTATGTTTAGAATTTCTTTAATTTTCCAAAATGCATTCCCTTGATTATTATATAAGCTTATTGGATCATTTCATTCGGATATCATCTTTCCGTTGTTTGTTGAAAGAAACAACTCATCTGCTGCTGATTTTTGCTCTGAGGTTCTTTATCATGGTTGTTAGTTGAAATGGAAATGGTTTTGGTATCCTGCAGTATATTTTGCATTTCAGTTTCAGTATCAAAGTACTCATATACTTGATTTGACTATCTGATCCTCTGTGCAGTATGATCTGAAATTATTGGCTGTGGACATCCCAATGTCGACAGGACCCGATCAGCGCCTTTACCTAATCGGGGATGACGAAGAGTATCGTGTTGGTGGTGGCCTTATTTCTGAACTGAGAGATCCCGTTGTAAAAGCAATGGCTGCAAGTAAGGAATTTGATCACCGCGACGACCAAGAAGAAGAGGAGGATGCAGCGAGAGAGCTCCAAGAAGCGGAAAGGAAGCAACGCGAAGAAATCGAAAAGCTTGAAAAGACCGGATCGTGACGGGGGTCGCTTCTCAGGCAGGCTTTTGTTCAGTGTTTTCCCCCCCTCTTTACCCTTTCCTTTACACAGAAGTTTCTAAAGACAACCCAAATGCTAATTTTTGACAAGCAAAAAGAGGAACACAAATAAAAAACTCGTGCCAGCTGATTGCGAGCCGAAGGGTCAGCCGTGTACCTGTTAGTTCAGTCAGAATTGAGCAGACCTGCGTGCACATTCTTCCTGTGCGCAGATTTTCTGCACTAAATCGGAGGATGATCGATTTGCCTGCCCAGCAACCGCCACCACCACAAATGGTTCCACATTCAGCCCTGACCAAAGTGAAACTTTGAGCAATTTTTACTGATTTGTGGAGAGAATTTTACCCACTTGTGGCGTGTGTGTGCCTTGGAGAATACTACCCCCACAACGCTTCACACCCAGAGGATAAACCTCAGGATATGCAGATTAAACCCATGTTTTCATTTCATTTAAGTGTTGCCAGCGATTATATATACATATGAGTTCACTTCTTTCTCTTCACATTCTACTTATATCTTAAAACTCTTAACTAGGATACGCTGCCTTCCAAGCATTGTATTAATTGATTGAATTTGACAGCAAAATAGGTGTTATAATCCCTTTGGTTTAAGGGAGAAATAACAGCTCTGGAATGGACAATCACTAATTCATGTTCCTTTACAAAGGGCATGCAATCAATAACAAATCAATTTTCAAAATTGGGCATAACTTATTGTTACAAGTAAACAACATGAATAAACACATCGCTATACAACGGTGCAGGGGCTAGCTCTTCATATCATATCGCAGATCTTCATCGTTTGGTCTGTTTGTCCAACGCGAAACGGCTCCTAACCCACGGGAGAGAGTAGCAGAGGTTAACTTCAAAAGGAACAGTTTCTTTACATAGTGGCATTGCTGGTCAGGACTTGATAAATTTCTGGTAACCTTCCTTTTCAATATCGTCGACAACGGATTTATCTCCGGTCACCACAACTCTCCCATTCACCTAAAATCAGCAACAAGTCAATGGAGAACAAAAGGGACAAGGAGAACTGATATTATTACAACTTTACAGGCATGGTTATAAACAGCTTACCATCACATGCACAAAGGTTGGCACAATGAAATCAACAAGTTTCTTATAATGGGTAATCATCAAAACTGAATTCTTAGGAGTCAGGAGCCCATTGACAGCTCGTGTAACATCGTTAAGAGCATCCACATCTAGACCAGAGTCAATTTCATCTAATATAGCCAATTCCGCACCAAGAACCTGAGAGGAGAAGTTTGGCAGCTTTCAATTTGCATTACCTAAAAATTAAAACCAACTAAGAGATAGATATAGATAAACAGCTACAAAGGGACCAAATCAAGATTTATTTTCCGAGAAGAAAGTGGAAAATGGAAAGGTACAAGAGAAGGCAGGTGGAAGACGAGTTGAGTGCCCATACACTCTCCTTTGTAATATCCAGAAATCAAGTGATGGCACCGCAGCTAGGGATGTTCATTGGTGTAGCTAAACAACTACCGAAGAAGCAAAAAATAACTCAAGTCTGGAGAAGGACATTGACATCAAGGAACAATGACAACAAAGGGAAATAGGAAAGGCGAGTCAAGTGCCACATATCATATCCAGAAATCAAGTTACCAGTGACACAGGAACTGCATAGGTTTTACGATGATCTACTTCTTACAGCAATAGTTCCGAGAATCAAACTATAGGTAATTTCTCATTGTCCTAATATTTTTAATGTCTGCTACAGAGTATAGTAGATGTTGGCCTTTAACCAAAACCAAAGGGACAAACAAGGATTACTGCTACCAAGTAAAAGTAAAGTAAAATATGACAGTAAATGACAGATACATACTGCAAGTTGTAAAATCTCATTACGCTTCCTTTCTCCACCACTGAATCCTTCATTGACATTCCTGTTCAAAAAGTCTACCTTCATATTGACAAGTTCAAGCTTTGGCGCAAGATAGGCATAGAACTGCAGGAAGAATGACATGAGTGGATTTGTTAGGCATCGGTGCTCAGAACACACCCTCAAGATCCTGATTATATTGCATAAAAGTATATTATCCGCTTAAGCAATATTCAATGGCAAATAAGTTACAAACCTCAATTGGTCCAAGCTCTTCCAATCCAAGTTTTCTTCTTCTAGCATTGTATGCCATGTTCAAGAAGTCACTATTGCTCACCCCTGGAATTTCAACAGGGGCCTGGAAGCTCATAAAAAGTCCTGCAACAGCTCTTTCCTCAGGTTCCATCTCAAGCAGATTCTCACCCTTATATGTCACACTGCCGCCTGTAACCTCATAATCTGGATGCCCAACAAGAACCTACAATCATTAGGCTATTCCCTTCAATAAAATCCCGTATAGTCGAAAAGGCTAGTAACTACCTCAATGCTGAAAAAAAAGAGGGCACTTCAAGAATATCCAAGCAAGATACTAAAAGCAATAGGGGGGAAATTATACGTGTTCAGAATTGATTTTCTTATATTTAAGATGGAATAATCAATTGGCTAGAATCCTCAATTTATGATTCGATAGAGAAAACCTCAATATTTCCAACGCAAAATCAGAAAAATAGAGGTATACAAGAATCCTAGTTGTTGACTATCAGCTTGACTGCTATTCCCTTAAGCACCTGAAACTATAGGCGCTAGCAAGTGGCGGTGAGTAAGTAACTTGGTCACTTGTTGTAAGCTTCGATATTCCCATATTTCTCCGGATCAACCAACAGCAAAGACACCAAATGACACAATTTCACAGTTCTTATTATTCTTAAAGAAACTTTGCCAAAATATTATTCATCATTGACACTTCTAACATCAAAATATACAGGAATCAAAGATTAACACATCCACAACATCATACTTATGATTGCCTAAATGTACCCCTTATAAAATAGAAACAAAAGAGAAGCAGCTGAACGCATAGGCTGCCTTTGTTTACATCTTTTTCTAAAAATAAAAAAAAAAAAAAAAAAAAACTTTTTCACTACAAGAAAACAACACATTCAAACAATCATCCAACCACAATATATATCACATCCAAATTTTAAAATTCCAATTCTCTTCATAATTCTCCCCAAATTATTTTTAAAACAAACCTCCAATACACTTCTTCACTTCTCCCTATAAAACAATTCAGTACAAAAAAACTTACCTTCCGAATACAAAATGCCTTCCAGAAAGAAAAAAAAAAATATATGCAAACAAACGTAGCCATAGTTCCCAAGGAAACAGTCACTCACCTTAGCAAAAGTGCTCTTCCCGGAACCATTGGGCCCCATGATAGCATGAACCTAACAAATTTCAGTTCGGGAAAGTAAGATTAAAATGTCAAAAGTTTCCGATCAAGAACACCATAGAAAATTTGATTAAAACAGGAAAAATTATTCAATTAAATAGATGAGAAAGTGTGACCTCCAACTTAGAGTAGAACAATTCAATAAAATTGCGTATACTTAAAAGTAATTAGAAATGGGAACTTATGCTCACTTCGCCTTCGTGCATAGTGAGGTTCACGCCTTTGAGAACCGGCTCTTTTCTTTCGGAGTTTTTAATGACGGCTGAGAGGTCCTTAACTTCCAACAGAAGCTTCCGGAAGTCATCGGAGCCGGCGGCAGGTGACGACGGAGACTCGTAGGCTACGGCGTTTCTGACTCTCAGACCATACCCACCACGGAAGAAACGACACCGGTTAGGAGGAAAGGTGGAGAATATAATTGACTGAGAATTTGATACCGAAGTTCTGAAAGATAACAGGGAAGAAGATGAAGAACAGGGAGGGCTGAAGAGCGCCATTGAAACACTGAAACAAAATTGACCAAGATGGATCGAACTCAAAAGAATTCGAGGAGTGTTTCCTTTGGTATTTTAAGCCTTTCCGTTAAGAATTCAATCCTCGTGCGCCACTTCCTACCATGGGCCAAAAACATGGGCCGTTAGGTGGAGTCTGGAACGTAAATGTTGGGCTTTAATACGACTCGACCCTCTAAGAAGCACGAATGAGTTAACGGCCTCTTTCGAAGGGGCCTGGCTATATATGTTACGTGGATCTGTTTGGTGAGATCCGATTAAATGTGGACTGGACCCTACCATGTGGATTCATGATGTTAATTTTTGGCGAAAAGAAAGGAATAGTTACAATAATTGTTAAGAGTTTATTTTCCTAGCTCGGGGAGCTGTGCCAAATTAAAAAAAATTATGAAAATTCATGATGATGTCAGTTGTGGATGATCCAAGAAGGAGACTTCTGACAAGCTGGTCAAATTAGGTTGGAAACATTATGATGAGTTAATTTGATTAATTAGGCTGTCAATGTTAAAGCTAACAACTTTTAAACCAATTTTGTGTAATAAGTAAAAAATACAGTTATCACATTTTCACACTACAAATAACAAATTTACCGTCACAATAATTTTATTGAATTTTAAAGAAAATACTCGTTCCATCTACAAATAATCCAGTCGTTCATTCATCATTTAGATAACAATTAATTATGTATTTTCAAATGAGACAAAATATCCATAGATTTTGTTCATTTTACTTTTAAATGATGGATAAAGAAAAGGATGAAGGAGTAGTGCTATGGGAATAGGAGTATAATTGTTGGGTGGTAGGAGCGGCTTTGGTGGTCACCATTAATCCCTTCAAAGAAATCAAAGCAATCCATTTCAAAGAATTCAAAAATGAGCAAAAACAGGGTGTAACCATAAATATGATTGAATGAGATTAATGCCACCATAGCCACATCAAACCCCAACTAATTCATTTATGATTGATTTAGTACTACTCAACTCCAACTCTAACCTATATCTGATTTGCTACCTCCAGTCAAATAATGGTGTCAAAATACAAGTAATTTCAGAAATTTCCATGTTCATAATTAATAATATTGTTAAAACTTTATTATATTTTGATACAATGTTCTTTGGGAGTTCGCCGAGGAGGAGTATGTATGGTAATAAAACAGGAATCTGTATTTGGCTCCAAGATTCTCTTTTTTCTATTTATATGTAGGCAGCCATTCTTGCTAGTTTTCTTTTTTTCCTTTTTTGTATTTTAAATCTTGCTAGATTCTGATACAAATCACATGGGAACAATATATTCATATTTGGGTCGTAGTAATTAATTTTATTTCTGGGTTTTGCTATAAATTTAAGTTTAACAACCCCCCCATCACCATTGAATGTTTGAGCTCCCTGATAAATGTACATGGCGGCCCGCCTGTAAATGCTGGAAATGGTATGAGCATATGCTCCAGACACCGGCCCCTTTTTCTTTCTTTCTTTCACCCATTCAGTCTTTTGATATGAATGAATTCTTGTTGATTTAACTGTAAGAAGACTGATAGTAGTACCACCCGGGCCACACCTCAGTTAATGTTTGTAGTAGTAGTAGTAGTAGTAGTACCAGATTCTTGCCGACACTGCTCGTATTAGGGAGAATGGAATACCCTGCTTTGAATTTGGTGCTTAAAAATGGAGGCTTTTAATGAAGAAAAAGAAACAGAGCCTCCTTATCAGGTTTTGTTTTTGAATCAGAAAATACCGTTGGAATTCAGAAAACTCGCCAACATTTACGGATTCTGTTAGGTGCCCTGTATTTACTTACTTATCAATTCCCCTTTCAGCTTTTCTGCATAACGGAATGACCAGGGACCAGCGTTCTTCAGCAAGCCAAGGTTAAGGAAATCTATATTCTTCAGGTTTTTCCCGTCTTCCTCACTCTTCTTGACAGTTTTTTGTTGAACTTTTGCCATTCTCTGTGTGTTGTTTGTATTACATGTTCTTGAAGTTCTGGTGGGATTTTGTTAGCAGGCCTGAGTTTACAATAGCTTTCAAAGAAGATCTGACGACGCATCCCTTTTGTTCTTACCAAGCTTAGACAATATTTTCTTGAAAAAAAAAACCCATCTTTAATCCTTCCTCATGAAGCAACTTGTGGCATCAAAAGGGGGAAATAGTGGGCTGGAAAACTTAAATTACTCTTGTTTTGTTGAAAACCTATGTGTTTTGAAGCAAATAAACACACGTTATAGTTGTAGTAACATAAATCCGCTGACATGGTAATGGTTTGGCAACTTTCTGGCCTAGTATTCCTTACTTTACCCATTGAAAAATCAAAGGGCTAAGATTTGCTTTTGCTTTATATGAAGCCCTTTTTCTTTTTCGTTTCGATTCTCTATGATTTCTCAACTTTTCATTTGGATTGCTACTATCATTCTTCTCTTAAACGTTTGTCCATCTCAAAATATATATTTATAGCCAAAGGGACCTCTGCTTTTTCCGCGTTTGTGAAGTTAATCAAGAAGAACATTGTTGCTTCCCAAGCCTTCCCTCTTTGATAAACTCTTAACTATGGTTACAATAGCTATCCAATAATTTAGTTGCCTTAGTGGTAATACAAATTAAGTGCCAAATGGTTAAATGGTCTCCACTAAAGTTGAGTCTTTACAGCAGTGGGTATCTGCTTTTGACACTTATCTATTTTTTGTTTGTTTGATTAAAGTCAATTGCTTTTTGCATCTTGTGTCTATTGAAATGAAAGTTTCAATAGTACTTCCAAATTTGAATTTCTTTTTGGGCATAGAGCCAAGAGTTGAAAAAAAGGGGTTCAAATAATATAAACTTGGAGGGGTTTGGAGGGCATTCAAGAATCAAGAATTAGTTGGACTCTCATGGCTGCTAGAGGTCCTTAAGGTTTGAGTATAAGATAAACTTCTTCTTGTTTTCAAGAGACATCTTTACTTATTGAGATCCCAAAATGTTTACAAAGACTTCATTGCTGTCTGCTGTCTTTGCAATGGAAGAGTCTGAAACAAGAAAAGAATATGATTTTCTGATGTGAAAAGCTGCAAAAGAGTGTACTTTCATTTCTTTGTCAAAAGAAATGAGATCAACTGAGCAACCATCTTAGTGACTGCTTCTCAGCTCCACTACAACACTGAGTCAGTTCTTGAACTTATCCTGTAGCTTTCACTTTTTGGTGTATTACTATTTAGTTGGTTTTTTTTTTTTTTTTTTTTTTACTGCTAAATAAAGAGCCCTGAAAGGGGTGGTAATTCTACTATTCCACTGGATTTGTTCTTCATATGGAAAATGAGCTAAGAATCAATGTAGAAGTTGAAGGAGTAAAGAAGGTAACTTGATTGATATACCTGTATTTGTTTCTTTCTGCAGTATGGCCCCTATCCAGCCTTATGTGTTCCATTCATGCTCTTTTGGAATGAATCTGTAAACAATTGTGAACCTCAGTCAGCATTGTTTATCCCTTTTCTTGACAGTAATTTCTCACTTGCGAAATGTTGAAGTGAAAAACACTATTTTATCCAAGCTAATCCATGTCTGTCTTGTATTTCTGGATGGTGATTCAGGAGTAACAGCTAAGAACTTGGGAGGGCGCGACATAAACGCTTGTTTGATTTGCATGCTCAACTGTCAAATGAGGATCCAGTTCCTGTTTACAGCTCTTCTTTGCCTTGTGCTTCAACTAGCAATTCTTTCAAAGATCATTGCCGATCTAGACTCCGATAGGCAGGCCTTATTGAACTTTGCTGCAGCTGTTCCTCATCTTCGAAAACTCAACTGGAGCTCTGGTACTCACATTTGCAGCTCTTGGGCTGGAGTAGCTTGCAATCAAGAAGGCACTAGAGTGACAGGAATCCACCTCCCAGCAGTTGGTTTATTTGGCCCCATCCCTGCAAATACCATTGGAAAGTTAGATGCTCTTCGGATTCTCAGTTTGCGATCCAACTACCTAAATGGAAGGCTTCCTCCTGATATCCTCTCAATCCCTTCCCTTCAGTCCCTCTACCTTCATCATAATAACTTCTCTGGCAGCTTGCCTCAGTCTTTTCCTCCTCAACTAGCAGTTATGGATCTTTCCTTTAATTCATTCAGCGGAGAAATCCCAAATGGGATTCTGAATTTGACAAGGGTATCTGTGTTGAACCTCCAGTCTAACTCATTTTCTGGAGCTATTCCCAGTTTGAATCTGCCAAGACTCAAGGTGCTGAACTTTAGCTATAACTTGCTGAATGGCTCAATTCCAAGTTCCATCCAGAATTTCCCAGTGTCTTCCTTTGTGGGAAATTCTCATTTATGTGGACCACCTCTGGCTGATTGCTCTGAATTATCCCCTTCACCTTCTCCTCCACAAGATTCTTCTATAATCCCTGCAAATCATAATGCATATTCAAGGAAACTAAACACAGGAGCTATTGTTGCCATTGTAATTGGGGGATCTGCTATTCTTGTGCTTGTCGGTTTAGTGCTCTTCTTCTTCTGTCTGAAGAAAAGAGACAACAGAAGAAGCACGAGCGTGATGAAAGTAAAGGTCTCCAATGGCGGAAAAACTCAGAAGCCCGAAGATTTTGGAAGTGGAGTTCAAGAAGCTGAGAAGAACAAGCTGGTGTTTTTTGAGGGATGCAATTATAACTTCGATCTTGAAGATTTACTGAGGGCTTCTGCTGAAGTTCTTGGAAAAGGGACGTATGGAACTACCTATAAAGCTGCTCTGGATGAAGGAACAATGGTTGTAGTGAAAAGATTGAGGGAAGTAGGAGTCGGAAAGAAAGAATTTGAACAACACATGGAAGTTCTTCACACAGTAGGACAGCATAATAACATCGTACCACTTCGGGCTTATTACTACTCCAAAGATGAAAAGCTTGTTGTTCATGAGTACATGCCTGCTGGCAGTTTGTCTGCAGCCTTGCATGGTTTGTTTTCTTTCTTGAATATCAATTTTATCATCAGATGCATGCTTAATTCCTTACTGTGATCATGGTGATTTATCAGGTAATAGAGGTGCAGGGAGAAATGTGCTAGACTGGGAGTCAAGAATGAAGATATCAGTTGGGGTGGCAAGAGGAATAGCCCACATACATTCTGAAGGAGGTCCCAGATTTTGTCATGGAAACATCAAGTCCTCCAATGTGCTCCTCAGTAGAGAATTCGATGCCTGCATCACAGACTTTGGCTTGAACGCCGTGATGAATTTTCTTGGTGTGAAAACTCGAGGGATTGGTTACCACGCTCCTGAAGTGATCGAAACGCGAAAAGCGTCGCAGAAATCGGATGTCTACAGCTTTGGAGTGCTTCTCCTGGAAATGCTGACAGCCAAATCCCCCATACCTTCATCCGGGCACGACGATGTGATTGATCTGCCGAGATGGGTGCGGTCGGTCGTCCGGGAGGAATGGACTGCGGAAGTGTTCGATGTGGAGCTGATGAAGTACCAAAATGTTGAAGAAGAGATGGTGCAGATGCTTCAGATTGCCTTGTCATGTGTAGCAAAATCGCCGGAAGTGCGGCCATCAATGGAGGAAGTTGTCAGAATGATGGAGGATATTAGGCAATCTGAGCTTGATAACAGGCCTTCCTCTGAGGACAATAGGTCTAAAGGTTCAAATGTGCGTACTCCATAAAACATGTCTTAAGGATTCTTCATTGTAAAGCCCATTCCCCAGCTTGAACTTTAGCTAAGTATATTAGCCATTTGTTGTCTTTGCGGCTGGCTTCGGCCAATATTTGCATCTCTATATCTGATCTGATTTGTGGTTCCCATCTTTCACGAGTATTTTTATTATCTTCTTTTGGTTAACTGGAAATTCGGGCTCAAATGGAAAGGCCATGGAAGTTAACAAAACAAAAGCTTAAATCAAACATTATCTTCTCCTTAATAAGATCAAAGTTAAGATTCTCCAACTCCCATGAATGAGGAGCAGAAGTTTTGAACAGAACAGAACATAATACAACTGAAAAACATAGAATACTTCCTCCTCTGCAACCAGATAAATACTACCGAAAAAGGGGAGAGGGAGAGAGTTAAACAAGAGGGAGAACCACTATTGGTTTTACTTCAATAATTCAACTGGATTTCAGAAATGAAGAGGGAGGCCTCACATAAGTGAACCCCAAGAAGGGATTTTCAGCACCTTTTGGACTAGCAGCTGGAGAATCTATTACAGGCATGTTCGTCCAGCACTCCTCAAAGTTAGCGGTGCAATGTGTTCCGGCAACTTCTGGAAGGAAACTTGGTTGCATTTGCCGAGCCTCCAACTTCTTCCAGTTGATAGGCTTGAACCATTTGTGGGATTTTATCGCTTCGCTACCTCCTCCCCCGCTTCCAAGCCGTCTACTTGCTTCCTTCTGCAACAACTGAAATCGAAAAAGAAACAACTAAACAAACACAATATGAATGCTGAATGTTTCACTGTGCAGACACCCATGTGAAATTGATCAACAGGGTCAGCACACATGATAATATGCAATAGAGTGTGCTAATCCCAAATAAGACTAGTTCATCTGGGGTGCCTTGCATAAGTCTCTCTTGCAGCCAGCGAACTTGCTAATGATATCAATTTTTGTAACCAACGATAAGTCGCAATCATGTGCATCCTATGCCAACTCGTCATAAAATTGTTAAGGATGTGGAACAGTGAGATTACCCCTTTCAACAGGGAATGTGCATCGCTTGACAGAAATGTTGGGAGCTTGATCTTGTCCTTGATAATCTTTTGCTGAATCTTCTGTCGGTTCCCTCCAACAAAAGGTGGCTGAAAAAAAGTAAGAGGACAGTTATTAACTTATATATTCAACAATGTCAACAAATGTTCAGACAATAATGCGAAAGTAATCAATTTGTGTCCTCGTAGACATCAATGAATAACAAACTCTTCATTCTTCCTAGGAATATACAAACAATGAGAATAATGGTACAGGAAGTGTAAGAAAACCTAAGACCCTAGGTCCACTATGTGTCGTTGGATAACAGATACACCTTCAAACATATGTTCCTACAGTAATAACAAGAATGAGGAACAATATCGACTACTCTTCACAATCTAATCATGCAGAAATAACTGGCGGTCATGAAAGCCAGTGATACCCATAATTTTATTCAAACATTATCAATGCAATTCTCAATATAAGTCATCTGCAAGAAAGTAAAATACCATACAATTACCAATATCAGGTGCTAACATTGAATAAATTCCAGCATTTTGTAGAATTAATGTTTGTAATGATTGAATGTTCTAAATAGCATCCCCATCATCTACTACTTAAGAGAACAAGAACTAAGAGTGTAATAAGAAGATTACTCAGGTATATACTACACTCACAGTACAAGGCAATTAACACGAGTGTCATGAGAGAACCAAAAGCATCGAAAACGCATTCTGATCCAGTATTACGAAATCCCCAGTCAAAATTCCCTAAGTTCCGAATATCCCAAAGAGGAAAGAAGTCTGAAAAAAGGTAAAATAATAACCTTTCCAGTTAGCATCTCATACAACAATATTCCCACGCTCCACCAATCAGCAGCCTTGTCATGCCCTTTGGCCAGAAGAATTTCGGGGGCCATGTATTCTAAAGTTCCACACATAGAGTTGGATCTGGTAGTTTCGTCAAATCGCTTTGCAAGGCCAAAATCAGTTAACATAGCCTGCATACAACAGGAGCAAAATACATCATGCACTAGCATTTTGGCTAATGAAACAAATGCCCTTTGCTGACTATCAACCATGGGAACAAAGAAGCTTGTGCATGCCCATAGGATAAAGAGAGAACGTCTTACATGTCCCTCTGCATCCAGAAGAATATTCTCAGGCTTAAGGTCCCTATGCATTATTCCATTTGAGTGAAGATGAGATACTGCAGAGACAATCTCAGCAGCATAAATACGTGCCAGATCCTCTCTAAACCATATGCAAGTGTTAGACAGCTTTTTAACATCCTAAACAATCTTTAATGAAAGTAACTTAATGATACCTGAACAAGCCTTGGCGATACAGTTGAAAGAAAAGGTGACCTCCATTAACAAAGTCCAGCACAAGGTAAAGTCTATACTTCGTCTGAACAGAAATAAGAGATAATATCAGAATCAACTAAACGGAGTGGCTGAAGATGAATTGATCAGTTAAAAAGCTTTCATTCGCCTAAAAAACAACTTAAAATCTGGACTTGTAACAAAAATTAAATCAAGAACAACTCTTTTGGTATAATGTCAAACTGGCTTCCTCTAGATTATCCTTGGGCTGAAATATTAAAAGCTAACTACCCTCATACAAAATCATCCAAGGCATCCATAACAAGCACTTGTTTTTCTTTGCATAACTTACAATGACAATGAATGAGTCTCTCATTTAAACGCATTATATACATAGAGATAGCTTGTGCTTCTTATATTCACATGCTTGTGCCTTTTCCAGTATCTTGTATGGTCTGTAGTAAGTCAATTACACCAGAACCTACTCGCCTTAATTAGAGGATGTGGTGATGCATTTTACAGGCCATAGGAAACAAATTTGATAAGTATGATTTTCTAATGTTTAAATAGTTGAGATTCTTGCCATTTCTATA
The DNA here is from genome assembly GCA_030378225.1 of Knoxia roxburghii. Classification (NCBI taxonomy): domain Eukaryota; kingdom Viridiplantae; phylum Streptophyta; class Magnoliopsida; order Gentianales; family Rubiaceae; genus Knoxia; species Knoxia roxburghii. The sequence goes on from CM059415.1 coordinate 3,751,005, forward strand.
AACCATAATTTCTCTTTCTTGAATGTAAGATTGACACTGATACAAACAGAAATATCTGCCACATTTTTTACATCTTATACAATAAGTTTCACATACAACAGTTGTTGATGGCAACAAAAGGTTAGAAACCGTTACCTGGAAAGAGTACTTAAGCTGGACAATGAAGGGATGATCAACTTTTGTTAATATTTCCCTCTCAGCATTCATATACTCAGCATGATTTTTCTCAACAATCTTATCTTTGCGCATGACCTTCATGGCAAAGATTTCTGATGATCCAATTTTCCTAACTTGATATACTTTTGCAAATGCACCTTGACCAACGACTTTCAGAATCTCAAAGTCATCAATCCCGATTGCCTTTAAAGAGACACCATTCTCTTCAATATCCTTCTTCAGAGCAGCAGTCTCATTGGATAGCTTGAGTTTTTCTTCAGCCTCTACATTGGCTTCCTCACCAAAATCAACTGAATCCTCACTCTCATGTAACATGCGAGGGCTGAGTTTCAAAGCTTCACTACCACAATATGTGGGACCCACCAAAGAATGGGAGCGCTTGCATATTACAGCTGGGTTGTCATAAACCATTTCCCCTGCAACAGAAGAGACAAGTGTACTCTTGGAATCATCACCGTTTACGTCTCCTGATAGAGGACCAAATACATCAGAAAAATCCAAATCGACATTATCCTCGGGGAGGACATTAAGCGGTGTCACTGGAAGACGCACAATATCTTGGAATTGCTTCCTCAACGTGTTCCCATTCACTCTTGAAAACTGAACCATGTTTCCGACAACTAGACAATAGGGTACACAGAGGAATAACTTCGAACCTATCTAACTACATTAAGAAACCTAGTTCAAGGAGAAATAGTGAGAACCAAGGATGAAGGACAGCGTACAACAGCCTTAAACAACAGGAAGTCCTCAAATACAACAGTAACTCCAAGAAAAGTAGGGAATATGCAAATCAAGATCCAGAAGAGTAAATTCTTGTTGTTTCCCGAGGCACAGGAAACAGTAGATGCAGCAGAGCTTCTCGAATTCATGAATATCGGGTCAACCAAGCTGTGAATCAAACCAAAAGTACAGTCAGGAATAGCATACCAATCAGCCCAACTAAGAACAAATTAACAACAAGCACACACAAGGAAATAGCAAGTTAGCGTATCTGACACTATTCTTCAGCCAATCTAATAACTTTCCAGAAAAAAGGAATCAATTTTAAAGCACAGGCAGTCGAGCCAGGCCTCAAATTGGTGCATACCAAATAGGGGCTGGTTGGAACTAGTGTGGATCAGATCATAGTTGAGTTATGCTATATATAATGATTATATACGACAATAAAAGAAACATAACAATGATCAAGAATTCAGGTAGGCGTTGGGGGTTGGGTTGTCTTAGTAATCAGCTTGTGATGTCAGAAATTGCCACATGCCCAGAAACGAATACGTTACCTATGACGAAATAAATAAATAAAAGAGAACAGACATTTGATTTGAATGCGATCCATCCCGGAAGGAAAACCCAACGCTCAAAGTAGAAACAATGATCTATATGTATTTATAAACTTCAAAATTTCCAAAGGCCAAAAAAGAAAACAGGTGAATGCAAATTTAATCCAAACAAATCCAAGAAAACCCTAACTGAATAAATCAACCACAGAATTGTTGGAAAAAGTTAATAAGGGGATGATAGGACAGGAATCAAACCTTCAAGAAAAATAGGATTAAAGAAATAACCACAATTGATGATGGAATTGAGCAGAATTTTACCTGGAGGAGGATGCAGGGGAAATTGCAGAAGAAAGCCAGGCAGAGGCAACGAGAAAAAAGGTAAGGCCGGAGAGAATGAAATAGCGTCGCGTGGCCGCGGCTTCTTTACTAAAACAAACTTTTTTAAGGCTGGGAGTCTGGCTGATTACGTGGCGTAATGGGATTGGTTTTACGTGGAGAATAGGTAGATCCTGAGAGGGGTCAATATTGGATTGCTGTCAACGTTGTCCACTAACACCAGGAACTAGCATATTCTTCCCCGTTGTCCCAATTCCTTTTTGCTTTCTTTTTATTTTTTTCCTTTTTTTGTTGAGTGATAATGAATTTTATCCACTAGTATACAGCTATATAAGTGGACAAACAAACCTTTAAAAATATATATATAGCTTATATTATTTTATTTGTAATATTTAAGATTAATTAAATATAATTTTTATAAAAATAGTTTTTAAATTAAATTTGAATCATAAATATAAAAAAGTACTAGGTTGTTAGTATAATGGTCCAAATGTAAAATGGTGGTCTAAGTGAAATGGGAGACGAAAAGAGCTAATGCCCATTAATAATCCTGACCTCTAAATAGTGTTTGGTTCCTTCTTTCAGGGTCCGTTTGGTTTAACGGATTTTTAAAATATTACTCCATTAATTATGATTTTTTTTTCTTGAAAAAAAAAATTAGCAAATTTCATTAACTTGCTGAAAAACTCCAGTAGCAGCAGTTGCGACAAAAATTCTAACATACTAATCCAGGATGGTTGTGAGATAACATTATGTTATTATATTATAAATATAATAATATTATTATAAAAATAAAACTAATATTGTTTGCGACCAAATCCGTGGTCATTTGGCCGCACTCTATCCAAAAATTGGTTTGATATTGTCATCATTTTCGTGACCATTTTCACCGGGAATTTGGTTGTGAGTTTCATGATGTTTCTTAATGCACAATTAGAGGAGTCCTTTTCTTCAATCAATCCAACAATAAAAATATTTTTTTTTCTTCTAATCCAATAATTAATTATTTTCCTTTGAAAATACTTAAATAAAAAAAATAAATATGTAGACAAGAAAGAATTGGTTTAGTGGTAAGTCTCCTCTGAATTCGAATTATGACGGAGACGCTAAGCACTCATCGCTTAAGATAATAGGTTTTGAATTCGAGTTACGTAATCATCATTTCAACTCTCAATTTTACCAATTTTTCTTTTATTTTTTATTTTTAAAAAAAAGTATACAATAAAATGGCCATATTTTATATGATTTTTTAATTATATATTAATATTATCTAAAAAATATGGGCTTCTAAAATTTTTTTTGGACCATGGGCGGTCGTCCCTCCTGCATTATCCTATGGGCCGGCCTTGTGGAGGTTCCGAGTTTGAGCCAAGCCGAAGGTAGATCACACTGGGAGCACTTAAGAATATGGCGGTACTGAGTTCGAATTACATTTGGAGATAGCAGATCACGCTGAGAGTACTTAGAAACATGACGGTCCTAAATTTGAATCACATTTGGGAGTAGCAGATCACACCGGAGACACTCAATAGAACTCATGGAGTAGTAGCCCTTACAATGACAACGAAGATGAACACTTGAAAAAAAAAAATTATCTTTTAAAATTTAGATTGTCGAATGGAAAGTGAAAAAACAGAGGAAATGAAGCATAGCTCAAAGCCATGGAATGGATAAATAAACATAGGATAGAGAGTGAGTTTAGTGAAACTCATAAATAAGATAATAAATTTTATTCCCTCAATCTAAAAACTTACAACCAAACACCAATTCAAGATCATTCCCATTCTTATTCTGAAACCTTTAGTTAAACTGCCCTTAATTTTTAATTCTGCCACTACATACACAAGAACGCACCCACCAAGAACAACGTAAGAAACACAAAGAAACCAAGCTTCTTAATTTTATTGGAAGACCATCCAATAGCAGAGTTCATAATTGATGCTTCATGGAAACAAAATACAATTATTATTAACAAAACTAAAAAAGAAATGGGCCAGTGGGTTGATAATGGGAGCATTAATAATGGGCCCAAAAGACTACTACTAGTATTGGATATGTGCCGGGCATCTGGGTGGTGTATATGCTATAGCCTATAGGTAAGAAACGGCCTTGAGAAGTAAACCGAAGAGAAGGAATGGGGCGGAGAAGAATGGACTGTGATCGCTTTCCAGAGCGTAAACAGCCGACGGCGGCCATTTCTTCGTCATTGTTTCTTGCTGCTCCGGTTTCAGCACCCGGTCCTGCATGGATTTTATGTAAACCCGAGGCACTCGGCCCACTTCTTCTAACTCCCACTCCCCTTTATCATATATTGCACCCTGTATAGCTCTGATGGGTCCGGGTCGGACCAGCATTTCCGCTAATGTCGAATCCTGCGTGGCTCAACAAGAAATTGATTTTAGATAAAATAAAAGGACAAAATCAATTAAAAGAATGATTTTATTCAAATATGTTATAATCGAAGGAGGGGTTACTGGGACACGTGCTGATTTTGGCAATGTAATGTATTACGTACCTCGAGAGGGCACATTTGGTAATTGAGTTTGCGGAGCAGGTGTTTCTTCGTGACCACACTAGTAGGGGGCTCATGGGTACCCGCCCCGAATTCAATATCGAATACATCGCCGGGTTCACCAATGTCAGAGAAATCTGGTGCACCCTGTTCCATTCCAGAGTTTTGTCCGTTTATTCTTCATAGTCAACTTTCGCATTTAGGCCCCGTTTGTTCAGCCTCTTTTTTTTTTTTTTTTAAATATAATTTATCGAAACAATAATTAAATAATATCAGTAATCTATTTCTAACAAAAATTTAGATTCGTAATATAAAAAATCATTAAAAAAATTATGTGCAGGGTCTGTAGACATTGCAAGTTGTGAAAAACTGGATAATGGGAAGCATGGTGCATAGCTTACTGTACAACACAGGGAGTCTAAAACTGAGGCGGACAGCAAATATGAAAGACAGTTGGCAGCCAATTTGTCACCACCACCCTCCCAATTACTAATGCCATCACCATGACGCACAATTTATTTGTCCTTGTAATTATTTTAATTCAATGAACATAAATTTTTTAATTTAAAGTTAATTTCTTTTATTACATCTAATGTCATAATCAAATATAAATTAGGGAACATGAATTCTATATATTTATTTTTTACTAAAAAAAGTCAAATATTAATACGGATAGGAAGATTTGGAGAGATAGTAAGAGTTGGAACTTACAATTGCCAAATCAAGAATTCGAACATCTTGTAAGTAAACAAAAAAAAAATAAAAAATCAAATATTAATACAATTTAGATATTTAAAATTGAAGTCATTTTTCTTTTATGACAACATTATTCTTTGTACATGTGTCAAATTGTTATGCAATCTCTTCTTATATTATATACATGTAGATAATCATGTAAATAGTAAGGAAATCATCTTCCACAAATTGCTTTTGATACCATTCCTGTTAGTAGTTAAAACATTAAATAAGGTGGTTTTAAATTTATTTATTAGTTAGTTTTTTTCAATATAATTTGTCATAAACTTTGATGGTTTTAGTTGGTGAGTATTAAATGTGTTTTTAATCATTGTGAATTTTAATGATTGTAAAACACACATTTTAATTTTATTTTTTTTACAATAGAATAGGCCTAAATCTGATTAGTTCATGACAATAGATATAACATAACCTATAAATTATTATCACTTTGTTACTAAATTTATAAAAATTAAAAAATATATTAATTCATTATTAATATATCTCTATCAAACCCTTGATTCCCCACACATACTACAGTCAATCTTTCGTAATCGTGCATTGGATAAGAGTTCCATAATTTATGCTTAATTTGTGGTCCATAAAGATTAAATACTCGTTGATTTGGAAAAATAAATTATTAAAAAAATGGAAGATGAACTTACGTCTTTAATGGCTTGCTGATCCACCAACCCTCTTTGCAACATGGTGGCTGCAACGTAGACAACAAGGCTGATTTTTTGAGGAAACTTGTATAATGCATCCGTAACATTAAGACCGCCGGCGCTGTGTCCCACCAAAATCACCTGCAATTCCCATACATGGATTATACCTCCCGGTTGAAAGATGATCCAATACGTATTATGGCACCCCGGAGGAGGACGGAGGAGGAGGGAGTTTACCTGTTCATCTTCGGGTAGAGCTGAGAGTAAGTCCAACAAGGGCTGGTTGTAATCTTGAAAGGAACATATAGTGTTTGGATCGGTCTGATCGACGCCGGAGCCTTTGAGGTCGATACACGACACTTTGTAGCCGGAATTCTCCATCAGGCAACTGATTTTGTACCAGCACCACGCTCCGTGGCCGATTCCGTGAACTAGAACGAAATGGCTGGATTTATTCTTCTTGGTAGTGGGCTCATCCTTTTCCGGCTTTACTTGTGCTTCCACCGCCGCCGTCAGCGGCCCTCGTGTGTTTCCGTTTTCTTGAAATTCCTCCTTTCTGGGATTTGTTTGCTCGTGGGTTTCACTTTCTCCCATATAGTAAGCTTTTTCCAAGGTTGGTATACAGCAATTAATGGAGCTTTCTCAACTGTAAGTAAGACATTGATGCCCGCCCTGCCTAGTCCCTTTTATAGCCTCCTCCATTATCAACGCTTGAACTTATATAAAGTCGCAATCCGATTCGACCCATCCATTATAATTTATTTTTTAAAATATTTTTATTTTCCCCATTTTCTCTATTTTAGTCGTCAATGTCATAATTCCGTGCCTTACATTAGTGGATTTCTGTCTTTTTTCTTTGTTTCTTTTTTTAAAATTTGTTAAATAAACATTGTTGGTGACGTTTTGGATCTGCTGGAATAAATATTTCTTCTGAATCCACGTGCATAGTGCTGGACAACCGAGCCGGAGATCGATATTACCAATTTAATTGTCTACAAATGAGAACAAATCAATATTCGAATTTTTCATAATAAATTGTTTTTTTTTATAAAATTATACTAGTAAAATATTATAAGTGACTTATGAAATTAGGATTAAAAATAAATAAATGAAAATAAAAGAGGCAGCTTGAATTCCTGAGATGTCGGGGTTGTTTGTGGGGGCCAGAACAACGGCGAGGATGTAGGTTTTTATGCATCGCTTATACATAGCATAATAAAAAAATAATAAAATAAAATAAAAACAATAAAGTAAGACCACTCTGCAATTTTGGGTGTTACGTCTAAGTTGATTATAGCTGCTTGCTTGGGTAGATTGCAGGCCGACAATATTTGTCTTTTTTTGCGATAAGATAAACAATTAAGAACAAAATTTTAAAAATTTTGAATATCCCCTCGTTTTTCCAATGGTCAATGAAGGATAATTTCAAGATACAAAAAAGGGTATAGCTCCTAACCATTAAATGCCATGGTCTCATTTCATCTGGGGCTGTAGATCAATTGTTCTTGAATGACTCGGTCAAATTTTACTTTAAATTCGTTTTAATTCGCGTATAAGTGAGTTTGTTATTTTTTTTAATTTAAAGTTTATTTTAATTAACACAACATTAATTTTATATTAATTGAGTGACTTATTGAATAAACCAAGTTAGGTACATTCATGCCCGACGAAACTCGTCTACAATTCTTTTAAACTCATTTATAACCCTCTAACCTTTTCAACTAAATCTTTTGTTTGATTTAATTAAAATATTAATAAAATACAAAAAATCATGAGATTGTCACATATAACTTATAATATATGATGGCGAGATTGTCATCTTCGACTTGTAAATTACTCGGTGGGCATTTATTTATTTATTATCAATTAAAATAATAATAATTTCCTTAATGATTTATGCAACAAAGAATGTCACTAGTTCTGATCGTGATTTGATTGATGGTGTACTTTTATGACGACAGTTTTATTTGTGAAACTTGTTGAATTGATAGCAGCGTTGTTGACAATGTTCACTAATTTGGTTTAAAAAATCTAGTAATCATAGATCTATATTTTGAAAGTTTTATCAGAAAATTAACAAAGATTAAAATTTCTACATATGATATATTCACTATTTAATATGGTTGAGTTATAAATTTATCTATATTAAACATAATAATAATAATAATGTCATTTATATTTCTAATTTGTGTTTATTTGACTATATATTTCTTTTATCAATTATTGTTAGACCTTGTCCAGTAAATTAATATATATTTTTTATTAAAAAAAAGAATGTCACTAGCTTGCTGTTTTAATTTAATCGACAGAAATTAAGGGAAAAAATTTCCCACAAGTTGCACCATTTTCAGCGATTTAAAAAAAAATCAAGTGCAAATTAAAAAATGCCACTAAATCATTTATTAAACTAAAATACTATAATTAAACTAATTATTTTTTAAACGGAGATAACATTTTATTATATTTATTATAATAAATTATCGTTTTACTAAAATAACGAATATAAATAAATTGGGTTTAATGAATTAGTAGCAGTAGGAATTATTTTAATGGCGGCGATGATTAAGGCATCATAGTGTGAGTGAGTAGTACGGACAGAAGAAGAGATTTGACCATAGAAATCTGTAAAACTAAGGCAGTACTACTGCCTTGGGAGGTGAGCCACTCAATGATTTAAAAGCATCTTTTTTCAGTACAGTTCATGATTGACAGCTGGGGGTAATTAGGCTGTACTTACCTACTCAAATTACTCAATCTGCAATTACAGTAAAGCTGACACCCCACTTACGTGTTAATTAATCACCCACTCACTACTCCTTAACTTTCTATTTTTTATAGTCCCCGTCCAGCCAGGAAATTGCCTTTTTCGCCCCGCAATTTTTGTTTAAGTAGCAAAACCATCCTCATCATTTCAATTAAAAAAAAGCCTTAAATTTTTTTTTAATAAAAAACCACAAAAAAGGCCAATTTGATATAAATATATATATAATTATTCACTGAATTTTAGATACTTTGACAAATAAGTCGATTAATTTAAAAATTTAAATGTAACTTTTAATAATTAAGAAAAAAAAAAAAAAAAAGAATCTTGGGTGTATGATATGAGTGCAGACTTTTGCGAAATTGAGATTGATTTGTAGGAAAAGTGGAAGTCCAACTTCACGTGGCATGTCCTCCATTAATAGGGTTGTGTCCATTTATCCGGCCACACGTTTGAATATCTCCTCTAGTGCGTGACACCACTTTATACAAATACAGTCCCATATATTTCATAGGTTCATCGGATGTGAGTGTCAAAATAATATACCAAAATTTTAGATGATAATCGGTTTGTAATATAAATAATTCAACAGTATGTTATAATTATGGATTGTTTTTTAATTGAATGACCATGTTAAATTATACCTCCTCTGCCCCTATTTATCTGTCGTTTTAGCTATTAAAAGTTGTTCATTATTAATTGACACTTTAACATTATTAAGCTATTTTTTTTGTTTTACCCTTTCTCAAAATTTGTGAGTGAAAGATTATCTGTTCGGGCATAGCCAGAAACTCACTTTCGTGCTATGCATTCCAGAATCGGAATCTCTGGTCATGCCTAGACGCTAACACAATCGCTATTCTAACCCTTTCTTAAAATAACATTGTGGAGGATATTGGTATGTACTTATTTGATTTATCACGCAACAAAATAAATTCTAATAAAAAGCGAAATCATAGAATATACCTCTTGAAGCGTGTTAACTCAATTTGATTCTCTTGTATGCCTCAATACTTTGATCGCACGTTGTGTGGGCAACGATCTAGCGAGCAATTGATCAGTTAATCCCCACAACTGGGTCGCCTGAAAAATTATGCAACCTCCTGCCCCTAGTACGCGAATATCATGTGCCACATGGGACTCCGAGGGATCTCACGCGCCGCCAATTTTTGAGCAAAAATAGTCGCCCAAAATTGATTAAAAAATCGGCAACCTTTAGGTATAAAATCCAATTTCTAGTGAGAGAAAATTTTATCTCTCTAGGATTTTATCTCTTTTGTTTTTTTGTATTGAAAATGTATGAATTGTGTATTGTGGAATAACTAATCACTTGTCTATATATAGAGTTACAAGAGATACCTCAATTTGGTTTATGATTGGTGTTCCTAATGGGTTTAGGTAGTTAGTTTCCAAATTCAATTAGGTAACCAATCTAATAGGATAAACCAAATCCAAATTAGATTTCCCAATCTCTATGATTTCTTAATTCTAATTAAAATTTAAGAGTTAATTAATTAATTAATTAATTATACTTTATTAATTACTCGATTAACTCTTATAAATAATTAATCAATTAATTAATTATACATATTCAATTAACCCATTACAAAATTAATGGTACAACTAACGGATTAATTTTGGCACTACCATCCTACACCAGAATTGCTTATGGAACAACTTAATTAATTTATTCTTAATCTCCCCACATCAAATATATAGTGCTCGTTAATTTATTAATTTATTGATAGATTAATTAATTAACTTCTTTAATTCCGAAACTAGTATCACTCGACCTTTTTACTATAACGGACATAAGTTCTACCAGCTGGGTTTAGTATAATAAACATAACGAGCTCATCTCGGGAGCACCATCACCCCGGATGCACCGGTACATAGTTTCCTTTCAACAAACAGCAGCACACCAAGCAATTAAAGACGTGCACCCAACCTACCGAGACTATTGGCCACAATTGACCTCACCCATTGGCAGATCAAAGTACATTATGTCTAATCCTCATGGCAGTTCAAGTATAGGGATTAAGATATAGAATACTAATAACGATTTGTCTATTAAATCAGTACAAGACAAATCATTCTAAATGGTCAAGTTCAATACGCCCCGGGCATATCTATATGATTCAATTAGTTTAGACAAACCAATTATCCGAATTACATAATAACCTAAACCGACAGTTTGTCCAAAGCTGTATCGGTTACGAACCTCATTTATATATTATGTCTTTTAACCAATGATGAGATATAATGTGTCACACAAGACACATCATCATCTAACTACATAATATAAATAGACAAATAATGCACAATAAAATATAACCAAAACATTAATCGATATATTAAATAGAAAAATATACAATACAAACATAGCTAATGTATTCAACTCCAACAGAGAGTGTATTAAACTCTACCACCCAACTACATACTTCATTAGTAACTTCCTTTATAAGTTGGGGTAAAAGAGGAAAACTTACTTCACTAAATCATTAATTACTACTTTTCCTTGATAATATTTAAATATCTAAAATGACAGATAAATTTGGACATAGGAAGTATATGATAATGATGTTGAGTTTCGTCATTCTCGCACCCACCACAATTTATGTGCATATATTGTTTTAAACAATTATTTTTAAAACTGATGAGTTTTTTTATATGATTTTTAAAGTTTTGAATGTAATTTTTATACTCTTAGTCATTATTTTTTTATTTAATGATTAATTTTTATGTGAATTTTAAAAATTTTCATTTAGATTGGACTTTTTCGGTATATTATGTTTAAATTTTGAACTCACTCTAGAATTTTAATAGGATAGAAGAAATATACTTTTTGAAAAATAAATTCGTAATAAAAGAAAAGTAAAGTTACTATTGTTTTTCTAATCAAACAACAATTCATATTTAATTTGTGAATAACTTTTAATAAAAAAAAAATCTCAATGAGTATTTTCAATGTAATTTTTAACATTTTAACTATAATTACTTTTATTTAATGTGAGATTTGTATAAGATGAAGAATAGAACCCGTCCAGATTAGGGTTGTAAACGAGCAGCTCGGTCAAAGTTCGGCTCAAGTTCGGTTTGACCGAGCTCGAGTCGGCTCATCTCACTGATGAGCTGAATATCGAGTAGGCAAAAAACAGGCTCGGTAGGCTCGCGAGCCTAATATATAATAATATATTTTATATAATATATAAAAAATATAATAGGTACCACGTCCTGATACGTCAACTATAATATGTGCCACATCCTGGTACGTCCGAAAAAACAATAGATACACAACGTCCACTATAATAAGTACCACGTCCTGATACGTCAACTATAATAGGTACCACGTCCTGAAACTTCCGAAAAAGCAATAGATTAGTGAGTAGGCCATGCATCATACATGGGCCGCTATTTTAGAAGCCCACTGAATGCATTCAACCATGAACTCTTTCCGGTCGCACGATATTCGTCTCAGAAACGGCCCAATATAGAATAAAATTAATAAGTAGTCAAAAAAAGAAAAAACATTAGGCGGGATTTTAAAATTGAACTTGGAGCGCGGGAAGATTGAACGCCTCATGTCACTTTCATAGCACCTGAATTTATTCTTGTCTGTTCCTCTTCTGTGGTTTTCTTCACCCACTCCACAAATTTCATTCTGTTTCTCCAGATCTTCATTAATCGCTTCCTTAAATTTTGCTCTCGAATTCAAGGTCAGTAAGTATCGCTTCAACAATTTATTTGCAGATTTTGTTTCGCACGAGCATTTTCGTTTCAATTTCGCCGTTTGTTGTTACTGAAATCGTTTCATGGTAGATTTTAAGTTAGCATTTGTTAACCAGTACGATAAATAATTATTCTTATGCTTCTGGGTTTGAATTTTATGAATTTTGTAGTAATGTGTGTGTGTGTAAAACTTGTTTATGTGGGCTTACCCGAGGAAAATGTTGATAAGAATTGATCATACTTACCAGGGGTTCCTGTTTCGTGGTCTGTTAGAAATTTTCTTCTTCGTACCCTTGTGTTTGTTTCAATGATGTTTGTACTTGCATAATTTCCTGCGGTATAGTTTATTAAGTGCCAAATTTTAGATGGTTTCTGCTTGTTGAGGTATTTCGGCTGAATCGTTTTGTCTCACAAGAAAGTGTGAATTGCGAACAAAGATGGAGAAGTGGAATAACCCGGATTTGGACTGGTACCACAAGCAGATCGGTTCTGCTCAGTCTCCCTGGGTTGCTGAAAATGTTGAAGGTGAGCTTATTGAGTCTGGTTATTTGTGCATAGTATTTTTCTTTTGTGTGAGTGCGTTTAAGGTTTTATCTTACAATTTTGAAGTTTATAGGTTGCCATGATTTTCTCCGGAAGAAAAGCGTAGCAAGTTCTTGTTTTCTTTATGTTCATTTCTGCATTAGCCATGTGAAGTAAAATAGACCATTAGTAGGATGCTTACGGGTTCTCTCAATTCAGGGTTTGACCAGAGTATCAAGAAAATGCTCAAGATAATTAAAGACGGGAATGATTCTGATGATGGATCAGAAACTAGTTATTCGAAGCGCGATCAGTTGATTGCTCTTCTTGGGGAACTTAATCTAAAGCATCAATTGCTGGCCGAGCGATTTAATCACCCGCTTGGTGATTTACACATATCATCAAAAACCCAAAAGCAATTTGCAGCGACGTTTGCTCAAGGTTTTCAAGACTATTCCTTGCTGACCCCTGATCAGAAGGTCGGTTTACAGAAAAATGAAAGGCAAGCTGTTTTTTCAGATACTTGGGTAAGCCCTGGTAGCAGCACATCTACTGATTCCGGAAAGGAAGGTTCTGAACCTGTAATCAACATATCATCAGACTCTGATTCAGAATCTTGTATTTCATCTCCGAAAAAGGGATCCGCCCCAAATTCTGTAGAAATCATGGATATGGAGACTGGAGTTCCTGGTGTTGAGCTGGTTGGTCTAATCAATGGGGAAGATACTAATGGTTCTCCTAATCTAGGGGAGATTGAAGCATATGACTCGATGCTCTTGAAAATCACCATGTACGAGGAAGAGTTGGAGGCTTCAAAAAGGCGGCTTTTGTGTTCAAGGCAAGAGGTTTTGAGGCTGCATAGCGAGCTCAAGGATGCGTTGTTGGCCGTGGATGATTTGGAAGTCAAACTTGATGAAGCTAAAAATGAGGTGAAAATGAGGGAATATAATATTGATTTGGAGAAGAGGAATGTGTCCGAGCTTCAAGCGCAGGTAGCAATGCTTGAAACTAAGGTTGAGAAACTGGAGCAAGAAAACGAAGCAGCTACAGAAATAGTAGAGAGTGCCGGGGGAAAGCTAGCCGAGTTAGAGTACAAGATAATTGAAAGAGATTGTGAGATCAAGGAACTGAACGTTGTGATGCAGGATGCCCGGCGAGCCTCTGACATTGAGATAGCTGAATTGCAGTCCCATAAGGCTAGATTGTCAGAAAATTTGACCCTTCTGGAGGCAACAATTACAGAGCGCAGGGAGGAAACTAAACTATTAGAGGATGAACTTAAGAAATGTCAAACCTCCAAAATGGAGATGAAGAGTTTATATGATGCCCAAGAGATCAGATGGCATGGAGAGATCGAGAAATTGAACACCCAGCTGATTGACAAATGTGAATTAGTGGAATGTTTAAATAAAGTCCAGGATGTGTTAAAACTTAAGTACGATGAGCTAATGGCAGAGAAAGATGGGCTTAATGCCAAAGCACAGACCCTTGGTGCAGAGCTTTGCGTGGCGGAGTACAACATTCAGCAAATGGACATCCAACTTCACCAGTTAAAAGTCCAAAATGCAGAGTTGATGGCAGGATCTGAAACTGCGATGAAGCTCCAAAACGAACTAGGACTGAAAGTGGAGAAACTAGAAAAAGAGGTGGAAATGCAGGCAACTTTGATTGAAGATAGAGCTGAGGAGAAAAGAGAGGCCATTCGGCAGCTATGCTTCTCACTGGAACATTACAGAATTGGGTATAACGAGCTGCGCCAGGCTTGGATTGGGCAAATGAGGCACACAGTTATCGCTTCATGATCTGTTCAATTCCTTGATGGTAAATGCTTGAATCTTGATGAATATTGTCTTTTATATATTCTTGTTGCACGGTATAGACTAATACCTGTGTTCGTAGTTAAAAATTAAATTCTAAATCATGCTTGTATCATGATGTAAGTCTTTGAACTTGGAATTCTGCTTACCTTCATTTAGTATTCAAGTCTTCTGTCTTTGATTGAGATTAGGGAAATGGAAATCCCTTTTCCAATACCTCACCAAATTAAGATACAGAATAGATCAAGCAACAGAGAAGCCTTCCCAAGAACCAATAGATTCTGCATAGATATATAGTATATGTTGTGTGATTAGCCAGCCTCATGAAGGACATTTTATCCCTAGTAAGAAGATCCTGTATTTTCTGAGTACAACGTTTGATGCTGTTTAGTCTTGAGGAAGTTGAGGGAAGACTTAGTCAATAACTTGTGTACCTGAGGCTGATAGGTGCTGATACTGACAGTAATACTCTGTCCCCAGAAGTCACAAACTCCGGATCTTACTATTTGTAGCTCAAAAAAAAAAAAAAAATGACAAAATTGTCCCTAACAGCAGAAAATGTGAAAATTCAATGAAAAATCGGATCCAATGTGCGAAATAACTTGGTAAAATCGGACCCAATTTGCGAAAAACTGGGAAAAAATCACCTACAGTACGTGAAAAAACAGTCAAAATTCGCCCAGAACAGGCGAATTTTTGGCCGAAATTTTGTTGTTATATTTGTTTGCAAACCTTACAAAATCATAAGTCATTTCAGATTTTCTTAGCAAAACTCTCTCAGACCAACGAAAAAATTTTGTAAAAAATCACACGTAATGGAGGCAGGCGGATCTCAACCACCACAGCGTCCCGGGAAGGAGAAAGGATTGTTTAGCAAGGTAAAAAGTGTTAAATTTCGTTTAAAAATATATATCTAACAATTTTTTGACTAAATAAAATTAAATTCGTCTTTTAATTCAATAAAAATATTTACGTCAACAGTTTAATTTATTTTTCTTCGACTAGAGGGCTGTGTTCTCAGTTTAGATAATTAAAAAAGAGTAAATATAGTTTTGAAAACTTGAAAGGGTATCGATAATTTTACCAAGTAATATGAATGTAATTCAACCTAATCAATAATATGAATGAACTTTTGGGTTCAAACGGGCACACTTACATGTTGGAGAAAGAATGATCCAAAGTTGGTGGAATATTTCCACTCAAACGGTTGAAGCTCATGTCCCTATTAAGAGTCAACTACAAAGTGTCCATAAATCTTTTACTCTATATATGCAGTATTAATTTAGCGAATTTTTAAATACCATTTTTTTATTTACCATCCATTAAATTATTATTTTGTCATATTTTTTATTAAAATGTAAAAACGGTAAATAAAAAGATGTCGTATTTAAATACCCTTAATTTACTCTTGGGATGGGGGGAATAAAACAAAGCTTTGAGATGTGGAGGCATTACTGTGATGCGGCTATGGCTAGCTTTGCAGAACGTGATGAATTTTGTAGTTTTCCAAACAATACATTTCATAAGTGCACTAAAAAAAGGATTAAACATGTCATATATAACGTAACAGAATCCTCATAGCATCACAAACTAAATAGAATAAATGTAAATATAGTAATATACTACAATCAACCAGCCAAATGCCATCTATCTATCTCCGCCCTCAACCTAGCCTCAATTTCTTCCGTCTCGGCTAACCCACCACGTCTGATGATCTGTACGGCGTCCTCACCGAAATTTCGCCACCGGCGGACCCACTACAAAAACAATACATTGCAATGATTACGTGCACTTATTCGATAACAATATAACATTATACTTAATCAAATTATGTAACGAAAAATACTTACATATTCAGTGTTGGTTCGCGGCGGAACTCCACCATCATCAGCTGGGGGGCCATCGATGAACAGGTATGGGTGGGAGTGCTGACGATACCATGTAAGGTAATCGTGGGTGGCTGCGCCGGGAACGTCAGCAGGCTGCAAGTCATCGGGACGTATACAAGCCATACGTGGTGCCCGCCATATACTCTTGGCGAACGCCAAGTCATAAACCACACTATACCCACCACTGTACGGCCGAAACGCCGTCTTCGGACGGAGGATGTCGGCTGGGATATCCTGCACGTATCCCAACTGACGGACGCACCTATCTGGCATGTACGGCTCGACCTCACCACCACATGCGATCAACCCCCTGTACGTGGTGATCGGGGTGCGTACGTGCGGAAAATGACCGTATGGGGTCCATGTCACCTGTAATATATAAAATTAATGTCATATATGTGCAACAATTACATATTTACAATTTATCCTAAACATTTATTACTAAATCGGCAAATATATGTTGACATATCTCCTCCGGACGCAAGTGGTCAAGGGCATGCCGGTACCTCTACAGACGGGAACTGATGGCCTGTCGGGGTCCAGTGGTCCACAAAGCAGCGCGCGGGGTGTGTGGATCATCAGGCATCGGCACTGAATGCGGTCTGAACGCTGGGAAGTGCTCGTATATCCATGCCTGCAATAGGGTCATACAACCTGCCATCCCGCTGCAAGATCCTCTACTAGCCTTACCTAGATGTCTATACAAGTAGGCTAATGTAGAGGTACCCCAAGCATTCTGATGCACAGTCTGCAACTGTCCCCGAATATGCACAAGGTGTTGTGGTTTAATCCTATTGGAACTCTTGTCCACAAAAAGAGTAGAACCAATAGTCAACCACAACCAAGCCTCCAAAGCTCGCGGCAGGTCCGTAACTAAAGCTGATCCCCTCCCGAGCACGTAGTCAACTAGAACGCCACCATCGGTGTGGCTCGCCAACCAATCCGCGTCCCTCTCGGACACATGAAGCAAATCTACGCACAGGCTCCATAGCACTGACTTGTCAGTGATGTCAGCAAGCATGGGACCATCCACAGGGATACGAAGTATCTCCCACACGTCGTGCAGGAGTATACTCATCTCACCGACAGGGAGATGAAACGTGTTCGTATCCGGCTGCCACCGCTCAATAAATGCAATAAGCAGTGGGGTATCGATGGACGCGTGCATAATGTACGGCAAGTGTGCTAAACCAGTGGCGTGCAACAAAAGCTGGCAGTCAGATGACATCGAAGCCAACCAAGATACTAGACGCTCACACACACCTGCCCTATTTTGGCATCTCAGTTGGGACCTAGGTGGTACGACCTCCTCACCCTCCTCTCCGTCCGGTCTATACCTATAGGCCACATGGCCCTTCCAACTAGGTATCACCGACCCATCAATAGGGCCACCCGTACACGCCTCAGTCACAATCCAAGACGTATCGCTACGCCCACGCCTATTCGTAACTAATTTCAAAAAATATGAACTATAAATAAACTTATTTAAAAAAACATAAAACAAATACATTCAATAATTTAATTGAAATAGCAACACATAATCATTTGAAATAGAAACACATAATCATTATAATCAAATTACATAAATAATAAAAATTGAATAATGTAATTTAAATAACACCATATTATCATATAATCAAATTACACAAATAATTATAATCACGGATGCACTACAAAATTTAAATAATAGAAATCAAAACATATACATGATATTAGTGCATTATATTTAAAACTTACCTCGCGGGGGCTCCTCAGCGCGTCCTGAAGGCGACGGAATCTCCTCAGCGCGTCCTGAGGGCGACGGAATCTCCTCGCCGCCAGCAAAATGCTCAAAATGCTGCTCCTCCTGATCGGAGTCCTCATCTACCAGCGTATGTGCAGGCACACGTCGCGCTGCTTTTTTCATCCGAGCAGAAGCAGTGGGCCGCTGTCGCGGGAGGGTTTTCCCCGCAACCTACAAGAAAGTGCAAATAATAAGTTAGAAACATGCAAAATATAAATAATATTTAAAAATAATACAAAACTAATATAAAAAATTTTTGCCCAACAATTCGCACATCATGTGCGAAAATTTGTGCGAATTTTGACCAACAATTCGCACCTGATGTGCGAATTTTTGGGCAAAATTCGCACATTTGCCCAAAAATTCGCACATCAGGTGCGAATTTTTTGGCGAAATTCAAAAATTTAATCGAAATTTTACGCTTTTTACCTGTCCAAACAATCCTTTCCCCTTCCCGGGACGCTGTGGTGGTTGAGATCCGCCGGCTTCCATTACGTGCGATTTTTTTACAAAATTTTGTCGTTGGTCTGAGAGAGTTTTGCTAAGAAAATCTGAAATGACTTATGATTTTGTAAGGTTTGCAGACAAATATAACAACCCAAACCTTCCAAAAATTCGCCTGTTCTGGGCGAATTTGCAGTCAAAATTCGCCCAGAACAGGCGAATTTTGACAGAAAATTCGCCACACTTATCCGAATTTTCTGTCAAAATTCGCCTGTTCTGGGCGAATTTTGACTGCAAATTCGGATAAGTGTGGCGATTTTTGCATGATTTTTCACGCATTGTAGGTGATTTTTCCTGCGTTTTTCGCAAATTGGGTCCGAATTTACCAGGTTATTTCGCACATTGTATCCGATTTTTCATTCAATTTTCACATTTCCTCCTTTTAAGGGCAATTTTGTCATTTCATCAATTTTTTTGAGCTACAAATAGCAGCCCAGACTCTACTATATTATTACTGTGTGAACAATTACTAATATGCTCAATGAATTACTTTAGCAGTATGCAACTTCCACCTAAAATTCGAGTGGATAAGAATTACCATTCTCTTTTTTTAGGTCAACCCTTTAGCTTTGCGGTCTCTATTGTAGTAGTAGTCCAGTATTTAAGCCTAGTGGGGATTTAAGACTATTTGTTTTGACTTTTTATTGTGAAGCACTAACATAAAATAATATTTTTTATATTTTGATATTTGTAAATTGTAGTATGTATGTTAAATAAGAATACCAGAAAATAAACATGTTAGTTTGATTTAGAATCCTTAAAATTTTCAATGATAATAGATTGAATAAAACTCACCAAATCTAGTGAGGATTAGCCTCCATGATCATCAAACCAAATCTCTTCATCTCCTAAATTGCAGTACTCAAAAACAGCTTTGAGATCTGTTTTGAGCATATTGAAGTGATAAAACGATGAGGTCGAGTTATGAGGTCAGGTGGGCACTGTATTCCAAGTGGCATGAGCTTATTGGTTGTGGCTGGGAAGTTACAGTTGGGCTATTCTTTTAATTCAGAGAGACAGAGAGAGAGAGAGAGAGAGAGAGAGAGAGAGAGAGAGGGGTGAGCTGTGAGTATAATGGAATGGTCGGCTCTTTTGCATTTACTGGTGGGAAGCTGGGAGGCTGGACAGTTAATGATTGCTGGCTGGGCAGCCGAAACAAAATGATGGATAATGGCGCTGGGGCAGGCTCCTCCTCCGGCTGGACCTTTTAAGATGAGACTTTGGGAGTTGAGAGTGGTCCTATTACAAAAAGGAGGCCCAATTAAGGGCCCGATAGAATTCCAATTGAGTTGAGAGGATGCCTGGAATGCCACGTGTACATGTGTTATAGCTGTAAATTTGCATTGGTGCTTTGGTCGTAATCGCTAATCAACGGCAGTCATCACACGCCCCAGATTTACACACGTCTCCATTGGGTGGGCCCAATTGACTCTTTCTAATGTCTATCCACGCGACTTTCAAATTTTTTTTTCAATTAATGGTAACAGAAATACTTTCTTAGAGTGACAGATAAATTGGGACGGAAGATTTGTATTTACTATAAAACAAGGTTAAAAAAAAGGAAATCTCTAATTCATTTTGTATTTACTAAAAAATAAGGTTAAAAAAAGGAAATCTCTAATTCAAAAATGTTTGTATTTATTACAAAACAAGGTTAAAAAAGGAAATCTCTAATTCAAAAATGTTTTAAACATACACTGTAAATAAACAAGTGTAAATTTCAGTATATATATAGAAAGTCAACAAAGTAAAACTCTCATAATACGGGCAGGCTATGTCAACCTGTTTTTATAAAAAACTTGAATTAGAAAATGATGGATGATTTTTTAAAATTAATATGTAATAACTCATTAAATTTTTGTTGAAAGACACAACACATTAAATTAAATAACAATTTTTTTTAAAAAAATAAATTTTATAGTACTTTTATATATAAAAAAAAAAAAAATCAAACAATACTCTAATTGGAGTTCATCCAGACAACCTTGAAAATCTTTGTTCCCCGAATGGCTATTTCCAAGTAAGAAACGTTGGCTTTTGTGCTGCATTATTATTACAGAGGACTTTCTTCCTCCAGAAGTCAATAAAATTACCACTTTCACTAACTCATTCAATAATTTCAAAAATATCAACCCCACGCCTCATTATTGAATATTATTTTTAAAATTGTCAAAATTGTAACAAGGACATTTTAGTAATTTACAGAATAATAAATAAGAAAATAAGTATTTAAAAGTCCACCAAATAAACCATAGTCAACATAGGTTCTAGAATTCGCCGATTAATTCTTCTTCTTGGCCTTTTTTCCTCCTCCATAATTTGCTTCTTTGTATGTGAATCCTTCTTTACTTGTATTCCTCCACAACGACACCGTGTGGTATGTTCTTCCCAAGAGCCAAGACAAGCCAAAAAAAGAAGAAAAAAGAAAAAAAGAAAAAAAGCGCTTAGAAAAGAGGAAAGCGAGGTCGAATCCAGAGTCGGGCAAAGACTCAGACTCGAGATTGGACTTTTTGGAACCTTCCCCAACACGCTTTTCCACTCTCCTCTTTCCGTTTTTTTATTTTTTTGTACCATCACCACCAAGAAAACTATGACTACGTGACTCTGCGAAAGAATACGAGGAAGAAGAAGAAGAGGGAGAGGCAGAAGCAGAAGCAGAAGCAGAATGAGAGGTCCGATGCATCTACCAGTTCACATAGTTTGCGTGAAAGAACCAACGTCGATCAATTTCTAGGTGCCATCTTCATTTCTCTTCTAGAAAATTTCTATTATCTCTCATGTATTGACTCGGTTTTGGCTCGCATTTAATGAGCCTCTCTACTTCTTTACTTTACTTTACTCTCTCCTTTTCTTTATTGTTTTTCATCCTAAACTCTTGTTACTATGTCCATTATACTGGGTTTGCTTCCCTTTTTTTTTTTTTTTTTTTTTGCTTTAATGGGTTTCGATAGCTGCTGCGTTTTCTGTTGATCTTCAAGCGTGATAGCTCTATATTTGGCAACAAAGTCGAGTCTTGGATAGTAGCCCAATTTGGAAACTGAAACTGACTTGTAATTCTCAGTATCCTACTTACTTCTGTTATTTCTTGCTTTTTTTTTAGTCGTGATGAAATTGTGGTGTAGCTTTGGTTTTCGCAGTTTCTCAAAGGTGTTTTCATCTGCAATTTTGTAATTCTTGGAGTGTTTGTTTGAATTTTCAATTTCTGGGCTCATGGGCTTTTGGTGTATTCGCGGAAGTTGGTTCATAGTGATTTTTACCAAATTAAGCTCTGTTTTTTTTTTTTTGGCTCTTTCTTTGGATCTTTTGAGTTTGTGCTTCTTTTTTTGTTAACTCGTCTCAACTCGAAATTCTTTGTTTGTTTTCCCTTTTATATACTGTAAAATAACATCAGCCTTATCTTGGGGGAATATTATATGGAAATATACTGTTCACTCGACCTAAGTTGTTTCAAACTTCATCATCTGAGTTGAACTTAATAAGATGGCCTTAGTTCTTGAATGAATGTTAATAAGCATTAAGGTTGTAAGTCGCTGAGCATCATTAGTTGTGCTGGCTTTTCTGGTCTGTTGCAATTTAAATTCTAAACAAACTTAAGAAATATTTGAATAAAAATTGACTGGAGCTTTTACATGCTTTGTTTAGTACTTTGATTTTTGAAATGGATTCAGCAGTGGGAGCCTTGGAATTTACAGATTGTGTATTGCTGTTTCATGACAGATTTTGGTGATATAAGGGGTGTTATATTTGTTTGATTAGAGCCATATAAGTGGTAGAAGATGACTACTCAAACCAATACAAAAGTTCGACTGGTTAGATGTCCCAAATGTAGACAGGTTCTTCCAGAACCAGATGTTCCTATGTACAGATGCGGAGGATGTGCTGCCATACTTCGAGGTACTTGGTTATGTTTCAATTTCTATTTCATGTTTTGTCATAGACTGAGTTTATCCATCAAGATATGCATTAGCTTAAGTCATTTGGGTAAGGTCATTCCTTGGATTGGAGCATTACTTATGTACCCACGCTTGGAGCTGAATGGAGGAGAACTAGAGGATGTTGTTGCCTCCCCTTTTAGTGTGTTGCTGCATTTGTTTCACTTGGACTACCTTTGAAATGAATCTTTTCACTTGAATTCTTGTGAGCAGTTTGTATTTGATTTGATTATTCTTGACTAATTTAGCAGTATCATTTGAAGTTCGCTATCTGATGATGTTAAATGTCCAAACAGCTAAAAATTGGAGAAGCAACAGCCATGGCACAGGATTGAACCATGATGGAAGTGATGCAAATGGAAAAGAGAAAGTGGAGAGTGTATTAGATGAGAGGGAAGTTAATGGCACAAGTGAAAGGGCTACTGTTTCTGCCGCAGAGGAGTCGTCTTTATCAGATTCTGACTGTAATAGGAATCCGGAAAATGGCCCAAATCAAGAAGCTATAAGTTGTGCAAGAGAGCCTTCACCAGATACTGATAATTTCCACGGTGAAGAAACTACTAGTTCTTCTAAAGGAGAGTCTTCGCCGGAGACTGAGAGTACCAGGAACCTAGATGATTGCCGGAGTGAAGAAACTACTAGTTCTGCAAAAGGAGAGTCTGTATCAGATACCAGCGGTGACAACAATCAAGAAACCGCCGTTTCTGCTGGGGAAGAGATTTCGCCGGATATAAACAGTGAAAGGAATGGCGATGATTTTCAGCTCTACAATGGGGAGCTTCGAATTGAGGAAACCTCGACTCCTGAGCTTCGTGATTACCTTCAGCTCTCTGCTCATGAAGACCAAGATTTGGTTGCAGAAAGTAAAGAAGTGATGGAACAAGTTCAATGTGATTATAATGCAGACCAAAATATGCAAGAGTCTGAAAATGAATCTGGTGATTCAGAGCGAAACTGCATAAGCGGTAGAAGCTTTTCGGATGATTTCTACAGTTCGGTGGAGTTCCTCGGCCTCGAGACAGAAGGTTCATCTCCAGAACGTGCACCCAACACGGGACTTCATGAAACCAAACGCACTCCAGGTAAGTGGGGTGGAGTGGATCGAATTGTATCTGAAAATTGCACAAGGGAGCAGCATGATGAACACGGAAACTGCCTCGTTGAAGGAAAAATACACTATGAAAATGGCTTTTCTTCAAAAGGTGTCACATTTGAACAAGGGGCCAGCCATATTAATAATGAATGCAATTTTGAAGATCACCGGAGGGAGACTGTACAAGATGGCATTGCTCCAAAAGAGATTTCTTCTTCCACTGAGATTGTCCCTGTCATGCCTTCGCCGGCGGTAGATGCAAATGCACAAGTAGTTAATGAGAACTTAAGTGTTCATAATTTTGAGAGCTTGGAGAAAGAAGAACATGGTTCAAATGATGCTGACAAAAACCCCCTGAACGGGAGTATCTTATCAGACAATCTTGACTCCTCTGATGATCAACACCTGGGAATCTCTAGGATATCGATTCCCCAAACATTTGGACAACGTTTTGTGACTGAATCTCCAGATAATATGCCTTTCAGCATATCTGACTCAGATTTTGGTCTTAAACATAAAGAATTATCCAAATCTCCAACCAAGTGTTACTACGGTCACGATGGTACTGCATCTTCTTGTGATGGATTTGAAGAAAGGGTCCCTGGTCGATCTGCAAAACCCCCCAGAAGAAAGGTTAAGCACTTGAACTCTAACAACCCCAATGGATTGCACATAGAAGGTGGTGGACCTCAGTCAAATGATTCACGCAATGAAATTCTTGAGATGCAACACAAGCCAATTCAAGGGTCTGGTCTGAATGAAATGCTGATCAATGAGTCTGAAATAAGGCACCAAGCAAGAATGCCCCCAGTTTTGCCAGAGAAAAATCATCCTACCCTGAAGCACCACAGAACTAACCAGGATGATTTGCTTGATCCCAGAAATTTCGACCGTCCTACTGGAAGCAGAATGAGAGAGGATAGGGAAGAGCATACCTCTACCGTACCAATTCTCTCTCCTATCTATCTTCAGACAGTTCAAAGGAAATCAAGTTCAGCACCTTATCCTCTCAGTACATTCCAGCAGTACTCGAATTTTAGTTCACTCGATGCACCATCGTACGCTGAGCCGGACAGAATGGAGCTGTTAAGAATGGTGAATGAGCTGAAAGAGGAACTTAACAGAATGCAGATATCAAATAGCAGGTTTCCTCTTACAATGTCTCGGGAGGAAAAGTTTGCTCCACTGTACTATGATCATCACCTTCCACCTGTGGTGGAAAGATCTTCTGACTTGAGTTATCCCAGATATCCTCGAAGATATAGTACACAGACAGGCATGCCCCAGTTGAATCATCAACCAACAAGAATGGCTTTTTCAGGAGAGGCCACAGACTACATGAGACGTGTTGATTACCCATGTCTGCATTGTCATCCACAGGACTGGCATTACTCGGCACAGTTACCTTCTCATACGATTTGCTGTAACAAAGTTCACTGCACTGGCCACAGTACTGCTTGTTACAACAGCCCTTGTTCCACATCTTCAAGTCCTCACCATTACAAAAGCTCTGAGTTTTCTGTTTGGGACCGTGATAACATGTCTACTGATCAAAGGCAAAGAGATACTGGGATGAGAAATTTCCAGCTAAGAGAAAAACAACAATCCATGAAGCGATATGTCAGGCCAGTAGCTGGGGGGAACCCTATTCTTTCATGTTATCATTGCTCTCAACTGCTCCAGTTGCCTGCAGATTTTCTTCTCCTGGGCAGGCGATGCCATAAGTTGAGGTGCAACGCCTGCGGGAAGGTTCTTAAGTTTGCACTCCAGAGTGGAAAACATATAGTTCGATGCATCCCTGAAGCTGTGGCCCCTCCTCCTAGTGTGGTTGATTACAGCACAGAATCTATTCTCCATCATTCCAATAACAATCCAGAAGTGGAGCCTACGTCCTGTACTGACGATTATGGAATATCCTTCGCAAGAAGTTACTCAACTGAAGGTGAACCCTCCTCAGTATTGCCACCTCCCCTTCGTCCTGTTGGCAACAACCCTCGAACGAGAAAGATGGCATCCGTTGATAATGTCATCTCCTTGGAAGACAGAAAAATGAAGTCTGTGTTGGAGGAGTATCAAACCATACTGGCGGAAACTTCTTCCAAGAGATCTACGGGTCGAAAGTCATCATCTGAAATCAAGGAAATCCCAGAAAATGGAGCATCTCCGCTTCATCGGCTGATGGGGTACCCATCACCAAGCGCTGTCATGAGAAATTGATCCGGCCCTCTTCACAGAAACGAGGGAATTGAAATGGGTAAAAATTTGTTTTGCTTTTTGTTCAAGATTGGAGAATCTACCACGCACACAGTTATAGTCAAATGGCAGAGGCCTCATTACATTTAATTTAAAGCTTGGATTTTTATGATAAGAAAATGTACAATGTATATGGATGAGAGTAGCACTTGTGACAGAGTTGTGATACTGTATAGGATGCATAGATTCAGAGTGTTGTATAAAAACTATGTATTGATATTTAACGTTGAAGATTATTACTACATGAATTTTAACGCACTAGTTTCCACAATATTTTGTTGTATGCTACAAAGTGGACAACTTTGTACGATTTCCTACTCTTGCTACAAAAGTATAAGAAGAAGAAGAAGAAGATGACTACTGGTAGACACTCCTGGTTCTTGAATTTGAGACAATGGTGATCCTCTGATCCCGAAGCATGTTCATGTTGGGAGCTAGCAGCCGGGTGTAGCGGTCAAAATAAAGAAGCTGTTTCATTAGAAGTGCGAACTCCCGAGGAAACTTCAATCCATAGGATTCACTAACTCTAACCTGTTTGTGTTAAACAACGAAAGAAATCATAGTACACAGAGATCAGACAAGCAAACGAGGAAGTGCTTTCGGCTAAAAATGCTGCTTACCAAATCAAGAAACAGGGCGTTCATTTGGCGTTCGTCTACAATTACATTTGCAGAGACAGCAGTTGCGGTGGTGTTTGTTCCCCGGGCAGTTGCCACAATGACTTGTGTGTCCAGATCCTAAGTCGGAACAGAACAGATAGACATTATGCTCCATTGTAGGGATAGCTAAACTAAAGCACACAAAATTTCTCCGGCGCGAAAGAAAAAGCTTAGTATCAGAGAATTGATTCAGTGCATACTTGTATGGAAGAGAATATCTTCTCAAGATCCCTGGCAAAGGCTGTGGAATCAACATCCTTACTGGTAGCACCCATGTCAATCAAGGCAGAAGCCATTGCCTCGTACTCTTCAGTCGCCAATGACTGCAAGAATATCTCCATGGCAGCCCATGTTTTTGGAGATATGCGGCCCACAATTCCTGTGTCCCAAAAAATGTGAGATCTACGACGAAAATCACAAATATTCCAGGATGAGTAAGTATGTGATAATACCAAAGTCAAGAAAACCAATGCGACCATCGCGAAGCAGCCACAGATTCCCTGCATGGACATCAGCATGAAAGGTTTCACAGGCAAGCAAGCTACCAAACCTAAAGATACAAGTTTAGAGATCAGATGGTGATGTCAAACATAACTAATATTCAGCCGGTAGCCTAATCAGGATTATGAATCTCACCAAACATTTAAAGCAGTTATAAGGCTGGATTCAGGATTCGGTACAAGCGAGTTTATGGAATCTAAATCAGTAAGTGGAACTCCATAAAGTCTCTCCATGGTCAGAACTCGTCGGGCACTGTACTGCTGGTATACTTTTGGAGCAGTGGCCTGTGTTGTAAGTCCCATAGCCTCTAAATATCTTCTAAATGACTCAATATTTGCAGCCTCTTTGTTGAAATCAACTTCTTCAAGCATTGAATCTCTTATATCTTTGACAATAGCAACCTACAATGGTACAAGGCTTTAGCGAAAGATCAACACCGCGGTTAACCTTCATACTATACATAGGAAATACAACGAAAGGAGCGAGAAATCTCCCACGAAAAACTTTAGCAGGCCCAAGAAAAATATCAGATCAAGTATTGAAAAGAATTTGCAGGTTAAAGAAACGGTCTTACCAGAGAAGCGCGGCTTAAATCAGGGCTCAAAAACTCTAAGATGCGTGCAACAACATAGACAAAATTTAGGTCTGCGACTAATATGTCTTCCATTCCAGGTTTCAAAACCTTTATCACAACATCTTCCTGGGTGCCCCTTATTCTTGCGCCATGTACCTGGAAGTAAAGAAACATAGGCACCATGATAGATGATATTGAAACACTTTTGCGATGACGCTAGCTAAGAAATAGAACAAAGCGGGATTACTGAAGGGAAAAATATAACAAACCTGTGCTATGGATGCAGAGGCAAGTGGTGTAGGATCAACGTATTCGAAGATGGTATCAATTGGTCTACCTAATTCCTCCCTTAAGATTGCTTGAATATCCTCAAAAGGAACTGCAGGTGCCCTATCGAAGCAATACTGAAATTCCTCGACGTATTCTGGTGGAAATAATGTGGGCGCAGAAGCAATGAACTATGACAGTTCACAAAGTGAAAATGTATGAGCGATTGTATACTCAGCCTAGCACAATTATCTATAGATGCAAAGGGGACAAGAGAATTGACTCTTTGAATCTTAATTCACAAGAAGAACTCAAGCATTCACAGTTACTTACTTGGCCCAGTTTGATGTAAGTTGCACCCATTCGTTCAAACAGTTTTCTCAGATAAAGGGGTGACAACAATCCAAGCTGCAACTCAGTCGGCAATCCAGTGGACGAGTTTGCAACCTAAGAAGATTTACCCTTGTTTAAATGAACATGCTAGCTCATTCCTTCCAGATATACTGGGCAGAAAGGGGTTTCAATCCCATTCTATACAAGCTTCAAGGTATTCAGTCAACATTCAGTTCCTAAACCAAATGGTGGTAAACTAGCAATGAGCTCTTCAGCATCCACATTCCGAAGGGATGAGATTAGTAAAAGCAAGTTCATACTTTGGTAGACCATCTAATGTTTTGTAAGGGTCAACAGAGATGACATTCCAAGTTCCACAACAATGGCAGGTAAATGCTACTGCCTATCCGTACATGAGTAAGCAAGCAAATCATCAAAACAAACCCTTAACAAATGTAAGAAACTGATGTATCTACCCAAGAGAACCTAGTTTATGCACATCTTACACAATTCAAAGTATCAAAACTTGTACCTTGGACACGTCTGCCAGCCACTCGCTACCAACCCCAATAACTGCTTGAATCCCTTGAGCTAGCCGAAGGGCTCCACGTGGACCTGTGTTTAAGGAAGTCTGGAGGATATCCTCTACGAGTTTAGGCAAGTTTTGAATGCTATCTGCAGAAAATTTAATTCAGAATGCCTCACAACCACAGAAATAGAGGATTATAGTAACCACGTTCCTCAATAAATGTTTACACCTTTCATTATAGTATCCTGTCATCGCAAAAACTGATATTTATCTACAGAATAGCAAAAGTTCCAATTGTATACAAGATTCTGGGATTCAGAAGAACATCAAAATCGAACAACCTAACAAAAAATTTAGTACTTCTCTGGGAAAGTGGTTTACACTCATTTCGCAAACTATCAAGAAAATAAATTTATTTTGGAACAGAGGACAAAACAAAGAGAATCGATTATTGATAGACCTTGAACACGAGACGTGAACATATCTTGCGCCTGAGAATATCGAGCCAAAATGGTAAATCTTTTAGGGCGGAATTGAAGCTTTCTTGATGTTGGTCCGCTTGAAACCCGAACACCCGGTAACTGCAATCAAGATTTTCATATATTAGAGCTTTCACAAGCCAAAAACATCAAATTCAGAAGCATCAAAAACAAACATAAACGATAGATTATTGGGGAAAAAAAAAAAACCTTGGCTAAGCGGCCATGATGAGCTATGCCTCTCATCACAGATACACCAGCCATTTTGAGTTGCCCGTTATTTCCTGACAAAAAAAGAGAATTTTAGAACTGGGAAAGTTTGGGTACTGGGATGGGAGACCTCCAATGAGGTTTCCCAATTGAGTTATACGATGTAGTCTTAATCTGGAAGTAGAGTTCTTTTTAGTCCACTCCCAACTCCTCCACACTCTTTCTTGGGTTGGTTACAGATGTTCCAACTTTTCCGGAAATTATTTGATTCAAGACATTAGACATGGTCTTCATGCTGGATGGTTTATAAATATCTTGGTGAATAATTCTCAGATAGTGATGCAACAGCGAACACGCAACCATAAACGTTGATTAACCTATGGTTGTGAACATTTCGTGGCTTTTGTAAATGTAAAACTATTTCAGGCTCGTACACTTTCATTTCCTAGTTCTTTATGCCACACAATTAGCTTAGGTAGAACCAGCATCTGAATACATAGTACTTATAAATGATGTTCCAAAGTAATAAAACAATTGACAATTATGAATTCATACTCGATGGATGTAATTTAGAACAAACACAGGTTACAATTGAGCTCTAAACCATACATGAGACTCAGAAACATTTAGTTATGGTTCAGGAATCAGATTCTGAGTCCGATGATTCTGTTTCTGCTTCTGAATGTGATTGAAAAGGTCTCAATCTGTTTGTATTGGCTTCTAGAGGGGGCAGTCCATCATCATCACTTGAGTTTTCGTTCTCTTCTATCTGGGAATTCTCTGACTGCAAATCTTGGTTGGAATCAGACACTTTAAAGACTTGGCCACTTGAGTTATCCTTCTCTTTTATGTGGGAATTCTGTGACTGCAAATCTTGGTTGGAATTTGATGCTTTAAAGACGTCAGGCCTGCATTAGTTTAGAAACAGACATAAGGTTATAGACCCTAATAAATGAAAACTACAAAATGCTTACTTTATAGGACACTGATCAAGTGCCCCTGCTTAGCACGACTCAAATATCAGATGACACTGCATTAGTTTGAGAGTCTGATAAACGCGAAATGTTTACGTTATATGGCACAGATCAAGTGCCCCTGTTTAGCAAGACTCAATTATCAAGTTTGCAGCTTTATAACTAAGATATCAGATATAAGCAAAATTTGAGTTTACTTTAACAGCCAAAATTTCATTATTTCTACAGACCACCTTACTAAGTAGATTGAAGACTCCTAACAACTGAACATTGACTGAATGGATGCCTTGAAATCAGAGTCTGTACAGGGCTTCTCAAAGATATATCATTCCATTCAGAAACAAGGTTCTTATATACTAATAGGTTTCCCATAAGATCAGTTACTCAACCAAAGACACCCCAAGTTCTCAGACTAAAGAAGCACTGGAATTCATCTAGCAAAACAAAGGCCAAAACGTGGAACATGAAAAGACAAGAAACAAGAATTCAGCAATACACACCATTCAGGAGATTTTTTGAGCACCCTAACTTGTTCGTGAAAGAGCACTTGTAGTACAACACACCCCACCTTCCTACCAAATTCAGCTGCTTCCTCCCTTCCACTCTCATCAACCACCACAAAGTTCCCTATACATGAAACAAGAACCTAATAAAAGCCTCGACTTTAATCATGCCACAAGATTGACACACACACACACACACACAAAAAACAGCTTTTTATACTTTGATTGATGTGTATTTAAAAGAACAAACCTCGTTTAATCCACATGCTCTTCTGGAATTTCGCAGGAAATAATGCTAATGATTTCTCACCTTTTGCATCCAATACCTTTAAATTTTTTAAATCAAATTAGCAACGAATACTATGCATTCCAGCAACAAATAACCACATTACTAAAGGTTTAAAAAGGAATGAAAGAATCCCTATTCGAGAGAAAGCGTACCTCTATTAGATTGGAGCCGCGCAGGTCCAAAACTTGCATGATGCTTTGGCCCGGTTGGATAGTTAGGATCTTTTCCTCAGCAGCCCTCATCAAATTCTTCCTCCCGCCCCCCATAGCAGTCACTTATTTACCTTCTTATTCACAAAGCCCAATATGAAGATAAAGTTTCAGCAAACCTCCTCAATTGTAATGACACAATCAATCGAAAATTAAGTCTCAACCCTGCAAGAAACAATATCGCTGGTAACTGAAATATTCAGTAAGCATAAAATAATCAACATGGAAATAGCAAAAAAAGGGTAGATGATAAAAGAAGAAGAAAAGAAGAAAGAAGAAACCGATATCCTGTCAGCGTCCCTTTTCCGGTGCAGTGGTGGGAGCTTCGCGGTTGACCTCTGTCGGCTGGCGGTGGTTGCTCAGGAAGTATTGACCCGAGGAGCACCACATTGGCCGGTGTTAAACTGGCGGAGGGTGCGGTCAGTCCAGTAGCACAGGCCCAAGAAAGGTCCATTAAGCCCAATGTAAATAAGAAGTCTGTCCTGATCCGTTTTGTTTATAATTTTTTTTTTTTACTTTTTTTTTACAATATATATATATATACATATAATTACTATATTTTTAACCATGTTTGAATCCCGCCCTAAACATGAAACAATTTTATCAATTAATATCTACTTGATGGAAAATTATACTATATACCTTGGCCTATGGGCAAATTATATTATTTTTATTACACTTTTTTATTTTACAAAAATACATGCACACAAGCCATTCCTGCACAGTGATGAATATATCAACTCTGCAATGCCCGTATCGTAAGCCGAAATGCATTCCATGAGAGCCGTTTTCAATGGTGACTTTGCATTGGATAAAGTTGACTGTAGAAACTGTTTGGTTGTGTTGGTCTTGGAGAGTGATAAATCAATTGAAATGAAATGAAGGTCTACGTTTGTTTTTGCCCTCGCACTTCTGAGATCGATTTAAGAACTTTCACACACAATTATCGGTCCCCTTTACTGCTTCTTTGGCCGCATAATGCATAGACGGCTTTGTAAATTGTATGCTTCCGTTTCTACTCCGGTCACAATTGCGGTGGTGGCCGGTGGTGAACTCAATTTCAACAAGGGTACAAGGGTGAGGAGAATAACTGAAAGAGTCTTGTTATTTGTCATTTTTTGGGCTACAAGCATAATGATTTTAGTTTGGGTTTGTTTTTTGATAATAGTATTAGTTAGTGTTGTATATTTATAGGAATGTATACATTGTTGGTATTTCAAAAAAATAAATTTAAAAGTAAAAAAAGTTAATAATTATCAAAGAAATTCAAATAAGGATAATTTAATAAATCTAAAATATAAATACATAAACATTAAATAAATTTTAATTATAAGTATCGAAAAAAAAAAGAAAAAGAAAGGGAGAAGAAACAAAACAAATTAAAAAAGGTCAAAAGAGAATCGTAGTGGCCCAGCTATATAAAATACAGATTTTGCCTTTGGCCCAAACGAAACAGAGTAGGCCAACCGACTCAAACCACGGATCCTTAGTTTCTAGCCTTGTATTATATATTATGGGCTGGCGGTGGGTTCAGTTTTTTTTGGAACTCGCGGAATTTATCTGCATTGTACCGTTGGGATTTCCCTCTTCCGCTCACAATCCTCGGTTTATTCCTTTGAATGGAACTCTTCTTGTTGGATTAGATGCATAGTTAGTAAGTTTTTGAATTTCAGGTGCTTGAGTTAATTCTTCTTCGGTAGATAATGATGAATTTCCCATCTTTCTGAGTTTGGGTCAGAGATTCAAGTCGAAGTAGTTGTTCTTACTCAGCCGTTTTCACTTGAGTTGATGGGTCGAAGGAAGCAACGGCCACGTCGAGCGGTAGGGTTACAAGGACACAATTCGGAAGCTGATGTGACTGCGCAGAATGCTAGTATTGAACCTCAGAAAGGTGACAATTCCGTCGGAACTGATAACCCATTTTTTGTTGAAGTAGATAAGTCTAATTGGGTAGTTTCAGAAGAGCATCGTGATATTTCAGAAATTGTTTTATCGAATTTAGAGTGTAATCCAGAATTTCATGGTTATGATTTGAACGAGGAATTCCACCACGATTCAAGGTATTCTTTGAGGTTCAGGCTGGATAATGTGGAGGAGTTCTTCCTTAACAGAATCAAATTAGGGCATTGGCCGCAATTACCTGCTGCCAGTATATTTTTGGAATTCGTTAAGAGGAATTTGTCTGAGGACACGGATAATGTTTCTGTGATGGTATCTGGGAATTTCGATGGCCCAGATGAGGCTGTCTCAGGTCTTGTTCATTTGGCAAGTTTGAATT
This sequence comes from Knoxia roxburghii, assembly GCA_030378225.1. Classification (NCBI taxonomy): domain Eukaryota; kingdom Viridiplantae; phylum Streptophyta; class Magnoliopsida; order Gentianales; family Rubiaceae; genus Knoxia; species Knoxia roxburghii. The sequence continues at coordinate 3,784,798 of CM059415.1, forward strand.
TCTTGACATTGAGACCCCTACTGGGGTTCACATTAGTGGAAGATTTGCAGTCTGTGAGGATGAGGGTTGAGATTTTGAAGAGCGCATTTGATGCTTGCGGTTCACTTGTTGATGAGACAAGGAAACTTTGGAAGAAGAGTATGATGGGTGTTATGGCTTGGCTGCGCCCGGAAGTCTTGACTTCGGAGGCTCGGTATGGATACGTGGGAGCTACTAAGATGAGTATTGATGCGACTGCAGAGGCAGGAGATCATCCATCAGGTGCAAGAAAGGACGCTCGGTTTGACATAGGAGGCTTTTATGAAGCAATTAGACCATCAAAGTAAGTGCAATTGCAATTTCTACTTTATTTTGTGTTTTTTGGCTTTTCCGGCTTCCAAAATATATGCAATTGATGTATGATGTGCCTAAGGGTTTTACTGTAGGGAGGAGCCTATGCTGGATGTTCCTTTGCCTGGATTACTTCCAGAACTTAGGCCATACCAACGTCGTGCAGCTTACTGGATGATACAGCGGGAGAAAAAAGCTTCTGGATGGTGTGGGAGTGATAGAGATCAGCTTGTTTATCCTCTTTGTGTGCCCCTCGATTTGATTGAAACATCTTCAACAATGTATTACAATCCTTTTTGGTATGCCTTCCCCCATAATTTGGGAACATAATTTGCTTATTTCTGTTTGTGTATTGGTGTATGCTCGACAGGAGTGTCCTTGAATATCAATGATATAATTTTCTTATCTTGGAATATCAGTCTGTTTTTTTTTTCCGTCTCGGAATCAATTTTATATGATGCAGTTTCTGTTGATTTTACTATTTCAGTGGGAACATCTCTTTGAATCCCGAGCCTCTTAATTGTCATATTTCTGGTGGTATCCTTGCTGGTGAGTCACTTTGAATGTCAATTATATGAACAAGAACCTTTTGGTGTTTTCCACTGTGACGCCCTTTCTTATTATTTTTTTTCCCGCATTATACATGCAAAATGGGAAATGGAGAGACACTGAGAAAATGACGTGTTTTTGGTGCTTCCGTTCCTGTCAATTGTGAAATTGCAGACGAAATGGGCTTAGGAAAAACAGTTGAGCTGCTTGCTTGTGTTTTTGCGCACCCAATGTCATCTTCTGAGGATTTGGGTTTGCCTTTTATAGAGATTCATGCGGATGAGGAGAAAAGAAATAATTGGAAACGGCAGAAGAGGGAGCGGGTTGAATGTGTATGTGGTGCTGTATCTGAGAGCATCCAGTATGAAGGGTTGTGGGTCCAATGTGATATATGTGATGCTTGGCAACATGCTGATTGTGTTGGTTTTTCAGCTAATGGGAGATCACCAATATCCTCGAACGTTTCAGATAAACAAGGAAGTGGAAAGGGCTCAGCCAGGATCTCAGAAAAGCATACTAAAAAACGAAATAATAGCAAAATAGTTGTCATGGAAGGAGTTCATATTTGTAGTATATGTTCCGAATTGATCCAAGCTACCGAATCCCCAGTTGCTACAGGTGCTACTCTTATAGTATGTCCTACTCCCATCTTGTCCCAGTGGCACGCTGAGATAAAACGGTACTTGATCAAGACCTTTGTTGAGACTTTTTTATTTGATTTTTCTTTTGGCGGAAAAACGGAATTACTACACTTTGTTCTAAGTTTTCAGTTTGAAATTGGTTGCTTTGTATTACGCACAGTACCAGAATTTTACAAGTTCTAGCTTCAATATAGTAACATTTTGATTGCCGGTAATGTGGTGTCTCTGTAGCATATTAATTTCTGCTATTTTAAAATTATGAGGGAAAAGGGCTTTTTTCTTTGTACAATTTTCTCAAACTAGTACATACTTTTGCTTTTACATGTAATGTTGGGCATCATGTTTGCTGTCTGCTTCACAGTGTGTGTGTACATTAGTAGTTCTGATGTGATACGTGAAGATCTCCTTTTCTCCTTCGTTTTTATTTCCTGACATTCTTCAATATGCAGTCATACGACTCCGGCTTCTCTTAGAATCTGTGTATATGATGGTGTCAAGAATACTGTATGTTTGGATACACCTTCTGTGGACATGATTAAACTTGTTAATGCTGATATCGTCTTGACAAGCTATGATGTACTTAAAGATGACCTGTCACACGACTCTGATAGATATGAAGGTGATCGTCGCTCCTTGAGATTTGAGAAGAGGTACCTTTGTTCTTTAGTTTCTTTTGTTTCCTTAACATTTCTAAGTTTTTTCTTTTCCATTGGCCTTAATAAAATACTTGCTTCTGGTAGTTGAGATTAGTTAATTTTAAGAGTTTGTCATATGTATCGCCCAACACAGATTGACATGTTGCTATAAATAGAATTGATGGTTTGGGATGTTTTGCAACTCTGGTCTTAGTTCATATTCCTTAATTGATGTATTGTGGGGAGATCTATTACCTGATCTTTTGCTCTGTGGATTCCATGCAATTACAAAGATTTAGTTGTTGTTGTAGAAGAGTTCTTCTGCAAACTTCTAAAAACACGATTTTCCTAGATTTCATAGTTCCAAAGTGTCAAACTGCTGCATTTGCTTAAAGCCAAAGTATTCTTCTAGAAGCTGTAATATTGAACAAAGCATGCTTATTGGGTGCTTTTTGGTCCTGAGTAATTCTCTTCCAGGAAGTAGGTCTAGTTTTGTTCTTAAATTTGGGAGACAACAACACAAGCTTCATCCCTTGATTTCTGAAACAGTTTCATATGGCTTGCAGGAAGATTATTGATGCTTCCTGTGTTGCTGATTTCTGTAAGTCAATCTGGTTGGTGCATGAGGTACTAACAAATTGGGTGATTTTTCGCTAACTATAGTTTTACCAATTTTTGGTACACTGATATAGAAATTGCATTGGAGAACCATATTTTTGGTCCTGAAAGTTCCCAACTGCACTTATCTGATTAGATTAGCTTATGATAGGAAATTTTGCTTCTAGTGTGTTTAGGTAATTTGTTTGTATTTTATTCCATTTACTTTCCTATGGTTTGTGGCAGCAAAATCAAATTCCTTGGCTTTTTTTTCTGGTAGTTAAATGACATTTCTTTGGATAAACTTTCTTATGTTGTTGGTTTTCGATATGCAGGTTCCCAGTTGCTCCGACTCTCCTGACTAGAATACTGTGGTGGAGAATATGTTTGGATGAAGCTCAAATGGTAGAGAGTAATGCTGCAGCAGCAGCAGAAATGGCACTAAGACTGCATGCTAAGCATCGCTGGTGTATTACCGGGACTCCCATACAGAGAAAGCTTGATGACTTGTATGGACTCTTGAAATTCCTAAGAGCAAGTCCATTTGATGTGTTTAGATGGTGGATTGAAGTCATACGTGATCCTTATGAGGTACCTTTGTCTATCTTTGAACTGAACCTTGCAGTGATGAGTAGTGTTAGTAAAAACTCTAATCATTTGTATTCCTTAGTCAACAATAAGCATGGTGCAATAATAAGCTTAGATGATTTCAAAAAGATCTGTCATGACAAAAGAGTGTTGTAGCCTAGTGGTTGGCACTCCCTGCTTAAAACCAATAGGTCTTGAGTTCGATCATCTAGGCTTCGGCCTCTTTCTTTGTACAAAAAAAAAAAAAAAATCCTTCATGTAAAAGTTATTATTTGCAACAGACAACAAATTGCTGTTTCTAAATCTTCTTCCATATCTGACGTCAATGTATGAGTTCTCTAATGTAGTAAAATTTTCAGATACCAATAACTTGGAAATTACTGCATACTTTACTTTCATATGTTTATGTTCTGATTCAATGGAGTTCTGGTTTGCAGTCGGATACCAAAATGCTTTGTTGTTTACGTTGATTTTAATAATATGGTCACTGAAGAATGAGTTATATCCATTGATTCATGTGCGATTGGTGTTGGCACTTATTCTGCACTTCCAATTTGCAGGCAGGAGATCCAGGAGCTAAAATATTCACACACAGTTTTTTGAAGAATATTATGTGGCGATCTTCAAAGGTGCATATTGCTGAGGAATTGCAGATTCCTCCACAGGAAGAATGTGTATCTTGGCTTACTCTTTCTCCCATTGAAGAGCATTTTTACCAAAGACAGCATGATACTTGTCGAAAAGATGCCCATGATGTCATTAAAAGTCTGAAACAAGATGTGATCAAGAGAAATGTGCAAGGTATTTGGGCATCTCTTTGCCTTTTAACTCTAATGTCGTTGACTGCACTATGAAAGTTTTTTATTCCTTTCACAGGTTCAAAAACAGCTGATGACTTATCTGATCAGTTCATTACACATTTGGAGGCAGCAAAGCTATTTAATTCTCTCTTGAAGCTTCGTCAAGCTTGTTGTCATCCTCAAGTGGGAAGTTCTGGTCTACGTTCTTTGCAACAATCTCCCATGACCATGGAGGAGATTCTTTCGGTAGGTTAAACTCTTGATTAGTTTCTCTTAGTTGAGCTAGAAATCATCACATGTTGAAGTATCATCATACTCCTGTTTGAAATGGTTTTATTGTAGGCCCTCATTGGTAAAACGAAGATTGAAGGAGAAGATGCATTGAGGAAATTAGTTTCAGCAATAAATGGACTTGCTGGTATAGCAATACTTAAGCAAGATTTAATGCAAGCAGTTTCATTGTACAAAGAAGCGTTAGCTGTAGCTGAAGAAAACGCCGAAGATTTTCGCTTGGACCCTTTGTTGAACATTCACATTCATCATAATCTTTCCGATGTACTCTTTCTGTCTCGTAACAACATGCAACAATTTCAAGAAGTCCCTGGAACCTCTGCAGAAGATGGCTCTAGGGTGTGTGAACTTGAGCAGAATGATCAGCGTCCTCTGAAAAGGGCTAGAATAGCTACTGGAGACTCTAATATGATCAATGATTGCGAGAATTTGCCTGAGCAGCCATCTTTCATACAGGAAAATGTCTCTAGTGACAAAAGGTACAACCAGAAGGACCATGTTTCATCTAAATTAGCAACTTTTCAAAGTTTCAGATCAGTGTGTGATAACTTAAAGCAGAAATTCCTATCTGTGTTCTACACAAAGTTGTCCTTGGCTCAGCAAGAGTTCAGGAAGTCCTACGATCAGGTAAGGGTTGTTTTAAGTTGTTTGAGTATGGGTCACTGACTTTTGTATTTCTATACAGCGCCTACCATATGAGCTTTTGCAGATTTTAAGTCTTCTTTTAATATCTGTTTTGCTTGCTTGCTTCTTGGCTGGCATGAATACATTATTATCTTACTTGGCAACATTAACGATGCACCTGCATAACTTTTCCGGATCCCATGTTGTTGGGAATGATAACAGTGTTGATGGCTCCTGGAAATTAGTTTTGACAGTAGATAGACCATCAAATCCTTACCTTGGAGTTATTGCAGCATTTGCATCCACGTGTCTGACAACTTTTGCCTTTCCCAGGTCCTATTTTATTCAATTTCTTATAGCAGATGACATGAGCATACTGTGGCTTATGTCTGGAATATAGTGACACTAGCCAAATGCTTATGGCCCAGAGTTTTCCACTTTATGCTTTGTGGGTCATGAGAAACTTTGGTATTTTGTTGACCAAATCTTTACTTTAGAGGGGATAGGTGAAAGATGGTAGTATATGTTTAATTCTGTCTCTAAGAGTAACCATTTGTCTAATGCTTCTTATTGGTTCCTCTTCTTTCTTTTCTTTTCTCCTCCCTTCCCTCTTTGAAGATTTCTCTTGAGTTTAGCAACAGAAAAGGTCAGGATACAACTTGGTGGCTAGAAGCCTTGCATTATATTGAACAAAAGGAGGACTCCTCTCGTGAGTTAATTCGAAAAATAAGAGAAACACTATCCGTTACTATGAGTACTTCACATACATCCAAATTTGCATCCTGGTTAGTTATGCTCTGATGATTCCTTCAGTTGAAATAGTTATAACTTGGAGAGAAAAGAAAATATATAAACTTTTTGATGATTTCATATTTGTATTTTGAATCACTATTCACAACATTGTTGTTACTTTATGCAGTTTTGGTAGCATAACAACTCTAAAATATTACATTCAGACTGGTTTGGATTCTTTGGAAGAGTCAAGGAAGAGCCTATTTAACAGAGTGTTGGAGATAGACTGTGGAATGGAACATCCAAGTGAGAATGATATCCAACGTGTAAGGCATTGTCCAAACTGTCAAGATAGTGGTGATGGTCTTCTGTGTATCCACTGTGAGCTGGATGAACTATTTCAGGTTTTCATTTAAGTGGTGAATTCGATTGAAGTTTCCTTTTTTTTTTCTTTAACTAAAGGTGGATAGTGAAATTGACTTCTCTTATATCATCACTGCTGTCCCTAGGCTTATGAGGCTAGGCTTTTCAGGAAGTTGGGTAATAACGGGAAAGTCATGACATCTGCCGAAGAAGCAGTAGATTTGCAAAGGAAAAAGGCTGCACTGAATCGCTTTTATCGGACTTTGTCACAACCTGACAAGAATTCTGCTTCTGCTAATTCCAAACAGGAAGATGATGGGAAAAAGAGGGATGTCATGGAGAAAGTCACGGTGAGTCTACATTTTCGTTATTTTTAGTTTTTAAGCATTTATTCTGTCTCCCCAACGCCATTTGCTCCTCCTCTATTTAGAATGTTAACTGATTGCTGAATCTCTTAAGGAGAAAGACTGAAAGAGCTTAGTGAAGACTCCTCAATGGATGCTTCTATATTTCCCTTGAGGCTGTCTACGTAATTTTTTTGTTTTCAATTGTCCCTTAGATCCTAGCAATGGTGTTTGGTATATACAAGGGCAACATTAGATTGAAAGTGGCAAAGGCATAGTCAGCTTAGGAAACTTCATGAACTGTTTCTATGCATGAATGTTAGTTAGCAAAGCTCATTCTTTTGTCCGTTGAAAGAAGATGGCTTCTCAACCCCATATCTGCTAGAAATTTCTGCGAGTAGATATCTAGTTTGTATTTGTTATTCCTTTTGTTCTCCAAATTTTAGATCTCCTTCTGATCCTTTTAACATGGTCAGAAGGGAGAAATTGATGGCTAATGGTTGTCATCTTCTTACACTGATTGCTAGGTTTCAAAGTCTCCCTCTGATTTGGAAGTGGTGCTTGGGATCATCAAGAATAGCTCTAAGGGTTTGTTAGATAGAGAAGGTAAATCTGCAGCCACAAAGCAGCTACTTCTTCTTGAGGTAAGTCTAAAGTTGGATACTTTTTACTCTCTATTGTCTCGGTATAGTTCAAGCAGAGTTTATTGTTCCATTAATTTACTGTTTGACGCACTTAGCTAGTGGAATAAGCTGTCATGTCTGTTGGTTTGTCCCGTCTTTTAGAGTGCTGTCGTCGTTTTCATGAGTCCTATGGTTTAGTTCCATCTGTTGCACCCAAGAGGTGTGGTGGGGTCTATTTACAATTCATGGTCTCTGGCATACATTGTGTGAGCTGATTTTTTGATTTTGAAACACTAAAGGGAATGCGCAAGGAGTATGCCCATGCAAGATCCTTGGCCCGTGCCCAAGCTCAAGTGCTTCTTGCTCATGATGAAGTAAAAATGGCAATTTCACGACTGCATCTAAAAGAAGATGACAAAGATAATTCTATAGATGCCTTAAGTCCTGAGGAACTAGACACTGCAAGTACTGAAAATTCTAGTGAGAAGTTTTTGGCATTGTCTTCATTATCACGTATCAAAGGACAACTTCGTTATTTGAAGGTAATGACAGTGTTCATGTATAAATATCATACCTGTGAATCAGTTTCATTTTCTAGCTTTCACTTGCAGTAGTTGCAATTAGACTTAATTAAATTGGAGGTGTAGTTTTCACTTCCCAGCTGTTTTGAAATTTTTTATTTAATATTAGCAGTTCATTCTTTTATTATACAATCCTCAGTTTCTGTTCAATCTGACTTCTTAGGTCTTTGTATTTCATTTATTGGAAAAATTGTCCTCATTGACACGTGTTGTGTACCTACTAGTTCTTTTTAGCTGAAGTTTCGCATCCAAGCCAATTTTCCCTTAATGACATTGTGTTGAGGAACACAATTGCTAGATGTGCATAATAAACGAGTTCATTGATTAGTATCTTGACCTTTATCAGGTTATATATTGTGGTTGTTAGTCCAGCGGATTCCTCCTTTCTTAAGTCTTTTTTGGGCATTAAATTAGTGTGAGAAACCTGACTCCAACCCACTCAGATTACTGTGGGCTTATGAACATAGTATATTCGGTCATTAGTATTTTCTGCGAATATTTGGTCAACACTTAGATTACGGATAGAATATGTTTTACTCTTTTACTTGAGCTGTTTCCATTTTTGTTCTTTTTCAGGGTTTAGTGCAATCTAAACATCTGCTCTCAGAAGTTGCTAATGAATCAACTTTAGCCAACACCACTTCATCTGTTGTTTCCACCCCAGACAATAGACATGTGTCTGAAGCTAGTGCTGAGGAATGTTGCCCAGTTTGTCAAGAGAAGCTCAAGGGTCAAAAAATGGTATTCCAATGTGGGCATATTGTTTGTTGTAAATGTAAGTTTTTGTTCCTGAATCTTGTTTCTAGTGGAAGTGGTGATGTAGATTATGGTGGAATTGTTTGTCTAAACCGAAGCCATGTTTTGCAAGTGGAGGTAGAATTAGGATTATCTTGAAAGGTCAAATTTTTATATGTTGTTTAATAACTGGAGCATAAAAATTTGTGCCTTTCTTACTTCATAACTGGTGGATTGGGGATTGCGTACTGCGCTAGAGTTAACTCTACATAACCATTTTGTCTTTCATGGTCGAGAAGATGTTAGCCACTCTCTACTGCCACGTAATCTGTCACCCTGGATCATCTCCATTGTTCCTTTCAGGTTTATTTGCGATGACAGAGCGAAGATTTGGTCATCATGGAAACAATTGGGTGATGTGTCCAACCTGTAGGCAGCATACTGGTTACGAAAGTATTGCTTTAGCTGATGATACATATAGTGCATCTCCTGTATCTTCCTCAATTGACCATGCAAACTCCGAAACCCATCTTACTGTAGAAGGTTCATACAGTACAAAGGTACACTTAATACTTCCCTAACCATGACAGTTTTGTTAGATTTCCAAATTCTTTCTTACCTTTGGGTTATCTATTAATGACAGAAGATCCTCTTTTAGAGTATTTTGTCGCTGATTTTTTAAATTAATTGTTCTTTTTGTTCTTTGGTTGTGGATGGTTACTTCAGATCGAAGCAGTGACACAAAGAATTTTGTCCATCAAGTCAAAAGATCAAAATGCAAAGGTCCTTGTTTTTACTAGTTGGAATGATGTTCTCGATGTGTTAGAGCATGCTTTTGTTGCCAACAAAATAAGCTACGTCCGGATGAAAGGTGGCAGGTGAGAAATTGTGATGGTATCTTTTCCAAGTTCAGTTGCTGTTAAAATGCTTGACAAAAAAGAAGTGCGATATTTGGTTCATATATCCTTAAATGATCTATGGCGAAGCAGGAGCATTGTAACTTATAAAACCCTGGCTTCACCATACTGATTCGGATCTCAATTCTTGAATCTCCTATTGATTGGACTTGTCCAACAAGTAATTACTCATAACAGACTGCGTTTTTTGGTACCTCACCTGATTTTTCTTAGTGAACAAAATCCAACTGATCAGAGTACCAATTTTATTCAACTAACCTAGTAGTTGGTGACTAGCTATTCAGTTGAAAATGAACATACATTATTTCCTCTCCCGGATAGGAAATTCATTCGGAATGCTTCTCAATCTGTTTCAAGCAATTAAACCATTCTCATACTGTAGTGGGATTGAAACTTTGTGGATCAGAATTTGATAGTTCAGTGACATGCGGAAGTGCAAGTGTCAGTACGTTACATATATGTTCCTATGGTATGTATTTTCTCTTTTCATATGCAAGAGATCACCGAACATATTGGTCTCTATGTATCACAATTGCTTGATGCGCTGCAGGACAGCACAATCACAAGGGCGGAGTTGATAGTGGTTGATAGATTGAAGTGCGTTGTCTTAGTATAAGAATATTTATGATTTGATTATGAAGCTCAATTGATTATCTATGGCTCTACATGGTCAGGAAATCACATGTTGCTATCAGCCACTTCAGAGGACAGAACAGTGAGATGACGGGAAATGGAAAGAGACGGAACAGGCAACCACAATCGGATTTTGTGCAGGTCTTATTGCTCCTAGTCCAACATGGTGCGAATGGCCTCAATCTTTTAGAAGCACAGCATGTCATTCTCGTGGAACCACTTCTCAATCCTGCAGTAGAAGCACAAGCAATAGGAAGGGTCCATCGAATTGGACAGGATAAAAAGACACTAGTCCATCGTTTCATAGTAAGTTATTTTGTCTGCTTTAGCCTCTCTAAGTTTCATGGCAGTCTCATAGTAATCACATTGTCCATCTGTCAAATATTGAATTACACTAGCCAAGGTGGCATAAATCTACCATTGTGCAGAAGGAACTCAATAAAAGTCCCAGACTCTCAGCAGTCTCATTCTATGGACTACCTTTTATTGCTTCCATTGGTACTGAGATAGACAGAAATGTACTCGCAGTAGGCTATTTTCTTGTTCTTTGTGGGTGGTTTACTGTTGTTTTGATGGATTTGTTTATTTACTTAAGGCACCCTCTGATTGTTTGTTTCTTTGTCTTGTGATAGGTAAAAAATACAGTAGAAGAAAGCATTTATAAACTAAACATGAGTCGGAACACGGGTTCATTCATCAGTGGTAACAAAAAAAATCAAGATCAGCCTGTTTTGACCCTGAAAGATGTAGAATCTTTATTCAGGGTGGTTCCATCTGCAGAGGCTGATGAACAAAAGCCAAATGGAAGCTTGTCGCAGTTACCACCTTCTGTGGCTGCTGCTATAGCTGCTGAGAGAAGGTTATTAGAGAGCAAGGCATGACTTGATTTTGAATGCGCCTTAGCTTTGAAATAATGGCCCGCACTTTGTAGCCGCTAACTAGGCAGGAAAAGTGGAAGGAGGGGCACATGTATGTAGGTGCTGAGCATGTTTCCTCTAGTTCCTTTTGATTCCATTATTCAGATATGAAGTTGGAGTGTATTCATCAAAGCTCTCTGGCACTTTCTGTTTCTGTTATCTGCGTCTGAGTGTTTTACTCTTTTCCATTCTCTTTTTGCAGATTTGTTACTTGTACAAAATTGTAGTATTTGGCTTTACTGTTTTGTTATATGAAGTGCGTGGCATCGTTCCCTAGGAAGCTGGGCTACAATATTGGTTCTTGTCATGAGAAAATCATCCTGTACCTCAAGCCGAAACAAGGACGGTGAATTAGGAAGAGAAGGTATCACCTCCTGCACCTGAATCTCTTGATCAACACGTGAGTCCTCATCCGGGCGAATTGCAGAATCCCTCAAAGGAGCAGAATGCAAAACAAGAGTAGGAAATTGGTAATTTCAGAACTCAAGTAAGCCAGCGATCCGTTCACATTGTCTTCCCCACATCACTTGCTGCTGTTGTGGTGTTTTCAACCAAGACGTATCTGCTGGATTTTGCCGCAAGGTATACTCGACATCTGAAGCTACATACATCTGTCTCACATATGTGATGGATGCATAATATCTTCTAGTAGTCATAGAAGGTGAGGTGTTGAAATGTTAATAAGAAAGTGTAGTTTGGTTGGTGGTTGAGAAAAGCTGTGAGTGAGGAAAGAAAGGCACCAACACAAACGTGGTTTAAAATGCAATTATTGACTGGGCTTACTCTCAAGTTTATAACTCCCTGCTTTCCGAATCGATGGTATAAAAATGCTGTTTCTGAATTGTATTCATTGGATAATTTTGGCAGATTTGGTTGGCGTTTGAAGAAGGTTTGCAGAATGTAGTCTTCAAATGGCGGCAAGTCTTGTTGTTGAAGAAAGGGAGAGTTAAGAAGGGAGGCATTTCATTTCAGGTAGCGAAGGGATTAGTAATCTCCTCCTCCTCCTCCTCCTGGTGTAGACGATGGAATCTTTTGTAGAGTGAATAAATTATTATATGATGTATGGGGAATGATGGAGAGATGCATTATCTCCATAATTGCTCTTTTAGTTCTTGTGGGAGTACTTCCTTTAGTTGTATTGTATGTGTGCAATGAGGAATTGTATAGAGATTAAAAAAAAAAAAAAGTTAATTATGGTAGATTTCATTTTAGGCTTCTTGTTGGTTTTGTTTGGTTCATTTTGGACCATCTTCATCTTTTTTCTTTATGCAGTGCAAATTTTAATGGCATATTGTTTACTCCATTTCAAAACATAAGTCGTTTTTCTCAATTAAAAAATTGATTAAAATATAAATTATTTATCTATTTTTATTTTATTATTTTTATTTAATTTATAATTTTATTAAAATTTATTTTTGTCAATAATTATAATAATATTATTAAATAGAGATATAATAAATTTAATCATTAAAAATTATCAAATTTTTTATAAATTAACTATAATTTTAATATTTATATTTTGATTGAATCGATTTATATATTTATCTTTTAACTGCATATATAGCTGTCCACACGGATGACGTCGCCATAGCTACCTAGGCTACCTTATTGGGAAAGCGACGTGTCAAGCTGGGCGTCGGACTGCGTGCCGGCGGAAGCCACCACAGGCCTCACCCTAGCTGATAATGGCACGTGGCAGGCACCTCTATCTTCAAAATTTTTTAAATTACCATTAATATATCTATATATATATATTAATGTTACAAAACGTTTTATTTATTTTCTGACTAAAAAATTTTATTAATTTTAAAAGCAAAAGGTAAATTACCTCTTTTTACAAATCACATAATGATGATATTAGAGGAGGAGTCTTAGGATACGTACTTCCTATTATTTTATGTTATGATGATAAATTTCATTTTTATAGTTTAAGATCAATTAAGATCATTTTGAAATAATTTAATATCAATCTAGATTAAAAATTAAAATTTGAATAAATTACAAAATTAATCCCATTCCATTTAGGACTGCGGTCTCGCTTCCTTCCCCTATAAATAAAATCCCCGGAATCCTTTTTTAACCCGTCTGTGTGCTTATCTTCCCCCAATACTCAAATACTAGTAATACGTCGGTAATGGAGAGCTCTGTCGCCCAAGTCATCCTGGGTTCGCCGTCTCTGTTCTTGCGCAACTCCAAGTATTCCAAAATCGGTTCATATCCGTCTCAGCCTCGCCATGGGAAATTGAGGATATGGGATGGGGCGGTGGTGAAGTGCAGCTGCGCAACGGGAGGGGCTTCTTCTGTTTCTTTCCCGGAAAAGCAATATGGAGATGGTGATGATGAGGAACAAGTGATGGAGCGGCTGAGGAGGCTAGGGTTTGGAGACAAGTGTAGAGGAGCTCAGGAGGCGAGAGATGTAGCAGAGTTGTTGGAGTGCTTGGAAACGGAAGCCATAATGGGTGAAGATGAAGGAAAACACCCTGATGATTACAACCGCAGAGCTCAGATATTTTACCATAGTTCCAGAGTTTTCCAGGCTCTTAAACAGAGTGCCACCCCGACCACTTCCACTGTTGTTGATTAAGACCATCTCCGACCACCACACAAAATTTTAGGGTTATTTGAGGGAGAAATACTGTAAATTTACAGTTTGAGGGGAAAGACTGGTGGCCTTTCTTTTATTAATAAGTTTTAGGGTGGGGCCACACTTTTCATCCTTTTTTTTTTTCTGAAAACTTATTTATTTCCTTCATTTCTTCTTTTGGTTTATTTAATTTTTTAACACGAATACATGATATGTACATAAAAAGTATAATGAGATATTATCCTTAAAAAGTTGAAGAAAATATTATTTTTGGATAAAAAAATGAAATTACTGCAAATATTATATTTTAGGGATCTCTAAAATATAATGAAATACTATTCAGTTTCATTTTTTCCTTTTCCAATAAGATGTATATTACACAAAGATAGAGATGACTGTAACTTAGTGCAATACCATCCAATAAATAACAGGAACAAATCTGCTAAGTGATCATATGAGAAAAAAACGTTTCTAAACACAACCAAAAAAAAAAAAAAAAAAAAAAAACCACCAAAGGTTCAAACTATGAAAGCTAAGATTACAAATTAATAGGCCAATGGCAGGAGCTCCAGTAAGAGATCATCATTTTATGACAAATCACAATTCGAAAAAATAATAACAAATTGTCTTCTAACAGAATTTCCAACGGTTGCCGCAGGCTACACAAGTTACATACGTAGTCATTGGCTCATCAGCACTCCTTGTCTGCATCTGATAATATGTGCACTCTTTTTTCTTGCACCTACCGCACGTGAACTGGTCCGTACTCGCCTGCGATGGAGCTCCACGCTCGCATTCGAACAATGCCTTCTCCTTGATCTTCTCATTCTGCTTCTGTCTTGCATCGCTCGCCATGTCCTCCGCGGTTAACTCCGTGATTGACTTGTTCTGGAATCGACCCAGAAGCAGTTTTCTGCGGAAATCTGGGTTGTTTGGATCCTTGATGTTGAACATGATGGACCTGTACCTCACTTTCTGGGCGCCATTGAATAGACCCCATTTTGAAAACATTGCAGATTCTACTTCAGTGGCCACACGGAGAGGATCACAAGCGTCCACTTTCGCTCTCAGGTCCTCGTCCACTTCATCGGCCACCTTGTTCAAAGCCTCTGCAAGAAGCTCCCTGATTTTATCCCTGTTTTTGTCCTTGGTATATGGCAGCGAACTCAGCTTCGGTGGACCAACTGCAACGTACGCCGGTTTCTTTGACTCAGAATATAATTTCTCTTCCTTCTTTATGGATTCAACTTTCACGTGGCCTGAAGAATATTTCTTTGCAGCCTTCACTGTCTCGCCGTTCTCAACCTTCATCTCGGTTGAGCAAGTATCCATTTCGATCACTTTTTCTGAGTTTGATGCCAAAGAACGGTCAATTCTCTCCACCTTCACAGAGCTCACTCTTTGGAATTTCTTTCTATCATCATGCTCTGCATGTTGAGTTTCGGATTTAATAGCACTTTCAACTTTCATGGAGTTTACTCTCCCAACCTTCTTATCTTCCCCACAATCCCCGTCTGCAGAATCCCCCTTAACAGGACCCTGATTTTCAATGCTCCCGTTCTTTCTTTTTTTTTTTGTTTCTTCAACAATAATACCCTTCCACATCTCAACAACATCAGAAGCCAAAGCCTGAATCTTTTTCCTTGGATGTTTGGTCAGTTTCCGGAGACGTTTTCCAATCTGAAATCGTTTCCATTGGTATCAGAAAACAGATATGATCTTTCAAAGAAAAGGAGAAATTTTAAGGAATTTAAACCCATGAGTAAGTCTGAAAAACAAAAATATTTGTTGATCCATGCCAATAGGAAAAGGAGAAAGACACAGTAATTTGTCCTCAAAAACCTTAAGCTAAAACATTGAAGCTTCTAAAGACACAGCAATTTATATTCCAAAACCTTAGCTAAAACATTGAATCTTCTAATCAGTATACATAAAGCTGACTTTCCCAAAAGAATGATGAGCACAGGTAGGCAAATTTACTAGAAACTAATTACTAAAACCCTGAAATGTCAATCACTTCTTAGTTTGGAAAAGAACATGTGTTTGGCTCAGCTTTTTGCCTTACTCCTACCAGCATCCTTATCCACTCAACTAGTAGTAGTCTTATCAATTATAGGCGAGTTATCCGAGACTGAACAATATATATCCGCTGCCACAACAAACAAATCTGTACACTTCTCTTAAAAAGTGGTAGAATAACAAATCCAGCCATCCCAATATGAAAAGAGCCTATACTTCTCTTTCTTTTATTCTACAATTCATTTGTAACAAGGCCAACTTTCATTTCAAAACTGAGTTCACAACAAAATTCAGGCTCACTTTCCATAGCCCTATTGCAGAACCCAGTTAGTAACTTTAGCACTCTCCCATCCTTTTTGTGTGAGAAGCTGCTACTCTTCAACAATTATTTTAATCTCCTAGGATTGACACAGCTTACCAGAAAGTAAGTTATGCAATGCAGGACTAGTGTTACAAAGGTTGAAATAAAAGACCACCTGCTTATAAAATATTGATGCCTTCTTGACAAGGGATAAAGCTTTGTGTGCAGTACTAAGGCAAGAAGGATCATGCCCCCCTTGCAATGCTGTGCAGATCTTACCAAGAGCATTCACTCACTGGTGTCAAAACAAAGTGGAAAAACAGATTTTATTGGATGACAACAACAACATGAATCAACTGCAAATTTAACAGTTTCAACAAGAACTAAAATCACCAAAAAAGTTCCTTGCTTCAGAATAACTGGATTATTGGTCCAGCTATTACATAACTTTCAAAGAAATATTTTTTGACAAACACTCACGCTTTCACAAACCACCCACGAACATCAATAAATTGCAACCGTCACACATATACGTCTATAATGGATGATTCCAAAGGAGGTCAAACTATTTTTATCTTTTGAAAGAGAAAACCCAGAAAGAGAAAGCTTCAAACTTGAAAGTATAAATTGACAAATAATATTAGAAAATCATGCAGACAGCCATGAAGTTAACATTTACAACAGTATAATTAAAAGGGGGAAGGGAAGAAGGAGAAGGAGTTTCGAAATTTAGGCAAATCTACGGTACCTGGGTTGAGACAAGGACATCATAATTAATAGGAAGCCCTTTGAGCCGCTTGAGGGCATCGATACACCGATCCTCATCCGGAGACGAATCAGCTTTGATGTCGGCGGCGGCGGCATCGGCCGCTTTCTTTGCCCTCTCAAAGAGCTCCACCAATTCCTTCTCCATAACCTCTGAAAAGCCCAAAAAGGAACCGGATTTCAATCAAGGTACGAACTTAATCAACATAAAAATTGCACCATAAACCAAAAAAACCGAAGATTGATCCCCCATAAAAGAACACCATGCAGATTATTATGACATTCAGTCGACCCAAAAAAACAATACAATTAAGTGTATATCTGCGGAGAAAAGTGAAAGAAAGAACCTGAGAGTGGCAGATCAATCCAACTTCAGCTAGATGAAGCTCTACGCATCAGTGAATAGCTGAATATCCGGCGGCAAATTGAAAACCTAGTTCTGGTTACAGCGGCCGGAGTAGAGTCAAGAAGATAACGAAGGGAGGAGGAGGTGTAATTTTACAAGGCGCGCGGATAGATAACAGAGGTCATTGCGGCACGTGTGGAAGGATCGGACGGTGACGAATAGCGAAGGAAATCTTCATCAACGGTCTAGAATTTGGTGCAAAGACAAGTCATGAAGAATTTTTCTTTTACCTTACTTAGGAAAACTAAAACAACGCCAGGGCAAGGATTACTACATCATTACACGATCTTCTAATTAATTGCGTTATTTACAACGTATAATTAACTTTTCGGGCCGGGCTGGAGTAGGTGGACATGTGGGCCGGGTCAAATCTAGTAGTCACTGGCCGACAAGAAAATTAGGGGTGAGACGGTTGCGATCCCCTAACAGAACTAACGGAAAGGACGCGTACTTGGGAATTTTGCATGTTTCAGTTAGAACTTGGGTTGGTTAATGGAATCTAAATCTGCTCAGCTTTCCGATGAACGAAACGAGCATCATACTCCGAGGAATCTCGGCCTTGTCTTAAATGAACAAGCAGAAACTTTCCCTTATTATGAATATGACCAATTAGTACTATTATTATATGTTCATTTAGCAAATTTCTGATCAACGAAAAGCTAACAAGACAGTTAGAAAACTAGAGCATAATATGCTCTGGGCATCGGTCAAGTTTCTGAATCGCCATTTTTTCTTATTTATCGTCTTTTTCTTAAAAAAAAAAAAAAAAATCAGAATTCCGCTTTTTGAACCATCAAAAGATCAAGCCGCTCATACATGCATTCATTAAAGCAAATTACCTTAAAAAGTTTTTGCTTGGCAGAAGAATAACTAGACACGACATTAACCTACCTTATTCACAGACTCGGTTGAATGAAAACTTTCTTAGACCTATTGAATGTCTTCAATCTTCATCTTGTGCATCAAATATGTTCTGACAACCTCAACTTCTGCTCTTAAAATCATTCAGCTTTCCATACCCAAGTCAGAAAAGAAATAGAAATGTTGCAGAGCAGAACATATAGCATCACTAAAAAAAACAAAAATCTCAAATGCTAATGCTAGTTATGGAGCTGGCGCCAAAGAGGCAATATAAAAGAATCTCCACTTCGGCCAGGTTTTAAGCTATCAAAATTAAACCGTCGAGGAATTTCGCTTTCCCTACTCAAAGGAAAGTCCAGTTTAAGGATCAGGTGAAAGGTAACCATGGTTGGCGTTCTTGTCTGAGCCAAAAATATCAGGTTTCACATATTCCAGATATAAAGTTCACATTGAAAGTAGCAGTAATCACTAATGAGAAACTACACCAAGAGGAATCAGAACTCAAGCACTAAAGTTTGGGAAACATTGGAATTGCAAGAAGTAGTGATTACAAGAATGGTTGCTGAACATTTCGCACACATTAGAGTGTTCTAAAAGTATTCCTCCAAGCTCATAATGCTGTTTTCACTAGCAGGATGGATGTTCGCTCTTATGATAAAATGAACACCATATGACAACCCAAATGAACAATCAAGTAATCCATTTGAAACAAACCCAAAAATAACAGTGCTGAAAAGAAATAATTAACAGGAATGGGAAGATGCCGCAATGATCAAATCAAATATACAAAAAAAAAAAAAAAAGTTTGCGCATAATACAGAGACTGAGACTTAGGTCAGCACCAAGTTCTGCATTTGATTAGTTCCAAAATTAAGGGAGAAACTCCATTTTTTGGTACTACCGCGAAAATAAA
Source organism: Knoxia roxburghii (assembly GCA_030378225.1). Taxonomy (NCBI): domain Eukaryota; kingdom Viridiplantae; phylum Streptophyta; class Magnoliopsida; order Gentianales; family Rubiaceae; genus Knoxia; species Knoxia roxburghii. The sequence goes on from CM059415.1 coordinate 3,803,547, forward strand.
AGAGGGAAAAACATTATTAAACTCAGCACTGATTGAAGTTTTCTCATTTAACCACAATGATATCAAGTGTCAAATGATAATCAAACCAACTTTTAGTTTTCCTCTGCCTGTGGTTTCTCGAAAAATGTCTTCTTTATCCAATCAAATGGCTGCACAGGAAAATCAGAAAAAAAAAAAAAAAAAAGATAATAATAAGACAACAGCATAGCTGGGTGAAAGATAGGAGGAAATATAGGCATAACCATATAGAAAGCCTGATAGTAGGTTATCAAATCTCTATAACACAAAGAACGCATCCTCGAGCAAGGGGATAGGCTCACAAATTCATTTGAAACTAATGCACAATAAAAGAACATTTAAGCCATCGATATAAGCAAAATTAGAAACAATTGTTCAAAGACTCAGGCGGTCAGAACTCAAACACCCCCCCCCCCCCCCCCCCCCAGCAACAAAAAATCAGTACATGGAAAGGCAGTTCCTTGTTATTATTAACCAACCAATCTGCAATTTGCACAATTTCATAAATGGATTTAAAGATTACTAGCCTAACTATTTGGGATAAGTTTGAAAATTATATTCTAACTTCAAAAAATTCATGCAAATGGCAGATCCAATAACCATATCGAAAACAAAATCCGCGTCAAAAGGGATCAGAGGTAACAAAATTGAGAAATCGGAGAGGCACGGATTCACAACCTGGACAATCCAAATGGCAGTAGTGCCGGCGGCAACGCCCCACATGGCGGCGGCCTGAAAATCGGCTGGCTGAAGTCGAATTTTCGGCTTCAAGGACCTGAAAAGTCCTCCCGCAGCTGAACTCGCCATAGGTCTGACTGATCTACGAAATTAGTATGTCTTCACCTGCGATCGATCGAAGCCCTATTGCAGTACCTTCGCCTTCCAAGGAATCAACGGAGAACGTAAATGACTCAGATACGGTATATTAAATGTTGCCTAGTCAGACCTTGGGCTCAGCCTCCTCATTTATGGCTCGAATGTTACCGTTGAGCAGGGTTTGGACGCGCCCATGGTTGATGTGACACTTTGTGTACGCGGCCCATTACGGAATACTACCATGGTAAACAAAGAAAGTAATTTTAGCCCATGATATTCACGTTATGAATGGTTTGGTTAAGACCTCAACGGTCTCCTCGACTAACTCCGACTTCCTGTCATAAGTGAGAAAATCTACCACTACACCAATTTTTTCTTATCGATCTCAGCAAAATTTTATAAGACAATTATCATTATTTATAGCAAATTATATCGTATAATTTGTAATTTTATAGATTTACGTGATTTTTGTTATGTGAAAATGAGGTAATCTTTTTGTTTTTTATATGTTTGTTAAAGTAGAACTACCACATTGACCATCCTTGGAAGTAAACGACTGAAGACCAAATCAGAGGGTAAAAGCTGCAATACAAGACTCAAAATTTTCAATACATGTGAGGACAATATCCTACTTTCTCTATTCTAGAACTGGTAACAAAATCAGCAGATTCAACACTCATTAGTCTGTCTCTCTAATCTACAAGTTCATGCCAATGCTACAAAATCTGAACTTCAAGAAGCTCAGTCTGCAGACTATTCTCCCGCACTAGCTGGTCGACGGCCCTTGTCTGGACCACCAATTATTCCCCATCTCTCATACTGCCTTTGTCGAGCTCTTGCCCTCTCTTTCTCTTCTTCAGATTTTGAAGAGTAGCAGTATGGACAAGAAACTCCGTATTCCCACTCCGGTGACTCCATATCCGCATCACTCACCGGTTGCTTGCAGCCATAGCAAAGTTTGAAACTTCCCTGAACTAGTCCATGTTCAACTGAGACGCGCTTGTCGAACACAAAGCATTCTCCCTCCCAGAGGCTCTCCGCCTTAGGGACTTCCTCTAGATACTTCAAGATCCCACCTTTCAAGTGATAAACCTAGTAAAGCATCATATGCAAACCAAACACCTAAAAATCCATTACTTCAGGCATTCCATTTAACAATTACAGAAACTACTCTATGTTAAGGTGATCAGAATAACAATCATAGGTGAATAAGAATTTATTTGCCAAGCCAGTGACTCATAAGATAGAGCTTTATCCTTGTTCACAAGGAAAGCATAAGTAAAATAGGTTACCTCCTTAAAACCTTTACTAAGGAGAAAACTTGAAGCTTTTTCACACCGAATTCCACCTGTACAATACATTGCCACTCTGGGTAGTATCCCCTTCCCTTTTTCTGCAGCCTCTTCAGTTCCATCTGAAGACACATTTTCAACCTGATGGTCAGGTTTGGCAAGTCCAAATGTATCCTCCACCCAAGATGGAAAATCCCGAAATGCAGTAGTACATGGATCAACTGCTCCTTTGAACTTTCCAATTCTAGTTTCATAGTCATTACGAACATCAATGACCACCTAAACATTGCCTAAAATATTTTAGAAGAAAACCAGGAAAGGACAACATTACAGTTACAGATAAACAACCTCTAAACATATTCATGTATTGACAATTGTTAAAAAAAAAAAAAAAAAACAACTTTTATGAGATTTCTTAAGTGCAGTGGAAGCGAGATAGCAACTAAGCTGTGACAAAATAAAAACTTTGCTTCACCATCAATACAGTGAAGATATCCTGATATCACAAGGATCGTCTAAAACCAGACACGATTAGATAATAACTGAGGTATTCTGACCAAAAAATGTCCAATAGGACATGAGGCACTTGAAGGCTAAAATCAGAGCAATTTACTTACAACATCAGGATCACTAACTAGTGCATTCCAATCCTCAGGGCTAACATACTCCCCAACTCTTTCAATGGGTGAAACAGAAGGCATCCCAAGTGTAACAATCTGTTTAGCATTAAAATTCTTAGTAAAAGAAGAATAATTTAAACTTGAAAATACAAGAGAGAATTGTTGTAGCCAAAGGATTAAACCTCTTTTTTCAACTTCACCCTCACATGATCCCATCTGAAAGGAGCATCTTCCCCTGCTGCTAGAGGAGAAGCGCTCATGTGTCCATGATGAATAGCTTCTTCCTCAGGACTCACTGGTGTCTCTACCCGCCGAAGACCCTTTAAGCGGTTGTCTTTTTGAATAAATTCAAGAACATTCTCCACTGAATCGCGCGTCCCGCATATGCTCCCATTGATTCCCTCTGGAGCAAGAATGATTCCACCTGATACGAGCTGAAAATATCAGCTCAGTAAGGCATCAATCGACCAAACAGTACTAAAATAGATACGCAACCAAAAAGCACCTAACTGGCAGCGAAATAAACACACCACAGAAAAATGCGCAAATTTTCCGAACTATTTCATCCATTCAAATCTAACAACTAAACATTTTCCAGCTATCTACGGGGAAAAAAACACTTAATCAGTGCAGAGAATTACCAGGAGTTGGCAAAGCTCCTTCAATGGCTTCCGCAAATCAGCGTGGTCCGGAAAATCGGCAAATTTGTAGAACGAAACCACCACCAAAGGCGACAGCTCCGAGTCAGTGATGATGTCACTGGAAGCGTCAGTCTTTTCAATATTTGGTCCAAAGGAGCTAGAAACGGGTATTGTGTTCATCACTGAAGAAGAAGAAGAAGACAAACACTTAACGGGAGTACAAATTTGTGGAAAATTTGGGGAATTTGCGAGGGCGATTCTTGGATTTGAAAATGGAGGGAAGTTCGAGGTTCCGCAAGATGAGGGGTCACTGATGGAGGTGGGTCGAACACTCAATGCGCGGTCCACTAAACCAGCTTTCTTGTCAGTGTTTATGCCGACCTTTAGAAAAGAGGCGTAAGATAGCATTCTCCGCCCCGGTAGCGGATATGGGCGGTGAAGCAGCGGCTGAGCAGCTAGCGGCATTGAGACATTGCAGGGTTTAGAAGAACGACTTGACGGCGCTTAGGAGGAAGTGGACGGAATCCGTTTTCAAAAAATGACATTAAATTTTAGGACGTAAATTTGTTTTTTTCCGCATTTTTTGAATTTTATAATATTTTTTACTACAAATAGTAATTTCATCTACAAATAGTAAAATAGCCACAAATATTTACCATTCGTTAAATTAATTACCAATTATTTACCCATTTCTACTAATTCCCTTTCCTTTCAAACCCTGGCATCCCTCTATTCTCTCTCAAACCCAACCTTCAAAATATATTTATTATCTGTTTTTTTTAATTTCACTATCTAATAAAAAAATTATCTCTAATTTTTATTTTCTTGTTACTGGTAGTGTAAGATTTCATCATCGTAAATTTAGTTATTAAATCTATGTTTTAAAATTTTTATGAATGAATTAGTGATGCATTTTTGTTCAGATAAAAATTTTGGCATATGGTATATTCACCATTTGATATGGTAGATTTATATATGTTTATCCGTAATAAACACAACAACAACGACGTTATAATTTGTATTTTTTTTTACTGTATTTCATTTTATCAATCATTGTTATATATTTTTTCATTAAATTAATATATATTTGTTATTTTAAAAAAATTCCCTTCCCTTTCGCTCACCTCCCACCCAATTGCCAACCATAAATTTTACCTGGCCATTATTTTATTATTATTATTATTAATCTTAACAAAGATTTATTGTCTAGTCTATCCAAATTTTACTATTAAATAAAAAAATTAAAATTTTCATTCCCTTCCCAAATATCTTATACTCTCTCCATTTTCAAATATTTGACATTTTATAATATTTATACATTTTTCTTTTAACTTTTTTTGAAAATACATTTTTTAATTGACGGTTTAACTTATTTTATCTATTTTATACATATTTTAGCTTGCAGTAATTACCCTCTCTCCCTTTGTTTAGTTACAACAAATAAAAAAAAAAAAAAAAAGTGAAAGTTATTGTATGTAAAAAATGTATGTTGGGTAATTATTTTTTTATAAAAACGATAATTTTACAGATTTAGTGATTTGTTAATTTATGTTAAAAACTCTAAAATATCAATTATTTGATAATGGAGATAGAGTTTTGGGTCGACAGGTTATATTGACTAACAATCTTAAAAAAAATTACCCAAATCAAACCCGGCCTATTTAGTTAAATGAGTTGGAAGCATGAACGCAAATCCAACCTGTTTCTAAATAGTTCAATCTAATCTAACGTGTCTCACTAAAACAATAACATATATTAAATTCATATATTCACTAAAACAATAACAATAACATATATTAAAACATATATTTTCTTAACTAAATTCATCAATTTAACAATAACACATAATTACAATTCAAAATTAAATTTACACATTACAAACTTATTGAACTCAATTCTAACCTACTTTAAGATAAACTTAAATTTTAAGAAATTAATCTTATACGTTAAATCATATTTTATTTTCATATAACTTTACTATTTACTAGATAAAAAAACTGATTTTAAATTATATAACAATTAGAAAATAACTTATAAGAATAATGATTACAATTTTTTTTTTTTGGAACAAGAATAATGATTACAATCGACGAAGCTCATAGTCTAGATTTTACAAATAAATTGTCTCGATCTTTGATGACAAATTGAGATTTGGAGGGTAGTGAGGATTCCCACAACCAAGCACAAAAAGTTATCTTTTTTTTCAAAATATTTCTATTCAAACTCGTGGGAACTAGCCCTCCAATTTTGACCCGCTCCCGTCCATACTCGCTAAGTCGGTGGTAGTAGGGTTTCCAATTATATTAAATTATTACTAATGTAGACGCGGTCTAAAGTTCTAAACCTCTTCCATTGAGATTTAGGGTTCAAATAAATTATATTAAAAAATAGTTTTAGTTTAATAAATTTTGAAATGTAAACATATTGGTATTTATTTTATGATAATGAAAATTAAACATAATATTTGATAAGTTAAATATCAATCAAAATAATATAATTGTATTTGACTTGTTTGTTAAATTAATAATATTTTTATGAAATAATTAAGATTGAATTTCACATGTTTAATAAATTAAAAATAATTATCACTTTTTTCTCTTAACAGATAATTATATAATATAAAATTATGTTAACAAATAATCATATAAAGAGTGTGTTTGTTGCACAACAACGATAATAAAATAATTGCAAAATGATTATGATTATCACATATTTTTATTTCTAAAATAAATGCGATTGTTATAATTTTTTCTTAGTAATATTCGCAATTACTCAGTTCTTAATCTCACGAAATAAATATACCGAATATATTTGTTACGCAAGAAAAAGAACAATTGAACGAATATATAAATTATTATTATTTTTTTTTTTTTTACGTTCGAAAATACAATTTCAGTTAAAAACGTGGAGTTTTGAGTAGTCAATATTCCATTGGCGAAAACTTGAGCAGAAATAGTTAAACCAGGGTCCAGTATAGTAGCATGAAAAACAATAGGACGTAAAGCAGTATAAATAAACCGGGAGCTAAAGAGGAGCATGATAATCTGAGCACCCAAGCACGCAATTTGCAGAGAGTTGAAACTTGGTGGAAGATTTTGGGAAGGGGGAGGAGGAACATGGATGGATGCCCTTCTGGCCTGGATTCATATAATATATATTACGAGGCCTACTTCGTAGGATGAAGTGTCACTTACCAACTTCGATTAACTACGGGAACTACTACCAACTTGGCCTACTTCAACCAATTAGGGATTTCTATCATCCTAATCCAAGATCAATTTAAAATAATATACGTTTTATAAGTTACATCATTATTAAAAGTATAAAAATATTTATATTTTTATGAAAAAAAAACTAGAGAGTGAAAAAGATTGTTAATGATGCTACAAAAAAAATAAATAAATAAATTATTAATTTAGAACGAAAATAAATAGTGAGGGACGATATTAATCAGATGATTTTCTTAAAAAATGCATCCCATGTTTTTTCAATGCCCGTTATTAAAATTGTGAACAGAACCAAAAATTTTTTAGTTATGGAACCAACAATTTATTTGTTGCTAAGTAAATAAAAAAATAAAGGATATTATTTGGATCGTTTATATCCGTCCGAAAAATATTTATAATAGATTGAAATTTTAGTTATAATAATTAAAAATAATACTATTAAATTAACTATAAAACTCTGGTAGGAGGGTATTATTGTAATGATGACTTAGGTGAAATTCCGCTGTCAGATTAAGTCAATGATAAAGAAACTAATTTGCAAAGGAAAATGATGTAAAATTAAAATTTTGGTTGTCTTCTACCCGCTTCATATGCATGTTGTTGATTATCCACAAGTGATGGATCGACCAATCACCATGGGTTCCCAACATGCCAATTACAGACTATATTCCATCATTCTTACCAATTCATAAATTTTCCATTAATTGTAATACAAAGTGGTTGATACTCTCATCCGAAATTAATAAATTTTTAAGCAACAAAAGCAAGGATGAAAGATATTAAAGGCTGATCGAAGTTGAAACACTCGTATGCTACTAAAAAAAAAAATTCAACAGATGGATTTTTTTAATTGATAGTTTCAGCATTGTAACAGTCTTTTTTCATGAGGCTCTTTATAAGTATTTTTTTTTTTTTTTATAATTACCAAAACAATGTGGTTTCAACAATTTGGTTTTTTTTTAAAGAAAACCATTTTTTGGTTTAATCACGTCCCTCCAATTCTGGAAAGCAATGATTCATGAAGTCATGATTAATTCCTTGTATTATCATATATATCCAATGATTCGAGATTCAACTACCAGCCAACTCCATCAATCAATCATATGCTATTCTATCCAACGGATGAGAACGTGAATTTTTCTTCATTTTCACTTTTATTTTATTTTTACAAAAGTTTTCCTTAAGATGTTCTTGCAACATTTGAATGATTAATGAATGATTTATCATTGTTTTACCATTTTCTCCATCTATAATAATGCCCAATTCTTTTAGTTTTTTTGAAGATTCAATCTTTTTGATAATATAAAATAGGTGAATTACATTTTATCACAGGGCAACTTATTGATATTCTTTTAAATTTTTAAAATTACATATATCCTTATTTATTATCTAAATTAATAACAATCAATCTCTGATCACCAAAAAAATAGCAAAAATATTAATATAGACATTATTATTATAATAAAAAATAAAATTAACATAATTTATAATCTTATTTTGTAAAAAATCATTAGATTTATTCGTCTTTTGATATTTTTCAAAATTTAATTTCAATTTAAAGATAAATATAATTTTTAAAAATCTCAAAACGATTAGTAATTTGAACGAACCACAATGGGGTATATACAATTTTTTGATGGCACGTATCATATATGCACTGTGATGCGGACGTGACACTTATGTGCCTGAATTGCTTACATATTTTTACTATTTTCAAATACTTTTTTTGCAATTTCTATGTTCAAAATTAGTTTTATATATGAAATATTTGAGAAATTGTCCCTTCGGGACATCCGATAAAATTTAGCATAGCTCCTGTACAAAAATGACATACACAAATTGAGAAATAGTTTGAGAAAGTATAAAAAAGAATTTATTAAAATTGAAATTTATATGGTTGACACATATGTATAAAATATAAAGTGAATGATAAAATAATAAAAAGCTTTTTTTTAAGCAATAAAATAGTATTAGTAAAAATTAAAAATCAGTATTAATTAACTAAAAATAGAATTAAAAATAGCATTTTATTTAATTTTATTTATTTGCCTATACTTTAAGCTGTAGTATAGTAGTACTCTGGTTGATGAAGTCTGAAGCAGTGGGGGCAGCGTGTCTAGCCCGGCGAATCGGGATCACATGATGTCATTTTGAACACGTTCATTTTCCGAGTCAACAACTACCGGATACTCTTTACCCACGTTAGGGTTTCCCAACTTGGATGTTGGAACATTCGTATGTACGTAGGTACGTAGTATATCCATTCTTTTTTTCTTTTTTTTAAATACTATCATATTTAAATAATACGTTTTTAATTTTTATATTTATTATGTTATAAAATACAAGTAACTTTTAGTAACTATGATTCGATATAGATAACCTAATAAATTTATTAAATATAACATTTTTAAAATAAAAAATTCAATTTAAAAAATCAACTATTTTTATGGAACTTAACAATTAGCAACTAAGAGATATTAATTATATGTTTGATGCAAACCAAATACAATGACATAAATGTAAAATAATTTTAATTATTGTCTTATTTGGTTAGTGAAGTAAATGTAAAGGTAATCAAATTAATTTAATTAAATGATTAAATTTTTTTAATGAATATTTTATTAATTTATCAAACAAGTAAAAGTCAATCATATTTTTTTAACAATTATTAAGTTATTAAATTTTAATTGCTTTATTTCGATTGCCGCGTATCCAACACACCCTAAGTTCGATGTGCCGGTCATTCTTTTATTAACTTGCAGTTGGATATCATAAGCCAATCTAAATATTTAAAAGTTCGGATACATGGATAAACATAAGACATAGTTTTATTTAATTGAGATTCGGAAACCAGCAATATGAAATTGAAGTAAAATAAGCAGTGGTTGAAAGGGCGATGATATGCGTGTTGTAAGCTTCAAGGTGGGCAACTGGGCAATTGGTGGTGTGGGGTTAATTTGGACTTGTAACTGTGAGGAGTAGCAAAGAGCAAATGGAGGGTTATTTAAAAGACCTAGTACTAACTCAATTGCTCAAGTACCAACATGCCTATATTTATTATATATAGTACTTTTGTATATTACATCGTCGTGAATCATGACTTTTAAACAATTTGCCCAACTTCCATCTAATTCATTTTGTTTAGTCATTTTCAAACCACCGCTCCTACGTTGTACCTTCTCTATTTTGCCCTTTTTTTTTTTTTTGGTTAAACAAGTAAATACTTTAGAAAGGGGGTTACTAGTTATCGTCTCACTTTGTGGGAGGGTAGTCTATAAATTTTGATAAAAATATCTTTTTATATAAAAGGAAGAAGAGAGGATATTTTAAGGAAGACATTTTAATCCAAATTATGGTGGTAAAGGAAAAGTACTACGGCGATAACTAGTAATTCCTTTTTAAAAATTTGATTAAATATGTTTTAGATTTTCAATGTAATTTTTTTACTTTTCATTTATTTAAGAACGAAAATAATAATGAAGCAATTATTATTTAATTTGTTTAAGTAATTTGACTGTCTTTTAACTTGTTTGGTGACCTCATTATTTTTTGAAGCAACCTCATTATAGAAATATGAGATTGTCTTTGATTAATTTAATTTTTATTTTAAAAGATAATTATATAGTATAAGATTATCTTAACAAATAATTAAATTAATTGATATAGATTAACAAATATCCCTAGAATTAATCAAATTACCACATATACGACACATCACAATAAATCACAGTCCGCTCAATAACATATCATAATTTGTAAATCACGATCGTTTGAAAAACCTAATTCATAAAGAATATTTAAAAATAATCTCACTTATTGGATTAACATAAATAGAAATGGAAGAAAATATTTGAATTATCTATTTCCTCATAGTTTAATGGTGAAAAGATGGGAAAGAATATGAAATTTGGGAGGTGGTCCTTGCAATATTCCGTCTAACAAAAAATAATAATAATTATAAATTGAACAACTAATATAAGTCCTAAACTTAAATTAACTTTTTTAAATTAAAAATAATAAAATTCAAAATTAAATTATTGTACAATAGCTATAGGTCTTCTTGTCTCATTTCACCTACAGCCAGTGCTCCATCTCCTAGGATTTTATTTCATAATTTTAGTTATATTTGTATTTAGTATTAGAAATTAAACGTTAATTTTTGAATAAATATAGCATTGAAAATATCAAATTGATTTTAAATTGTATTATGAAATAAAAATAAAAGAAAAAATTATCTAATTCATCTTTTAAAAGTTCCCTAAAAAAATTCATCTTTTAAAAGTAAAAATAAATGAAAAAAAAAATAGGCCATGCCCAAAAATCCCTCAAGGGCCAAAGTATATGAAGACGTAGTAACATTGATTGTTACCTTATCTATGCATTTTTTAAAAAAAATAAAAATTAAAGATTAACCATTAATATTAAAAATTTGAAGATAAATGAAAGGTGAATTGGAAGGGGATTACTAGTTACCGCTTCATTTTTCGGACGATAATCTATAGATTTTGACAAAAATATTCTTTTACATAAGAGGAGGAAAGGGAAATGGTATTATATGAAGGGTATTTTCGTCCAAATTAGAGTGATAAAAAAAAGTATTGAGGTAATAACTAGTAATTCCTAATTGGGAACCTAGAACCACTTGTAACATGGCAAGTTTGAAGAGTTCACCAAATATATTTATTTCCCGTATTTGGTCTATAACTATTTGATAATTACATTATGTTAGCTAATTAATCAACCTAAACTCTTACTCGTCCCTTTGATCTTTATTTTATTAAGTTTTTCTTATATTTTATTTGTATGCATATGTTTAGTTGTAAAGAAATCTTGATGCAATAACCTTTTACTTACTCAATACTCCCTCCAATTATTTTTATTTTACGTTTTAAATAAAAATTATTACTAGTTACAAAATTATTACTATTTTTATTTGACGTGTTAGAACTTTTCACTTATTTTTTTCCATCTTTGGTGTAATAAAAAATAAATATCTCACCCCTTATTTATGTGGAAATATTGAAGTCAAACACATAGTAGTTAATTTTTTCACCTAGTATGTTGTAATTATTATATATAATTATTTGTTGTAGTAATTAGTGTCAAGTAAAAATGGTATGATAAGTAATTATTGTTAAATTAAAAAGGGTAATGTTAGAAAATTTTATTTTCTTTTAATCTGTCTGAAAAGTCTAAAACGTCAAATAAAAATAAATGGTAAAAATACTAAGTAAGTAAAAGGTTATTGCATCAAGATTTCTTTACAACTAAACATATGCATACAAATATATCCTTATTCTATATTATGGACTAAAACTTTTAACTTTATAATTTTTTTAAAATAAAAATTTATAGTTTAATCATGAATTACGTATCATAACAATTAAATTACAGAAATTAAGATAAAAATAATTTTATTTTCAATACAAAGAAAAGACCAAGGCCTAACTAATTCATGACAATCTTTGTTGTCCTGCTCTAGTCAAGGATATTTTTAATGAAAAAATAGAATATAATATCTCAATAATAATTTGTAGCTTCTTCTCCAATCCTGTTACTTAATTTTTTAATGAAGTTATTAAAACTTAGAAGATCATAAATTATGAGAAATTAAAACTTAGGCAAATATTTGTTTCCCACTTTCGAATATAGTATTAGTTCAATGTGCAAGAGGCTACCAGCATCTCGTCCCGCAATAAAGGATGCAATAAATCACCTCTGTCTTCTGGTTTAGATTACTGTTGGAGGGACATAAACTTGATATGTAGGTTAATTTGGATTAAAGTGCAATAATCTTAAAAGTTATCCTCAGAACTTATAATTAAAATTCATCATTCCGACTAATCACTAATTATTGTATGCATTACTTAGGTAACACAACCAAATACAGACAAAGGGTGAAAGGGTAATTTTAATGGGAGATATGAGATAGCCTTCACTTGTATAAATTTGATTAGATAGCGTCGAATTTTCCATGACCACTAGAACCCTGAGAAAGGGACCTGTAAAAATTTAGTGTGGCCAAACGTCAATAAATAGAAAATAATGGGTGCAAAATATCAATAACGGAATAGTGCAAGGACGTACACTGTTCATTTTTCGGCAATGAAATAATAGAAAAAAAAAAGAGAAAATAAATTCACAGTCACGTAATTACGGTAATGTCCCCATGAGGAACGGATAAGAAAAGCACCGCATCCTCAATGGGGCTGCCCTGATTGAAGGGGTATAAACGGAAATAAAAAAATAAAATTGCCAGCAGGAAAGGTCAGCGTCACCGAGCTGACGTAATCCGTCTTAGCTCACTAGGAAAACGTCACCACTCCTCCCCTCTTTCCATAATGCATTTTATTAATGGTACGCCTTTTATTGGGTTATTTCTTATCAAATTTCTACCTCTCTTCCCTCATTTCTTCTTCCTCCTTGCCTCTCTCCTTCCTTTGTCCTACTCTCAAAAGTCTCAGCTCAAATCTTCTCAACCCACAAAAAAATTATCGACCCGACTCACCCATAGGGCCCCGGCCCTACCCCACCCGCTTCCAATCTTCTCCTTCTATCAATCTATATTAACCTCACTGTCCTCTCCACTACGCCTACTACCCTCCCATTTTGGATATGGACCGCCGAGCTGTGATCCGGAAGCTCCAGAAGGGTAAAGAGGCGGCGACCCGGCTCCAAACCCTTCTTCGCCAGAAAACCTGTGGAGAACGTCGGTCCGCGCTAGCTGCGGAACTCACTCTCGAGATCGAGTCGTCTTTCACGGATACTATTCATGTCCTGAGCTCTTATGAGATTATTAATGGCTTGTCCCCTCAGATCGCCCCAGTCGCTGACGGTGCAAAACTGGCTTCTCCCGTTGATCGGAGCTCCTCCAGAGGTTCCGACCAAGGCAATAAGCGGGCCGGGGGGAAAGATCGGCGTGGATGTTATAGTAGGAGGTGAGATACGATAATTTTACTTGATAATAATTTCATTATTACTTATTATTCTATGCTACTTTTACAGTTTACTGTTATGTTTAATATGATGATTTTTTTTGGCAAAAATATGATGAATTAATCATGCTTTTATAAACAATTATTATTGGCCTGGCCATGAATATAAATATATATCTGATTTTTAATATTTGGAGAATTACTTCGTTTAATTTATACGGTTGATAATATAGTAGTACAATAAAAGAACCTTTAAATAAAGCAATTTGCAATTTAAAAAAAAAAAAAACTGAAGAAAGGGCCGTTTGGTTCCGCTTTTTGGCTACTGATTTTGCTTTCACAAGTTGTTCTTGCACTGCAAAGTAACTGGACCTGAAATTTACATGGCTTTTCCTCTTTTATTTGAACCCAGAAAAAAAATAATACTCAATTCGGAAAGAAATATTTTCATAAATAGTAAAATGGGGTTTTCATATTCTTAAATTAACTATTTATAGAATAATTATAACTATTTATAGAATAATTATCTGCATATTCTTCTTCTTTTATTTTCCCTTTTGATCTCTCTAAAAACGTTTAGTTTATAAATTGATGGGTGACATTTTTCATCAATTTGTAGAAACTCGGCAAAAGCGAAGGTTGTTACTTGTCATACAACTGAAGATGGCTATGCATGGCGCAAGTATGGCCAAAAGGATATTTTGAACACAAAATTTCCGAGGTAATAAAACAATAGTCTTATTTTTTTAAAATTTAATTTAGTTTGATAAATAAAATTATTATTTCAATATATACGGAGTATTATTATTTTAGTTTAATAAATAAAATTATTAAGTTATGAATTCTTTTGCATTCCATTCGTTCCTGCGAGGAGGTGATGACTGATGTGTCGTTGTCTTATCAAAGGCTTTCAATCAAACAAATGAGGAGCATGATGGCTTTTCCATGATCATCATTAAGAATGCTAAAACAAAATTTGAGTCACTGTTTTACTATTTAAACTTGTAGTTTAAAATAATGCAAAAAAGAGAATGGTATTTTGTGTAAAAGTAGTTAGCATTTATTCATAATATGTATAGGTTCCCAATTCTCGTACTTATTTTTAAATCGTAATGATTCGGTAAAATAATGAATGAATATTATTGAAGTAGAATAATCGGTTAGGATAAGTTGTTTAGACAGTGTGAATAAAAATGAGATAAATTGATTCAGTTCTGAAATGCAGTTGGGTATATAATGTAAAGGTCAGAATCTAATTAAAAGGAACTATTCATTATTCATCTTTACATTATCGTCAACTGTATTGTGAATGCGATTGATTTATTGATAATTATATATGTGAATCACTACTTAATTAATATTTGGTTTTGGCAGGTGCTACTTCAGGTGCACCCACAAACATGATCAATCTTGCAAAGCAACCAGACAAGTGCAAAGGGTTAGGGATGATCCTGCTTTGTATCAAATCACCTACTTTGGGAGCCACAGCTGCAAAAACATGCTGATGAGGACTCCACAGATCATCACAGAGATAGATTCCATGGAATCTTGCTATCTGAGCTTTGAGACAACAAAGGCAACCATTGCCGCTCCAGCAAGCTCTAGTTATACTCCAATGTTCAGCCCATCAGTAGTGCAGCAGCAGCAGCAGCAGCCGCCGCCGAATCATCATAATCAAGAGTTGAAGGACGAGACACAAAGCAGCGATGTCACCTTCGACAACAAGTCATCTTGCCTGGGTTCTTCCATGTGGCAGCACGAATCCTCTGCAGCAGCTCACCGCAGCCCCAATCAAGATCAAGAAGCCAACTCAGCTTTCCAGTCATGCTCATCTACTCCTTTGCCGGAGCTGGACATGGACGCTTTTGTTGGTACTAAATTTGGCGATTTCGACAATGATCTCTACATGGTTGATGACCTGGGCTTCAACCTCCAATTCAACAACTGATCTCTCTCAATCCATCCATCCATTCATCATAAATTTGTACACCTAGTATTTACCTTAATCTTCTCTTGTACTGTTTTGTTTCATCAACTTTTAAGCTCAGGATCATGTTCATCAGTCATCACAAATATCCATCCCAGCCACCATTCCACCACAGTTGAGCTAGGTGGACTGCCTTCTTTTTCCTCCTCCATTTGTATGTAACTATATGAATATATCCATCAGTGATCATCCTTGCTTTTGTACTGTACAGATATAATCAAATCATATCCATCCATGACCGCCGGCAAAACCTAAGCTTAGAACACGCATTTCTTTGCCTCCCGTGATCTTAGAATACCATTTCATAAACTTTCATGTTCATCGACAGAAAAATATCAATCACATCGTATTTGCATTATTGATTACCCTAGTTGATTACCATAGTTGGCTGACATGGATAAAATAAAATGCAGAATAATAGTAACTGTATAAATTTTCACCCTCCCCATTTTGGGGACAAATCATTTGCTCCTTTTTAATGGTTTTTGCAGCTTTATCAAATTGTACATCAGTACGGCTTCCGTGTCTTGTGCTACCATGCTTTTTTGTTTTTTATTTTGACCTATCATGCCTTTTTGTTTTTATACTTTGTTTGTTTTGTTTTTTATTTTAAAATAATAATATATTTATACTATATTTTTAAATTTAATAAAGATATAGTTTATACTATATAAATTCGTTCATTTTTTATAAGATATTTAAAAATTAAAAATTATTTAATTTTGGAATACGATATTATTCTTATTTTTAAATTAAAATTTTGATATTAAATATGAATAATTTAAATTAAAAAAATTCTAAATTGTATTAAAATTTAAAATATATCAGTAAATTATTTTTTCTTACTTTAAAAAACGTTTTACATGTAAAATGGGAAGAAATAGTCCAATCACGTTCAATATTAAATCTGGGTGGCCTTATCTTCTTTTTAATGGCTAGCTAAAATAGAAAGTGGGGCACTTTATGAACTGTTTAAATTCGAGTATCTTTATATCTTTTTCGAGTTCTTGAGAGAGTCTAGAAACATTGCACGGTGACGTATTCACATTACGTCATCACACACCCCCAATAATATTACTCCACTCCCTCCAATTTTTAAGAAGAAGTTTTAATTAAGAGTTATTTTTTATTTATCGGTAATAAAAATATTTTAATAATAAAATATAGACAAAATATAATTTGAACGGTATTTAAGAGTTAAATTTTCAGTTAATTGCTACTAATTAATAGTTATTTTATATATTATTTTTATTATATTTAATTTTTAATATAAATAAAAAACATTTTAAAAAATTTTATATAAAAAAATAAGAGAGAATTGCATTATTTTGGTTGGTGGCATTAATATTAGAGTGAATTTTAAAAAATTTCATCATACTTAGATAAGGTTTTGGTCACTAACTTTTAAAAATTTAAAAAATATAACTAACTTTTGTATTTGAATTTTAGTTTTGGTCATTCCGTCCATATTATCCGTTAAGCCTACTAACGGACCAAAATTTTGAGGGTATTTCTGTCAAATTATACCCAAAAAACCCATGTGTTTCCTTTTAAATTTTAAAAAAGGGCATCATACTTTGATAAAATTTAAGTTTTGGTCACTAACTTTTAAAAATTCAAAAAAGGTCACTAACTTTTGCATTTGAATTTTGGTTTTGGTCATTCCGTCCATATTATCCGTGAAGCCCACTAACGGACCAAAATTTTGAGGGTATTTCTGTCCAATCATACCCAAAAAACCCATGTGTTTTTTTTTTTTTTTACTATTTATCTTTCTTCCCCTCACACTCCTTTTTTTTTTTTTTTTTTTTTCGTATTCATCTTTCTTCTTCAGCCACCCTGCCACCATTCTTGCCGGAAACAACAAAACCCATCACCATTCTCCTAGAAACGTCTATATCCATGCATGTGAATTTAAGCCGATTTTTTTCACAAAGACTAATGTGAAAAAAATCAGCTTAAATTCACATGCATGGATGTAAATATTTCTGGATGTTTCTGGGAGAATGGTGATGGGTTTTGTTATTTCTGGCAACAAGGGTGGCTAGAGAAGAAAGATGAATACGAAAAAAAAGAAAAAAAAAGAGGGGAGTGTGAGGTGTAGAAAGATAAATAGTAAAAAAAAGGAAGCATATGGGTTTTTGGGTATGATTGGACAGAAATACCCTCAAAATTTTGGTCCGTTAGTGGGCTTCACGGATAATATGGACGGAATTACTAAAGCCAAAATTCAAATGCAAAAGTTATTGACATTTTTTGAATTTTTAAAAGTTAGTGACCAAAATCTAAACTTTATCAAAGTATGATGACTTTTTTAAAATTCAAAAGGAAGCACATGGATTTTTTGGGTATGATTAAACAGAAATACCCTCGAAATTTTGGTTCGTTAGTGGGTTTAACGGATAATATGGACGGAATGACCAAAACTAAAATTCAAATATAAAAGTTAGTGATCTTTTTTTAATTTTTAAAAGTTAGTGACAAAAATTTTAACTTTATCATGTTTTTTAAATTCACTCTTAATATTAAACTCAAAACCCAACTTGCAAGTTACGAAAGCTGTCAATTGGGTTTGGGTACCGGATTCCACAACCCGGAACCCCATAGGGTCTTTTCTAGACCCACACAAGGGATCAATAATAAGGCCAAAATAGATCGTTATCTTTCTTTTGCAACTTGAACATTTTCTTTGTCCCCTCTATATTCCCTTTTGTGTTTTTTTTTTTTAATTTCATACATGGACCAACTCTTTTATTCACGTTCCAAAATAATAATTATATTTATTGTAACATCTTATTTATTAAATGTTTTATTATAATAAATGAATTATTATTTTAAGACCAAAAAATTATTCATGTCCGAATTCGACAATTTAATAAATCAAAATTTCTTTTGGGTATAAAAAGAGTTGCTAAAGTAACTTTTTCTCTTCTTATTTTTCTTTATTTTGACAGAAAAATTATAATTTAATAGTTCACACTTTTATTTAGAATAACAAATGTTGAATTTGAGTGAGCAAAAATAATATAAAAACATATATAAATTCTCTTATATATATAATCATTATTTGTTTGTTGAGGTTTTGCTCTCTACAAATGATTGATCATTATTCTTCAATTGCATTTTTTTTTTATTAAAAATCCCAGTAGATAAAATAAATATGCTTGCCTGCAAGATTCCAAACAGTATTATAATATTATAGTAAACGATATTATTCATTATAGGGTTTAAAGGGCATAATCTGATACAGATTTATTATTACAAGTAATATATATTTATTTTTCCAGATCTATCTTTAATTGGATTTTGGCTACAATTTTAATGAATAACTTTTTCCACCATTGATGATTTGATTTAATTAATTAAGTTGTCAGGTCAACTGAAAACAACCCCTTAAGTAATGTAGAAGAAATTAAGTAAACATAGTGGTCTTAGAACGTAATATACAAAAAATGAAAGCCCCAAAACTGCAATAATTAAGAGATCTTTATGTGTAGAAAGAAGGGGGGGGGGGGGGGGGCATCATTTCTAATAGTTTTATAATTATATTGAGTTATCATATATTTAAATTAAAAAAATACTGTAATAATAAGTGCGAGTGGCCGACAAGTTTAAAAACAGGAACGATCCCAATAAAAAAAGATTAACTATATATGCTGTTAAAATTTATACATCATATTAAAAAGTTAATTAATGTAGTTAATTTTATATTCACTTTTTACCCTAATTAAATGATAATTATTATATGAAAAACTAAAGATAAATTTAAGAAAATTATTAATATATTACATTAAAAATAAAATATAAAAAAGCAAAACTAAAAGTTTAAAATAACCCGTACTTTTAAATCGAGAGAAAATGATATTGACATTACATTCAAACATCTAATTATATTATATTCAAATTTCAAAATTCTGAGTCTTTCATAAATTTATCTAGCTTTATTTTTTCTAAGAAAAAGAAAAGAAAACTTTCCTCTAGCACACTTTTTGTTTGTTCTCCTCTCCATGAAAATATATATTCCAAAAGAAAATATAAATAAATTACTCAACAAAACGTAAACAATCATTTCCCTCAAGTGGTTAGCTAGCTTCACCGATTTAGTGGCACTAGTGGGTTTGTTATATGATAATGTTTATAGCATTAGCAAATCCTAGCTAAAGCAACTCAAAACTAAAACCATGCCTTAACTCATATGCTCTTTGCTCGTTTTCGAATCAAAAGAGGGATGTTTGATCTTATTTTGAATATGAAATAGTCATAAAATAATAACAACAAAACTCATTTTTAATAAAATAATACTAATTTTTTTACACGTATTCTATGATCGTCGGTAACTCATATTGTAAAATATTTGGTCAAATTTTATAACAAATAAAATCTTTATTTTATGTTGTTGAGGCATACTTTTAAGAATAAAATTTTTACGATGGAAATGAGTGGGGA
The DNA here is from genome assembly GCA_030378225.1 of Knoxia roxburghii. Taxonomy (NCBI): domain Eukaryota; kingdom Viridiplantae; phylum Streptophyta; class Magnoliopsida; order Gentianales; family Rubiaceae; genus Knoxia; species Knoxia roxburghii. The sequence goes on from CM059415.1 coordinate 3,823,529, forward strand.
AACTGAGTGGTGTGCCCGTATTCTTAAATTATCGGTTGAAAAAAAAAAAAAAGCCTACTAGAGGCATGCTTAAATTGATTACTCCTCTTTAGTGAGTTTGCCCGGCAACTGAACCCTAGAGATGAGCACGTCGGTGGATCAGTAGTACGATTACCGCTACACTCATCAAATCAAAGATATTTAATACCAAAACGACAAAAATTTTGCAACTTTACACTCTCAATTGGCAGCTAATTAGAAAACGACCCTTATTTTGTACATTGTACCCAAAATTGTACTATTACCTTCCTTCTACATAAAATAATATCACAAAATTAACCATTTTATTCAAAATTAGTTCTTAGATTATTTTTTAAAATTTAAAAAATCCAAACTATGCACAAGGAATAAAAAAATACTGATATTTATTAAAATGTCATAGAAATGATGGATTTAGTGAAACAATCAGTAAATATACAACAGTAATTAAGACTATAGATAATATACAACAGTGATTTAACCTAAGCAAATCATAACTTAACAAAAGCTTAATGTCGCTGTCTGTCATCTTTTACCCTAGTTAATTCAATAAACATTAATTAATGTGGAATGAGTAAAATTGAATGATTAAATATCAACGTTAAGGGGTTGAAAATTATCAATTACTCTAGTATTTAAGCTTTCTTTTCTCCAGAATCCCATTTGGGATCCATGGAAGAAAATATGAGGTCCATGCTGTTGTTGCTGCTACTTCCGGAATTAAACATGGCATCCGCCATGTCCGCCACCGGCTGCTGCTGCTGCTGATGCTGCAGGTACTCAACTACTTGATTATGTTCTCGTCGGATCCCCCCGCCGGAAGGACCAGCGTCGGCGGCCCCAAAACTGCTAGTACCAGCGAAGTTAATGATGTTACTAACATCGGGGTTAGTCGGCGCTATGAATGCCCTAGGCTGCATGCCGGAAGTTGTATTGATGTCCATGGAAAGCCATTGAGTCGGGAAAACGGGGGAAGGATCAAGGTGAAGGCCGGCAGCAGTGACGACGGCCGTGGGATTGAAGTCTTGGTTGCTGAGTCCTGGGTGATGGTGAAGATGAGAGGATGGCGGCGGCGGCGGCGGAACGGAGGGTGCGGTGGAAGAAAAATGACAGGTGTGTTCGCCGCGGTACGTGATTTCGAAGATGTTGGGATCAGTGTCGAGCCGCTGGACTTGCTTCTTGGCCTGACATTTGTAGAGCTTTTGGTGGGTACATCTGAAATAACTCCTGATCGAACCGACAACACAAAAATAGTATAATAAATAAGTATTATGAATGAGAAAGTGGTATAATGATTAATTTGATAAAATTAAGGTTAAATAATTATAGAGTAATCTACGTACCTTGGAAAAGTGGAATGAAGAATGGATTTCTGGCCGTATTTTCTCCAAGTAAAGCCATCCTCAGGTGGAATCTCGGTGTTCCCCATCTGAGGAGCAGGAACCATCTCCACCCGACGGCCGCCGCCACTATCAGTCCTGCAATTGCCGCCGGTCAATTAGGACAGGACATCAGTTTGGAATATTTGGGTTTTTAATTAATGATTTACTTTACTTAATCACTATACTAATTTGAACGAAGTACTAACAAGTTAAATATGATATTTATTTATTTATATAAGTATTACTAATTACCATATCAATTTTAAATATTACTATCCCGTTTTACCGGAAAATGCGCATGTAAATCACCAATTATTTCTTATATCATGGAGAAATCTTGATGCATAGCCACCATGCATTGTGATCCTAGGGCAATCTATAATTAATAATTAATATAAATTCAAATTATATATATGAATGAAATTCTCCTTCTTTTAGATTTTAATTTCTCTTAAATATAGATTAATTTAATATTTACTTTACTTTTAATTTATTTTTCTTATGAATTTAACAAATTCTATAAATTATAAGCAACTAGCTAGGGAAGAATATTAAAAGAGAATAATTAACAAATAAATAGCACTATTTTTAAAAAAATCATATTTATTGATTAGTTAATATTTTTTTAGACGAAATATATCTAGTAACATATTAAATTAGTATTCCTAAGTAACTATCTATTATATGCAAGGTTATACATAGATCACTTCATATAAACTCAAGAATTTTCCGCATTATAATATATATCGATTTAAAACTAAAACCACTTTTGGATGAAAATTAATAATATAGTCATGTTAATAGTAACATCTTAGTTTATATTGAAAGATTAATGAGGTCAATTTGGAACTAATTATTAAAATGTGTGGGAAAAAAATGAATGGATCATTTGATGATTTCATGTCGATAGATTAGGGCTATCAATTTGTAATTTAGGGTTTAATTTACAGGAAATTAAGTTATTACTCCTATATTAAGCTTGCGAATTAAATTAATTGATTTATATATAACGAGAAATTTCGGTGTGAATATAGTGTGGGAAAATTTATGAACGTGCATGGACTTTTAAGGCCATTTTCCAAAGTCTGAAATTTCTTACCTCCTTCGTTGCCTTTGGGAAGATGATGAACCTCCTCCTCCTCTGTGGCCGGAAGTTGAGACAGCTCCGGCTTCCGGTCCTATACTCATCCTCCCTGGTGGCAGGAGGCTTCTGCGCGCAGCAACCTCCTCCAAAGTACCACCGCCGCCACCTGCTGCTGCTGCTTCCTGATCTCGTACCGCCACTCCCTTCATCTTGTGATCAAATTCAGCACCTGTACTACTACTGGCCCCGGCAGGCGCCGTCAGAAGTACTTGGGCATTTAGCAAATCCATTGCCGGAGTTTGGCTACTATGTAGCCATTCCAGCCCCCCTGAAGCCGCAACCGGATACTCCATTAATTGATCATGCCGTTGTTGTTGTTGAACAACAGCCAGTTCTTTTGATATGTTCTCCCCAGCTCTTCTGAAAACCCCAATGATTTCAGTGCATGCGCTGAAGAGATGCTCCGGCCGGTTAGCCATGTCCGGCAGACTTTCTTCCAGGTTTCTAGCCATTCTACAACCCTCTAAGATTAAGTTCATGGCCGTCTCATCCATTTTCTTTCCTTTTATCTTTCTGCGATTAGCTTCGTGAGCAGGGCCGGCTTCATACAGCACTAAGAACCATAGCGTACGGTCTATCAAGCTGGGAATTTGAATATCAGCTAACTAAACTAACTTGCATGGATTCCTATATCTATTATTTTTAACTAGTCTATAATTAATGTACTCTCTCGTTCAGATTTTGAGCGGCAAACGAGGTAGGTACAACTTGTAAGAACTGTAAAATACTAATTTGTTACTATATATATAGTATGGCCCAAAATAATAATTATTTTTTTTGTCAAATTAAAATTATTTTTTTAAAAATAAATAAAAATGATTTTCGATTGGGTCTATGTTGGGAAAATGGGGGGGTTTAATTTTAAGGTTTTGGTTCAAATCAAAGTATTTGCATACATTATACACGGTGAGTGGAAGGAGGTGAGGAAGGTGGAAATGGACCGAGTCAGGTCCATGTTGTTTGGGCATGGAGTCGACGAGAAGACTCAGCCCCCATTGAAAATCCATACTTTTTGGACCATAATATCCCATCTCAATTGAACAAAGAAGTTTTCCCCATCTTTGAAGATGACTGCTACCATTAATTAATACTCTCATTTATATTCTAAATACATTTCTCTCTCTCCCCCCCCCCCCCCCCCCCCGGGTTAAATTAGTTTAGTAGGTGGTGGTTCAGGTTTAATTTTTCGATTTTATGTTCGAAACAAATAAATCAAATTCGTATTCCATACCATGAATATATTATTTTTGTGTTGAACTAGAAATTATGGGTGATAATAAATATGAAGTATAGTTTAAATAAATTTGGGAAATGCCCCTGCCGACTTTCTAGCAAAACATGCCTCTCTTGACCACCGAAACACTTACTACACTTTTGACTCTCTCCCGAGACCCCTTCAAGGCCTGATTCGCCTAGATCAGAATGCAGTGCCGTGATTAAGATTGTAAAATAGGAAGCTAATTGGTAAAATTTAGCGTATCAAAATAGTACAGGAAAGGCGCATGAAACGTTATAGTTTTTTCTTCTTAATATAGGGTTCTCAAACTTACCGGTCTCTCACGAAACTGTTTTGGAAAAAAAAAAGAAAAAAAAGGAAATACTAGAATGGTATACGGGGAGGTTGGAAAACCTTGACCCCCACGAAAGACCTTCTGGAGATGTATAAAAATTGGTAGTACTAATAAGAGGATTCATATCTGGTCCTTTTAGCGTATGTTGAGTGGGGTTTCTAAGTGTGGATTTAGAATAATCTTCCTGGTCAAAGAGTGGAAAGTAAAACGGTCCTAGAATTACAAAAAAAAAAAAAAAAAAAATTAATAGCGCCCTGGTGCCGGTGCCGGTGCTACCAAATTTATTATATGTATTCAATTTGAAAGGGAAACCACTCTCTGTTTTCCTTAATTGTGTGTATATAATATTTTAAAATAAATAAAGTTTTTAATATCAAAAATAAAAATTATGTTGTTTAAATTAAATAATGATTAAAATTCTTGGTTATTTTTTTAAAGGAATTATGAGTTATCGTCCAATTATTTTTTCTTTACCTCTTAATTTGGACTAAGATACCCCCATATTATACACTATTTCTTTCCCTTTTATAAAAATGACATTTTTATCAAAATTTATGCACTATCACTTTAAAAAATGAGACGATAACTAATACCCGTTTTTTAATTAGCTGGGGCGGGTGGATGTGGTCACGTTTTGTATTATTTTAGGCAGTTCCGGGCTGGGGGCCTCCTTAAATCATTCGGATTATATAAGATAGTTACCTTCAACGTTAATTACCATGGGAGATTCAATACATTTGACTGCCTACGTCGACCAATTAAAACATGCTTAGCTACATCCTAAGAAAATTTACAGATGATCAAAGTTCTGGAACATGCATGCTTTTCTTCTCTATAATCAAATATGTAAGGCCCCTTTGACCATTCAACCCCTCCATCTGTATATATTTTAGCTAAACGATTAATTAATTAAGGGTTTTTTTCGTTTCTCTAAACCCTAGTTCGAAAAGGGAAAATTTTGAGGGATGATGCCACGAAAAGTACGGTATATATGAATTTGGCCAAATCATGTAATGTCGTACAACCTTCATTGATGACAAAAAGCGGTGAAAAATGGCAAATTTGGCGGAGTTAATGAACTATATATAGCGACAATACAACTAAATGCAGCTAATCATGTCGGATTAAACAACTTGAAAACAAGGGTAGAACGCGAAACCTATATCTTGCCCAAAATTAATGCCTCCCAAACCATTTCACAATCCTCCATTTTTGGCTCCAGGATCAATTCGCTAGCTAGCTGCAACTAACCCAAATGTCGTAGTTTAATGTTCCACAATTTCATAATAAGATATTTATTATCGATTATAATAGTTAGTTAATGTGGATTCAAGCCACATACTTAGACCAAGTGAACTCATGAGTAATACTTCATTTAAGCAAGATAGTTTGGTTAGCAGGTACTTGAATTTGTATCATACTATTAAATGTAACAATTGAATCTATTATTTAAAACAAAAATTAACGACTTTCTTCTTTCATTCAATCACAACCTTCCAATTAAAATTTAAACATTTCAAATTGCGAAAAATTTAATAATAACTTTTTTTTATGATTACGTAAAATGATAATTTGTTTGGAAAATGAATTCGAAACATATTGCCATTATTTAAACTTGAAATTTGTATATGTACGAATAGGGATTGGACTGTTTCTACCTCTTGGGTACTTGTAAGAAGAATTGAATTCCAAGTAATTGAGAAAGAAAGTTGATGATGATAGTATATGGAAGAAAGTCTTTGAGATGCTAACATGAGGGGACTTGAAAATTCCCTTTACCCACAAACAAACCTACGACTATATTCTTCCTATCGTTAATGCAATCGGCAGCACCGACGTTTGTTGTTCCTAATCATAAGGTCAACCAAGTTTAAAACCTTCATAAACTTCTTTGGCCCCCTATCGGATTTATACCATCGCATGCACCAGTCTTCTCAAGGCACTTTGGAGAGAGCTGCCAAACAGCATTCATGGCGGCTTTAAGTGTGTTGTACTATCAAAGCTTTTCTCTCTGTTTATGATGATTCTCCAAATTAATATGAAACACACCGTTCAGATCCCTCCTCCAAAGACATAGTCTACTATGAGTTATTTTGTGCAAGCATTCTAGCTTAAATTTGTTCAAGTATGAGATTAAATGTTTGATCTATATTTATGTTGACGAAACATATTATTTTTCTCAATACTTTTAAATACAAATTGTGTTTAGGAGTCAAAATAGTTGATTAGGTTATGCATTAGACATCACATGGACTCGGTGAGGGTAGGAAGAATCAATCAAGAACGGAAGAATGGTGGTTTAATGCAAAGGGAATTGGTGATCGGAGAAGTTAATATGGCTTTTATTGAGCACAAACAAATGAGTCAACTGACTACGTACTCAACCGAACATTTCAAACTCAAACTCGATAATAACATTTTTTTTTAGAGTATATTATAATTATTAGAAATTATTTGATAACAAATGATATTAAAAAATCGGACTATTTTCAATCTCTCTACTAGTATTTACAAAATTATTTACATATTTAGTAAATTTATGTGATAGAGAGTTTTGGAAACAGAGAATCCATAGGACACTATATGAAACTATGGCAGCAAGCACACCCTTGACATCTAATGAAAGAATATTTCGAGAATTTGATAATTAGACTACTTATTGACTTGCAATGCCAAATATTCAGCCATGTATGGATCCAATATTTCAATAAGAAATTTTTCAAAACTTTTTATAAAATAGCTATAATTCGGAAATAATACATATACTAATGTTAGTTTCATGGCCGAATTGGTGTTTTGGCCCCTTATAAATAGGGGTGTTGTCGTTTTGGTTCCAGATAAAAATACGATTATCGTTTTAGTCCCTTATCTATTTTTTATTAGCGTTTTATATCCTTTTGGATGGAAAAATGTGTCTGCTAACGGATTGACCATTTTGTGCAATTTTGACCGTCAAAAAACTCATCAAGTAATCGTTCCCAATAATAATCTTCTTCTTCTTCTTCCATTTCTTTTTCTTTTTCTTTCTCCTACCAACCCCCCTCTCTCCCCCCCTGCCGGACAGCCTCCTCGCCGCACATCACTGGCCGTTCAGCCCTCCTCCAGCGTCGTCCAAGTCGTGCAAACCCCTGGAAAGCTTCATCTCTTCACAAGGAACAAAACCTAACCCTTATTTCTATTTTTCCCTCAGGGTTTCTCTCTCCTTAAACCCTCTCTCCCCGCCATTTTTCTGTCACCGATTTTGGCCACTTCAAAAACGTTTTGGGTCAATTCTCACCACCAAAAGATTCTCCATCATCTATAGAACAAAGCCCCTCAATTAGTTTTTCATTTTGGAGAGTTGGATTGTGGGTAGATTTTGGAAACCCTAGCTTGCCGCTGCCCCGCCATGAACCACCTTGCTCTAGATCATCTTTTTCGGCAATTTTCGATGATGGGGGCAATTCCGGTGACGCGGAAGTCTGCTGCTATAGCGCGATTTTCCTCGCGAATAGTGATTTTAGACAAATGGCGGCGACGAGGGAGACGACAGCGGGCAAACAACAAAGAATAGGGGGTGGTAAATAGGAAAAAAAGGGTGGAGAATAGGAAAAGAGATGGCGATTTTTTGACGATCAACTAACCATAGTTAGTATTTTTTTATGGTCAAAGTTACACAAAATGGTCAATCCGTTAACATACTAATTTTCCATTAAAAAGGATATAAAACGCTAATAAAAAATAGATAAATGACTAAAACGACAATCGTAATTTTATTGGGGATCAAAACGACAACACCTCTATTTATAAGGGATCAAAACATCAATTCGACCTAGTTTTATTATAAACTTGTGAAATTGTTCCATCCCAATGAATCCTATAGCCCTTTGGCTTCCCAACTCGATGAGGAACTAGTTGCGAAGCAAGAGAAATGACCAAATTAAATCAGAACAAAAGGAAAAATCGGAGTTTGAATGGTTACATTAAATTGCTAACAATAGTGCTTGTTTATAGTTTTAATTATATAATTTAGATCAAATATATTACAAAGAATAAACAATTATTAGTGATTTATACTTCATAAAAAATATAATTCGCATTTATTTGACCTCATGGGATTGAACAGGTTCTCGACCTGTTAAGAGCAGGACTAGTTCTTGTTGTAGAGAATTTTTAAAAATAATAGAAGATAAAAAAAAAAAATTAGAATCAGAATAACTTGTCGATCAAAAAATTAAAGAAAAATTATAGACTGTCTATGATATCATAACTTAATTCTGATTAATTATTTTATTTTAAAAGTTTAATAAACCATAGCTAAATCAGTACCCAATCAAAAACAAAAAAAATCATAGCTAAAACTAATTGTATTGTTTATTTTAATTTGCTCATATGAATTTAGCGTAAACTTAGGCTTATTTATTACTACCATTCATAACAACAAAAGGGATTATGTCCGAGTAAGCATCCCGATCAAACTCTGTTATTCCGCCATCTTCCCTGTTCCCGCACTTTGTCGCACTGTCTCTGTTGCAGTTCTTGCCCTCCCTCACTCCTCACTCTCCCTGCCGGGCTTCACCAGAGGAAGTGTGAAATAGAAAGTGATCCTCTAGGTAGACAGAGGCGATGTTTAAATTCTTGAAAGGTGTGGTCGCCGGATCTGGTGCTGGCATTAAAGATCTGCCATACAACATCGGCGAGCCTTATTCCTCTGCTTGGGGTTCTTGGGTTCACTATCGTGGCACTTCCAAGGTCCGTTTTATCAACATCTATTTGTTCAAATACCCGCCTTTCTTCGTGTTTTTGTTATTATTAGTTTAGAATTGCGCTAGATTTTGTGGGTTTGTGCGGTAAATTTTTATTTCATCTGTAATGCATGGAATTTTGATAAGGGTTCAATTTGATCTCTTTCAATTTCGAGAACCCTAGTCATATTATGCGTTGAGATAGTTACCCACTCATCCAAATTTGCCATAGATGATTTCCTTGTTCTTTTCTATTAGATGCGCTTATTAGCTCGTGGGTTAGTTTGGTAAAATTTGATTTCATCTGCAATGCCGCAAATCTTGATAGGATTTAATTTATCCTTTTCAATTTCTTGAACCTTGCTATTATGCGTTAAAGATAGTCGCTCACTTACCCAAAATTGTCATATATGATTTCCTAGTTCTTTTTTCTAGTAGATGTGGCTACCATAAGCTATTTTTTGATGATTTGTATGGGAATTTAGGTGACACTGTCGAGATAATCGAGATTTGAATCCCATGGGGTTTTCCCAGTTTAGGTAAAAACTAGAGGAGGTGTTTGAGATTTGTGACTTCCTCACTATCCTCTTTCTTTCTCATAGTGACTATCAACTTACGATACTTCGTTGTCTCTCCTCCATTCAGATTCAACAGTGAATTATTTGGTTTTCAATTTGCCATATTTTCCGTGTTCAACAGTTGATTTTCTTTCATCTTTTGCGGACACATACAGCATGCAGCTTTGGCAAATTATTTTCAGTTACAGAGTCTTAGGAAGTCTAAAGTTTTCCATGTTTGTGATCCTCTGATCTGATAGTTCATTTGCTTTGTTCTGATGGTCAATTAAAATTACTTATTGGGCCTTCATTTTCACCTTCTCTAGAGCATATGCTAGAGCACACCTGTAGAGTTAATTTGATGTTCCAAGAGGATTGTACTAAAAAAAAAGAAGGAAACACGGTACTTTTTTGTGTATTGTCAAGCATTTTATTTTCCACAGTAGAAGCATCTTCGTGTAGTTCGACTTCCTGTATTTTGATCCTTTCTAAAACTTATAGCTCCGTTTTGATGCCAGATTTTTCTTGGATTGCTAGACTTATTCTGGGATATGTTTTTTAATTTTATACCAGTGTTGCTTACTGCAGTTAGTTATCCAATATAGAGGACAACACTATGCAAATTTTACTCTAGATATTTTACCAGGATACAGAGGGTAAAATAAGTCCTGAGCTCTGTAATTAGATATCAACTGATATCACTTCTCTTTCCATGAGTAGGCGAAGCTTAATATTTCATAAGGTAGGGTGATTTCATTGGGCTCTATCTACTTGTTACGCGAAAGGGCTGCATACATTCTTATTAAGTTGTAAACCACCTGGAATTCTGGCTAAAATTCAGCCTTACATGCAGTTGCTGCTTATTTAGGTTTTAAGCTTCGGATTGTTCATCTTTAAATTCATCTTAATCTAACAGGATGATGGGGCGCCTGTGTCAATATTTTCTTTACAAGGAAGTAATGCAAATGATGGGCACTTGGCTGCTGGTCGTAATGGTGTCAAGCGGTTACGTACAGTAAGTTTACACCGTGCTAAAAACTGGAAATTCAGTTGGTCTTTTTAGTTTCTGTTGTGTGTTCTCTGAAATGTTCAGATCTGCAAATTCTGTTTCAACTAATTATTGTGGTGTTAACTTCTAATTATTATGTTGACCATTATCAGTGGTTTATGTTTTATGATCAATCTTGAATGTGTTGAATGTTACCCTCTGTTTGACCTATATGCTATCTAAGATGCCTGCCGACTGCACTTCCAGGTCAGGCATCCAAATATTCTATCATTTCTCCACAGCACCGAAACCGAAACTTTTGATGGATCTACAATGAAGGTTACAATCTATATAGTTACGGAGCCGGTTATGCCCTTGTCAGAAAAGATCAAGGAATTAGGATTAAAAGGTACTCAAAGGTACACACTTGCGCTGGTTACTTCTTTCTTCTTCAAATTTTCAGCTCTGTATTTAAGTCTTCTTCAGATAATTATTCATACATTCTGTGTTGTTTTCTGGTGATTGTTATTAGTTTCCAAATATTTACTATTATTTGAATGACTAACTCCTTGTCATCTGCCCTTCAGCCTGTTGGTTGAACAAAATTTTCTTCTGTATGTCTCATCTCCCCCTTCAGAGGAAAATGTTGGATGCTTTGATAACATTTTACATTTATTGATTTTCTGCGATATCAGTTTCACCTTTTCTTCGGTTTTATGATAACTGACTTCTTCCACCCCTTTTGTTTACAGGGATGAGTATTTTGCTTGGGGGCTGCACCGGATAGCTAAAGCTGTTAGCTTCTTGAATAATGACTGTAAATTAGTATGTATTCTGAGTTTTCTGTTATTACAGTAAAAATCAGTTTTTAAGTTTATATCCTGTGCAAGCTAGGATGAATTACCTGAAAAATTGAGTTTTTATGTACCTGAAATAATCTAGTTTTGGTACGAATATTTGCTTATTGCTCTCTTTAGAACCTTGATTTTAATAAAGTGAATGAAATCCGTAGCAGCCTCTTCTTCTAGCTCCTTTAGCCTGGTGACAGTGAGTTGAAAATCAAATAATGTAATGTTTGCTCATGCAATAGAGTACCTTTTGTGTGCTCTTGAAGACTGAAAACCATTCCAGTGAATGTTGAGAGAAGTTTGGATTTGGCACAATCTGTTGTACATTATTATTCTGGTACTCTATGGATGCTTTTAATTTGCTGCCTTCATATTTTGCTTGCTACAGAGTCCTTTGTTCCCTTTTAATGTTGGGATATTAACTTTTGAATTTTTTAATGGCATGGCAGGTTCATGGTAATGTTTGTATGGCTAGTGTTGTCGTCACCCAAACTTTGGATTGGAAGCTGCATGCTTTTGATGTCCTGTCTGAATTTGATGGGAATAATGAAGTTTCTACTGGACCAATGCTGGTATGCATGGCTACAGTATCTTTTACAGCTTAACTGCGATGAATTTAAATTCTTATAACTTCTGTTCAAGTAAAGTAAAATCACGTTTTACAGTTCATCATAGAATTTGGAAAGCCACACATAAAGCATCTCAAAGAAGAAAGAACCTATTACGCCATGGAATAGTAAAGTGCTTCATTTTGGGTCAATTTTTAAATAAACAATCGTATGGCTTTTTTAAATTGAGCTTTAAAAAAAAAAAAAAATAGTGACTTAAGTCTCATTTTCCTTTCTTTGTGTGCCTATGTCAAAATTGGCCTGGTTTGGTATTTCATATGTTCTTTGGGGTCTCATTATTGAAAGAATTTTGAAATTTACTTAACTTATATCTGTGTAGCTTTGAATTCTTAATCTTCCAATTGCTTATACATAAGATATACATCTGAACTCTTTTCCCATTTTTGTATAGCAATATGAATGGCTTATTGCTTCACAATACAAACCTATGGAGCTGCAGAAATCCGAGTGGAAATTAATTAGACAATCTCCGCCTTGGTCTATTGATTCCTGGGGTTTGGGTAAGTTCTTTCTTTACTACACAATGATTATTGTGAAGTCTTTGAAATTAGGATTTATATTGAATATGAAATGGTAGCTGTTTTTGTGACAGGGGTTAGCTTATTGCATCTGGAAATGTTGTTTCTGTTCAATTTACCATAAAAAGTAATCTTGGAATTTTTTATGATCTTAATTGCTTCTCTGATGCTAATTACAGTTTGTTTGGGTTCTTTCTTTTAATTTCTTCCGGAATAGGCTGTTTTATCTATGAACTATTCTCTGGTACCAAGTTGGTAAAATCGGACGACCTACGTGATACTGCTTCTATACCAAAGGTATTATATGTTATTTATGCACCCATTCTGTTGCATTCTTTAATAAATTTTATGTCTATGTGTATTTAAATAGTCATTCAATATGATATTGTCCCTTTTATATTGATACCTATTGGACTTTTGTCTTTTGAGCTAGCTTCTCACTATGTTGCATTGGTTGCTTAAACTTCTGGTGATTTTCTTGAAGTTTTCATTTGCTATTCTCATTTTCCTTTCTCACAGTCTCTACTTCCAGATTATCCACGGCTCTTGAGTTCTACACCCTCTCGCAGGTTAAATTCATCCAAGCTTTTGGAAAGTGGTTAGTCCCCATGAACTACATACCCATTCATTCTTTAAAATATTTTGAAATCCTTATTTTTGTTTAGTTCTTTTCTTAACTGTCCCTGAGATTGAAGAATGAAGGGCTAGCTATATCCGAGAATGTCTTATGATTGTGCTGTTCCTCAAAACTTTGGTTGGTGGATGAGCAAACAAGCATAGACTTGTATTATGAACTGAAAACAATAGTAGGTAGAGGAAAAGTTGTCCTATTGTATGTTAGAAAAGGCGCTCTTTTTCGGTGCCATGTCTCCCAGATTTGTATATGCCAATTTTGTCAAATTTTTGGTCCTTAACTTCTGATCTTATGTCTGTGTGATTGGAAGTGTCAGAAATTGGTACTACAAAGGTCTAAATGAGTGTAGTTTTTATCTCATGATAAAACTTGGTCTTGTCAGGTATATTTTCATTCTGTAAAAGGTTTCATCTGAATGATTTCAGAAGATTTTCCTGGATATGATTTTTTTTAAAAAAATCACATAGCAATTTCATGTTAATGTTGGCACTTAGGTTTCATGTACTGGAATATCTTTTTCAAGTTTTTGTTGCCATGTGTGCATCTTTAGTTTCCCCCCTCTACGGCCTTCTTATGTGTTGGGCTATTAGAGTCTGATGGCAGTTCGATGGAGTTTAGTATTGGATGCCTGTTTTGGGAACATTAACTATGCATGTATGTAGACAGACAGTTGATTCCTATGCTTTCAATTAGTTGAGGGGAAAGTAGTTTATGTTTAAGTTTGATATTATTCTCGAGTATGATCAGTAATATGGAGCTTCCTCCGTGGCACATCTCTTGTCTTGTCTCCAGAGTCACAATCAAGAAGGGAAAGGAAGGAGTTGAGGAGGGTGGTTTATTGCCTAACTGAAATTTACTTATCATTATTTTTCATTATTTGATCTTTTGCTTTTCGCAGCTGCAAGTTTATTCTTTCATCATCTTAGTTTCTCAGACTTTTGCTTTTACAGAATATTTCCAGAATAAGTTGGTGGAGACAATTCATTTCATGGAAATCCTTAATTTGAAGGACAGTGTAGAGAAGGATACTTTCTTCCGTAAGCTTCCTAGTCTAGCTGAGCAGCTTCCTCGTGAGATTGTCTTGAAAAAGGTTATAATGAACTTGTCAAGTTGCATTTTATGGTGATATTTGCTGGTTCAAATTTCTGACGTTTTTCTGACCTTGCAGTTACTTCCTTTGCTGGCATCAGCTTTAGAGTTTGGTTCAGCTGCCGCTCCCGCTTTGACAGCATTCCTTAAATTGGGTTCCTGGCTCTCTACTGAAGAATATGGTTCCAAGGTCAGAATCTAAATTCCCTTGTATGAACATGTTTATTTAATATCTTCCCATCCGTGCAGTTTATGTATTTGTTATCAGAGTTAAGTTTCTTTCTTTGAATAGGTGCTACCAACAGTTGTCAAATTATTTGCGTCTAATGATCGGGCAATTCGAGTCGGTTTACTGCAGCACATCGACCAATTCGGTGAATCATTATCTTCACAAATTGTTGATGAGCAAGTATGCAATGAAATGTTTTTTAATTCCTATTTCAGTAATGAGCAAATTATATTAGTTGTCTTGGCTAAATCTGAAAGTGAAATTATCTCCAAAACTTTCTTGTTCAGGTTTATCCTCATATTGCTACGGGCTTTTCTGACACGTCTGCTTTTCTGAGGGAATTAACGCTTAAATCTATGCTAGTTCTAGCTCCTAAGGTATGAGATGTCTTATTTTTTTAGATTTAAGCCCAACTTAGTTGGGAATATTGGGTTTGTTGATTGATTGATTAGTTTAAGTTGGAGAGGACTTATGTTTGTGTACTAAATAAATGATGATGTAAGCCATCTGTGCAAATTTGGTGCTATATTCTTTATATTTCTGCTCACTAATCTTAATAAGAAACCAAAGCATGTCATGTTTGAACAGCTTATCTCGTTTGAAATTCCAAAGCTTCTATTTTCCAAAGTGATAAACAACATTCTCATAATTAAGTGTAGTCATGCTATCAAGAAGCTTCTATTTTGCATGCTATCTTTTATATGCTTATTATATTGATCAATGTCAGATTATAGCTTTTGTTATTTATATCTGTTTGATCTATATGTTTTGCATTTCATCTTGGACCAGTAGGATACGGCTAGCTAAAACAGAGAATTTTGTATAGAATCCCTGGGGATTCCCCAGCAGCTATATGTGCTCAGTCCTGGTTGATAGGCAATCACATGAACATTCCAGAATGGCCAGATTGCTCCCTTGACGGCCCGCTAATGTTATGTTACTGTTTGGTTCATTTTTTACAGCTATCTCAACGTACTATATCCGGATCATTGTTGAAGTATCTCTCAAAGCTACAGGTTCGATTAGAATTTTAATATTATGTATATAGCTGCTGTCCTCTTAATCTTGACCACCCCATCTATTTAGCCTATCCTTTTGTCATTTATGGCTTCAGTTTTTTGAATTTTGGATGTTGGCAGGTTGACGAAGAACCGGCAATCAGAACAAACACTACTATATTGCTTGGAAATATTGCAAGTCATCTTAATGAAGGGGTCAGTTAACTTTTTATTATATATTATTATTGGTTAGAAATTTCAGTACCTCATGGATTGGCTGTAAATTCAGATGAGGAAAAGGGTTCTGATAAATGCATTTACAGCTCGTGCTTTACGTGACACATTCTCACCAGCCCGAGGAGCAGGTAGATTACTACCCTTTTTTTCTCTTGCTTATTCAAAGTTGGTCTTTTTGATGTTATTGTTGGTATCATTATTGTTACTAATTTTGTCATTTGGGTTTTGGTTGCTGTTTTTTTTAATGAGTTTCTCTTATCTTCCTTTTCTCTCACTCTATTTTCTTTGCCTGAAGTACTGAGCGAGAAGTTGTATGAATGTCAGGTATCATGGCTTTATGTGCTACTAGCTCTTATTATGATGTGACAGAGATTGCTACCCGGATTTTACCTAATCTCGTTGTCCTTACTATTGATCCTGACAGGTGCCTTTCTTACATTCTTTACTATTTAAGTTATGGTTCTATCAAATTTTGAAATTCATCTCTTTTTCAGAAGTTTGATGACTTTTTTTGGGTTGTTGTATTGCCCTTAATACTGTTTATAGTATTATCACTGTTTAGATTGCTTGTTAATTGATGCATGTGAATATCAAAGTGCCATCTCACTCTGCTCCCAAACTTTTTTTTGAGGTGGGGTGGGGGATTAGATTGACAATGGCTTTAGATAACAGCCAATAGGGATTCAGTCTTTTCACTTAGCACATTGTATGTTTTCTCGCAAAGAATGGTAATGGATCATTGCAATCATCAGTAAATAACATCGTGTGGTAGTTTGTAAATTGACTACCACATGAAGTGCTCGGCCAGGCATTTCCTCTCATTTCTAATATGTGACTTGTGCTTTTGGTTTTTGTTTTTTTTTCATGCTTATAATGCATTCATTAGTAAATAACATCATGTAGTGTGGAACCATCTTTTTTACAATAAGCTGTGTCTTTTGGGCAGTGAAGTTCAAACAAAGGCATTCCAAGCGGTTGAGCAATTTTTGCAGTTAGTGAAGCAAAATCATGAGAAGGTTTGTACTGTAAATTCTTCTTTGTTTTGCTTTTGTCTATCAATGGTGATTTACATTCTCAAGAGAACTTCACTAACGAATTTGCGGCCTTTATTTCATTTGAATTCTGGACAGTTTACTTTTCTCCATTTTGGAGGCATAATCTTAATATGCTTTCACCCTTATGGTTTTCTATAGATGAATGCTGGGGATACAACAGGGACGGCAAATGCTGGAAGCTTTCATCTTCCTGGAAATGCAGGTTTACTTGGGTATGTAAAGGATTTGGGATCTTTTGATTAATATGGATGAATTTCCTTCATA
This sequence comes from Knoxia roxburghii, assembly GCA_030378225.1. Taxonomy (NCBI): domain Eukaryota; kingdom Viridiplantae; phylum Streptophyta; class Magnoliopsida; order Gentianales; family Rubiaceae; genus Knoxia; species Knoxia roxburghii. The sequence goes on from CM059415.1 coordinate 3,840,414, forward strand.
CTTGGTTTTAGCATTCAATAGAATGTAAGTTGTCACTTTGTTTTAGATTTATTGCTTCAGCTTCTTCTTAAATAGCCAGGTTCTGCATGTGTGGCGTATCATTATTACATGAAGTAGTATCATCATATGGTCGTTTATATATTTATATGTTTGGCTTACCATGCCATCAAAAGAGGGCTATCTGTTGTAGATGGCTGCTTCATAGTTGACTGGTGTTTTGTGTATTTCTTTCTTATTGGGAATGCCTCCACGGATTTTCCAATCTGGTGGGTGTTTTGCATGCTTGATTAGGGATTCAAAAATCTCCCCTCATGTGTCCACTATCTTTGGAGTTTCTTTTCCCTTTAGAGAAACACCAGTCTGAGTGGTATTTATTCTGAAAAGCTATTTAGGCCAGGGGGAGATAAATTATTATTGTATTTTAAATCTGAGACTTGTTTTAATTGGTTTTAAAATTTCTATTAATAAAAGGCTATTGATGCAAAGGTTGACCACATATCACCATTCTTTTGTTCTGTCGAGATCTTGGGCTTTCCTTATTTTAGGAGTGCTGCAAGAAATTTTAGGTTATTGCAATTATTTTGGCCAGCATTTGTTTGCTTAGAACATTGGATTAACAACAATGTCACCACTATTATGCAGATGGGCTATGAGTTCTTTGACTTTAAAAGGAAAACCTACTGAACAGGTTCATGATTCTTCTGTAAACTCCAGTGCGCCTCATAGTTCTGTAGCCTCCAATGCTTCCCCAGGTTAGCACTCAGATAAATTTGCTCTCTTTTTGTTTGGGTGGTGCAAATTGTTTACATATAGCATCATCCTTGTACCTTCTGGTTGGTGGTGCACTAATGAGCATGGTTTCTGTTCATTCATTATTGAAGAATGGGATGCTGTAGTTTTTTTAGCTCAAATGAACAAAATGAGAGATAAAATGTGGTGAGTGGATGATCCATCAAAACAGATTGGAAAGAGGGTTACATTGACAAATCAATCAGAAGAGAGGAAATGAATCTAAGTGTGGTTGCCTACCCTTACCTTTTCATTCTTTCCTTGTTTGAAATTTGACAAACCTAAAATTGCTTCCGAGTTAGAAGAATAATGATGCCAGTATTGCTTTTGTGCTCATAATTTTCAATAATTATTCATCTGGTGTTGGTTTGCGATGACCATCGCAGTGATGGAAAGCGCCAATACAAGTTCTAGTAGTATTACCGCGATGCAACCTGAACCTGTTTCCCCAACATCATCGACCGATGGATGGGGAGAACTTGAAAATGGAATTGACATAGATCAAGAAAATGATAAGGAAGGATGGGATGACGTAGAGCCTCTCGAAGATCCAAAACCTTCTCCTGTTCTTGCCAACATTCAAGCAGCTCAGAAGCGGCCTGTCATACAGCCAAAGCAACAAGGTGAGACCATGTCCAGTTACATGTTTATATTGTGTTCACACTTTTTTAGTCGAGCTGGCTAGTACAGGAGAAAAAAAGATCTAATTTTTACCATATTTGAGTTATTTGATCCCGAGTATGTAACCTTGATTCAGTTTTCTGAAATCTTATGTTTGATTCAGGTTCAAGTGTGCAACCAAAAGGTACATCAAGGATGAGCAGAACTGAAGATGATGATTTGTGGGGATCCATAGCTGCTCCTGCTCCAAAATCAACATCTAAACCTTTGAGCTCGAGAAGAAATGAAGAAACAGAGGATGACCCTTGGGGTTCCATTGCTGCCCCAGTGCCTAAAACTTCAACAAAACCCATCACCTCTAGATCAAGTGGTTCTTTAGCTGATATCGACGACCCTTGGGCCTCTATTGCAGCTCCTGCACCTACCACGAGAGCGAAGCCTTTATCCGCAGGAAGAGGCCGAGGAGGTAAAGCTGCTCCTCCAAAATTGGGTGCTCAAAGGATAAACAGAACGTCGTCTTCTGGGGTGTAAAGTAGGAGTTGAACATATTGACCAAAACAAGAAAAGAAAGGAAGAAACTGTCGGCTGAGTTAGGATGTAAGAAATCTCAGAAGATGAACAGGTTATGTAGATGATCCTTTGTCTTTAGAAGACCACCTGAGAGTCGACTTCAATGATGAACCTTTATACCTAGACAAGTTTTTGTAGTACACTTTGTTTTTCTTTGACCTTCTTTCCCCCCACCCCACAATATGATTTGTAATATTCTTGTTTAATTGTATTACATTATTTTTTATACTCAAGGGCCTAGTGTTCCTCATTCAGTGTGGGCAATATACTTGGTTGAATTAATCTCTGTGTTGATGTTCTTATGTCTTCTGTTGCTTCTCTTTGCTTGAATTCTCTTAGAACAACTACAAAGCAGCATTTGGAACTAACTGCTTCAGGGAATCGGATTATCCAAAAAATGAAATGGAATTTTGCGTGAAATGTTCACATTGATCTCGTGTATCAGAGAGTTATGGTGATTTCGATACAGTATTCCCCAGTTGGGCTGCAAGAACGGATTTTTCATTTACCAAAGAGCAAAGTGAAAAGCTCCTCACACCAGACTTGCGGTTAACTTCCCTAAAATCTCAAATGGGGCTAACATTAACGTAAAAAATGCATTTTTACCCGATTTTGGCATTTTTCCAGGGTGGAGTTTCAACTTTCAGACGTTTCTTTCACCAGATGAAGAGCCCCCCTTATAATAAAGTCAAGAACTGAGAAATTCTCAATCCAAATTTCCATTTCTCCGATGTATTCTTACGTTCTGCACTTCTGAGTCTGAGCAAGACCAACTGAGATTTTTGCTTTGCATCTCAGGTTAATAGTCAGTATCTTCATTAATATATAAAAATAAACAGATTAAATACTTCAGGGCAGTAACAACCACCATCACATCCATCCTCCTCCTTTCTTCAACTCTTTTTTTTCTCACTGCATTCCCTTAATTAACTGTTTCCTACATTGCTGCCCTGCCCTGGATGTACTTACTCCCCTTCCAGGGGTTTATGTATCTGACAAAACTCAGAAAGAAGATTAAGAGGGAGCCAGAAGGGTTCGACGGGGTATTATTCTGATGATACATACAGACAGCGATCCCTTTGATCTGGGATACAGGATGAGCAACAACCGGTTAGGAATTGGGTTTTTCTTTGGATTTTTGTTGGTATGCAATTGGATGACTGTTCAAGTAAGAGGGTCGATCCATGAGTACAGAAACGCCGCATTCATTCCCCAGTACAATTCTTTCTTCTTTCTTGGCGGCAATGAAGGTCTTTATGCTTCAAGGGTCCTCAATGATGCTCCCAAAAATTCTTCTGATGATTCCAATAATCCCCTTGATGGCAAGTCCTTCATAAGGTGACCTTTTTCTTTTTATGTTTTCTGAGCCCCTTAAATACAGCAAAAGAACACTTCTTTCTCGTTCTGGGTTCAAAGGGGGTGGCAGGTTGTGAAAGCTCAAATTCTTTCTTTCTTTTTTCCCCCTCGGTTCTTGTTTTAAATGATAGGTGTATTGATTTTAATTATGGGACTGTTCTTGCTTGTTACAATGCTTGGATTATTCTTGTGCAGAAATAGCCGGGAAGGAATGTGGTAGTTTTTTAACCTTTTAGTGTGAAGAATAACCCAGGGATAATGTTGCTCCCTTATTTGTCTATGAACTGATATCTTGTTGCTGAAATTTTTTTTTTTTTTTTGCCTTTGTTTTCGGTTACATTTAGGAGTTCTTGATGCCCTTCAGGTGGCTCAGACATCATTTAATTGGGCAGAATGAATTTGTTGTGAAGGTTTCATGTATGCAAACTTGTTATGAAATGTTATGTTATTCGTGTTGCTATGTAAGATGATTTCTTGAAAATTTTGTACTTATGTTTGGATTTGGCTAAAATATTTCGACAGGTTTGATTCCATATCCTTCAGGAGAACCAAGGAAGCTGCAAACAAGCAGAACGAGATGCAGCCGAGCACCGGAGTAGTTGAAGCCATAATAGTTGAAGTGAAGGACAGGGACAAGATTGGAGGTTCCTATCTGAACTCAGAAGCCATATGCTGTACTCCTGCTCTTTCTAAGGATGGCTCCTGCAAGTTAGGAGAGGTCATAATTCGCCAAAACCCCGATAACCCTGGTTGGCCAAAGCGGTTCCAAGCCTCCTTTGCAGGAACAGCTGAAGAGGCCACAATGGCTCTTGAAACTGTGGAGATCGACAAAACTGGGATGTACTATCTGTATTTCATGTTCTGCAATCCTGAACTTGTAGGCACATTAATCAGTGGGAAAACTGTCTGGCATAATCCTGATGGCTTTCTACCTGGGAAGATGGCGCCATTAATGACATTTTATGGCTTCATGTCTCTGGCTTATCTTGTCCTTGGTCTATTCTGGTTTCTTCGGTTCGTACAGTACTGGAAAGATGTCATACAACTGCATTACCATATAACTGCCGTCATCGGTTTGGGAATGTGCGAAATGGCTCTTTGGTATTTCGAATATTCAAACTTTAATGCTGCTGGTTACAGACCGATGGGAATCACTCTTTGGGCTGTTACCTTCAGTGCTATCAAGAAGACCGTCTCCCGACTTCTTCTTCTGGTTGTTGCAATGGGTTACGGCATCATGCGTCCCACCCTAGGCAGCATCAAATCCAAAGTGTTTCTTCTTGGTGCAGTGTATTTTATGGCTTCAGAAGCCCTTGAGCTTGTTGAACACTTGGGAAACATCAATGACTTCTCTGGAAAAGCAAGACTCTTTTTGGTGCTTCCTGTGGCAATGTTGGATGCCATCTTTATCCTTTGGATTTTTTCATCATTATCTAAAAGTTTGGAGAAACTTCAGGTATGTATAATGATCATACTTCTTAACAAGACCATTTTAGCAGATGTTAAAGTAGTTTCTTGCGTCAGTGAAAAATATGTTTTTTTCTCCTTTCTTTGCTAGAAATAAAGCATGGTTCTTGTGCTTTACTATTACCGGAAGACGTATTATGTGATTAGAAAGTATATAATGCCATGCAAGGTTATATGATTAGAAAGTTCGTCACTCTTTTTGTTTTTAAATGGACTTAGCTGCTTCCTAGGATCTCTTCAATGTGCAAATAGTTGTTTTTAACTCATATGGAGGTAGATCAAAAGGAAGTTATTTGCTGAGATACTTTATATTGTCAGAATAGAGTACTTACCATCAGAGGCTATCCATTTTTCATCTTTTTGTCTGTTAAAGAACTTCTATTTACTTATTTTCTTGATGGTTTTTTCTTTCCCGACTCCGAATTAGTTTGCAACTTCTACCAGATGAAATTTGTTTCTTTTCTGTTGTTTCCCTTTTCGGTCGAAATCATTAAGGACATTGCATTTGAAACCAGGTTTTTTAACTTTTTCCCTTTTGTTTTGTGTTAAAAAAAGACTATTTCATCTTATTTTTAACCACTATTGTGTCTATTCCAGACTCATTTTAAGCTATTCATGTGTTACTCAAACAGCAAATACTTTCTTTCGCCCTTTAATAACCACAAAAAGTAATCTTAGTTTTCTGCTTTTGGCCCACAATAAAATAGCCCAGAAAATTTCAGTATTGAAGTAGGAATGTTAACTTTTCAGTTTACTGAGCTCAGGTTAAACGGAGCATGGCGAAACTTGAACTCTACCGGAAGTTTACGAATGCTTTGGCAGTATCTGTTCTGCTTTCTGTTGCTTGGATTGGTTATGAGGTACATGCTTTGCCTTTCTCTGTATCTATTTCTCTTTAATCCAAAGCATAGCAAAAAGAATTTGCAGATTTGTGTTTTTATTGTCATTTGAATTCTGGTTGTCTCTGAAAGTTGATGTGCTTGACTTTTGGTGGTTCAGTTATACTTTAATGCAAGTGATCCTTTTAGTGAAATGTGGCGAAGAGCCTGGATCATCCCTGCGTTTTGGACATTGCTTGCCTACTTAATATTGATGGTAATATGCATCCTTTGGGCGCCTTCGCGCAACCCTACAAGGTAAAGTCTAAACTTGGTCGTTTCGTTACAGAAATTTCCTTGTCATTGTAGTTAGATTTAGCAATTAACATCATGAGGGTCTAGGCTTGGTGGTACTTTTTAAGCTTCTGAGTATCAGAAATGTTTTGTTGTACCCTACTGGTGAAGTAAGGTAAATTAGTTGGTGCCAGAAAAAACCCTCAAAAGAAGTAGATGTTGTCATATGTTAAACAATAGTTGTGGGATGATACATTGATATTACATATGATTTGCAGATATACGTACTCAGATGAGGCCGCTGATGATGAAGAAGAGGGCTTGCCCTTGACTAGCAGTGGCGTAAAAGTTGCCGGAGATTTAACAACAATATTGGACAGAAAGGAGCGCAAAGCTTCAATCACATCTGATCATGTGTTTGGACTCGGCGAAGAACTCGAAGAGGAAAAAAGGGAATAGAAGCAGCGGTAGGTATGCATTGCATTGCCAATGGATTATAGATTGATGTTGTATGTCCAGTCCAGATCCTTGTGGTACTGTGTTGTTTATGTTGCAACTGTTACAGAGACGGATCGCGTCGCAGAATTGATGGGAAAAATGTTCCTGCTGTAGATTTGTTAGTGACAGTTTCCCATCACAGCTTACTGTTTTACAAACTGGAATGTCCATATAAGTTGACCTTTTGTTGTGGATAGAGAAGAAAAACTGTTGATCAGGTTCTGGAGAGCTTGCAATATGAAAGAGCTTCCTCAACTAACTGGGCTGTCCTGGAATAATATCCAAGTGGAAGCTCAAATCAACTTTTTGTGATGGTTTGAACTATGAACTGTATAACAATTATAGGAACATGTTTTGATTTTGAAGCATACAAAGGATCATGGCAAATTTGACAGATTCAGAACCCAAATTCTGCTTCTTGTGAGCTGCTTTTTTACTGTGTCTTCTGCCCTTTCTGCTTGAAAGAGTCGTGTTAAACTTTTTTAGTATTTCGTTTTTTTTTTTTTTTTTTTTTTTTTTATGTGGGAGTTCATAAACCATTATCGAATTCGCAAAATTCCCAAACCGATCCACGAGATTCTTGTGTTTTCCTCATGTTGCAGAATATGCTTCTGAGAGCTTCAAAGATTTGAATTGTCTCACTGGAGGATGAATCGCCTGAGAAGAAAACATCAACCTTGTTTTTAACCTCAATCCAACTGCATCCTGGGATCTTCTTTAGTACCATCTGCCTCATTGATTTCCTCACATTGGCTGCCTTTTCTGGTAAACCAGCTTCCACGTACAAGTTCTGCAACAAAATGTAATTGCTACTCCTGTTGGGGTCCATCTTCAGCAGATTCTGAGCCGCCAGTTCCCCGAGATCTATGTTCCGGTGGACTCGACAGGCTGATAATAAACACAGCCATACTTTCCTGTCAGCCTCGATATGCATTTTCTGTATGAAACCATAAGCATCATTCAATAATCCGGCGCGACCCAAGAGGTCAACCATGTTAACATAATGCTCCATTCTGGGCTCAACTCTGTATTCTCTCATCAATTCAAACATATTCAGGCCTTCATCCACCAGACCTGAATGGTTGCAAGAAGAAATCAGGGAAAGAAATGTCACCTCATCTGGGGAGATACCTGAGGTTCTCGTCATCTCGTCGAAGGCGTCGATTGCCTTACGACACTCTCCATGAGATCCGTAGCCAGAAATCATGGAATTCCATGTTACTATGTTTCTCTGGGACATGTTCTGAACCACATGCTCTGCGTATGACAAGGATCCACACTTCATATACATGTCAATCAGTGCATTCTCCATTTGAACATCATCTGGAATTTGAAGTCTGATTTTGTAGGCATGAATCGCCTTTCCCTTGAGCAATGCTGCTGCAGATGAGACTGAAAGGAGAACAGTGGTGACTGAAACAGAATCAGGATACAAGCCATTCTGCAAGATTTGAGGGAGAAGACTGATTGACAGATCTGTGAGGCCATTCTGGCAATAGCATGAAATCAAAGAGTTCCAAACTACCAAATTCTTGGGCAAAATGTGGGAAAACACAGATCCAACTGCATTTGGTTGCCCACTTTTGGAGTAAAGATCCATAAGGGCAGTACCTACATAGGGATCAAACTGCAGTCCTCTCTTTATGACAACCCCATGGATACAGAGCCCAAGATCCGAATTTCGCAGTCTCGTAGAGGCATTTATCACAGCTGCTAATATATCAGGATCAGGCTTCAAACCATCAGACTCCATTTCTTTGAAAAAATCAAGAACCTCCTTAAATTTCCCATCTTGGCAAAGACCCCAGATCATTGAACCCCAAGCAACTACATCCTTGCTCTCCATGCTGCAGAAAATCTCAAGGGCACTTTCTAAATTCCCACACTTGGAGTACATAGTCAAGAGAGAACTCAGGATAACAACATTATTCCTAATTGGTCTTTTAACAATTTCTGCATGCAGTGTCCTCCCAAGATCATATAACTCCATCACATTGCAGCATACTAGAATGTCCGTGAGTGCGAACGAATCATAGGAGATCGCATTCGACCGCATCTGCAAATAAGTATCCAAAGCATCAGAAACAAAGTAGTTTTCCACATAAGCTGAAATCATGGAGTTGCATATTTCAACTTCTTTGTTTGCTGCTGAATGAAAGACCTTCTCTGCATCAGCAACCAATCCACACTTAGCATACATTGTCAGCAGAGAAGTACAAACATATGGTTCCTCCTGAAAGCCTAATTTAATAACATCACACTGCACCTGTCGACCAAAAACTGCGGATTCAAGTTGAGAACAAGCTGCCAATGCACTAGAAAGTGTTGTTGGAACCAGTCTGCAACCTTCGTTCTTGGCAAATGAGTAGAGTCCCAAACTCTTTCTCCACCATCCGCTCTCGTTAAACCCAGCAATCATCGCATTCCATACAACAATAGTGCGACTACTATCCTCCAGCCGTTCAAAAATATACCAAGCATCGATCGACCGACCGAATTTGCAGTACATATCAATCAAGGCCGTAACAACAAAACTATCAAAAAAGGTGTTTCTAACAACGTAGCCATGAATTTCCTTTCCGCTTTGGAGATTCCCACAGTTCCAATCAAAGAGTCCAAGGAGAATACAAAGGGAATAACCATCAGGATTGACGCCCGAGAACTGCATTTGACGAAATTGGAGCAAGCCCTCATTGACAAGCCCATTTTTAAGAAACCCATCAATCATAGAGTTCCAAAGCGTAACATCTTGAGCCAATGCCTTACAGTGAGACAAATTATCAAACACCTGGTATGCATTACGTAGCTCCCCGCATTTGACGTACATATTGACGAGTGAAGTGGCAATGAAAGGATCGAGTTGCAGACCCAGGGTGATGATCGTCGCATGTATGGCGCTTCCATAACAAGGATTTGAGAGGGAAGCGCAGGCTTTGAGGAGAGATGGGAAGGTGAATTTGGAGACGTTGAGAGGGAAACAAGATTCTTGGGCATATATTCGAATGGCTTCCCAATGGCGTTCTTGTTTCACTAGAACCTTTATTTGGGAGTTCAGCAAAGACGGCGAATGGGTTCGAAGCAGCGTCGAAAAGCTCCGGCAGCACTTGAACAGATTGAAGTACATATCATCATTTCTCAAGGTTTAGAAAAGCCATTCACCGGAATCACCATTCTTCCAAGTGCAGAGATAACCCCACAGTTAGAATTGGAATCTTGCAGACTTCAAAAAATCCGGGCTAAATGCAAAAATTGAATTATACCTATAAATTACTACCGCAGTCCCAAAATAACATTCCTATGGGAGGGGAGTATAAATTATGATGAAATTGTGTCATTTGTAAAGAAAAAACATAGTTTTTAAACCTCTTCTACCTGCAAGAAAGAAACAAAACTGTGTTAACGTACGAACAGAACATGGGACCTTAGACTATAAAAGGGAACAGAAAATAGTTATATGGATGAGCAAACCTGAGGGAGGTTCATTAATTCATATACAGCTTTTGTTGGAGTGAGTTCATTATCAATGATCCGGGCTACTGCGGTCAAAACTGGCATTTTAACCTTGTATTTCTGAGCCAGGGTAATGACGGCTCCAGCTGTAGATACACCCTCAGCCACCTGATTCATGGAAGCAAGTATATCATCGAGATTTTCGCCGGAACCTAATCGAACTCCAACTGTTCTGTTTCTAGAAAGATTCACAAAACAGGTGAGCATGATGTCTCCAGTTCCTGATAAGCCCGTCAATGTAGTTGATTTGGCACCCATCTTCATTCAAAACAGAAATGAATTACTTACTCTTCCAGACAGAGAAATTAGTTAGGATGCATCAAAAAACACGCAACAACATTCAAGCCAAGAATGCAGGTGTAAGCTTGCATAAGTTAAAAGCAGCACAAAACTGTGGAGTATATTTCAATCATCAAGAGAAATACCCCAAATAAAATCTCAGATACTTTAGTTTGGTATGCTATAGTTATTGGAATTAGATAATCTTCAGCAACTTTCGTTAATTCTTAAGTAGCCAAACAGCAGGTAAAAGTGAAGCAAAAGACTAAGCTCCAGAGTCATCAAAAGCAATCTCCTGTGAAAGCAGAAAAAGTGGGAATGTTAATGCACCCAAAAGAAAATGACGAAACTTGTCTACTGACCTTTGTTGCCAACCAACGTATCTCTGAGCAACCTTGTGCAACAAGAGCTGCCATTGAATTGTTACCGAGATTTAATCCTTCCACAATCCCAGCTGCTATAGCCAATACATTTTTCAGTGCACCAGCAATTTCAACTCCTGTGACATCACTGCACCATCAGGGTAACAAGCTTAACTCCAATAGCTAAAACTTCTTCAATTTCTCCTTCAAATAATATCAGCATAATGAAGCCACCAAAATGTTCATATGTTAATTATAAGCGTAATAACCATTTCCTGTTATTTACCAAACTTCAACAGACCCCAAAATCCCTACTCTAAGTCATCTATACAAGATTTCAGATGAAGTCACCACCTGGAAGTATTGATTCTAAGGTTTCTGGAAGCTAAAAGTTGCTGAACTGCATTTGCCATCTTCTTGTCTTTTGAGGCAACCACCATTGCTGCAGATATACAGATGCTTTTGAAAGATCAACCAGAAACTCACCTAAAATATCACATTCACCAGAACACATTGCTCTTAAACATATTGGAATAACCTGTAGGCAATTTATTCATCAACTCAAGTGCAAAAGAAGGTCCTGACAGGACAACAACAGGCTGGCGAGGATTTTTTAGAGCTTTTGGAATTATTTGAGACATCATTCTTAATGTATTCAGCTCCAAACCCTTGCTGAGGGATACAAAAGGTAAGCTCGGATCAACATATGCAGCAATCTCGTCAAGGAAAGACGAACTAAACTGCAACCAATGGAGTTCCTCAGTCTAGATCATAATGTAGAAGAAAAGAGGAAAGAAGTTATAGTGCTAAAGCCTCATGGTACTATTGTAAAGAAAACAGCAAGGTTGATTTTTAGGTAAATATCCTTATCAAATTTGTGAATGAAACTGGCATCTGCATTTAAGGTCATTGGAGCCTGGGAAATGTAATTAAAAGTATCTAGAAGAAATCCCTATAATACCAGAAACCCAATAGAATTATTTGGTAATCGTGAAACGTGGCAACAACAAACATTCAACTAGAGGTGTAGATTGATGTGGGCACCTGAACTGGTACAGCATGAAAGCAGAAGTTTGCATCCAGAAGAGCTGCTCTGGCATCAGTTGTTGCAATGACATTTTCTGGTAACTGGTGTTCTGGGAAATACTTACTAATATCAAAGAAAAAGGGGGCAAATTCAAGAAACCTCTCAGAATCGATGCTGAATAGCCGAAGAAAATGCTAAATTTGCAAGTAACTATTACCTTGATCATAATAATATTAAAGTTCGAGGACAGTAGGAACAGAATACTCAGTAATAATACTATGGCCATACAAAAATATGAGTAAATAGAGCAATAGTAGAGAGAGGAAACTCACAAATTAAGGTGTTTCTCATTAATAGATTCACATACTTGAGGATCTCGTACAAGCATATTGACTTCTATTTGGGCCTTTCTTTCTGCAACATGAGCAGCCATAGCTGTTCCAAAAGATCCACCTCCTAGCACCACCACCTAAAACCCATATGTAGATAAACGCACATCAAAAGCAGCAGAAAAACAGTTTTAAAATATTAACTCAAAACGATTGGACCTAGGATAAATAACGTAGTGAGAAATGGAAAACTTAAGAATTTACTGAATTGGAAAAAGGGACAAAAGAGGTGATGCAATTTAAAAAGTTGAACATGCCTTCTTCCCAGTAACGCTATTTTTCATATTAAGGTCACTTAACGGCGTCTAACCATAATCTCTTTTATCTAAACCGCCGTGAATCGATGGTAGCCAAACTGCACTACTTAAAATGCTTGCCGCAAGTCATTAAAATCACTGACCAACTACAAGGATTCCACCTCACTGCAAATTTTCGTCACTAATAAAGACAACATATATGAGTCCACTTAGTCCAGGTCAGGGCAAGAAAATCGCATAACTAATACAGTTAAGCAGCAGCCAACAAAATGAAAATATGCAGCAAACACAAATAACTACGTATTCTGAACCATCCACCGCCATTTGGCCCATGCCATGTTAAGCGTCATTTGGATTGTTCTCGCCAGCTTACTGACAATTTTCAATCACAAAAACGCGGAAATTATGAACAACCGGCCAGGATAACAAAGGGAAAACGGCTTTAAGACGTTCTTGTAGCCTTCCCACTAACTGTATTTTACGTGATCATGCAAAACTTTCGACCAATCAGCTAAAAATAACTCACCAAAAACTTACACAAAGTTTTTAACAAAAAGTACTAATTTTAATCCAGAAACCAAAACAAGTCGCACTTAGTTGCATAACATGTTGGGAATTTCCAGTTTGTTTATCATGCATTCAAAGAGTCAAAGTTTTCAAAAACTTGCAAAAGGGTAATTACTCGACAGCTTTGGTCATCATCGTTCATGCAAATAACACCAGAGGATAAAATAGCTACTTAAATGCGACATTCAAATGGCTCGCATTTTGTGGGAAATCAATTTGAAGAAGGTAATATGCCATTCCAGAGCATAAAAAGGCTTCATTGAAAAGAAGTTGTGAGGCTTTAGCACACTCCCTTCAAATGCAATGCATCTCTAAAAAGATCATCTTAAAGTCCATTGATAAGAAGCAAGCACTAGAACTATAACCCAAAACAAAAAACAAAAATTTTCCTTTCGAACCAAAGCTATTGGTGAATGAGCTTAAGAACTGAAAAGACAGACACTAGTTTACTTACATTTGAACGCCAGAAAAAAGAAAAGGATAAATAACAGCCTTCAAATAAACATTTGCCTCATATTTGCAGTGCACGTAGATAAGCAATTAAATGTAAAAATTATAAATAATTAACGGTCCACTAAAGATGAAAGATGGAAATAAATATGAATAACTGAATTTCCATTACAACTGGGAAAAAAATGAACTAGTATGAAGAACAAAAAGAAAAGCAACCTTCCTAGTGCGTTCAATAACATCTGTCTTGGCTTTGGAGCGCAACGACCGGGACCATCGGACTAGCTTCTCCCACGCCACTCGTACCACTTTGCGACTCTCCTTGGAGTTGGAATTGGAGGAAGAGCCTTCAGCTGAAGTGCTAGGGCTATTACTATCCGCCTGCGTCGATGGAGGTTCTACATTTTCGCCATCTAAGCTTTCACTAGTAGTGGCGGTGGCGGAAGTAACAGCACCGACAACACCGAGAGGAGAGTGAAGTGAGGCATAACGGCAGTTCAGCGGATACTTTGGCGGCACCAGTGACAAAGTGAAACACCTAATCGTTGGAGGCGGCTGGTAGTAGTGACAGGGATAAAGCTGTGTACTACTATTACAAACTTTCACAGAATAAAAGATTGGGGGCGATGAACACGGCGGCGACTCTAATCGGAGAGACATTTCTTTTGCACCGTCAGGAGCAGCGGCGGAAATGGTGTTACAACGCCATTGAGTACATGTACGTACTGCCACAAATTTCTTGCCGCTTTCTGCAACAGAAAAACCGTTTGGATTTTCAGCTAATGTTTTCTCCATCTTTTTTTTTTTTTTTTTTTTTCATTTGTAGAAAGAAATGGACATGTGGACAGAAAGGCCCAAATGGGTTGTGAACTTGCGGGCTTTTCCCTTACTCTTACCCAATTAATCACTTATTAAACCATGTGAATAGCCCAATAATCTTTCACTAGGCAACCCAAATACCCAGCCTACTAATTTTAAATTAATGAGTAAATGACGCTATCACAATCCGCACATAATTTATGTACTTCAACGCTAAAAGGAATACTCGGTCTAATATAATTTATGTATTTCAAAATACAAGTCGTTTTAGTAAATCGATCAAAATATAAGTCACTTGTATACTTTATAGTATTAATATTCAAAAATGCATTAAATAGGGGTATAAAAGGTTTAATCAGTAAAAATTTTGAAACTTTTCAAAAATTAATTACAACCTTAATATTTGTATTTTGGTCAAAATGACTTATATATTGAAATGGAGAAAGTAACTCTCCACATACACCCACTAGTTATAAATATAATAACTGGGTGATTTAAAAAAACATATAATAACTAGTAATATATATTTAGTAAAAGTTACTAAATACTCCCTCCGTTCTCAAATATTTGACGTTTTATAGTTTTTAAGACAAATTAATAAACCACAAAATCCCCAAAACTACCCTTTTTAAGCACAAATAATTACCCTACATACCCTCTTTACGTACCCTTTTTTACTTACAATAAATTAACTGACAATTAACACTAAATAACTCTAAATTTTCACATTTAAGGTTCCGTTTGATAAAACTTAATCTGATATATGAAGTCTGAATTCATTAACTTAGCTCTATTTGATAAAATTAGAAAATATGTCTGAATCTGAAATCTGAATTATAAAATAAGTTTATAAAATTAAATATATTTAAATTTAAAATTAAAATTAAATCACCTTATTTAAAAAAAAATTAGAAACATATTTTTTTAATATATAACATAATTTTTAATATGTTTAATTTTTTTACATAATAATGTGAAATTCTACTAATAAAAATATTTTAAAAACTTTTAATAATAATTATTTTAAAATATTAATTAAATAAATATCACATATTAATTAAAATTATAAAAAAATAAAAATCCATGTCATAAATATATTTTTTATTTATTTAAATGATAAAATATTTTAAAAAACTATTTAATAAAATAAAAATTATTTAAAGAAAAAACTAAAAAGAATAATAAATATTAAAAATAAGAAAAAAATTACAAGCAATTCAGTTTAGCAATAAATGATTCACCAATCATTTATTTTTAGGCTAACAATTGTACTTTCACTTCAGACCCACTTAATCTCTTAAGACTTTGAATTTTAGTTATCAAACGCACTTAATTATTAAGTACTTAATTAAAAAAGTTCATAATTCATTAAGTCATAAACAAGTTGAGCTATAGTTATCAAACCCTCTTAATTAATTAGTTTATGAAACAGATCCTAAAAAACAAAACGGCAGTTACCCTTTTTACTTTAAGATAATTACTGTAATTTTAATTACACAATAATTAAGACTCTAACAAATTCACGTTTAGAAGAAGTTTAGAAGAAATATGATGCATAAATAGAAGTTTAAAAGAAATAAAATGGAGAAAAATATATGAATTCAGAAAAAAAAAAAAAGATAGTTAACTCAGATTTGAATCATCCCCAAATTTTCAAATATCTATAAATCAGAATCTACCATTGAAAAAATATTATCTTCCCTCATTCCTTCTTGCTTGGATCTCAAAGGCTTGATTTTCTATTTCTCCAACATAATTTGATGCCTTATTCTTCATATTATTAAAGATAGAAAAGGCAAAACTCCTTTCGTAGCTTATTTGTGGTTTCGTGTGTACTGATAATGGGGATATGGAAGAAATAGAGAAGTATTAGAAATTAAAATTAAGTCGTATTGAGAGATAATAGAGGTAATTTTAGGGTAACATTGGAAATGAATATGTAAAATATTATAAAACGTCAATTAAAACTGAAGATTTGTTTAAAAGATCATAACGGTGGGAGTATAGTACTAGATATGTGGTACATGCGAATAACTTTATTGTAATTTTTTTAAACGTTCTACAACAATAATTGTATGTATAAGATATTAAAGTTTGGATCGCTAGAGATAAATATATAATTTTAAGAATACTTTTTATTTTAGTTTGAATTTGTGGTTAAATTTTCTTTTTTAATAAAAAAATTAAAATTTAGATGATTGAAAGTAAGAGTATTACTCACTGAGTTACAATTTCCTCTGGAAGATCTACGAATTTTATGTGATAGAAGGGTAATTTGGAGTTTTGCAACCTAGAGTTGTTGTAGTAATTAAAATTAATATTTTACAGTGATAATGAGTTATAGTGAGTTGAGAGATAAAGTTAGAATTTAAATTATTATAATCTGGTGTATATTGATGATAGAGTAATTATAATTGAAGTAAAATAAAATTAATTTAATACGAAGAATCAAGAGCGTAATTACAATTGAATTGTATGATGATTAAGTTGAAAAGGAAACAAATTGCAGTCATAATTTGGGCGTGCCAACCAAACCGCGCATTTAAATATAAATCCAATATAATTTTAATTGGCCACCCTCCCTCCTCCTCCTTCTCCTTCTCCTTCTCCTTCTCCTTCTTCACGTAGTCGTCGGTAGGATAGGTAGCAACTGTACCTTCAACTTCAATATTCCAACGAATATTCGTTCTTATTATCCTCATTAATCCTACTTATTCAATCCACTTTGCCTCTCTCCAAAGTCCCAACCTTTGTTAATTTTCATTAATCACTACTGTTGCTGGGTTTTCAATTATAGTCTGTCTGTAAGAGCTACCGCGCGCTTAATTCTTTTCAGGAAAATCACAATCAGAAAGGTACGGCATGTATGCTTGTCCTATATAATTGAAATTCATAAACTCGGTCTCGGTCCTTGCTTCAATTGTTGTTTTGCTTGTTCTCGCCTTCATTTTTTTTCAGTTTTTTTTTTTTGCCTGAATTTATTTAGTTAGGCAGAGTGGGGGGGAGATGGGTCATCACCACGGCCACCACCACCACCAACACCATCACCACCAGAGCGGCCACCACCACCACCACGTGAGCAGTGGCCCATATGAGGATCTAATGCTGGCGTGTTGTTGCTGCCCCTGCTCGCTAGTTTCTTCGGCATTCGGAGTGGTGAAGAGGTGCTTGTTCGTAGCTTTTTATCCGGTGTTGCGGTGTTTTGGATGGGATGATCAACGTCACCACCACCATCACCACAGGCATTTCTATTGACTCATACATATGTATACCTTTGCTTAATCATACATACTTGTTTGCATCCGATTAATTTTAGTTTCCATTCCATAGAGTTGAAAGAAGCTTCAACATTTTTTTTAATTTTAAGCTTCGGAGCAAAGTGCAAACAACGTTCTACTTAATCGTTTGATCTCATACGTTGATGAACTGCTGCCATTCATCCTCATCATTTGGTTGTATTCTGTTGAACCTACCTTTGTCGTTGGCAACAGCATGAAACAAAAAAAAATGGAAAATTTAGACAAATTTGGCCACTAATTTTGCTCAAGTGTCGTCGTTGCCCGTGACCAATTGTTGACAATTATAGTTAGCTCCTCCTCCCTGAGAGAATTCGAAATAGAATTCAGTTGCGCCCTTGGTCGGCGGCAGGTAGCGTTGGGTCAACCCCCCTTGGATGATGATCTTTATCCGCACGAATCGATTGTGATTTCTAACTCATAATTCTCACTTTATTTCAAAATATATTATGTCTAAACATATCTATTCATCATAGATAAACTAGTTACGAAAGTTCCCTATCTTATCCTCACCATAATAAGTTCACCTAACTTTCCCATAGGCAAATAATTCCAAGTCCAGAAGTTTCGACCCACAAAACGCCGGCATGAGTTGCTTGCTTTGCAAGACACGGTTTTCCATTGGCGACGACTAGAATGATGCCAACTTTGGTACGAAAGGCAAATATGAGAGATAGATTGCAAAAAATACACTACTAATATAAACATCAACTTGTTGCGTCTCTGTCACACCATAGTCGAGGTGTTCAAGTTGCAAACAAGAAAAATAAAAGCAACGAAAACTGCTCCTTTTACCTCTCCTAGGTGACTTCATACTGTGCATTTTATACTGATGACATGGACAGATTCTGGGATTCAATAACCAGCCCCCGTCATTTAATGCTGCCATTGGGGATGGAAGACTTGCAAGGTCCAGCAGAAGTCATAAATGGAACTCCTTTATATGTGGCGATGCCGCTGCTGTCGGTTGAAAGATGCTGCATCCAGCAAGTGTAATGCATTAGTAGTATTCGCATTGGCAGTCTTAAACAAATCAAACTAGATGTTTGGTTTCACAAGATACACATACCGGAGTTATCTTCTCCAATTGTTTCTTTTTAGGGTTGAGAACATCTTCTGGTTTTCCCTCGAATCTGGCATGGTAACATTCAAAGAATACTGAGAAACCTTCATATTTCATCTAATAAACATGGGAAGGCCAACAACTACCACGGAGAATCGAGTCTACAACAAGAGAAAACCCCAGACAAACTTTTTGCTGAAAAGAGAAGCTTTCCCCAGGATAAATGAAAATTAGGTAAATTAAATGGAGAATTGGCAGACAACCACAGCAAAACGACACCAAGTTTGATAACTTGGACTCCAGTATCTATACTGTACTCATACTTATGTGGTTTTGATAACTATCGGACCCTGTAAAATTTAAGTCAGAGAACAAAGCAGCCTAGAAGAACTAAGAAAGTCGGGTCGTTTAAAATGAACTACCAACTTTTTTTTTGGAAAAAAAATGAACTACCAACTTAACTTGGCAGAAATGAGAAAATGTGTTACGATTACTTTACCAAATTACAACCACATACAAGGCATTAATTCCCAAAAGCATATGGGAAATTGTTTGTGGTCAATTCTACACATTTTGTAAGATAGGTTGTTTTTCAAATACATACCCGGAAAATGCCACACACTCTCCAATTTTTGCACCTTGGGGAACTATGAGTGGCTCCACAACTGAATGGTCCTGATTAGAAGCACATAATACCTAGAAAGAAATGTAGTTGCATAAGGATCACAGCGAACCTAGTAATGAGTAGATGATGAGAGTAAAATTTGGAACCCAGAACTTAGTTTAAGTCCAACCTATGGACAAGCATCAAGCCCCACTTTCATTCACATTTGATTTGATAAGGCAGAATGAAAATATAAATCTTAAATGTGCAAGCAGTTAGCTTTTTGCTTCTCGAATACCATGAAATTGCACCAAGGCTAAATTGCATTTTGATCGACTTCCAAACAGTTCCCGTTGCATGATATTCAAAATGATGACATTAAAACATAACTTAAATGAAATAATAAGTTGCTACTTTGTCACCCTGGCCGACTCAGAGAGACAAGTATAAAATACCCAAAACCATACGGTGACAAAGCAAAGTAAGTTCACATGAAGAGAGAAATATGGTAAAAAAAAGGTACCAGCCCCTCTGACATGACATCTCGCAGCTTTGAAGGTTTTACATTTGTTATAAGTACAACATGACGATTCTGCAAGATAACAAAGAAATGGCAAAAAAAAGTTGAAGCAAATTAAGAAATTCTTCAAGAAAACTTTGGCTAACATCAACAAACACAGATGCATACACATGATTGATACCGTCAATTGCTCTGGACTAATATGTTTGGCCAGACCACTAACCACTTGCCGATTTTTGCCCGCGCCAATATCTATTTCCTCAACTAGTAAGCTGCGCCACAGAGTCAATTGAACAAAATATGTTCAATACATCTACATTTGCAAGAGATATTCACAACATTCACTGGAAAGTTACCTTTCTGCTGACGGATGTTGAGATGCTTTACGAACAAGACCAATCTGTATCTTCAGCAAACTAACAGGGACTTCGCTATCTTTCCCAACTTCTTTCCCAACTGTTTCTTTCTCAATCACTTTTTTCTTGTCAGTAGTAACTTGCTTTCCAGTTGTGACCTCCTTCTTCAAATTTATAAGCACACACATCCGACGAGTAAAAAATTACTTTAGCACTATAAAACGAGAAATGCAGCGCTATGCAGATCAACATGTTTTTATCAGCCATTAGTGAAACTCTATTTTCTTTTCAATGCAATGTTAGTTACTGGATGTATGATAGCTATAAAAAGATCAGTGGCTTCAATGCAAAAATTATGCTAACATGAGGATAACTGTCGGTGCTCTTCAAATGCAAAGATAACATGGCATCAACTAAAATAGTCTACATTGGCTTATTCCAAACACATCAGTTAAGCTGGGAAAGATATTTCAATGAACCATATTAGACTTATCCTTAGACTTCAAAACAATGAGCAATTCTCGGCAGACTTCACTTAAATATGGCCCTTGTTAGAAAAATACTTGTAGAAGTACATATCAACTTCTCAAAATTCTCAAAAGCTAGAACACTAACAAACTATATCAGCATAATTTATAATGGACTAAGAAGGTTTTCATGAAATTTACAATTCCAACAACTATTTCTCCACCCCAGACTGAAATTGAAAAGATAATATGCATATTTATTCAAACTTAAACACAATATATGAGGGGGATACCGTTTCAGTAGCTTTTATTGCTTTTGACTCCACTTTGGCACTAGTGGCCTCTTTTGTTTCTTGCAATGGTTTTTTGGGAGTTGACTCAGGTTCAACCTTCTTTACACTTTTTACCACCTGCAACAGTCAAGCAAGGTGAATTATTAACATTGGAATTTGCACAGGCTAAGATTGAGCAAAAAATACAAGGTCAACTCAATTTTGTTGTAGTAACTCAAAGTTTAGGAATTAACTACCCAAGAAAGAAGGCTCACCAGAGGTTCAAACTGGGCCTTCTCAACCAAAATCTTTTCAAATGAATCCCCGAATCCCCCCTTGTTCTGCACCAACAGGAAAAGGATAAGAACTACTGAAAAGTGTGCTACCTTTCATTCACTCCATATTCAAGAAAAGGTAAAAATGATCAGTAACAGAGAACCAGAAATATTCCAATTTAAAAGGAAATTAAAGTATGTACAACAAGTAACGAATAGAGCTATGAGCAATGTATATAAACAATAATGATCAGTATAGTTAGCTCCGGAGAATCAATTTCCTCAGTTAATCACTCTTACCCTGGGTTTTGTTGGTAAACATTGACAAAATTCTTCTCGAAGTAACAAATCTAAAAGCCTACACATTTGAGCTATAATAGGAAGGCAGTACCCAATGTTGCCTTACCTGGATGTAATCTATCCATCTCATGAAATGAGGCAGTTTCACTCTATCAGAATTTGGTAAACCAACCTACCAGAAGCGAGAATGAAAAGAGTCAAACTACCTTTCAATTGCAAACATATGAACTACAAATACGCGCAGTTCAAGCTGTAATTGGCATCAATCAGCAATTCTTAAAAAAAAGCATGTACAGTACCACAACTGAATGAACTGCAGCGAAGACAATAATATCAGCCGCAGAAGGCTTCAATCCGTTGCCTATAAGAACAGACTTCTTGATCAAGAGATCATTCAAGTCGTTGACAGTGAGAACCTTATTCTCTACAGGACGATTTTCCACGAATGCGACCCACTTTATCAACTGCCACCAAAGTTCACATTCTATAATTAGCAAGCAACAGAAGCAGGTCCAAAAATTTTCAAAAGATATCCACTAGCATATCATGCAACAGCAATATTATTATAACAGAATCGGCAATGCCGTTAAACCAAATTGCTACCTCTTGGAGCTTGTAGCTATTTATTCTAAAGTTACAGTAACATATCCCACGAAATCTACCTCAACATCATCATTCAGAAGAGCATCCCCATCTCCTGATGACTTCAAAATCTTTGTACACAAGCTCTTAAGATCACTCTCCACATCCCCGAGGTAATTATTCTGCAATTGGCATCAAGAAATGAAGCCGTTACCAGAAGCGGACGACAAATTGAGTTACTTCAGAGTATAAACTTCTTTCTTTACAAAAACAGGAAAAATGCAATACAATCGTATGATTGATGAGATTAATTCGGCAATCAAGAAACAACGTAATTTTGACGTTAGCGTTGCGAATCAGTTTGGAACTTACCGAGTCTACGGAGAAATGCTTACAGAGTGCGGAAACAACGTTTCGCTTAATATTCACGGATGCCATTTCTGCTCGTCTTCCTCACGATTTGGACAACAATGGCTCAATGAAGAAAATACAAAGTTGTAGGGTTTTAAGAAAAATTCGAATCTTTGTCCTGATCTGGGCCTCATCGCTGGAAAGATGAACCATTTCATTATGTCCAGCCTGTGTTATTTACTTGGGCTATAATCCATCCCATAATCTGGTGGGCTCGCAATAAATGCCCTAAAGAAAACAGGAGCCCAGTACCATCATCCGGACGTCCACGTACCCAAATTAAATCATGGGACAGAGGTTTAGGTGAAAAAGGAAATGTGTTGGGAGTTTGGGATATGTATATTATGAGTTTAATTGTTTGGGGGTTAGACAAAAACTCCGATTTCTCAAACTGGGCTACGATTTGTAGCCTAATTTTTTTTATTTTTAATTATATTTTCAAATTTTACTATCTAAAATCCTCTTCTAACCAAAAAAAAAATAATAATAATATTTTTTCTTATTTCTTATTCTCATTTTTCAAACACCACCACCAACACTCTCATATTCAATTTCACATTCTCCTTTATCGATTCTTTTCAAGTTATGATTATAAAACATTAAACCTTAGCATCATATCATCATAAGTTCTTTCAATTGAACTAAAATAGTTATATTACATGAATTTTAAAATCTCGATCAACATTGATAATGAACCTCCGATATAGAGAAAATTTATGCACAAAAGTTTAATTAAAGAACATTTGGATTCTGAAATAATTATTTTTACTTATTGTATTACATATTCTCATAATAACACAATATAATTTGTTCATAATTACACATATATATTTATTTATTTTGTCAATTTTTTGGAATTATTTTTTTCCCACGAATACCACTTAACAATGGCCAGAGCCACCATAAGGCGATTCACGTTGTCATCTTCTTATTTCGGTCTTACCCAAATTCTAACAATGTATTTGTCATCTCTGTAACAACAGTAGCAGGAATAACTGCTATAAGAAATGCTGCATTCTCCACAAAAATAAGTCATTTGATGAAAATGACAACGATGATCACGATGATGAAAATCAAAATTATTGTTGCGGTCATGCCCATGGAACGGCTGTGATGGTGATGATATTGGTTCTAGTAATTGATCGGGGTTTCATTCGATTAACACAAGTATTTGTTCAGGA
This sequence comes from Knoxia roxburghii, assembly GCA_030378225.1. Lineage (NCBI taxonomy): Eukaryota > Viridiplantae > Streptophyta > Magnoliopsida > Gentianales > Rubiaceae > Knoxia > Knoxia roxburghii. Next base: position 3,863,814 of record CM059415.1, read on the forward strand.
ATTTTTTACCCAAAAAAATTTGATTATTTTTCTCCCTCATTTCCTCATTTTTTTTAATTTTTTTATTTGTTTACAAAATACTGTATGTGTGATAATTGTTTTTATAATTGATTATTATAGGATTAAGTATGTTTAAAATAATTAAGATATAATTCATTTTGTTGGGATAAAAAAATATTATTTATTTTGTTAAATTTTGATAAATTATTTAAAAATTAGTAAAATGACAAATTGAGAATATTGTTTCGAAAACAAAGATATAAATAATAAAAAATGGACTATAAATAGTATTACCATTTCCATTTGTCAAATCATGACGTAATTGAGCAGGAATGGTCTGAACGACCTTATTTTATAATTCAAATTAGATTTTTCAGTATCTTAATAAAAATTTTAATTTTTCTTCAATAATCTTCCACATTCTACTGAATTGTCAAATCCAAACTCATTTTCTAAATCTCTAAATATATCCCTGAATATTAGAAAAGAACGTCGCCAAACGAATGCTTTCAGTTGTTATATTATAGTTTTAAAATTACGTTACAAAAAATGTAATTTCGACATTCAACCAGATCACAATATTAAATAACAAAACACTCACAATATATCTTTACGTATTATAATATAATTTGCACTTTTTATATGTGTCCGGATTTCGGAAGCCAGCATTCGAGCTTTAAGGGCCTTACTATTTGTAGCTCAAAAACGCTATTTGTAGCTCAAAAATTTTTGTAAACTTCCAACTTTATCCTTCATTCAAAATATACTATAAATTCATTTCACAATCCAAAAACACCCTAAATCAAAGAGAAATATTGCAGAAAACATCACAATCGGCGTAGATTTACGTTGAAGCGAACGCATTGGTCGAATATTCTCGGAAAAATGGTACGTTTTTTTCGTATTTTTTTGTCGTTCGATTTGTTAGCGAATTCCATGGTACACACGCCCAGTTTGGGCGTATTTTCCATGGTGCAAACGCCCAAAGAAGTAGTGACGTCCATGGTAAGGAATAAAAATGTGGTCGTGGATACCATGGAAGGGACCGAAAAAGTGGGCGTGTGCACCATGGACTGAAATATGTGCGGGAATGTCATGGAACAAACGCCCTCAAACGCCCAAAGTGGGCGTTTGAGCCATGGAACAAACGCTGGGCGTTTGTTCCATGGTGCAAACGCCCAATTTGGGAGTTTGAACCATGGAACAAACGCCCACTTTGGGCGTGTTATACCATGGTACACACGCCCAAAATGGCGTTTCAACCATGCTTGATATATTTAAAGAATATTTTATTATATGGTATTTCGTAGTATTCGTTAGTGTTAATATTGTAATTATTCATTTTTATTTTTAATTTTTATTATTAAAAAATTGAACTTACGTTACTGTTATAAATTATGCAGGATCCAGTTGATCTTCCCGATTTGTCGCAAGATTTGAGCGCACTTTTTTCCTCGCCTGTATACTTTGCTACTGAAGAAAATGCATTTGAGCATTGCAAGGACGTAGCGAAGGAATTACGGTTCGAGCTGGTTTGCGCAGGGTGGAATCCAAAGAGGAATGGGGTCACATATCGTTGCGCGCGCTTTAGAAATCCTATTGAGCAAGGCCCTGCACCGACACAAAGGCAGCATACAAAGTGCAAAGGATGTGGTTGCCCGTTCAAATTATATTGCTTGCAAGTGCCGAATTATGGTTGGTGGATCCGAGTATTTCCTGGGCATGAGTCGACGCATAACCACCCTGGGATAGTCTATCCAGAGGGTCACAGGCAATTTAGTTTCATGAGCGATGATGCAAGGGTTTTGGTTAATCGGTTGGATAAAGCAAATGTTAAGCCAAAAATGGTGAAGGCAATGATTGATGCGGAGTTTCCCAGAGACAATGTTACAATCAGGCATATTACCAATAACAAGTCGCAGAACAGGAGATCAAATTTGGAAGGTAGAGATATTGGGGAAGAATTTGTTCGTTTGGCTATTGAGAAGCATTATATGGTGCGGACTCTGAAGGAACCTGGCACTAATGCGATCACTCATGCATTTATGGCGCATCCAGTATCCATCCAGATGTTCAACCGTTATTATTGGGTTATTGTGGTTGATTCCACTTACAAGACAAATAAGTACAAGATGCCACTCTTCCAGATAATAGGTATGACTCCTACCAATACAAATTTCAATATTGCATTTGCCATTTTGAGGGATGAGTCAAGAGATACCTATGATTGGGTGATGTCGAATTTGAGGCTTTTGTTGGATGAAGAGAAAATACCAAGTGCAATAGTCTCAGATCGAGAGATGGGCTTGCTTCAGCCTATAGTGGATCATTTTCCACATTCACACCACCTGTTATGTTTGTGGCACATAGACCGCGATGTTGATGTCATGCTGAGGAAAAAGATTCGCGATGATAAGTTGAGGTCCGACGTGAAAGGCATGTGGAAGAAACTTATTAATGCACCCACAGTGCAAGAGTATGGTATGTTATTACAGCTTTTCAAGGATAGTTACTCAACTCTTGCGCGTGCCGCTATCGTATACTTGGAGGGTACATGGCTTTACCACAAGGAGAAGATTTGTAAGGCTTGGACAAACCAAGTTCTCCACCTTGGCAATACCAGTAGCAATCGAGTCGAGAGTACTCATGCTTCACTGAAGGATTGGATGAATTCTGGGACCCAAGCACTGGACACGCTCTTTGGTGTGATTGACGCCCATGTCATGCACCAGTTATCTCATATCAGGTACATTCATTAATTTTGAAGACTACATATTTATTTTTACACTGTATAAAAATATATTTTGATTATTTTTTCATTTAAATTTATACGCACACGTATATATGTTGTTTTAGGGGAAAACTTGAGGAATCCATGTCGACGAAACCAACTGACAAGTTACAGGGTACATACGATCTGTTGCATGGTTATGTGTCGCACCATTGTATGGATTTGATCAGCATTCAGGTTGATAAAATGATTAAGTGGGGCGATCATGTGTTTGAGCGCTGTCGGTGCTTTTGCAAGGTGACTCATGGGATTCCCTGTGCTTGCGACTTATTCAAATTGAAGGAGGCGAACGACAAGGTCACAGTCGACATGGTTCACGAATTTTGGCAAAAATTGCAGATCGTACCCTCTGAAGTGGATTCGAATACTATTTCTGCAGAGCTCAGATATGTTTGTTGATTCGCATGTTATATTCAAAATATATATATATGTCGCCTCTATATTCATATTATATTTATTAACAGGTATTTCCGTGAGGAAATCATACCAAGATTTGAAAACAGTCCAGCTGCAATGATGCGCCAGATGCTTGTCTCAATGGAGGGAGCAGTGTTTCCTGACAGGAATAGTGGTTGTGAGCCTGCTGTCTTGTCAACATCTCGCGGTCGTCAAAGGTTACATTCATCTGTGATGAGAACACAGAGCACCTTCGAGAGAATGATGCGTCGATCAACTTCATCGGGTCGCAGATTGCATTTTGATGATGATAGAGAAGAGGTTCGTAGCTTTCCCCTATTGCCAAGGTATATCCACCCTTATTGCACTGGGTATTTGGACGTAAAGTCAGATGGCAATTGTGGTTTTCGTTCTGTGGCACATTCTTTATACGGGAACCAGGATTTATGGGCAACGGTTAGGATGGTGGCATACGGGAAATTGTAAGTAATCAAGATGTGTACAGAAATATTTTCGCTGCTTTTGCACCGAATGAGATCCCGGAGGAGCAGGGTTTAGAGTGGGCAGCGCAAAGGATAATGCATCGGGAACCTTCATGTGGGATGGAATATTGGATGCACACACCAGAGGACTTATTTCCTATCGCAACATTCGCGAACGCATTGGTCGTCCATCTCAGCGATCAAAGTACAGCTTCTTGTTTCTCTGTCTTGCCTTTGAGGGTGGTAGAAGGTGTCGTTCGACCGGATAAGGAAATATGCATTGCGCACGTTCGGAATATGCATTTTATTAGTGTAAGTTTGATCTCTAATGGTCCTATTCCACCATTGATCCGCATCTGGCATCGTTATCGCGATGCAAGGCTGGCTGCGTTTGCAACGTCAGATGAGTTTGTGGATAGGGTTACAGCGTGGGATGGGATATGCCCATGATTTTGTACATCAGTCTATGTTGAGGCAAATAATTGTTTTTTTTTTTTTTAAATACTATTTTGTGCGTATGTATGTAGACGTAGTATATGCTTATTGGCACACACTAACAAAGAAATATATCAATAATAATAGATCAACTAAAAATGTACTACAAAAATGTTAACAATTACTTAACAATTATATCAAGATGTGCATATATCAATAATAGATCAAATGAAAATGTACTACAATAATGTTAACATGACCTAACTATCATCTAGATATGCGCCATCTATGCATCAATCTGGCCAGCTCTGCATCGTACTCCTCCGCCTGGGGGATGCCTGCATCTCTAATAATTGCGACATGCCTCTGAGCGATCCTCTCGTACTCTCTGACCCACTGAAAAATGCAAATACCAAAAATGAATATCTATAATAAATAACTTGAACCCATTATTATAATTATAATACATAAAAAAATAAAAAACTTACATATTCAGAATTGGCGCGCGATGGCACGTGATTCGGGTCACTGAGTGGGATGTCACGGAAAAGCCGGGGATGAGAGTATTGCTCGTACCACTCCATGTAAGTGACGTCGCATGAGCCGGGATTCTCAATACTGGACTGTAGCCTATCAGTCCGTATGCAATAAATATCCGCAGAATCCCATAGATCCCGGGCCATTCCCTTAGCGAACTCAACCTTGTAAGTCTTCCCATGATATGGCCGAAGACAATCAGTAGGCCGGAGTATCCTATTGGGGACTCTCTGGACGAATCCCAACTGTCGGACGCATCTATCGGGCATATATGGCTCCACAAACTCGCCATATGCTATCAATCCTCTAAAAATGGTCCGCTCCATGCGCACGTGAGGATCCGGCCCATAGGGCAACCAAGTCACCTACATGATGAAGTCAAAATACATTAAAAATACTACCTATGTAACTTCAAATAGCATATGTAAATGTTAATAAAACAAATATTTATTAACATACCTCATCGACTGTCAGCCTATCGAGCTGCTCCCGGTACTCAGTCATACTCCATCCCTTGTCGACGCGGGTGCCAACCTTCCACAATTTAGCGCGCGGGGTATGCGGAGGAACAATCATGGGCGCGGACTGGGGTCTAAATACTGGAAAATACTCATATATCCAGGCCTGTAATAACGTAAGACATCCGGCCATAGACGAAATGCCACCTCTACTAGCTATACCTAACTGCCTGTATAGCCAAGCGAGTGTAGCAGAACCCCATGAAAACTGGCCAACACCCTCGATGTTGTTCCTAATCTGCATAATGGAGTGTGGCCTAAACTTATTCCCACTCTTGTCTGGGAATAAACAAGCGCCTATGGTAACCCACAGCCACGCCTCCATATCAAACACCGCATGCCTCCGATCACCACCATGCCTCCGACGCTCAAAAACCTTCTCAGTAACAATAGCCCCACTCGTATAATACTCCTTCCATGTAGAGCGACTGGAAGAAGAAAGCTCAAGAATATCTCTAGAAAATCCCTGGATGATGTCCAAATCCACGACCTCGTCCAGCAACTCACCATCTACAGGTATGCGGAGTATCTCGAACACATCATGGAGCAGTATCCCCATCTCCCCAAACGGAAGATGGAAGGTGTTGGTGTCTGGCTGCCACCGTTCGATAAATGCGCATATAAGAGGTATATCTATAGACCTAAACATGGTCGAAGGCAAGTGGGCCAGACCTGTCTCCCTCAGTGTGAACCGCCAATCATCGGGCATCTCGCCATACCAGTCCACCAACTTACGACACACCCCGGCCCTATTCTGGCACCTAAAGGGCTCCCTAAGTGGTTGGTTGGGGTCTACGTACCGCGATGCCACATGACCCAGCCAACTAGGGATCACAGACCCATCCCTAGGGCCACCAATACAAGGCGTAGTAACCCGCCATTGTTCCTCAACAACTTTTGCACGCTTTCTTTTCTCTAATTTAACAAAAAATGATATATATATATATAATTACCACCATTCAACCGAATTTTAATAAAGGCCACAAACAATTATAATTAATAATAATCATATAAATATTTTGTACATTAAATATGTAAATGTTGAAAAAAATATATCAAGTCACATATATGAAAGACACTTAGTAAAATAACAAGTAAATATGCATAAATTACGAATGCAAATTCCAATATAGTAATTCAATTTTAACCCTAAATAGTTATAGATTTGTAAGCATGTACCTTTAGCTGTAAACCGCCCATCAGATTTGCTGCGAATCTGAGAGACGTTCTCCTCGCGGATATGCACATCATCGCCCTCCTCATCCCCACTATCTCCACTATCATCATGATCCTCTCCACTATCCATCTGCTCCTCCCCACCTCCACCTCTATGCTCGTCCTCCTCGCCTATGTGCTCATCCTCCCCGCCGAGGAAAAAATCATGCCCGCCTAGGATGTACTGCTCACCACCAGTGAGGTAATCCGAACTGGGAATGATATAATCCTCCCCGTGTGTGTCATGCTCCGTACCTCATTCGTATTGCTGCTCATCCATCCAATTTTGGGATGAGCTACCCCTATTTGCTCTCTTCTTCCGATTCGAAACAGTAGGCCGCTGTCGCGGTGCAGGTACATCCGGAGGCTGCAAAACAAGTAATAATTCGAAAAGTAAGTTAACAATAATTAAATTAAATTGTTATAAAATTAGTGAACTAAATTCAACAATATTTCAAATAATTCAAATTAGCCATAAAAAACAAATAACATATGTGCAAATAAATAATTTTAACATTAGGCACATAGGTTCAATAATTAACTCAAACAACTTAATACTAATTTAAATAATTAATTCAAAGTAACCAAAACAAACATTGATAAATTATACAAATAAATAATCTACACATTACACACATATTAAGTTCAATAGATGAATTTAATAATTACGATACTAATTGAAATAATTAAAAGTACCTAAAAATTAACAATAACGACAATAATTAAATAATTAATCAATTAAAATTAATATAATTATTAAATTATTAAATAAATCGGGACGCCGGACGTCCGGTCCATAGACCGGACGCCGGGCGTCCGGTCCATCGACCGGACGGCCGGCGACCGGACGCCGGCGTCCGTCGCCGGAATTTTTCCTAAAAAACTCAAAAAATTACCTGGCCAATCATCAAGCCTTTTCCTGCTCCGTGCCGCCTAGGTTGTTGACCTCCAGCTCCGGCCAAAGATTGTCGTCTGTCCATGGAGTTTTTAGAGAGAAGAATTTTCAAAATTTCAATTTTTGTATATGCTGCACTCATTTTGGAAGCCTTATATATATATATAGTGTTTGGACGCAGCATTTTTTGCGTTTGACCATGGGCCGGACGCATGATTTATGCGTCCGGCCATGGTGCCGGACGCATCACTTATGCGTCCGGCACCATGGCCAAACGCATAAGTCATGCGTTTGGTGCCATGGTCAGACGCATGTTCCATGCGTCCGGCCATGGTGCCGGGCGCATGGATTTTGCTCTCCGTCCATGGTTCCTGTGTCCAATTTTAAAGTTTGTACCATGGTTATTATTCAAATTCATGTCGCGACATCCATGGGTGGAGTGAATTTGTCCGAATTTTGCCTGTTAAAAATTTATTATTTTTAGTTCGGGGTTATTTTAGTCATTTTAACTCTTTTTATGAGTTACAAATAGCGTTTTTGAGCTACAAATAGCGTTTCAGGAGCTTTAAAGGTACTTACCTGCTGAACTAGACTATGTGCCATGTTTGTTTAGGTTTTTTAAAAAAACTTTACCATTTATTCTCCCTCCAAAACCTTTTTCCACATTATTTCAAAAAATCTTCCCTTCCTACAAAATTCCTCCTAACTCTTTCCCTCTTCTTAAAAAAACACAAAACCCTCCATAAAATAACAATGCAAACATAGTCATAGCAGCTGTCAACTCTTGCAGAATAGGGAACAGTTAACCTTTTGTCTTATGTGTTTGGGTTTAGGTCAAAAAAACGTATGGTCTTAACCCATTAAATGGAAGAGGGGGATATTCCAGTTATGGTTGAAATAGGGGCATATATAAGTCTGGGGAGAAATTGACGTGACGGCGCTGCCTTTGCCCTTTGCTTTGTCTCGGGGCGTTTGTTTTGGCTCCCCGGTCTTCGAATTGCGCCGTTGATGCCCACCTCAGCTCCACCCACATTTGACTTCTAGTATGAATAATCTCTCCCCTTTCCAGTTTCCGCTTAATTGAAACTGGTTTCAGGCTTCGGTGTCCGATAATCCGTACATGGAAGAATTACTCATGTAGATGACGCATAACGTCGGCCGTTTGTGCCCGGAATCCACCTCTCCACTGTGCCCTCCCTGCCTGCCTGTTACCCATACCATAAACTCACACATTAGTTAGATTTAAGAAAAATATTGAAGAATAATCTGATCTAATATCAAATTTAGTTTCAATAATAATTTTTTTTATAATTAACAGTTAAATTATAATTACGTCATCATTAACACGTTATTGTAGGTTCGGCCTATATTTTTTAATTCAAATTAAATATTTAATTTGGATAAAAATGTTTTGTACGGTCAATTGTGACATGTTAATCCATTACGATGAAATTTGGCATTCTTATAGCATTCACGTGGTATATGAGTTAATTAAATTATAATTAAACAGTTAAATATTAAAAAAATTATTATTGAGATTAAAGTACTATGAATAACAAAGTTTATAACTAAAATTATTGAATATCAAATGTTTTTAAATTAAAATTGTCATTAAATTATATTATTAAAAAAAAACTATTTCTACATTTTTTCCCCCTATGTTTAATGACAATTTAATACTCTATTCACCTCTTAAATATGAAAACGACCAAATAATAATAATAGTAGTAAAGATAGATTAAGTGTGACAATATCTCTTCTCTTGTATTTATATTGAACAGTTTTAAATTATTTTATGCACTCTTTATGATCTTCACGATCTTTATAACGAGTGAATATTCAGTTATATAATGAGAAAACAAAATGGTTGATGAAGTTATTGTTATAGTTTGTGGGAAGGGAAGATTATGTAGAGCATAATGTTTGTTTTGAAATTGATATAAATATTTGTCGATGAAAGGACGTCCGTCTAGCTTCGGGCACAAGCCATTATGATTGAGCGTGACTTGCCAAAGTTAACAATATAGACCACATAGTTGCAGGTATAATTTCACGTTATATATATATATATATATATATAGCTTCATAATCAATCCATCACATTCATTAAGCAGACAGAGTTCGTTCATCATTAACTAAATATCAATAATTCAATTATTAAAAATGATATTTTATTTTTTTTGAAGGGCTCAGGATTTATTAAGAAAATTAATTATTATATTAAAGGGGGAAAAAAACACTAGGATAATTTTTGAGTGAGCGGTGGCTTTAAAATGCGCAGGAAGCTCGTGCAGGTGATAATATGTAGACCGGTCATAAGTGGGAAACCCGGCAGGCATGGTGATCATCTTGATCTTATGAAGACTTTGCCTACTTATAAAGCATGCCGGATACATCATCATCATCATCATCTAATTAATAACAGAATTTCTCAGTGGAGCGCTAATTATTTCAACTAACATAAAATACTAAAAATGAGTTTTGATAATTGTGAGTGTAAATATAATGATCTTTTGACTTAATATGTCGACTAATTCGTTCTTTTATTTTTTTTTTTCCTTATTAATCATAATTGGTTGTTGTGGGTTTGGGTGATGAATGCAGTAAATGTGATTATAAAAATCTCAAGTTTAAGAACGTTAAAATTAGACTATGGATGACTACTCTTAAACTCTAATTTGGATTTGGCCGAAACAACAAATTCTAACTGCAACTTGAGTGCTTGAGTGATGTAGTAAAAAGAGGTGTCACTCTCCAAGTCTGCAAAAATTAGACATCCCTCTTCATGAGACCCACCCCCCCCACTCTCTCCAACCAAAACCATATCTGAAATTCAGAATTCCCTCCTCGTCGCTCCACCCACCTACCTTTGCTGCTTTGCTTTCTTCTTCCTTTTTCTTTCCCACTGTATTTACCACTGTTTCCTTTTTATTTATACTTTTCCCGCTCTCCACGCTATCCCAATTTATTACCACCATCCATCGCATTTATTTCCCACCTCTTCCTCCAACTACCTTCAATGTTTATGAAAAGACCAACTACCCCTCAACAAAAACCCCAATTCCCTATTTATTTTACCGCCCCTATCACTTTTTTACTTTCACCCACTATAATTTTACTAATGTATGTGTAAGATCACTTTTAAATTAAAAAATTATTTATTATCATTCATTTATTTTTAAATACAATAATAAGTTGCAAATTATACAATTTATCTATAAGTACATATATTATTACTATATATAATAAAAGTTTATCATGACAATCGTATAATTTATAATTTTGATAATTTTGATTTAATATAGATATAATAATATATATAAGTAGGGATATAGTATAAGAAACTACTAATATATTTAATGCTAAAAAGTCAAATAAGTATACTCACATATATACATGTATTATATATATATATTTTTTTTGTACAATGTATATATTTATTTTTTAAATGTGAATAACAAATTAATATATTAATACCAGAAGATTATGGTGGAAAAAAATTGAATGTAACTTTCTTTTTAAATTTTAATATTTAAAAATCTAAAAAGTAAAATGAAAACTACATTTTTCAATGCATAAAATTTGTCTTCCTCTTTATCCTTACCTTGGTCTTGAGTTCAATTCACAGTCAAAAAAGGGCCACCTGCAGTAAAAAAGAATTGCGTGCATTCCAAATTTGTTCCGCTATGTCGGAAACGCCACGTCGGAATCGATTCCACCTACTGTATCACGCCACGTGTCCACATAATAAAAGCGGCCCCTCCACTCCCACTCCCCGTCCCACCACTCCCTTCTTTTTGGCCGTTATTAAAAGTCTGTGCCTTTGGTGTTGAGAGAGGGTCTCATTCTCACAGAGTCTCAGACCGAGAAAAAAGAAACCAAGAAAGAAAAATAAAAGCAAAAGAGTGAGTGTGTGAGAGAGGGTAGTTAGTGTGTGTGTGTGTGTGTGCGCTTTAAATGCTTCACTGACTCACGGTCGCCGGAAACTTCAATTCTTCCCCACCTTTCTCGGCGACTTTTCTGGTTCCTTTGTTCCTCTTCTAGAGCCTTGCTTTCCTCATTCCTTCGCCGCCGAGAGTGCTCCTCATTTCGGCAGAACTTCAAGAGTTTTGCTGCGCTTACCTGCTTGCTTCACTCGCAGATCGAACTCCTTGAGCTCCTCCTTCTCAGTACATTTCCTCCTTTTCTTGTTCGGCTTTTTGAGCTACGGTTTCTCCCAAACTGGGTTCTTTTACTAATTTACAAAAACTGTTTTAAACGGGGTTCCGGTGGACATTGGCTTTTGAATGGTTATATCACTCCAAGCATACAGTTTTTCGTTTTCGTGTAGCTTTTTAGGGTTTTAAATTTGATAATGTGGCTCTGATTCTGCGTTTTAGTTTAATGTTCTCTGTCTATTTTTGGGCTCCCTTAAGTTTTATTTGTTTTAGCCTGTACCATGAGAAAAGCATTTGTGGATAAAGGGTCGAATGCGTGTTAACCTTGGTGAATGCAAACGAAAGTTCAAAACTTGTCCTCGGAGAAGTACCTAAGGTTTTGACTTTGTTCATACAAATTTCTACTTTGACAAGAGGAGTACTGGTACAACCACCACCCTCCATCTCGTCTCTTCTCTTTTTATTCTCTATACTTGCGATACATTTTGAATTTCTTTTTGTTTCTGGATGGAAATTTGAGAAGGGGGGGAGTTTTGTTTGTTGAGCTGGAGATTGGAAATGAGAAGCTTATTTGGCCGTCTGCTAGTGTTTGTTCTTTTAGCTGCTCCGTTCCTTGTGAATGCTTTGAACCCAAGTATCAATGATGATGTTCTGGGGTTGATTGTGTTCAAGGCGGATGTCGTAGACCCCCTTGGAAAGTTGGCTTCTTGGAACGAAGATGATGACAGTGCCTGCAACTGGCCTGGTATTTTTTGTAACCCCAGATCCAATAGGGTCTCTGAGGTTGTTCTTGATGGGTTTTCTCTTTCAGGAAAACTAAGCAGAGGCCTTCTTCAACTCCAGTTCCTTCATAAGCTTTCCCTAGCCAACAACAACCTTACAGGCAGCCTTACCCTCAGGCTTGGTCAGCTTACGAACCTCAGGACTGTAGATTTGAGTCGAAATAATTTTTCCGGGCCTATTGCAGGTGACTTCTTTCAGCAATGTGGGTCTTTAAGATCACTGTCGTTAGCTCAAAACAAGTTTTCAGGTGAAATTCCTCAAAGTTTGAGTTCGTGCTCAATGCTTGCCTCCCTGAACATCTCTTCCAACCAGTTTTCAGGGCAGTTACCTGCTGGGATTTGGTCTTTGCGTGGGCTTAGGTCACTTGATCTATCAGACAATTTACTGGAGGGTGAGATCCCTAGTGGCATTGAAGGCTTGACCAATATGAGGGTATTAAATTTGCGGAAGAATAAGTTTGTTGGTGAAATTCCTAATGGAATTGGGGGTTGCTTGCTCTTGAGGTCAATTGATCTGAGTGAAAATTCCCTATCCGGAGGCCTTCCCATCTCTATGCAGAAGCTTAGTTTATGTATTGATCTTAGTTTGCAGAATAATGCATTCACCGGGGACATACCAGATTGGGTTGGAGAAATGAGAAGCCTTGAAGCTCTGGATCTCTCCAGAAATAACTTTTCCGGCCAGCTGCCAGCTTCAATAGGGCAAATTCGCTCACTAAAGGTACTAAATTTATCCAGAAACTCCTTTAGTGGAATGTTGCCAGAATCCATGAGCAGCTGTGAAAACCTTTTGGTTTTGGATGTTAGTCAAAACTCTTTGAGTGGCAACTTCCCTTCTTGGGGTTTTAGATTGGGTTTACAGCAACTTGTGTTTTCAGAAAATAGATTGAGTGGGAGTTTGGATGATGCTTTTGCTGCATCAGTGGAAAATTCTCGTCAAAAGCTTCTCCTTTTGGATATCTCCCACAACTCATTATCTGGTGGAATCCCTTCAGCAGTTGGTGATCTTAGCAGTTTGGAAATTTTGAATTTATCCAGAAACATGCTGGTTGGTTCGGTTCCGTCCAGTGTTGGAGAATTGACGTCGTTGAACATAATGGATATAAGTGAGAATCAGTTAAATGGAAGCATACCCATGGCAATTGGAGGAGCTACATCCCTTAAGAAACTTATGCTGGAAAGGAACTTCTTGGATGGGAATATCCCAATGTCCATTGGCAACTGCTCGATGTTAACCACCTTGTAAGCTTTCTTCTCTGATGTTTTTAAGTGAAATATGCTCCTAACCATTATTTACTGTTGAGTCTCAAACCTATTTGTTGTCATAGCTAAAGGATAGTAATCTTGGTGAAGGGAGACCTTTTTATTGTCATAGCTTAGTGAAAATTAGTTCTTGATTAGTTCTTGAGATGAAAGCTGAGAGTTGTGACCCTTTTGGTTGTTAAGGTTTACATTTGTCATACCATGAACACTGTTAGTTTTAGATCTTGTCAGTTTACATAATGCTAGATTGCGCTTCCATTTTCTTAATGTTCTTGTTGCATTTGGTTGGCAGGTCTCTCTCACAGAATTATCTAACCGGCCCTATACCATCTGGCATAGCACAACTTACTGAACTTCAGATTGTAGACTTTTCTTTCAATAAACTCACTGGAACCCTACCAAAGCAACTAGCAAATCTTGGCCATCTCATTTCCTTTAACGTTTCGCACAACCAACTACAAGGTGAACTACCCACCGGTTCATTTTTCAACACTATATCTCCTTCTTCAGTGTCAGGTAATCCAGCCCTTTGTGGTGCTTCAGTCAATAGAACGTGCCCGACAGTCCTCCCAAAACCCATTGTACTCAATCCAAACTCTTCTGATTCCTCTCCGGGTTCTATGCCTGAGACCTTTGGACATGAAAAGAAAATCCTGAGCATTTCTGCCCTTATTGCCATTGGTGCTGCTGCTGTGATTGTCATTGGTGTAATTGCTATAACTGTGCTCAATCTTCGCGTGCGCTCTTCTGCATCTCCTTCTGCAGCTGCTCTCACATTTTCTGGTGGTGACGATTTTAGTCATTCTCCAAGTACAGATGCCAACTCAGGAAAGCTTGTCATGTTTTCTGGTGATCCTGACTTCAGTACTGGAACGCATGCTCTGCTCAACAAGGACTGTGAACTTGGACGGGGTGGATTTGGAGCTGTCTACCGAACTGTCCTTAAAGATGGGCGTTCAGTTGCCATTAAGAAGCTTACTGTCTCCAGTCTTGTGAAGTCGCAAGATGATTTTGAGAGGGAAGTTAAGAAATTGGGGAAAGCCCGTCATCAGAATCTTGTTACTCTTGAAGGTTATTACTGGACTTCATCACTGCAGCTTCTTATTTATGAATTCGTTCCTGGTGGAAATTTGTACAAGCATCTTCATGAAGGATCTGGTGGGAGCTACATCCCATGGAATGAGAGGTTCAATTTAATTCTTGGAACAGCCAAGAGTTTGTCTTACCTGCACCAAATGAACGTAATCCACTATAACTTAAAATCAAGCAATATCCTGATTGATGGCTCAGGTGAAGCTAAAGTTGCTGATTACGGCCTAGCAAGACTGTTGCCAATGTTGGACCGATATGTTTTGAGTAGCAAAATTCAAAGTGCACTGGGTTACATGGCGCCAGAGTTTGCTTGTAAAACTGTGAAAATAACAGAGAAGTGTGATGTTTATGGCTTTGGAGTTCTGGTCCTGGAGATAGTCACCGGGAAAAGGCCAGTTGAGTACATGGAGGATGATGTTGTAGTACTTTGTGACATGGTCAGAGGAGCACTGGAAGAAGGACGAGTGGAAGAGTGTGTCGATGCTAGGCTGCAAGGGAAGTTTCCAGCAGAAGAAGCAATTCCTGTGATGAAACTCGGTTTGATATGTACATCCCAAGTGCCTTCAAACAGACCTGACATGGCTGAAGTGGTTAACATTTTGGAGCTGATTCGATGTCCTTCTGAAAGTCAGGATGAATTGGCATGAGACTTGATCGGGATCGATTCAAGCTCAACGCATTTTGAGATGGTTCAATCGGGGGGAAAAGGAATCCGGTTGGTTATCTAACTGTAGGCAAAATCTTGGTTTGTTTAGAGATTTCACTTTTTTTTTTTTTTTTTTGAGGGGAGGGCTTTTGAGTTGTTCTGCTACTTCAGTTTTTAGCTTCTTCTTCCATGATGCTTCATTCAATTACCGGATTCCTTTTCGCCAGGTTCCCATTTGGTTACCCTGTTAGTAGATGTTAATTATCTCTCTTATTGACTTCCCCCCCCATCATCAACATCTTCTTGTTCAATCCAATTCTTGCAGCTGGAGAATGCTAGCTTTAAGTTTAACTTGTACCTTTAATTTCCTGTTCTGAACTTGTGATATATCAGAGAAGTCAATTATTCATGCATGTAAACAGTGAATTCCAATGCCAATGCCAATGCCAATGCCACCATAGATGATGATAATGTGGTGGTGGTGGTGGTGGAAGCCATAGTTGATGCTTGTACTATTTTAACTTGAGCTTTGGCAGCACCTGCAAAATTTCTTATTGCAGCAGCATATCCAAGTTGTGAATCTGCAGACACACTCTGAGTCTGCATTAGCAAAAGTCAAGCCTTGATGTTTATTATTACAGCACAGTTTTTCATTTGTTTTTCTGTCACCAAAACCAATTGGATGTTTCTCAGGCGACAGATGGAAGGGAGTTTTTTAAAGTCAAAAGTGAGTTGATAGTTTTGAGGCTTCTTAAAGATTCTCTAACAACTTTTATGGGATTACCCAGACAAGTTAATCTAAGTGATGATTATAATAATAATAATCACACTCCATTAGTGGATACCAAAAAACTGCCATTAAAATATAGAATAATGCGCTGTCTGAGAAAGCCATCTTTGCCAGCCCGTGGCTTTAGGTGGTAATGATGAACTTGTTTAAATCCAAAATTTGTTGCCTTCCTCATGGAGCTTTACACTTTACAGTTTTCTTTCACTGTCCCTCCTCTTCCACCATTGTTGCTTCTGCAACTCTGCTCATCCAAGAAGAGAAGAAGATGGGGAGTTTGAACTGAACCTCAATGGGAGTACTTACTGAAATTGAAAAGGGGTGTTGGATGGAGCATGTGGGGTGGTGACTAATTAAAGGCAAGCCAGGTGGGGGTCCAACAGCGAAATTATGAAAACTTGGAAGAGCACATGGGATAATCAACGACCTTAATTACTACCACTCTGCAGGGTCATCCTATCATCATCACTCATAATTACCAATACCCCTTCTGTTCTTTCTTTCTTCCTTCCTTCCCTCCCTCCATTTTCACTGTAGTAAATAAAATCATCGAGAATACGTTAATATGGATTTGTATTTTATATTTATGAAGTAAAAAAATTATTTTAGAAATGTAACAATATTGTCCGATAAATATTTACTAAGTCATAAGTAAGAGTGAGGATTTTGAAGTTTGAGGGGGAATTAAATGCAGTGTTGATGATGGTGTGGGGTGGGGATAGTAGTTCAAAAAAAAACATAAAAGGGTGCCTGGATTGGATTGGGTACGTCGGCCATGCATGCATATAATATGCGGAGGAGCAGTGATCTTTTAAACAAAGAGTAATTGAGTTTCAAAACATCACATGTTTTCACCTTTTGTCTCTACTCCTTAAGACACTTATTAGTGGGTGGCTACCCTGCTAAATACTTTAGATTTCCTAGTAATTCTAAAACTTTTAAATACCATTTTTTTTATAATTATGTTCACCCATCAAGACATCCAAAAATTATGTCTAAATTGTTGGTGGGACGTATCCCACCTACGGTCTAGGCATAATTCTTATTTACTAATGAAAATAGACAGTGTTTAATAGTATAACACTCAATTCTAAAATAAAAAGAATCAAAAGATTATTATTTTTTTAAAAGTATATTATATCTCATAAAAACTGATTAATTAATTCAGATTCAAGTCAAACATCACCATATTAAAAGACTTAAAAATCAAAACAAGGATAAATATTTTACCTAATTTTATGCAATTATACACATTTTCAAGGTTCAAATTCAAAATCTCATCCCCTAAAGCTCAGCGGCATGGGAAGCAAGAGAAGATGAATCCTCCACTTTACTTATTTACTTATTTACTTACCACCCACCATGGCCATGGATATGGATGGCCATCACTTATTGCCTTCTTTTGATGATGTTGTCGAAAGGCCATATTTTGCTTTATTGAAGCACGAAATGATACAATTAGTTAAGCTCTTTTTTTTTTTTTTTTTTTTGTTTGGCAGTGGGGATTGGAATGAATGAATATTGGAACACAGAAAGAAGCCCACCTCCCACCCATTAAATTAAACTATGTGCAGCGCCCATTTCGTCTCTACCAAAATATCCCCATTTTGACTGCTTCGGTGCTTCAATCATAGGTTTTCGTGGTTGAAGAAGAATACAAGGATTTGCCATGGCCGCCCCAATCAAGAAAACTAACTCCGCTACTCCCCCGCCGTTTTGGAAACCCTATTCATTCTTATTTATAACACATTAATCAACATTTTAAAACTATATTTTTGGTGGGTTTATCTTATTTCAAATGTAGCTTTAAAACAAAATTTTACCATATTTTCCTTATAAAACTTTAAAATTAACAGCTGATGATTTAGATTTATTATTAATTTTGAAATGGTTTTGGTGAAAAGGGCATGTCAACCATCCCGAATGTTGTTAGTATAAATTAGACGACGCCATTTTTTTTTTTTTTTTTCTCATTTTATCATTACAAACATATTGAATTAGTTCTTGCAGAATTATGAAAATTTTAATTCGTTTCAATTTTTATATTATATTAAATTATTACAGATTATTAACTTTTAGATAAAGTTGGAATCATAATATTCGATCATATCGTATCATTAATTGAGAGTGACATCCGCTGTTTCCATGGTGTGTCTGTGTGTTTGGGGGACCCATTTTTGCTTCAACTCATTCATGATTTTTTTTTAATGGAATTATTAAAACTAAACGGGGTGTACGGAGGACTTATTAAAACTCATTTGTGTTGGGCCTCTCTCTTCACATGAAAACATTTAGGAAAGAGTTGGGTCACCTTTGGGCCATTACTCTACTTAACGGAGTCAGTCCATTCTCTCAGATTATTTGTACCAGGCTTTCTGTTAATATTAACAAGACAAACATCTAACCTGGGCTTACTCTCGTCTTATTTCCAGGCCTTCGTAACATAGAGATCACCTTTTGGGCCAAGTTTTAAAATGGGCTTCCCAAACACTGTTACACATGGGCCATAGGATTGACTTCCCCATTCCATTTTGTGGTCTAGAATGGAAAATAATGGAAAGAAGGGAATATTTGTGCTGATGGCTAATACCCCGCCTTGTCCGTGAAGTTTAATCTTATTTAGTTCTCATGGATTTAAGGAGAAAAAAAAAAGAAAAAGAAAAAGAGAGCATTTAGACATAGTATCGTATGTGCAGTTAGTAAGGTTAGAATTCTTGACCTTTAAAATAGGAGAATAAGACATTATCTTATCATGCCGCCGCAACTCATCCCAGATTACCTCTCTTGTACAATAGAAGAAGAGAACATACAGTCGAGAAGAAAGGCTAAAACTAATTTTACCAAAATTGTGGAAATTAACAAAGTTGTCAATCATTCCCGTATATCCCAACTTGGGCCATTAAACACATATAGCTTGCTATTGTTCTACATCTGTTTCTTGTTCTTCTCCACCTTTTCCCAGTTTGTGCGAATGGCGGAGAGGATCCATCGTCGGCCAACAACTAATCATCCCAGCCACTCCCCCATCCATTGGAATCAACAGGCTTAGAACTATTACCATTCACTTGCCCGTTTCCTCCACCAGTTGATTTCACCGCCATTTCTTCATCCCAGTCATCATCGTCGTCGTCCCAACTCTGGTCCCAACTGTCTACTGCTTCTGCATTCACTGATGCGCCATTCTCTTGCTGCCCCATCTCGAGTTCCTGATATGGAACTCCACTGAGATGCCGAACATCTTTGCCCAGCTTCCAACATCCCCACAACATTCCTATAACCAGAACTGTCCCAAACAGCAAGTATACCGCGTTTATGGGCTTTACATTGGCAATATAAGAGGAAAAACTCGGTGGCAATCGAACTCTTCTTTCGATTATGCATGTCCAGTTTGCAGAATGTAATACAATTGCTGTGATTGAGCTTGCGCTTGAGCTTGCATCCGACGAAACAATAATCTGATTAAAAAGAACCCATGACAAGTCATCACATCACATTTTAGAGCTCCTGATATTGAACTCTCAGTTATTGAATCACAAGGAATCATATCATACCTTCTTAACATTGTGCCCCATTATATCTTCAATGTCCAAGGTTGAGTTTACTGGAAGTAGTGTTGCATTCAGTTTCAAAGAGTTCTCACCATTATTCTGGACAAGGAGAAACAGTCCAGTGGAAACTGCAAGTAAAACAGTTTCAAGAACCTAGTCATACAAACTTCTTATCAAATTGGTCAAATGATTAACAAGTAGTATAAAATTACAGCAATAGGTGTCCTCAAATTTTTGTGTCTAACCCTAAATCACAAGCAAGTAAAAGAGCAGCAGTCCATCCCTCAACAGCATTCTTTACTCAGAAAAAGGAGGTGGGATTAATCAATTTTGGCATACCCTAATCCAGAAAGCTTCAAACAGAATCAATTATAACATTGGCATGATTGATGCAGAACTTCTAAACCCGCTTCCATCTCCAAAAAATAAAAACGATATATTTGCGTAAGTTTCTCTATGTTTCAGCCTGCAAATTCAATCATCCTCTTCCTCCAATGCAAGCAACCAACCTCTATATATGTATAATTAGAACTGAAACCAACAGTATTGATGGTGATCCTCAGAAGGCAAAAACGAATGGAGAAAGCAACACTGTTGTTCAGTTGAACTTAATTGATTCAGCCCTGGGTATTTCAGCTCAGCTCCAGAGAAAACTTAAATCTTTGTGCTCATTAGTCATTGTTTATATCTTAAACAGCTCAGAAACATAAAATCAACCAAACTACAGCCTCAATACGTGAAAGAATGTTTAATTGAACAAATTGGGATATCAACAAAACACAGAGAAAAATAAATAAACAAGATAGAAACGGTAAACGAAGATATGATCACCACCTTACCGGCATTAGGAAGAAGGCAGGCTGTGATATTCTGAACATCATCGTGGCATTGGCCGAAATTCATGTCACATGTCACCTTCGAATTATCAACTTCATCGTTCCCCCCGGATTTCGGTTCCGCAGCTGCCTCATGGGGACTGGGAGACGGGCTTGTCGTCTATACACAAAAATAAAAAATAAAAACAAACCCAATCCATATTGACATATTCCTCTAAGAAAATTCCAAAATTGAACCGCTCCCACATCGAATAATAATCATATATTGAAAAACAAGAAAAAGGGCTACCTCTGAAATTGGTTTTGGGTTGGAGTTATCACCTTCCTGGGCTAGGTATCGGCCATGTTGAATACGATTTGCAGCGGCTTCCTGCGAGAGGGCCGGCCAAATCAGACACAACACCAGCAAGGCTTCCGCCATCAAAATTTTCATGTTGTTTTTTTCCGTTGACTTCTATGTGGGCAGGAATGAATTAGCCCTGAAAATTGCGGAAGGACGTGGGAATTGAGGAAGAATCCTGCTTGCGGCTTGGGTCCTGGAA
Organism: Knoxia roxburghii; assembly: GCA_030378225.1. NCBI lineage: Eukaryota > Viridiplantae > Streptophyta > Magnoliopsida > Gentianales > Rubiaceae > Knoxia > Knoxia roxburghii. The sequence goes on from CM059415.1 coordinate 3,884,736, forward strand.
ACTGTAGAGGATCAAGACATCAAGTTGAAGATGATGATGTCTTGAAGTCGTCTGCGCCTGTGTATCACGCATAGTATATTTCTGTTATATTAATACCAGAAATTTACATTGAAATACCAATACGATTGATTGGATTGGGACAAAATGGGAGAATTACAATTATTATTGTTAAAAAGGGTGGGCATTTGGAAGGCCGCCCTAGACTAGACTTCCATGAAAGGGACAAAACACTGGAAAAACTTTGTCAAAAAAAAAAAAAAAAAAATACAGGGGAAGGATTTTTACTCATATGAACAGCCCAAAAAGGCTCAAACAGAGGAGATTAATTGGTGGGTTATTTTTAAATTAACTTTTTTTTAAGATAAACAAAGTATACAAATCATCCAAATTTCACTAACATCTGAAATTGACTTTTTCTGGGTCGACATTCATAATTTTTACTAAATTTCCAGAAATTTATTAAAAAATAATTTTGGGGTGCAAAAATAATAGTTCTTTATTCATATTTTGAACTTAGCTAAAGCTTATGAAGGCGAATTAAAAAAGAACAAAAAAAACTTACGGAAAGAACTCAAAACCAGGGACGCCCATGTATGTACTATAAAAAAAGCAGTACAATGTTAATAATATAGAAAAGCAGAGACATCAAATCAAAGATGAATGTCTTTTTATTTAACTATGTTCCTTAAATGAACAAAAACTTAGATAGATTTTATATACAAATCCAGAAACATACAGAGTAGGTCGCCCATCACCGGCTTCTTGTACTCATTTTCTTTCAGCAGTCATTTGATCGTTGACTTTGGCTCTAGTCAGAAGACCACCGTTGTTTTCCTTCAACTCTTTCCCCAAAGTAAAGCCAACAAACCACTCTCACCACCATCTCTACCTTCACTCTCTCTACCTCACACACGCACCTGAAAGACTGAGCTCAAAGCGGACACCCACCTGGGCTAACGACGTCGTATTGGCACCTTCAAACGCTTCCAAACAAAGCTTTCGCCGTCGTCTAAATCCTTCAAATTCCATGAAAATGAAGTGAGCCCTTCATTTATTTCTCTGAATTTCGTCTTCTTGAGTGAGAAAGATTCAATCTTTATCAACCATGGCCTCTGAAGACATGGGCCTAGTCCAAGCCCAACGGCGCCTTGATAATGGGCTCAACAACCACCCCCACCTCGTTTTCCAAGATACTTACAGCTGCGGCCCGCCACCAGCTCAGCGCCGTGACTCCGCCACCTCCAGCTCTGTCGGCGAACCCAAAACCACTACTCGGGAGCTCACTGGTGGCTTCATTGACCACCACCACTACTTCCACCAACCTCCGTCCACCGACTTCCGCCGAGCGATTTTCTCTTCCGCCGTAGTTTCCGGGGACCGCTCTGGTCAGGACAGTAGCCACAATTGGAACCTCAGCGGCCGGGCCTCCGCCACCCCTAGCGGTGATGGATCAGAAGAAGACGATGACGACGTTGAAGATGACGATGAGGATTATGAGAATGACGATGAAAATGAGGTGGAAGGCATTGTGCGCGCCGATAGCTGCAACAATAGCAATGACAAAAGCAATGATAATAGGAATAAACTGGGATTTCAAAAGTCCAAGCTGCTCAATTCACTTGGTGAGCCTTACGTTTGACTCTTAAAGGAATTAATATTTTCGAGTTTAGATTTTCTTTTCCCCTTAAGTAGTCATTAATTTTGTAGAGTTATTATATTTCTCAGGCTTGAAGGAGGGAGATGTTCTGGGGCGTGGTAGTAATACTAATGAGGACAATGGTGTGAGGAATGCAGTTACAGTAGCTACTGCGGAAGGGGAACTGTACTACTCACCGTATATGCAGGGGACTGCTGAGATGGGGTCAAATGCAGGGCAAAAAGATGTTATGGCGGTTGAAAATGGTTGTGGGTTTAGTGGAAGAAAAGAGGGTTTATGCTTGAGTGAATCGGGGGAGTCATTGAGGACGATCCTATCTGATCCTTTGACGTAAGTTTTAGAATTGCTTATTCATAAACTGGGTGTAAAATATTTGTTATCAAAATTTGAATTTTTGAGTTTCAATTTTGGTATTCTTGGTTTCATTAGGGTGCAATGAGAGGAGGATGGGTAATGTAAATCATTCATAAAAGTTTTCTGTTATAGTATAGCGATCTTCTCTTTTGCTGGTAAGCTGAGCATTAGAGAAAGATATATGAGTGTGCACTTGATATACTTGGTTACGACGTATTATTTGTGTTGTACAAGAGAAACTCTGTAGACATTAGTAGCTGTTTATCTCAATGGTCATCAACGAATCGACTATTCTGTAAAGAAAGTATCTTTCCAGCTCCAATTACCAATTTTAATTGCCACATTTCTTTTAAGGCGCTTGATGTCTTCCACTAGAACATTTGATCATGAAGTAAATATATCGCCTGCTTTTCCAGTCTTTATAAGAATGGTGCTCTCCTTTTTGTATCTGGCTTATATGTCAAAACCTGTGATCGATGAAGTTATATACTAATGTAGACTTATAAAAGCTGAGGTTGTGCTTTAGCAAATGTGTAGCAGAATTAGTTTATATGACTTGTTCAACAAATGAATACACTATTGTTGTTTGTCAGATTCCCTTCTGTAACTCATTGATATTTCCTTTCTTTTATAGTACTTTGTTGAAACATCTCTTTTAACTTGAGGGTGTAATGTGAATCTACAAACACAAATGAAGTAATTTCCCTTTTTCAGTGGAGCGCTCATGGATGATGCAATGATATTGCCATGTGGGCATTCATTTGGTAGTGGTGGAATACAGCATATACTTCAAATGGTGAGTGTTTAAAAATATTTATCTTCTGCAGCTGATTAATGACTCTGATTTGACTCTTGGATAGAATAATAGATTCATCAAAATTGTAGTTGGAACTGATTACATTATTGGAGTTATTCAAGTTGATGGAAGCAAGGTTTAGGGCCCCAAAGATTTCTATTATGATCATTTTCTGTTTTTTTATTCTCGAACGACATGATTTTCTGTTAGGCAGAAGCACATATATGATGTTCTTTCATGGTTTTCACTTATCCTTCCCCCCCCCCCCCCCCCCCCCCCCCCTTCCTTTCAGGTTGATTACATCTTACTTTGTTTTGGAGGATTCACTGACTTACTTGAAAATTTTGTCTGGAACTTCACTTTTTGGGAAAAGAACATTTTTAATCAAAGCTTCAACATTGAGATTCATTTGGTTATGTGGTGACCTCTGTTGGGGTTTCTTGTACTTCTTGAATCTTAATTTTCCATGGTTTCGATTCCAGAAATCATGCTATACTTGTTCAAAAGCTGTGTCAGAAGATTCAATCTGCCCAAATCTCTGTAAGTGAAACTTCTAATTTGATCAAGAGATTTCATTTTCTCTTGCGATGTTAACATTGATTGAAATATCTCCTCGCACTTTGTATCTTCGAATTCAGAAGCAATGTTTAGTGTGTCTCTACTGTGAAAATCGGTTGATTAAATTATGGCTGTTCATACCATTGGCAATTCAAGATTTGAATAGGTTTTTGTTCTTCACTTTGTCTTTGGATGCGGTCACATTGACGGTAAAATGCGAACGGCCACAGAGTTTAAGGCTGCTTGCTCGTAGTAATGAGTAAATGCTAGTCATTTTAGCTTCGTTCTACTGCCAGGAATGATGGATTTCTTATTGTTGACTGTGTCTACATAGAAACAGAACTTCTTCAGGAATTATAGGGTTATATTTGCCATCACTCATATCATATTTGGTAACTTCATTTTCGTCCTTTGCTTCTTTAGCTCTTCGTGCCGCTGTGCAGGCATTTCGTCGCGAAGAGGAAATGCAAGTGCACCGTGTATCAAAAAAGCGAAGGGAACGATATGAGCAGGTTTACCTTTGTGTTTGCTCACAAATAAAAGCTTGATACTCCTTCAAAAGGATAGTTGGTTATATGTCTTTACATGAAAGGTTTAAGTTCTTTATCATTGCTAATTTCTCATTCAGGATAGGGGCACTTTTGGTGACTCAGTGCAGGCAGATCATTCGAGGGGAAGGGGCGTTCAATTCCCATTTGCTGTGACTGATCGAGTTATAATAAAGGTTTACTTCCAAATCCCGTGCCTTATTGGAGTTTCTTGTTCAATTTTTAATTGGATCTCTAAGTAGGAAAAATGTACCAGGGTAACAAGAGGACACCCCCACGTTTCGTTGGACGTGAGGCTATTGTGACTACTCAGTGCTTGAATGGATGGTATCTCTCGGTTCCCTTGTAATTATAATCACGTATTTACGAATTCTATATATTACTGATGGTTACCAAAAACTTAACTTACTGTGCTGTTGTCTTTCTGTTATTTGAAAGTATAGACTTTTAGTTGCGTTATTTCATTAGCCAGGATTCAGAAATAGCTCTTTTTTTCTTAAGTATTGAAATGGAAACTAACAATCTTCAATTGTGTTCTTTTTTTAACTGAGGATTTCTTAATCGTTGTTAACCTTATTGAAAGATGTAAATTCACCTAAAAAAATTGGCTACGTGGATATCTTACCTCCAGAACTCTTTGTTTTTTACTTTTTTGTGAAGGATCTATAAGTTGGCATTCTGTAATGTAAATGGTTACAGGTATGTAGTAAAGACATTGGACAATGCTGAGAGCGTAAAATTGCAGTACCGATCGCTCGCCAAGGTCCCAGATAATGCATCTCCAAAGCCAATATCTAGTAAAATGACCACACCAAATTGGCTTCAGACACAGCATTTAACATGATAAAGTTGTCTAGAACTATAGGCTATTTTCTGATTTATAGGAGGTTAAACTTCCTAGAACTGATGTGTTGGTAATTGTATTTACGACTGACTGACGTCACCGGTAACTTGGTATAGCTGTATATTGTAGAACATAGTGGTAGCAGTAGCATTAGGGGATGTGAACAGCATCATAATTCTTGAGTATGAACCTTTTGATCCTGTATATGAGTCATTAGTAGTCTTAACCTTATCATTTCTTTGTTATTACTTAGGCCGAACACGCTCCGAGTGTTGCTCTCTGTATGTATTCAGTTTTCCACTGATTTACTCTTTCGTTTCAGCCACTTCCTGTTCCAAGCGAGTCAAATGTTGTTTTCTTACCATCTTTGTTGTCAATTGTGACCATTTTTTACGTTGGCAAGTCCATTGAAGACTGTTTGAATATCAAATTCTCCAGCATTCAGATTTGAGAACTTTTCATGTATATTTGAAATGCATTCATGGCTGTTGCACAGTGAAAAAATATTGTCAATTCTGTAAGCTCACAAATGGAGAGAGCTGAACAAGCTACAAATGAGTAATGAATTAATGCAGGAGCCAAAAATGATATATGGCTCTACCATTGAATAATGAACACTGAACAAGAAGATACAGAATTATTAACTGTAGTTTCTCAGCTTCATGATCAACACAAACTTGACCAATTGAACTAAAAGAGTGATTTTGAGATCAAACTCCTACAGATTTGAGTAATCTCTAAGTTTTCAGGAATCGCCTATTGTGTCGGCGTCCAGGCATAGAGAATACAGTATAATCAGGAAAGCAAAGCTACAAGGGGTAAGATATGTTTAGATTGATCAGCAACAAGGTAAATTTTCCCTGGAAAACAAGAAGTTGCACGTTGAGTAAATGGAAGCCGCGGCAGCCCTGACAGCCAAATCCCTTTCTGCACCATCAGCCTTCTGCAGACTGCAAGGGAAGCCATATTCAAGTCACTATTCACGAGCTCAGGTACACGTAAACAGTCAACCATAACGCATATCATGCGTGAATCAAAACTTTAAAACAATGATGCTCGGACTACACTATATATACAAGCAAAGAATAGAACAGAGGCCAGTCTTGCCTCCTTCAAGAGTAATGAGAGATAGTACTTTAGAATATAAAGTGATGCCCTGCTTTCCTTAAATGATAAGTATTAACCAATATTAGAAAATATAACATATACAGCAAAACAAATGGAACATAAGTTTCCGATTTCATCTCAATTTCCAATTAGCTCAAACGCTTATGTCCACAGATCCCTCGTTTCCTTTTCTCTTAGCACGAAATGTTTCACATCATATGTTACAGTTTTTCTATTAGCACTATGTTTCACATCATATGTGGCTATAGTAGTAGTTCTCTGATCATCTAAAACCTTTAAACAAAAAAGAACTGTAGCTGAAAATAATTCATTATTGCCAGAAAAAACATAAATACCATATATATCCAGCACCAACACACTGACACACAGAATACCGAGATTCCTACCTCTTGTCATGTTCAAGTGGATGCTGCAAAGCATAAGTGGCAGAGTATTTGAAAAGACCCCTTTCACAGTGCAACTGCATTTCCCTTACTTGGTTCAACCAACTTTCCTGAAAGCAATAAGCAACCACATTTAAGACATGTAGAAACCAAAAACATGTGAAATAGATTTGGTTTCTATGGATATCTCGAAAGCATTCTATCGGAGTTACAACTTAAGTGTGAGGTGACATCAAGTGAAAAAATTCACAATAAACCAACTCTTAAAAGCAGAAAAGAAGGATGTCAATTTCTTTAGTCATTCACATGTAATACTAGACTGAAATTTTCAAGCAAGGAGATATTAAGCTAACTGACCATTTGTTTCTCCTCTTCAGCGAGTGTCTTATCCATCTGATCAAATAGTAAATTCCACTTAACACGATGTGCATCATCTGAATTGGGAGGATGACCAGAAGAAGATGTTTTTGGAATGTCTGGCATTGATGGGAATTCTTTGGAAAATAGGAAAGGTAATTCTGTTTGGATAACAGCTCGAACTCTCTTCTTACTACGTCGCAGTGCTACATAAAAAAAAGGGAGTAGGTTAGATACTCATTTACTCACCTAGTTAAATAAAGAGGATTTTGAAAGAATAATACTAGTAAAGTAGCACCCACCAGCAAGACGCCCTTTGATATCCAGATGAAGAAGTTCCAACCACTGTGAAGCTACACTAGCAGCTGGATATCAAAAGAAAAGTAGATCATGCTTAAAGTATGATGATCTTTACCATGCAAAGGGTTGAATTAAAATCAGAAATAATTACTTGAACACTCAGACATTACAGCCCCAAAGCAAGAAGGAAAAGAATATGAACCTTTTACGGAGAGTGAATCCACACTTGTCAAATTAGCTGATTCCTCATTTGACAAGGTACTAGTTATATCTGATGGGATAGCTGAAGACAACTTTAGTGCAAGTATGTCATCCTCAGTTTCTAGGTCTTGATGCTCTTTAATACCTCCAAAACCCCTTCTATCAACCATGCATGACTCACTATCTACTCCTGTTTGGTGTGCTTGAAAAGAAATTGAATTGTTAGTGGATGCAGGATGTCCACAAGTCTGCCTATCTACCAGAGGAACAATTGAACCAGCTTCTTGAAAGGAGGAGTTCCTCCCCATGTCTGATCTGTCCAAAATTTGAAAGTCTTTCCTTATGTTAAAATCTGTTGTTGCCCTCTTTGGTAGGTCTCCCTGTTTGCTCCCCGAGTGACGACTATCATTTCTTTCAGACTTCACCAGAGCTTCTATGATAGAATGAACTTGCTTTTTGTTTCGGACATGGTTTATGATACCAGGATTCAAGTCATTTAGCAATCCACTAGGAGCCGCCATCTTAGCGAATCTGTCTACTTGTTCTTTTTTGGCAAGCTCCATCTTCCTCTTCATCCCATCAGTTTTGCCTTTTCTTCCACGAGGCTTTGGCATTGGTACATTTCCATGAGATGATGATAGAAATCCGTTTTGTTTCATCTCTTTCCAAACCTTCATTGGATCTTTTTCCTCCAACGGACCAATGGAACTCCCACAGTCAGAATTATCAACAGGTTTTACAAGTCCATAAACTTTGTGAGAATCAAAATCATACATGGCAGTGTCAGAATTATCTTCTGCGTTAAGATCCAAGCCAAATCGTCTTGACGTTGATGAATTAACATCACAATCCATCTCTGACTTCCTAAACAGAGAAAAAGGATTTGTTTCCTTGGTGCAAGCCATTGAATTGTTAACAACCACATTGTTTGTAGCTTGAAGGTTAGTATTGAGGTCAATTGCCCTATGTACAGGATCTACCATCTCCTTTGCTGTCCTTTCTGCACCAGCAACAAAAATCGAAATATTTTTAAGTTTCTTTATATGTGAGGAAAATCCTGTTGTCATCATATCCAAAAGACAAACGCCCCCAAAACTATTCAATTCTTTTTTTTTTCACCATCCTCTAGCAATTTCATGATAAAAACCTCAAGTTACACAAAATTTTAGAAGCACAAGAATAAATTGTCATTACAGCAGTGAAACATTTCCTAGAACTTCAAAAAGAAATAAGATACTCCCAATATTAGTGTGGAAATCCATTGAAACAACATTTTCTTTATGTGCAGAACTCGAATTTCTTTCTGTATACAAGATAACAATTATCATTACTTTAAAACAAACAAAAAGACCCCTGAAACACAGAGATAAATACCTTCTGAACGAAATACGGCTGCAAGATCCCGCATTTTCAATTTCTTCTGGTCAAATTCGGGTCTTTCTTCCCCTTCGGGACGAGCCCTTTTCTCTCCCGCCAACATCTGAAAATTTAAAAGCGGCAAACAATTTTTCTTCTTAATGACACTAATAAAAGAAAAATACTCAAAGATAAGGAACTAAAGCACCAAGATTAAATGTTCAAAAGACCCCCAAACCTTGAATTCAGATCTGGGCGCTCCCTCCAATTCATCGGAATCACTAGACCTGCCCTCCATGGATAAAGGGTCAACCAAAATTCAAATTATTGGCCTCTTAACAGCAGAAGAAAACTCCCCAAAACCAGGGACACTAAACACCAAACGGAAAGATCTTGGAAACACCCCCCCCCCCCAAAAAAAAAAAAAAAAAGATTCTTTTCTTCCCGTTCTTAGGTCTCAACAAAAGAAATATTCCACAAAATGGGCTCACTTCGATGTATAATTCGTCGACGAATTAAGAAGATTTCAACTGGATGGATGAGGGATTGAAATTAAAAAGAGGGATAGGGAAGCATTTACTTTTCCTCCTTTCTTTAGGTGGGATTGAAAGTTGTTGGATTTGAAATTGCAAAAGAGCGCGCTGACTGATAAACAAAGTAGGGGAAGAATCTCGGCGATATGGGTTATCTACATATGTATAGACTATAGAGTGAAGTTGGAGTTACTCACAGAAATTTTTATACGCTAAAAGACTAGAAACATCAACGTTTTACTATGTCTGTCTGGCGTCCTTCATGTTTTTTTCAAATTCAAACAGAAGGGAGCCTTTGGGAGCCGGGACTTGGAGGGTTTCTGTAGATACACTTCAGTTCCGTATTTTTGGAATATTGCCGCCGTTTTGCTTGGAGGGTAGCTTTGTATTTTCCTTTACCCCGCTCTCTTGGTTAACTAAGTAAATTGCATTTCCGGCCCTGATATTTCACCTTATTATTGATTGTTCCCTGTAATTTTAACAAATTAAGGATGTAGTAGTTTTTTTTTTTTTTTTTAATTTGGCCGTCCAAACGTCCTGCATAGTGGCATGAAACTAATCAAAATAATTTATATTTTTGTGGTAGCAAAGTAATTTTATATTATTTTTAATATTATAAATGTGAATTAAATTATTTAATATAGTATAGCATATAGCAGTATGGCCATATAAAGTAACCATATTTATTTCTGTATTATTTTAAAAAATATATATTTCTGTAGCTTTTAGTACTATTATTCCATGTAACGAAATACTAATAGTACCATTATTATTTTATTTTAAAAAAATAAAAGACTATGAACCTGTAGTACATCCGTGGTACCGAAATTTAAATCCATACTCACTGGTCAACGGCGTGAATTTTCCAGCCATTGACTATATGAGTTTGTTGCATTTACGTTTTGTTGTGTTACGATCAAAAAAACGTATTACAATCGTGTTACTAGTTTATTTTTAATTAAATTATTAATCAAACCAGGCATATTAGGTGTGTTTTTTGTTTATTATTTTTGTTTTATTTGTTGCCTTTGTTGAATGAGATTGATTCTAATATATTTGGGTATTATTAGACATCACTTTTTTATTATTATTATTTTTTAAAATAAAAAACATATATTAATTTATTAAAAAAACCCGAACAATAATTGACAACATAAAGATAAAGTCAAAATAAACACAAATTACAAGTATTATTGTATTTACTACGGATAAATTTAATATATCCTACTAAACAATAGCTTAACTCTTGTTAAAATTTTAATCCGAATAAAAATATCACTATTTTTTTTATTAGTAGCATTATTTTATGGTTTTACCTTTTAAAATTAAAGTTTTTTTATTTTTGAAAAATATGTGAATCATTTGAGAATTACGTGCAACAAATATGAAATTTGTGTATTCCATTCAATCGACATTCAGACATAATTCTTGGATTTTAAACCGTTGGCGTGAACAAATTTGTTCATTTGGTCGACGAATCGAGCCTAATTTACGAAATTTCTAAGATATTTATGTTTTTAAAGTGTTTAAAATATAAATCATAAATGAATGATACTAATAAAATAAAATAGTATATCATAAATAACATTTAATTTTTTAATTTATTGTCATCCGAATTATCAATTTGTCTTTTCTTATTAAAATATTTTATAAGGATATATTTTAACAAAAAAACAACGATAAATTAAAAATATATATATTTAATGTAAGCATACAAAATATGTTTGGATTTCGTCAAAATTGGGAACCGGGGAGTTGTCCTGAAAAAAAAAAAAAAAAAAAGGTTGGGGCTAAAACTGCGTTTACGTGTAGTACACGCAAGAATAGAGAAAGTGAAGGTATTAAAGAGTAAATTAGGCGGAAAACTGTGGAAATGATAATTTGAAACCATTTTCTGGTTTGCTTTTGAAATACTGATAACGATATTGGCTAATTGTAGTAGTAGGATCTTGCAAAAAATTGATAAGGACTCCTAATGTAAATATTAAAATTAATTAATATCTTACTAATTACACTAACCGTAACCATACTAATAAGAAAATATTATATTCATTAAATATGTCACATAAACAGTAAGATAGATAATTGTTTGATGTTTTTTTTTATACAAAAATTATTCGAATCAAAATTTATTATTTTAAACGAGAAGTGTGTATTTTAATGTTATTTTTATTGATATTTTAGTTAAATATTAAAAAATATTTTAATTTATCGATAAATTATGAGTTATTTATATAATTAAATATTAATATTTTAATATATATAATTAAATATTTTCGGACTTATTCTTCCTTTGTCTGCTAGCGGATCAGCATTTTGCTAAGCTTCATAATCGGATCATATGTCGTTGCCTTCTTATACGAATGCGACCGTCTTCTTTCTTTACCGGGCAGTAGTCATAGTACTTTATTTTAAAATAATTATTATTTTTACAATGTTATAAATAAAATATTTATTTTTAGTTTAACACAAAATAAATAAACTTTAATTAACCCTAAATTCCATTTGAAACGAATTTGCAGTAAATCGTCAGGAGAAATCGGACTTAATTTTTTTCCCGATTATATAGTATAAATTATATCATATTTCACTAAAAGTATATTTTATGATATTCTCATACGATATTTATTATATTTTTTTATTTGAAAAGTGATGTATTATCATGTTATAAATAATATATATTTTTAATTATATTTGATATAATATTTGTTATAATTAATATTGAATAATGACAGACATAATAAAAATATATTTTTAAAATTTATGAATTAGTTTATTACTTTTTAAAAATTTTATCTTGACATGTTTACTTGCAAAAAAATATAATTGATTGTTAAATATCGTTTATTTTTTATTTAATATTTTAAAATTATTATTTATTATCATTTTATTAAAATTTTTTAATAAGTACATTTTAAAACAATAGACGATTGAAAAAAAAAAAAAAAGGGATGTTTTTAATAATACCTGTTACCCAACTGCCATTCTACGGGTCATACTTCTCACGAGGGCGAGCGACCCGGTTAATTTACAGCCAAAACCTCCACCTACCACCCGCTACTATATGACGCTGCTCATCTACAAAATCTGAATGGCAGATTGAAGCGGTGGTGGTGGTGATGGTGGTAGCTGCTTCTGTCCCCCATTATTAACTTCAAACTCTCCTTCCTACTCTCTCTATATATAACTTACCATATTCGGCGCCGTTACATCAAGCTCTTCTTGCATTGTTTCTTCCTCGAGCGACGAACAAATTTCAAGAGTAAGCCCATCTCTGAACATCAACGCTAGTTTTTGACACCCACCCATTTTTTCTTGTGTTTGTTTGATACCAGTTCTTCAACATTATGTGCGTGTGGATTACTCTTAATTCGACTTCTCCTCGTACCATTTTTTTTATGGGTTGAGATCTTTTACGGGCGACCCAGCTTCTTGTTTTTTTTTTTTTTTTGAGATTGTTTTTAGTTTTTGGGTTATGTTCATGATGAAGTTGGTATGCAAATTGCAGTGGGTACTGAAGTAGTTATGGTGGATGAGATTCCGTTTCCTCCTCAGATCACTTCTCCGACTTCTTCGAACAAGCACTTGTCTTTGCTCGGCCATGGTGAGTAAACTCAGAACAACTCTTTGCTGATTTCCGTCTGCTCCAATGCTCTGTTTTTACTGATACAACACGTGGCAGGTATAACGGACATTGAGATTCACTTCCTCCAAATTAAGTTCACTGCAATTGGGGTTTACTTGGATCCCGAGATCGTCTCACATTTACAGCCCTGGAAAGGCAAGACCGCAACAGATCTTGCTCAGGATGATCCTTTCTTTGACGCTATCATCTCAAGTATGCTCTGTTTTTTGCTCTTCATTTTTTCACCCTGCAATCGAATTCGAACGTTTCGATTCGGGGAAGGTCAGCTCAGATCAGCTGAACATAAAGGGACAAACTTTACCGTTTGTGGGCTTAAACTTCCAACGTTTGATTCTCACGATATAACGTCAAATAATGATCTGTAATGGTCACTGCAGGTCCAGTGGACAAGTTCTTGAGGGTGGTTGTGATTAAGGAGATAAAGGGTTCACAATACGGAGCTCAGCTAGAAAGTGCGGTGAGGGATGCGCTGGCTGCCGTTGATAAATATGAAGAGGAAGAGGAAGTAGCTCTGGAGCAAATCGTCGAGTTTCTCCAGCACCATTATTTCAAGACGGATTCCATCCTCACTTTTTATTTCCCTGCTTCCTCTTCTGCTACCGTTGAGGTAAACCCTCTTCAATTTTTCCGCAAATTGAAAGAATTATTCATGAAGAATTGATTCTAAATACTTGTCCTCTTCCTGTTTTGATCCAAAGATTACATTCTCAACTGAGGGAAAGGAGGAGTCAAAGATGATTGTGGAGAATGCAAATGTGGTTGAAATGATCAAGAAATGGTACTTGGGTGGAACCACAGGAGTTTCTCAGACTACCATCTCCTCCCTGGCTCAGAATCTCTCTGCAGAGTTATCTAAATGAATATTCAAAAATGGGCATGCCATTAATACTGGCTGGACTTTTGATCAATAAACTTGTATTATTCTCCTCTTTTCATGCCCAGTTGATGCTCTGCAGCTAATTAAACTTCTGTACGTTTGAGTTTTAAGTTTTGAGTTTTGATCACCAGTACTGTACTTCCCATTCCTGAAACTCTGTCGTCCTTAAAACCCACTCATTTTCTTTATGCATTTCTTCTTTAGTTTATGTTTGTTGAAGTAATTGAACAAACAGCAACAAACAGGTTGATACAAGGATTACATAGAAAAAATGCAGAATAATTTTCTTGAAGAAATAATAACAGTGACTTAAAGACAGTTCTGGTAGATGGACTCCATTTCTGCAAATCTTGTCCATTTTGAAGAAAAATCTAGGAGATAGATTCCGATGTGACTAGCATAAGATCATTTGTACACAAGTGAGAAACCGTCGTCTAATGATGGACTCTTATTCTTTCTTCCCTGTTGATGATTATACATATATAATCTCTCAGTTTATTTAATAAAAAAGCTTTCTTTATCGTAAATAACTTGTGAAGAGGAGTTTATCAGGAGATTCAAGATGAGAACGAATTCATTTTTTTTAAAGGGCCGGAACCACCACAAGACAAAGGGTTCGATCGCATTATCCTTTATTTTGGCGGTGGCTCCGCCACGGTAGTACCGGTAGGCCCTGAAACTTGGAAAAAGAGCAGAAGAAAACAGAGCAGAAAAGCAGTTCCAGATTCCCATTCTTCTTCTATTCTGACCACATTGCAGATGATTCCTGTTGCTTCTAGCTTTATATTTATATATGCTTCTTTTTTCCAATATAGAAATGGCTGTCAAATCAGGCCTGAGATTGTGATAAAAGTAATGGTGAATCCCACCATGATTAAGTGCTTCAGAAGCTTATATATGATATCCTTGGACTTGTCTGGTGTATGGATTCTTGGTATTTTCTTGCAAAAAGATGGTACATCACCCTGTTCCATAGTTGCATTATTTCTGAGCATTTCTGATGGGATGGATGGATGGTAGTCTTATCATTTTCAATTCCACATCATTTATCCAGTGACACTAATGCTCTCCACAAAATTTTCCTTTTCATATACGAATTTGTTTCACTCAATAGTTCATATTTCATATCAGGGAGAATATATGAGGCCAAATTTCAGATATCATGTTCTTGATCTTTATAGTTATAATAGTAAATGGTGTATCACTGTGTGTCCTCTACTTTGAATCACCAAATGGTAGATCACTAAACAAGTATGCAAAATGAACAAAATAAGCTGCAGCCCTTTATTCAATTCAAGAACAAGAAGAGAAATATAAAGATGGTTGATCCAATTAATTCCCCTAAGAATCTTGAAGATTGGCAGTAGAGTTCACAAAAACCACAATATAAGTGCATAATCAGAATCTGAAACTTACATCACATTCACAGCTAACCTCAACTTTCAGTGACAGATAGATAATGTTGGCAATAATCCAGAAATTAAGAAAGGCAGATACCTGTTGAAGCCATGTTCAGCCCTCAAAACAAGTTCTGGTTTCAACCAAGAATAGATAATAATACTAGTACGAAAGGAATACTTTGTGGGGATCAAAAATCAAAGCCCACAAAAGATCTTAAATTTCACATTGTTTTTGGAAATGGAATTAAACTACCTCCTCGGCGGAGGCCGCCGGTATATCAGCATCATGATGACCTGGAGCAGGTTGCCTTAACACAGCCTCAGTATCAATAGCACTACTATCAGGGCAATTTTCCAGCAACAGTGACTGCCGACAAGTTGGACATGAAGAATGTGATGCCAGCCAAATATCTATACACCTCACATGGAAACCATGGTGACACCTTGGCAGGACCCTGACCTTGTCTCCATCAGAAAATTCACCAAGACATATTGGGCACTCGGTCGCCGGCATATCAACTCCTGTACCATATACCATGACCGGAATCTGGCGTAGCACGCTCTTCTTGAGCCCTGTTGCTGCTAATCTTGCGGCTGTCTCGCCCGGGGACTCAAAAGTAAACCTCCGGCTGCATCTCAAGGCACATCTCACAATTGAATTCAGTCCAAGAGCACATATCAGCGCGCAAAGCAGAGCTGCTAGGATAATAACCATGTTAGTATCAAAATTAGTTTCATTGCTATAACCATTCCGCGTTCTGGTTCCATTACTCGATGCTGATTCGGGTTGTGCTGCCAGGAGTAATCGATGTGGCTGATGAACAGCAGTGATCATCATGGACAGATAAATTTAACAGAAAACTGATTCTTTTTTTACTTGGATTAATGGAGTCTGTTGTGCCTCTTGTGAGCATAGAACTTCATACAGAAAATTAAAGAGGTTACATAGCAAGATAGTAGCTTTCACCATTCCACCACAATTCAGAAGCGTATCGGACAACAAATGATATGGAAAGTAGATACTGCATCTGATTCATGAGGTAAGAAAATAGTTTTCTTGCTTGTGAAACCGTTTCTTGTTATCTTGGCTGCTAAGACAAAGACATAGATATACTCCCCTTTTCCTTGTTTTCTGCCACCTTTTTCTCAAGCTCCCAACCAGTTCAGAGGCAGGCAAATCATAAGAAGAAACTGACAACTTTCTTGAACCTTGCTAAACTGGAATTCCACCAACGAATAAGAGATAGCAAAAGTATCCTTTGTTTCCAGAAGAGGAGCAGATTGAAGAACAAGAACGTACAAAGATGCAAGAAAGCTTCTGCGGTTACCTGAACATGGAGTTCCAAAGGGGGGAATTGGGAGGAAGTCCAAGAAGTTAAAAGGCGAATAATTGAGCCAAAAGGGTATCAAAATTCATGGACAAGTTATGCGAAGATGACCACTTTAACTTCCCCAATAGAAAAGAACAGATACTCTCTCATAGCCGGGAAGACTTTTACTTATTTTAGTTGGGCAGTTGTAGCTTTTCTCAAGATGCATCTTATGTGTATAGTTTTTCAGGCGGGGCAAAGGGCATTGGCTGCAACATGTAGGGGAAGAGACAAAACTGAAATTAGCATTTAGACGCTTTTGTTTCCGACTCTTGTAGTAGTACAAAGACTAATTTTTATAAGGCAAGTAGGAAGGAAGAGGATGCTAGTTTTTATGACTGATGATGACAGACTCTCATTAAGGCAACCTGGGGAGTACCTAATCTTGTAATTAAGCCGAGGAGAAAATGTTGATTCTTGGCACCAAATCCCTCTTCCACTCAAGCAATCTATATACTATCTCTATTAAGTTCCCTGATTACGGACGATTTTCAGTGATTCTACTAGAATCCCACTATCAATCGGATCAAATCCAAGGAATCAAGTATGTATTTGACCACAAACTTCTTCTCAAAATGATGATATAGTTATATTATAAGGTAACTCTAACTTAACTATAGTTATGTTCATTGCACTTTTTCATTTTCTCCAACCAATCCAATTCTTATCTGATTCAGATGTTTCTTGATCTAGTAGAATCAGGAAGTTAATAATTAAGCCAGATTCCTCAAATACAACATCACATTATCTCATCCCACAAAACCCCTGTTCATATCGTAAAAAAGGAATTACTTTAAATCAAGATGTGGGTTTTTTTCTTCCATCCCAATTTAGCGGAACTATGGCTACTATGAGTCAAATCAGCGCATCAAAGCTGTAGCTTAATCTCTGAGTCCAGGAAAAGGACATATTCCTGTGTTGCAGAAAAATAAATGGTCCCAAACAAAACAGGGCAATACAGCTATGTGGCAAACGGAATAAGAATGGTAAGCTAATTAGATGAAGAACCTGTGGATCAGGCAATCCTTCCATAGCCACAGAGTAAAAACAGAGGACATTCGCGAGAGATGTGTCCAGTCTACTTCACCGCCGGCTGGACCCTGTATTTATAGAAGCCTTGACAGGTGCCATGAAACCGGTGCTTAAACTAAAACATTGACCTTTGGGGCGTCTCCTGCAATTTAAAAAAAAAAACCCCACATACGCATACAATACAGTCATGGCTCTGCACCTAACTCGAACCCATTTAATCCCCTTTCAATTTCGTAGTTTCTAGAATGGAAATAATGCAAATTCGTGAACATATCGAGCAGGAGACGAAAAATCTGCATCATTGCTATGTTGGCCAACGATGGCAATTGGCATCCACCACCTGCGAGACCATAAATGAAGCCCGAATTTCCAAAGTTTCATTAAGAATTGCATGTTCTTGATAGCCATTGTTGGCTTAATTGCGTGAAGTTCTTCAAACTGTAACTAGCTAATCAAATTAGGCATACCCCATCAAAAAAGAAATTCATTAAAATGATTAATGGCTGTATTATTACAAAAGAGCAATTAATATTAGTATAAATTTGTTATCAATAAAGTTGTGCAGATATTTATATAGTGGGTGGATTATTTCATAAAAAAAATAAAAAATAGTGGGTGGATTGGGTCATGGATATTAACTTTTGATTTGAATCAAATGGGTATCCATACATGGGCTTGGGCCCATGATTAATGAGATTGTTAATGAATTAAGAGCACCTCAGTAGATGATATGATGAAGAAATGAGCAAATTAAGCATTTGCTAGAGACTCGTCAGCGTAACGTCACAAGTTGGACTTGGCCCAACGAAATTTTTTTCCCACAACCCTAAAGTACATAAACTATTTTTCAGAATAAATCTCTTATTTTATCTTTTTTGAAAATAAATCTCTTATTTTACGAGTAATGATGAATTTTTCAATAATATTATATGAAGTTTCTCTTTTGTATGTTTTCTCTAAAAAGAAAAATTTTATAACACACTCTAAAAAATAATAAAATTGCTTTAAGCCAACATGAGTTATACAAATTGTCTTAATTTAACGAATAATATATATTTTTAAAATAAAAAATAGCTGTGCATGGATAATTAAATTAAGACCAAAAAAAAAAAAATTAGATTGGTAGCTCTGGGGCCCACCTAACTTTGAAATGATGAGAGCAGCATGGAGACCCACAGATGAAGTCCACGATCTGGCGGGGCCCAAATCCCATCTTTAAGTTCGCTGCTTCTTCATTCGCATGTATGGACTTACTATTTATCTAATAAATTTATTATTTATCTAACAAAAAATAAAATAAAATTATATTTATATCTTTTGAACTATAAGACTTTAAAATTTCATAAACAAAAATGGTAAAAAACGCAATGAATTAGCGTTGGGTATAGCAAAAAATGCCAAAACGTGACTTTTATCCATTACTTTCTGGTTTATTTGTAGCTTTTTTGAAATACTGAATATGAAAAATGTATCGTTTTTTACATGATGAATATGAAATTTGTAAGTTTTTGACATGTTGGATGTGAAATTTGTTGTGTTTTTTACATGCTAAATCTGAAAAATGTAGCGTTTTCAACATGCTGGATGTGAAAGTTGTTGCGGTTTTTACAAGTTGTGAAATAATAATTTAATTGCGTTTATATCATTGTGAATATAATATTGTGAGTGGTTTAATTTATATTTTTAAGTATACAGTAAAAATATGATGAGATAACTATGTATGAGGATCACCTGGAGGATCAGGAGGAGGAGGATGAGCATGAGGGTGAAGACCAATATATTGTAGCAGATTTGAGTTGATATATTCATATTGATATAGATTTTTAAAGTGTCAATTGAGCATTTAAATATTGCAAGTCAATAGCTAATAGACTCAATTTAATGCTTACGAAGATAGGGGAAATGGCTCAACGTATTCCTTTTTATATGTAGTCCAATCCATAAATGCATACAACATAAAATAAAATACAATATACATATATTAGTCCAAAATACTTTACAAAATTACATCCGCACGATCAGCCACAATATCAATCCAACATAAAGTACACCAGTATCATGTAAAGTACAAATGAGACACTCAATCCGAGTGATCAAACCTATGTTCAAACTGTGCAGACCATTCCGAATATTCAACATAAAGGTCGGGTGCTCGCTCCCTCAAATGATCGAGCAACTCACGCTGAATCCGCAGCAAATCACAACCAACTACAAAAATTTAAATAATAAAATGAAAACAAAGAAATCAATTAACTAAATAAAAAAAAAATAAATAACTTTATTTAATTACCTAATGAAATTATTATTTAATTACCTTATTAAATTATTAAATGAATTAAATAATTTATTCAATTACCTAATTAATCTAACTATTTAAATAAATAAATAAATAAATTAACTGACTAATTAGATCAATTAACTAATTACATAAATAAACAAATAAATTATTATTAAATTATTAAACGAACTAAATAATTTATTCAATTGCCTAATTAATATAACTATTTAAATAAATAAATATATTAATTAACTAATTAGATAAATAAACAAATAAATTATTATTAAATTATCTAATGAATTAAATTTGGCTTCGATCGGTGCATTTTATCGAGCAAGTCATGATTTGCTCGCTACGCTTTAGCAAGCGGGCAGTACTCAAACACTAGGTTTTAGTCTTTTTTTGATTGATTTTCATAACGTTTTAGCGATCCAGCAATAGTCAGACGTAATGTTTTAGTATTTTTAGTATTTTTTATGTTATCAAAATTACGCTTTCTTGTTATTCCAACGCAAAATTGGTGCATTTCAGTACTATTTTTAGACAAAAATAATAATTTTTTAAGTACAAAAATAGTTGAGATATTTTTTATTATATAAATAAAAATAACAATTCAATATGATGCATGAAAACATGAACCATGTCCAACCCAAGTAAATAATGTTCCCATTACACTCGTCAACTTTTTACTATTTTTTCCCCCCTACAAAATATAATAATTCAAACAGTCCTTTGGGTTTTATTAAATAAAATTTTAGCCCTTGTCTTTTCAAACTTTTTTGTTCCTTTTTCTCTACATAGTCCTGTCAATCGTCAATCATTTAATTGTTATCAAAAAAATCAAAATTGATCGAATAGCAATTCATTTATTCTTTTCTTATTATTTGGAAACACTGTTTACTCCTTTAATTTCAAATAAATGTTAGTAAATTCATTATTTAACCGTACGAACAAAAATAAAATTAATTTAAAATTATTTATTTATCATGCATGGTTATTTTTTTTTTGTCACAAATTATTTAGCTTTTCACAGCATTGAAATTTTGTAATGAGTTACCATACACAAGTGTTTTATAGCTTTTTACAGCATTGAGGGTCAATATATTCGTAATTTGTTTAAAAATAATTAAATTGAAAATGTATGAATATAATCAAAGTACGATTTCAAAATTACAATAAACTCTATTATCTAATATAATGTATATTAGTTTCATTAGTTAAATTGTTTATATTTAATTAAGAAATTGTATTTCAAAAAAAAAAGAAATTGAGTGTTGAATATTATAGAGATGGATTTCTAGTAAAACAAACTTTAGTTATAAATGTCAAATTTGAAAGTTAATATAAAAGTATATTAAAATGTGTAAGAAAATATTTTATCAAGATAATTTAAAACGGAATTTGGTTGAACAAAAAAAAGAAGGAAGAAGAAAATTAATTTATATATAAATAAGGGACTATTATGGCAATTAAGAAAACTGAAAGTTAAGAGAAAAAAAAACAGTTGCCCACTCCTTTAACAGTTTAACCCATCATTCTGGGACCGGTCCGCGTTACAGTTATTACCTTTTTTCACAACTCCCGCTTCTCCTTTTTCATCCATTCCTCCTTCCTTCTTGCCTTCATTCATCCCTCCCAGTTGTTTTACAGTATTACTCTGCTCAAAATATACTACGTAGTACGTACTAGATTTCCTTAATCCATTCAGTTCCTCACGTTCCACCACCGCCATCTTCACTGACTCATTACTTCAGTTGCTTGCTCTGAACAACGTAGGAAACAAGAAGTGGGTTGGGTGGGAATTTGAAATGCAAGATCCAAACTCTAAGCAGCCGCTCCCAAATGGGCCGCCGTTTGCATTCCGCCCCACTAATCACCGGAGAGCTCATTCCGAAGTCAACTTCAGGCTCCCCGAGGATTTAGATCTGGTGTCCGACCCCTTTGATGCGCCCGTCGGGAGTAGCTTCGACGAGATGGGATCCGAGGATGATCTCTTCTCAACCTACATGGACATCGAGAAACTCGGCGGATCTAATTCTAATTCTAATTTTAACGAAGGTGACAATGCCGCCGGCGCCGGGGGGTTGCTTGAGAATGGCGTCGATGGAGATAAAAGCCCCACGCCGGGGGGAGGAACTATGAGGCCCAGACATAGGTATAGCAATTCTATGGATAGTTCCAGTTTAATGTTGAATGAAAACAGTATTGAAGCTAAAAAAGCTATGGCTCCTGACAAGCTTGCTGAACTCTGGACCATTGATCCAAAACGTGCCAAAAGGTACATTTAAACTTCTGTTTGAAATACCAAGTACACGATTAGATTTGGTGATTTTTGTGGTTATATTAGCTTGAATTACCAGTGCTAATGGCCTTGAAAGTTTAGATCTTTATCGGATCTTGATAGTTGCCTCAACTTTTGATTCCAGCCATTGTGAACTTCATCATTCTTGCTTGCTAGCTAGCAGCCTTTAGGCGGGAACTTTCTTTTTTTTCACTATTTGTGTTGATGTTAGGATTTGGTTGAGTTTAGCTTCTTCGCTGATTCTTCCTACTTATTACAACGGACTTTTTCTTGTTTCTTAAATTCATAAGATTTTAAACCAGGGGAAGTTGACCTCTCTTTCAGTCGCAAATTGTAAGCTTAGTTGTGAAATTATAGTAATTGAATGGAAAGTAAGCTTCTTGCTTGAGCAAATTTAAAGATCCTCGTTGGGTGCGGCGTATCATACATAAGATAATCTTGCTGATGTCCTGCTCTTTGTTGAGCTTTTTTTGAGGCAAGATATTGCATAATAGTTGAGCAGATTTTCTCATTCTCACTAGTCACTCATAAAGGTTTGTGCTTTAAGATCATGTCACGACTCTCAGAATGTTTTGCAGAATTTTGGCCAATAGACAATCTGCAGCTCGATCCAAAGAGAGAAAAGCCCGCTATATAAATGAACTTGAGAGAAAAGTTCAGACACTTCAAACAGAGGCAACCACCCTTTCTGCTCAGCTCACTCTGTTTCAGGTGATTCGCGCGTACATTATGTGTGTCAGTTACATAGATTTACTTGTGCCTTTGACAGCATTTCACACTGCATCCTTTTCATATCTATTTCTAGAACAAGAAAGTATGAGTTACTTCATTTGATGGCTCTACTGCAGTCGAATCTACTTTTCTTTTTTATCTTTTCTGTTCTTCATTCTCCTAATGCCGAGGACACAAGGGTTCCTGACTACATATTTTGTAATCTTCTACATGACAAAGTATGTGTATACTCTGAATAAAAGCCTTTCAAAACTAGTAAACAATAATGAACAGGCAAATGTCAAACTTGGAAACATCCACATCACGAATTGGCATCATGGGGGTCTCCATTGAATCCCCTTCCTAGTTTTCATGCTTCAATCCTTTTATTTGGTGATCAGTTATGATTACTTTCCGTTGCAATTTACTTGTCAAGCAATTGGCAACTCATAATGTCTTTTTCTGGAAAAAAAAAAATAGTTTGACTAGTACAGTTGGGAGTTTGTTTGTTTCTTTTCTTTTAGCATCTGTTTTGTTGTGGTTGCAAGAACAGCTTATAGTCTAGCTGGTTCTTTTCCTCCCAATTAATTGAAACAGGTGATTTAGATGGCGAACCTTAGTATGACTCTTAATTGTCACTTTTGATTTGTGTATATCTGATCTACCAACAATTGTAGCAAAAAAAATTAAAATATCCTGGTAATAACGACAATTTTTCTGAAGCAGACAACTTGATCTTCAAGCTTAAGCTACCCGTCATACTGAATCAGAAAACTGGGAGTTTCCAGATTTAGATGTCTTGAAATATGTAACTTACCTATTTAAGAATGTCTGCAGTAGCATTTTCAAAGTAAACTGAAACAGAATGTTTTGAGCTGTTCATGGAAAGCTTGAAGCTATGTGCATAGAAAGTTGGATGTAGGTTTAGCTTGTTAACTTTTTCTGTTTTGTTATTTTTTCTACTTTGCTTGCAAAAATAACCTCGGACACACCTTTTGCCAGGTTCTGCTGTTCTGCATATTCCAAAAGTAGAAAATTATGAAACTGTAGTATGAGGTTTTATTTGGAAACTTTGTCTTTAGAAGTAAAGACATTAAAACTAGGATGAGTCAACAATCTTCCATTTCTCATATTTTAAACTTTTCTCCCCCTTTAAATCTTGATCAGGAATTTTGTATCAGTTTCTTTTCTAATTTCTATGACACTTTCAATATTTTGGTTTTTGGAATCCTCATTTGCTTTCTTTTGGCAGAGGGATACCACAGGACTAACCACTGAGAACACAGAGCTTAAGCTCCGGTTACAAGCTATGGAACAACAAGCTCAGTTGCGCGATGGTATGCAATCCCCACTCTTGATTAGTTTTTCTAGCATTCCATTATCTGCAAATAGTGCTGGTGCTTATTCCCTTTATGCAAATGAAATGCTTGCCATTGACCACTTTGCCTGTTGGTGTTGTGTAGCTGAGAAAGTAAAATGATCGTTGCTTCGAACTGTTCATGATGTGTTCAGCTTATATAACTTGAAATCATTTTTGACAAGGAACTATATCAACTCATTCGATACTTGCTTAGTTGTGGTTTGTGTGTTAGGCTATATCAACTCCACACAACTTGCTATATATCTGCTAAAACTCTTCAGTCCCTGCCAAAACATACCATTAAATCCTTTACATTTGCCATAACCAAACAGCAAAGTTATTTACTGCACAAGTTGCTGTCATGGAAGTGAATGTGATGTTAGTTGAGATAGTTGGATTAGATTTGGATGTGAGTTTCGGAGATCAGTTATTTTATTTTCGTGTTGAGAATACTATATAAGCTTATGACCGTCCTAAACGAGGTCTACTATGTCCGCAGCTTAAACTAGTTTAAGTTGCTATACTTTCCTTGTGAAAGCTCTGATCCATGTCTTGATGCTATTATGATCACAAACAATGCAGCTTTGAATGAAGCACTGAAGCAAGAGGTAGACAGACTTAGAATTGCAACTGGAGAAATAGCAGGTCCTTCGGATTCATACAATTTGGGGATGCAACATGTTCCATACAACCAATCTGCCTTCTTTGCACATCAGCAGCAACAGCAGCAGCCAGTGCCGAACGATTCCCAAAATGTGCAGATGGCTCAGTTTAATGCACTTCAGGCTAAAATGTCAAATCACCATCACTCTTTGCTTGCAGCTGCTCAAGTGCAGCCCTTCTCCGATACATTACAACAGGATCCACTCGGTCGTTTTCAGGGCCTCGACATTGGTAGCAGAACCTCTCACGTAGTAAAATCCGAAGGTCCTTCGATTTCCGCCAGCGAGAGCAGCAGTACATTCTAATTTGTGATGCAAAATTCCATTGGTACGAGACCTCTACTTGTTAAATGTTAATAGACTGACACCCCAGTGAAGCATCCAGGTCCACTGATATTCTTCAATTTTTTGATTGTTTATTGGATTTGTGTCTTAGATATTAGCAGCCTTGACTTGTTTTTTTTTTTTTCCCCTTTGGAGTTCTACTTCCTAATTGTGGTGGGCTTCTGGTTCATTTCTCGTCCGTCATAAATTTTTGATTCAACTCACAAAATAGCTTCTGTCATGGTCATCTGTCTGAAAAAACAAAAATGGCCATTGTTGCAAAATAGTTGCACTTCTTGTGTGATGTTATCCTCATTGTACTTGTAATAGGTTAAACCAGTTGTTCTTCTCTGGAACAAGAATTGTACTGTATTTATTGTATTTTGGTGGGTCTCAAAAAACAAGACTAGTGTATAAACACGTCCTTTTATTCGTCATCTTTTCATTTTCTATGACCTGGAACATCGCTTTTTTTTCCATTTCTCAGCACTATTATAAAACTTGCTATCAGCATTTGTAGAAAACATGTGGGATTCTTATGTTATGCATGTTAACTAATGTTCGTTGGTTGCTGGTGGGGCTTCCTTGTCTGTAAATCTCCATCTGGGCTGATGAGCTGATGAAGAAAAACTCCCCACTTTCTGCAGCAGTGGTTCACAACATCCATTCCCTCCGACCTAAAACGCCATCATTTTCCCTGGCCAAAATAAAAACATTATTATTTTAGAACGGAAAAGTGATATATGATTGGTAATTCCTACAGAAAAAGGGCATGCGAGTTCCCAGGAAACAAAGCGAAACTGCAGAAGTATTTTGTGTTTGGCCAAATTGGTGTAAGGTGGACAATGATATAATTTCGGTGATCTTAACGTAATTTAACTGATGCTAACACCACAGCTAGCAGCAAGACATAAACGGAAGTAGTTCTTGGTCCCAAAACAAAGGTAAACGATGGCCTAACTAACCAACTTGATTACCTCGTTGCTTTGTTGGGACCATCAAAAAAATGGCAAAGAACCCGAATCAAGATCAGCTCTGTGAGCCCTTCTGACAAGAACAACCCCCCATTCCGCTTCCTCTTCACCTTAATACCTAAAGCACATGGCAAACATCAGCACAAGAGAAGAGGGACTCTGTTGATATGGAAATCCAACTTCCCAACATTGGCATTTGTCAATAAATAATAATACTTAGAAACGTTGTTGGACCAGAAACATAAGGATACATTTTGAGAGAGGGGCAAGAAAAGGAACAGGAAGAGGAACAGAAGGGCCTCCCCTCCTGAGGTTTGTATGGTATTTGTATGTTTCAAGGTCAATTTCATTTTTTTTTTTTTTTTAATGTAATTTGAAGGGGTCGTATTCTTTTGGTATTAGAAGGTGAAGAAACAAGTGGGACTGACTTTTGCGGTTAGCTAGCAGACAGCCCTTCTGCAGGGCACCTCCTAATGTTCCTAACCAATTACATTTGGATAAAATCTCCCCACATGCCACCACCCAACCCCCCCCCCCCCCCCCCCCCCCCCCCCCCCCTTCTTTTTTTTTTTTTTTCTTTTTTCATGGATAGTATTTTTCCAAGTATGATTCATGTGTCACCCACCCTTATGAAGGGCTGCTAGAATTTTGTCAACTCAAAGGTTTAATTTAAGATGATGCTGGCATGCTAAACTAAACTAATCTAATCATACGCATGCCTATCACTTTGCTATGCTTCAAATTAGTTCCTTAAATCGGTTTTTAGACATGCCTATGATGTAATTTTATTCGTAATATTCTTTTAAAGTTAATAAGAAAAATTCTTTTCAGATGACGGAAATATAATATATTATGTATACATATGACCCTTGAGAAGATTGAGATGGGAAGTGGGCACTAAGCAAGTTGGGGGAAAAATCTGAATAATGATAATAATAATAATAGGATTTTGTGATGAAAAGTGGGAAATCATATCATAGGGAATAACTGAATAATGTTGACAATTGGAGAGGGAATCATATGTTTCTTTCCATCATACAGTTACTCCCATCCCAACTAGCTGCTTATCTGATTTTGATGTTGCACCTGCGCCTAGCCCACATTCCCCCCCCCCCCCTTTTAATACCATTATAATTTTAAAATAATAGTTTTATTCAGTAAATTATATTACTAATGATATAACTTACACCTTCCACCAAATTTTTAATGAGATGATTAAGTTAGCATTGACGTCATAATCCATGTTTCCTGTTTAATTTTTTGGTGAATTATATCTCCCTCTATGTGATTTTGTTAAATTACTGATATTCTTTTTAAAAATTACGTTTATCTTTTTTAACCATTTAAATTTATAACAATCAGTTTTTTAATTTATAAAAAAAATCAAAAATATTAATATAAACATTATTATTGAATCAAAATATAAATATTTACAATCACAACTATTTAAACTTATTTTGATCGAACTCAAAAGAAATATAAATAATTTTTAAAAATTGATAGGATCATCAGCAATTTAACCAAATTATTGGAAAAGTAAACACCTATTCACTTAATTTTTTGGGTACATTTTTAGGTGTACTTTAATAGTTGAATAACCCTTCAATCATACTATAGGACTAGCTTATAGCTTGCTTACGTTAAATCCCACGTATTACAAACATAAATTATTCTACTAATTAGCTCTCTAAGTATTCAAAATTAGAAATTGACTTTGCTGGATCATATTAATTTGCGTAAAGTCGCAGTAACAAATAAATAAAAGATTTTCAATTTTAATTTTTTATTTAAACTAAAATAAAAAGTCCAATTTTTTTGCCGCCCACTGTATTCTTAGATAGAAGAGACAAATTTGAAGATATGGGAAGAGAATCGCCGCTTCGTGCAAGAAAGAACCTCATTTTCCCTTACGTGGGATGTTTTTTGTTTCAAATTTTTTATTTGTTTTAGAGATACAATACTTCCAAAGCATAAACGGCTCACCTCTTGTTTTATTAGCCTATAATTGCAGTGAATATTATTATTTTTTCTTTTAAAATAATCCTTACGATTTTGTAGAATTATGTAGAAACTATGCATTCGATCGATTAAAACATCTACGTGATTACACCGACAGTTTTTACATGAAAAGAAATGAAGCATTGAAACTAATTGTGAGCAGTAGGTATCAGTAGTTATATACTTTCACCTACTTTAGATAAAGAAAGAATGTAAGAATAGGTTGTGTGAGTAGACAAATTTAGTTATAAATTTTGCTATCCACAACACATTTACTTATAGTAATATTTTTTATCTAAAAAATATATCTAATTTCATGTTGATGTATTAGTCTGAATAACAATTCACTCGCTGAATTAACTAGCCCTAAAAATAAATATTGCTCAAGTGCACGACCCATAGTTTGCAAACTCGCGATCCGAATCGTAGGATCGATCCTACGATCCAAAATCACAAAATCAATCCAGGATCGTTGGAGATCGAGTTTATAGGTGGGATCGTAGTGGGATCGGACAAAATCGTATGAGATCGGACCGATTTCAAGAGTCTGTACAATCCATAGGGAAGATTTGTTGAAGTGTTTAGCCGGGCGCAGGACCACGTCGAAAACAACTAGCACCACGTCCAGAAATATCTACATCCATTCATGTGAATTTAAACTGATTTTTTTTTTTATACAAAAACAGCCCACCACGTCACAGAACAACTAGCATCACGTCCAGAAACGTCTATATCCATGCATGTGAATTTAAGATGATTTTTTTCACAAAGACAGTCCACCACATCTCAGAACAACTAGCACCACGTCCAGAAACGTATCAGAACAACTAGCACCACATAAAAAACAACTAGCACCACACAGAAACGTCTTAAAACAACTAGCACCACGTCCAGAAACGTCTACATCCATGCGTGTGAATTTAAACTAATTTTTTTCACAAAGACAGTCAACCACGTCTCAGAACAATTAGCACCACGTCAAAAATAACTAGCACCACGTTCAGAAATGTCTACATCCATGCATGTGAATTTAAACTATTTTTTCACAAATTGGAAGTAATACTTGGAAATATTGTTGTACATATTGCGTTGTGTAAATTTTTTATTCTAAAATTGTTATTCTAATTGAGTGTCGAGTTATGCCCTCCCGAATAAATTAATTGGAATATAACTTCTACCATCACGTTCAAAAATAACTATTACACCATGTATACATCAAAACATGTGAATTTTAGCTGGCTTTTGCACAGAACATGACCTACCACGTCTCGCTACGTACAAAAAAAAGGCACCGCGTCCAGCTACGTCCCGCTACGTCCCATAAATGAAATGAAAAATGGAATAACCTAATAGTGCACACCCCTACTTTTGTATTGACAAGTAACTTAGCACTTGATAACTTTAAATATTCAAGTGTTTGTTGAATCTTTTTATTTTGTTGAACATTATGAATTTAAAGTGATAATATTGTGTTCTCCATTTATAGTACATTATGTAAGTAATGTGATTTGAACAAGTATGTGTTTATGAAATGTTTCATAAATTCATATTTTTATTTGCCTATATTTTAATACTTTTACGATCTTAATAATTCGATCATACCGATCCAGAGACCGCTCCGATCTTGTGATTACAAAACGATTCTGCATGAGATCTCAATCCTAAAAACTATGGCACGACCTATACTCGAACTCAGACGTTAGGGCAAGAGTCTGGCATTGATGAGTAGGAGGGTGCGGCAGTGGTCAAAAAATTCTGAGTACAAATTACAATTCAACCATTAAGTGTTTAAAAAAAAAATATTAATATGACTATGTATTATGAATAACAATATTTAAAATTAAATTTATCAATTACTATTACATTTGACATTATATTAATATAATGATTATTTTTGCAATCTTCCCTTTAAATAAAAACAAAAATTTTTAAAGTTTATGGCGGTGACAAGTCTCTTTGGAGTATTATAATGGTAATTGTAATTTGTAAATAAGGGACGTGTCATAACGGGAGAGGGGGGTTAGGATAATAACGCACGTAAACAAAGGACCGTGATGTCCGCCTTCTTGCATGTGCTCGATAACGTGGTAGGCCCCTCTAAATCAGATCCACCCTTTTCAACTAATTAAAACCTTCGTAAGTTCAAATCTGATGTGGATATTATAGTCATTAGCTAATAATATTTCCTCTTTCTTCTTATTTTTCATCATTTGTGGTGGTCCTCTTATGTCGCTAATTAGTATTCACTATTCATTTCCTCCCAAATTATTATTGAAAATTTTTTTTAACACAATATAATTATTTTTTGACAAGCAATATAATTATTTAGTAAACCATTATAATTAATTATTTAGTAAACCATTATAATTAAAAACATCATCATTCGATCTAGATATTTCTAGTATTAATCAGTATTTATTACACATTAATGCGTCACATTATCAATCAAATAATGACATGAAATAAATCATAGTGAAAACAGGTCCTTTAATGAGAAAAATTTTATGATAAGACATGGGCACATGCATCAAGATTAAACATGCAATTACAAATGATTTTAACAATACAATTTTTGTTTAATGTTATTTTTAGTTTAAATTATTTTGATTATTTTTAAAATAATTAGATGAATATTTTTTCTCTATATTTTTATATAAATCCTCTCAATCAACTCACATTTTTAATCATCTTCCTCCTCTTATCCACTTTCCTCCCACCTATAACAACCCTTTTAATTCTAAATTAATTATCCACTTACTTATATAATTAGTCATATTTCTTACTCATATATATATGATATTTCAGACATTCAATATAAACATAACATTTATGAAAATAAATTATATACTTACTTTGATCAGTGTAAATATAATTGATTTGGATAGTACTAAATACCGTCTTATTTTTATCAAATTCATAAATAATAAAGATATTTTAATTAAAAAATATAGAGAAAATGATAATTCCGAAACGGATATTTAAGAATTTGATCCACCAATTTATCTTAGTGTGAGACATTGATAGAGAATCAACAAAAGCTAAATCACAGTCTAATAAACGATGCAATGTGGCGGTTGCCAAATAGTATTAAGTTACTATTAGGTAGGCCTTTGGACTTAATGCTAAAGACAACAATATGCCATGTTTTAGCTTAAATGTCCTCATCACCTGCCATCCCCTACAAATTTATATTAAGACCGACCCTATACCCTTCTTATATTTTTCTATTTAATGCCTCAACCATTCTAGCTAACACTTTCCCGATTAATTATTATTTTTGTCTCAAAATAATAGTATTATGTCTATTTTAAAAAAAGTTATTTAGTTTATTGTACTATTTTAATTTGACAAACAAAATTATTTTTACGAGACACGAATGATTCAATTCGTAAATGATAGTCCAATAGTTACATTATAAAATAGTCAATTGATAAATTATATAATTATATTAATTAAATAAGAAAATAATAAATATTTAAGAAATACAATATTAAAATGATTATGAACTATATATATTATTATGATATAAAATGTGAGAATGATTTTGTTTAGTGCAAAAAATGGTACGTGCTGTTAGACTAGTTTTGTATTATAAGCTGACAAATATACCTAAAGTGTGAAGTAAGTGATGTGTGCTGAAAAGGCTCTTAATATATGTCTTTATTTTATGCTCACGGTCGGTGAGTAATACTACTAATGTTTAATCAGGCGATTAGCTTTCATCAGGCGATTAGCTTTCATAAGACTTATGATTAATTAATGTTAACTAGCCCAGCAATTAAGGCTGGTATTTTATACTAATTTATATTCCCTTATAGGACTTATATCAATTAACGAAGATCAACAGTTAGGCTTTTCATAGAAATAGATTGTAACCTCATAGCATAGCTCGTGTTAGTTATGGTTAAATTATCGAATTTGGTAGGGGTGGGTAAATTTTATGAGATTTCGAAAATTTGTTGAACTCGTTCCGTTATTCTGTTTCGATGATTCTGATCCTGAGTAGATTTTGATTCCGTCCTAACTCAATTCCGTGACATCCGGGACAGAATTATATCCCAGTCCGGTATCGAGAAATACATATTTTTTTAATAATTATTAATTTTGTGCAAAAATTAAAATTTATTATTCATTATATGTTTAATTTTTTATTTACATATATTTTTCTTATTATAAATATGTTAATTAGTAAATCTTGTGGGTATCAATTTTTATATCTATTTACTTTTTATAATTCACTATTAACGATCACTTTTTACTGCATACGTGCATGATGATTAATGGAGAATGTTGTTTATTTAGTTTCTTATTTTATTTTAAAAAGATTTCTTATATTTTTTATGATATATGTTTGAAATTTAGTAAATAAATAAATTTTTTATTAATTTATTTGGCGTAGCCCGGGATCTCGTTATATTTTTTATTAATTTATTTAATAAATAAAATTTTGAATTATTTAGTAAAAAATATGACAATAATTAATAAATAAAATACGAAATTAATTTTTTTACATATCTCGCAATTTCTGTCCATTCGTTCCGATCCTAAAAGTATCCTGATTCCGATCATGATAAAATCTGATCTCCAAACTGTCGGGTGCTCAGCCCTAGAATTTGGTAAAGCTGTCAAAATGTTAATAAATTGTTACTTGCTGATTGTAAGCAGGAATAATGACTCTCTTTTGGGATAGATGAGAGCGTTGTGATTATGATTATCAAATTCTCGTATCACATCTGATCTCATAGTATCTTTAATATTAATGAGATAATTATGTATTAATAAAGTGTATCTCTCATAATCGTGAAAAAAAATCCTTTATAATCGTCTGTATCAACAAGGGTATTGAGCTACGAACACTTAATGGATTGAAAATTGGCTTGACAATATTTTCATTTGCAACAAGCGTTTCACATTTTACTTATAAATCGTAAAATTTGACTTAATAACTAGTAGTCGGTAATGTTGTAATTATAATATGTCGTACAGTGATAAGTAATTTCTTATGTTATATTATTAGGCATATGACAATAACATGATTGAATATTCCTTTAGAAAACCTATACCACGTAAGAATTTTGTACCAAGAAACAAGTTAGAGTTTTGACCCTGAGAAAACAGAGCCACCGCAATCTCCATCTGCACAATCTTTGTTTGTCAAATCCCGTATCTCCGTAATCAAAGGTTTAAAACGCAATCAGACAAAAATGCCACGCAACATCTGTAACTGACAACTCTGACCAGCGTAATTTCAGCCAAATCTACGCCAAAATCACAGTAAATTATTCATACATTATCAAGCAAGAACCAGA
The DNA here is from genome assembly GCA_030378225.1 of Knoxia roxburghii. Lineage (NCBI taxonomy): Eukaryota > Viridiplantae > Streptophyta > Magnoliopsida > Gentianales > Rubiaceae > Knoxia > Knoxia roxburghii. The sequence continues at coordinate 3,917,994 of CM059415.1, forward strand.
ATTTGGATTTTCTGCCACCAAATTAAATTAATTTGGAAGAAGAAAAAACTTTTGGTTTGAAGAAGAAATGCATGTGCATGTAGGGCAAAATGTAGGGCCTATCAGCATAGCAGTTGGGCAGTTCAAGTGGAACAACAGCATGTGCAGATTGGTCGTTATATTTTTACCTGAAAATTATGTATATATATATTTTTTATTTTGATTTTCTTGTGGTTCGTTCTTGCTATGGTTATGGCTCTACTCCAAGACGTGACCACTTCTACCCAAGTCTTTTTCTTGCCAAAATTTCCATTTTTCCCCCCAGCTCTATTTTGCTGTATAAATAGAGGCATCATACCCCAAATGTTAGAACCAAACCAACCAAAAATCCAACCCAATTCTTGTAGCCACTAACCTATCAAGCTTGCTCATTTCCTTCTCCAATGGCTACTCCTGCATTGTCCCTTTTATCCCTTTTGTTTTTCCTCTGTTCTAGTACCGCTTTTGCTCAATATGGTGGCTGGCAAAGCGCTCATGCCACATTCTATGGCGGAGGTGACGCCTCTGGCACCATGGGTATGTCCTCTTCTTTCTTTCCTAGAATTTTCCATTCTTATATGTTAGGTAAAAAGTATTTAATCATGACAATGGTACTTGTTGTTAAAGTTAATGTTTGGTATTCTGAAAAGGAGTTAATCAACAATGTAAATGATTGCAGGGGGAGCTTGTGGATATGGAAACTTGTACAGCACTGGCTATGGCACCAACACTGCAGCACTAAGCACTGCTCTGTTCAACAATGGATTGAGCTGCGGCTCATGCTATGAGATCAGATGCGCTAATCCTGATCCTAAATATTGCGTGGGCGGAGTGATTACTGTCACTGCAACAAATTTCTGCCCTCCTAATCCTTCTTTGCCCAATGATAATGGCGGATGGTGCAATCCTCCCCGCCAACACTTCGATTTGGCAGAGCCTGCTTACTTGCAGATTGCCCAATACAGAGCAGGAATCGTTCCTGTTGTGTACCAGAGGTAATAAATAATTAACATCAGCTTCATTTCTAAACAAAAAAGTTAGAATTTTTGGTGGGCTTTTGCTGAAATGCTTTGTTTTGCTGAAAAACAGGGTGCCTTGCCGGAAGAAGGGAGGAATAAGGTTCACAATCAACGGACACACCTACTTCAACTTGGTTCTGGTTACCAACGTCGGCGGCGCCGGAGACGTCCGTTCGGTTTCGGTGAAGGGATCAAGATCCGGTTGGCAATCAATGTCGAGAAACTGGGGACAAAACTGGCAGAGCAACTCCTACCTTAACGGCCAGAGCCTTTCCTTCCAGGTCACCACCAGCGACGGAAGAACATTGACCAGCAACAATGTCGCTCCCGCCAACTGGCAGTTCGGCCAAACATACGAAGGTGGCCAATACTAAAAACATCATCAGAATCAGAATCAAAATCAGATGGTTGTCAGTATTTGTATATGGCATTAAGCTATAGGGTGTGTAGGATCATTTGGAACTTTGGAAGAGGCGGCTCAGCGGAGCCGGGGACTGGTGGCTCTATTGCAGTGGTGGCAAGTTAGCACCCGCTTAGGCCTAAAAATATAGCATTTAAATTATGTTTTGATTGAGTTTTGTTTTCCCCTTGATAAATAAATAAATATATATATTATAGCTCTAGCTAGGTAGCCCTCTACTTGATTCCATTTGAAAGCTTTTGTTATTGTTGAAGCTTCAGATACTGGGCGGGCGTCGGCGGCGGTGGGATATATTGAACGGCTGCCGCTCCGTCGAGTATATTTATCAAGCCATGTAAATTTGACCCTTGATTCAGTGCAATGCAGAAGCCGGATTGAGGCATCAGAAATTCTATTATAACATTATACTTTTGTTCAGTCTCCTCTTTATTTTAACCTTTCTTTTAATATAGATGTTAATGGGGGTCCATAAATATTCAAAAAGGTAAAAAAAAAAAATTATTTTTTATTCATAGCTCATGAATTATCAAAATGTTAAAATATTAAAATAGGGGACAATAAATTAAAAAATAACAATATTTAAAAGTTTATTAAATTTATTTATTTTCATGATGAGGAGTGTGTTTAAAATAATTAAAAAATGGTAATATTTAAAAGTTCACTAAAAATAGATTCTTGATATTTAATTTCATCTAAAAGAACAATAAAAAAAATATAACCGTGATTAATTATCTAAATTATTATATAATAAAAAAATTAATAACACAATATTTCATACCCATATAACTATCATATAATTTGCGGATTTGGATGGCGAAGTTAGGTGGTTAACATAGTTTATAAGATGTGGAATATGAAGTAGAAAAACCTGGACCTATCTTGGCATCTTTATTTTTTAAGGTATCATTACACACTTTTCTGTATTGTCTTGTCTGCTTTTTTAGGTGGGGGAAGTGCACATTGAAAGATTTAATCAATTAAGGAAAAGCTGTTTCCCTTGGTAAGATTTATAGTAATTTCACCTCAATCCAATAATTTTATTTATATTTAAAAATAATATTTTATTTAAATTTAAATTTAAAATTAAAATTTTTTTGTTGAATTTTTAGATAAATTATTTAAAAATTAGTAAAAGGATAATTTGAAAAGTTTCTATTCATGAAATGCTGCTTGATTGATTGTTTAGTCGTTTTTTTACTTATTAAAATTGGTAATCCTTTCCTAACTATCCAATCCATGGTCTTCATTCAAATTCAATCAACATATAGTTTGGAAAGATGGAAATTATGTTTGGCATGAAAAAAGAAAGGCAAACTGCAAGGAAGAGGGGAATAAAATATGCAGTTATGCTAAGGATTCAAATTGATTTCATAAGTTAAAAAACTATTAAACAATCAACAATAACATTCCATGAATCAGGATAGTAAAAAGGGTAACCTGATTTAATTTTTTTATTAAAAGTAAAAAAACTACTAAACAATCAATCAAACTGCCTTCCATGAATCATAGTAGTAAAAAAAATAACCTTTTCTCCATTGAATCTATCTTTAAATAAATAAAATAAAAAAACCACTACTTCCCGCTGGCAATCAATCAAGTAGTATCACATACGATTGCTTCCCGCTTTCCCCCGAACAAATTAAATGCATAATAATTCAAACATATTTTCTCACATTTGCCGTGAGTCATGGCCCAACAAAAGATGTTATAGTTTCTGTGTCACCATAACGATAATAAACCCAAATTTGAGATTATAGAAGCTGAAGAAGGAAAGATATATAATAAGAAAAAAAAATCATAACGGACAACTAAAAGAAATAATCAGAGATTTCAATTTCAATTTCAATTGGAGATATAGTATATATAATTCATATCATCATCCTATATTCGATTCGATACTATACTTAATCTCTATATCTAATCATCATTTAATATAAAACCATCCTCGTTCTTCAGGAATGGTGCATCTCGGTCCAGTTTAGAATTGACCAAAATTATGTTAAAAATATAAATATTCTTTTTTCACATTATTTCAAAACAAAATTCATGTTTTTTCTCCCTGAAATAATCTCTCTAATATTTTATTTTCTGAAAAAAAAAAAAAAAAAGGGTTGGGGGCGGGGAGAAATTTCTTATATCCTAATGTGTGAAAAATGTGAACAGTGTCGAAAGACGCCGGAAGAAGTAAAAAGTGGTTTTAGACGAAGGAGATGATATGCTTTTCTCCCCCTCCTCAGGCGTTGTCAGGTGTGGTGGACTGAGACTGTGTTTTCGACTTCTCCGGCGTTTCTCATCCTTTAACAACCATACAAACTCCCTCATCAGCCACCGGACTACAAACCAGCCCCTCCTCATCTCGCAAATCCCGATCATACCCTTTCCGTCCATTTTCAGTATGGAGAACGGCAGTGGCGCAGCTAGGGTTTCGACGCTCTCCAACGGCACCGATGACGGTACCGGATTAGTCACTTTCCAGCTTTCTCCTACAAGCTCCCTTAAAATTCAGAAAGGAGACATCACCCGGTGGTTCGTCGATGGATCATCCGATGCCATCGTAAGTTGCTAATCATCTCTCTCTCTCTCTCTCTGTGTGCAGTACGTTGTCGTTTAGGAATCCTATTATACAATCGCCTTCCCGATTCGTTTGTTTCGTTTGGGTTTAATTAGGTTAATCCAGCCAATGAGCGCATGCTTGGTGGTGGGGGTGCTGATGGAGGTAATCTTCCAGATTCCTTACCATTTTTTTGCTTAAATGCCAGTTTCATAATTTCCCCAATTTCACAATTATACACTATTCTTGCAGCCATACATCGAGCTGCGGGCCCAGAACTAAAAGAAGCTTGCTACCAAGTTCCTGAAGTGCGACGAGGAGTTCGCTGCCCTACTGGCGAAGCAAGGATTACCCCGTAACAATCATTTATTAGATTCTTATTCCTCTGTAATTATTAACACCTTGCTGTGTTAAATCTTTTCGCTGATGAATGGAGTATTTGCAGTGGTTTTAGATTGCCTGCATCTCATGTGATTCACACTGTTGGACCCATATATGATAGTGACAGAAATCCCGAGGCTTCTTTGAGCAATGCGTACAGGTAAATGCAGCTATGCTTGTGCAAGAATGTAAACTCGAAGTATAGTTTTGTTTAACTCTTCACTTTCTTGATTGCAATTTGTTAAACAGGAACAGTCTGCGTGCAAGAATGTAAACTTGAAGTATAGTTTTGTTTAACTCTTCACTTTCTTGATTGCAATTTGTTGAACAGAAACAGTCTGCGTGTAGCTAAAGAGAATAACATTCAGTATATTGCCTTTCCTGCCATATCCTGTGGGGTTTATGGGTAAGAAGATAATATTTTTTATGATTACCTTGTCTTTGCTCTTTATAATATTGAAAATGCTTCTGCCCTCAGTAAGCATTTTTATGTTCTTTTGTTTTTCCATTTCCTAGGCTGTCAATTTGAACAAATATAACTTGCGAGATGCCTATGATAGTATCTTGAATTGGCAATTTGGTACATTAAATCAATGAAATGGTTATATTTTCTCTCTTGATATCATTGTATGAACTGTCAAGTTATGATAGAGATATTTTGCAAAAATTTAATACTGGGGAGTTCAATGAGTCGATAATGTGGTGGTTTGAGAAAATAGTGACTGTCGTACTTCTTAGTGACCTCAAATTCCAATGGTATAGAAAGTTTTACGCCTCAATTACGTTGGAGCATTTTAGCTGGATTGTTTGGTGTATATTCAGAGGAACATATAGTGTCTGGGTCTTAAGTAGTTAATGAGCCTCCAAATTGTTTTCCTTAGGTACCCCTTTGATGAAGCTGCCACTGTGGCTATATCTACAGTGAAGGGATTTGCAGATGGCCTAAAAGAGGTATTTACCTGTATCCCTTGTTTCTATCTAGGCTGAAGCCTATACCATGTTAATGGTATAGTTTGAGATAGTTGGTTGTTTGAGATTGAGGGCTATTGCTGAACAGTCCACTTGTAGTTGTAGTTAGACAAAGTTACTGAGGCAGACTGGCATTAGGTTCACAGAATTAAGATTTGATACAGACGTTAGATGGGTGAATTTAGTAAGTTTTAACATCCTTGTATGCGTTTGCAGGTCCACTTTGTGTTATTCTCAGATGATATTTATGATGCTTGGTTGAAGGCAGCTAGAGAAATTATTACAGATTAAGGACCTTGTTTCTTAGTGATGTGTGTGTTCCCTTATAAATACTGGATTTTTACCACCCGAAATTATTCAGGCAAATTTGGTGCAGTATATTCAGAAAATTTTACCACTGCGTAGTTTACCGGGCATCGGTAAAAGCCAAGAGGAATGTATAATCAATCGGAGCATTGTTGTCCTATTATTTCAGGACTTGTTTACACCCCCCAAAATCAAACTACTTAAAATGTCACGGCTCAATAGTATGAAAGAAGGCAAATTATCTTCACTATAGTCAGAAACATGAAGACGACATTTGAACAAATTGGATCCTTTGACACACAAACGTGGTAGAGATAACAAATGTACAGAAGTCAGGCGTATCAGCTCTTTTAGATACGCTTGTCAAGATTATGGTTTTTCTTTTCATGCAAGAACAAAATAAAGCTACAATGGCCGGTCGTGGAAGCAGGTATCAGGAAAAAGGAAACTCACGTAAAAGATATGGCTCATCTCTGTTTTCTTCACTGTGGAATTTGGGTCGATCCTGCTAAGAAAAAAGAATCATGCAGCTGATATGGTGTTATGAGCGTCCAACTTTTACAATTCTTTGTCCCTTGGTAAATTGCGAGGAATTCGGCTGATGACATTCTCATCTACTATCTTATAGTTCCTGGAAAATTTCCGGTGGATCATTCCGGCATAGCTATCCACACGGTCTTCAAATCTATTGTATAAAGCAGGGACTGTTATAAAGATAATAGTTCCTGTCAACAACACAAAACGATCATATATAAGGATAACTCCCAAAACTATTCCAGTGCAAAAGCAACTCTTGATGAATTAACTGTAAGAAGGATACACCCGTAACCGATCAAAGGGGGAAAATGTCAGACAAAGCAAGCAGAAAAATATTCTGCTAACTAGACAAGATGCCCACATTTCAATAAATAGTTGTATCTTAATTTGCATGAAGAGAAGTGATGACTGGATGTATACAATCGAAAACAGGAAAACAAATTTGGATGAATGGATCAGAGTCACCAAGAGTACAATTCTTACGGGAAAATGTTCAAATTCAGTGTGATATTAAGAGGATAATGGTTTCAAGATTCACGATAAGATGATCTTAGACTCCAGAAGCAAGGCACTCTGCTGATAGTTCATTATTAGGGACCACTCCAAAGATTCCCGACCATTAAGAATAAGTAGAAAAGGTAAGAAGAACCCGAAAGCCCAAACGTGCAAATGAATCAAAGATTCTTGGATATGCATTTATAACTTTTACTACCACGTTATGCTTTCTTCATCTATGCATTTACTTCTGATCAAGATTTTCTCACAAACTCCACACTGAAATGCATGAGGGCAACACCTGGAAACAATCCTTATGCTCGTAAGAAGCCACAGTAGGCACTACGCAGTAAAGGCTAAAGACAATTGGTTGACCATGATATTTCAAGAGAGCAACACTAGTAAAGAGGGGAACATGGCTATCTAATCAGATATGACAGACAGGTGCATTTAACCAATCATGGATTGAATTACTTACCTATATATAACAAAGTACAAAATGACAATAAGCTACCAATTACAGACAAGAGCCAGAAAGCAATCACGACCTGCAAATTTCAGAGAATATTAGAATTAAAGAGGAGAAACACTAGTGGCATGGAAATAACAAGTATAGTGCACCAGATCAGAATATACTCATGACCCTGATGCCCAAACTTCTTAGATGCATATAACAACCTTGAAAAAGAGTTTAAAATCTTTGCCGAGAGTGATGTCATGTGCCATAAGCAGCATGTAATTAACTTTGGTCCGAAATGAAGCAGCGGCATTGTTGACCATTTCTTCTGACAAGACAAGTTCGGGTAGTGATTGAAGTTGTCTGTGAGCACCAGATAGCATAAATTGTACTTGAATCTCATGTCTAACAAAAGCTGAAGTTTGGAACTGGTGTTCATTGAGAATGTAAAAGTTATTACCTATGTCGAAGAGCAGCATAATTAACTCGAAGAAACCGCAGCACAATCAATATTAGTAAGACATCGCAACAAATTGATAAACCAGACAACCCTGATCGCTCACACAAAAACCAGGCGACAGTGGCAGCCACAATTATGCCACATGAGACATGCCCCCTTCTCCAGAGTAACACATCAGCAGCTGAAACAAAAACAACGACATTGAAAATCTAGTTGAGCATCTACAAAGGCTGTAAACAATCGGAATCAGACTGTAAAATAATATTCAGACACATAAGCTTCATCTTCCATTACAATGCTAATCAAAATTAGTACTTGCGTTAACGATGTAGAGCTGTCTCCTTTCCTTTCTGCAGCAAAAAATACTCCCTCATGTCCAAATTACAGCCATATACGGAGATATTACATAACGTTTTATGCTCCAAAATTAATCCATATATGCAAGCGTGTGACAAGTCAGAAAGGATTACAAAGGCAAGCTAGTACATTTGCATATACACATTGTAAAAAAGCTTTTACCTTTACCGCCACCCATGATCTGGTGAACGGTGTTCTGACGCCCAAACAATCTGTACGAAGAACTGGTGGACGTGGAAGGTAGGTTGTCAAATCTCTCATTTTCATCGCCGTTCGCCACTGCATCGCAGGGATCATCGAAATTCTCCATCAAATCTTCCCCTGCGCGGAAGGTTCAAAATGCACGAGAAGAGTTAAACAAGTTAAAATTCCACAAAAACGCACAATTCGAAAACCCTAGCAACCGAAAATTCAACGAAATTCAGGCAAACCTGTGAGTCAACCGCAGAATAACTCGTTGAAAAGTTCAAGAAAACCAACCACGATTACCGCAGGCCCTGCCTAACTGTAGAAACATGATAGGGTTTATAAAAGATGGAGTGCAATCAAGCAATGGAAGAGGGATTATGGGGAAGATTAGTGAATAAACATCATCATGTAAGTCAGTTGTTTGTTCTTTCTGCAGGGAGGGGGATGATGAAAAGAGGGTAATCATCCGGAGAATCTTCAAATAAACAATCATCAAAAAGGCAGAAACAAAGCGAGGCTAAACGACTTCGTTTTCGCCTTGTGAGCCCCACGGCTGACTGCTTTCGCCCCCTCCTGGTTTTGTTATTTTGGCAATGACTAAACTTTTGTCCACTAATAACGTTCCCAACTTCCCATGCAATTTAACTTAATTAATTTTTATATATGTGATGATTTTGTTAATTTTAGTCATTATTATTAGTATAATTTTAGGAATTTACCTTTCCAGTCCAATATATTTAATTTCAGTTTGTAGTTTTAAAAAAAATTACTCATTTTATTTCATGATAATAATCTCACAAAAAAAAACTAATTTTATAATTAATATATATATTTTTACCCGGTCTAAATTAATATAATTGTATAGATTTTTACGTAGTCTAAAAAAAATTGATAATAGACATTATTTGTGAGTTTATATAAAATAAAATTTTATAATATATTTTTAAAAACTTCGTAGTGCTTTATTTTAGTTTAAAACTATTTTTTGTTTAAAGAAACCTTAATTTTCATAATTTTACTTTTGATGTTTTTATCTCATATTTAATATATTAATTAGTATAATTTTTATATAATGTATAATTATAATATAAATATAATAATATATGTGTTTTAAACTATAATTTTTTAAAAATTATACTTTATTTAAATATAACTATTTCATAAATTTTAAATACAAAGAATAACAAAAATTAATAATACATCAAATACAAATCATAAATAATTGTAAATTTTATCACAATATTATCATTATTTTTTTTTGTACAAATAAGAAAGCATAATGTCTATTAAAACTTATTCATCTAGGTCTGATGTGACTTGAACGCATGATCGACATGTTTTTAAGTGTTTCGGGTGTGACCTGCTATCCCTGGTGTGACTCAAATTCAAAATCAATATACTCCTAAATACCTTCGATATGATATATTATCTCATGTGTGACTTGAATTCAGAACCGTTATATCTTTAAATGTATCTGGTGTGACTACACTAATTCATTATTGTGTTATCATTTGTTTTAAAATAATAACTTTTTTTTGGAAGCATGTTTTAAAATAATAACTAGATCATATAATAAATATAATAATCATTATAAATGATAATAGTAATATATTTGAATAATGTAACATATATCTCTTATATGAGATTATTATTATTATATTTTATTTAAAAATAATTTTACATTACATAAGTCATGTTCATTAGGGTAAGATGTTGGACCGTAGGGATAGAACTGTAAAACTACGACGGAGAAAGGAGAAAAAAAAAAAAAGAAAAAAAAAGAAGAACGACTTTCCCATATTGTTTCAAAAAAATAAAATTTCGTCCAACATCCTTTTACCTTCCTTCTCCTCCGAAAACGCAAAAAGTTCCCTTCGGCTCCGGCCTTGAGAGCATGCACTGCTCGTGCATTTTTAAAATTTTGATTTTGGTAACCGGAGTCGCACGCGCGGCTTTCCATGGTGGCAGTGAGAGGAGGAGGGAAGTTGCCGCCACGTTTCTCTCCCGTCACACTTTAGTTACTCATTTTCTTTTATTTTTTGGTTTGCCGGAGTCCCGGCCCCCGGGGAGTCAAATTAACACTACAGTTTACTGTAGAAATTTGACACGCTTTGCACCATGGAAATATGATCTGTATTTGAAGTGGCTGGCCAACTCTGAAAAGTGACCGCCTAACTTCCCAATTTAACTGCTATTTGTAGTTATTTCTCAAATTTTAAAAAATAGAAAATAAAAAATTATCAAACTTCCGTACCAGCCGCTCTGCTGTATACGTTCATTTGGAGGAGATTACAAAATCCTCTTTTCTGGAAGCAAGGTTAATATTTCAGAGTTCTTCTACTCTAGTAAACGATTTTCACGGATCAGATCTTGGAGCTTACACCATTGTTTGCTTTCGCGTTTTTGGATACTGAAGGTTTGATGCGTGTTCTTTTTTAACTTTTTTTTCTGTTGAATTCTGTCTTTCGTAGTGGATATTGTTTTGCTGAAATAATGTTAATAATTTGTCTGCTACAGTTGAGCCGAATTGGAACCATGAGTAAGTGCAGAAGTTTTCAGCTAGGGACCGTAGGAGCTTTGAGCTTGTCGGTGGTTTCATCTGTGTCGATTGTGATATGCAATAAAGCGCTCATGAGCAATTTAGGTTTCATTTTTGGTGAGTTGCTGCAAGTTAGTTATACTTTAATCTATTATGTCGATTCCCTTATAAAAATATCCAAAATTTTAAGGATCTTGCTGAGATTTATTTGTTGCCATATGGTGCACTGCTTGTATTGTGATATACATCTGTTTACTGAGAAGGTAAGCTTATAATTTGTAATGTTGCTATTGTCTCCATTCCTTGCGATTTTGAGAGTTTGAATTATTTATATATTAATTAATGGAACAAAGTGTTAACAATGAATGAGCAATGGAGATGTTTGAATTCTTTACTTGGTTTTTCAATGCAGCTACCACTCTGACAAGCTGGCATTTACTCGTCACTTTTTGTTCCCTTCATGTGGCTTTGTGGATGAAATTGTTTGAACACAAACCTTTTGATCCGCGAATGGTGATTGGATTTGGTATTCTTAATGGAATTTCAATTGGATTACTGAACCTTAGCTTGGGATTCAATTCTGTTGGTTTCTATCAGGTAGAGTTTAGATTTGTTATCTTTCACTAGTTAATAGTTACTTGTTATCATAGTACAAACTTAATTGTTGATTTTCTGACTGATGGGATTTTCTTACATGCATCTTTTCAACTTTGATAGATGACCAAGCTGGCAATCATCCCTTGCACCGTCCTACTTGAGACCATTTTCTTGAGCAAGAGATTCAGGTTAGCTGATGATACTAAGCTTGGAATTCCTGGTCCAACCTGAAATTTGCTTAACAAACTCATCCTTTGTCTTTCTATGATGCGAACCAGTAAAAGCAAAATAATCTACATTTGAATGTCAGAGCACATTTTGTGAGTTCAACATAATATCTAGTCAATTCTGGAACCAATTATATTTGTGCCAGCTCTTGAAACTTGAATGCTTCTTATTCCTCCACCTTAAAGTGTTACTGGATGTGTGGTTCACCAACCAGTCTATTGACACTCGCCTAGTCTCCCATGATTGAATTCAACTTCTTTAATTCATAAAACATGAGAATGTTAAGATGGATGCATGAACATGCTAGACTAGACAGAATAAGTAATGGGTGCACTAGAGAGAAGTTGAGTAGCTACACTAAATGAGAGAATAAGGAAACATGCTTAAGTGATTTGGAGTCTGTGCACGGGAGGCATGTAGATGCTTCTGTACAACATTTAATAGATAATTACTGACTCAAACTGAAGGCGAAGGGGTGGACCTGAAGGACTTGGGAAGAAAGTATTACAAAAGATGAGTCATTTAAATTTGAACTGAAAATATATGTTTTGCGATGGCTAGATAACCCATTTAGCGACCCCTCATGGGTGATGAAGGCTTGGTTGTTATTGTTGCATAGAAGCTTGATGTTTGATCTCCACTTTTGAGTTTACATGCTTTGAACATGCACAAATTTTGATTTTTAACTTGGTAGCTCCTTTTATTCTTGAAGGGCAATAGTTCTTCTGTTATTGATTTATGCATGACCTTTCCATCTTCAAATCAGTAAAACCTTTTCTGGTTCATTTTCGCAAATGCAGTAAGAGTATTCAATTTTCTCTGGTCATTCTTCTCCTTGGTGTTGGGATTGCAACAATTACAGACCTGCAGCTCAATGTTCTGGGTTCTGTGCTGTCCTTGCTCGCAGTTGTTACAACATGCATCGCGCAGATTGTATCCTTTAATACGGCTATCCCATTTTGGGAAACTTGGGTCATATGATGAATGCAATAGAGTTCACGTAATGTGTGAAACATATATGCTTATTAAAGGAAAGCAGAATCGAAACAAAAATGGTGAAACCTAACCGGCGGTTTCTAGAGAGAAAATCGTTGTGGAAGCTTTTCTGATTGTTTTATTTCTGTGTAAAAATGAACTGAACTATACAGTAGAGTATTTACAAGCTTTTATATAGTCTCCACTAATCTACCTTCACTAATCTGTTATAACTACTTGCTAATTATAATTAAGAAATAACCGTACTGCCTAATCATCTCCAGTCTGCTTCAAGACTAAGCAACTTCAGATGTTGACTTTGTTGCTGATGTGTAATCATCTCACTGGTCCAGCTGTCCACACAAACTGTAGCCACTACTTCAGTTTTTCCTTGTTCCTTTACTGCATTCTCCATAATTCTCAATACTTATAGAGATGTAGCATTTAAGAGTTAGAATCAAAACAATAACAGTTTAGGTTCAAAACGAGCAGTTCCAAAACATATTCGGCTTGGAGTTGTGCTTGAGTATCTCTTTGCTTCTCTTTTTTAAAAGAAAATGCATTTTCAACTTAAGATACACCTGTTATGTATTTAAAGATTATATCACATGTTTGATTCCTTAATCAGTCTCTTTCAGATGACTAACACAATCCAGAAAAAATATAAAGTTTCTTCAACGCAACTGTTGTATCAATCTTGTCCTTATCAAGCAATGACCTTGTTCATATCTGGTCCATTTCTGGATAAATTTTTGACAGATCAAAATGTATTTGCATTCAAATATACACAACAAGTTCTGGTAAGGAGCAACTCTTGATAGTTCTGTTTTGTTCTTGGCTTATGTTCAGGCCTAATGTTTTATTTGCATTGCAGGCTTTTATCATCCTGTCCTGCCTGATCTCTGTCTCTGTTAATTTTAGCACATTTCTCGTAATTGGAAAGACATCCCCTGTAACATATCAGGTTCTTGGGCATCTAAAAACTTGCCTAGTACTAGCATTTGGATATGTTTTGCTACATGATCCATTTAGCTGGAAGAATATAGTTGGAATTGTATTTGCACTTTTTGGTATGGTATTGTATTCCTATTATTGTACTCGTGAGAATCAGAAGAAGACTATTGAATCCTCAGTGATAACTCAGGTACTTTGGGTTGCTATACCTGTTCTTCCTTGATAAAATTCTTAGTATGAAAATAACTCATCAGACTTAGTTTTGGCATACTATTGCTGCCTCAGTAAACACTGTTACTTATTTAGTGCTACTTGTTCTGGTCCAGAGTAAGGAAGGTGAATCTGAACCTCTAGTACGAGCTGAAAATGGTACTGCTGCAGTAAATGATGTTGCTGTTCCAATGGCTCCTGCTTGGAAATTTGAGCGAGGCTTGCATTCTTAATTGCTTGTGCAGTGATTGTACGAGTATTGGAACTGTTTTTTCCATGAAAGCTGAGACTAGAGAAATGCGGTTGATGAGATAAATGATCAAAGATTTTCCCTGAGCAATGCAGGCAATCACGTGAGTAACAGAATGACACCTTTTATTCTGCTCCAATATTGCAGCCAGTACATATTCGACCTGCCAATGATATTTTTTTGGATCCATATAGCCATTTATGACATTTGAATATTTGAGCTAGGTTTTCTTTTCATTCTGTGTAAATGTCGTAGTTGCTAGTTTGAAACTAAAAATTTTACATATATGAAAAGCATCATCTCGATGACAATCGTGTAGACTTCTCTTTTTCTTGATTGCCCTCTGCATTCATTATGCTATTCTACCTCTCTTGCAATTTTTGAGTTTCTTCTGTAAAGTATAATACATGGTTTTGATATTCAAAACGGAAAATATATATCTTCATTGCTTGTCTCTCTAGGTCAGTTTTATCCGCCCGCCCGGGGGGGGGGGGGGGGGGGGGTGAAGGTACTGGGTAAGGAATTTAGTGGAGAGGGTTGGCAATCATATGAATTTTTCATGGAATCAAAACTAGGAAAATTTATTATGTTCACAAATGGACAGGTAAATATATCCCTATAGAAAAAATAAAGATCAGTTGAGCAGATCATTTTAGTTGGCAAAAAATTTGTGTTGATGGCCTAGTATACAGAACGGACTTTATTCATTCTAAAGCTGCCAACCTTCTTGTTCTCACATATGGTTTGTGAACAAAGATATTAACTAACCTTCTTCCTTGCTTGTGTATTTTAGTATTTATTATGGGCATGATATCTCAGAAAGGAGATTTGTTTCCGAATCATTGTTGAATAGTTGTGTACCCTGGGTTAGTTCTTTTGCCCTTGTAGCTTCATCGGTCCAATTAGTGCTAACCAGAACTGACACCATCATACACAAACATGAAACCTCGGCAGCTGCAAGCCCAATCCACAGTCCGACAAAACCATACTCCAATTTGAAGACCAGTAGTATTACTGTAGGCAAACCAATAACATAAAATGATAAAAAGTTCACAAAAGAACCAATCTTAGGCCTGGCTGAACCTATAAGAATCCCGCAGGCTGCTGTCTGGGAGCTGTTTGCCAACTCACAAAACCCTATTATGGGAACTGAAATTGATGTCTGATGAAGAATTTGAGAATCCAATGTATACATCTTTCCCCAAACATCTCTTACAAGGATAGTGAAAGCAAAAGCCAAAAATCCCCATGAAATTGCCACTGTCAGACCAATGATTGTTGACTCTCTAGCATGTGCAGGTTGATTAGCTCCCAATTCATGACCAATCAGTGTCGACAATCCCGAGCTCAGAGAGGAGGGAAATACGTAGAGTAAGCTAGTAAGTTGTATTAAGATTCCCATTGCAGCAACACTTGCCTGTGGATTGCTTAGTAAACCACACAGTAGTGTCATAATCTCGTACCACCACCATTCCAGGCACACTGAAAGTACACTTGACCCTGCAAGAGCCATCAGCGACTGCCAGCTTTGGGAGTATGTGTTTGTTAGGGCTCCATCCCATGGTTTGATTGGTGCTTTTGATAGAATAAGATATAGTATCAACCCCATAAGTATGTTTATAGAGTACCATACTGAGGCGAGGGCAACTCCTCTCACCCCCAAATCAAAGTATATGACAAGTAGGTAGCTAATTGGGAAATGTAGGATAGTAGCACATGTTGCTGATACAGTTAGGGGCCTGTTAATGTTTTGAGTCCTTAATAATGTTTTTAAGGGATGTAAATGAGCCTGAGCTACCAAATCTGGAATGGAGTAAGCGAGATAGATCTTAGCCACAGATGTTATATCCCTGTCCTGACCTAACGATAGAAGTATCCATTCCATGTTTAACCACAATAGAGAAATAGGAAGGACGGTAAGCATTAGGAGCAACAGGGTCCTCCGATAGGTTTGAGTAATAATATCCCATTTTTTGGCTCCATAAGCTTGGTAACATATTGGCTCCATTCCAATGGCTAGACCTTTGATGACAGAATAACCTGTAATGTTCGCGAAGCCAATTGACAACGACCCTCCAGCTAATTCAGAGTTCCCAAGTTGGCCCAAGAAGATCGTGGAGATGATGGACTTTAAGTACATGAGAAAACTTGCACATACTATTGGACAAATTACTTGGTACAGAGATGCCAATTTTCTTGCCACCTGCATTAGGTGATTTAAATTAGACAAGGAAATCATAGAGAAAAGCTGGGAGAAGGATGACTTTTTGATCAACTATACATAGATTACCATTGTGTCAAGCAGATGAAAGATGGAAGATTGAATCTCAGTAGGTCCAGGTAATTGTTCCGTATGCTTTCAGCTAACAAACCAGTTGAGCAAGAAATGAACCATATTGAAATCTATCGAACATGTGCTGCAAGTTCCGGGGTTCAATTGAGCCATAAAAAGGATTAGAAATTACTTTTCTGGTGTTTTGTAGGAGCAATTTCAGATATGGAATTGATAGAAGGAAAAACTTTGAATGATAAAGGACATTTATTTGGTTGGGATTATATAAAGTGTGGACATATAGACTAATGGACATGTATGACATATGCACATACCTGAGGAAATAGTTAGAAATAGACAGGTTTAAACCATCTTATTGTGACCTTACTTTCTCGAGTTATCCAAGCTCCTGAAGGCATGATATCAGTGAATGCTTTATAATACCTTTTTGCATACTAAATTACTACGACAGTAGGCGGAACTATTATTTTGGGATGGAAAATGATAATCTCGATTGGAATTTTGAAGGATACATAACTATTATTTTGGGATGGAGTAAGTAATAGTTTCGGGGATGAAATTCTGAAATGGAGTTTGTTGTAAAAGGTCAAATTTTCATTTTAACAGATGATTGAGTTGAGTACCAAGCAAAACTGATATTGGAGTGTCTTTTTTTGACTGTTTCCATTCAAGCTTTGAGATTGTGAATTGGGCTGATTGACTGTTATAGATATTACTGCTACAGATGCCTGATATGGAAGTGATGTTTTTCTTTTGTTCCTTTCCTTTCTGTGGCCTTTCTATTCTACTTTGAAGAGTGTCCCCAGTCATAATCTTCATATGATGGAAAGAATTTTGAGCTGACCTCAGTGCCTTAGTTTTAATGTTGTTGGAGAATAATCATTAATCAATGAGTATGTGCATCAATTAGTTGTTGTTCATCTCATCCTTTGATAATTACTTGTAAAAATTGGGAAAGATGAGGTTGTTACTTAACGTAAAAGAAGTGTGATTTGCCATGAACTGTTTCCTGGTGGTGAGTCTCAGCCTTGTTATTGTCCTGACAAAATAAAAAGGGGAAAAGTAGTACTAACAACACGTATACGTCGATCTCAGTTTAAATGGAGAATGTAGTTAATGAGACTTTTCTTTTGTCGGTGGTGAATTAATAATTAGTCTGAATGTATTATGATTTAAAGGTGTTTCTGGTTTCGTGAAGGATTTGGTCATATGAAATGGTGGTGGGGGGGGGGGGGGGGGGGGGGTGAGGGGGGAAATGAGTGATAGTGGTGGAGTGTATAAAGGAGGATAACACGTGTGGTTTTAAACTTCTCCTTTTTATTTGGGGTTAATGGTGAAGGACTCCAGATAATTTGTCGTGCTTTTTTCTTCAAATTTCGTTGTCATTGTTGTGCTAATGATATGTGAGTCACATGCAGTAAGATTTGGTTGGGCGTACCTTAATTAAAGAAGATGAAGTTGGTCTTCTTGGCTACTTCTTCTTCCACCATGAAATATGAACTGGAGCTGTCTCCATTTCATATGATTATACTTGCGGATGGTGTCTAGCCGCAATTTGGACATGCGCGGTAGTTACATTCAGGTTTTTCAAAATTTCAAAAGAAAATTAGGAAAATTTCTCCTGTTAGATGTTTTTATGTATTTATAACGGAGTTTTATATAAATTATTTAAAGTATTATAGAAAAAATTATAAATAATAGTATCAATTTTAAGTTATATTTAGTTTGAAATTTAAATTGATGATATCATATTTATATAAAAAAATAAATTTAAAATTAAAATGTTAAAGTAATAAATTTAATATATAGAGAAATTGGGTGGTATTCAATAAAACTGAATACCCGTGATAAAATTTGGAGGGTGCTGGAGAAATTGGGGAAAATGCTTATCCAGTCTGGGGCTGGGCTATGAGGCCCAAAATAGGAAATACCATCATTTCAAAAGAGTGGGCTTGTACTGTTTTTTTTAAATAAAATTTGGAATCGGGATGTAATTTACACACCATCTATGTCCCAAATTTCTCTACAATTCAATCTAACATCAATTTCTTTAGAACTCATGATTGTTTTTTTGGCTTGACCATGGATCCAAATTTTTTTCTTCTTTTTCTTTTTGAGATTTTTATATTTTTTAGACAATTTTAAAAATATATGTTCAAAATAAAAGAAAATACGACGTTCATCATAAAAATAATAATAATAATTTTATATTTATTTTAGTTAAATAAATAAATAAATTATTTTGTTTATTTTGTTAGTTAAAAAAAAAAATTTGTTGCAAACGAATCGATCCATTGATATAAATCGATCCAAAGTAAAACTTATCCGTATCAAAATGGTTCAAACCTGTAATCATTCCAAATCTACTGAATTCATTCACATCCCTATTTGCCCTAATTTTTGAAAAAAAACAAAAAAACAAAAAGAGAGCCAGAAGAAGAAAAAGTAGCAAAATGTAAGAACCAAACTATAATTTTCCAAACCTAAAGGACCTCAATGAGAAAGAAGCCAGCCACCTGCCATCAAATTTGACAAATGTTGCTAATCCAAACCTCTCTGGCAGCCTAAGTAGGAGTCGTCAGTCATCCTTCAAGCCGACAAACCGTGAACAATTCTCCAACGCAAAATTCATCTCTGCACTGAGCTCTGAATTTTCCACTACAATGGCGATGCGAACCCTCATGAACCGAAAAGTCATAGCAGCAGGGAGCTCGATAGGGCTCAGACAACAGCTCCGCGGATTGCAGACCTTCACGCTGCCGGATCTTCCTTACGACTATGGAGCCCTTGAACCCGCGATAAGCGGAGAAATCATGCAACTCCACCACCAGAAGCACCACCAGACTTACATCACCAATTACAACAAAGCTCTTGAGCAGCTGGATGATGCTATTAACAAGGGCGATGCTCCCGCTACCGTCAAATTGCAGAGTGCCATCAAGTTCAATGGCGGAGGTAAATAATCCCTTTCCCCCCTTTCTTTCACCGTATTTGATGTGAATTTTTTTGCTTTCGAGAATTTCCTCTAGTCAATTTTTTGTTTCATGTTTTACTTTTTAGTATAATAGGAAATGAAATAATGAGTCGACGATGATATGGCATCTGATAGTCACCTTCCTTAAGTGCAAATTTCAGAAAAATTCTGCTTCACTCGAATTCCAATGGATGCATGTATTCATTTAGTCTATGTAATGACATACCTGTCTAGCTATAAAGAACCACCTAAGTATGGATAAAAGCCCACTGGACGAGGTCCGCCAGCAATGGAGGCTAATGCGAGCTCTGTAAGTGGGATTTAGGGCTTTCTATTGATAGTGGGAAGTCCTATATGTAAAATTTACAAGTAGAGTCTATTGCTTCAGAAAGTGTTTGATATGAAGCAATACCCTTAGGAAGAAAAACTGCGGTGATTGGCATATTTATCCAAGAATAAGAGATGTTAACCATTGGGAAGATTTGCTGCTAGGTTGTCCGTGGAATATGGGGATTTCTGCTGGATTTGTTTTCTATATGTTGCTGTAGTCTTGTAGATATTATTCCTTTGGTTGCCATCGGCATCTATCTGCAACCCAGCTATGGCTTTCACTAGATTGTGTCAAACATTACAAATGAACACTTAACTAACATCCACATATGTTTTTGAGCAGGTCATGTCAATCACTCGATATTCTGGAAAAATCTAGCCCCTACTCGGGTGAGTTACTTCCTGATTATTGTCAGTCGTCTTGTTCCTTTCAATTCTTCTACCATCATTCTTATATACACTCGTCAAATTGGTATGATACCATTGCAGGAAAGTGGTGGCGAGCCTCCTCAGGGTTCTCTGGGAGGGGCTATTGAGACAAATTTCGGCTCTTTGGAAGCTTTG
Organism: Knoxia roxburghii; assembly: GCA_030378225.1. Lineage (NCBI taxonomy): Eukaryota > Viridiplantae > Streptophyta > Magnoliopsida > Gentianales > Rubiaceae > Knoxia > Knoxia roxburghii. Next base: position 3,938,068 of record CM059415.1, read on the forward strand.
ATCCAAAAGATGAATGCAGAGGGTGCTGCTCTGCAGGGATCTGGGTGGGTGGTAAGTTTGCACGGTGTATCTGTAGCTGAAAAGTGCAATTGGTTCCTGATTCATGTGAGAATAGTATTAACTTATCCTCTGCATACTTACTGAATTTGACAGTGGCTTGGACTGGACAAAGAGCTGAAGCGCCTTGTTATCGAAACCACAGCAAATCAGGTAACTAATTTATTAATCTCTGAGCTGCGGATAACGTAAAATTTGGTTCGCCAATGAAATAGTTCAAACTTTTGATACCTATATTAGGCAATTTGATTGTTGAGGATACAAAAGGCAAGGAGACTTCCATCTTCTAGGATGTTATGTACTCCCATATCTTTATGTTTAACGAATTGATATTACCTCTTGCAGTAGTATTGATATATTCTTACTACTTCACCTGCAGGACCCACTAGTTACAAAAGGAGCCAGTTTGGTTCCTCTGCTTGGTATTGATGTTTGGGAGCATGCATACTACTTACAGGTTAGTTATCTTCTTGGTTACTCATGTAGCTCTATTAGTTTTTCATGAATCCTGCTTCTATAATCTCCATTGACCGGCGAGGATGTACTTTCTCTGTTTGTGGCCAGTGAGTACATAAAGGTGGTTTTATTTATCAACTGAATACTGAATGCAATCTTTGGTATATTTTACAGTACAAAAATGTCAGGCCGGATTACTTGAAGAATGTATGGAAAGTCATCAACTGGAAATACGCAGCTGGGGTTTATGAGAAAGAGTGCCCTTGATCAACCGGATTACTTGAAACAGAAGTTTTACCAGCTTTGAGCCCTTTCTAGGGAGACAATAAAACTTGTGCAAACATGCCAGACATATATATAAGTTTTGCTTGGTAGTGTAAACTTAATGGTGTATTGTAATCATTATCTTAAAAGGTTCCAAACTTTGCCAACAATATTTTTAGAGCTCCTTGCCCCTGGTGTGACCATAGCGTTCTTTGCAGCTTTTTTATTTGGTTGGACAAGTTTCAGAGCGTTAAATGCTAAAGAGTACCATCATGTACCAATAACAATGCATACGCTTTAAAAAAAAATGCCTGACGAGTATCTATAATATGTGCTAAAAAGGACATTCCAAGGAAAGTGAAGTGCCATTCTGCGGCAAATTCATGGCGAAAATGATACTGCCGGGCAGCCATGGTTGCATTTGCTCAGTATCTGATGGGCTAAAATCTTAAGAAAGTGGAACTTTTTGCAGGGAAAATGGATCCAGCAAATGAAGGTTTTCATCTCTCCTTCATAAAATATTCTTGCAAACTTCCTCCATGACAGCCCGAATGAAATATCCTGTGACTCTGAGCAAGGAAAATGGATTCGGGAGTTAAAAGTTAGCATTACTCCATAAAATCTTTTCCAGAGCACCATTGACCGCCCAAATGAACTTTAATCCGGCTGGCGAATGCAGCACTCTGGACTATGTTGATAGCCCTATATCAACCTCGTAACTATTGTAAGGAACACTGTTGTAGTTCTTTAACAATCTTTACACATTTGGACGTGGGACAATTTGTCTTGAGTGCTTTAGGGGTAATATGCGATCGACTGACTGAATATCCCTTCTGTCATCAAATACAAAAGGGCTAGTTCTTGAATGACTGGCAACTTTGATACTAAAGTTGGATCATGATTCTGCAAGCTACGAACACGAATCTACACTGAGAAATGAGCAGAATAGAATGTTACCTTACGCAAGATGTTCATCACAGCTTCCATGGTTGGAGAATCAACTTTAGCACGTCTAGATATCTGAAACATGAACCCAAAACACAAGAAAGCTATGGGTCAAGAATTTGGGACAAATTGGAATCATATTTTATAGCTTTGGTTGAAGCAAAAAACATCAGGATACATCATTAAAACCTCATCCATCTTTATGTATCCAAATGGCAAATCTGGGTCATTTTCATCAATCATCAGCTTAAATAGCTTTTCCAGGTTCCTTCCACCAGTATCACTAGTCCATCCCCATTGCTCAGCCAAATTTAGCATTTCTTTTAGGTGAGACGTTTTGTGAAGAGGCCCTGTCCAGAGAGGCCCTGAGATAATCAAGGATTGTGGAACCTGAAATGAATAAACTGCAATTCAGCATAGAACATCACTGAATGACATGGGTTCATCCAATGAGAGAAAAATGCAAATGATTCAATCATCTGAATAACCACATAAACTAGTTGATTCTGCCTTACTGATCATCATGCATACCTCAAATCAAAATGAAATGGCCTAATTTAACCTGGCTACTCCCAGATAAGACTTAATCATTAGATAGCAAGGAAGTTTAACAGCATAAATGATGGCAAGAAAGACTTAATCTTGAACAACCGAAGACGAAAAAAGAGTTCACGCTTACGTTTGTATTGCAGGGGCACCTGATTTCACCAAGTTGATCCCAGTAAATTGTTCGGGAGTCTCCACATTCAGTGCAGTAGCTGATGTAATTATAAGTGCTGCAACACAGAAAACAATGGAAGGCACTAAATAAAAGCAGTAGAACTGAAACAACGCAGCCCAGAAAAGCATCAGATTCTTCCTTCACCTAGTATTATCAGGAAGCTTTCCACGCTTGACTTGAAGCATTACTCTGAAAACAGGGCCATGATACGAGTAGTACGAGAAAAGTGGTACAACATGGTAACCAAGAACAGAAGCCTCCCTAACTGCCCCACCTATAAGCATTCGCAAACCAACCTCATTTGAGTATGGCATAGGCCGAATATATGCTCCATATGCAGCCAAGGAACTAGAACAATGGAAAAGATTATGAATTTTTCAATTTCCTCAAAGCCCACAACAAAATACACACATTAAAATGGCATTTGTGCAACACGAAACTGAAACCTTCAATAATAGAGCTGGGATCGAATTGGTACATTAAAATGGCATTTATGCAACACGAAACTGAAACTTTCAAGTAGACCGTGAACCGGTACATATGATGCAAGAATGGGCGCGGATAAAATACATACTGCTGAGGGCGGTGGCCGCCGGAGGAGAATCCATCTGTAGACGTAATGTATATCAAGCCGTCCAATTTGATAACATTGAGAGCAGCCCTCAAGAAGCTGGAATCACTTCCAAATGAATCAATGTCAATGAGATCAAAATAATCCCTTTGCAAACTACACTCAGCCATGACTCTATTTGCATCCGTATGGGTAACAACCCATCTCTTCTCATCTCCGAACCCTCTCGAAACCTGCGACAAGTTCCCCAAAATAACCCTTCTGCAATCTTCGTTTGCGTCATTTGCTAGCACAAAATCTGCTCCGGCTTCCGCTAAATACCTAAGGGAACGAATTCCGCAGCCGCATAAAGCGTCAAGGACACGGAGAACACCGTTTGATTCCTTGTAGAGGGCCCCCGAAAGCACGCCGAGATCCCGGCCGGTGGCGCTCTCCTGGCGGAAGAAGCTATCTCCTACGTCGAATTGCAGGCCCCTCTCACTGTAGAATGGAGGCTTGCGGATTACAGAAGGAGGGTTGATGTTAAAACCCGTTGTATGAATTAGGGAAGTGAAAAGAGGGCATGAAAATAGAACTTGTGGCTTGGGAGAGACGGATAACATGGCGGGAAATGGCCGGAAATGTTGATGGTTTTAGCAATGGGAGTTGCAGAGGTTATGGTTTGGTGTTTCTGGGCCTAACTATGGACCATGGATCTCTCTGTTTAGCGGCCCTAACATGTATCCTTTTGGGCAGTTTTAATTTGTCCCATTTGTTATTATTATTACTATTCTTTGAAGATCGAAATACTACGATAAAAACGATTCCAATAGGAATTTTCTACTGCGGTGTAAATTCTGGAAGTTATCACCAAATGATCATCTGTGTCCATTGAAGAAGACATGGTGAGCGAAGGTAATTTCAGGTTGCGTTCAACGAGAGCATTCTGCTTGTTAACGGGTTGTTCGAGGCGGGGACCTAAATCACTCAATAGCTATGACATCATGATTAAACTCCCTTTTTTCGTCTCTGGGCTTGGCGACCTCGTTTCCTTGGAAATCCATGTATGCATTTATATACTTCCTTAATCTTCTTCTTAAATGCTTTTTGAAACTACATATTATTGTAGGATCAGCACAGACAAGAAGAGCATGCTTGCATAACTTAATAATAGTCTTATGAAGTTCCTTCGAGTGGTCATATTTCGGCTGGCTATCCACATTAGCAGGGCAATGATAGGAGCATCATAGTCATAACAGGTAGTGATGAATGGGCCTCCAGCTGATCTTCCAAAGTTGGTTCCTCCATGATACTATATTATTATTGTAACTGATTTAGTAGAGCGGTACAGTTTCAGATGATACAAGGTGTAAGTTATTGCACATGAGTTTCACCTCGTTTGCAAAGATTTAACATAGTGGTACAGTTTTAAATGATAAAGGTGCGAGTTCTTGCACTTCATTTGTACCTCATGTGCACAGTGGTACAGTTTCAATTGATAAAGGTTCTAGTTCTTGCACTAAAGTTGCACCTCGTTTGCACGTATTTAACATATGGTACAATTTCAAATAATAATGGTGCGAGTTATTACAGTTCAGTTGCATCTCGTCTGTACAGATTTAGCACAGTGGTACATTTTTAAATGATAAAGGTACAAATTCTTCCACTTCAGTTGCACAATTTTTGTACAATATTTGCACAATTTCTAATTGCACAGCTTTAGCACAAGGAATTTTATAATAGTAAACATAGATGGAGCAAAAATTGAGATTAAAATTCTTTTTAGTCTCTTATATTTTTAAATAATTTTTTACATTTCAAAAATATTCGTGTTAGTTCTCATAATATCTGTTTCGTGTAAATGATAGGTCGGGGGAGGAAGACTAATGTTGTCATCATGATGGAGGAGGATGAATATGAGAAAAAAGCCTGAGCTGCCAAATCCCCAGCAAGTTATGGCTCATCTTTAATGCAAAAGCTTGCTCAATGCCGTGTGTGGTGGATGGAGCCATGGCGGCATATGCAGAGTTCTTGTTGTAGCTAGCTCGTCTTTTTTATTCTCTTGAATTCCGTTTCATTTCTGTCTTGGTTTTAGATTATTTTTGGAGCAAATCTATAGAACTTTAATGCAGAAAGATAACCATATTTGTGGCATAGTTGCCTGATAATAAATTCTCTCGATTTTTTTGGTACAGATAGATGTCGAAATTTAAGGAGTGTGAATCATTAAGTATAATTTTTTTGTTAAATTGTTCCTATTTACTTGTGTATAAGTGTTAACTCTTATTTAAAAATTTAATAGTGAGATTGATGTTCAAATTAGTATATTTTTCATTTAAAAAGTCTCACAAGTCATACAGTAATAGTAATTTGAACCAAATCAATAAAATGGATCTTTAAAATATTAATAATCAAAAACATAATTTATTTATAAAAAGTGAATGCAAACCCATAACATGGAGTTAGGAGCCTCTGGTTGGGCAATCTTGTTGCAAAGATGGAGTTGGGATGCTCGGAAATGGTTATCTTGGGGTGCATTTATAAATTTGTTTAACATGGACCGATTAATAATTGTGTGTAAATTTTGCCATTGAATTTGAATAATTGTTGAGGGGTTGGCGACGTGCATCCCTAATATTGATTAATTTGCAGAAGAATTTTTTTTTTTTTTTTTTCAGAAGCAGCCAAATGAAGGAGATTTCATTATGAACCTAAAATATGTATATTATTGCAATAGGAGCATCATAGTCATAACTGGTAGGGTTTAATGGGCCTCCATCTGATCTTCCTAAGTTGGTTCCCCATTATACTATATTATTGTACCAGATTTATGACAGCGTTACAGTTTCAAATGACAAAAGTGCGATTTCTTGCATTCGAACTGCATTTTATTTACACAGATTGCACTTTATTTACACAAATTTAACACAGTAATATAATTTTAAATAATAAATAGGCAAATTCTTGCACTTCAATTGCACAACAATATTTGCAGTTTCTAATAGCACAGCTTTAGCACGCATAAATTCATTAATAATAAAGTTCAAGAGGTTAGTTGATCAGAAATTGCAAGTTAATTGTAGTTTGTGACTCTGTTTCAAACAGCGATATCTTCTAATCCATGTTTTCACCGCCCAAAAGAAAGAAAGAAAAATGGTTGAAATTCCATAAAGATGAGAACTTTCCACCACTATTCTTGACTATTTCTGTAATATAAGACCTGAAATACTAGATATTTCTGCAGTTAAAGATCAGGTCCAGACGTCTTCAATGTTCAGCCGGTGCAGTTAGTAAACAGAATGATCAACTTACTATGCAATTAAAGATTATGGATATGCAAGAACAGACTATTGATGTCACACAACAATGGATAATGGAGGCTTGTACGGACCAGAGCAAATGGGGTCTCACTATTACACACCAAGTGGACTAACTTGAAGTTCTATCAAGATTCAGAGTGAGCAACAGTTCGAGGAGTTAAGATGAACATTTCACAGGCATGAGCTTCAACTCGAGCGCTTAGTGACGCCACCTTGTGCACCAATACAGTTTCATGCTGCAATTAGTTAACAAAACCAACAAGTTTCAATCATAGCATTCGAAAAATCGGGAACCAGAAACAGGAACAGTGCAGAAAATGCATATCATCACTACATAGGCTTCCATGAACCTTTAGTTTCCATGTCGACTCAGTCAAAATGTAAAATCATGGCAGCATTTTAAGGTTTAAAACAGTACTGCAAGACTAACATTAGATGACCGGAAAGGTATCTTTGCAGAGTGTGTTTCGGACGCTTGAAAGCATTTTTGCTTTCTTAGCAGAAAAAACAACCACAGTAACTTCAACTTTATAGGGGGACAGAGACTTAACCTCAGAAATGATAGCATGCAAAGGTGAAAAAGACACCACAAAAGAAACACTCAGTCAGGTAACAATAATTTTGACTTATGTCTTGGGACAAGGCTTAATTACCTTCCACAAGTCTCTAACAGACACAGGGGTTGAAGATTCAAGTCCAAGGGAAGGCCATCTCGCAATAATACTCGCCTCCTCTGAACATCTATTCCAAAGTGCAACAACCAAACGTTTTCCAGACAACGGACCAGCCCAAACCTGATAACAGACATAATATACAAAGGCATAAAAAGATATCCTCACTTAAAGATAATGTGTGCTTGTTTCTGGCCAACCAAATAGATAATGTGTGCTTGTTTCTGGCCAACCAAATAGAGATGGTAAGGATATCGATGTGCAAAAAGAAAATGTGAACAAATATTCTCAGTTGCAGCATTTATGACAAACTTTAGTCGAAGCATAACTATAGAAAAAACAAACAACCCTTGATGTTTCAACAGGATAACATTCAATCTCTATCAAACTAACTTCTGAAAAAAAAAAAAATTTATGCTGAGAAACACTTCTATAGAAAATGAAAATGACTGAACCATTGCCGTCAGTAAGGTACTCCGCGGGTTATTGGCTGTCACCCTTCTCATGACTTTAATTTCTAAAAGTTACATCTACCTAATTAGAAATATCATTTACCTTGCCGAACACATTTTGGTGAGTTGTTACAATAAAACAATCACAGTTTCCAGCATAATGAACATTAATATTATTCTTGGGGACTTCAGATTCACCAAGTCAACAACTACCTATATCTACTTCTGTCCCTTAAGAACAAATCTAGTTGCTGGGTTAAGATGACTGATGGAAGGATTAAACATTTCATGTTAACCTACTCATGTTGTTCTCTTTGAAACTTTCCAATATCTTTACTTTCAGCTACTTCTTCAATGCATTAGAAAAAACAGTGTCTGGTTTGGAACCTGAAGTCACTATGGTAATGGATTTGATAGTACATGGGGTGACAAGAATTGAACAGAACCAAATGTGAAAGCAAAACCCAGGTAAGTGGCTTTGGCTGATTTTCTAAAATCCAGGTACAATGCCCAATTCCTACAACCAAACACATTTATTACTATCATTCCATTCCCTCAATTGCAAACCCCCATACCCAATGCCGTCAAGTGCATCCTGGAATATGTGCTACAAAGCCAGAAATGAACAGAACCACAAAAGTGAACTTATGCAGCTGCATAATCTCTGATAATGACATTACTCGTACTAAACATTTTTTCTAGGCTGATTAAAGATCATCAACACAAAAGATTTCCCCTCACTAGGGAGAACAAAAAAAACAGAAAAAGAAAAGAATAAGACAATCAAAAGAGTACTAGACCTGTCGGCAACCATTGGTTCCATATGCAGAAATTTTTCTCCCCTGAACACCAAGCGAATCTGCAGAGAATATGAACCACAATTGTTGTTATGCAGTCCACAGTAGATGAAATATAGAACATTTGTGCTACAACCCCAACATTAAAGTCCCCGGATTTTTTTACAAAGCTCCATTTTCATTACCTCAAAACTAGAGAAAACGTCGCAAAATCATTTTACCTTGATTTACAGCAATAAGCTCTTTATTGGTTAAAATTTCAAATGTTTCAGCAGTCATATTCCTTACATCACATCCAATCAAAAGAGGAGCCTGCATACAATAAGATGGTCAGCAAAGAATATGTTACTAGTAAACAATGCTCACTGCATCTCTCTCCTAAATTAGTGAAACTAGTAATTTATAGCTGTAAAGCCTCCTATACAGAGTGCACAATGACAAGAAAAGGGGGGGAAGGGGGAGGGGAAGGAAAAGGGTATTAGAATAGAAGACAGATGAAATTACTGTACAATCACTATTGAAGTGACTGCATGCCTATACAAGGTTGCTTTAGGGCTTTTTTCCCTCAAATCAGTTTGCTTTAGTGAATTGGTGCTGTATATAAACATAAATCCAAGTCCAGTGTCAAATTTAAGGTAGAAAAGATTTGTAGCATAGCAACCTTCATCAATGCCCAAATGCTAAAATGTGCTTTATACTCCTGGTAAGTCATTCCTCCATTCCCAACTTCTAACATATCAGGATCTACAATAAGATGAATGACTATGTAAGAAACAAAGATAAGAAAATCTTGTAACGAGTCATGAGGAAAGAAAACCTTATTTGATAACAGTAATACAAGGGATAACAGTCCTACCATTCCATCCACCAGGTCCAGCATAAGCTGCCCACTTGTCATTAAGATCAGCTATAGTAATCATGCTAAATAACAAGGTACAGAAGATTTGTTAGGATCAATCCATTTAGCAAGTAGCAGTACAAAAGAACCAACTTCAAACAATTAAGTACTCAGCTTCTGGTATTTCAATATGCATCTTTTTCACTTTTTGCTTGTAAGATTAGATTTAACCGGCATGAGTTTCAGCTGCTACGGCTAAGTCCCAAATTTTAGATTTTTAGTTATTGAACAATTTCAGCATTTTAAGGGGGTTAAATGTCAATATTTTCCATATTGTTTGTATTGCCTTTCATTCTTTTTTATGTCATAAGAATATTAGTGCTTAAAGTGAATTTCCACAGTTCATAACACACCCCATGGAAACCACAATTGTTCTGGTGCCAATTGGAGTAACTAAAAAATAGATAATGTATAATGGAGTAAGACAAATCGATGCTTGTACAGCATACTGAAATCCATCACACCACGATGAAACTGGGACTAATTGTATCATAATTCAGCTTACTCAGAAAAGAAAATTGAAAAAGGAAAGAAAAGACACAGAAAGAATTCTTTTTCATATTACATAGAATGTTTTAAAATGGGATTCCTTTTTAAATCTTCAGTTTCTTGACAGAAGCAAAAAAAAGCTACCTTGCCCATGTGTCGTTGATGTCATCAGTTGTTCGCCAGCTATTCCCAACTTTGCCTGCCCACAATGCAGGATCATCGACACCCCTGCCACATACATAAGTTGATATCCAAAGTACCTCTTTCAGGTTTAAGTAAGTTGAACATCATGTAAACAACAAAGAAACAGAATATTACCATTCACACAATGAGTAGAATATCGTACGTCCAGTTGCATTTAGGGCATCACGCATTGGCGGGTATCTGGATTTATCAACATTTACGTCCAATTATATCAACATTTTGGATTGTTAGCAATGACATTCACACATATATGAGCAGGGTTATAACCTTTTCTTTGGCAGGATACCCAAGTTGAAGCAGTTGTCATATTTCAAATAGTCTAGATCCTGAAAAATAGACAACCTAACAGATCAAGTAGCTACTTTCGACAAAAGAGTGTTAAGGACCTGAGAACGTTTGAAATAAGAAACCCAAATAGATTAACCACAGTTCTTTATCAGTTTCCAAATCTTGACAAGAGATTAGACAATTGTTGAGCAAAGGCAGAATTCAGCTTAAGTATTACAGTTCAGCATGATTGGCAAATCTCATAGCCAATACAATCTTCAGCTTTGGCCCATAAAACTCTTGTCCAAGATTCTTGGCTAACTTCTTATCTCCAACCCATGGAAACCCATAAAAAGTTTTTCTAAAACATTCAGCACATAAAAATCAACTTCACTCTCTATGTAGGGGAAAATGTCAATCTGAAAGGCTATAAGAAAAGATAGAAGTTTGATCAGTAAATGAGGACAAAAGGTAGTTTCATGTAAGGAAACAAAAGCAAAGTGCATGACACATAAAAAATGCAGGCTCCAAAGCTTTGCTTACTAGTCAGAAAAAAATTTCTATTTTAAGTCAAGGTAATTTCATAACTAAAACTAGTTGCAGATATGACCTTGAAGATTATAACCACCCTATCATCCCTTTGGATGATTCTATACCTTCAAATTAAGAATATACAAAAACAACTAACAACAATAGGCAACTTAATCCACAGCAAACTCAAACTTACCCAAGATGCAAAGAGAGCTGCATCATCATTTTCATGGTAAAGTGACCCAGGGCGAACTTGACAAGTAAAAACTCTACAAAATTCAATTGTATAAATCAGTAGGTAAAAATATGGAAGTCGTCCACGAGAAGTCGGCAATCATTTAAAAATGGAACAACTTAACCACTCTGACCCTTTATTAGGAAATTGGTCCTACCCAGCATCAGAATATATACCAAGCTTGAGCCCTTTAGAATGCACATAATCTGCTACAGCTTTGATTCCCGATGGAAAAGTTTTAGGATCAGGAACCAATTGACCCTACACAACCATGGAAATAATCAACCATGGAAATAATCAATAAGATTTTATTTCCACTGATATTTGGCAGCAAATAACAATTAAGTAGAACCAGGAGTAAGAATTGTGATGTCATGCTAGGGGCACTATGTCAAAGTTCAAATTTTTGGTATCCCTCAGCTAGGCAACTCTATCAGATATTTAGAGGTAAAGAGCTGTTTTTGTAAAAAAAATTTTGGGATGAAGAAACATCAGCTTCGTTAGACTCCAAGGTATGAATTTAAAAGCAGTCCAAAAGGGAGAGAGTAGCAGAATTTCCCATCTGACCTCATCATCTCGAGACCAGCTGGACCAGCAATCATCTGCAGTTGATATTAGTGAGTGCTTCTACAGGCCATATGTCAATGATGTAAAGCCAATCAGGGGATCATATCAAATGAATACCTATGTTGACGTAGTCATAACCTAATTCAGCCAAACCAGTGGAGACGAGTGCATCAGCTGTAAAACAAGAGCAACTCACGTAAGTTAACCAGGGGATAAATGACTTACATCTCAGTAACCATATCTAAGCAACAAAGTCGAAGCATCACCTGTTTCTTTGATAACCGTTTCATTGATATTGCAGGCGAAAAAGTTCCAGCTATTCCATCTGTCAAATAAATACAATCGTGAGAACTATAATCCTACAGACAACAAAAACTAAAAACAGGTCTGAGGTGCAAAAGAACAATCAAGATATGAAGAAATAGTTAAAATCTTAAAAACTAGTAACTAATCTTCATTAGAACCCATCCTCAGCTGCCAAAAGAAATGCAGTAATAAAGTAAAATTGCTATAAGCATCATCAAAACTAAATCCCATCCTGATCAAGCAACAGAATCTGATTTCCACGAGGCAAAGTAAAAAAGAGTTCGCCAATGTACTGCATAACCCAGATAGGAAAATTTTTCAAAAGCAAACAAAACCACAGTCATCACAAGAAAGGGCCAAACTTTATGGTACCATCTAATCCAAAATTGCTATAAAAAAAAAAAAAAAAAAAGATAAAATGCAAAAGACAGAAAATCGACATACCCCATCTGAGGAGTTCGAGCCAAGCCATTGTCTAGCTGAAGAATACCATACTTGGAAGTATCGAAAATGTTGGAGATAGGTTTCTGTTCAACTTTAGCAAAGGGATGAACAGGCAAAACATTTGCAGTGACCACTATTGACATCATATACAGGCAAATAATAGCTCCAAATACAGGAGCCATGGCCGCAGCCGGAGTGCCGTCCGGCAATTAAACAGTTTTATTGAGGGGGAATCACACTAAACAAAAAGGGCCTGATGGGATTGGCTTCCTCAGTTTAATTTCTTAATTGGGAGAAGAACATCCGAAGAGTGAAGCCGCAAGAGCTGAAGTTGTGAGCCAATAATGTTGGTGGGGGTGGAAGAACATCGTCCGATTATTTGGTGCCAGCGCTTGCAATTTTATGATTATGGTCCCACTTAAGCGGGTTTAGCTATTTCGATTGGATGATGCACCATGATTGATCGCGCATTTTAGGATAATTTGGGCATATTCTGACGTTTCCATTCTTGACCTTATCTGTATATGAATAAATTAAGTAATTTTTTTTATTAAAATCATACACAAAAATTATTTTCTAAAAAACTAAATGATCAATTATAAAAAAAGGTAAAAATGCAAATTCTACCATATTAGTCTACATTGAGGATTTAGAATATAAATTTAGTCCACCTAAATTAAAAATTAAAAATTAAATATACTAAATATCTATTCGACTAACTGTCGACGTAAATAGAAAGTTACCTCTACTTCCATATATATTTGATAGAGCAAAAGATCTCCCACGAATCTGAGTAAGGCGATTACTTTTTAAATCATACGAGATAATTACAATCTATCATAAAATTTTTTAATTTAACTTCTTTTTGTGGTTGTTCCGCTCTGTCCATCGATGATAATATAAAATATCTATAATACTCAAAAATTCCTACAAAATGATTCATGTTTTTTATTCATACTTAGCATATTTGAATATTATTACATCGTAAATCTCATATAAAATTTATATTCTTTATCAGTGAATTGAAACATAGTGTATTTTTACGTATTGTAAATTTTAAATGTAAAATGAATTAGATTAGTTAAAAAAGACGATTATTTATGTTTAAATTTAATTTATAATTTAAAAAAATATTATTATTTTAGAATGAAGAAAATATGATTTTTGAGTTTGTGACGTCTTGTTAGTTCCTTTGGTGTTCATCTAATTTGTTGGTGCAATGTGTGATTAATCGGACGGCAGCTGATGGGCAGCTTGGAGTGCTTCGTTAGGCTGGCAGTCCTCATCAAACATTCCTTTTTTTTTTTTTTTTTTTTTTTTTTTTGGTAGTTTTTAATATCAACTTTTTATTTATTTATTTTTGTTAATACCGTGACCAAATAAAGAAACTCAAAAGCCCACGATTTCAATTTGCCAAAGATTCTTGTTCATTTCGTATAGGACGGGGAAAATTGTAATCACGGTTATTTGTAGGGGTTCATTCTAACTTTTAAAATTATTTTAAAAAAAATTGAATAACTGTTGAACTTGTGCTAATAAAATCTGAAAATATTATAATAAAAATAAATTTATGATTTTCAACTATTTATTTTGTTTTGAGAGGAAAATGAATTAGTACTTATAAATTATTAAGTATTTTAATTTGATTTTGACAAATATTTACATAAAGAAAATGTTGGCCCTTTCTTCTTGATTTAACAGTGACACGTAAACTATAGTTTAGATGTATTATTATTATTTTAATATAACGAAACCAAAAGAGTTTTGAAACGCCTTAGGATGGAGGTTTGTAGTGCTAGAGAATAATGTAAGGTAACTGTATGAAAGCCCATTTCTAAAAGAAAGAAAAAGTGTTTGATCGCTATATTAGCACAAACATAACCAGTGTGGCGTGCAAATTTGGGTTAGTGCACAGCCGTACAAATTCTCTTTTTTTGTTTACCGGATTTGTTTACACAATTTTCACGTAAATTATGATAGTGATAACATCGGAGTGAAATTATAATAATTAGTAAAAGAGAGACAATAAATAGTAATATTTATATATGTAATTTTGTTTTTATTTTTTATTTTTTTAATATGAAGAAATGCGAATGACGAATTTGTATTCCTAATATTTTATATATAACACCATTTTCTTCATTGACCAAATCTTATAAAATGCATTTGGGAGGTCCATCTTACAGTATACCCACTAATTACATATGTACCAACTAGTTATTAGTTACGTGTACTTATTACTAAATTTAAAAATAAAATAATAAAAAGTTATTAATTTAAATTTAAAAAATTGTTGAATTATAATCACAATGGTGTCTGCATGGTATAATTTGCCCTCAGAAAATAAAAACTATAGAGAAGTTAGAGCTAGTTTGGCATTCTATTTGCACGTGTGTTGTCATCTATTCCTCTATCTTGTGGTTGGATTCGATAATAATCTTGGAAGCTCTTAGGTGGCGAGCAAATCTTATGCACCTCCTAAATGCCCTCCCAGCAAACCTGCCTAGTTTTATTATGCATTTACATTTACGGGGTAAAATGAGATTGATCAAAGCCTCAATGGTCAAAATGGGCCTTCGGGTGAGAATCTGGGCCATTTGAAGAGGCCGAGGCAGACAAATGTGAGTTCGGTTGGACCCTCACTTTACTTTACGGGCGACTTCTTTTCTTTTTTGGGAAACAAATACTAGTAGTATTTTTATAATTGTATCTTATTTTCAAACATTAAATTATTACTACAAATTTTAATAAATCTCTGTAATCTTAAAGTGGTAAAAAAAGAAAAAAAAAATTTCAATTCAAATAAAGATTCCAATTTACAAGTTTAAGGGTGGTATATATTGAAATGTGAGGTTTAAACTCTTTTGTGATGTTTGCTAAAGGTTGAAATTTGAAATAATATTATATATTGTCTACATTTTAAAATAATATAATAGTTTTACTTGTTATATTTTATAAATAAAATAATTATTTTGAAATACGGACAATATTATGTATATGTATATAATAAATTAAAAAGAAGAGAATGTCATTTTCGGGCAATGGATGCACCGATCACATACTAATGGCTATGGATGAATGAGTTCTTTCACGGCGGGAGAGACAGTCATGCAGAGACTGTGTATGTCTCTCTCCCGCCGTGAAAGAACACATGAGTTTGAAGGGGCTATATATATATATATGTGTGTGTGTATGTACGGCATGAAAAATCTCTTCTTCATCAACTAGTAATGAAGATGGAGTTTCCTCGATTCCAGAACACCTTCCTTTCCTTCTTTCTGTTATGTTTATGTTCCGTCATAAACTCCGGCGGCTTTGTTCAATGTAGCCACCACCCGTACTTCACCAACTCTTCAGCTGTGCTGTCGCTCCCGCTCTACCCCCCCAAACAGCCTAACCATAACCACACTGCATTTGAACTATCCCTCCTCTCCGATATGGCTCGAATCAAGTCCATCAACTCCAAGATCCAACGCGCTGTGAGGAGAAATTACACGGCGGCGGACGATGAGTTGTTTCGACCCTCTACACCATTATTTTACGGAGCCGGCGGTGCGTATCTAGTCCGCATAGGGGTGGGTCATCTCGAGCATCAAGCCTACTTGATTGCGGACACCGGCAGTCCCCTGGTTTGGCTCCAATGCCAGCCATGCGTCAGATGTTTCAATCAATTCGGACCCATTTTTGACCCTTCCAAGTCCTCCTCTTTCGCACCCCTCCGGTGCTCCTCCGGCAAGTGCAATCTCCTTTTACATAATCGTCTCAAACAGTGCCGTTCTTACTCTGAACAATGCGGTTATAAAGTGTCTTACGGAGATGGAACTTATTCTGCCGGGTATTTTGCAACTGAAACGTTGACGTTTGCTCCTACTCCGGTCAAGGGTGTGGCCATCGGGTGCAGCGTTGATGGTTCTGGGCGTGGAGATTACGGGTTTGCCTACGCAGCCGGCATACTTGGGCTCGGACCCCAACCTGAATCATTTCCTTCTCAAATCAAAGCATCGTCATTTTCTTATTGCCTCGTGGACAGCTACTCCAATACGTATTCCTCCCTGGAGTTCAACTCCGCCCCACCAAGGGATTCCATAATCGTTCCCATGCTTAGTAACCCTGTACTTGACACGGGGGGGTTTTATTACGTGGGACTCGCCGGAATAACCGTCCAAGGAGCCCTCTTGCCCATCCCGCCGTCCGTCTTCAAAATACAGGAAAACGGGGACGGAGGAGTGTTCCTTGACTCTGGAACTACACTCACGCTGTTGACAACGCAGGCGTTTCAGGTATTGCAAAACGCGATCTTGAAACGCACTCGTGGTATTCCGACAGCCCCTGGAATTACTGGGATTACGTGTTACAAAATCACGTCGGCAAATCAGCTTAACAGGTTTCCAGAGGTGGGGTTTGTACTCTCCGGCGGTGCTGGAACATTGCGGGTGAAGAACTTCAACTATTTGAGACCGATTCATGCCAAAAGTTCGAAGTTTTGCTTGTATTTTGGGGATTCAGGGGGAGGAATATCAGTCATCGGAATGACACAACAGCAAGGGTATCGCGTCACCTATGATTTAGTTAATCGACGAATTGGTTTCAGTCCTAACAAATGTTAGTATGAAAATATTATATGAGTTTGATTTCTCATTATAGGGGTACAGATAAAACCCTAAAATAATAAATTAAAAAACTTAAACTCATTCTCCCATCCTTAAATCCATTTCAGAAACTGGTTAAATTTAAATGTCTTCATTAAATTTTTTTTTAGGAAAAATGTATTCATTAACCTAAATATAATATTACAATTTAAAATGGTCACAATAATTTAAAATTTTAGGATAATTTGGGCATATTCTGAGCGGTATATGAATTAATTAAGTCGTAGTAATTTTTTAAATTGAAATCATATAAAAAATTATTTTTAAAAAAAATAAATAATCGGTAAGAGGCCAACAATAAATTTTTATTTGAGTCATCTTTATATATATAAAAAGAAAATAAATGATCAATAATTAAAGTAAAAATACAAATTCTGCCATATTATTTTATATTGAGAATTTAGAATATATATTTAGTCTACCTAAATTGAGAATTAATAATTAAAGGTATCCGGATATTGGATCATCTAATTTGTTGGCGCAATGTGTGATTAATCGGACGGCAGCTGATGGGCAACTTGGAGTGCTTCGTTAGGCATTTTTTCATAGTTTTTTAATATCAACTTTTATTTATTATTATTATTTTTTAATACCGTAACCAAATAAAGAGACTCAAAAGCCCACGATTTCAATTTGCCGAAGATTCTTGTTCATTTCGGATACGACGGGAAATTGTAATCACAATTATTTGTAGGATTCATTCTAACTCAATAAATTATTTTTTAAAAATAGGAATTATAAGTCATCGTTAGTATTTTTTCTTTACTATTTCAATTTGAACTAAAATGTCTCATATAGTATCATCTCTCTTTCTTTTTTATGTAAAAAGATATTTTTGTTAAAATTTATGTACTAATATCCTAAAAAAATGAGACGATAACTAATAACTCCTCTACAAATAAATTTTTTGAATAGCGTGTTGAACTTTTGCTAATAAAACCTAAAAATATTATAGTTAATAATAAATTTTTTAATTCTCAACTTTACACACATAACTACGTTCGTTTACTTTGTTTTGAGAGGAAAATGAATTCGCATTTATAAATTATTAAGTATTTTAATTTTATTTCGATAAATATTTACATGAAAAATATTTTGTCCTTTTTTCTTGATTTAACGGTTACACGTAAACTAAATATTATTATTATTACTTTTTGGGTTGGTATATAGCGAAACCAAAAGAGTTTTAAAAACTAAGTTAACTATACATAGTATATTACGTAGCGCATTGGGATGGAGGTTTTTACTGCTATAGAATAATGTATGTTTTTTTTTTTTTTTCAAAACAGAGAATAATGTATGTTATAATGTATGGAGGTTTTGGGTATGCCTATCATTCATAGCCGTGTCTCTAAGCAGACTTATTGGGCGTTGGTGGAGAAAACTGACCAGCTGTTGAAGGGCTGGAAGGCGGCATCTCTGTCGTTAGCTGGTAGAGTGACGTTGGCTCAGTTTGTGCTTAATGCCATCCCTGTGTTTGCCATGCAAACGGCTTGGTTACCGGCTAGTATATGTGATGAGTTAGAGAGGATGTGTAGGCGGTTTGTTTGGGGAGGGGGGAGAAGGGCAGAAGAATAAAATCAGTTTAGTTGCATGGAGGGAACTATGCGAGCCTAAAGGGAATGGCGGATTTGGACTGAAAGATTTGAGAAGGATGAACCAATCGTTACTCATGAAGTTATGTTGGGGTTTGGTCACGTTGTCGAACTCCCTTTGGGTCCGTGTGATTAAGGCTAAATATGGTTTTAATCCTGAGGGTCTAGATAGGTATGCCTATTTTGCTAATGGGTCAGTGGTTTTTCGAGCCATTAGTAAAGTATGGCAGCCGTTCGTGGATGGAGTAGGCTGGGCACTGGGGGATGGTCGATCGGTATTGTTCTGGAAGCATAAATGGACTGCTTTGCCATACCCGCTGGAGGAGTACGTTGAAAGGCAAGTTCCAGGTTATTTTGTCACACAGAGTGGGGAGTGGAATTGGGAAGTATTGGCCCAGCTGGTCCTTGATGTTATTTTAGATCATATTGCAGCAATTTATCCACCAAGTTTAGAGGCAAATTTGGACCGTTTGTGTTGGCTTGCTGCTCCTGGGGGAAATTCAGTACCAAATCTTCTTATGTGTACTTGGGACAAAGTGCAGCGCAAGGAGTTAACAGGATCTGGAGGAGGATTTGGAATTGGCAAGGGCCACAAAGAATAAAACAGACTTTGTGGCTTGTGGCAAGAAATAGGTTGCTGACTAATAGTGAAGGAGGCACTTAACAGAGTATGCGGTTTGTGGCTTGTGTGGAAGGTACGTTGAGACGGTGTTACATGTACGGGATTGTGATAGAGCAAGGATGGTGTGGGATTGCTTGGTTCCTGCATCTTTAAGGAGGGAATTTTCTCCGTAGATTTGGGTTCTTGGTTGTTGGCTAACCTTGCGCCTCCAGGGTCTAAAGAATTGTCGGATTGGTCGTGCTGCTTTGGGGTTACAATATGGAAATTGTGAAAGGAACGGAACGCAGTGATTTTTAAGGGTCATTGGAGGGCAGTGGGTGAGATTGTTAGGGAGTTTAGGTTGAAGATGGTTGAGGTTAGGGAATCCTTGGTATCAATACGTAAGGTGGGAGCTGGGGGTATGTCGAGGGAGGCAAGGTGGGTCCAATGGAGACCACCGGAAGCTGGGTGGATACGCCTGAATTCTGATGGAGCAGTCGGTGGGGATGGGTGTTTGCGTGCAGGAGGTTTGCTGCGTGACCATGTGGGTAGATGGAAGGGAGGTTTTCTGTATAGTGGGGGCCGAGGGGAAGTGGTTGGGGACTATGGGACGTGTGGTGTGGGTTGCAGAAGGCATGGGTGGAGGGTTGGCGGAAGGTGGAAGTAGAAGCTGATAATGAGGAAGTGGTAAAGCTGTTAACGGGGAGGTCTAAGATCGCACTGGACAATTTAGTTCTCTTAACAAGGTCATCAAACAGATGAGATGGATTGGCCAATTAGCTTCAAACATGTTCTCTGCGTGAAACAAATGGAGCAGCAGACTGTCTTTGCTTCTCTAGCGTCAGTTAGGTAAAAAGGAGTGACACAACTTCGAGATCCCCTGTTGGAGGTGCAAAAGTGACTTGAGGATGATAATCGAGGAAAAATTTATATGCAATATGTAGCTGTGAATTAATTATGCCTAAGACCTCAGACCTCCTTCTTTGTATAAAAAAAAAAAAAAACAAAATTTATGAAAGCCCATTTGTCAAAAAAAAAAAAAAAAAAAAAGCCTGCTTGATCACTATTAGCACAAACATACCCCGTGCGGCGTGCAAATTTTGTTCAGTGCACAGCGGTTCAATTTTTCTTTTGTTTACACAATTTTGTTTAAATTATGATTGTGACAAAATGGTTAAAGAAACGCTAACTAGTAAAATGAGACGACAAATAGTAATACTTGTGTATACATCTTTTTTATATATGGTGAAAATTGAATGACAGTTGTAATAATTTTCTCTAATTTTAAAGGGTAAAAAAGAAAAAAAAAGTTTCAATTCAAATAAAAATTTCAATTTACAAGTTTAAAGGTAGTATATATTGAAATGTGAGGTTTAAACTAACAAGTTTGAAATTCGAAACAATATTATATATTGTTAATATTTAAAATAATAGTTTTATTTGTTATATTTTTTAATTTATAAATAAAATAATTACTTTGAAATATGGAGAATATTATATATGTATATAATAAATTAAAAAGAATAGATAAGAATTTGCCTTCATGCATGAGACATTTTAGATCACGAAAGTCCTGAGTTTGAGTCATATCGGGATAGATTACACGAATATCGAGATCATTTAAGAGTACGAAGTCCTGAGTTTGAGTCACATCAGTAGTTAAATTAACTAGATTAATAGGCTATAAGTCTATCTTTTTGTAAAAAAAAATAATAATTAAAAGGAAGAAGGTTGTCATTTTCGGGCAATGGATGCACCGATAACATAGTTGGAATTTTAAAAAATTGAGATGGCGTGATGGTGTAGGTTGGTTGTTAGAATAATGGTGGCACTTTATTTTTATTTAATTTGTGGACTATCAACGTCAAGAATTTCAACAATTAATTAATTAAACCCACTTACCTTTTTTTAATATAATTCTTTATTGATAAAAGTTTTTAAATAATAATTTTATTTATTAAATTAAAATATATAATAAATAAAATTATTATTATTTTTTTTGTTATTTGGGCTATCAAAACTTAATATCTAAGACCAAACTCGACCATGCTTACCCTTACAATCATTTTTATAGATATATATGTGTAAATTTGTAATTTTATTAATAAATATGACTATTATTTTGAATGATATGTAATATAATTTATAATTTTTTAAATATTTTTTTACAAAAGAGGGCAGCGTTGTTGTTGAGGTGTCTACGTTGGTGTTTTCCATTTACTAATATAAATAAATTAAGATGCATATAATTCAACAAATAGTTCACGCAACACCATCAGCATAATAAATTATCAAATTAAATAACGGCTTCAATAATTACCTCTCTACCCTCACTTTCTGCACGTAACAAACACGTATGAATAATGGCTGATGAAGATGATATCAAAATACTAGCATTTGAACTTTGATTGAAGCTCTCAAAAAAAAAAAAAAAAAAAAACAATGAATTTGATGCAATTTATATTAAAGCTTTAATTATTATTGCCTCTGGGCGAAAGAACAAAGCATTTGTGCAGATCTTAGAAGGATAAAGATGGCTAGCTTATTAGCTAGGTTTGCATGTCGTTATGGCGTTTGCTGGGTCCAGACACCGGAATTCGTCCTTTCGGAAGCATATTCATAAACAGAGATCCAAACCCTCCTCCCCGCTTCTTGTAACACGGCCTGCATCCACCTTTCTCCCCCGCCCCGGCCGCCGCCGCTGCAAGCGGTCTGCCCGATGAAGATTTGGACGTCAAAACAACGGAAATGAAGAGAATGATGCAGATGATATGGACGAATTGCTTGTTTGGGTTGGCGGCTGCAGCCATGATCGTAACAAAACACAACTTTGGATGGGTAAATTCTGTGCAAGAAATAAACCCAATTTGAGATTTTCTGCTGCCACCATGAAAAGGGCAGGACTATGACATATATAGTGGAGGAGTGGAGCATTGTTGAAAAAGTCAGCGGCTTTCAGAGTCAAAGGTCGTGGTGGAATAGACATTGTTGCTTGTTGATTCCAAGCAAGCTTTGGAAAATTTCGACCACTTTTTAAGGTTTTCTTGGGAGGTAATCAAATTTTGTTGTCATCTTCTTTCTTTTGCCATGCTGCGTATTTATTTACTTTTACCAGAATATGTAACAAAACCGCCATAGCCATTAAGAATGTTGAAATTCAACGATTATATTTTCACTTTAAAATAAGGTTTAAATTCATTTTTAATCTCTCATAATAAGATTTTTTTTATTTTTAGTCTCTCATATGCTTTAGTCATCAATTTTAGTCCTCATCGTATTTTGTTTAACCACTTTTAATCTCTTTTAACGAAATTTTTTATCAACTAACGTCTGACAGGGTTAATTAAAGGACTATTTTGTTTTTTTTTTTCTTTCCAAATTTTTTTCCCGAAACCTTAATTCTTTCAATCCTCTCTCCTCACCAACCGACACCCCCTTCCCCCTTTCCCTTCTTCCGATCCGGCCACCCTCCTCCCTCGCCGGTCATCAACGCCAGCCACCATCCCGACACCACTGAACGGACTCCCTTCGTCCCAAGCTCCAAAACCCAGCTGTTATCTTCCTCCTTTGTGGGTTCTTTCTCCCGAATCAACCTCTCGTCTCTCTTCTCGTTTTTTTCCGACGGCCAAGCTCCAACACCACCACCGAATCTCACTTTTCTCCTCTCGATTCTCCTTTTCTCGGTCTCCTTCTCTCTTTACCTCATTCGAAACCCTAGCCCCGACTCATATGTCCCTAATTTCCCTTCATTCTCGTCGCACCCCACCGCCGATGGCATCGGGCTCTCACCACCTCCTTCGATCGGGATGGGACTAGGGTTCGGGGGAGGGAGATTGATCGGGACGGGGAAAGGGAGATCGAGACGGGGCTAGGGTTCGGGGGAGAAAATGGAAGGAGAAGAATGAGGAGGAGGAGGAGGAGGAGGGCGGCGGGAGGCTGCCATAACAGAAGGAGGAGGAAGAAAAGGTTAGGGTATTTAGGAAAAAAATTTTTGGGAAGTTAAAAAAATTATAAAATAGTTCTTTATTTAACCCAAAAAATTGGTCAATGTTAATTGACCAAAAATTATGTTAAAAAAGACTAAAAATGGTTAAACAAAATAGGATGATGATTAAAATTGGTGACTAAAATATATGAGAGATCAAAAATTGAATAATTCATGTTTTGAGGGATCAAAAATGAATTTAAGCTTTAAAACAATATTACATACAAATAATAAGAATAGAGAATGAAGTAAATATTAAATTATTTTAATTTTAAATTTAACGATTACCAATTGACTACCGAAATATTAAATTATTTTAATTTTAAATTTAACAGTTACTAATTGACTACCTACCATCATAAATTTTTTTTTTTTTTTTTTTTTTTTTTTTGCAGCGCTCTATCTCGATTTAGTACTATATCTTTAAATTTATAACATATTTCCTCCATCTCGAAGGGTTAAAAAAAATTGTTTAGTATATTTAGCACAAAATTTATTTTATTTTGAGGTGGGAGGAATATTGGAATATACATTAATTTAACTAGTTGATATTTTATAATGGATAATTCATGAATAACTTTCATACCCAAGATTTGCACGCTTAAGAATTTAAGCCCCAGTTTTGCACAAAAGCTCACAATTAGGTCCCAATTATTATACTATATATCTTAATGATTTATACATATTATTATATTTAAAAATAAAATTATTATAATTCAGTATTTTCTTAAGGGCTTAAGTCCATTTTTTGTCCCCTTTATTTTAATTTTGATCTCTCTTTTATTTTGGTCACTACTATTAGTCCCACTTAAATTTTTTAATTTCGAAAACCACACTTTTCACTCTAACACTCCTCACAAATTAAAAAATGCTGAATTGTCATCACTTTATTTCTCTATAGTTAAAGAGTTCATCCTTCAACCAATGAATTGAACAACAAATTTTTTTTGAAAAAATAATCCCTATCATATCACCTAATGTCAAATTTATGCATAAATATTTGATAATCGACAAATTTAATCATAAAACTTAATATTCACAATACATTTAATTTTAAAAGTAATCTTTTTAGCACTTAATAATTAAATTATAATTACATTAACTATTATATCAAGTGGACACCACGTGCATGACAAATTGTGTACCACATAAATTAACATGTCATCATGTGTCGTACATACATTTCTTTACTCAAATTAAATATTTAATTTTGAATAGAAAATTTATGTGAAGTCCATGATGACATGTTAGTCTATATGACATAAAATTTATTTATGTAGCTTTCACGTGGTATAGAGGTTGTCAGAATTGTATTTCAACTATGAAAGATAAAAAATTATTATTATAATTAAAAAATTATTAAACATTTAAATTTAAAATTATTAGTATACAAACTAGTGTTACATTTTTCTCTTAAACAAAACCTTATATCTACAAGTGCAACAACATAAGGTTGGTCAAACCGGAGTTTAAAAATAAATAAAATAAAAAATTCGGAGACGAAAGTGCCAATGCCTACGATTCAGCAAAAGGTTTGCATCCCACAAGGCAGAAAAAAGTTGTGATTCAACCACGTGTTAATGTTAATTAACATTGGGCACAATGGATTCTGATTTCTCTCATCAGGCCCATTAGTGAGCCCATGGATCCCCCGAAGTTAGGAGGAGAACAATTGTTATTATTCATGCGCAAAGGAGTTACGCATTGACTTAGGTTCTTGCGTAACATCTATGTGTACGAATCTAGCTTCGTGCGCATGTTGCTTGTACATGAACCTAGTTGGTGCACAATTAATTTGTGCATGAACTAGGTTTGTGCGCAATTTCTATGTGCACAAACCTAGTTCGTCCCAAAAGGGTTGCGCAGAATTTAGGTTCGTGCACATAGAGGTTGCGCACAAATCTAGATTGGTGCGCATGAACCTAGTTCGTGCACAATCGGTTTGTGTACGAACTAGGTTCGTGCGCATCCTCTATGTGCATGAATCTAGTTTGTGCACAATCGGTTTGTGTACGAACTAGGTTCGTGCGCATCCTCTATGTGCACGAATCTAGTTTGTGCACAAAAAAATTGCTCAGGGTCTAAGTTCTTACACATAATGTTGTTCCAAGTTTATAGTGTTTTTAAATTTAAAAGTGATTATTTCAAAATATTTTTTTATATTTTTTTATTGAAATTAAATTCAAATATTTTTTATTTTGTCGTAAAAAATAACGTTCATGTTTTTTCATTTTGTGCCATAAGTTTTTCAAAATTGTCCAACTTTAGCTGTAAACAATGGAAAAGTTGTCTATCATCTTCCTCCCATTTCAGCACAAAAGGGGTTGTAAATTCTACATGCAAAATTTCACTTCAATTGCTTTGTCTTAGGTTTCGATTTTCTTTAAAAACCGTTCATTTCTCATTTAGTGTGTTTTATCTGGCTGCAGAACTTGAACAGCAAGCATGGAAACTTCAATGCAATTATTTTCACGCGTATATTTCTATTTTTATCATAATGTGATTAATGGATTAGTATAGAAGATAATTCCGTTTTTGGCAAATACTATGTTTGTACTCTGTCGTAAATTTCAGCAACAGGTGCGTAAGCATTATATACTCAGCAAATTTCAGAAGCCAGCCTCAAAGTTCAGGAAGTAGCAACAGGTGAAAAGCAAGAGACTCGACTCCGTCGAGACAATCAACCACTCGCGCCCCCGCCATTGAATTCTTATTCCTCTTCAGGTACTATTGACCTAAACTCCTTTTCAATTTTTAATCTTTTCTGCAGTTGTTCTCCTCCCCCCCCCCCCCCCCCCCCCCCCCACCCTTTTTTTTTTTTTTATTTCACTTTCGACCTGCTAATTCTCTAGGGTTTTTGCACCCATTCTCTCATATCTCGTTTTACCAATTTTCTCACATATTGGATCTTTCTTGGTAGCAGAATGTACAAATGATGCACCTTTGGAAACATATTCGGTCATGTTAATATTCATGACTTTGGTTTTGGCTTTAATTTCGATTTTATCTTGAAGCAGTAGAAAAAAATATATTGAAAATGTAAAACAAAATCTAGAAAATTATATATATATATATATATATTTTACACTTAGTTTTTGATTTTTAGTCAAGGTGAGACCATTTATGATTTTCAAGTATTCATCTGTAGTCAACTAAGTGTGAGAACTTAGGGGATCTTTCTTGGTAGCCGAATGTACTAATGATGCACCTTTGGAAACAGATTCTGTCATGTTAATATTCATGACTTTGGTTTTGTCTTTAATTTCGATTTTATCTTGAAGCAATAGAAAAAAAATATATTGAAAATGTAAAACAAAATTTAGAAAATATATTGAGACCTTCCACTCCACTATTCTTCCACTTGAGTGTGATCTCCTGTTTCTAATTCCCAAGCAATACTTCATTCTGTTTAGTATTTCAGTTGTAAATTGGCATTGGAAAAACAAATGTTTATCAGAGTTTCCTTGTTTGACATGGATATCAAATCTTATTATTCTTGTTTTATTTTAACCAATCATTACTAGCCAACAACTCATAGTGTTTAGGGATATTGTTTTTTGTCCCTTAAAAACACCATCTTTGATTTGTTGTTCTTTGCCTTGTCATATCCAGATTGATAGTGCAGCATCCATTGAGTTGTTGTTTCCATTTGTTTCTTTACATTCCTGATTTCACTTTTTCCTTAAGTTTTGCTCCCTCCCGTTTTCCCAATGTTCTCACATATAGGATGTTTAATGTATGTCGGTCTTATTCTAATTTCTTGTTCATATTGGGTTTCAGTTCTTCAGGATAAGCTTTATCTTTTTGTTGTTTGATACTAATACCGAAAAGCACTTATATACTCTGTTTTGGCAACAAGAGACCTCTCTTGGCGATCCTTCTCCATGCTTCCGGTTCAGGTTCCTCGCCATCGCCTTCGCCCCGATGATCACTTTATCAACTGCAACTGCAACTTTAACAACTTCAACACCTGCAACTTTAACAACTTCAACGACGGGGTCTCTGTCTCCTACTCCATGCTTCCGGGTCATGGTACACGTCCAGCATTCAAGGATGTCGTTCTTATAATTGCCCCAGGCGGGCTTACTTTAATATCCGCTCTGGTGACCTTCATTGCCGTGATTTATCATTCACCAAAATTTTACATTATAACCTCTTTGATTTCGGTGGTCTTTGCGGTTGGTTGTGGTTTTGCTGCCGTCTTTGTGGAGGGGAGGAGATGGAGGAAGTTTTTTGCTTTTGCAGGTGTGCAAGGATTATTTGGGACTATTGGTTTTATTATGCTTGGAGCCTTTGGAGGAGGCATATGGGGCATATTGGGACTTCTCGTCATCGTAGCATGTTGTGTTTGCCCCTTGTGGCTTCTGCTAAAGGCTAGGCTGTGATAGAAAATGTATGTGAGACCCACTACGTGGCATAAAAATTTTTCATGTAGCTTTGCCAGAATTGTATTTCAACCATTAAAGGTCAAAAAATTATTATAATTAAATATATTTTTAATAACAAAATTTTTATTTAAATTTATCAATTATTAACCATTTAAAATTAAAATTAACAGTAAATCATACAAAACAAACTATGGTTACATTTTTCTCTTAAACAAAACCTTATATCTACAAGTGCAATAGCATAAGGTTGGTCAAACTGGAGTTTAAAAATAAATAAATAAAATGAAAAAATCCAAGATGCGAGTGCCAACAAGTGCCTACGTTTCAGCGAAAGGTTCGCGTCTCACAAGACAGAAAAAAGTTGTGATTAAACCACGTGTTAATCAACATTGGGCTCAATAGATTCTGATTTCTCTCATCAGGCCCATTAGTGAGCCCATGGATCCCCTGAAGTTAGGAGGAGAACAATTGTTATTATTCGTGCGCAAAGGAGTTACCATTGACCTAGGTTCGTGCGTAATCTTTATGCGCACGAATCTAGGTTCGTGCGCATGCCGCTTGCACATGAACCTAGTTTGTGCACAATTAACTTGGACATGAACTAGGTTTGTGCGCATCTTGTATGTGCACAAACCTAGTTCGTGCCCAAAAGGGTTGCACAGGGTCTAGGTTCATGCACATAGAGGTTGTGCACGAATATAGACTAGTGTGCATGCCACTTGCGTATGAACCTAGTTCGTACACAATCGGCTTGTGCACGAACTAGGTTCGTGCGCATAGAGGATGCACACGAACCTAGTTCGTGCACAAAAAGATTGCGCAGGGTCTAAGTTCGTGCACATAAGGTTGTTCAAAGTGTGTAGTGTTTTTAAATTTAAAAGTGATTATTTCATAATATTTTTTTATTGAAATTAAATTCAAAAAGTTTTTATTTTGTCGTAAAAAATAACATTCATGTTTTTTCTTTGTTCCTCTGCCTTTCCCTATGGCTTTTATTTTGTGCCATAAGTTTTCAAAATTGTCTACAAAATTAATGACATATGAATTTTTGTGATGGTGGAAATGTAGTTTTATGATGATGGTAAGGAGTGATGATGATAGGTTAGTGAAGATGAAATGTTTTTTTTTTTTCACATTATATATATGTATATATTTATTTATAAATATCAAAATAATCAAAAAGGTAGAATTGGAATTGGATGATAAAAAGTGTGCTGTAACAAGTAGAAAGTAAGCGATGAATATCAGGTCACTTAATAGTAATATTTGATACTCAAACCTATAGGAATTGTTTGCTCCATCCCTAATTGAGGGGTGAAAGCGATGATTGCAACTATTAAAATCGATATATTTTTAACTACGCTTAGAATAAAGGTGGAATTCTCTAAAAAGCTAAGGTCGTGGGTGGTCAAGAGGCCCACTTAGAGACTTAGGATCTCAGCATGAAATGCAAATGTTACTTAAAGTCTATTGATAGACGGAAGAGAATCGTGTCTGCGCATCAAATCCCTAAAGAAATTCACGACGAAATACTCAACGCTTTGGGCTAGTGCCACTACCTTTCTCACTAAATCTATCGCTTTCTCTTCTTATAAGGAAGAGGATATCCCTGAAAGAGTTGCTTTAAATCTACGATTGGGTATATGTCACTTGAAATCATTTTGGGAGATATGAGGAAGGAACGCAATGCCACCTGTACTCTTACCTCCCACTAGTCCTTATCGGGGCACTTCATGAATTCTATAATGCAATTTTGAATGCTATTATTGCTGCGGATTATCTGTTTTGTTCCGTTGTCTATTTCACTTCCCTTATTTGCTACGGGATGCATAATGATGTCTTACATTGGCAATAGCATGTTCTGCTTCTTCATCCTTGTATCTTCTGCTTCTTCATCCTTTGCGTTTCTTTCAATCTTGAAATAGCATGTTATCATTCATTAAAGAGCATGCATGAGAAGAAACTTCAATGCAATTGCCTTCACGCGTAAACTTATCTTTTTATCATCATTTGATTAATGGATTAGCATATAAGCTAATTCCATTTTTGGCAAATACTATGTTTATATACTCTATAATATGTTTTGGTTCAGATTTTAGAAGCATGCCTCCGAAGTTCAGTTATAGA
Organism: Knoxia roxburghii; assembly: GCA_030378225.1. Lineage (NCBI taxonomy): Eukaryota > Viridiplantae > Streptophyta > Magnoliopsida > Gentianales > Rubiaceae > Knoxia > Knoxia roxburghii. The sequence continues at coordinate 3,967,587 of CM059415.1, forward strand.
AGTTCAGTTATAGGAAGTAGTAACAGGGCTAAAAAGTAAGAGACTCTCTTAAGTTTTGTTGGATTGGTTGGTTTTTGGAGATCCAATCCTTCTCTATGTTTCCCGTTCATTTCCAACATCCTACTCCTCCCTCTCCTCCCTCGCCCCGACGATTTTCACGGCATCAACTGCAACAACTTCAACGGCGGGGTCTCTGTTTACTACTCCATGCTTCCTCGCCATCATGCTACACTTCCAACATTCGAGACTCTTATGCTTGTCGTTGCCGGAGCCGGGGTTGCTGTAATATCCGTTGTGTTGGCCTTTATTACTCGTCCACCACATGTTTACATTATAGGCTATTTGATTGCGGCAGCATGTGCATTTCGTTGCAGTTTTGCTGCAGTCGTGGTGACGAGGAAGAGATTGAGGAGATTATATGCCATAGTTGTTGTGGAAGCATTGTTTGTTACCATTGGGATTATTATGGTTGGAGTCTATGTAGTACTGGTGAAGAAAAATATATTATATGTGCCCTTCTCGGCCTCGGTGTTTGGTGTTCTTGGCCCATGTGGTTTCTGCTAAAAAAATATAGGTTATAATTCAAATTTCAGACTTTAATTCAGAATTCAGACTTCACAATTCAACCTTCAACTTTCAGACTTCAGGTATATTTTCTAATTTTATAAAACATATCTTACTTAATGAATTCAGTTTTCAGAATTCAGACTTCAGATTTCAGACCTCTAATTAAGTTTTATCAAACAAACCATCACTGGTTCGAATCTCAGGTTGTAAGTAAAAAAAAAAAAAAAAGTGTGCGTACGTATTACGTGCAAAAAAAATAATAATAAAAATTTATAAACTTACTTTATAATTCAAAATTCAGCATTCAGCTTTCAGACTCCAGACTTCAGGCATATTTTCTAATTTTATCAAACAGACCTTACTTAATGAATTCAATTTTCAGAATTCAGACTTCAGATTTCAGACATCCAATTAAGTTTTATCAAAGGACCCTTACTGATTCGAATCTCAAATTGTAAGTTAAAAAAAAAAAGTGTGTGTGCGTGTTACGTGAAAATAATAATAATAATAAAAATTTATAAACTTACTTTAGAATTCAAACTTCATAATTCAAAATTCATAGTTCAGACTTTAATTCAGATTTCAGATTTCAGCATTCAACTTTCACACTTCAGGCATATTTTCTAATTTTATCAAACAGATGTTACTTAATGAATTCCGTTTTCAGAATTCTAACTTCAGACTCTCCGTCAAAGTTTGACTCGAGCTCGAGCTCAAATCGTCTCACTAACGAGCTCGAGCATTTGGTTGCGGTTTTGCTGCAATCGTGGTGACCAGGAGGAAATTGAGGAGGTTTTATGCAATAGTAGGTATGGAAGCATTATTTGTTACAATTGGTATTACTATGGTTAGAGTCTATGTACAACTTGTGGAGAAATATATTATATGTGACATTCTCACTCTCGTAGCATGGCCCCTATGGCTTCTGCTCAAAGATAGGTTGTGATGATATGGTAAAGTTATTAGATAGATTAAAGATAGATCATGCAATATTAGATGGGCTCAAGTTATTCATGCTGTATAGTTTCTCTGGTGAATGTTGTATACATGAAGTCTGCATATTTCGCTATTAATGTTATGATGATTTGAAAATGATGAAGTTGCTATTTTTTGGCTAATAAAGTTTTATGTTTTGTCAATGCATATGCGTTGTAAAAATCTTAAAGTAACTGACATGCATTATGTGTTCCTAATTATGAGAAGCGGAGAGGTCTAATGTGAGCTCTGAATGTGGCATTGTTGTTGGTTCTGTTTCTCTCCTTTATGAGATTTGATTATCTGTTCTAGTTATGCAGTTGTATCCATGGAGGATCAATCTTATCTTATCTAATAGCAACAAAATTAATATACAACCTTTAACCATGCCTTCTCTAAATTTAAAAAAAAAAAAAAAAAAAACCTAAGCCACTCTGCCTCTCCTTTGCACTGATTGATTCTCCAGGCTACAAAGTCCAACAACAAATAGATTGATTGATGTTCTCATATACACTTGTTAAGTGACTAAATTCAACTTTCCGATAGATGGAAGTCGAATGTGCTCATTTCAATCAAAGGAATTTCCAGTACTTTCTCTGTATCATTCTAATTTGGACTAAAATGCCCCCTACAATACCCTCTCTCTTCCCCCTTTTATGTAAAAGGACACTTTTGTCAAAACCTATGAACTACCGTCCCAAAAAGTGAGATGGTAACTAGTAACCTCCTTCAATCAATAATGATACAAAAGAAGTGGTGTATTTCATAAATTTGTAGTCCCTTACATGACCAAATATTTTTTTTGACCCCTTGCATTTATAAAATGATTTTTTTTGTTTTTATATATTTTAAAATGATTTTTTTAAATTTTCAGATTTACTTTAACCTAATATCATATTCATTAGTAAGAAACCAAAGGATTGACTCAGTAAACAAGCATACTTCATTAGTCCAGAAAATAGGCTGAATACGCTAGGTAGCTTGTACAGAATATTAGAGACTAAGAGAGTAATAACCATAAAAGGATGGGATTTCAAATACTCTATTATTAACCATGCTCACAGCAATTCCTTTAGTTGCACGGATGGGATTCGTTGGCCAATATAGATAGAGGGTTGTTATGTAATTTTATGTATTGAAAATTTTTTAATTATTTTAATAAATATTACATGATGTATTATTACATGCGTCTGACGCGTTTGTTCTTAAGTGAAATGTGGCCAATCAGCGTTTTTACTTCCTAACAACGTTGATCAGCTGAAAAAACGCTTCGAATCGCGGTTCTTTAGGAGTATTTTTCAAAAAAAATTTTTTGAAAAGTTTGAATGGAGCGGCATTTAGGTTGGCTTCCACTTTCTAAAACGTAACAATAAAAAGACACGCACCCTACGTGAGCGAGCCAGGGTAAAAATCGCTTTCTATGTGAGCGAGCCACGATAAAAACGTGATCTCTACGCGAGCCACAATAAAAACGCGATCTCTACGCGAGCGAGCCACGTAACAATCATCAAATTTGGGCGTTTTTAAGTTGTTACAAACGTTGTATTTTCGCCTTTTTTCAAATACCAAAACGCTTTATTGGTCTGTTTCATCAAAAGTTAAAACAAAATTTTGTAACATTTTTGGCCAAAAATCTTGTTTTTTTAAAAAAAAGGGCATTCTTGAAATTTTATAATAATTTTTATTTTTTTAATTAATATAAATAGTAAATTTGTGATACAAATAGTAATTCAGTATTGGAATCCAAGAAACGAAACCCAATCAATTGCTCCTTCCCATGTTAATGTTGCATTTTCCTTGATGCTTAAATATGTTTAAATTACTATTAAAATTGGTAAATTCATGCTCGAATATAATAAAATTGTGCGTATCAGTTCTTTTAAGTGTCGAATTTGAATGGAATAGGATTGTGAGTGACGGTCCCTTCAGGTCAATCAATTTCTTAATCTTCAGTAGCTATTAAAATGGTGTTTTGCCAACATCACGAGCAATACATGATCAACATCCTCCGTTTCCAAGACCAAGGTCGTCTTCCACCCCATCTCAAAACGCCCACTTCCTCCATGCTCCCATGTCCACCACCACTACCTTCAAAAACTCACAAATATTTTCATCACCCACCACCCCCAATAACGTTACTTTTATATATTCAGAGTTAGGAGAAACTGAATTCTCAGTATTTGTTGAATTGGAATTGAAGAGAAAGGTAAATGAGTTTAAACTGAAATTATACCTATGATTGTGAGATTCTGCAATTAGACTGCAATCCACTCTTCTTTGAAATCAGGAATCGGCTGCAATTCCGACAAATTTTGAACTTCTGGGCAGCGATGCTTTTCGGGCCTAGTCAAATTGCTTCCTTTCTCCACATAGCTCAAGCAATCCGACACATTAAGCAGGTAGCGAATGCAGTCCAACCTTGTCGGAATTGGAGCCGGTGATAATGGTGTTGACATCCCCGGTGCTGCCCCCGGCTGCAATTCCAACCCTTAAAAGTCATAACCACAACAACAAAAATCACTATAATACTTGTCACGTTTCTTGTACTATCAATCGGGTCAACTGTCTCTTCTCCATTATAATACTTTAACAACTCAATACAAATATCAGGTCAAAATTTTTTTCTTATGTTATTATTGAAATAAGAAAAAAAAATTACATTATATATACATAAGTATCTCATCATATATGCATTATTTTTATTTTTATTTCATGTATTACAATAAATAAAGCTAAAAAAAAAAGAATTTTTCGATACTAAATCTTAAAAATATTTTTTTGGAATTTTAACAGGTCTATTGATAAATATTAATATTTTCTTTTTTATGATAATTAAAGATAATCAAATATCGACTATTTGAAATTCAATGGTTGATACTCTCTATTTAAATCTAAGATACTCAGTCGAATTCTTGTAATACATTAGAGGCAACAGAAGTCAACATGTAAATCTATCACAATTTCTAGTGGGATTAAAATTGGTAGTAATTTTCAAAAAAATTAATTTGAAGGCTTCAATAAAATGAATTAAACTGACTGTACTGAAGAGCCCCCCCAAAAAAAAAAAAAAAAAAATCCCCCTTCCAAACAAACAAGATATTGAAGAATTGTACATTACATAAAATAAGGATTATTGATTTGGTTTTTTTAAAAAAGAATTAAGGAATCTTTTATTACAATAAATGTAAAAATAATATAAAGTATTCAAAGATCGAAATATGCTCACACTTAAATCAACTAAAAAACAACCATCCAAGAGTCACAAATCACCAATGAAATAAAAGATCGACTATTTCTACATGTTTGAAATTACAAAGTCGATTAATTTGTTACCAATTAATAATGCAGCCTAAAATTCATTTTTCAAGAAAAATCTGCTAATTTCTGTCATTTAATTATCATCATTTTTTTAATGACATTTGAGTTGTCAAAATCATATTTACCACATGTACGCTGTTCCTATGCTTCCTCAAAGAGGTGCAAAATCCTTATTTAATTTATCATAATAATAATAATTATTTTTTTAACAAATTGTAATTACTTACTCGTTTTCTCTGTATATGATTTCCACATAAACGGGACAACAATTTTACAAGGTTTATTTTGTTTAACCCCTAATTCGAACAAAGAATCCTATGTTATACTATAATACTTTCTATATTCTAAGTGATAGCATCAAAATGTTCCTACCCTCCAAAAATATCACAATCGTTTCTTACCCTCCCTTTTTTAAAAGTGGAATTATTTTTCACAAAATGTTTTTGCAGCATTTTGTTCTTTATTTCTAAAATTGAAGTATGGCGGGACTATGAATATTTAACGTACGACAGTCTTGGGTTTGGGCAGAATCATATGTATCTATTTATGATGTACGGCTGAGTGTGGATCGATGCTTGCTGTGACGACGGAGAAGCCGTCGTCTCCTGATGAGAAGAAGTGGAATAATCAACGATGCCGGCCATGGTCGAATGAAGGCTCTCCATATCCACATAATTATCATATTGTCATATTGATAAAGCCTATAACTTGATTTTATAATTGTTATAATTTTGTTATTTTATGGATTGAACTAATTGATTATATCTATATTTTGGTATTAGCATTGGAAATTGAGGATTACAACTAATTTGGACAATTTCACACCACTAAAAGGGCCAATTTGTAAAATTGATGCAAGTTAAAGGGTCAAAACTAACAAGGTAAATTGAGGGATCACATACATGGTATAAGCAAGTCACCCCTCCTCTCCTTCCTCACTAATGCATATTAACATTTGTCAAAACGACATGTTGTTGCAATGAAGCCTACAATTTGTATTTTTTTTTTCTGAATTTTTTTTATAAAATAAAAATAACGTTTTACATATTCGGTATCATAAATCTTACTTTGGACTTAACGAAATGTAATAAATTAATGTAAGCTAATATAATAAAATATTAAAAGTCAGTTATTTATTTAACCATTACAACTAAATTTGCTTAATCGTATGAAAATAGAAAAAGGCCCGATAGAGGGAGTAGTTTTACTATAACTATTTCTTTCCTTTTTTTATAATATATTTAAAGTTATGAACACAGTTTAAAAGTTAATTATTAAAAAAAATATTTTTTATGGTATCAAAACTATATTATTAAATAAAAATAATTTAAAACTGCAAAATAAAAAATTACCCTAAAAATGTATAACGTTTTAGACAGCGGTAGGTGAGAAACGAGTCCACTTCAAATTAAAATGGAGCCCAACATGGCCGCATAAAAATATTAGCAGTAATTTTCTCAGGTTAGGTTGTGTGGTAGTGGTAGATTAGATCGACCAGACAGGTTATTTAGTAATTACCATTAACACTCCATTAATAAATACATTCACTGCAGCAGATCAAGATGGCCCTTTTTACCTAAATTCCTTCTTCAAGTTCAACATTAGTAGAAACCACAATATATGCACGCAGCAGAATGGTAATTCTTGTTTGAAGTACCGACAACAATAAATATCCCAAGGCTAGTTCAATCTAGTAAAACAAGTAGATGGGGTATGCTCTTTTGGCCTTTTTTATTTTTTCTTTTTGTATGCACTTTAAATTTTTATATTTTACGTTTGAATATAATATTGGACTTGAGAATGCATGAAATAGAAAAGGGTCAGTAATGGGCGATCTTTCAGTTGTTAAGAAACGGATGAAAATGGCTAGGTGGCAATAACTTTTGTAGTCGAAAGTCCAAACCAAAGTCTGAAAATAGGGAAAAGAAACGAGAGGTTGTCAATGATGAGTCAATTTGCCAAACTTTTTGTTGTAACGGACGCAAAGGCGAAACGTTGATGCCGTGAATATAGCAAAGACGACAGAGTGAAGGACGGAAGAGGGATTGGGATTGGAGCTGGTAAGTGGTACTGGGAGAGCGAGCGAGCGAGCAAGACGAGCATGATAATGTTGTATCAATATTTGTAGAGAAGGGGGTCCATGTTCTGATCACGTGGTACTGTCTACGAAGAAGAGTATACTGTATAAATCTACAACATTCCGCCATTTTATTTTTTTATTTTTTTCCTTTCAATCAGTGGTTACTACTCTTTTCTTCCTTCTTTTACTCCGTCACCACACTCTGAATGCGACTCCAAGATTGGTAATTTCCTTTGGTTTGTGATATCGACTTCCACTGTGTTTTTTAGCGTTTAACTCGATGGCCCTTTTCACATTTTTCGGAAAGTTTATCAAGAAACTGGAAAGTATGCAAGGAAGGTAGTATATTACTGGTAATAATGGACCCATTTTCCATCCTCGAAAAAGATCACTTTTTTTTTTTTTCTCCTATCTTTTGGCATAGCTCACTACATCAAGCTTCTGGACCGGACTTCTTTTTTACATTCTGGAGAATTTTTTATATGCTTTTTATCCCTGTCAGGTTGGTTGGGTGGGATGTTTGGCTTATCACAACCTCCTTAAATATTGCACACCCCGGCACAAACCTGTATATGTTGATTATTAAATTCTACTGCTTTCTATTACGGTATTATTTTTTGTGTAAATAGAAAGAGAACCAGGAAAAGGTCCATTGGTAGGATTGAATACTGAGGAAGAGTGGTATGTGGGTTTTAAATTTTTTAATGTTCTGAAAAATCCTCCATTTCCTTTATTCCCGTGGGATCATCTTGGTGTGATTGTCTTCTTGATAAGCTCCACTTGCTTTGATTGATTTGATAATGAGGTTGTCGTTAAATCATGTGATTGAGTCCTTATTTGCAAACAATGTACATTTCCCTCTTACTCTTTACCTGTTACTTCAACCTTTGTGCCTTTTCCCCACTTCGGCTAAATTATCGTAGTGGTGGTTGAGCGGTTCATACTGAGTTTTCCCTGTTTATCTTGCGTCTGGAGTTTCTTTCTTACTGGCTTGTTTTCCTAATTGAGGCGCTACAGTGTGAAAGTTCTTTCTCTCGTAGGAAAAGAAAATGTTCAACAAGTAATGGGCTACTGCTTATGGTTCAAAATCAAGAGTTTTCCAGACAATGGTGCTAAATTGCTAAGATTTTGTTTAAGGAAAAAGATTGAAAGGGAGTTCCTGAAGGATTCGGCTTCCTGCCGGGGTTAGATAACCAGAACTACGATTTAGATATGTGCATTCTTCAACAACATGACAACCCTTGAGTGGGTTTTCAAAAATTTGGCCAAAAGTTCCTACCTTTATCTTTGCCCCATTTCAGTTGAGAAAGCAAATTAACCATTTCTTCTCCTTGTTTATTTTAGGTGTTGTCCTGAGTACAACAATGTCTAGTGTTCTTTAAGTGAGGATCTTCATTCTGCTTCTCAATATTCAGCCGCCCATTCCAAATATCTGGATACAACTAGCATGGATCTTGAACAAGGGAAGTGTTGGAACAACCCAAAGGTTCGCCTACTCTAATTGCTAGCTCGTTCTCAAGTTTCTGGATGCAGTTTTGGGCCTTTTGAACTTTTTACTGTGATTTTTTTACTCTTCTTCGGTTCTTGCATTTTTTGCAGAAAAACACTTGGAAAAATACGCTACTGTTTGCCTATCAAACTCTTGGTGTAGTATACGGGGACCTTGCAATTTCCCCTCTTTACGTATACAAGAGTTCATTTGCAGAGGACATTACTCATTCAGATACTAATGAGGAAATTCTTGGCGTTCTTTCTTTTGTCTTCTGGACATTGACTCTGGTTCCTCTGTTTAAGTATGTTTTCATAGTTCTTCGAGCTGATGACAATGGAGAAGGTACGCGCCGGTGCCAAAGCAGTTTGATTAAGTGGGATAATAGTGAATTAATAATCCGATTGAAGTTGTGTGATAATGTTGCAGGTGGGACTTTTGCACTGTATTCTCTAATTTGTAGGCATGCTAAAGTAAGCCTTATTCCCAACCGACAAGTTGCTGATGAAGCTCTTTCAACCTATAAACTCGAGCAAGCTCCTCAAACGAATAACAGCTCCAAGGTGAAAGGTTTTCTTGAGAAGCACAAGTCGTTGCACACTGCTCTATTGATCTTGGTACTCCTAGGCACTTGCATGGTGATTGGGGATGGACTGCTGACTCCTGCTATATCTGGTAAAAGTTATTATGAGGCTAGAGTTTGATAAACTTTGAGATTGCCACTGAAGCAATCTTATGACAATCTCTTGTTCAATCTGCAGTTTTCTCGGCGGTGTCCGGTCTTGAGCTATCCATGTCTAAAGATCAGCATCAATGTAAGCTTCTATCCCAAAGCTTCTTTTCTTTCATCTGTATGTGGATACTGAATGGCTGAATATGCAGGAGCAAAAGAAAGTAGGAAAATTTTTAATTTATTTCTCCAGGAATTTATCCTGATTACACTCCGTTCTTGCATATTCTTATACCGATTCTTGATTGTATGCATTTTATGGATCGTTTGGCTCTGCAAACAATAGTACTTTTAAAGTCAGAGAATTGTTGCAAATGGCTTGCTGATTACTTGATTATTTTTACTTAATTTGTACTTCTGAATGATTCTTTCATTCAAGTTTAAGGTTAAGTTTCCAAGAATTATAACGTTTAAAACGATGCAATACTTGTTTTATGTCATCGTTCTTTGGTTGATCTTTTCAAAAAAGCTAACCTATTTTTCAGGTTTGCTGATGTTACTTTAGTGAAATGACGAGCAGAACAACCCCCTTTCTCTTTATATACTTGACTGATCTGCTTTAAATCCCATGTGGTCTGTTACGAGTCATGGTTGGTTTGGCCGTTGATTAGAAGAAGTAGCTTAGTTGATCACTGAACAAGATCTTTTGCTGTTTGGATGTAACACGTTGGGACTACATGGCTTGCTAACTGCTGCCTAAAGTGGTCTAGCTGGTTTTCCATCCTTGATTGTACCCATTAGCTACTAGAAATTGATGCTGATTATCCCATTTCTTTCTGTGCTGGAGTTGGGTTTCATTTCCACAAATTTAATATGCCACTGAAATCTGTCTTGCCTAACTTGCATTGTGATTTACAACTCAAGAAGTCAAGTGCTGTACAGGGGGTCAATATTGCTGTTTTTGGCTTAGATGACATCGACAATGAAGTTACATTCTATTGTAGGTGGTATTTGCTGTATGTACTTTTCTGCGCTTCAAATTAGCAGTTTCTTATAGAAACTAATCCTAGCTACCAACTCCAATTTCTGATTAAAAAAACTTACAATAAGTTGCTGGTTTTCAGTTTTTCTTCTTGTATTTTATGTTAATGGCCCTTTTTCTTGGCAGATGCGGTGGTTCCAATCACTTGCTTCATACTAGTATGCCTATTTTCATTGCAACACTATGGGACACATCGAATAGGTTTCTGTTTTGCGCCGGTTGTTCTTGTTTGGTTGCTGTGCCTCAGTGCCCTTGGTTTATACAATATCCTTCACTGGAATCCTACAATCTACAAAGCTCTTTCCCCATATTACATGTTGAAGTTCTTGAAAAAGACCAAAAAAAGAGGATGGATGTCTTTAGGTGGAATTCTCTTATGCATAACAGGTAAAACTTAGAAGCATTGTTAATGAAGAATATATCTCTTGAAACCGGAGAATATCAACAAAGGTAGTACGAGACTTCTTATCTGCAATATTACTGAATTTGCAGGCTCCGAAGCAATGTTTGCAGATCTTGGCCATTTCTCTTATAGAGCAATTCAGGTGCAGTTGGTCGGAATTGTTTCAAAATGGGATTCGCATCTTTAATTGAGTAGTTCTAACTCCCTGTAGCTATATGCAGATTGCATTCACCTTCATGGTTTACCCAGCGCTAATATTGGCTTATATGGGTCAAGCGGCTTACTTATCAAAGCACCATCACACTGCTGTTCATCAGATCAGCTTTTATGTGTCAGTTCCAGGTATTTACTGTCTTATTGAACGCCGATATATGCCATCGAACTTTACTAGTGCACTTCAAGCAAAAGGGCCGATTCATTGTTTCAATCTGCAGTGGCTTTTGTACAGAACATTGATAACATTTGTGTTGTTCTATGGCAGAGAAAGTACGCTATCCTGTCATGATCCTTGCCATCCTTGCTTCTGTTGTTGGAAGCCAGGCAATCATCAGTGGAACATTCTCCATAATCAACCAGAGCCAGTCACTTGGTTGCTTTCCCAGAGTTAAGGTTGTTCATACTTCGGAGAAGATACATGGCCAAATTTACATTCCTGAGATAAATTGGACACTGATGATCCTCTGTATTGCCGTTACGATTGGATTCAGAGACATTAAACGCATGGGAAATGCATCTGGTAAGTACTCACATTTTTCTCTTCCCCTGGAATCAAACATGTAGATGAATAAATAGTAAACAATCTATTAACCAGTTTGGCTCTGGTTCTTGATGATTAGATTCAGTAACCATTAATGTTGGCAATATCTTACCTCACCTGTGCGCAATTTTTGTTGGCTTTGCAGGATTAGCGGTCATGGCAGTAATGCTGGTGACAACTTGCCTCACGTCATTGGTCATCATACTGTGTTGGCACAAACCTCCAATCGTTGCCCTTTGTTTCCTTCTTTTCTTTGGTTCCATTGAATTGCTCTACTTCTCTGCCTCCCTGATCAAGTTTCTTGAGGGCGCCTGGCTTCCCATCCTCCTTGCGCTGTTCTTGGTGACTATCATGTTTGTTTGGCACTATGCCACAGTCAAGAAATATGAATACGACCTCCACAACAAGGTCTCACTGGAATGGCTACTAGCCTTGGGTCCAAGTTTGGGCATTGCCCGAGTCCCTGGTATTGGTTTAGTCTTCACTGACCTAACCTCAGGCATCCCTGCCAACTTTTCACGTTTCGTCACCAACCTCCCTGCCTTCCATCGCATTCTTGTGTTTGTGTGCGTGAAATCAGTGCCTGTCCCGTTTGTCACCCCAGCAGAGCGGTATCTCATCGGGCGTGTCGGTCCTGCCACGCACCGGTCGTATCGGTGCATCGTCCGGTATGGCTACCGTGATGTTCACCAGGACGTGGACTCTTTCGAGTCTGAACTGGTCCGGAAGCTGGGCGATTTCATCCGCTACGACTGGTACAAGGCGCATGGGATGATTGATATAGGCAAAGAGGACGACGGGACTCTGTCTGTTGCATCATCGAGCGAGTGCAAATTGGCTGTGATTGGAACCATGGCTTTCTCAATAGCGCCCGCCTTTGAGATGGAGGACAATGTGCAAGCAGCTAGCGTCTCCGTTGGTTTCCCTACGGTGGACAGCGTGGATGATGTAATAGAAACGGAGGCGCTTGGTTTGCGGGAAAGAAGAGTTCGGTTCGCTTTGGACAATGAGTCAGAAGCTGAAGCTGATCAGGGGCCTGAAATCGATCTCCAACTTCACGAGGAACTGGAAGATTTGCACGCGGCTCAGCAAGCCGGAACGGCGTTCATCCTCGGCCACTCACACGTGAGAGCGAAGCAAGGATCGTCTCTGTTGAAGAGGTTTGCCATTAATCTTGGTTACAATTTCCTGAGAAGAAACTGCCGGGGACCAGATGTGGCACTGAAGGTTCCTCCGGCATCCCTCTTGGAGGTTGGCATGGTTTACGTTGTCTAATCAGACAGCTATCATTCCAGTGTAATAAAATACTAGTAGTATTAGTCCCCGCCGTTTCTGCTTATAGACGATGGATTTAGCATAGCCTCTCTGTTCTCTAGTAAATCTGCACCATTTAGTGCAAAATTGCAAATAGTATTTTAATTCAATCGTGCCGTGACCATTCAAGAATTAGCTGATTTTGGTCTTTGATAGGTTGGGTTGGAGCCCCCAATGAGTTTTGTGGGCTTCCAAAAATTGACGGGCAAGACCACCAAAGTAGGGCGGACTCACTCGCCTAAGAAAATTGTGTGTTCGTTATGTGGGTGTTGGCACGACACGCCGTCTCAAAACGATCATTGGCGGGTCGACCCTAACCCCCGACAGGACGAGTTGACTAAACCCATGATCCCCATCACATATAAAAAGAAGCCATGGGTGTCCCCATTTCAATCGCTTCCGATGTGGGATAGTTTATTCCCATTGCGCTCAGATGGTCACCTGAAGCCTAATGAGCCACATCGCCTTTTTTTCATAACCATCCGCTCTCTGAGTGGTAAATATGTAACCTCCACACTACTTCGTGGTCCAAGCAAATCTCCCACACCCACACACTAGGCCGCGGCCCCCCTCAAAACCACTTCACATTTAAGGACGTCCTGCCCTGAAATTTTCTTCAGGACTACTATTTCAATTAGCAGCAAAAATGGGGCTGAGAGCTCTTCCGATGTCGACCCCTCAAAATGGCTGCTTGTCTAATGCAGCGTCTCTAGCACCGTCGTCACCGAGCTTGCTTCAGAGCAGCAAATACCAGTGCAAGTTCACCGTAGTTGTTTCGGCCAAGAAAAGCAGCGCCGGAGAAGAGGCGGCGGATAAGAAGAGTAAGAGTAAACAGTCCCTCTTCTCAAGCGTGACAGAAGCTCTTGATTTTTCCCAGGTTCGATCCGCAAAGGACGCTGAACTTTTGGAGGAGGCTAGGGAAGCTACACAATCCGGTGGTCGGATGAGTCGGGCTCAGGTAAATTACCAATTACTCTCTCTTTCCATCCCATCAATCCCGTAAAATTAAGGAAAGAAAGTACTTAATCATTTGTGAATGAATCAAATTCATGGCTGTTCTTTCTGATGCAGTATGGAGCTCTGAGAAGGAAAATTGGTGGGACGTACCAAGATTTCTTCAAATCCTATGTCGAAGGTAATCAATCTTAACCTTAATTACTGCTATATTGTTGGCACTGATGATGATACTGAGACTCTTGAATCCGGCATTGATGCGTTTTCAGTGGAAGGGCAATATGTAGAAGAAGGATGGGTTGATAAAACCTGCAAAATCTGCAAGAAAGACACCAAAGGAGAAGCCCGTCAGGTGGATAAACTGGGGCGATATGTTCACGTATCATGCTTAGAAAACTCTAAATCTGGCAACTTTTTCACCAGACTCTTCTCTGCTTGAATCTTCAAACTGGGACTCGCTCATATATATACTGCCAACAATTTATTTTGCTGCCTTGCTAGCTCAGTGCTCTGTTTCTATAATAGGCTTACCAGGAAAGAAATTATATTCTCTTTGTATTAAAACAATGCTTCTTTGTTCTTATAAACAGATATTTTTTATTAATTTTTAATGGGACATAAAACAAGGGCTTAATTCCAAATTAAGTTCTTGATATTTATTACTATTAATGTCAAAATAATTTAAAATTTTTTTAAAATTCATAAATAATTAAATTACCCCCTTTATCAACACATTATTTGTATTATATGTATAATACCAAAATTCATGTATTGGATACAAATTAAGAAATCATTCCTCTCTCATCAAACTTATTAGATTTTAATTGAGTGAATTTCAAAATTGGTCATCATACTTTGGTAAAGTTTAGGTTTTGGTCACTAACTTTTAAATATTCAAAAAATGACACTAACTTTTACATCTGAATTTTAAATTTGGTCATTCCGTCCATATTGGCTGTTAACCCTCTTAACGGAGCCTTTTTTTGAGGGCATTTAACGCGCTACAGTTGTCTTCCTTTCTTTTGTTATTTTTGGCTAATTTTTTTTTTTATAGACATCAGATCAGCGAATACTTGACATCAGATCAACAGACTATAGATATCAGATCAAGAATATAAAAGAAATCATACAATAGAACTAAAACATACTTAACAAGGGATATCAGATCATGATTATATAGACATCAGATCAGCGAATACTTGATATCAGATCAACAGACTATATATATCAGATCAAGAATATAAAAGAAATCATACAATAGAACTAAAACATACTTAACAAGGGATATCAGATCATGATTATATAGACATCAGATCAGCGAATACTTGACATCAGATCAACAGACTATAGATATCATATCAAGAATATAAAAGAAATCATACATTAGAACTAAAACATACTTAAAAAGGAAGATCAGATCAGGATTATATAGACATCAGATCAGCGAATACTTGACATCAGATCAACATACTATAGATATCAGATCAATAATATAAAATAAATCATACACTATAACTAAAACATACTTAACAAGTGAGATCAGATCAGTATTATATAGACATCAGATCAGCGAATACTTGACATCAGATCAACTAAATGATGTAACAAATGTTTTTTAACTTAAGAATTTGTTTGTATTTGTTTTTTAGATAGTTGATGTGTATAAATTTTTCTTTTAATTCACATGAATGTATGTAAAATGCTCTTTTATTTTGTACTGAATTGCAACCAAATTTTTTTTATAAATAATTAATATTTCATTTGTATAAATAATTATATTGTATAAATAATAATTATATTGTAGTGGATCTTCAGTAAGAAAAAACGAAACAAAAATTAATATTTATAATTATTATTTATACAATATAATTATTTATACAAATGAAATATTAATTATTTATACAAAAAAATTGGTTGCAATCCAGTACAAAATAAAAATAACATTTTACATACATTCATGTGAATTAGAAGAAAAATTTACACACATCAACTATCTAAAAAACAAATACAAACAAATTCTTAAGTAAAAAAACATTCGTTACATCATTCAGTTGATCTGATGTCAAGTATTCGCTGATCTGATGTCTATATAATCCTGATCTGATATCCCTTGTTAAGTATGTTTTTAATTCTACTGTATGATTTCTTTTATATTATTGATCTGATATCTATAGTCTGTTGATCTGATGTCAAGTATTCGCTGATCTGATGTCTATATAATCCTGATCTGATATCACTTGTTAAGTATGTTTTAGTTCTACTGTATGATTTCTTTTATATTCTTGATCTGATATCTATAGTCTGTTGATCTGATGTCAAGTATTCGCTGATCTAATGTCTATATAATCCTGATATGATATCCCTTGTTAAGTATGTTTGTTATATTGTATGATTTCTTTTATATTCTTGATCTGATATCTATAGTCTGTTGATCTGATGTCAAGTATTCGCTGATCTGATGTCTATAAAAAAAAAAACTAGTAAAAAATAACAAAAGAAATGAAGACAACTGTAGCGCGTTAAATACCATCAAAAAAAGGCTCCGTTAAGAGGGTTAACAGCCAATATGGACGGAATGACCAAATTTAAAATTCAGATATAAAAGTTAGTGACATTTTTTGAATATTTAAAAATTAGTGACAAAAACCTAAACTTTACCAAAGTATGATGACCTATTTTGAAATTCACTCATTTTAATTTTTTTTAAATATCGACTCAACAATATGAACGCGTGTTTTTTCATCAATATAGGGTCATTATTAGCTCGATTTTGTTAAGTGGGCTAATTTTAAACGTGATAATTCAATTTATTATGAAATAAGGAGATTGATGTAATTATAGTTTTATACATTTATAGTATGTTAAGATATATGCATATAATTGTACAAAAAGATGCCACCGTGAAATAACATGACAACACGCACTCCTATATGCTTCAATTGGCCACGCTTGTTGTTGGATATTTTAGAAAGGTGAATTTTATTTTTCAAATATAAAAAAATAACTATTCAAACAATCATTAATAATTTAAAAATCAAATTTTCATTCTCTCTAACCTTTTGTCTCCCATAATTTTTAATTTTTTTCTTTCCCTATAAATTAAACACACTCAAACAAATTAAACGGCAAAATACATCTTACACTAAAGAATACATACTCCTATATAACTTGATCCAATAAATTTAACTCATTTAATACATTCTGACGAAATTCCCCCATTTCCCACCTAACTAATGTAAGAATTGGTTCCAAAATGTAAAACTCCCACAGAATTTGGGCGCCCACTATGAACGGATAAAACCAATTCCAAATGTTGACCAAGGAAGCCCATTAAAAATATGGAGACCCACCCGAACCCGAAATTAGTTCATTGGGCTTATGCTAAATGAAGGTCATAGGCAATACAGATGATTTGGCGGGAGAATTCCTTTGGACTTGGCGGGAAACTGATTTCAACAAAGCCTACTTAACGAGACAATTGAGCGCGGGAAGCCGCCAGCAATTACTCTCTGCGCTTCTCTACCTCTCGTACCAGTTTCATTTCGAGTGTCAAAGAGTGCGGAACAAAACCCCTAACCAAGAAATCTAAATTGAGAAAAGGAAAATGGTGGGTTTACCGTACGATTGCCTTGCGAACCCGCTTGGAGCAGTCCGATTTACTTTCGAGAAAGCGCTCGCCTCTGCCGGCGATCCGGCCGCATTCGATGGGAAAGACTGGGGCGCTACTGATCTGTTCAGTGAATTCTTATTCGCCGGTGATGGCCTCTCTCAGGTCCCATTCCAAATCTTGATCACTTTGAAGTATTATTTAATTTTGTCGAAGCCCTAAATTGTCTTAGTTGTCTCAACTATAGATAAATTTGACTGTAGGAATTGCAAATTCCTCCAGAGTTGGGTCAAAATATTTTTTTTTCACAGGCTTTGATATGACATGTAATTGTTAATAAATCATATGCGACCAAATTATTAACCATTTTTATATATTGAAGGCTAAGAAAGTAGTCAGCTTTGGGGTTTTTGAGTACCCATTTTGTGTTTGTATTTCTTACTATGTTCCTGAGTTACTGTGTCTGGAATTTTGATTACAAGGTACCAATGTTAAGTCCTTCAACAATAGGATCTCTTCAGCCCAACACTCTGGTTAGGTTTCGGGGCATGATTCAAGATATGCTAGGGAATGAATTCTATGTTGGAGCTTACAAGGTAGAAATTTTTTTTTTTTTTCAATTTAAATTCCTTGGTTGTATTATGTAAGCAACACCTTCCTAACTAATTATAAGTTCCTCGTTTTCTTTCCCCTTTTAGGATGGAGATGTGTGGAGAACTAATAAGTTTGCTGATGTATCTCAATATCCCATGGATTCATCATCTGATAAACGAGTGTGGGAGCGCCGTTTGCTTTATTGTGTCCCTGTGAGCTCTTGGTGTTTTATTTATTCAATTTTTGTGATTGTAATTCTACCCCTTTCAGATATGATTTTAGACTTTGTTGTGACTAATGGGCTAATTTTTTGAGTTCAATTACTTTTCCTTTTAAGGTTCCTGGTCAGAATTCATGGACTGAGTCCTACTGGGGAACTCTTACGACTCCACTTGCAAGTTCTGTTTCTTCGCCTAGGCAGAAGCGTCAGAGAGAGGATGATGTCCCTATGGATGATGCAGAAATGCATGTACTTTCCAATCTCTTTTCTTGGTGTTTATATCCTTATCATCTAGCATATACTGCTTATATCTGAATTTGGTTACATATGTGCCTCAGTCCTTGGTGAACGCACCATATCAACATTAACAAAGAGCATGTTTATGAGGGTTTATAAATGAATTGACATTCTAATTTCGCTTTTGAAAATTTGATATTTATGCTTGAACTTTCGTTGTGGCTTTTGCAACTATAATTCAGTTATTATTATTGTTATTTTTTTTAATATCTGAAATAACTGAGTTGAGTGTTAATTTACATATTTATATTTGAGGTTTTGCTATCTGACATACTATGTATCAATACAGATGTCAGATTGTGAGATAAGCGAATTTCCATCTGGAAAGAGACAGGTGAGCGGAAGTTTGTTCATATTTGATTATCTTCCTATATCTCATCTTAATTCTTTGTTGCTGTCAATCTACTTAAGTTGTGTCTCTAATATGGTATCATATCCTTAGAGAGGGGTTAAAGGGACCAAATTTTGAAGTTCATAGTTTTTGCCCTTCAAGCTTGTGATTTATTTGAACTGAAAATTTGACTCTATTTGTCAGCGAGAGGATGAGCACCTTTCCAATATGCCGGAGAAAAAAGTTGGAGGAAACTGTTCTAGTGGTCATATCTTGCCTGCTTTGAACAACAATCATTTTCCCTGTCTTGTGAAGGTGAATTAACTGCTCAAGTGCTTTTGCACCTTGTGGTGATCAGTACATATTATGTTTGTGTTAATATTAACTATGTTTAGTGGTTCCATGATACAGATATATGATTCTCCTGAGTCGGATTTGAAGTTAAATGAAGTTTTTGAGTTTGTTGGAGTCCTCACTTTTGATACAGAGCTCACAGCAGATACAGATGAGATTGAATTAGATAATGGTTTATCTGAAGAAGCCGCGACTCATATTTCTTGGGTCAAGGTCTTGATTTACTTCAACTAAAATTTTACCTGATGCTTCATTTTTCCTTTCCCTGCTTTTCTCAAATTTAGTAACCTATAACTTGCTAATTAGTGAGTTAAACATGTGCCGGTGGAAGACTTTTTTCATGCAATGTCTCATTTCAAGGGCCCTAAATAAATTTTAATGGGGCATGAGCATATGATGGAAAATCTAGTGCATTTTTGACTGGTCGGATCAATCTATTAGTTTTCTTATCCAATACAATTATACTGCCATAGCAACCAAGAAAAAGACTAATAAAATATAGCAAAAGCTAATATATTCTGAGTGAAGTTCTTGGAAACTAAATTTCACGAGTATTTGACCTAATACCTTAATAATAATGTTGATACAGGAAACTATAGGCTAATTATATTCCTTATACTCATCAACAGTTTGTTCAGACTAAAAGTTAATTGTCTTCCTAATATGTCCTTTTTCAGGTCCCACACATCCATTGTCTTAGTTACAGGAAACTTGCAGTTCATGACTTTGTTTTGAAGTCCCCTGCATTGGAGGTGAGATAAATGATTTTGAATTATGGTTTTAGTGTAAAAACCAGCAATGTTGGCCTCTCTGTCATCTCAATCTAAAATGGGAAATAGTTGTTCGTGATTTTTGGTTGTTACATCTTTGTTAAGTAACTTGCTATGTGGATATGCAGCCTAAATCCCACATTGTCAAAGGGATAAGAGAATCACTGTTGGGACATCTCACAGCTGTGCTTGGACATGATGAATTGGCAGCTCAGTTTATGTTGTTACACCTTTTGTCAGGGGTATTTTAACTTGAAACCAAGCTATATTATGTTGAATCTACCAAGATTTTGTATGCTGTTGTCTTTTCCTGTTATATTGCTACATGGAACTACATCCCGCTAAACATATAATAATTTTATTGCAGGTTCATGCCAGGATGGACACAGCTGCTGTGGGAAAGCTTTCCCTAAATCTGACTTGTCTTAGCAAGGAAAGCATTTCTGTATTTGGAAATCAACTTTATCACGCAATCAGGAACCTTAAACCTTTCACTCATTCTCTACCATTCACAGTTGATTACCTTAATTCTGTTTCTCTTGCTCCAAGAAAGGATTACCAGACAAATAGGTATTAAGAAGTATTTTTTGTCTAAACAACTATTTTCTATGGGATTTCAACTTTGACAAGGCTTCATGATAATCTTGTGCTACTGAATTTTACAGACTTATGTCTGGGGCTTTACAGTTAGCTGAGGGCTCTCACTTGATTATTGATGAGACTCAGTTACAAGCAGGGACCCTAAATTCAACTGGAGTGGATAATGCAAGAGTACTTAAAATGCTCATGGAGTGCCAAAAGGTCCAAGCAAATTCTGACTTGCATCTTTTTCCAAGTTTGTCATTACATTTTTCTTTTTTGAGTAGCTTTCAGGTTTTTTGAGTATGGTGGACATATTTTATCAGCGTTTTTGGTTTCTGGAGTTGTTTCTGAATTCTCCTTGTCTGCTGCTGAAGAAGCCTGAATCAAATATTTCTACAATTCATCTTATTTTTCTTTTTATCTTTCCAGGTGGAATATGATTTTACATACTATAAAATGGAGATGGCTGCCGACATTCAAATTCTAGTTCTCTCTGAAGGAAAATCCAATATCTTACCAGCTGATTTGGTTTTGCCTTTCTTCCCATCCTCATCAAACACTGTGGACGGTGTAGATCCAGAAATACTGGAAACTTGGAGATGGTACTTGGCTACCATGAGATCATTGCCGCACTATATTGAACAGGAAATGCAGAAGGTAATAGTTGCCAACATCAGAGGTTTTATTTGCAGCTAACTCATTTCTAATATGAAAAACATATTGTAGGTGCTAGAGGATGACTTGGTTGCAGCAAGGCAAGCAGACAGAAGCTTAGGCAGCCAAGAACTAAGCAGGTTAAAATTTAACCTGATGACTCTCTCTCTTTCTCTTGACGTGCTTTTAAGTTCATTTGAACCTAGTAAAACTTGCAGGTTGCTTACATTAGGGCGATTGGTGGCTGTGAGCTTTGGTGAAACTTGTCTATCATTGGATCATTGGGAGATGGTGAAGGAGCTAGAAAGACTCAGAAGGGAAAGGCTCCAGCGGAGGATGTAGCCTTGGGGAGAATGGAGGCAGAGAAGGAAAGAGTGAAGAAGTAGTTGTAAATTGTTGTCAAAGTTGGTGAAACTGATTTTGTATCGGTGACGATCTCTCACTCTCAGTATGACCCCAAGCTATATGTTTTATAGTTTATACTCCATTGTTCAGTCGAGGTTTGATTGATTCAGAACTTTTGTCTATACATATTGGAGATTCCCATTTCTGCATTGTACATAAACACCTCCACCACGATGATAAAACCAATGTACTTTCTATTTTTGCTCAGAACGTAAGCTTTTATTTAGACACAAGGACTCAAGGGCTCAAGGGCTCGTTCTTATATGGTTAAACCAACGTGTACTCGTGGCAATGATTCTTTTTTATTGAAATCGGGAAGAATATGATTAAAGGATGAGTATGAGTTTAAGTATTCATTCTGTTTTTTCTGTTTGGTTTTTATGTTTGGTAGATTGAGAGAATGAGATTAAAAACTTATAAAAAAAAGGTGTAAATATGTGATTTGACTTTAAATTACTAGTACTTTTTGTTTAGACATCATTGACCTTTTCTTTTTTCCTTTATTATTTACTAGTCCACGTACAGTTACTCCGGCGATAATTTCTTCCTGATGTGAACTCACGACCGGCTTTGATCGCCGTTGTTGATCCACTGGATTGAATTGCTTTGTGGCGGCGGTTAGTAAGAGAATGGGGATGATGGAACTGATTGGCAGATCCCGAATCGAAGCTTTTATGAGTTGGTTTGTCCGAGTTCATCCCCACGAGACCTCCGCTCTTTTCCATTCCACCTCTACTTTCTTCTTCGTATGCGGTTCTGTCTTTCATTTTCCATTAGTGTACTATCATCTCATGAATCATCGTGTTTTTTTGGGTTCCTGGTTGTTGAATTTCACTCACTGCTGGGTAGTTGAAGATTACATTTCTGGTGGTTTATTTCTTTCAGATTCTGAGCGCATATTTTTTGGTTCTGCCTTTGCGCGACGAAGGTGCCATATCCTTAGGGTTGGGCAGTTTGCCAGGGCTTTTCGTCGGATCCTTGTTGCTTACCTTGGTTGCTGCTCCCCTTTCCACCCTAATCTTCTCGTTGCCCAATCTTTCTAAACGAAAGGTTAGTCTCGGTTCCTTTCTTGTGCTTCTGAATCACTAGTTATTGCTAATCGTACGAGCTTCCGGAATGTATTAATTGTTGGATTTCGTATCTAAAATAAAATCGCAGGCTTTGATGTTCATCCACAGGTTTTTTAGTGCGTCTCTTGTTCTATTCTTTGTCCTGTTTCTTTGCGCCTCACCTGGAACTGCAGCCTTCAACTTCAAGGTCAGTATCCAAGAACGCTTCTCGTGTTCTTTTAACTTAGGAACTCAACATTTTATCTGAAACCAGGGCCTCCTTCGCATGTCATCTACCATCAAAGAAGAGCTCAAGGTTGAAGTGAATCACGCAATTGCTCCTTCTTCTGATGGGTGGAACAGCAATGGGTGGTTCTATAATGCCGTTCGAGTCTGCTTGTTTCTTTGGGTATTTGCCTTTTTTTTTCTTTGTAATATACCTAGCTTAAACAGCTTTTACCGGATCTTACTGGGAGAATTTCTCCTCATCTTTTCTCACCTCAGGTTGCGCTCCTTAATCTTATTACTATATCATCAACATGGGCTAGGGTAATAGATGTGATGGATAATGAGGTCAGTTTCCACCCTGTTACCACTCCCACAGTTATTTGTTATAATCTGATTTGTCAACTGATATTGAACACTAAAACAATAATTCAGAATGTGAGAATCTGTTGGAGTTTTGGTTGTTTAGTCGTATACGATTAACTCATTCTTGTATTCAGTCAGGTTCAAGATTGTTTGGTTTCATTGGCGCCGGCGCTACATTTGGTCAGCTATTTGGTTCAGTATTTGCAACAGTAATGGCTTGGTTAGGACCATGTATGAAAATTTTCTGTTCTTTGTTAGAGTTTTACTGCAGAAGTTATTTGCTTATGCTTCTGCCTTTCTTTTCTTAATAATATCTCATATCTCTGGCTGTAAAATTATGACTAAGGAACTGGGATCTTGTAGATTTACTTCTTTTCGCTGCTCTTCTAATGGAACTTGCTGCACAATCTGCTAAAGGAATTGAGAGGGATACTACTAGCTTTCCTGAGGAGCTGCTTCCAATGAGGTCTTATTTATTGCTTTGCCCATCCGTGAAACTGTTGCTAGTCACTCTTCCCGTTGCTATTTCTCCTTCATATTTTTCCTGCTCAATTCTGTCCGTTACATACCTATCTTGATTTGTGTACATAGTATCTATGTGTATTCATATGACTGAACGCACTGATCTAGACATGTATGCATAAAATAAGGTACATACACATGTTGCGTACAATTATATTTCGGAAGCATATCAGCATTTATATATTGACATATACTTGCAAAGCTGTATTTGTACGTGTAACATGTAGTTATTTTATTGTAGGAAAATATTCTATGGCATTCGTATATGCAGACCTACACGAACATGCGTTTGCCTGTCACCCTTACAATTCACGCAGATATGTAATTAGTAATTACCAATATCCTTTTTATGCTCGCTGATATATGGTTCCTGATGGGATTTTTAATTATTTGAGTTTTTTGCTTACTAAAGGCTAAACCCTTCCCACATTTTGGGTTCCAGGAAAGTTGATCTTGATCATCTTGATGTTGCTGAGGCACACTCTGAACCTCCTTCTGGAAGACCTTCCCCTAGATCGCCTGCTACCGCAGCAAAACCTAATTTTTGGGCTATATTAGATGGGCTACGCCTTATACTCTCATCAACTTACTTGATATATGTTGCCTTATTTTTGTGGCTAAGTGCTGTAGTATCCTCTTTCTTTTACTTTCAGGTAAGGGACACCTTAATTGTTTTACTCACTCTTGATTTGTATGTCATGATGTTCACAGAGTCCAACTACTAATAGCCAAGTTATTGGATTATTCATATGACTAAACGCACTATGAGTTGAGTCTTAGTGGATTATTCATACCGTCAAGTTATTGGTTTGCATGGTATATGCACATGTTGCATTTCCATCATTTTCAAGCCATTATGGCTTTAATTTGTTGACTTTAACGAGTTTCTACCACAGATTTATTTCTCTAACTAGTGACCACCCTTTATTTTTCCTTCTCTGATTTCATTCCTTTCTCTCTGCAGAAAGTAACTGTGATTGCCTCAAGTGTTGCAAACCCTGTTGAAAGAAGAAGATTGTTTGCTCAGATCAATAGCTTTATTGCTTTTTTTATTCTTGGTGGACAACTGACTGTAACGGTATGACACAACTGTCAAGATGTTTTTTGATGTGGGCTTCTACAAATTTCCACCCATTCGGTAGATAATATTGGAAAATCATGAGCTTTTCCATTGTTTTCTTTTACTTTTCCTTTCTGTGATTTAGTGGCTCACCTGTTACTAATTAAATTGAATCCTCCAGGGGCGCTTTCTTACCATCTTTGGAGTTACTACTGCTATAAGCTGTACACCGTTTGTTGCTGTCATTAATTTAATTGCTATAGCTCTCTGGCCAACATGGATTGCTGTTGCTCTCTGTGAGACCTTACGTAAGGTCTGTTTTCTTTATTTCTTGAAGATGGAAATTGAAAAGGAGCAATGAATTTGGCATTTAGCATTACATGGTTAAGACTTAGAGAAGCTGGATTGCTGGCATTGAAGTCACGATAGTCACAAATTGATTTCTATGTTATTTTGTTGCTTCAGGTTGTTACGTATGTTGTTACTAGGCCCGGAAGAGAACTGCTTTTCACTGTCGTTTCGCAGGATGAGAAGTACAAAGCAAAGGTATAAGATTAGAATAGTCAGCTGACTTGACTGATGAAGAACTTTTGAAAAACTGATGAAAATCACAGACAAAGGGCTATCAGAGAATGATGAGAATTTATGGCAAAATCTACTAAACGATTGTTTTTCTGCACATGTTCTTGTGACTGCACGAATGATCACTGTTAAGTAATATGCGAACTGCGTTGTGCAATATGATGCCGCAGGTATGCATAGACGTAATTGTGCAACGTCTAGGAGACGCATCTGCAGCCGGAATGTACAAACTTCTGTACAGTAATCTGAATGGAAAGGCATCAACTGCCTCCCTATATGCCCTCCCTGTAAGTAGTTTGTTTCCTCAAGAATGTGTAATTGTTTAAGCCGAATTCTCTTTTTGTCTGGAATTTATTTAGTGATCTGAGTTAAAACAAAATTTGAAACCGCATTTCAGGTGTGCGTGGTGTGGATAATGACCGCATTCCATCTAGGACACCGGCAAATGAAACTGGCAAAACTCCGTTCATCATCAGAGTATCACGATGCCTCCACCAAATAACTTGGTATTGTTTCCGGTCATACGAGTAACGAAAAGGGTCCCTGATCGCAAAGCGCCTCAGGCGAATAGGTTCGTTGTTTGTCATTATCATTATGTGTTAGGGGAATTTTCAAGCTGAAACCCTCAAAGGCGAATAGGTTCATGGAATACTTGTACAACCAATTCTTGATCAGGAATGACAATGGAAGCTTTATTTTCAGTTGAAATGGTAATAATGAAATCTGGACTGGAGGAGTTACATAAACTATTCATCCACCTCAAAGATGTGCCTCTTAACAAACGTTTTTTAAGTGTTCCGGAGAGCACGAACGCGATCCTGAATCAATTTCCTTTCCCAGATGGCTACATCCTCAAAGGCATGCCCTGGAAGACTCTCAAAAGGTTCCTTCCAGGGATCATTCTTAGCTAAATCATAAGTGGCGCCACGAATTGCTGTTTTGTTAGGCCCACAAGGTCTCTTTGAAGTAAGTTCCTCGTATGCTGTATTTAGCTGCCCAGAAAACACCATAATGCCAAAACATCAGCAGATATAAATTTATCTCAACCTAAACCGCCATTATTGTTAATATAAGACAGTTGATCCTTACATCCATGTCTTGAAACCAGAACATGTAAGCAATTGCAGTTGCAGGTGCCCTCCCCAGTCCAGCTGTGCAATGTACATATACTTTTCCTTTCCCTTCTTCAATTGCCCAATCCAGCAAAGAAACAGCACTTGGTAATATACTCCTTAAAGATTCAGGATCGAAATCCCTCGCCTGCAGGTAAACAATACGCCATGTTATGAACTCTAATATACTCCATTGATGATTTATATACTTGGAAGTTTTGATCTTACAGCAATCCAGCAAACAAACAAACATTTCCATGTAACGTGCAATATGGTTCCAGAAATGAAGTATCAAATTGGAACTTTTCTCATGAGGAACAGTTTTAAACACAGTGCCAGTATTTGCTTACGGGCCTTCTCAAGTGGTGGATTCCAATTTCTTTGCATCTTTTAACTATTGATGAGAGGTCGATTCCCCAATACTCTACATCTTTGTCTTGCTGCAAGTTCAGAATATAGGCTACATTGGCTTCTTCTTTCAGATGATCGATGTCTTCGGCTTTCTGAGGTTGAGAGCCAACAATTAGATTTTCAGTTATCAGTGTGTAGTTCATGCCTGAAAACACTACACATTTATCAGAAAACTTGAACAAGATCGTAATAAGATTATTTTCTAAAACTGCCAAGAAGCAAAAGCACCAAGTTCATGAAATGCATTCATATAATGAATATAAATTACTTGTGAGGTTCCATAATCCTCAAAGTTCCTGATAAAGCAAGAACTCTCGTATATCTATCAATGGATGCGGTTCTATTTGATTAATGTACACAACCAAAACCAGAGGCCATTGCATTTTCCGCCAATAACAGTATTAATAGCACAAGAAGAGATATCTCACTAGCCCATTTGAACTTTTCCCCTAATTGTTCTCTATTAAGGCAAAGAAATTCAAGAACTGAATATTAACCGAAAAGGGATTGAAAAAAAAAAAAAAACAGAAAATTCGAAGGAGCGTAGCAGCCTAGCAGGAGAAGAACTGACCAAGATCATGATGGTACTCAAAAGGGTTCCTCATCATTCGCTTCATTGCAGTATTGTACTCTTCCATTCTGCTCCTGGAGGTGCCGAGGGCTGCTTTTCTTGTGATATTTTCTTCAGTCTCCCTCTCCGGTAGTTTGCAACAAATCTTATGCAATTTCAAGTTCTTTCTGGGCAGCCATGTGGGATTACACAGAGATTGCCCATAAATTTTGGGTGAAGCAGAGAATAACGGGCCATTTTTGTTAATCTCAAACGAATATTGGAGCACCGAAGAAGAAAACCACAGCAGCTTGTTGCCTGCAGCTTCCATTATCGATGTTTGCGGAGTTGAATCTCATTCGGGCCAAATGTGAGGTTGAGTTGAAGTACCCGCAACCGTACTTTAAACTTTTTCTTAATAAATATAAATCCTCCATTAAAGGAAATTTTGAGTGTTTTTTAAGTTTTTTTGGCCTCTTTTCTTCAATTCGCATTTCAAGATAAGATTCATCATGACATGTATGTGTGGATCTTATTTCATAATGTTTTGATATAAAAATTTGATCTTTATTTCATTTTCTTAATATTTTGATCCCACCAAAACGGATTTGATTTGGGCATTTAGTGAACTTTTGGCCTTGGATTTTCTTTTTGTACGATTTTCGTTTGATTGGGTCATGCATCTTTATAGAGTTTGTCATAAATTTGCACCTTTTTAAAAAAAATTTATAATGATTCGAATTCAAAATATATTATTTTAAATAAGAAATATTTATCACTTAATTACATTCTTTTTATCCACATTTTTTAAAATTTAAATAAATAAATAAATAATTGCATACTAAGATAAAAGAATTTATAAGATATTTAAATTTTTAATATAATTTTTAGTTTTCTAATTTTAAATTACTTATTTTTAACCTATAGTTCAAATAAATTTTTTTTAAAGTGCTTCAAAAAAATAATTTTTTTTAAAAAAAGACAAAAAAAGGAGTAGTAGTTAGAGAATGTGATAATAACATTATTTTTAATTAAATAATAATTCATTATTAATTTATGTGGATGATTTTAAATATTTTTTTATATAAAAAATGGATGTAATAGTTTATTATTATTGTGGACTTGGTAGGCGTTCCGGATGAAAGAAGGCAGTCCGCCAGAAAATGCACGTGACCCATGTGACTGTTTCTTTTTTTAAAAGACTACTCAATCAAGGGCCATCTAATTATTGTATAATTACGAGATTAAGAATTTAATTTTGATTTAATTACGATTAAGGTGTAAGGACGTCCGGTTTAAATACAGCCAACTAACTCCTCCCATCCTCATAAAGGACATAACCCCTTTCTCTACCCCCTCCATTTTAAAATATAAGTCGTTTTTACCCATTAAGAAATCGATCAAAATATAAGTCATTTGTCTACTTCTAAGAAACAATTCATTGTTTTTACTCTATTACCCTTATTTAATTTATAATTTCATTAGAATTTGTTTTTGTCATGACTATTCTAAATTATAGCATTATTATCAAAAATGCATTGAATAGAAGTATAACAAGTTTAACCATTAAAAGTTATGAGAATTTTTAAAAATTAATTACAGCCTTAATATTTATATTTTGGTCAAAATGACCTATATATATTGAAATGGAGGGAGTATGTCAAATCAAAAAAATCCACAATTCATTAAACCACTACCATCAACTTTTTTCCTATGTTTGTTTGCAATTTTTTAGGACATTTTGTATTTATAATGTAATTTTTTTGTAAATAAAATTTTTATATAAAAAAAAAGAAAAATGCATTTGAAGGATAAATTTTTAAAATAATATGGCAACTATTCTAAACAAAATATCTATTTAATATTTGTTTAAAACTATATATTAAACTCTACTAAGTAATTTATGATTTAAAAGTAAACAAATTATATTAAAACATAAAATATTTCATGAAAATGTTTTTTTAATATTTTTGAAAATAAAGAGAGAGATTAATATAAACAAATTAGAAGGTCGCAACGCAAGTTGTCAAGTAGCTCATGTTATATAGCCATCGGCTGATTAAATTTCTTTGGGGCAATTATGAAATTATGCTTATCATACTCAACTCAACCATTAATTGTTTGAAAATTTTCACCTCATAATTTTTAATTTATATTTTAAAATAATAATTTTATTTATTATATTATTTTAATTTTTAATAAGTAAGATCATTATTATTAGATTGAGAAAATATAAATTATTAAATAAAAAACAGGAATTGTAAAAGTTGATTTGTGAATGATTATAATTTGTTTGGGACAGGGCCGGTTGGAAACTTGTGAAACCCTAACTTGGAAGAAAAAAGTTCCCTCCATAAATGGGGAGTGGGAACCTCTACTTCAAATTCAGGCCTATTAATGTATAGGATTTTCAGTAGGCAAATGAAATGCTACAAATCATCGGCCCATGGGGGCCATTTAATATCTTTTGTGTGGCGAAGGAAGCGACTAGCAATAAATTCATATGAATCCCTTCCTATTTTTTATTTTTATTAAAATATCAACATTTAAATATCTAATTTAAAATCAATTCATAATAAATGAAAACACTCTCAAATTACTTATGTGAATTCTCAATAGGTGACTGATAAGAAGTATAATGGACGATTCCCTAACATCAAGGTTGTTTCCTATTTGTTTGTTATTCACCCTTCAAATTTTATTTGATTCAAAGTTGCCATTTTGATGCATCGGCCATCATTCGTGGTGACTAGCTTTTAATAATTTATTGGTGTAATTATGTGATGGAATGATTAACCATTTTGGTGAATGAGTTTTTAAAATAGTAATATTTAGTTTTCATCAACCAAAAAAAAAAAAAAAAAAAAGCTTAGAAGTAATCTATTAGTCGACCTATAACTAACGGAACATTACAAGAAACAAATAGTAACGAATACTAACTAGAGAACGAGAAGTCATTATCTCAGTTACTTGCTTGATGAAGCTTCCACAAGCTAGCGAACACAAGAAGAAAATGGACATGGAATATTGCCAAAGGAATTTTGGGTTGGGTTTGGTTTGGTTTAGTTTGAATTGTTTATTTTGGGTACTTTTGTGATTTGAATCATGGCCTCTTCGTATTTATGGCTCAAAACCAACAACATTGCCTAGTGCTAACTTGTCCTACCACTATCACTTTTCCCCCCCTTCAATTAATGGCTCCCGATCATTTTGTCTTGCATCATTCCTACCTCTATACTACTACTATCTCCCATGCAATTCTGAATCCAGTGTTCCTATCCAACTAGCATCACTTCACAAACTCTTATTTGCTCTGAAAAAATTGACTAAAAAACATTAAATTTCGGCATAAAATTGAATATCGACGTTAATAGTTATCAAAAATAAACGTATAACACTATATCGACTATGTTTCAAAGTATGGAGTGGTCCAACTGAATGAGACGTTATATCTTCCTTCCATTAATACACAAAACGTACATGCTTGGATCCTTGCTACATTTGCTGCTCTTCCAAAATAGGAGAAATCAGTACCAGATTGATTTGATACATCGTTGGATTGGATCAGGGCAAACATGAGTATAATTATAAGCGATTCCGAAACAAAAAATATAAGAATAATCGGAAAGAATTATTAACGATTACAAGTAATTGATTATATACTTCTTTAATTTTGATTAAGGCTAGCAGTAGTAGTACCATCCTCCTGATGATGATGATGATGATGAGATGAATCAGGAGCTTCAATGCTGCTGCTTTCTCGTATGATTCCATTTTTCACGGCAGCGCCGCCACCATTTCTACTGCTGTGATGATTGCTCGTTCTGATTTCTTCCTTAATAATTCCGAATTTCCTTAAACAAATCTCGGCCCAATCCCACAAATGTAAAACTATATAAGTCCCGATTCCGCCGATTAATCCGTAGGCGATTGAATAAGTTAACGGCATCAGAATCAAAGTCATGAACGCCGGGATAGCCTGCCTCATGTCATCCCACTCCACCTCCAACACGGACCTCATCATCAGAACTCCCACAAGAATCAGCGGCGGCCCCACCGCCCACGGCGGTATGGATGCTAGTAACGGCGTGAAGAAAAAAGCCATGAAAAAATACCCCGCCACGGTCAACGCCGTCAACCCTGTTCTTCCTCCTTCCCTGATACCCGTGGATGACTCAATGAACGCCGTCACCGGTGACGTCCCTAGTAATGACCCCACCACAATAGAAGACGCGTCGGACATAAATGCAAAGTACTGCCCCTCAAAATTACCGTCGTTGTCAGTAAAACCGGCGAATCGGGCCATTGAATACAGGGTTCCCGTGGTATCCAAAATGTCGACGTACAGAAACGTAATCAAGGCTTCCCAGAAATGACCTTTGCCAATCTCCTTAAAGCTCAAAGCTCCGGCGGTGCTCTCTATTGTATGAACGTCTACAACTTTTTTGAAGTACTTGTAGGCAGAGTTCCCGTCAACGGTGTCGGGGAAAACTGTGACGCTGGTGTTCCTAAACCACGAAACGGCGGTGACGAATATGATGCCATATATCATTGCCCCCTTGATATTCTTGACCAAACAGTAACATATGATGACAAATCCCACAACGCCGAGCCAAAACGTATGGCTCTCCATGCGACCATGCAGACACAATATGTCATCCGACGCCGTCCCTCCGGGGAGCAGCGAAATCGTGCCGTTCAAAGACGCGATCACAGGCGCCACCGATGCGCGGGAGGATCGGGGACATGCTCCGAGCGTCAGCAAGGTTGATGAGCTGTATGCCACGAGCCCCACCCCTTGGTTGTTTTGCAGTCCGATGAAGGCTAAGAAAAGGCCTATACCGGCCGAGGAGGAAATTCTCACCGGTTTTGGGACTAATTTAGCGAGCCTCGCGCGTAGACCGACGGCCGATATGAGTAAGAATATTAAGCCTTCGATGAAAATAGCAGCTAACGCGCTTTGGTAAGAGACGTTGCCGGAGCCGTGGAAACCCACAACGGTGTAGGCAAGGTATGCATTGGCGCCCATCCCCGGAGCCAAACCCAGCGGCAAGTTCGCGAATAACCCCATGATGACGCATCCTATAAGGGAGGAGGCAACTGTAGCGACGATCAAATCTTTTCGGGTTTTCTCCAGGCAAGCAGCGTAGCCCGGGTTGACAGGATCAAACTTGCAAGACTCGTCGGGGGTTATGAGGTGCAGGCTTGGGTTGTTGGTGCAATTCGACGCCGAGACGGTGGGGTCGGAGCAGAGGGGAACGCAGTCGGAGACGGAACATGTACCCCCGGAGTCAGTAAGAATGGAGGCATTCACCGCTAAGATGTAAGCCATGGTGAGGAAGGTGGTGGTGCCAGCGCGGAGCTCGGTGGTGAACGTTGTTTTCCTCTCTTTGACCTTGAAACGTCGGCCGACGCGGCTATCGGCGACGGAAGCATTGAGGCGATTGATGAGGGACTGATTCTTTGGCGGCGGTAGTGGTGTCCCAGACTCCAAATCCATTGGGGATCGATGTGGGCTGCTGCTAGTACAGTTGTAGTTTAAAAACTCTCTATAAACATTACCAATACGCCGGAAAGTTTTATTTCCTTTGTATATTTTATTGACTGGAAAATATAAATGGTCGCTGCTCAAACCAAACTACTTTAGTAGTATTGTCTTTCTTCTCTCCCCATATTTTTTTTCCGCTGTTTTTTTTAAGAATTTTTTAAAAAAAAAATCTAAAAATTTGAATTGTGAAATATATAAGTGTGAATGGAAAATATCCTTTTTGAGAGTTATCTGGATAAAGAATCAATATAAAAATAACGTGTTTTAAAATATTGAAAATTGGAAAAATGAAGTTGTGATAGGAAGGAGGGTAAATATACATTGAAGAAATTTTAACTTGGGTCCACCGGCCCCTTTTTTTAATACTTTTGTTTATAGGACAGGGTTTGTATATTTAGTTCGGTTGGTCGAGGACTTTAATAAAGCTCCAACTTCCCCATTGATTTATTTTTTCTTGAAATAAATATTAAATTGTTCTGAATTGAAGAGTATCAATAATCTATAAAAATAAAATTGATGGTGATGGTCATCAATGAGAATCGTGGAAAATATAGAAAGAATCTTCAATTCATACCAAAAGAATTTCAATAGAATCTCAATCTGATACGTAACAAACTTGCCAAGATTCTCGAGAGAAGCAAAGATAGCCCACCTCCAAACCAATCCTCTTTCACATCTCAATCATTATTACTAATTATGTTGCCTGCGTTAAATGACCTGTATTTTAAAAATATATTATTAAGAAAACATCTGTATAGATTACGATAAATAATATAATTATTAGTAATTAAATGAGAAAGATTGTACTATATGATTAAGGACTAAGTGATTGCATGGTCCATGTTAATTATACCTTTTTATATATATATATATATATAAATGTTTGGAGTAATGCCATAAGATAAGGCGACATCAAGTGGTTGATGCATTTTGTTTGGTTGCCACTAATCAAGAAGACTATTATTACTCTTTTAAGAAGTTCAATATTCACACATGAACCTTTTTTAAAAAAAATTTCGGCTAAACAAATTTGGACTTTTAGCCTCATTTGACCATTTGAAACTCGTTGAGAATTCACATCTATAGCACTTTTCTAAAATATTTTAAAGCTAGTTGATGACAGTATGAAATAATACTTATTATTATATTATAAATAAAATTCTTCTGTCTTAATTATATATATATATATATATTAACATTGGGACGTGGAATTCAAAGTCGACAGATACGCACCATTTAGTCGCTAATTACTTCAGCCAGGCGCCTTAAGGTTGAATTTTCCCAGCTCACCAAAATCTGAAAATTAATTAGCTTGCTGAAGTACCACGCGCTCACGCAACCTTTCATATTTCATTTTCCTCACTAGTACTAATGCTTTGTTTCATTTTTTACTACAAACTCTCTCCCCATTAATTAAATTACATAAACAATATATATAATTATATTAATTTAAGATTTAAGATTTAAAAAATCAAAAATAATTATTATGAAATAAAGAGGGTGGTTTATTTTATAGTCTTCCCTTTTCTTTCACACAGCACAAGAATGTCAAATTGTATTCTCTTCCTATTGAGTGAGTCAATATTCCTGCCTTGAATCTTATCAATATTTTTATTTTTTCAATTTCAACATTTTAAATGAGACATAAATACAAAACTTTAAACAATTGATTAATTGTTTTTTTTAAATCAGTTTATTTCTGTACCTTTGAAAGTGGGGATGGTTGATGGTCTTGTCTTTGCAGCTTATAATGAAGTAGAACCAATTAAAGAAGACAAGAAAGATTTAAAGGAAAAAAAAAAAAAAAAAACCCAAATATGTTGGGGTTCTTTTCAAAGAGAGAAATGATTTTGGGCAAATTGAATGATGATGGGTTTAGGGGAATTCCAATTAGCTTTTAGCGACAAAAAAGAAACCAAATAGAGTTCATCCAATGATGGTTCAATAAAAGGAGATTCAATGATTCAAAAAGGAATTGGGATGCAACTAATGGTCTCTACGCCATTTTAGCTTTACTATGTTTTCTTTATCATAGTTTGCTACCAATTGTAGTTAACCATATTCAATTTTTATATCGGATAACGATTGAATCATTCAATCTCAAATAATAAATATACATATTTTTTTATTGATATAAATAATTCAAAATTTATTTATTTATTGCCAATTAATTGGTTGAATGATCAATAATTTATGCATAGTATTAAAGTATATTTTATTTTTTGAGCTAAAAGGTAAATTTTATTTTACCCTAAAATGTTTTACCCTTATGATTTAGGCATTGAGGTGTGCATATGATTTAGGCCCAAGAGTTAGCTTATGTAAGTGGTTTGATTTGCATATTGAATTAGAAATCAAGGATATCTTATAAACACAAATTGTGTTTTGATTTAGAAATTTAGCATATGTTAGAAATACGATTTGTGTTATAAATTAGATGAAAGCAATTGATTTGTATATTGAATTAAAAATTGAGGATATAAAAGCAAGATTTATGTATTGAATTAAAATCGAGAATATCTTAAAAATAGGCCACAAAAATTTTAAGATGGAAGCTATATATTATTCTATAGATGTTGTGTTCGACATGCCAAATTATAGTATTTATTCTTATGACAATAATAAAAATTAAGAGTTTTTTTCTCTCAAAATATGGACATAAATAAATTTAAGTTTGAAAAAGACATTTACATTTCGAAATTTAACTCTCTATCTATTATAAATTAATTTTGAATTGAATTATAAAGCAGATATTTTTTAGGGCTAAATATTACGTTTGTAGAAGCTAATGGTGAGATTGTGAGGGCCTCCTCTGTAATTATATGGAGTCTTCTTTTTTGTGGAGGTGAAATGTGATGTGAGATATAAGTACAATTGTAACACACCCAAAATAAATAAATAAAAAATACTTCTCCACTTCTCTCTCTCATCCCATGATTCATAGGATTCATCCACCCAATCGAACTGAACTAAGTTAAAGTGAAATCAACTACCCCCCCAACTCATAAAAATACCGTGAAATCAATATTTCTTTACTCGTTTATCTTATATATATAATTTGTTTTTAATAATAAAAAAAAACTCCATTTGTTTTGTAATAACAATTGTCTTAAAAATATTAAAATAAAAAATGTTATAAATTTTTTTTTAAAAAAATTAATTATATATATATATGTAAAAAAAGGTGTGGTTTATATTATTGAAAGCAAAATGAAGGAATGTAGTTGTGATGGTCCTATTAATAAACTAGAGTTTACGTCATCATCCAATCAGCTTCCACATAAAAAAGTTGGAACATAAAAGCCCCTCAAACCTATCTCAAGTTTCAACTCACCAAAATGGAATCAAAAAGTTAATCTTCATTTTTGTGGGATTGATTAGTTTCTGTCCTATCCACATTGTGTTCAATTAATACCTTCGAGTCTAAGATATTCAATTTTTCTTTTAAGGGACTCCTCTTTATTTATTTATACAACTACGCTAATACATAATTCTGTTACAAAGTATGAATAAAATTAATGTAACCCATCTTAAAAATCAGATACTAATAATATCAGATTAATTACTAACAAAATTAGTATTTTAATAATATTAAATCATCATTACGCATGATATTACCAAGTCATAATATAAATTGTGTCGATACTATTAAATCACAACGATACTCAAATATTATAATAGTATACGTTTTAAAAGTGTATAATATTAATTAACCGGGGCATTCTTGGCTACTGCATTTAATGGTAAGGTTCCCAATAATTTAGAAGCGGGTGAGGAGAATTGAGTTCCCTCATGCGGAAGGTACGCTTTAGCCAATGGCGGAGCTGTTACTCTGCCCATTATGCAGCGACGTGTCAGAAAGAAGAGAAGAGGACCAAGTTAGCCTCCGCCGGGGACCATTTCCATTTAATCAAACACTTCATAATCATTAGATTAGGTACAACAACGTTATTGGTTGGGCATCATTAACTATCTTTAAGCCATCAATTATCAAATCAAAGCCCGGCATGAGTTTTCTTTCCTTCTGCCCTCCGCTCCGGGCACCCAAATTGTGTTGTCCACCGGCTATTGGCAGCCCTTTCACTCAGAATAAAGCCCGCGCCTTTGCATTAATTCGATGCCTGTCTGCAAAAAACAAACGCTGGTGGTGGCTGGGCTGAACCTAATTCAAAAACAGTTTCTGAAGCTTTCTGCAACTGACACCTAACTGGAATGAACATGGCGCGTGTGGGCTTTGTTTTTTTTTTTCTTTTTTGGTTGGTTCAAGTTGTCTTTATTCTCCTTCCGTAATTTCAGTTAATTATAGCACAACGCAAATGGCGAATCATGGAATCAGAAACCTAAAGTCCCCCCAACAAACCCTCCTTCCTCACACCACCCCATCTGTACATTTCCCCCTCCTTTTGTACAACCCATTTTGTGGTTTATGATTTGTGCAAAATTTCAAACATAATTGACGATTTTCTAAAAAGGAATTTTTAAATTTTTAATGAACTCTCATAATAATAACGCTGGAAGAATCTCCATTTACTGCTGCAACTCTATGCTGTATATGTCACCAAGAAACGAAAGAAGAAAAGAAACAAGTAGTAAGGTGAGGAGGACACTTTGTTCTTGATTGTACCATGGAGGTCGTCATCATACAAGGAAATGCTGGTTTCTGTTTGTGAATGACTGATGAATGGAGCTTTTATGCTTTATGCCCCCAGTTAAGTTAAGTAGGTCTCTGTCTGGCCTGGATTTTTTTTTTTTTTTTTTTTTTTTTTTTTGTGTATGGTCATTTGGGAATATGAATCTTCGGACAACTCTATTCTCAAATGTCGACCAAAATTCAAAGCCCAGCTCTTAATTATACCAGAATCTGTCGCTTCATTATCATGACCCAACAACAATACATGATTAGAGAATCATCTTTTTGTTTTTCTGGGTTTCTTTTTCCAACCCCAAAATCCAAAAGGAACAATGCAGCACCTGATCCAATGATATCACCAATTAAAAGTGAACGCAGCCCTAATGGAAGGAATCGACACCAAGACATTCCCTGTTTTCAAATCGGAGTTGATCAGAGTATGGTCAACCGGCCGGCAGAGAAACTGGCGGTGCTCATGGTCATGGATGTTCAAACAATTTGAGAATGGGTCCTAAATCCAAGTACACCTATGAACTTTGAAAGTCGTAACGTTGTCCAAGAACATGTCAGGCCCAGTTAAAGAAGCCCTTATGCGAATTGAACAAAATATTCCACTAAAATCACAACTGCCTTTCTGGTCTTTCAAAAGGAACTTACATTACATGGTCTTGTTTCGACTCGGTTACGCAAATCCCGTGGGGTGAAACCTAGAAATGCGCTGAATTCATCAGCATGTCCAAACAGAAGAACCTTAATCTAGTTCAAGAACAAGAATGATGTGCATCTGTCGGCATAATTCATGGGATGTCTTCTGAAGGTCCGGCTATGCAAAAAGACAGAGATGCCTAGGATCAGTTCCATTGAAAGAAACACCATTTACAAAATAATGCAATGATTTCATGAGAACAGGCAAAGTAGGTTCATTTACATATAACAATTCAAGCCCGTCTCACAAGGATGAGAGGATTAAAGAGACAACAAGCATATGGAAATCAAAACAATGTCTACTTTGACAACTTACACAAGTGAGAAAATTAAAATGGTGTTTTCAGCAGCATTCATTCTCGTCATCGTGACCACTACACATGCTGCTGCTCCCTTTGCCAAGCAAAGACAATTTCTGTTAGCGCAGGTTTTAGAACTCGCTTCAACATCTTAAGATAATCTATTGTATCCCCACTGGACTTTCTAATCTCCACCAAATGAAAAGATGAGGTGATTTCAAAGATTTCCACATCTATGATCAAAGTACCATTTCTACTCTCACTTACTGTCTCCAATTTCATCACCCCGCCTTCCTTCTTCATCACTTTCAGCCTTAGACACCTGGCAATTTCCTCGAGTTTGGATACTATGTCGGCTGCAGAATTTTTCGATATAAATAGCAGTTCTTCCTTCTGGTCATTCTTCACAAATAAACCAGATAAATCAAACCCTGTCGAAAGGGAAATTATATCAAATGCATTGAAGTTACTAGGTTTTGTGGTTTCTAGCTTAGTCTCTGCAGAAGGAATACTGCCACACTCATTAGGAGCACACAGATTATCAGTATTCAGTGGGGTAACTTCCCTGTCTTCTACAACACTGGGGTTACTTCCCTGATTGCAATCCAGCCCTTTTCTGAACCAAGGGTTCTCCATAATTTTGGCAATAGAGATTCTAGTATAGGGATTTGGGTCAAGGATCCTCGACAACAATCGGCGAACTTCTGGTGGAAACCAATTAGGACATTTATAGTCTGCCTTGCTTATCTTCCTATACATCTCCATGAGGTTTGAGTTGTGAAATGGAAGATATCCAGCCAGTAGAACAAATAAGACTACGCCGCAAGACCAGATGTCAGCTTTTGCTCCATCATAACCTTTTCTGCTTATGACCTCTGGAGCAACATAGGCTGGGGTTCCACAGGTTGTATGAAGTAATCCATCTTGACGCTTAGATTCAGAAAGAGCACTCAAACCGAAATCTGAAACCTTTAAGTTTTTATTCTCATCAAGCAACAAATTTTCAGGTTTCAAATCACGGTGGTAGACACCCCTGCTGTGGCAAAAGTCTACAGCAGTGATCAATTGTTGAAAGTACATCCTAGCAATATCTTCCTTCAACCTTCCTTTTGCAACCTTGTTAAATAGCTCACCACCCTTGGCATACTCCAAAACAAAATAGATTTTGGTTTTGGTAGCCATAACCTCATAAAGCTGCAAGATGTGTGGGTGTTTGACTAATCCCATGACAGATATTTCTCGCTTTGTCTGATTGATCAGTCCAACCTTCATAATTTTTTCTTTATCAATCACCTTAATAGCCACACTCTGTCCAGTTGCAAGGTTTCTACCATGGAAAACTTTTGCAAAGGCTCCTTGGCCAAGTAACCTCCCAAACTCATACCTGTCCATTAATATGTTTGTCTTGTTCTCCATTGTAGTCACACAATACAATACACCTACTACTAATTCTCCTGCTTGTATGATATTTGATGTACTCAGAGCAGGAGTCCCTTGAAAGTAAAAATTTCAACCGTCCCCCTCGTGCTTCAGCATGACAGGAAGGCACCCGTTTTGCATCCGGTGGTAAAAATTCGATGGTTTGAGACCCGTGTATCCCAATTCATCAAGAAGGTGCAGCAGGGGACTGGATGAAGCAGAATCCACTTTGATCTCAGAAATTGAAGAGCTGGTAGTGATGCACATCTTTCTGCATTCCCAAGTATTTATTGTCAAGTAAGTCTGCAAAGATCCTGAATATGCATATGGGTATTAGTATAGGAACGGCAAAGGAAAATTGCATAGTTGAATGGATGGCAATAACAATAATCTAAAATCAAAGGATAAAGACAGATTTTGCTCTCATGGAAAAAGGGAAAGGTGAAGTAATACTCTCCTTATTACCACCATCATATCAATCAAAGAAAAGTTTCAAACCAAAAAAGAAAGAGGAGGACAAAACGACCAAGAACTAAGGGAATCCTATGATTATCCAATAACAAAATTTTGGTCATGGATTATACAAGGTCCATGCCAAACGTTAAGGTATTAGATATCCCATAGAATTCTAATCATATTTGAAGTCATAAACAAACACCATTCTGAACAATGCACAATTGTCCGACCAAAGTGGAATCTTGAACCTCATTCAATCCTTCTATAATTCCATTCACCTTGGCAAGATCTAATCATTTTTTTTCTCAATTACAAAATCAAACGACCATAATCAGGAAGATTGGTTGGGGGGGGGGGGGGGGGGGGGGGGGGAGGGGGGTTGGTTTCAGGCTCAACACCTTGTTAAAGCAATTCGACGAACAAGAACATATAAAAGATCGACGTTAAGCACGAGGAAAAGAACCGGGGAAGAAGGGTTACCTGGGTTGCAGAAGGAGCTGTGGAGATCGTCCGAAGAGTTCAAGAACAGAACAGTGAGAGGATTCAAGATTGATGATCTCTACGAATTTTAAACTGAGAGGGGAGAGAGACAGAGAGATGCAATTGCCTGTTGGGATCGGAAAATGAATAGGAAAACACTGAATGAATGGGCAGTTACTGATAATTAATTACAGATTTACAGAGGAGTTCATCATAATTTTAAGGAAAAAGAAAAAAGACAGAAAGAATCGAAATTGGCTTACGTATGGCGTATTCAGAAGGAACAAATGTCTTTACAACTCCCGATTCCCAAAGGTTTGTGTTGTTTATGAATATGGTTAGGTGATTTCTTTCTTTTTTCAATGCATATTGTGCCCTTTCGGAGTTGCACAGAGCTGCAAATATTTTCCAGAAAATTAAGAAACCAACCGAGGAACCAAATATCTATAATATTTTGTTCCTACTTCATTGCCATTGCAAATCTTCTCTTCTTTCCCCCTAAAAAAAAAGAAAAAAAAAAAAAAAAAAAAAAGGAAAAAATGCTAGTATGTATGTGGTTTGACGTTGTGAGGTGGACCAAGCGAAATCCGACGAAATCTTACCAGAACCACTATATTTTACGCAGGACAAGAAAAATATTCAACTTTTATTTTGAAATTCCTATAATTGCCGGTTATCTACGTTTTGGGATTTTTTCAACTATTATACATCCCTTATCCTATTACACTATTTCAATTTAAGAAATACTAATAGTAAGAATATTATTATAAGTAATATTGGATTCTTTTACATTATTATTATAGATTTACTGGAACGGACAATATCTAAAGGGGGATTGCCAATACGTAAATCTTGAGTTTGAACTTATCAAGAAGGAAAAAATGTTTAGATTAGGATGAAATAAAGAAAAAGAAAAACCCTTTTGCATAAAACCCTTTTGCATCTTGCTTTGTTAGGTTCTATATTGTAGCCGCACCATTCTCAAAATGAACACAATCTAGTACATGTATGATGGCACAACTTGCAATATATAAAGGGCAGACAGACATTAGAGTACTAGTTTACAGTTTTGGATGAACTGAGGGGAGGTGCATTTGGCTAGGGTTGTTATGTAAACAATATGTAAAGATGGCACTTGCTAAATATGATTCTTGTTTGTTGACCAACATCAGTCCATCTCCATGTTCCACATTTTAATTAGTAATAATTTCTCCAACTGGCGGAACTAACATGGAGTAAGAGGGTGCAACGATTTATGTGATTCCGCCATGAGAGTAGTCATGAAGGTATTTTTTCACGACGAAACATATACAAGCCTCAACCTCAATATGTTAATCATTTTACCTCTTTTCATTGGAATGGCATCGTTTCAATAATGATTTTATTCCCCACTTATTGAAGCACTGCCGTTTCAATTAAGATATACCAAAAAGACCATTGGTTTTCTTCTTCTCCTCTCCAATCATTTTCCTTCATCATCTCCTCTCTAAACTCCTCCTTCCTTCAAGGTAGCATTCTTTTCTCTATTCCTAATAGTATTCACTCTTTTTTTTTTTCTCCAAAATTAGCACTATCATCACAAAATTTCTGATTATGCCACTGATTTACACCATGGCTGCTCAGAAGAAGCGCTGCTCCATACAACTGCACCACAACAACATACTTCTACTTCTTCCTAGATGCTGCTATTCTTTAATCTCAATCTAGGTGAATCT
This sequence comes from Knoxia roxburghii, assembly GCA_030378225.1. Taxonomy (NCBI): domain Eukaryota; kingdom Viridiplantae; phylum Streptophyta; class Magnoliopsida; order Gentianales; family Rubiaceae; genus Knoxia; species Knoxia roxburghii. Next base: position 4,010,099 of record CM059415.1, read on the forward strand.
TACCATTATTGCCAACTGCCTCATCATAGGGATTGATTCGTGGCTACTCCCCCTGTCAATAAAACAAGAGGCATCTTCCTAATTGGTTTGGGACAGACCAACTGACTTTAGAGCACAAGTCCTAAGCAATGGACAAAATGTAAAGCAGCAAGACTTAATGGAACAGAACCAGAGCTTGTTTGATCTACCATTTCCAGGTTTATACAATCATTCGTATTTAGATACAAAGAATCAAACCAAGTTGTCTCAATCTCAGATATACGAGGAATCAGCAAATATACATCTGACCTGAATATATGAAGGATTCCTTCTTGGTACTCTATTTCTATCTTTGAGCCGCGTTTCAAAAAATTGAGTAGTTATCTTAAGTTAAGAGCAAACCTGTATCTGTTGCTGCACCCTAGTACCTAAGTCCTTTCGCTACCTCAAAGAAATGAGCAACGTTTTCCTCTGGTGTTCCTACTTTTATGCCATGACCGAGGTTCAATATGTGTTTACCTTTACCAGCTTTCTTTACAGTGTCGTGTATACGGTTGGTGATGAACTCTTTTGATCCAAAAAGAACACCCGGATCCACATTACCCTGGACTGCTACATTAGAACCCAGTCGCCTCCTACCTTCAGCCATATCCACTGTCCAATCCAAGCTCACCACGTCCACGCCAGTCAAAGGTAGCCTCTCTAGCAACCCTCCAGAACCACTAGCATATAAAATCAGTGGGAGGGTTGGATGGGTCTGCTTCACAGATTCCACTATTTGTTTTAGGTAAGGCAGACTGAATTCCTCAAAGTCCACGGGACTCAGCTCTGTAGCCCATGAATCGAATATTTGAACAGCTTGAGCTCCCTTGTCAGCTTGATAAAGAATATACTTTGCCATGGATGTTGCAAATTTTTGAAGCAGAGCATGAAGGACCTACATGGACAGTAAAATGGATGGATGAAATCAGGAAATTAATTAGGGCTGCTGGTTCAGAACAAGATTTACCAACAGTACAGACACTCAGTAACACCTCACCTGAGCTGTTTGTTCATTTTCCTTTTACAAATTCTTTTTCTTATTACAAATTTTGTACATTAGGTATAACTGCTACAGGGCCTTTAAGAAAGAAAAACCATGTAGCTATGGAGATGAGTAAGAGACGTATATTCAACCTTTCATGCAGGGATATATTTGGGGAAATGGATTAATCAAGATTTAGTTACCTTAGGCTGTGAGAAAGCCAGCCTTTTGATTTTTGTGAAATTTTTTGAAGAGCCACCTTCAACAACATATGATGCCAGGGTGAACGGAGCTCCAACAAACCCAAGCACTGCTGCTTCGTCGTTAACCTGACGAAAATAAGGAATTTTCAGCACCAAACATCGAAGCTAGGGCATGGCAGGACATTGATCAGTTTCATATATCATGCCAAAGTTGATTACTAGTCTCCTGTATATATGTATCAAATTTTATTGGAGAAACACAAAAAATTTGAGGAGAGTTCGGAAGGGTTGTTTTACAGAGATGCTGTAATCAACATGATAACTGTTAACTATGTTGAAAAGGTTAATCTGCTGTCACTTATTTGTGAATGAAGATCATAGAACAATGTTCACACCCTGTAAAGAAGTCACCATTCAATTAATTGGAGAAACTTCTGCCCAACAACTCATGACGCTCAGACTTGCATCTAGGTTCAATGATATTTAAACTTTCATCTCAATTTTGTACGAAGTCTTAAAAATGCAGAAAACTGACACTCCTAATTAGATTGAAAATGCAATACAGGAGGTCAAAGAAACTCATGAGAATAAGGGGATCACACAAGGAAACTGTACTGTAACGCCTGAAACCTTGTTATACAAAATTTTGAAGGAAATAACAGCAGCAAATGGATGCAAACCTCCTTCCGCAAGATTGTCAATGCTTCACCAACATATGGAACAGACTCTTCTGGAATGAATTCTCTGACTTTCTCAACATCAGTAAATGTGTTCAGGGGATCAAATATCACTGGACCTTTTCCTTTCACAATGTCAAAAGGGATATTCATACCAGTGAGGGGGGTAAGAATGTCCGAGAATAAAATGACCTACAAAGATGAACAATATCAGTACAGAGTTGCAACTTGCAAGATGGAGAATGAAAAGGAAAGCCTATTGATCATGAGTGCAGCACACACTCTAAACATATAAGCCCTGGCTCAGAAAGCTATAATTGATGGCGCATTTGTAGATGAACTCATAAACCTGACTCATCCACAAGCAAGCACTGAAAAGATTATGATTCTGTAGATGAACCATCGGTATCTTTGGATTGATGATGCAATGGTAGATAAAACCCGACTCATTCAAAAGCAATCACTAAAAAATGATGTCGTCAAAGATGAAAGATCAGTGTCTTTGAATGCAATATGATCAAAAAATCACCAATATACAATATATGGAGAAAAATCTTACTCCATCAGGCCGAAACACTTTCCATGGTTGTAGAGAGATTTCCACCACAAGGTCTACATTTTCTGATCTATCTCGGAATGATGGATACTTCTCGCAGATAGCTTGATAGCTCTATGAAAAGAATGCAAAACGACTTAGGCCTAAGTTCTGACATTGAGAGTTGAAACAGAAAACATCAAATGGATAAATAAAAATTTTTTTTTTTTAGTTCAAGAATATGATCGCCTGCCTTAGCGGTAAAAATCTGTCAATAAAAAAGTATGAATTGACGGTGCAGTTGCTCAACTTTCCATGTACCAGAGGTGAAAGATATTTTACTATGTCAATATAGATGCACACCCAGTGTAAATAACAACCACCACGAGGATACAAATTGAGGTTAACCCTAAACCATGCAAAGCACTATAGCTCCCAGACTATATACAACCTCCAAGGGACAGAGTAGCACTTTACAAAAGTAAACCAAGTTGATTTATTCAAAAGATCATTTTAATTGCCATTGCAGGACTTCCATTCTACTCAATCAATATTAAACTCATTTGCGTGTAAAATGAAAAGAACAAAATGTGAATCAACACAAAACCACTGTTCTATAAACCTGCCTTCATGTACCTCCCAGCTTGTCTCATTAGCCAAACTGGAGGTCGGTTGACTTCCTTCCCTCTAGCAGCATTAAGCAACAAAGGCTCAGTTGCACTAACAGTCTTTGGTTCAGCAACAGTTCCTGGGAACATGTGAAGCAACATTCACAAAATTCAATCTAGAACTTAAAATATGTCAAAAAGATCCATATTCTGCAGACACATTTTTGTATAAACACGTCACAAAAATTAAAGTATCTAATCAGTACAGCAAAATAATTTTTTTTCAGGCCTTATATTAATACATTCAAAATCATAACTACGAGGTAACAGAAGGTTAAAGTAGTAACAAAACGCTTGGATTGAGCTTCCACATCTTTCATGGTCTCAAATTGTGCCCCAACTGGAGGTTGGTTCCATACCCTAACAAAATTAAATCTTTCATTTTTCCGGTAGAACCCAACAATTGAAACAATGCATAAGCAAACCAGAACCCAACTCCCGACACATTGTGATACATAATTCCCCAAACGATTTAAACAGCCCTACAAAAATTAACTTCATCAAGACCAAAGACTTGGCGATTCCAGCCAAAAGTCAAAACCTGTTGCGAAAAAACTATGCTTCAAACTTAATAATCCGCGCAAAACAGCGATCTTGGGCTTGAGGGTTTTACCTCCAACGGCGCAGTAGATAATGGGCTTCGACTTGTGATTTGAACGGAAAGAATTGAAGGTTGAATTTGACGAAAGTGAGAAAGAGGAGACCGAGCTGTAAGCACAAGCCATGACGCTAGCTCGAACGAAATGAAATTCCTCAACGGGGAATAATTTTAGTTAGATGAGTGTGAAATCTTTTTGCATTTCCCCCAAATTAAACTCAAAGCCAAAACCCTTTAATGATTCGCGAAGGCTTTGACTTGATTTTAAATGAGCATATTTGCATGGAGGATGACGACGGAGAAAGAAGAATAGATAAAAAGATAAGGGTCAGAATCTATCTTGTGTATCATTCCGACCACTTCCCACCGCCAGATGCAAATATTACGGGGTCCACTCTGATGGCGACACCTCTCTTCTTGATAATGCTCGGATATCTGGGCATATTAATCAGAAAACACCTTAATCAGCCATGGAGATACAAATTATCTTTTCCGCCATTTTTTCCATTTAAGGTTGAGTTGAGACTCCCTCCATCACGTATAAAGAAGAATAGAATTTCGTAAGAAACTCATATTTCTGTCCTTCATCTCTATTTATTATGTTTTAACCAGAGGTAGAATTCACTCTCACCCTTGTGAACAAGAACAGAGAATAATCTCGTAATAGAAGATTTTTTATTCTAAAGTTCCAAACTTTTCAACTGTTGGGGCATTTATTCGCTTTAGAGTTTTGAATACAATCACCGGAGTAAAAGATCTTTTTTTCCAGTTTACCTTCTACAAAGCTTTGATGCATTAACTGCATTATATACAAGTAAATTTAATGTAGTTCGAATAACAAGGAAAATATAACATATGGGACATCAGTAGAGTTTTAACTTTGATTTTTCATTTACACAATGATGGAATTCACAGGAGGGCTGGGTAGCAAGAAGTCAGAGAGATCAAAAAATGGTGTCAATTGTAAGCTTCCGTCTTGGTGGAGATTTCTCAACTATTTGCTTCTGCATGTCCATGAAAGCGAACCCTTTATGAGCAAACAATCTTCTCAGATTAATAACAGAGAGCTCATTGAAGCTAGCCACAGCAAGGTCAGCTTGTTCCAGAGCATACCTGCAAGTTTATGGAGCATCAATGTTGCAAGGCACAAGAAATTTCATTACAAATATCGAATGCATTTGCAATACTCCAGTGTAAGTACAAGGAACAAATGACTAAGGAGGTATAGTTACAAACAGTTGAAATGTTTCCAAGAATTGAAAGTGGGATGGGAATGCGCCCTGATTACGTCCACTAAACCAAATAAGAAAGAGAATTTACTTACGCAGGGTGAGCACCAATGAGTGCTATGGCCATCATTGTACAGTTGTGAGCAGCAGTTATGCCCCTTGGATCATCCTCAAAAACCACACACTTAGATGGCTTCCTATCCAACTGCAAAAAATGGGCTCAAGGTGAGTACCAGAGGCTCACAGCCAACTTCAGAGAAATTTTTCATTTCCTCCTTTTCCACATTAGATTGGTTCACAATCTTTAAATGAAACTAGTTGAAAGTACAGTTAAATACAGTTCACAGCCTCCGGCCCTCCCACTTTCTTTCAGAATAAAACAAATAATGAGTTCTATCAGACTTTTGGCCATTGTTACTGATAAAATGCTTTAATTCTACCTTCACAGCAGCAGACAGGAATCTGTGTGCCATCGATTCCATACCGTCTTCCTCAGCCACAACAGCCTGCAATTGAAAAGAGATTATTATAATTGACAAGCATAACACGGTACCCTCTTAACCAAAACACACAGAATCAACCTACTAATAAAAAGTACACCAGAAGAAGAATACAGAGAAAAAGAACAGACACCACCATCCCTGTAGATTCAGCTTGCATATTTCAAAGAGAATCAGATTGAACAAGATCCAATGAAGTCTTTCATCTTTAGGCAAGCTTCCATAGTTGGAAAATAAAAGTGAATTTGAGGTAGAACTGTTGGAAAATAAAAGTCCACCAGTTTATTGGTAAGAATTAATCAAATGCTCTATATTTGAGGCCAAAGCAAATCGCCTGAAAGATTAAACTAACAAAGTTTGCACAAATGCAAGCCAAAAAGAACAGTATAAGTATAATTCACAACAAACTTGGTATAGAAAACCCATCAACCTGGAAATACTTCTTAATACCCATCCGTTCCAAGATCTGAACCATAATTCTCTTGTCAAGACTTGAAACAACGGCACAAGGGATGCGTGCAGTGGAAACTGCATCTAACCAATCGTTTAGACCTTCTACCGGTTTTGAAAGCTGAAAATGACCACCAGATGGACAACAGTGGTTAATTCAGTAATGCTAACAGAAAAATGTGCTTTAGAGGAAATCTTACTTTGAGAAAGTTGTCATGATACAACTGTGAAAGCCTCGAGTTCAACCTATCCAAATCATTTTCCACCTCCCACATCAAAACCTTCAAATTGTGCAGATATTAAGAATCAGCAACCAATCAATGAGACTCAACATATAGGAAGCAAAAAATATGTTTGAATTGTTTAGTGAAGATTAGAGAACACATATTTCACACCTTCCGTAGAACGCACTCAGTGCCTGCAGAAAGTAAAAGTCTCTGTGTTTCATCATCCTCGGGAATCTCCTTCCCTGCACACAAGTCGGATATAAACTCAAAATATATTCTCAAAGGTTCCAACAATGTGTACAATGTGTGGTTTGACTCTGTCACGTAACTTTTTTACTTTTTAGGTAGGAAAAGTGATGGTGAATATTCAACACAAAAATGGTTGGAATAAAATGAAATCACATCAGTAAAAGAGGCTAAATACACAGCAACCCACTTTCCAATCATATGCAAACAACTCAGAATTCTCAATAGAACCAATATTGATGCTTTATGCAAAACATGAATCTGCATAGTTGATCTTTTTAGAGTGTGTCTACATGAAACTTATTGATCAAACTAAAATAAGAGAAGCTAAACATAATAATGTACTTTAAAATTATCTTTTAAAATAAAGAGTCAAAACTTTATGACTATCAAGATTTTAATAATTTTAGACCAGACGCTACTAAGGCAAATCTCCATCTAATTTTCTTACAAGAAACTCTCCAAAAGCTTGTTATCTTCCCAAGAAACTAATAGCTAAGTGTTCTCAATGAGATTAAGAAATTTTGTAACAAAATATGCATACACCTTTTTCCATTTCTCTCCTTCTTATCGGGGTTTGCAAGAGAAAGCTATTTACCTTCCTCAGAGGCGAGCTGTCTCCAAGCATTCCACTTAACAGATCGAGCATCTACCTGCACTATGTAAGAAACTCTAGTTAACAAGTCCATCAAAAATCATGAACATAAATAGAAGGCAGTGGGTTGAAACTTTACCACAACATTATCCCAAGAAAAGATAAGGCCATATGCTTCATCAGGTTTCATGGCATAACGGATTCTGTTAAGAAAACCTTCTTGAAGCCTATCATTTAGAAAATCCTACACAAAATCACAAATATAACATAATTCAGACAACAGAAAGTCCATCAATTGCTCTGATAACTTTAAACAAATTGCAACCAACAAGAAAAGGCCAAAGTTTCAGTAAAAGAGAGTGTTTTTGGAGCTTACCACATCAATTTTCAGGAGCCCATCAGGTCTAAAACTCTCAAACCCTTCTCCATATTCAGCCCCGATTGCCTTTGCAACGAACGAAATAAATTGAGATGATAAATATTGCTGTTCCGGCACATATTTTTTTATTTTAACTACAACTTCGGGAACGATAAATTTCATCACCCTCATTACCCACGAAATAACAAAGCCAGACAGAAACAGCATAGAACCCTTACATCTAATTTGAAATTCCAAAAGAAAAGGCATGTAATAACTGCAAATTATTAAGAGAAAAATGCAACAATTCAAAGCACTAGCAAGGAACTAAAAGCACCTCTTCCGTGAATATCTTCTTAGTGCGAATGATCGGAAACCCATTATCGCCGGAGCCACAAGCCTTTCCAACCAACAGTGAACGACGGCTATGCTTCCAAACTGAGCTTGAACGTTTAAGTCTCTGCTGTTGAGGTAATTTAACAGAAGAAAACAGAGATAAGTTAGCAGGAACCCACCAAAAAAAAAAAAAAAAAAAGCCAATAACAGAAATGAAGTAGGGAGAAAAAGAGGCAAGGCAACCAACCAATAGCCGGAGTTCTGTTGAAATTCCTGGTAACTGAGGAGGGAAGGACGTCGGAGAGAAAGGGTGGAGAGTGGAAGAGCTGGGGAAGCTCAGACTCAGAGCATTTTCCATGTTCCGTTCAGAGAAAAGACAGAAGAGCGGTAGGATGGACGAACGCCCGGGACGCTGCCAGCCAGCCTGCCTGAACTTTTGGGTAGACTACAACTTACATCCTGTAAATGAAATGGATGTACGGATATACTAATGGGCTTATTATTATGCTCCATTTACAAACTTGAGATGTTTTTTTGGGCTAATACTTAAAATTACATTTGGGCTTGAAGAGGTAGTGGTTTATAAATCTGAATTGCTATTTGTATAACAAAATTACTATTTGGATAATAAAAAATTTTCAAAATAACCTTAAAAGTTAAAAAATACTAATTTATTGGTAAATTTGGGTAGAAAACACTGCGAATTGCGAATGTAAAGAGCAAGAAACACTAAACCGTAATGAAAATAAATAAAAAAACGCTAAAGTATAAAAAAACATCGTGGTAAAAACGCCAAACCATGACGTTATTATGGAATGTAAACGTTAAAGTATGACGTTTGACTGAAACCAAAACGCTAAAACGTAGCGATAGAGGAGTCCAAAACGCTAAAAAGTAGCGAGTAAGATATGTCTCGCTCGTTAAATTGTATCATTATTGACTTTAATAGTTAAAAAAACAAAAGGAACCCAAAAACGCCGTACAATCCATATTTTGCCCAAATCAAACGCAAGAACCCTAAAAAAAATTGAAAAACACGAAATCTTTTACACAATCCGGACAAAATTAGCGAAATTGACGCGGGAGGTGGTGAATCTTCGAGAGGTCCAATGTATATTCGGGTAAAAATTCCTTCAAAATTTTAATATTTTGTCAAATTCATTTATCACATTTGTCAAATTCATTTTTCAGAACAACTAGCACCACGTCCAGAACAACTAGAACCACGTCCAGAACAACTAGCATCACGTCCAGAACAACATGCACCACGTTTCAGAACAACTAGCACCACGTCCAGAACAACTAGCACCACGTCCAGAACAACTAGCACCACGTCCAAAACAACATGCACCACGTCTCAGAACAACTTGAACAACGTCCAGAACAATTAGCACCACGTCTCAGAACAACTTAAACCACGTCCAGAACAACTAAAATCACGTCCAGAACAACTAGAACCACGTCCAGAACAACTAGCACTACGTCTCAGAACAACTTGAACCACGTCCAGAACAACATGCACCACGTCCAAAACAACATGCACCATGTCCCAAACAACATGCACCATGTCCAGAACAACTAGAACCACGTCCAAAACAACTAGCACCACGTTCAAAACAACATGCACCACGTCCAGAACAACATGCACCACGTCTCAGATCAACTTGAACCACGTCCAGAACAATTAGCACCAAAACTTCAAATAAAAGTCAAATTACATTAATGGTTAATGTAATATCAATCATAAAAACGTCACATAAAACTGAAATTCCTATGCACCACGACGATTTACCCATAGTCGATACCTAAACCTCCTCAAATTATGAGCCCATTGTCCTACAGTATTAGGATTACGTTGATATTTCCAAACGAGGTGCAACAATTTTATAGGGCTGAATTGGACCACATCTACACGTACATAATGATTCCTATCAACGTGAGCTATCGATATCTGCATTTCAAGCATTAGCAAGGACATGATATATGTATGTATATCATATGTAAGGTGTACGTGTGGAGTTGTACTCTACATTGTCATTTCCATGGCCAACCTGAAAATAGCTTTTCTTATTTTTACTAGTTTTTCATCATGTTCATTTGCCAATTTGTGGTTGTTTGTTTGTTGATGTCAATTCCTTACATTTTCTACCGTATTCTATTATTGATCCAATGATTATCAAGTTAGAAAATTTTTACATTGAGGAAAAAAATAAAAATAAAGAAAGTTTATATAAATAATTAAACCACTCACAATATTATATTCAAAATGATATAAACGCAATTAAATTATTATTTCACAACTTGTAAAAAAAACTACAAATTTCACATACATCATGTCAAAAATGCTACATTTTTTATATTCAGCATGTCAAAAATGCTACATTTTTCATATTCAGCATGTCATAAACGCAACAAATTTCACATTCAGCATGTCAAAAACGCTACAAATTTCACATCCAGCATGTAAAAAAGCTATATTTTTCATATTCAGCATGTCAAAAACGTTACATTTTTCATATTCAGCATGTAAAAAACGCTATAAATTTCACATCAAGCATGTCAAAAACGCTACAAATTTCACATCCAACATGTCAAAAATGCTATATTTTTCATATTCAGCATGTAAAAAACAGTACACTTTTCATATTCAACATGTCAAAAAAGCTATAAATTAACGAGCGATCCATGGATAAAAGTCATGTTTTGGCCTTTTTGGCTATACCCAACGCTAATTCATTGCGTTTTTTACCCTTTTTATTTATGAAAATTTGAAGTCTTTTAGTTCAAAGGATATAAATATAATTTTGCCCCACTTTTTGTTAGACAAATAGTAAATTTGTTAGACAAATAGTAATCAAAATTTCAATTCTGCAAACCCAGGATTGAGTGAAAAAATTAAGGAACAAATTGTAAGAATAATTCATAAAGTATGATCTAGTGACAAATTTAGTTTTAAAAGTTTGGTATTTAATAAATTTAATTATAAATTTTGTTATTAACAATACATTTAGTCATACTAAGTATTATTGGGATATTTAATGTTTGAATTTTAATTCTGTCAACATCTAAATCACTTAAATTTCATGTGAATTAATTTAATTCATGTGCTAAATTTTATGAAAATTGGACTAACACGTTATTGTGAGTCCAAAATGCATTTTTTAACCTAAAAAAAGCATGTTATTAGAACTAAATATATTGTGAATATCAAAATTTAAAACTAAATTTGTCGCAATATCAGACTATAAACACTATTCTTACAAATTTATTTTTTTTTTCAAAAAATTGATCATCTCTTAAAGGTTAACTATCTAAATTTTGACATTTGTCAGTTATCCTATCTAATGAGATATTTAGAAAAAATTAGTAGTAAATATTCGAATTTTAAAACTGATGGCAAAAGAGAGGAAATCGGGTACATTAAAATTACAATTACTCTCTAGGGAGGTCCATTTAGTATCAAAAACTGCTTAGTAACAGGCAAACAAGTAAGGAACGAGTAAACTAGAAAAGATTGGGTAAAGCCTGTAATAAGAGTAGTTATGAATCAGGTAAACCATCCCATTAACTCTCTCACTTAATCTAATACCAGGTGGCTGGTGGGCTCCTGAAACAGCAACCAACAGGAGAGCTTCCAAGCGTTGTAACTCAGTAGGACAAATTGCTCCAAGAAATGCCCTTCATAACTCAGTGGGATTTTACTTCAACAAAATCCCATTTCCAGAAGAAACTGGCATGCATGTTACCACTGAAAAAACTGCACTAGCCATTCATTCGTGAGTTGGAAGACAATTAGACAAACACCAAAACCTACTCCCTTTCAGGTGTTCTTCAGGGCCAAACATTGTAATCAAGTTTGCCTTTTACATTAGTGGGCAGATTAATCGTAAACTTCCTAGAACTAAGTACCAGTTACTACAATAAGGCAAAATGATTTGCCTCATTTTATGTAAGAAAATGGACAAAATGCCCGCAGCTGGTTGTGCTAGAGACTCGCTCTCATGAATCCAGGACTCCAAAATTCTAGAAAAGCATGCAACTTCCGGGAAAAAAGAATCATTCTTGAGTTGGTTCAGCAGCCTTTTCAACCTGATTCACTAGAATGAGCAGCTAAGGAGTTCAGGATTTGGCTCGCTCCTTAATTTACCAGTTTACTACTAGTTTTGAATTAGGGACCATAATAAGAACAGAACAAAATGGAAAACAACAACATACCAATCTGTGCTATCATAGTAGTATTCAACTTCGATCGGTTGGAATTGAACTTGGTTTTCCCGTTGTCTGTAGTTCTGTGATCAAATTAAACGGGACCAGTTGGTATTGAACTAAAAAGTTGAAGAAAGATTTATGCAGCGTACCAAAATGTGATTGTTCATTCGGGAGATGTAGAACACTAGAACTTCAATGATGTTCTTCCAACAAGGTTTAAACAAAATCTGTTTCTGCATTCTAAACATATAGAACAGACATACCTCATCATACTTTCCAACATCTGCTGAATCTGCCTCATCATCCAACTACATACACACACAAGTCAAAATTTGGTAAAAGATTCAATTGCAGATGTTATCCAAGGTGAGGAGGCCAACTATGAGAAATTCAAGAACTATTTTGAGGATGGCCAAACAAAATGTAATACTCTTTCTACCCAGATTAAAACTACCTCAACTGAGATATAAACCAAAAAGCTAGCAATTTTACCCATGAATAATTCTTCTCTTCTTCCAGCAGAGCTTTTTGGTGCAACCTATCCACCTCCTCTGCTCTAATCACATATTGCAGCCTATCCTGAGAAACCAGTAAAGGCAAAACGAGGAACGACTTAGTAACCAAAAAGAATACCAAACTACAAAGCTGAAAAATTGAACCTTTTTGCCCATTTGGAATGTATACCATTTGCGACATGTTTTTCCATTTCTCAAAACCCTTCCTATCAATTTCGTTCTCATCCTCTTCCTCGCATTCTTTTACAAATTCTTCCCTGAAAATCCAATAACTAAGAACCATGATTTATTTATTAATAAATCGATTGATAGTGCTAACGCGACTGCTTTATCAACATTAACTAAACCCACAAAGAAAGAGGAGGGGGGCTGGAGTATACATGAAGAACCGAAAAGCTGATCTGGGCTGATTTTCAAAGTTCAATCTTTTGGGAGTTCCAAAGCCGAAAGCCCCTTTAAATCTCTTAACCTTGTCCTTTGACTCGCACTCGTGCATATCAGCAAGAGCGATTGCCACCGAAACGCCACAGTTTTCACTGCAACACATTGAACCCCAAGGCAGGCCATCGGAATTGTTTCCTCTAAACCCAAAAACAAGAAAAACTCCATAAAATATAACAATCAGAATGTAAAGAAGGGAAAAACCATTGTTGAAAGGCGCTTCCATCAGGGGCACGCCGAAACGCCTGAACCCTTTTCCTGATTCTTGCCCGGTAAACCATCCAAACCCTTCTTATTGTACAACGATTCAAAAATATCCCTTTGAATTAGCTTGATCAACGAAAGATGAATATGTGCATAAGAGCATTGCTTCTGTTGATTATGAATATGAAGAGATGAGGAATAATTGGTTTTTTTTTTCCTTTTATTATTATAATTATCGCTTTGGTGGACGTCTGCTACTTTACGCCAAAGCGTAGGATAACTGGCGCCAAATGGCGCGAGCGGGGAGTAATTTAATTTGGCCACTGTTTTTAAAAGTGGGTGAAAAGATTTCCCGCGGGGGCGGAAAAAAGTTGAACTTTTACATTTACTGTTTTATACATTCACCCAGGTGAGTTGACTCATTAACACGCGTCGCTCTTTTATAGGCACCTCCATGGCCAGGCTGGATCTCCACTCCGTCAGAAGGCAAAAGAGGTGCTTCTGTGCTCACTGGAGCCGGAAAATTTTCCTCCTTTTAAGGTTGTTCCTGTCGCTGGAATCCCGGAAGAAATTGATTTTAATTTTCAGATGAATCAGACATTGGTAACTGGTTTTCATTTCAGGTGGATGTGTTTTTTATCCCATTTCATGAATGAGACAATTGGGACATAAACAATTGTACACAGATCATCCAAAGATTCCAAACCATTTTACTGATTGGGCCATTGATGTTCTTCTTGACAAATGAATATCCATAAGTTTGTCCAAAATCCAAACAAGTGCTGTTGAATATGGAAGTGGGGAAGAGCAAGCTGGCAACAACATTCTGTTGATCTCCATGATTTTGGTCGTAATAATTTAGCAAAAGAAGCTATTTTTATCACAATACTAGTATCTATAGAGGAAATGATACACGCAAATACACAAAGTTACAGTTATAATGGTGAATTTTCTGGAACACAATCTCAAACCAACACAAAATGACACAAACAAAGCCTAACACACAAATTAGCATGGCTTGGAGACATTAGAGTTCTGCAAAAGCAGACCCTATGGTCACCAGTCATACAAACTGAGCCTTTTTCTTGCTATGCCTGGGAATTGTAACATGAATAAATCCAAACTTCTTCCTCTGAGTGTAGAATTGCTTCTCCAAATTCCCTTCTTTTGCAGATTTGTTAGGATGCAATATAAGCCCACTTTGTTCCCTAAGCATTTGGCTCAAAGAAACCTCTTGTCTTTCATCATGGCTCTCCACATGCTTTCCAACCACAATGTCATCTTGTAGAATCAACTTCCTGCTGAGTATATCTCCTATGGAAATGGTCGACCTATACACTTTATCTTTCACTTCATTAGACTCATTTCCATCCAGTGTCTCTGACCCTCTATATGCTGAAGCTGGATGGGAGTTCCTGAACCTGAATTTAGAAGAATTGCGCCCCGAGTATCCCATTTGGCCATCTTCAGTAGTAGTGTCCCTAACAGAGTTTTCGTCGAAACCAAATCTTCGGCGATCATAATTATCCTCGTTGTTCAAAGCCTCTTCCAGGGAGTTTTTGCTTCGCCTAGTTTCTTTTGTTGTTGTTGCCTCCAACTTCTTCACAAAGGTCACTTCTGATTGATTTGTGTCATTAGTTTGACAATACGCATTTGTGTCGATAAACTTGGTCTTACAAAGTTCTTCAGCTTGCTGAGCCTTTTGAGTGAGGGAGTTGTACTCCTCAATGGATAGAGTTATTCCACCTGCAGGCTTCTGAAAGAATACATCATTTGGTGAGTTGTTGAAATCTAGCAGGGCATGCCTTTCAGCAAGAGCAATAGCTTCCACAGCCTTAGCAGCTTCTTCCATCTTTCTGGCTGCAGTTAACCTCATTTCAGCCATTCTGATAGTAGTCTTTGTTCGTTCAATCTCTGACATTGCTTTCATTACCTCGTACCTAGAAGCCTCTGTCATTTTCCTGAACTGATCAACCTCAAAATTCACTTCTTTAACATCCTTAAAAACATCCATTGAACTTTCAGGGTTCTTCACAATTCGAAAATTCTGGTCTTCATCTGGAAATACTCTGCAATTGCCATAATCCTCCTTAACAGGTAGTAGTTTAGTCTGGTTTCTGATTTTCATTTCAGTACCTTTTTCAAGTAGGGTCTTTTCATCCCTCATTTTATGATTTAAAGATTCAACTGAAGCTCGAATCAAAGCAAGATTTGTTGTTGTCTTATTGAGGTTCACTTTGGTCTGGTTCAACTCCATAGAGATCAAACCAGGTGACACGGACGGGCACACACTCAAACTACTTGTTGAATTCTGGCCGTCTGGTTTCAAATCAGGGCTTGCCATAAAAGCCGACATTTCTTGCATTAAATTCGACTTAATGCCTTCAACAAATCTTTTTGCAGCTTCCAGTTCCTTTAGCACCTTGAGCGTTTCCTGTTCTTTCAGTATGAGATCCTTCTCCAGTTGCGCAGCTTGCTCCTCTACTTTATCCATGTCAAAGACCTCAGTCCCATGCTGTTAAAAGTTAGAAACTTCATTTGTTATCAAGCATTCATGTGCATCAAAACTAAAGTTCTAAAAATTGTAATTTGGATTCATTTGATTTTACCAAGTTCATCAGCAGAATGGAGGCAAAAATTCAGTTCATCCAACAAGAGTCAAATTAAAGTACCGAACTTATAAACTTAATTGACAGATATATAGCAGCGAAATGCAGTTCAGGTAGATTATTCATACGGACTTTTAGCAGATGTATGCTATTTCTGTAGCTGAAAGTGCATACAATAATCTCAGAACAGATGACTAACGAACTACTAACTTCAGTGAATTCATAAATCAGAGCCAATTTGCAAACCGATATTCTGCAAAACTTGAGTGCTTCAGAAGCAGATATGCAACTGGCTCACAAAACAACATTCTATAAGCTTAAGCAGAAGTAAACAAGTCCCTGAACATTTATTTGTTATTTAAGCCAGAACAACAATTCCCTCGCCCTATTCAACATAAAAAATAAAGGAAAGCTCTAATTCTGCAGTGGCACGCAGCACAAGACATGCCATTTGCAACGTATTTGTGTTAATTTAGCAACATTTTGTTCTCCGGCGTGATGATCTAGCAAGCATACAGCAAAACAAGCAGAATGAGGAAATAATGGGGGGAAAGTACACACCTGAGTAGCAGCCAAAGGAAGCAAATGAGGGGGCATCCAAGGAGGACCACCGCCACCAAAACGGTCCACGGCCTCCTTAACAGACTCAAAGGGTGGCGAAGTATCAATTTCAACTCTTGGGTTGACCACCTTCTTGGTAGTCTCTATCAGGGTAGATTCGGTGTCTGCGGCTGCCGCCATGACATCACAAAATGGGAGCTCAACTCAAACTATAGCTACCCCTTAAAATCACAAGTTCAAGTGAAAATTCCAGGACTTTGTTAGTGGAATGAATAATTAAAGAATTTGACACTCACTGTTGGGTTTTTATAGGAGGAAATAAATTAGTAGCGGGACACTGTTGGTGGTTGTGACTTTTAGATTGTGATGGGGATATGGGAGGATGCGGAGTAATGATGATGTTTTTGGGAGTGTAAACGGGGACCAATTCTAAAGAACTAAAGATAGCAGCCCTTTTCCAGTTTTCCAGTGTGAGTGCAATGACGGGATAGCATAGCATAGCAAGCAAGCATCCACGGTAGAGGAAACAGGGGAAATTGGCACTTGGGCTGTGAGTTAAATAAGCATCTTAAGCGGTAGATAAACTAGAGTTAAAAAAGGGCATTTTGACAGTGCTGAAATTAAAGAAGATGGAATTTGTAAAGTATCCTAAAAGTACATACTAACCCACCAATCTAAAGAAAAGAAGCAGTACAGTACTAATCTATAATCCCAATTGCGAAAGGGCAAAAAGTGTAGAACGAATTAAAGATAGATTAAGGCACTTCAACAAATGAGTATATTATAATCCCCTTTATTTTCCCCTTCCCTTGTGGCGCAAAACATGCATTTTGTTCTTGAAAAAGTTGCAGTCTTGCAGAGTTGCCAAAACAAATTAATGTTTATACTACTACACACACACACACATATATATATATAGGTTCCAGTCAGCAGGGCCATAACTGATAAAGATCCCTAATATTCACCTTCAAAAAGTTGAAATGAGTATGAGTATGGATTCTTACGCGTAAAACCATATCTGGGATGCCTTTCTTTGTTGAATTTTTGCATTTGTTTCTAAACGAAACCACATACAGTAGCAGCAGTATATTTGTACAAACAAACTGGGAAAGAAGTTAGTGTGCAAAAAGGTCATGGCCAGCCATAAATTCCATTATTCCAATTGAATGGGGTTGGTTCCCTAGTCATATCCCAAGAGTTTAATCCCCTCCAGTCTCGTCCATTTTGGGGTTTTTGAGCAGTGATGAACTTCCTACTTTTCTTATTACTTTTCTCACTGATCTTTCTTGCTTTTAATCTAAACTGGGTAAAGCCAAAGAGGGTTTTTGGTAATGTAAATATTGGATGGGAGGGGAGTGGTGTATTTCAATGGAGGATCACACGCTGTAAAAGGGGAAATAGGGGTTTTATCACAAATCATAAACGCACAAAGGGAAGAAGATTTGACTAAAGAAGGGGAGGAAGAAAAGAAAGCGGGGGGTAAAAAGCAGGTGGGCAGGACACGAATGAAGGAAGCTGAGCCTCACTTTTGTAACTAACATTATTAATAATGAAGAGAAGGGGCACTCAAAGAAAGAAGTGAGGAGACAGATGACCAAAAGCCCTTTTGCGTGATTGAAGGGGAGGCAACCCCCAAAATAAGGGTGGCGTACGTGCTCAATTTCACAAATGAAAAATACAAAAATAATCCAAACGTTTAGCAATTCATAAATTTAATTCTAAAATTTTAATTAGTCTTATAACAGTTTTTTTGGCATTTTAATTTTGAATTGCAAATTTGTAAACTTAACAAATTTTATATTATATAATTAACATATTATTGTGGGCCCCGCATACTTTTTCTTATCAAATTAAACGTTTAATTTTAGTAAAAAAAATTGTACGTAGAACCACGATAATATGTTAGTTCATATGTAATAAAATTTGATATTCACGTGTGATAAAAAAATTACAATTCAATCCTTAAGTGTTAAAAAAATTATTACTATAACGTGTTATAAATATCAAAATTTATGATTAAATTTATCGACTTTCAATAATTAATATTTAAACTTAACACAAAATCATATAAAAACTACTTTTACACTTTTTTTTCTGATTCACACCAATATCGTCCCTTTCTCCATCAAAGAAAGAAGGGAAGCCAACTTCATTTTAAAGTTTCCGTCGTGATAAACGAATGCTTACCCGTCTACTGAAAAGAAGAAACGCCGTATCCTCACAAAAGAGGAAGTTCTTCTTTGCATTGGCCGTAGCTGCATGGATTGGTAATGTTATTAATTGTTGATGATTTCGTGGCACATGGTTTGTAAGGACAATATATACGTGGTAGTTAATGGTCATGATAACTTCTACGGAATTATGGTTGATTAATTCATAATCAATGCTCCCTCCGTTTTTTTTTTTTTTTTAATTTAATTTAATATTGGGAGGAGAGGGAGGTTATTTATTTTATTACCGCAGGATAAAATGGGAAAAAAGTTTTTACATATAATCTCAAATTTTAGGGTGATTGAGATGATGAGGACTATAACCAGAATTTAGTAGCTTTTAAAATGATTAATATGAGCTTTGTAGACTTGCAAAAACTCCAGCATGCGCTACTTATGTCGTTTTCTAATATCCAAAATTACTTACACACCATGATTATATATGCCCCCATCCCACCTAAATATGCTATAGAAATTTTCATTATTAACTTAACAGGGGACCATCCTTATTTTTTCCACTACCACTTGCATTTCTCTTTGTTTATTTTTCTTAAAAACAAATTTCACCATTAATATCGACTATTGTTGGGTGTTTAATTATATATGTGATAATGATAGTATCTTGTACCAGAATTGATAGAGCATTTTTTTTTAAATAATACGAAAGATAATCGAAACACGGTACCCAAAAATTCTACCGAAACAAAAAAGAGATTTCATTTGACTTAACTAATTTTAATTTAAGTTAAAAAAATATAACGTAAATAATAAAAGTTCTCAACTCCGTTATCTTTTAATATCTTTCAATTCTTTGTTTTTCATTTTGTGTTATTCTAATTAAAATATACTCATTTTTTCTGAAATTGATTATTTATAAATTAATTGTGTGAACAGTTAATATACCAAGGATAATTAATTTCAAATATAGGTAGTAGGATGTTAAATATGAATCAAGAGGGAGTAGTAAATTTTGGATGTGAAAAAACGGCACAGGTTTTGGCAGTCCGTGCCACCAGGGTGGGGTTACGTGGACCCCTGAGATTTTGTTGGGCTGCTTTCACAATGTGGTCCAAACGCTCACTTTTGCAGGCTTCCTTTCTCGTCGTTGTACGACTATTCAATGGTGCTATTCAATTAATTTCATCCGGCCCAATAAACTTGGACCTTTTTTTTTGCCTTTTCAGAGTACTCGATTACTTCTCTTGCATCGTAGCCCAGGCCCACTGATCTTTTATTTTTCGTTGGGCTCGCAGAATTAAGGACCTAAAAGTATCCAATGAATCGATGTAGGCCAGAAAGCCACAAGAATGCTAAAGTGTGTCCAAAGACCAATAGTAAGTGGGAACATAATTAATGTCGACGAATAATTTGTAACCTATTTCTATTTTTGCTGGAAATATTTGTAACCTATTTCTAACAATCAAAATTGAAAATTCTAACAGTTTTATATTGATTTCCATCGTAACAAATTGGATGAAAGGGAAATTCAATACTTGTTTTGCTTCATAAGACTATGTTTGACTCTTTAGGGTTAAAATGTGATTATTCCGAACTTGTTATAAAGAAGTTAATATAAAATCATTAAATTATCAATTCTGAACATTAAATGAACTAAATATGAGATATTTTTTTTATAAAATATAGATTATTTTACAGTTATATAACTATCTAGAATTATTTATATTAAATTATAAGAATTGTGATGGATATATTTTAATTTTTGATATAAATAAACAAAATGTCATTAACTGTACATGAAAAATTAGTTACGATTAATAAAGAGAATGAGATTGGTGGCAGGCAGTCTTCCGCCGCTAAAAATCTGAGGCGCATTCAATGTGTAACAACTTTTATACCCCTCATTACAATTTATTTATAGTTTACTAACAACTTATAAATAATAATTATCACATCATAGAGTTCTTCGTACGTTTATTTGTGGATAAGGCATTAAGGCGTTTGGTGGCTTTACACAATTATGTCATCGCCCTCATCACTCCAAATAATATTGTTGGTCTAACCGAATATGGCATCCCCAAAACACCTCCACCGCCCACTGGATCATCGCTAACTAGGTTTGTAATTACGCTCTTACATTCGTCTCATACAAATAATTATATTTAATCGAGATTAAAATTTTACATTTTTATCATGTTCATGGTATTTCCATAACCCATCAATTGATTCTTAAAACACAAAACTCGAGTTTAATATCTAGAATTTAAAGAATGTTTACGGGACAAACGTGACTTTAATTAACCATCTAACCTTGGAGTTAGGTCAACGGTTAATTGAAGTTCATGGTTTAATGGAGGATTTGTTTATATATTGCACATTCAAACAAAATTTTAAATATATGTATTCACAATAGTGCAATTAATACTAATCATAAGATGTTTTGAGCATATGTATTAGATATAAAATATACTTTAAATTATATCAAACATAAACTAATACTCATTCCATCGAAAACAAATTATACTTAATAAAATATTTTTCTAATTGTATATATATATATTTTTTTATATTTATACGACTTGAATATGCAACTTTTAGGTTAAGGGTTGAGTGTAGAATATCATATTGATTGATAGAAATGCATGTTTGTTAGTTAGTTAGTTAGTAGTGAACATGTTTTATAGTTATAAATTTATTTGTAATATTCTTGATATTCTAATTATGGACGAACATAATAAATTCAATGCATGTGTGGACTTTTTATGCATTCGGTCTGAATAATTTTGGTAATTTTAGAGAAATGGAGGCTCTTCAAGTTTGTGCAATTGCAACCACAAACAATAACTTGTGAAGCCAAGCCACACTATATTTAATTAATTATAAGTTTAGTTGTGATGATGATTATTGGTAGTATGATGAATGCTCTATTCAGGATCTTCAATTGTAAATGAGACAATCCCGTTAATTATTGGTATTTTATTTTTTATTTTGAATTGTTATAATAAAATGAAATGTTTATTCATTTCAATACATAAGATAGCCCTTTAATATTATTATCCTCACTTCCCTGAATAGTTTTACTTTTGACAAAATATTCTTTTTCAACCTTACCAATGAACTTTTATAAATTTAGTGTGAAACATGTGTTAACAGACACACATTTAGTCCAATCAGGTGGAAAAATTTAATCTTCCTAAGATCCGAACAAATTGGAACCTTCGGTATAGAGTTTCTCAAAAACTAAGACTTGCAATGCGAAAATTTATTGACTTGAAAGTTTTACTAAATTTTGGGACTTCTAACCTAAAAATCTTATCGCCAAAAATCGATTAGGTATCTATTTAACAGATCATATGTTTGAAGTTATATCAATTATATGATATGTTGGTATTGCATTGCTTTAATACTATTTTTTAATCAATTTTGGAAGGTGTGGATCTGACCAATTGGGCGACCGTCGACGGAATAAGAGGAAACAATGGATTTCCTCTTTGGATTTTGGCATTTTTTTGAAGTAAAATAAAATTTACCTTTAACCGTATAGCTCTTTTTCTTTGAGTTTGGGTGGAGGTTCCCTTTAAAAAGGGCCAAAAAATTGAACAAAAATTGATTTGGAGGTGAGAGAGAATGCAAGTGGGAGAATTTTGGAGGAGAAAGAGAGGGCTAAAAAAATGGAGTCCGTTTACAATGGTCCTATAGGAGTAGTATGAATTTTACTCTTACTAGCGCGCTACAGTAACGCGCTACAGTTTTTTTTTTTTTTTTTGACTCACAGCCTTTTTAAAAAAAAATACTTTTTAAAAAAATACTTAACAATGGAGATCAGATCACGATTATATAGACATCAGATCAGCGAATTATTGACATCAGATCAACAGACTATACATATCAGATAAAAAATATAAAAGAAATCATATACTATAACTAAAACATACTTAACAACGGAGATCAGATCAGGATTATATAGACATCAGATCAGAGAATACTTGACATCAGATCAACAGACTATAGATATCAAATCAAGAATAAAAAAGAAATCATACAGTAGAACTAAAACATACTTAACAAGTGAGATCAGATCAGGATTATATAGACATCAGATCAGAGAATACTTGACATCAGATCAACATACTATAGATATCAGATCAATAATATAAAAGAAATCATATACTAGAACTAAAACATACTTAACAAGGAAGATCAGATCAGGATAATATAGACATCATATCAAAAGACTATAGATATCAGATCAAGAATAAAAAAGAAATCATGCAGTAGAACTAAAACATACTTAACAAGTGAGATAAGATCAGGATTATATAGACATCAGATCAGGAAATACTAGACATCAGATCAACAGACTATAGATATCAGATCAAGAATATAAAAGAAATCATACAGTAGAACTAAAACATACTTAACAAGTGAGATCAGATCAGGATTATAAAGACATCAGATCAGAGAATACTTGACATTAGATCAACAGACTATAGATATCAGATCAAGAATATAAAAGAAATCATACATGAACTAAAACATACTTAATAAGTGAGATCAGATCAGGATTATATAGACATCAGATCAGCGAATACTTGACATCAGATCAACATACTATAGATATCAGATCAAGAATATAAAAGAAATCATACACTAGAACTAAAACATACTTAATAAGTGAGATCAGATCAGGATTATATAGACATCAGATCAGTGAATACTAGACATCAGATCAACAGACTATAAATATCAGATCAAGAATATAAAAGAAATCATACAATAGAACTAAAACATACTTAACAATGGAGATCAGATCAGGATTATATAGACATCAGATCAGCGAATACTTGACATCAGATCAACAGACTATAGATATCAGATCAAGAATATAAAAGAAATCATACACTAAAACTAAAACATACTTAACAATGGAGATCAGATCAGGATTATATAGACATCAGATCAACAGACTATAGATATCATATCAAGAATATAAAAAAAATCATACAGTAGAACTAAAATATGCTGAACAAGGTAGATTAAATCATTGTTATATAGACATCAGATCACAAAATAGTAGACATCAAATCAACAGACTATAGTTATCAGATCAAGAATATAAAAAGAAATCATATCATACAACAAAAACGTCTATAATATGTATCATAATATCTAAAATTATTTAATTATAAAACAAATAAAATGATAATTTAAAAATATTTTTTTATAAAATTCAAAAATATTAAAAAAATACTGAATTGTTTAGAAAAAAAATGGACTAAAAAAAGTCTCAAAAAGGAAGGCAAAAAAAAAGCCAAAAATAACAAAAGAAAAGAAGACTACTGTAGCGCGCACTGTAGCACGCTACTGTAGCGGCGTAAGAGTAAATATAAATTACCAAAAAAATGAGAGGGGTATAAATGTTCAAAGGGTAAAACTAATAAAAAGAAAGGCAGTGTTTAATAATCTAAATTATAATTTTATCAACTTAAATTTTTTTTTCAATAATTCTCAACACTCTAACCACCTATTAACTAAGAATCATTAAAGAAATAAAAATAATGTGAATTAACTTACAACTATATTTCTTTACCTGGAAGATTAAAAGTGAGACCAAAGAAAAACAAAAAACATTTTGGCCTAATAATAAATAAAAAAGTGTTTATCATGGAGTAAATCTAACTGCATTAAAAGCAACGATTAATGATAATAAATGGCTAATAACGTTTGACTCGCTTACTTTGCTGCTGAACATTCCGTATCTTCAATTATTAACGTACTCAACTTTATCCTACAATTTAATAAAAATTCATATTTACAAATTAATTTTTATCCTACGAAACTATTTAGTTTCTATATTTTTATTATAAATACATATTATTTAATATTTAAAATTAATATAAATATATCTATTTTTTATATAATTCAAAACTAAATCACAAAGTTATACGTAAAAAAAAAAAAAAAATAAATATATTACGTGAATTATATATTTTTAGAATAAACTTAAGGGCCAATAATTGATTAAGTTACTGAAAAAAAAAAAAAAAGATAGAAGAATGATAATTCATATATATTAATTTATAATAGGCCACAAAGGCGTTTACAATAATTGGTTGTAGCTAGAATTTGCATTTGCACCTATTAGTATAAGCGGGCGGAGCAGTGGAGCATGGCTCATCCTTGTGTGCGCATTTGAGAAATAATTTATAGCTAAGCCCCATTTTTCCGATACTACCCGCCATAAATGTATTGGCCATTCGGCACACACCAGCCGCGTCCAGTTTCAATAGGCAACTACTTCCCGCAAACAACCAAGGACCACCCTCTATCACCTCCTCATTTATTGCCTACTCTATCTTCATCTTCTATTGGTAGGGGTTGCTAGATACCGTTTCATTCTTTTGGCTACTCCGATAAATGAGTCAAACCGTTCATGAGTTACTCCCTCCATTTCAATATATAAGTTGTTTTAACCAAAACATAAATATTAAAACTATAATTAATTTTTGAAAATTTTCATAACTTTTAATGATTAAACCTGTTATACTCCTATTCAATGTATTTTTGATAATAATGCTATAACTTGACAAAAATAAGTCCCAATGAAATTGTAAATTAAATAAGGGTAATAAAGTAAAAACAATGAATTGTTTCCTAGAAGTAGACAAATGATTTATATTTTTATCGGTTTTTTAATGTGTAAAAACGACTTATATTTTGAAATAGAGGAAGTATTCGTGAACCATCCGATCAAAATCAATTCGAGTTAGGAGTTGAGTTCGATATCAACTTGATAGGTGTCAAGTAAGTTTGAGCCTTTAATACATAAATTCGATAGGTTTAACGATCTAATAATTTAAAACTACTTCATATTTAAGATAAAATTCAGACAGTTGACTGTAATTAAGAAATTGCCGTCATTACTATTATTTTGAATGAAATATTTTATTGAGAAATGCATATTTTTGAAACACGTATCAATGTATATAAAGAAATATCAGGTTACTACATACGGCTATCATCATCACCACTAAGATGATTAAGATGATTAAGATGATTGATTTGTCATACATAATTATCAAGTTCAAAAACCTTAAATCATCAAACTCCCTCCTAAACTAAAATCAATAATGGTTCCAATTAAAGCAATACGGAGTATACAAAGACCAAAAAGTTATACATATTATATAATACAACATACGATAAAAACTGTCATATAAAAAGTGTTATGGAGAATCGTAAACGGTTATAATATATGTGTAGTAAGTATATTGATTTCAGTAGTGATGGATTGAACTGGAGTGGCTAGTCAGTTTTAATGGTTCACTCTTATGGGCACACATGGATGATCTGAGTGAAACACAGTATTATAATCTTTTCTGGAAAAATTGCCCATTTCGTCTTAAACAAACCACGATAATCCCAGATTTAAACTTTGGTCAATATCCCATTTTCTGAACCCCAAATATTCAATGCTCATATTGTTGCCGCTTATTGTTTTAAATACTTCTCCACCAACTTTTTTAAACCCACACTAGTGACATGGCTAGCCAATTAAACTAAACTAGAACGCTAGATCAGTCCTTATTTAACTTGCTTGCCTTGTCTACTCTTGCATATATATAGGTGTTTGGTTTGGATCTTGAACAACTGAGGCATCTGAATTAAAGAAGAAAACAAGTTGTGGGAAAATGATAAACCGGGGAGTCCATGATGATATTCCACCTGAATCCCTTCAAATCAAGCAGGATGACAAGTTCTTCTCTAGGCTTTTGTCCAAGGAAAGGTCTAGGGGTGGTGGTGAAGCATCTTTCAGAGTTTTGTACTACGGAGGAGCCGCTGGTTCGATCCCGTTCATGTGGGAGTCGCAGCCGGGGACCCCAAAGCACCCGCTTGCTGACAACTCTCTCCCGCCGCTCACGCCGCCGCCCTCTTATCAACTCATGATGAGCCCCAGGACCAAGACGGCGCGGAGGAATTCAAAGCCTAAGTTTCTGGGCTCCATCTTTTCTCCAAGGAATTCCAGCAAATCTGACGGGGATAAATTCGCATCGTTTTCTTCGTCGTCGTCTTCGTCCCATTCGCTGCCGTCCACGCCGATGAAGAAGCACAGCAGCCGGAAGAATAATGGGATGCCGCGGTCGATGTCAGCCGTCCATTTTGGGGTTGATGACGAACAAGTGCATGAGCAAATAGATGCTTCACCGACATCGACTTTGTGCTTCGGTTCTGGAATCAAATTTGGTGGCAGCAGGTCCACGTCCGGAAGCAGGCATCCGGTGAAGAATGCGATGAAGAAGGCATTCTTGTCATTTGCCGGCCACGGTACCCCTTAATTAATTAGTACAAGACTTAAAAAAAAAAAAAAAAAAATCATTCCCCATATTTGTTTTCAACAGCTATTTTTTTTCTCTTCTAAAAGTTAGATTAATAATAATAATTTAGGATTATCTTCCTCAAGATTCAGAGGACAGATTGTATAATGGTCTGTGTTTATGTGAATCTCTCAATTCAGGAATTACAGATTATCTTCCTCTTCTTAATATTTCTGAACTCCTTCTATCAAGAACATATGACATTCCCTATGTACTCTGTTACACAAAAGAAATTAAAAAAAAAAAAAAATGCAAGTGTGAAAATCTGAGCATTTTCATTTCAAACTTCTTTTGATTTCTTGGACAGGAGGCAATTTCATTGGGTGCATTTTAAACGCTCTTCATCATTGAACAGAGCAAAGGTATAAAATAAAATTTGACAATAATCAAAGAGTATTCGAAAATAGAAACATTGTCATTGAGAGGTTAACAAGGCTCAGCTTTTTTGGGAACATGGGAGTGGAGTGTAACGGTGCCGTCTTAGCAGCACCCCTCATGTGTATCCTCCATCGAGCATTAAATGAAAATAGACAAAAATATGATCGCAAATTAGGATCTTTAACTTCTTCGAGTTACAGTCTTACATTAGTTTACAAAAATTAATAATTTTCAAATGAATCTAAAGTCGGTGCGCTGAAATATTAGAGTAATTGATGGGGAAACTAAAACAATTCAGTCACTCTCCCTCGGACATAAAAAATAATTAATGTTGATGTTGATGTTGATGTTTTTTTACTAATAATCATAAGTCTTATGCATATCTCACAAAGAGATCAAGCTCAAAATAGTAAAATAGTATTACTATTATAATTAACTTACGGTTAATTTAATTTTAATGATTGATTAAGATGTCCTGTTCGTCTTGAAATAGACTATATGAGTTTGACATTAGACTATTATTTTGAGTTTAAACATGAGTTTGATTTAGGGCTTAATGAAACCATCTCAGTCTTCTTCTTATTTATATAAATTCAGGAAAAAAATAATGAAATAACCCAATTAAAACGAGTTTCTTCACCTGCAATAAAATCACATATTAAAAAAATGTATATATACAAAAAAACTCAAATTCACACAATAAAAATTGCTCATCTCATCCCATCTTCAATTCCACACCAAAAAATTCCAGATTTCTCAGCAGAAAAACCAACTTTCAATGGAAAAAATTTGAAATATGCATAAAAAATATTATGACTTGTAAAATATATTTAAAGTAAATTATATAAATAGATATATAAAGGATAAAAATTTGTTAAATTTATTGTTATATGATACTCTAATTTTAAGACTCAATTTCACCGTGGGTCGAATGATAGTATTTAAATGAGTTTAAATTTGACTCAAATTTTAACTGAATAATTCACAAGTTTCTCAGTTCATTTGCACTATTTGGTACTAAGTATGTTAGTTTTGTTTTTGTTATGTTGAGAAAAAACCATAAAACACTAGCCGGAACCATAAGGCTCCTAAAATTAGTGTGGGTTGTTCCTCGTTCCACCATGTGATTTGTGTAGAACCATAACCAATATACTATCAAACAAGAAACCGTCCATGTTCACAATTCTAATAATAAGGTACGTGAGAGTACAAGCCATCAAAGCTATGATTGAGAAATCACAGTTAATCTTTTTTAATTAGATTTTTTTTTTTTTTTTTTTTTTTTGTGCGTGTGAATTGTTTAAGTTGATGGGTCGAATGAAAAGACTATAGGGTACAACATGTCAATGCTGGAAATTGAATGTGGGCATTGATATTTTGTACGAAATATTTAATCCTTTCCTTCTCAAGCTGTTGGAGGAGGGAAGGAATCACTTTCTCCATAGTTATGAAGACACTCTACCTCCTGCTAACAATTGACAAAACAACAAAATTCATATTCAGCTTGTGTGGTCACCATTGATTTTTGTTTATTCCTATTAACAATAAATATTCTGTAATTTTACGAGAGACAACAAAAATTTTAATATAAATTTAAACTTGCTAAAATTTAACATTAATTAATATCTAAAAATTCGTCCTTTATAAATATTATACTCAATACTTCTTTAATCTCAAAATAATTCAAATTGATGATATTTGATATCAATACAGATTTTGGGTAGACTATTCTCTCCACCAACTACTCATCTTCATTATTTCCTGTTGACAGAAAAACTATAAAATAATAACAATAATTAATGACAAATATATAAATTATATATAATATATATCCAAATAAAAAATTATAAATAATGAAGAAAGATTTGCTAGTTTTTATTATTATTATTATTATTATTAAGTTCCGTGATTCGATTACTAATACATCACTATCAAATTTTTTGTTTATATTGTGAACACTAATTTAATATGTTTGAAAGATATAAAACAAAAATAAAATGAAAAAAAAAAAACGGCATCCTTCTGTCTCGTGGATCCCCCTCCTTAATAGCCCTTCATGCAAAAGCGCTGGGCCTTGATGTTGGAGACAACTTAAATGATGGACTTGTTAATGGACCACTTATTTTCTCTCAAGAGGGCCCATCAAAATGCGGACTCATTGGAACCCCAGTAACTGAATTGCTATTTGTATAACAAATTTACTATTTGTATAATAAAAAATGTCCAAAATACCCCTGGGATGAAAGAAATGATCAATTTCTGATTAAATTTGGGATAAAAACGCTGCGATTTGTATAAGTTAAGGGGCAAAAACGTAAAATGGGAACGAAAAAGTTACAAAAAAACGCTAAAACGTATCGTTGAACTCCACCTAAAACGTTAAAACGCAGCGGTATTGAAAACATAAAACGCTAAAAGGTTGCGGACCCGTAGGAAATAAACGCTAAAGTGTAGCGATATACGTGAATAGAAACGCTAAATTGTAGCGTTTGGGAGGGTTTCGCTCGCTAAAGCGGAGCGTTATAGGCGGCTGAATGTTACAAAACGCAAATCGGACCAAATATCGCTGCCATCTCCTTCATTCGTGCATATCAAACGCTCCATTCTTCCAAAACAGTAAACATATTTCCCAAATTCAAACAAAATAAGCGAAATGGACGCGGGTGGTGGTGATTCTTCGAGAGGTCATGGCGCGGGCAAAGGTCTTACTATTCGGGTAAGAAATCATTGAAAGTGTTTTAATCGTTTTTTAGATTTGTTTTCGCATATGCTGTTTTGGCGTTTTATGAGTTCAAAACGGTTCAGATTAGCGATTTTTTGGTCAGAAACGCTGTTTGGCTGCGTGTGATTCTAGGAAAAACGCTGATTTGATGCGTTTGTATGTTGTTAAAACGCTTAGATGCTGCGTTTGAATGGAGAATGAACGCGGTTCCACTGCGTTTGGGTCAGTGTGAACGCAGATCGGAGCCGTTTCGTCGTTCGAAAACGCACCCGATCTGCTTTTTGTCGCCGTTCAAACGCCAGTTTGTAGCGTTTGACTAGAAGTCAAACGCTGCGTTGTAGCGTTTTACTTTTAGTCAAACGCTATGTTGGAGTGTTTGACCGTTGGTCAAATGCAATTAAATCAATTTGTATATGTATTTTAAATATTTATGTAATATAAAATGTCTGTTTATTAATATATTTTAATTACATTTTTCAGGGTGGCGGTAAGGTTAAACCGCGCGTTCCTCCTTCCACCGTTGAGGAGAGACAGAGGCCCACAGTTTCTGCCAGAAGGCAGAAGATGGCAGCCGTGAGACCTCGAACTCGAGGTGGCCGATCCAGGGGTGGCGGTCGAGGGATCGTCATCGGGGAGTCGGCGTTCCATCTGAGGGACGAGGACGATGCCTCGCCGAGCGACGAGGACGATCGGTCAGAGGAGGAGGAGGCTCACGAGGAGCCTCCGAGATCGAGCCAGCAGCAGCAGTTTGGTATGCAGCAGCAGCAGCGGGCGGAGCCCTCTGCAGGTACGCGATATTGATTTATTAATTACGTTTATTTAATTGATGTATTTGTCTAATTTGTGAATTATGTAAGTTATGTATTATTTGTTAATACTATTATTAATTAAGTAAATATTTAAATTATTATTTAATTGTTAATTTATTTGTTAATATGATTACTTAGTACAATTTGTTATATTGTTTTATAAATTGAAATATTTATTGAGTTATTTACTTTATGATGAATTTGTTTATTTATTTGCTAGTTTGGCTAGTTAGTGAAAATATGTTATATTTGTTTATATATGTTACTAATTTGTCTTTTTTGTTTATTCATTGGGTAAATTGTTAAAATATTTGTGAATGTTTCATTTATTGTATAACATGAGTAATTATTAAATTATGTTTTATTTGTTTATTTTGTTAATTAGTTAAATTAATTATATATATTATATTTGATAAATATAGCGATTCCTAAAAAGCGGAAGAAGGATGACAAGAGCTGGTTAGTCACTGGACCAGTCGAGGGTGGTCCGATCGATGCGACGATTATTCCTAGTTTTTTAGGACACGTCGTATCGAGGTTTAGTGAGACGGGGGGTAGAGCCCCTATTAGGTGTCACAATAGGGGGTTGATGTACGATTCCTTAGTTACTTGGGTGCGCGGTATGTCACCCCTAGGGGCTCAGATACTTAGCCAGACAGGGCTGGGACATATTCCCAGCATTTTGTTTAGGCATATAGACGCGCCACTGATATGCGCTTTTTTGGAGAGGTGGCAGCCGGACACCAATACCTTCCATCTACCCTTCGGTGAGATGACGATACTTCTCCACGACGTGTGGGAGATTATGCGTCTACCGATAGAGGGTCGGTTGATTACCCAGTCCGCTGATACCGCCACCCTAGTAGCGTTGGCTAGAGATTTGCTCGAGATACCTCCGGACCAGCACATCGACAAGGAGTTATTCGAGAATGGGGCATTCTCGACCGAGCGGGTGATAGATACCTGTAGGCGTAGACCCCGGCCCGACTCGGACGTTGCAGTTTTTCTATGGGCTACTATTGGGACCTGTCTGTTTACAGACAAGAGTTCCAATAAGTTCCAGCCAGGCCCTGTTCTGGAGCTGCGGGGCGGGATGGCTCAGGTGGGCGAGTACGCGTGGGGCACGGCGACACTAGCGTTTCTGTATAGACACTTAGGTGTTGCTAGTCGTCATGGCACGTCGAGCGTTGCGGGTTGCTTGACGTTGCTACAGGCCTGGATATACGAGCATTTTCCATCTTTTAGGAGTAATGCCAGGCCTCTGTCAGTGCACCCCGAGCGGCCGCGGGCCAGCAGATGGACGGTTGACGCACCCCGCAACAAGGACGACAGACTGGCGATTTTCCGGGAGGCACTGGATGCCTTGTCGCCGGACGATGTAAGTAAATCAAAATTAATTTACTTAAATGTATATTTAAAAAACATAGGAAATGTAATTGGAAAATTTTTTTATAGGTTGTATGGATGCCATACGGTCGCGCTGCCGTCACGCGCACTCCGAGGACCCAGTACCGCGGCCTGATTGCGTACCGGGAGGACATAGAGCCGTACATGCCAGACCGGTGTGCGCGTCAGTTGGGGTACGTGCAGTGGATCCCCAGACCGTTCATTCCGGCCACGGATGGGACGTACAGGGGGTACGGGGGTAGTGGGTACGTCGTGCACCACCCACGGACATATGCGGAGTCCGAGTGGGACGCGTATCCGGCTACCGGGCCTATATATTTTGTGCACCGTGCACAGACAGGGCACGGCGTCCGATATAGTGCCTGCGAGGACGGATATCTTGAGTGGTTCGTACCCCGCTCCCATCCGTACGTCATAGGGCCCCCACCGGATCAGCCACAGCCACGCCGATCGTCATCGGAATACGTAAGTATTTTTGTTTATCAAATGTGTAATTTATTTTATTATATTGTTCAACATGAATAATTGATGTAATTGTGTGTATTTTTTGTAGTGGGTTAGCGATGTGCTGGGCGTGCAGCACCGGTTGTTGGATCAGCTGCGAGATCGAGCACCGGACCTGCACGACGAGTATTCTGGTCTGATTGCGGATTTTGAGCAGCGATTTGACCTGGCCGATTGAGCCCTTATGTATTTTTATATGTTTGACATTTTGTATACATTTGTATATTTTTTTTATGACATCAGCACCATTTCTATATCAGTACTTTGTGCATTACATTTATTGTTTGTGTTTGTTTAGTTATATGTCATGAATGTGAATACCAAAAATATAATACCAAAAAATCATATAATACCAAAGCAAACAATCATATAATACCAAAAAAAAATCACAGTACACTGAAGCCGCTAAGCATCACGACGATTTACCCATAGCCTAAAACGCATTCTGAAACTATTAGGCCAACGTCCAACGGTCGCTTGGTTGCAGTGATCGCGCCAAACAACGTGCAGTGGAGGAAGGGGACAATCATCAAGAACATCAACACGAACGTAATGATTACCACCCACGTGAGCAATTGCTATCTGTCTCTCCGGGCGGGTTTCGTCCTCTCCAGCATCCAAGGGTAATATGGTATAATTCGCCATCGGCTCCGAACGGCTGAGGTGCAGTACCACGGCATTAGCATGCGTTGCAAGTGGGAACAAGTCCGTGGGTGTGGCCATCCAGTAGGCTTCAGAACAACTTCTACCTTGATAACGTAAACGCCGGAGCACGGCACCCAAATGATCACCGTCAGCAGGTCTCTCCTCCACAACTGCAAACAAACCTGCATACCTTTGTGGATCACGAACGATCTCCCCAACAAGCGCTCTACGCGACAATTTCCAATTGTGCTGTCCGCCTGAAAGGTAACTAGCAATCACTCTGAACCCACAATTTCCATCTCCAATGACATCCGACCATCCAGTACAGTAATGCCGAAAAAACACTGGTACGCATGGTACATCTTGTCCAAATCCTAAAGTGTTAAATAAAATAGAATGAACATAATTTAATTAAATATGTAAATAAATAAATTCGTGCAACATCACTAACAATATTTACCTTCACGTAATGGAGACTCACTAGAGGAGTACGTCGTATTGTTTGATGTGCGCCCAGTTGATCTTCCACTTGAATTTGACCGACCCCTACCACGTGATCCACGTGTCGCTCTCTCGCGTCCACTCCACTCACGCATAACTGAATGGTGCAGTCTACTCGGCGGCCTTCCCCTATGAGTACCCTCAACCGATGGCTCAGCCGCACTAGACATATCAGCGTGCATCTCTTCCACATAAGCCATATTAAGTAGACGAGCCAAGAATGACGGACTTGTGTTAACTGCAGGAATGACTTCCTCATTGAAAAACCTTGATGAAACATTATTTTCAATCAGCATCCAACTGTAAAATTACAAAAAATAAAACAAATTTAATATAACTAACAAACATAAGTAAAATGTACCTGATGTCCTCATTCAGATTATTCGAATCCCTTTGGGAGGGTACAATTGTCAATCTCTGCCAGAACTCGTGGACTAATGGGAGCAATTGATATGCGGTCGATTCCTGTGCCTTGTATATATCACATGCACAAGGAATCCCAAGCGTCACCTTGCAAACGCATCCACACCTATCGATAACTTCGCCTGCCAACCTATCCTTTTTTTCAACTTGTTTGCTTACCAAATTCAGGCAGTGATGCGAAACGTATTTGTTCAAGTAACAGTATGGAAACCCCATCCTACTGGTTTGTGTCGTGGCAGTAGAAGACTCGAGCGACCCACTGTTATTGTTTTAACGTACAATAAAATTATAATACAATTATGACATTAAATAAATAATCGAATGCGGTTATTGCACTTACGCGATGTGAGGGAACAGATGCGTGAGATGAGAGTCGATCTTCATGAACAACGTGTCGAGAGAATTGGTGGAAGAATGAAGCCAATCTTTCAAAGCAGCATGGGAAGCCTCAACCCTGTTAGTTGCCGTATTCCCAAAGTGTTGATATGTGTCAGTCCAGGCCCGGCAGAATTTCTCCTTATGAATGAGCCACGTCCCCTCCAAATAATCAACAACTGTAGGCTCAACCATAGAGTATGTAACCTTGAATTGGACTAATAGGAGGTTAAACCTTTCAACTGTGGGAGCCATGATAATTTTCTTCCACCAATTACTATATATATCAGTGGCCGTGTCCACATTCCTCCTGCCAACATTTTTTTCCAACCAAATGGCAACATCACGGTCAATATGCCACCGACATAACAAGTGATTGCAAGATGGAAAGTGATCCTTAATAGGCTGCAACAAACCCAACTCCCTATCTGAGACAACAACACTTGGTTCCACATTACTAGGCAACAATTCCCTCAAGTTTTTCATTACCCAATCATATGTTTCTTTTGTCTCATCCTTAACAATGGCAAAAGCAATATTGAAGTTCTTATTGGTGGGAGTCATACCGATCATCTCAACGACGGGCATTTTGTACTTGTTGGTCTTGTAGGTTGAATCAACCACTACAACCCAATACCACCTGTTGAACATCTGAATTGATGTAGGATGAGCGATGAATGCATGTGTGATCGCATTAGTGGCCTCGTCAGTGATAATCCGAACAAAATATTTCTTCTCGCGAGCCAAATGCAAAAATTGCTGCCCAATATTCCTACCATCCAATCCATCTTTCTTCATATCTTCCTTCAAATTGTAGACCTGCCTTATCTGTACATTGTCTTCGGGAAACTGCTGATGAATAGCTTCCCAAACGCTTTTTGGTCTCACATTGAAAGAAAGCATGCGTTTAGCCTCAGCCTTTGCCTCTTTCGAGAAACCGCTCAACTGCCTGTGCCCATATGGATGCCTTATACCTACAAAAATTAGTAATAAGAATATAAGAAAATGCTAATTATAGGAAAAATAATATAACATATTCAATGGCGAAACATATTCATACCAGGATGATTATGTGTGGACGATACCCCTGGCGTAACAAGCACACTGTAACGCTCATTAACAACCTTCTTGACAGTCAACTTGAACGGACATTTACATCCGCATCTTTTCGTGTTCAACCGTATGGTGGGGAGAGGCTCCTTCAATGGATCTTTCCATCGACTGCACCTAAAATAATACGTCGAGCCACTTCCGCCTTGCTTCGAAAGCACAAACTGCAGGCTATTAGCTATAGGATAGCAAAACGTAAATGCATCCTCCACACTTGCAAAATCCATATCTATCCTAAAATATTCACTTAGATCTGCCCCAATGTCCTGTTCCTCACCCCCCTCGTCATCCTCATTATCCTGTTCCTGCTCGTAATCATCATGTGTGCTCATATTCGAATCATCGTCCTGTATAGTCAGAAATCCAAATCCATATTGTTACAAACGCTATAAATTACACAATAGGACTATAAAAAACGCTTCACTTTACATATGTAATCTTAAAAAAACGCAACGTATTTCACATATCTATACAAACAAACGCTACACTTCACAAAAAATTTAACTAAAAACGCTACGGATTTCACATAAATAACATAATTTCGCAACAATTTTCTTAAATGAAAGGCATAAAACGCCACATTTTGGCGTTTTTTCTTAACGAAAACGCCACAGTTTGGCATTTTTTTGAAAGAAAACGCCACATATTAGCGTTGATAATTATTCAAACGCTAATAAGTGGCGTTTTACATAAACAAAACGCCTCATATTTGCGTTGTAGGTGACAAAAACGCTAATAATTGGCGTTTTTGGGCAAAATAAACGCTGCAAAAATACAAAAATTCATAGCGGGTAGCAAACTTACCATTTCGTGAAGAATGTCAATCGAAAGTTGTACAATACGAATGGCAGATGGATATGATTCGACGAAACCTTCTTTCGATTGTCGATTTGAATTTGTTGTCAATATTTGTAAGGGAACCTTTTGTACAGAGAATGTACGAAGGTTATGATATGATATGATGTAATTTGTTGTGAATATTTGGTCTGTTCATATTTGTTCGGTCCGTTTTTTAACAAATCCCGTCACAAACGCTACTATTTAACGAGCGAGATATGTTTTTCGGTTTTATTTTAGCGTTTTTTCATGCATGAAACGCTATATTTTAGCGTATTATATACTAAAAACGCTTCACTTTAGCGTTTTGTTCCAAAAAAACGCTACGTTTTGGCGTTTTCAGTACACCATTTCGTTACGTTTTAGCGTTTTGAGCGAATTTCCACAAGACCTTTCAGCGTTTTTTTTGTTCATTTCTATACCAAATTTGCGTTTTTTGCCCTTTACTTCAGCAATGCGCAGCGTTTGTTATACAAAAAAAAATTTATTATTTCATATCGGGGGTATTTTGGACATTTTTTGTTATACAAATAGTAATTTTGTTATACAAATAGTAAATCCCCCCCAGTAATTGGTATAGGGCCTAATTAGGCTACGTAAGAAGTTTGTGCTACATTCGATTTTGTAGGGTATTTAGATTATGAGACTGCTGACAGAATTTAACAATTATTCTTTAAAAAATTATATATATATATAAAATTTAATTATAAAATAGTTAAATAATTTTGATGAAAATATTAATTGTGTTATCAAAGTTAAAAATTAAAATTGGAAAAAATACATTTATAATGTTTGGCATGAAAATTAGTTTCTATTGAAAATTTCGCACAAAAACTTGTTCATAGCTACTCACAAAAGAAAATTCAATAAAAGACCAAAACAGTACAATTTTCAATAATATTGAAATATATAAATTAAAACAAAAGGAAGAGAAGTTGAATTTGAAAAATAAACTTGAAGGGACCAACCGAATGTAAAAAAGTCTCTCAAACTCCTCTCAACGTGGTCATGAATTCAAAAAGAAAAATTGTGATTTTATAAATAAAAAAAGGAAATAATAAATATAATTACTAATCTAATAACACATGAGCCAATAACAGCCAATAATAAGTAACACATGAGCCATTCTACCAAATTCACCCTCTATATTAATGTCCTTATATTTTAAAATAAAATAAAAAATTTGTCTTTTTTAGCTACAAATCAAATGCAACCCAAAATCTGTCAAACATTTGAACATATACCCATGTGAAGTATATAAATCCGATATGTCTTCAAAGAGCAGATTTCTCCTGTGATGTGGGGGACAGTGTGTATAAAATCAAGGAATAGCTTTATCGGGTATGAATAACCAATTATGGTTAGTAATTTCAATTTTATGCGAGAGAGAGAGTTAAAGATGTTAAATTTTTTATCAGTCATAATTATATTGATGAAAATTTAATTTTGTATTCTTTTTTTATAAACTGTCGATATTTTGTAAACGTTATTCAATTTGAATATAAATATTTTTATGAGGGAAGTAGATAATTTTTCAGACATAGGAACACGTAAGATGTGAGTAAATGTAGTGATCCTAGAAAAAAAAAAAAAAAAAAAAAAAGTAGGTATAGTATAGGGAAGAGAGAAAGGGAGCAAGGGATGAGGCTGAAGATAGGGGTCAAACAAGAATGCATGGCAGCATGGTGTCATTGCCTTTGAGTTGAAGCAAATGGAAAGGAGGGGATTAAGTTAAGAGTAGAATATCCAGCAAGTCCCCATTAAATACAAA
The DNA here is from genome assembly GCA_030378225.1 of Knoxia roxburghii. Classification (NCBI taxonomy): domain Eukaryota; kingdom Viridiplantae; phylum Streptophyta; class Magnoliopsida; order Gentianales; family Rubiaceae; genus Knoxia; species Knoxia roxburghii. The sequence goes on from CM059415.1 coordinate 4,048,288, forward strand.
AATTAGGTTTGTTCCCCATCATTCACCCACTTTGAAATAACACCCCACGTACTCACACCCATCCGTGTCTTCTTCCCAGCCACTTCCCCCCTCCTCTTCTCTAATTTTTAGGCAAATTATACCCTACTCTATAAGACATATTGCAACGAATTTCTAATATATTTCTTAAATTACTTATTTTTTCTCCCTATAACTAATTTATTCCTCCATCTGTATTAATGATATCAAATAATATAATTTTAAAAACGTAATATAAGAAGTGTAATTTTTATGCCCACTTCCTCCATTCTCTTTATTTCACATCTTCTCCCCAAAATCTTTTGTTTTATTATATATAAAGGTATATTATTGAAGTATTACGATAATAAATATTTTTTTAAAAAATAAAAAAGTTCATGTAATAATATATTTAATATATGACACTAATTAAATTAAAATTAATATATTTTACTATTATTTATCCTTTGTATAACTTACAATTTTTCGTCAAACTAAAAACTTTTTATTAGGGTCAACATGATACTTGTATGGAGAATATTTTCTCCCCATTTTTGTCCATGATCCTATCCTAATTTATTACTCTGTACTACTAGAAAAACTAGAGGGACAAAATTAATATTCTACTTCTCGTACAATTTTCTTTAAATAAATAGAGCTAAAAAGATAAAAATAGAAAAATAATTAAAATAATTTTTAAAATAATATACTTCCTTCGTTTATTATTATAACATATGACTACCTACTTCTTATAAGCCAAAAAAAAAAAAGTAATAATTAGCCTATAATAATTAGATATTTTTCCTTTTTGGTCATATTATGCGATAAGAATAAAAATGAGTTTGGAGAGATTGTTGAGAGAATTGTGAAAAAAATAACTTTTTAAAAGACTAAAAAATTCATCCAATAAATGAAGAAACACCTTATAAAATAGAAAAAAAAAACATATTTTTATTTTGAAACTTTTAAAAATTTATAAAACACCTTTTAATTAACAGCATAAAACAAGTGTTTATTTATTTTAAAATTGGTGTAGGTAATTTCATGAAAAAGGAAAAGTGGGCGTGGGAATAAATTAAAGACTGAAAATGGTGATTTTAATGAAAGCAAGTTAAGTGACATTGACAAAAAAACTACCAATTCCCCCAAAGAATGTATTAATAACCATCCAAATATTCACCAAAAAGCCCCCCCCTAAAAACCTCAATATTATTTACACTCCACACCCCAATTTTTTCCCTCTCTCAAGATTAGCAACTATAGTTTTCGTCATGCCCTCCAAATCACAGAATCAAATTTTTTCTTTTCTTTTAAATGGAAATACAGAATGAAGCAAATCTATTAATTATATATTAGGTTTGATTAAGTCAAGATTATAGTAATTAAGGAATCACACGTGAGACTAGGGGATGAGAAAGAAAATTAATTAAGGCACGCTACGTACGTACTCTATCTTCACCATAATCCATCAAAATAATTAATAAAACTTTTGTGCTGGCTGCTTCAATTCGGGCACTGCAATTCTGTCCATTCCATAATAAAATAAATTTATTTAATTCTAATTATAATTAACCATTTCAAACACTTTTTGTTTTAGTATGAAATCGAAGAAGTTGTATTAGAATCGATCCTAGTACAGGGGCGTCGTTAATTATAATTTATAACCTTTATAAACAAATTAAGGAGGGTGGATCAAGCATCCTGGGAGTACGCTAATGGAGCTATATATTGGTTTTTGTCAGTTTTCAATAACTAAACCTCCTGTACCATCTTTTTTCTGGATTTGTCTTGCCTTTTAAGCACTCTCTTCTTGATCCATTCAATCTAGCTCTATACATACCGTTTTTCCTTATTATTATTATTATTCTTTCTTTTCTTTCTTTAACAAACTTCTCCATCCGTCCTCTCTGCCTCAACTTCACTCTCGGCCTGGCTGGCGCCGCCCTTTTGTGCGCGATTGCTTGCGGTTGCGCCGGTAGAGCATGCCTGAATGTCTAGAGAAAGGTACGTATATATGACACTCTTGAAGTTAAGCTTTAGTAATTTGTACAGATTCAAATAAAAGATCAAAATTATTTTTGAAGGGAGAGGGATCAGGAGATCGTGAAGAAGATCAAGATAGAGTCAGATCATGCGGCCCAGTACAGCTTCAATAATATTAATAATCAAGTGGGATTTCGCGGAGGAGGAGGAGGGCTCAACACAATTACGCCATGTGCGGCTTGTAAATTACTGAGACGGCGGTGTGCGCAAGAATGCCCGTTTTCTCCATATTTCTCACCTCACGAGCCGCACAAATTCGCCTCCGTCCACAAAGTTTTCGGTGCAAGTAACGTCTCCAAGATGCTGATGGAGGTCCCGGAGAGCCAGAGAGCCGATACGGCCAACGCCCTCGTTTACGAAGCCAACGTCCGCCTCAGAGATCCGGTGTACGGATGCATGGGAACTATCTCGGCTTTGCAGCACCAAGTTCAATCTTTGCAGGCAGAATTAAGCCTAGTAAGAGCTCAAATACTCAAATATAAATATACCAGTAACAATAACTATAATAATAATAGCGTGTTGCCTGCAACAACTGCTACTTCACCTCCTGATCATCATTTAGCCTTACTCTCTTCTGGGATTGTTTCCATAGCACTTCCGCCGCCACCTCAGCCTCCTCCTCCACCACTTCTTCCCCCATCATCCCTTTTACTAATTCCTCACACATCGTCTTCCGTGTACTCCCCGCCGCTGCTGCACCCACCATCTAGCCCCGCCCCTGATTTTACATCCATCTCAGATGATAATAACGATATTCCTTTTTTTGGCTGAACAATCGATCCCAATATAGATAGAGCAAAATCCTTACTTAAACTTGATTGATATTCTTGAATTAATTGGAACCCAAAATCAGCACCTACGACATGCAGATTTGAATGATCATGCTAGTAATAGCCTTTAATTATTGTACTTACCTAAACTTCACTCACTCAATTAAACCTTATTTTTGTTCTTAATTAGTACTGATCGATACAGTCTGACTCACATCCACTTGTTAGTCATGTTTCCCATATTCAATGCTGGGATTCTGAATTCTGTAGTTAAATTAATAACTTCCATGCATGCATATGGGTGTAATCACGAATAATATTTGCATATTTATACCTTTATGTAAATATCGATTTTGTTTTGTAATGATCACCGTGTAGAACTCTTCATACTCTCTCAGTTCTTGTTCTGTTTACTTAAATATACAAGATTGTTTTTTTATTTTTTTTGGGATTTCTCGGTGATAGTTACACTATAACTTTCAGCATCATTCGTTTGAAGATTCTTTTTAGGAAGTGATTAACTGAATATAGTCATTGATGGCTCTAGCTAGCTTCTTCTTGATTGCTTTCGGACAGTCAAATTCTTCATTTGGTAATTTAGTTTCTGCTACAAATAATATTATTGCTTCAGTTTTGAAGAGGAATGTAGATTTATTTAATTAAAACAGTTAACTTCCATGGTTAAGTTTAAATGGATCAATGTAATTTGATCTTAGGTTGTAACCTATAAACCCTAGACGATAGTTGATGTATAAGTACTACATAGTATATAGCGTGTGTAGTTACAAGGTCAATGCTCCAGCCAGCTGTGTAACATACGTAGGTATAGTTATCCTATAACATTGGGTTATCTTGGCGTGTAGATTTCAGCTAGCTTGATTAAATTAAGGGGGATACTGGTTACCATATCATTTTTTGAGGCGTTAATCCATAGATTTTGATAAAAATGTCCTTTCACATAAAAGAAAAAAGAAAGAGAATATTGTAAGGGGTATTTTAGTCCAAACTGAGACGATAAAGAAAAAGTATTGAGACGGTAACTAGTAATTCCTTTTAATTAAGGATTAAATTTAGAACCCAATTCGTCATTTCTTTTTAAAAAATATTATAACATATTTACAATTAAACTAAAATGAAAAAACAAATCTAAAAGTGTCCATTTCACAATATATATTTAAAAGAAACTTAGTTATTTAAAAAAAATAAATCGAAAAATACTATTTATCAATTACCCGTTAGACGTAGTATTTAATGAGAGATTTAAAACGTTAAGTCAGTGATGGGAATTTGGTTGGAAGTCGCGGTTGCTTAAACTCCTCGCATCTCTAACTTGTCTCTTTAGGTTTTAGGTTTTACATCTACGGTACTACTAGTTTTCTACTTCTTCTACTAATTACTATATATATGCTTCTGCTCCCTCTAACTTTACAGAAAATATTCTATCCATAAAATAATATTATGTATTCGATTCGAAGAAAATAAAACCTATTGTTAGTGGGATTAATAATATGAAGAAATGGAGGTGGATTTAGTGATCCAAAGTTGTGTTAAGGAGGGGTTCAAAGATTGATGATTGAGTGGAGCTAGTTGGAAGCAATGCTGCTTGGGTTTGAGAGCCTATCATCTATATAGTTAATAATCAATGGTTTGTTTAGTCAGAATTCAACATTCCTTCTTATTATTCTCTTCTATATACTTTGATTTTACTCTACTTACTACATTTGTTTTTTCTGCCCCAACATCTTATACAATTTTTTTTTTTTCCCAAACCCATACTTACTCCAACTTAAAATTCCCTTGATATCTATTTTTTTCTTGTCATATTTTAAAAGTATTTGTTAAAACAATTCACTAAACATTCCTTTTTGAGATGGATGAAATAATTCATGATTTTTTTTGTTCTCGCAATGTATATAACTAAATACTGATATATAATTTTTTTTTTTTAATTATAGTGTTTTATAATTTACTTATAGACTATTTTGATAGAATAGTACACGAGCTTTTATGTATGGAGAGTTGTACACGAGTTTTTACTCCTATAATTATTTAAAAAAAAAAAAAAAAGAAAGAAAATGGGTGTGTCGAACCCAAATCCGCCAGCCCGAATTGCTAGGGAAAAAGCCGGCCCAGCAGCACTTGGCAGCTGGGCCGGCAGGCTGAAGTTGTTTGCACCCACTCTTTTTTCTTTTTCCAATTTTTTTGTCCTTTTTTTTTTTTTTTAATTTGAGTGAAATTTTTTGAATGTCTATTTTTTAAAAAAATAAAACTTTAGTTTATATTTCTTTTTGGTTGTCCTTTTTCTAAAATTATTTTTTTAAATATAAAAATAATTTTTTGGTTTAGAAACTACATGCCAACATAATTTATAGTTTAGATTTACTTGGAAAATAAATATTTTTATAGATTTTTTTTTTTTTTGCAGATTTGAAAACTGAAAGTTTTTTTTTATAAAAGTATTCATGTGGGTTTGAAATGTTTTTATATATTCCTACCATTTTTGCTTGGAGCACATTAGCCCACGTGTGACCCAAAATTGGACCATTTGGTTGTTGTTTAACTACTAAAATCTTTTCAAGACAAAACAACAATACAGAAGATGTGATGGGCATACATTAAAAATTAATTATATTTTAATATATATTTTTATTATTATTGATTTCAAAAATTTATATTCAAAATATAAAAATCCACTAATTTTTAAAAATATCTGAAATTTAAAGAAAGGAGACGCAGCAAGAAATAACACGTGTTCTAAAACATAAAGACCTTCTCTTTTTTTTTTTTTAAATGACAACACGAAACAAACTCCCTCTGACATTACAAGTAAAAATCAAAAGAGGGATTGGACATGGTACGCAACGTAAGATCAAGAAGGCCTAGTTCTAAAACTGCAAAATCCACGAACAAACAAGAGAAAGGAAATTCAAAAGGACGACCAACTATTAATTCTGTGTTTTGTGAAGTCCATAATCATTTATGAAAACCAGCCACCATAATGAGTTGGGCGCAAATGGCGGACTAGTTTTAATTAATTAATCACTCTGCAGTTCTTCCTAATCTCGCCTTTGGATCCAGTAAGAGGCTTAATGTCACCCATCTTGATCATGGCGGCCGCAAAATCACTGGCGAAGCTGCTCGGGTTGTTGCTGTATCCCTTAACGATTGAATCAGTGGATCCGCCATTAAAGAGCTGCTGATCGGAGTGAAGCAGCCCCTTGTTGTTCACAAGATTCTGGAAATAATGGTTGTCGAAATGGGTTTGAGTTTGAAGATCAAGAGGAGCTAAATTGTTGTCCCCCTGCCCAGAAACTCGCGGGCAATTGCTTTTCCTTGTTTGTGCCAGGGAAGTATCCAAGTTGGTCTCGTTGTAAATTCGTGCCCTGAAATTCGTACACCTTGCTACTCCAATTGTGTGAGATCCTGCGAAATTATTCATCCCCAATTTGTTAATTGAACCTGGAAACTGAAAATGAACAGAGAAAGCGGGTGATAGATCGAACCGGATAATGCAACGAGGTCCTTGGCGGATAGACCGAAAGAATTGAATCTTGAAATGAGAGCGTTAAGGTTGGAAGTAGGAGGAGGGATGCTGTTATTTGCAGCAGCTTGGCTTGCTGTTCTTGCGTCTCTTCTTCCAAGTTTAACGTCCCAACTGCGGCCTCCGAGCTGATTCACAATCACTCCTCCATGTCAAATTTCATCAAAGAATCTAGTTTTGTTTACGATTTCGACGAAAATTAGGATATGTGGCTTACGATTGCGACGGAGTCGCGGGCAGCAATGGCTAATACGTCGGCGCAGGAGACGACGCCGGGACAGACCTTCTCGACTGCCGATTTGATCTTGTCAACCACCTCGAATCCCCTGGCTGATTTGAAATTAGGAGCTGCTTTCTTCTCCCCTGTAAACGAGGATGTATCGTCCAGCAGGATCGACCCATCGCAGCCCTGCAAAATTCGTTTGATACTTTAATTAGCTAGTTAAAACTGAACCATGCACGTAACTCGTCATCATCAATGTTTAATTATATATGCATGTTTATGTATATTGACCCTGATTAGTTTATGTATATCAACCAGCATTATGCATATTTGAAGGAAAAATAACAGTTAAAATTGATGGGCATTTACGTTAACGAAGCAATCATGGAAGAACAAGCGGAGGAGAGAGGCGCCAATCCGGGTTTCCTGTGAAATTGCAGATTCCACGGTGGATTTGACAGTTTCAAATAGCTTTGGGCAAGAGGATGAGTAAAAACTAGGAGAAAGCTGAGCTGAAGCAGTAGTTCCACTGAGTACAAAGAGCAAAAAGATAACCAAAGAGGAAAATGAAGCCATTGATGACTTTATAAAAAAAACAGCCAAGAAAACTGTTGAATTCAAGAATTGGGATGAAATCTTCAAGTATATATAGCCCAAATGGTAACTGGGGTGGACTGCTTTTTCTCAAGATGTTGGCCACAGCAGGTCACCTAACTCAAAGACTTGAAGCCATAAATCTTGAACTCAAAGTAACAAACTTCAAATCACTTCTGCATGCAAAAAAAGGGATCCTCCAGTCCAATCCAATCCAATCAATAAAGTGGTGATAAGGCAGAAGAGTTTAATATATGTCAAAGAAGCAGGGATTATATAATCATAGTTATGAATTTGTCAAAAAAGGACACTGGGAAGGTAAAACATTTTTCTTTCGATTTGGTGAAGACTTTGGTTGGAAACAGAGGACTTTTGAACAACATAAATTTTAATGATCTTTTGACATTTGCATGCATGCATAAATGGTTAGAAAACTTCAGTACAATATTGATTTTGATGAGGCCTATTGATGGCGGTAGTGGAGCAGAAAAGTAACCGGAGAAAGTACATGTTAGAATGTCCAGCCATGGCGGTTCCGGCCCGGTACGTGCATTTATTTATCCCAAAGAAGATGCTTTGTGGACTTGATCAAATATGGAGTGGGTGAAATTTGCTTTGCCCAAAAACTCAAAGCTCAAAAGCAACTAAAGCATGCAAAGAACCCTCCACAAATTTGACACAACAGTCGTCGTGTTTACACTGCCAGTCTTCCACTCATGGTTTTTCTTCTTCTTCTTTTTTTTTTTTTTTTTTTTTTTTCAAAAAACCTCAAATATTTAATAAAGTTGCACTTACAAATATAGGAAAAATTATATAGTACATTTATTGTATTATTATTTTTAGCGTAGCAGATTGTACAACTTTTTTTAAAAAATAAAAAATATATATTAATTTACTGAAAAACGTACAACAACTGCAGACAAACGGAATATACAACCAAAGAAACAGAACTTACAAGTATGAATATCATTGTTGTTGTATTTACTTTACATAAACCTATATAGATCTACTATATCAAGTGGTAGATATACCACATGCAGAAATTTTAATTCGAACAAAGATACATCACTAATTTTTTGATTAAAATACCAAACCATAAATCTAATAATTAGATCTATGATGACTGAATCTTCTTGGACCAAACCAACTAACATCATCAATAATGCCGCTACCATGCCAACGAACTTTACTAACGAAACTGTCATCATAACAACGAACATCATCAACGAAACTCTACCAGTAGATTTGAATCTACTGAAGGAACAATACTCTATCAGTAGATCTGAATCTATTGAAAGAATAATAAAATAAATATTGGGAATAATCCCTTTATTGGATGACGAAATTGAAAACAAGAAAACGAAAGCTTACAACAATTTGATTTCCCCAATTCTCCCATGATAGAAAGATGGGGGAAGAAATATTTTTATGAATGTGGAGTTTGGGAGAGAAGAAAGCAGATTGTACAACTTAAATAACTCTATTACCTAATGTAAAACTTAAAAACAATTTAGTGGAAATACATTTTTTATATAATATAACAACTATTTTTTACTTGTAAGAGGAAAAATTATAGGTATAGAAACTATCTATCAATAAGATATCTGACGATATCAACTGATTAATTACAGTGATTCTTCACTTATTTTGATAATCACACTAATCTTTTGTTTGATTTTTCTCACAAGTCTATCAACTTAGCCTTTCATAACTTTTTTTCTCTTATTTTTAGGTTATTCAGTAAGTTAAATTCTTGACACAAATAAATTTCAAGTACTGGGTTATATATGTACAGATCTCAAACTATTTTAATACTATTAGAATTCATTATCTAAATCTCATTTGGATATTATTTGTCATAAATTAAATATAAAACAACTAAATTATCAATTATTAAATTATATTTTAATTAATTTTAATTCAATATTGTCAACACGAATAAATCAAAATAATAAGTAAAATTACGTTTGAGAATTCGCAAATTGAAATGATGCATATGGTGTTAGTAAATAATTAATATTTTATATCTTTTAAGAAAGGTGGCAATAATTAAACTATAGAAAAGTAATCCCACTAAGATTAAATGGATTTGGGTTGATCTTCAATTACTCATTGCTCTCATTTGAAGAAGTCCATTGGCTCTATCATCCATCAAGTAATTCAACTATTTCTTCCATTGAAAATACCATGTGAACGCATATATTCCATTTTGAAGGGTAACCAAAAAAAAAAAAAATCAAAGTAAATGTTAAATTTTATTTATTATGAAGTATTTTTTCTGTCTAAAATAATGGTCTAAGTTGTTGAACTCAAAAAAATAGTATAATAAATAAAATTATTTTTTAGAACCTAAGTATATTTTTGAATTAGTTTTAACGCAATATGGACAAAAATAAATTTTGGAACATTAAAAAACATAAAAGATTGACAAGACTTTATTTAATGGAGAGACTCAAATACGAGAAAGAATTTGATGAGATTTTATTATACATTTTCAGTATTCACTCAGATTCATTCTTTCAGGCCAAAAATCACGTTACAATTTCTCAATTACCATAAAACTGATCCATTAAATTAAACTGGGTTTTTGTCTTTGGGCTTACCCTCCAATTCTATACAGCCCACTTTTACTTCAGTGGACTCCCTCTTATACACATACTTTGAGGAAGCCCACAAGTAGATACCCAAGTTTATTGCGGAAATCACCAAAAGGAAGCCATAGTAGTAATCCAAATGGGAATCGTTCAAGTTCTTCCCGATCCAACTCTTCCTCCCATTTCTGCCGGAGACTTTATCCACCACCGTCACCAGAAAGCTGTTTAAGAAATTCCCGACTCCGATCCCACTCGTGAAATAGCTGGTCCCCAGGCTTCTCATGTCCTCCGGCGACTGGTCGTAGAAGAATTCCAGCAACCCGATTGCGTTAAAAATGTCTGCGATTCCCAGCAGAATGTACTGAGGGAGCAAGCTGAGAACGGTCATCGGCACGATTTCCGCCGACCCTTTGATCTGGTGCACTTTTATGACGTGCATTCGCTTGACTTCCGTCACGTAAGCAATGGCTATGGCGAGGATTTGGATCGCAATTCCGATCCCGAGCCTCTGCAGCAATGTGATTCCCCTCGGGTTCCCTGTTTTTTTCCTCAGGAAAGGCACGAAGTAGCGGTCGTACAGGGGAACCACCAGTAGGACGGAGAGTATGACGAAGCCTCCTAGCGAAGCTGCCGGAATCTGAAAAGAACTGCCCAGGTGCCGGTCCAAAGTGGTGCCTTGTTTGACGAAAAGGGTGTTGATCTGAGCCCAAACGGTGCTCGGAATCAGCGTCACCAGCCATATCATCGTCATTCCGAAGATTAGTTTTGATTCCTCCACTTGGGTCACGGCGCAGGGCTGCCTCGCCAGATTGTCCGTACCGGGCCTGATTGCAGCCTTGTCCAAGAACCTGGTACAGAACATCACATATTAATCTATTTGATAATCTGAAATCAAACAATATTAATCAAAACAAAGTACATTTATTCCTATTCTGTACTGCAGATTCCTAAAGATACTAGTACATTGAATGATTCTTCATTCGACATGGGGAATCTTTCTATGTTAGCCAACCAATCAGTAAAGAACTAAGAAGTCTCAAGTGTCCTTTCATCCACACGGACCTTCAGGTACCAAAAACTGTGCATGGAACAGTAGTCCCAACTCCCAACTTGCAAAGGAGCATTATCAGCCTGAACTTTTATCCTGCTTTCTCATATCAAGTGAGACATCCTAGGACCCAGAAATTAATGGCTCTAGTTGGTTTCTTAAGAGTGTCGAAAAATTGTCAATTGCACCAACAACCGCAATGAGAAGTAAGTACTACTACAAGGCATTGTTTTCAACAATACTAGTACTAACAGAAACAGAAATTCATGGGGAGTTCGGATAATGTTCCTAGGGGACTTTCTCCTTAAGTTGACCTGCACCGGGAAGATTCAGCTGCTGATACGGTTGTCGCCATATTAAACCATGGTGGGAAATTGGTGCATTTTGTCATGTGGGAGGACCAACTTGACAAAGACGACTCTGGCTAAGGTCTGCACATGGTATATACTCAAATAGGTTTGCCACAAAAACATAGACTTAGGTACCACATTCCCAGAGTACAGGAGAAATAATAGCAAAAATTCCAACTTCCAAAAGCAACCAAACTAGTCAGAAACGAAATTGAAATTAGCACTGCTCACCTAAATATTGAAGTATGATGGATTTGGCGTCGTCCAGTTACCATGTAATGGTGCTGGTCAAGTTCATAAAGCTCCGAGGGGTGGTTAGGGAGCTCAAGCTTCCTGTTGGCCATGGCAGAGATGAGAACCCGGAGAATATCAGCAGCAGGGCTCTTGGTTTTCTTGACTTTGTGCCTGTAAAATGGGGTGCCAATGTAGAATATGATTAGGGAAGCCACGAGCCCGACCGTAGGGATACCATATCCTAATGCCCAACCCAAGTTTTCCTGGATGTAAACAAGTCCCATGGTGGCAAACAGAGCACCAATGAAGGCGCTGAACATCCACCAATTGAAGAAGGAGACCTTGAGCTGTTTCTCAGTTGGATTGAAATCATCAAATTGGTCAGCACCAAATGTTGATATGTTTGGCTTGGTCCCTCCCGCTCCTATTGCAATAATGTAAAGGGATGCATAGAAGAACGCTACTTGCGAATAAGATGCCTTGTTGCAGATTCCATTTAGGCAAGCCGGCTTCAAGAACTTCACAGAAACTGCCATCGTCAGCATCACCATTCCCTGTTTGACAATTTTGTTAGTGTTCATTCTATTTATCATTACTAATTCTGAATTAGAATTCTGATATTATAAATAAAATTCGTATTTTTTGTGGTACACTTGTTATTATCATTATTATCGCAAGAAAAACTAAAACTCTGTATGCATGAACATGAACATTCTTGATGGGAAAAGCAATTTGATTGTTCTCCCCACAATGAAAAGACCTCCACGAGCCCATCAAGCAATTGTGGCTTCTTGATGATCAATGGAATGTTAATGAGGTGGAAGATTCTTTACAAGAACTTGGGTAGGAAATAGGAATATTATGTGGATATCATTTACACATAAAAAAAAAAAAAAAAACACACTATATATGGGAGACCCCACGACCCAAAATCACAAAGGATCATTATATATTGCTATCCCCTTTTTTTTCTTTCCATCAAAAAAGGAAAAAAAAATTAAAAAAAATCAACAAGTAGGTACGTCGTGGTGATAAGTGATAAAGTGGTGAAGGGCAAAACACAAAATGAATGGTCGAGTAAAAAGATAGTGCATCATAAACAAAGGAATCATGGAAAAGGATTGAGAAGTGGAGCCTCCAAAAGGAAAATTCGAGATTAGATATGGATTTGACAAATCTTTTTATCTAGAATATGCATAGTGCGTTAATATTATTTCAATCCGATCGAATTATATAACCCTATTATTTATGATACTGTTTTGAAAGACTATATTTGTAAGACGGCCGACAGAGATAAGTTTTAGATAGACAGACGGCTTACCATTACGTAGATTAAAGATGAGATGGTGAAGGTCCAAAACCGACCCAAATAAGTATCGGCTATATACGCGCCCAAGATTGGAGTCATCCAAACGGAACCTGACCAGTTGTTAACGTTTCGAACCGAAGAAACAGTGTCTTCGTGAAGCTGGGTGGTCAAGTAAACTACTAAATTTGATGCAATTCCATAGAAAGCCATTCTCTCAAATGCTTCATACCCTGCAGTTCATTTCCCAGAAAATAAAAATCAAATCAAATTTTCGTTTAGTATTTGATCCAAGGAAAAAGCTTAAAAATTGCAGCTTTACTTGTACATGCATTAGGTTATGTTTGGCTTGTACTTTGTCTGGAAAAGTTGAGTTTCTTTTGACCATGAAAACATAAACTTTTTAGTTTATCTTGTTCATATTATTTTAAAGTATTTCCATGTAAACTCTAGCTAAAGTTAACCACGAAACATGTATTTTCCCAGGGAAAATCCATAAAAATAACAAGGCAAAAAGAGCGGGTCTTCCACTTGGCGACATTGGAGACCATGCACCCACCATTTGCACTAAATATAAAGTATGGTTTTATGAGGTCAAGCTTTCCAGAAGCACTACTTATCCTTGACTCGATGATTAAAGTTGTAAAGCACTTACCTTACCATGATATTATAAACTAATCCATGTTTTAATTTCAGGATCAATACTATCTTAATGAAAGATGTAAAAGTTCATAAGGAAGAAAACTCAGTAATTTATAGCGGTTATTTTTTAAGAACGAATAGATAAACGATTGTGGTAAGTGACGATAAAAAGATGAATTTGAGAGATGGTATGGATGTGAGTAAGCATACCAACGAGAAAAGCGCAAGCCTTCCATTTGCCAGTCTTTTGGGAGAGCACAGGCTGACCATGAAGATCAACTGTCCCATCCTGAGTGTAGTCGTCTTTGATTTCCATCTTAATACCTTCCATTTTTCAAGTTGAAGAAAGTTGGGAAACTTCAAAGGCTGAGATGATAAGAGGGCTGGGCTTTGGGTTGGGGAGGGGAGGTGGGAAATGGAGGATGGATGGAGCCGAGCTGAGGAATTTGTTGGAGTGGAAGGTGGGATATAAATAGGCAGAATGTGGTGAGATATATAGTTGCCTTTTTTGAGCTTATCAATGTAATCATAAGCGCTGCTTATAATAAATACTAGTAGTATACTAAAATACTTGGTACTTACCCCACCTCACCTGTTTTTTTTTTTTTTTTTGGCTTTTAGTTCCTTAAAGAATTAATAATAATTTCTGTTTTACTTTTCTTATGCTTATATTTAGATTATTGCACTTTTGAGGTGCGATCAAGATATTTACTTATACATGACCGAATCATTAAATTGGCACCTAGCTCCATAGTTGTCTGAAATGGGCTTAGCTTGGAGAAGAGAAGTAGGACGGGGGGGAAAGTTGGTTCATAGATTAGAAGCTGCCATGTCATGGCATGAATGGTGAATAATGCATGGGTGGATTGATTAGGAAGGTTAGATTTAGGTGGGGGAAAGTTGGATCTTTGTGAGTTTGACCCTTTTAATTTGCATGTATTACCTATACCCTCAAAATCATAATTCTTTTGTTTAGTATGATTCATGCTCTCATGATATTCATGGCACCCAGCCACCCTTCACCACCGCCGCCCAATCTTCCCCTCTGTAGATACTGAGCTGGTTGAATGATGGTGGACTGGACTGGACTGGACTGGACTGAACTGGAAGAAATGTAAAGATGGGGAGGAATATAAAATTTCTAATGTCAACTTTCTGGAATGGGCAATTTTCGGTTTTTGTCCCTTGTTTACACGTCTCGATCGGGGACTTATTCTCAGTTTTGTCACTCTTTCTCGACTAAAATATTATTTTTAGTATCATAAATGAAATTATTTATTTTGTGGCGTTTTTGAGGGAGGAGCTAAGTGAAGGGATAAAAGCGAAGCACAGAAAGATTGAATTGGCTGACCAAGCAGAGCGCAACTAGGAGAGTATTAATTTATGAAGGCAGATATTGACTTATCATGACTGGGATTCTGGGAAGAGTCGCATGAACCATCCAAATTTTGTACAAGGTCATAATGAGAAAAGAGGAGAATGAAACGTTTGTATTGCTATATTTGCTTCTCCCTTTTACTAATGGCATCGGTTGGTTTTGTACGCTTCTCATATAGTATTATTAATTAAAAGTACGAATATAATATAATGTACCATTTTGATAAATAAAGAAAGAATATTAATTAATGAGAGAGACGAGGTAAATTCAGGGAAGCAATACATTAAATAAATTATTTTTATTCGTTCAACCTATTTAGGAGTATTAATTTTAAGTGTAAAATATATTTTGCCGGTTTCGTGTATGTCATAACATTAAAAATAAATGCATAATTTTTAAATTTTACATAATAAAAAAAAAAAACAAAACTTTTAAGAAGTTTGAAAAACACTCCATTGATTGTTTTGATTTCTTTTTATCTGCCATTAAAAATATAAGAATGCGCCAGAATTTGTTTAAGGGGTTAAATGAGTATTAGATGCAAGTAGAATTTTGGCATCAGGTTTTTGAAGGGTTGGGGGGCCATGAGTGTGGAGAGTCAGAGGAGAGAAATTTGGGAAATGGTTTAAGAAACTTTTAATTGGTAGAGATATATTGAGAAAAGAGAAACAGTAAATAAGAAAAAGGAAAAAGATAAATAGCTGTTGAGAAATTGAAATTTAACCAATGGAGATCATTTCCAAAGTTGAAGCCAAGAATTGCAGCAGCGATTGGGCTAATTGTGGCTGATTCTTGTTGTCTCCTATCAAAACAAAATATCTCAACAATACTAGTTATTTTTATTCTTGCTTCTGGCGATGTTGATGAGTCAAGCAAAAACAAATAATAATAATTAATTTTGTCGTTGATAAATACTTAGTTTTTTTAAAAAGAAGCAGATAATATTTTGGTGCAGGAAGCGATGGATGTCCGTGCCACCCGCACGGAGCACAGTCCGCCATTGTTGGGGCTCTCTCAACTCAATCTTGAGTCAACTTATTAAACACACGGCCACCACAATAATTAATATATGGTTTTTCTTTTCACGAATTTATTTTGGTTTAGAAAAAACAGAAACAAAATGGAGAGCTCTGGATGATCCTAATGGGTATAAAGTCTGAAACAGTTGGAGTCAATTTGAATACTAAAGATTGGCTTAGGGCCCACCAGCAACAGCAACAGTGAATTTCAATATTAAAGAGTGGACACCACACAACCTTAATTTAAAAATGGTCAACCCACCACAGTCCACCAAGTCTAACTCATGACTCATAAGAAACAAATACCCACTTCAATTTTTATCTCTAAAATCATAATCATCTTCTATATATACTGAAAAATGGTAAGTATTCCTGATGAATGAAGCCCTGAAAAGCACAGAGAATGAAAAGAAGGGGTTTATGAACGAATGATGAGTGGAAAGGAATGAGTTATAGGAGGGCAAACAAAGAATCAAAAATCCCACTCGTACAAAGTGGTTGGTTACCAATTGAGACCAACAACATTAATTGGAAGATAAGAGAAATAGCGTCAGTATTTTTGCAACTTGACATTCCCATTTCTGCATGCGACCGCACTTGCATCAGCAAAACCCAACCCAACACAACAACCGCAGCTTTCTTTCTTCCTAGCCCGTTTGGCTTACTCTCTCCGCCGCACAAAAAAACCACAAGTCTTGTTCCATCTTTCGTGTACGAGTTAACGTCTTCTTAAATGTTGCATTGGGTAGCATTTCAACTAGCGTATTAGACTGACTGACCCATTAGGTAATAAGTATTTGGGGGAGGGGGGGTTCCCTGCTTTGTTTCTTCTCTCCAGTCCCTATAATGATGCCCTCCACATTCAGCTGCTGCTGCTGCTGCTGCTGCTCTTCTTCTACGGCCATAATAATAAGCATAACAATTGGACAAACTTTCTAATCTAAGGGTCCAGCAACAAACCAACATCTCCATCCCCGTTTACCAGAGTCGACCACAATTTGGTCCATCCATCCATCCAAACCTGCATTATTGTGTTATTGTCAACCTGCATCTTTGATTTCCTTTTGTTATATATTTCCCTTGCAATCTTCCAACCTCCATGCACAAGTTAAAAGGTGCAAGTAAACAGGGGCCGTGGCAGTTGCTTTCAAGAGCTCAAGGGCTGCCCATGATGTGATGCCGGACTTCTTTTTCTTCGGCTGAATTGAATTATTGAGATTCTTCAATCCTGAACTAGCTATACGCTATCCTATTCAAGTTGTGAGGCATGGACCAGAAAAAACATTATTAGATGGTGCCTTACTATCATGACAAAGGTCACGCCAGGCCAAGAGTTAAAAAACTTAATTTTGACGAATTGAAGAATCTTTGCTGCTGTTGGGAGGGAACATCCCCCGTGAAAATTCTACTGCTACTATAATGGCATAGTGCCGCTAGAAACGATATGTCACCAACTCTAAGACGACAAGATCAACTATACTTAATGAAATTATTCACTACCTATTGGTTAGAGCCTCTTGGAACGTACTTGACAATATGTGCATGAATATACATGAAACCATCAGTGGACAGAGAGACAACGGCTACTACTTTATCTGATGTCATTCTTGCTCATCTTATTCCGAATCATAAGCTGAAACTTCCTCCACTGGAAGCTCAAAGGCATCAACCTCTTCAAAATAAGCCTTCTGTTGTTTAACAAACTCTTCTGGCAATTCCGTGAAAGGTTTCTGCCTCGAGTACTTCATCTGCCAAATTATTTTGTATTTATCAGAATTATCAAGCACCAGTGCAACATGAACACACACTCTTGATATGGATTCAGTATGATAATGCAAAAGTATGTCTTCCACATTCAGCTTTTTCTTTTGTTTCCACCAAACTTTCAGTTTTGCTTCTCTTATAATGGTTAAAAGAAGGCATGCATAAATCTCTAAAGTGAAAAGGCAGTAAAATGTTCCATCTGTCTAAGTATGCTTTTGCAACTAATCTGCACTTTTAAACTCAAAAGGCAACTTCTTTGAAAGAAATATCAGAAATATCAGAACCAGATAAAGCTCAAAATCATTATGGAATATGGATAGAAAATTTAGTTATCTAGAAGTGCAGGGTATAGGTTGATGACACTGGGAAAGGTAAGACAGACAAAAATTATAACTAACGTAGAGATTTGTGACCTACCCTTTTTCCCTTTGGTCGAGGATCTGTCCATGACTTTGATGCCTTTTCGTCATCTTGATTAAGTTCATTCCTGTTGCAACAAGCATTTTGACTGGCATCAGTCCAAGCATTAGACTCAAGCAATAAAGTGGGAATTTCAGACCTGAATATAATTCATGTCTGTAGAAAAATATGTAAAATAAAATCAATGGAAGCATTAAAAAATGGTGTTCCCAAAACACAGACTGTCACAGCCAAGCCTGAACTATTCATTAGGAAAACTCTGTTTTCATCTGGCCAGAAAATCAGAGCAAACTAAAAACACAATTTTTGTAAGGGAAAACTGCTAAGAATTTTAAGTGAACAAGAACAAAGTGCCCATGACATGGCCAATTATGCAACCAATTAGCAGTCAAACTAAGTTGACCATCGTTTCCATTACAATTATCCACAATACATTCTTATATCACTCAAAAATGCCCTCATTTTTGGCCTATCAGAAAGAAATGACAAGTACATCAGTTGCTTGCGATAAAATAAGAGAACTTTCTGACAGTGTCTATGAATGAACAACCTACATTGTCTAGATATGCTGTCTCTGTACTAGAGGAACATCTTTTATGAATCTAGACCATTCTATTTATTTATCAACCAAATAAGAAGAAAACTTTCAGAGTAACTTATCAGTATTTGGATACATATAATCACCTTTTCATCTTTGTGGATGAAATTCAAATTTTAAAAGACAAGGGATTATAAAAAGATGTATGTGGTGATGACTTTCAGGGCTGAAAACTGGAGATTACGTTTATGGCCCAGCACAAAAACATTCTCAAGGTAGTCCAGCTAGAACAGCAATTATTTTCATTAAAAGATCAGTGGAAATAATAAGAGCCATCATTGCAGAAGCTTATATATGAACCAGAATTCTTCACATAGGGATTCATAATTCTGATCAGATAGTTATCGCCATTTTGGCTACTTTATATCATATGAAACTGCATATACTTAACCGATCTACAAAATTTAGAAGATGTGTCAGCACAACAAAATTAAAATACTATGTGCTTTTGTCAAGTGTTGGTGGGTGGTAGATGGCTGCCTTGTAGTATGAGTATATTAGTGAGAATAAGAAAGATACCCAATATTTCTCGTTTTCAGCGTACGAGGAGGACAGCTAAGGGCCATAACATCAGCTTTTCTCTTCTCTTTTGGTTTTAACAACTGGCAATTTATGCGCACTGGAGTAGACTTTTGTACATGTTCCAGTTCTTCATAAGCAATTGCCTTTCCTTTATCTTCCCTCTTCTCTCCAAAAGTTGAAGTGGACGACACATTAACTGCTTTCCCTTGATTAACTGTTTTCTCAACATTGGGGGATCTAAAACGTACAGAAACTTCCTTCTTTTTATCCCTTGTATTCCCAATAGATTTTTGTACATGTTCCAGTTCTTCATAAGCAATTGCCTTTCCTTTATCTTTCCTCCACTCTCCAAAAGTTGAAGTGGAAGGTACATTAATTGCTTTCCCTTGATCACCTGTTCTCTCAACATTGGGAGAACTAAAACGTACAGAAAATTTCTTCCCTTTATCCCTTGTGTTCCTACTAGGAGTGGAATCAGAAGGCAGCAAAATGGTCTTCCCTTTATCCTTTGCCTTCTCAAATGGGGTGAGAACTGGAGTGATATTTTCCTGATTCTTTGTCTTTTTAGAAATTGTGGAAACATGGGGAGAAACATCGGTCTTCTTTGGTCCCTTGAGGTTGTCGACAGCTCTTGGATGACTAGATATCACAGTTTCACAGCGCTTACCTTCATATAAACGAAATTAGTATTCCACATATCCACGTTTCAGATAACACATGCCTTGTAGCAAAATTTAAATACTTGATGGAAAACCAAGACAGCCCTTGAGTCAGCATCTAGCTTAAAATCAACTCCATGCCAATAATAAATAAATAGTCCATAGCAGATGAAGCAACTAGGAAATAGCTTCACAAAGAACAAATTCTTTATAATAGTCGATAATAAGATAAACCAGCAAATTTGAACCCAACAATATTTGGAAATAAGATCCCACAACTTGATCAATTAACTAATTTTCTTCTCGATAAACAAGATCCTACAAACTAAAAGAGGCTTTCCAAAACTCGAAATATCTTCATTAACTCGGTGACCCTGTTCAAGTACTTAAAATTTCGGCAGAGAAGTATAGAGAACCAACTAGTAAATAGTAACTGAAAGCCCTTAATCTATGTCGCGTTGAACTGCCAATAAAAGTCAATAACAACAGAAACCCAACAGGAATAAATTCACGAATAACACAACCAGTTGCTTCCTATTAAGCAACCCACAAATGAATAATCCATCAAAATGACAAACAAACACGAATATACGATGAATAAGTAACTGCTGAGCCCTTTATTATCGACGCAATCAATAAACAATAAGCACAAGAGGATAATACACAACAAGGAGCAAAGATGAAGCTGTAAGTGTACATACCAGTAGGACTGATACCCTTTGAAGAAGAAGACGAAGAATAAGAACGGGGAACTGGGGTAGGGTTTTTGGGTTGAGTCTTTGAAGCGGTGTTGAAATTGGAAGAGCCAATGCTAGTGGCGGACTTGGAATCAGAGTCGCAAACGATGTGGGTTTTGGAATTAGGGGGAAAATTTGAGAATCGGGACTTGGAGGCCAGGGATTTGCGCAAGATCGATTGGGCTTCGGAAGCGGAGAGGGAATTAGAACAGAGTTTGCGAAGAGTTTCGGTAGGAATGAGATCGAAATTGATGATGTCCGAAAATGGCTTCCTCATACTACCGCCGGTTTCAGTACTGCTAACACCATTGTTGTTCACTGACTTATCAGTAATATCACTAGCATCGACATCAATAGCGGCCGTCGGGTTTCTGTTGCGAATTATAGTTCTCTTTCTCTCCATTTCAACCTCCCATGGCAATCAAAGCCTACTGATTCTTTTGATTCCTGAAGCTGTAAATAGGTAACTGGGTTTAGATTATTCTGGGTCTTGTAGTGGAGAGGAGAAGAAGGAAGATAGGGGATTGGATTGGAATTGGATTGCTGAAGAAGCTATAAGGGAATGTGGCGGGAATTTGTTGAATTCAACCAGCGTGCTTTTCTGCGGCTGATCCTTTTTCCACGCACCGAACGATGAGGGAAAAAGTAGAAAGTGTGAGATTACTGGATAGCTTTTGGGATTCGATTAGTAGGCTGTCTTTTATGGGCCTTCAGCCCTATATGCGTCGAAATGAAAATTACCGGCCCATAAAACCGTTCACATTTTCTAACAACTTGTGCATATTACACCAAAAATATATATATATATATATATATATAATTCAAATTATACGCTTCATATTCTTTCAAAAAATATATATACGCCTCATAATAATAATTATGTTTAAAAAATATAATTTTTTATTTTATATAAAATAAAAATTACATAAAAAATTTAGTACTATATTTTAAATACTTCCTAATATAAGAGGAATGTAGCTTAGTGTTAAGCACTTCCTGCTTAAACCAATAAATTTTAAGTTGGAGTCATCTCTGTATAAAAAAAAAAAAAAAACTTGTATTAGGGGCAATAGGTTGTAACTCATAAAATTTGAAAAAATTATCTTATCACAATAATTTTTAAAAACATTATTACAAAATTGAATTATTGTCACACTCATATTATCACACTAAACATAAAATATGATAATTGATCTCTATTAGCATACTAATTTACTACATAATAAAATATTACATAATTGATATCTCTATAGAAATGTTATTTGAATATCAAATTAAATATTATTATGACATTTGACGAAGTTGTGGTAATATATTTAAATTATGATATCAACAAGTGTAATATATTTTTATGATAAAATAGTGACATTGTTTAGTTAATTTATATTAAATATTTTATCATATTTATTTTTGTAACTATTAACACATTAATAAGTGTAATTATAAACATTATAAAAAAATATATAATTTTTTATTTATATTAATGCACTATATAATGTGATAATAATAAGGAAATTTTAGTCTCACATTGAAAAAAGAGAGGAGTGTGCACCACTATTTAAGTAAATGAACTTTTAGTGGGTATTAAAATTCTTACTTTACATTATACGTCACACGTCCCGCTTACGTGAGCGCTCGCAAAAATAGCTTGAACTTGTGTGCGAACGTACGCCCGTACCTGCTGACACGAATGTCAGACCGCTCGTAAGTAAAAATGGTGGATCTGATCAACCCGCATTTAACTTCATTTCACAATTAATTACAATATTTACATATGTTATAATAAATATAAAGCATGGCCTACACAAATAATGAAAAATATCACAATATACATTTTATTAATACATTTATATATGTTATAATAAATTTAAATTATGATCTAATGTAACACTTTTAAGCACGTATATTAACATTTTATAGTGTTTTGATAGCTATTAGACATATTATTACGACATCATATAAAGATATTAAAATTTCAAGTCACAATTGCCTTAAATGTGACAAATTATTATAGATTAAGACATTTTCACATGTGTTAATAAGTTAATTTTGTATTAGTGAATCATTTTAATTATAATTTTAAAAAATATATAATTTGTTCAAATTATAAATAAAATTCAATAACAACTGTTTTTTATTAAAATATTTATTGAAATCCATATTAAAAATTCAAATAAATTTTCGGGCTGCATGCGATGCATACAGTTAGCAAAATTCCTATTTAACCGTGTTTAATTTAATAGAAAATCAAAGTTTTACAATTAAAGAAGAGAGAGAATAATACTGAAACCACCGGCGTCTGCAGCAGCATACTGCTTTTTCACACGTACGCGGCACGTGCGTGGATACCAGTCATGGGGATCGAGAAAAAGTGCCAGACGTCGGTCGGTCGGTGGTGGTGCTGTGCCGGTAAAGATTATAAAAAAACATTATTATGGTACCAGTACGGCAGTCCCTGAGTAGGCAATTGTCTGAAACTGAGCAGGAAAAAGGAAGGGGTTTTGGACCAAATTAAAACCGGGCAAGTGAAAGCCACTGGTTTGGCACTGGCGATTAAACCGGCCAACAACATATTCCAATTCCAGTGGCCGAAGAAGAAACTGGTAATTGAAAAAAAAGATTGAAGCCCACAAAACCAGGGGGCTGCACTAATAAAACAACAGCAGCAGAGTGGCACTTTTTCCCATTTCTTGATATCACACACACAGTCATATAGTCACCCACTGCCACTGCTTCTCCTCCTCCGGCTCTATATATCCTCATCAACCCACCCTCTTTTGTTGCGTTCCATTAACAAAGAGAATTGTTATCATGGAGGCTTTGCAATCTTGGGTTATTGACCACAAACTCACCAGCATTGGTAAGCATGCTTCGTCAGTATTAGTGCATTTGATTAGGTTATATTGCAACTTAATCATAAGAGTGGGTTTTATGTTCTAAAACCAAATGGTAATTAATTCTGTGTTAAAATGGTGGATGCGCAGGGACACTGTGGGCTTCCGCCATGGGAGCTTCATTAGCTCATTCATCACGAGCTGGATCCACCACCCCATTCAAGCCAAGCATCAGGCTCATACATGCTAGGTACGTACCCCATTTCTGCACTGCTTCACCATTAATTAATTTCCTAGTATATATATCTGATCATGATTTGATGGTTAAATATAATATAGGATGCATGCTCAGGCTCTTACTCTGGCGGTGCTCTCCAGTGCTGCAGCCTACCATTACTACGAGAAGCGGCAGATGAACTGCAACCAAGCAGATAATAATGCAACCATTTCCAATTGATACCGGCGCCGTGACAGGCATATCGAAGCATCGGTCCATCTCTCCAGCAATCTCTGGCGATTCTGGAGTAGTCTCTCTTCAATTTGGAGGCAATAATAAATGAGAGAGTTATAACTATGTAGAGTAGCTAATAGTATGGATCAGCATTCAACATATTAGTACTGTTGAAACTATCTAATGGTGATCAATGTATAATCAATCAAGTTATTTTACCACCTCAATTTTATGATATCTTGTAAATTAGGTTTACAATTTTGCGGCTTACTTTTTCTAATGATCTCATGGATATGTAGCACTTAATTACCAGTATAATGTTAAATTTATTGACACGTTAAGAATATTTAACCCAAAATAAATTTACATTAAGTGGTAATGGGTAAAAATACTTTTGAATTAAGTATTCTGATATAAAATTGAGATGTGAGCATGTATTGCTCTGTTTGTATCTTTCCCCATTATCTGAATGGGTTATTTGGGGACAGTTTGGACTTAAATGAAGAGTACATAATATTTAAATGTTATAAGTTAAAAGTGGGTGGTTTTAATATTCAAAGTGAAATTAAAATGGGACTAATTAACTGGTAAATTGGACTTTAGGATTGGGTTATCTCTGCTTAGTTTGAAAGATCTCTAATCAAATATAAGAGACATATTTTAAAATTTTAAGATAGGATTACAAAACTTCAAATTATTTCAAAGGAAAAACAATAAAAAGAAAGTGTTAAAATATAAGAATAGAAAAGTACAATATAAACATAAACTTTCTTATGGTAAAATACAAATTTTTTTTTTTAAAAAAAATGACTAAAATAAATATCTACTTGAAAGAGTCATCATCTGAAGAGTATTTCTTGGAGAAGAAAAACGAAAATTAAAGAAATTTTAAAAATTATCATGAACATTTATTTAGCGTGAAAGAGATGAAGAAGATGTGTAGTTTGTAAATAAAATAATAGCCATATGGATTAGATTGAAAATTTATTTTTAAAATTTTAATTATTTAAAGCATATAATATCTTAAAATTTGAGGCACTATGCAATAGATCTCTTTGCAATCCCTCATCAACGCCCTGCTTGAAGGTTTTTATGCAACATGTCTCCGATGATAAAAAATAAAAAATATGAGTACGTCTACTTTAATATAATAAACTCATACTTGACCAATCATAATATACCAAAAAAATGGCTAAGAATTAGGAGGCTTACCACATTTTTGCTGTTGTGAGGTTGGAAAGTCCCTTTCCCATGCCTAACTTGATTCTCCCCTGTTTTAATTAATCAAACTGCTTCTACTACCAAACACACAATTAAGACCATCTCCAACTAACTTCCCATTCTTTATTTGTTTGAAAACTAATATTGAAATAAAAAATGTTTATGTATTTTCTCTATTTTTTTTTTCTTCACACAAATTATTATTATTATTTTATTTATCTTCTGTCTAAATTTATATCCATATTATTTTATCTAATTTAATTTTTTTAAGTATATCACAATTCTATTTTCTCATTTTCAAACATTTTATGATCATTTTCTTATTTATCTTCTACATAAATTTTTACTTTTATCACTTTATTTAAATTTTTAAACGTTTGAATGCTAATTTTATCTTCTCCCTTATCCCTTTCTCACTTTATGTGTCTCACATCATATATTTATCTTTTAAATATATTAAAATATATATTTCTAATAATAATCTAGCATAGTACTTATTAAAGTTAAAGGAATCTCAATATAATACACCTACTTTGTCTCCGGAGAATTGCATACAAACTATATACAAATATTTTTGGGGAAAAAATAAAAAGAAAAAGAAAGGATAGGATTAAAAATGAAAGGGCAATCAATAATTGTTAGTTATTCCTTTCATCCATCCTATAATAATGCAATTTCTAAATTATATGATTATCATGTATTGCAATTATATTTTATCCATTTCACATCAATTATTATTATTTGTTTATAGTTTAATTAAATAAAAATAAATTACTGATACTAATTTACAACTAAAATATAAAATTACACGATAAAATTTTTTTATAATAATAAAATGTTCAATAATATTCAAGAGTTATATATTATCTAAACAATTAGGGGGGTCTTGACGCGGCGGCGTAATGATTAACTCAATTAATTAATTCCAACATTAAATTAATGAAAAAAATAATGAATATGTTTTAAAAAAAAATGATTGAATTTTGTATATGGTCATGTACCTACTACAAACAAGTACTGTAGTTATAAGCACCTTCCGCCATGATTTCTTAGCAGCTGCGCTGCAAATATATTCTCTAAAATCTACTCTACTGATCATCATAATAAAGAGGTGGCTTCGTACTTTTGTGGAGAAGAAGAAGAAGAAAATCTGTTGCTGCAATATTATTATCATCAGATTTTTTCATAAAATTTTGGTGGAAGTTCGCTGATAATACACAAAGCGTCCCCTGATCAGCAAGAAGAAGAAGATGGATTGTTCAATCTGCAGCGCCATTCCATTCATTCTGAGGCCTCTAAGAAATACAATATGCGCCTCCTGCTACGAATCAGCAAGAAGCATAATCACCCTCACCAACAAATGCGAGGCTGACAAGGGAATAACGTTGGACAAACAATCTAACACTGCTTCTGCAGTTTCTCCAGCTAGTTCCG
This sequence comes from Knoxia roxburghii, assembly GCA_030378225.1. NCBI lineage: Eukaryota > Viridiplantae > Streptophyta > Magnoliopsida > Gentianales > Rubiaceae > Knoxia > Knoxia roxburghii. Next base: position 4,074,667 of record CM059415.1, read on the forward strand.
CCAAGGTACCCCCTGGCCTGGCCCTGTTAATTTCTTCTTCTTTTTGCTGCAAATCGCATCTTGTATTTAACAATGGGGCATAATCATCACAATAGCCATAGAAAATATACCTACTCTGTTTTTGTGGCCTAACGTGAAAACAGAGGATTATGGCTGGCCTAGCTATGTGCAGATTATTTATGAAATTATGTCCAAAACTGTTTGTGATTCAAACACACCTATGTTCTTTTCCCCGGAAACTGAATTTGGTTCTGTTCTGAAAGTCGATGGATGATTCATTTTTCAATATGTATGCTCTGATTGTTCTCGATTCTAATTAGAAATGTAATGTTTTACTTTGCTTGTCAGAGTCAGGGATTTACAAACGCGTTGAAATGGATGAAAGAACTGAAAGAGATGGAAGAGGAACTGAACGAAAAGTTGAAGTTTCTGAGTGGATTTGTGGCTGCATTTAGGCATCAGATTCATCCGGATATTCTTGTGAAGCCTGGAAATAACGGGCCCTCTTTACCAGCGCATAGAGCTCTATTGGTTGGTTCTTGATACGAACCCTTTATTTATATTCAATCCATTTTTAGCAATTTTTGTTTTGAGTTTTTTGAATATGTTGTTCATCAAAACTACTATTCATGGAAAACGAACCATGTTTTCCAGGCGGCAAGGTCGGACATATTCAAGAACATGCTAGATTCAGACGGCTGCAAATCAGCTCCGACAGAGACCATAACGTTCGAAGAACTGGATTATCATCAGCTTGAATCACTGCTGGAGTTCCTCTACAGTGGAGATTTGGCTAAAGACAAGGCGGAAAAACACGTTTACTCATTATCAATTGCGGCTGACAAGTACGAAATCCCATTTCTCCACAAGTTTTGCGAGCAAAGAATGCTGGGATCCTTAAACACCTCCAATGTTCTTGATATCCTAGAAATAGCGGACACTTGTTCCAACCTGGGCTTGAAAGAAACAGCCCTGAATTTCATTGTAAAGAACATGGAAGATGTAGTTTTTTCCGATAGATTTGATGCATTTGCGCTCAAGAATCCTCATTTAACTGTACATATCACGAGAGCTTCCTTCATGGATATTAAAAATAGGAAGAGTACGATTTGAAAGATAAACCCAATCCAACAAACATTTGATGATGGAGAATCTTTTTTTCCTAATAAAACTGTCCTTACAGATTTATATCTGCACTTGTGTTATTTTTCTCAATGCCAATTAGCAGAAAAGAAGGTCTTTAGTTTGGGTTTATTGGGATCGGGATAGTAAAAAAAGAAATTTTCATCATTTGTGGATTATTCGGATAAATGTAACAATTCAAATTCGTGACAAAGTTGGTATCCTATAGTTATAATAGATTAATACATAATCTCCACGAGGGCAGTTACTTCTTAATCGTAAAATACTTGCACAAATAGCTGTATCAAATGGGAATTGCCATACCAGCACATCGAGCTCTTCTGGTGCGGGGTCAATCACGAAGAGCTCAAGAGTGTCCTTTGCAGCGGATAATTGATGTACGAGACAATGGAAAAACATGTTATCGCGGACAAATATGGAATCCCGTATATCCACAATTATTGTGAGAATCAAATGTTGGAATCCTTAACCACGTCGAATGTTGTTGATGTTTTAGAGGAAGCTGACAGGTCCGGCTGCAACAGCGTTGCCCTCAAGGAGGCTGCCATGAAGTTCATCACAAACAACCTGGAAAAAGTTGTGGCCACAGATAAGTTTGCTGCATTTGCTGTTAAGAATCCTCAGTTGCATCTCCAGCTCACAGTCCAGATTGCCAAGGGACTTGCTTCCAAGCCAAAGTAAAAAATAATAATAAAATTGCATGCTTGATTCTTTTGATTCTTACTCAAGTTTTATTTTCATTTTATTTTATTTTTGTATAAAGGAAAAGGCGAAATCCGGGGTAACTGCAGGCCGCATTGTTTTCATTTTGTTTATTTGTCCTTTTCGGGAGTATTGAAGAGACTACTTATGGGCTGTTTTGTGGATCATGAATGTTTATGGGAGTGAAGCCCATTTTTTTTATTGGGCCTAAATTTGTGGACTTGAAAAGGGATGAGAATGTATTAATGGCAAATTTTTTTAATTACTATTTATAGTTATCTTTTACTATTTTTATTCATATTTTTAAAGTTTACTATACAAAATACTCATCTAACAAAAAAAACAAAAAAACTCAACATTATTTCTTATTTATTCTTCTCCTTTTTCAAATTCCAACACCAACACACTACCCTCACATTCAATTTCACCTCCTCCTTTACCGATTCTTTTCAAGTTGTGGTTATAAAACATGAAACCTTAGCACCATATCATCATAAGTTTTTTCACTTGAATTAAGATAGTTATATTACACGAATTTTAAAATCCCAATTAACACTGATAATGAACCTCCAATATGAGAAAAATTTCTGCACAAAAAATTTAATTAAAAAACATTTGAATTCTGAAACAATTATTTTTAGTTAATGCATAACATATTCTCATAATAAGATAATAACATAATAGAATTTGTTCATAATTACACACATATATATTTATTTATTTTGCCCATTTTTTGAAATTATTTTTCTTTCCGAGGATACCACTTAACGATAGCCAGAGCCACCATGAGACAATTCACGCCGTCATCTTCTTCTTCCAACCTTACCCAAATCATAACCATGTCATCAACATCTTCCTTGTCTTCTCTGCAACAATAGTAGCAGGAAGAACAGCTCCAAGAAATGTTGCATTTTTCACAAAAATAAGCCATTTGATGAAAATGACAACGATGATCACGATAATGAAAATCAAATCATTGTTGCGATCATGCTCATAGAGACAGCTGTGATAGTGATGGTACTAGTTCTAGTAATTGATAGAATTTTATTCGATTAACACAAGTAGTTGTTCATAAAATTTTTACTAATTTTTTTGATTATTTTCCTTCCAAATTTCCTTTTTTTTTTATCTTTTTATTTTTAAAAAAAATACTGTATGTGTGGTATGTGTGAGACTTATTTTTATAATTGGTTGTTATAGGATTAAATATGTTTAAAATAATTAAGATAGTATTCATTTTGTTGGGATAAAAAAATATATATTCATTTTGTTGAATTTTGATAAATTATTTAAAAATTAATAAAAAGATAATTTAAAAAGATAATTTTAAAAATAGAGTTATAAATAATAAAAAATAAGCTACAAATAATACTCATTTTTATTTTTACAGCATGGATTGGAGAGTAATTAGAAAAAAAGGAGTGAAAGTTAAAAGTGTGGAAAAAAAGCAAGTATTCCAAGCGGTGATTGATTCGGTTTGGACCAATACAAGCATTGATCTCATCATTACCAAATAATGATGGGACTGCACCTTCTCCTCTCTTCTCCACTCTTTATAAATATCCCCACACACTCACATATTCCTACAAATATAATTCTTTTTTATTTAATTCTCTCGATAAATAAATACTAACAACAAAAATCATTTGTCTTCATTATAAATTATATTTACTTTTTCCTCGACGAAAAAATATGCCTCCTCGAAAGGTATTTATTTGATAATTGGCATATTGATGCCTATGTTTGTATAAATCCATCCCCAAATTATATATATACAAAAAAAGCTATTAAGATACTTCTCATGTCGTATTTTAAAAAAAATTTCCTGTAAAAATAGTCTAATTTACATAATATAATTATAATTTTTTATATAATTATAAGTGAAAAAATTGTAATGATAAAAAATGTACTTTATCCAAAATAAAACTGTATATTTTATCCAAATAAAATTATTATTATAAATCAAATGTATACATAATAAGATTCGATCGGGTATATTTTTCCTATTTTATGTTTCTCTTTGATCCTTCTTTTCTCTTTAATTTCCTATTTTTTTACCCTCTTTTTGCAAAACTATTATAAATTACTCGTTATTTCAAAAAAATGAATATAATACATAACACATAAAAGAATTAGATCATTCATATATTTATACGGAATTAAGATTTAGTTAACTAATGTATCTAAATTTCTATCAGTATTGTTAACTATAATCAATTGAATCATATCCCACTTTCTATATATAATAATACTTATGCATGGAAAATAAAGAAAGAAATTAAATATTATATATATATTTTTTTTAATTTAATAAATATAAATATTAATACAGATTAATAAATAAAACTATCATTTCAATACCCATAAAATTTATCAAAGGGGGCAGAAACAGAAAGAACAAAAAACAAAGGTGGAAGGTAATAATTAATTAACATTAATTAGTATGGTAAATGCTATTACTAATTGATTTGGATGAAAATTTTGACTGGTTTATAAACAAAATAAGCACTATTACATTAACTTAGTTCCCTGCAGCATACATATTATATATAGAAAGCAGCAATTCCATCTGGATTCTGCAGTTCTAACCAAGAATTCAATTTGCAGAGAAAATTTGATCAAAATTGGTGATCATCTTCGACCATCCATCTATCATTGCTTTCCATTCCACCAAAAATTAAGACCTAATATTATATATATAACACCATCCAGCAAAGTTGAAAAACACTGTAATTAATACAAGTATCATCAATTAATATATAATTGATCATGTACTCTCCCTTCATTCATTCTTCATTATAGCTTCCTTCCCAGTTTTTGATTGCGTCTGAAATTGCTTGTTTCACCACCAGGGCATTGATGCTTTCCTCATTTTCTTCATTCTATATGTATATGAATGTTCCAGAATTAAAATTTTGCTGAATTGATTAAGAAATGGATGATGATGATGATGACGATTACTGGTATTAATTACAACTTACTTCTTCTCCAATGGCTTGTAGATGAAACGTGTCAGCACAAGAAACCCTAGCATCAAGAACATTAAGACCCACATCTTCAAAAGCTTCCAAAATGGAGACAAGCAGCCCAGGGCAACTTTTCCCTGAGTATACATTCACCAAGATACCTTTCTCTAGGGTTTTCACTGTCACTTTCTGTTCAAAATTAATTCAAGAATCATTAACTCTTTCACTTCACACGGCACAGGTAGGAGTATTGTATTAATAATCTGGAGAAATTAAGGAAACAGAAACAAGAGAACTAAAAGATCAAATCTGATAATCCTATGAAGGGCTGCTGCTGCTTACCGGCCATGATGATGACGATGATGATGATGAGGTGTGGTCATGAGTACTAATACTTGTTGATGATGCAGTTGAAATGTCCTGCTTCAAACTTTCTACTTTCTGTTTTAGCTCTTTGATATAATTTGATGCATCCACTATTATGGAGGTTTTGTTCATCTGCCACACCCGTCAGACAGAAAATCAATACAAAAACCAAAACTTCATTAATTTCCCAGAATCACATATTCATAGTTTCACAAGGGATGCTAATTAACAACAAATATATATATACAGAGAGCAAGACTTGAAAAAAAAAAAAAAAAAAAGCAAAAATGGATCAGGAAACAAATATAATTCTTGGTGGATTGAAGTAACCAAATCCCTACACATATAGAACAAGTAAAAAAAGATGAAGATCAAGTAGGGGAAATTCAAATTACTGCATGAGAGTTAGTAAGAGAACGAAGAAGTTGGAGCTTCTCATGCAGAGTAGAAGTGGTTCTCTTGGGTTCTCTAGAAACCATTTTTTTCTTTCTAGCAAAGCTACCTTTAAGAATACACTGAGTTCTTTTGAATTGAATCTCAGCTAGCTATATAAACTGGGGTTTGGTTGTTTCCTTCAGATGATCGATTCAATGGGGGGAACAACTTCTGAGATAGCAACGTTAATTCTCTCCCTTTCCCTCCTCCAACCCCTCTTCTGTGCTCAAGGCTAGCTCTCTCTCCTTAAAAAGACAATGCCCGGCTCTCTCGATTATCATCAATGTCACACATCTCCTAATTTGTTTGCTTCTCCTTTATTAATTATTATTCTACATATGTAAAACTACAACCTTGCCCTCCATCACTACCCAATCTGTTCTGTATATATATAGATATATATCATCTTGCTTGATTGATTGATTATTTTCACTGTTTTCAGACAGTACTAAGTACATATCATGTTTTAGGATAAAATTTTAACAACAGTGAGTTGATATAATATAAAAACGCGTTTATAATCCCATTTTTTTTACTTGATATATCTAGTTTAGAAACATCAATCAAATAATGAAATATATGTAAATGTGTGTAGGTAATATCAAAAAAGGAGGAATCGTCAATATAGTGGAAATTGGATGTTTTTTTCAGGGATATATTTGGATGCATCCAAACCCTCCTCACGGGAAATTTGGAGCAATCTTTCTCTCTTTCTCAAAACAGCCGTCACCTTTGTCCGCTCTCTGATCATTTCTCTTTCCACACGTGCCACTCCTCCCTCATCACTAGTTTATTATTCTAATGGCATCCTCACAAAAATTTTCTTTAATTCTCACCCCTAAACACCTAATTCTAAATATTTACTGTATAAAATATGTTGTGTGCAGACGACAAGGTTGGCTGCACTGGCAATGCCAATGCCAATGCCAATGCCAATGCCCATCTCCCATGGCAACCTTTTCTTGATTGATTTTTTATTCGAATATATACGTATAGGAGCGTAACCATCGGTCACATGACTATACATAATTAGTTTTACGTGTGAAATATTGGTTGTTTAATGGACTTATCACATCAGTCATTGTGACAAGTTTTCTCGAGTCTTCAGTTTGTGTGTGGTGACGCTATTCCTTTTTTGATTCCAAGTCATGAGTTGATGTCATAGTCCTCCTTCTAGAAATCAATATACTTGGCTGATGTTGCAGACTCTTAAGTTGGTTTCTTCTTCTAGTCCTTTTCCACCTCATATATGCCTGTCTATAGAGGTGGATTATATTACCATCCTCCCTCCCTAGTCAATTTCGGTCAACTGCTGAAGCACTTGTCATCAGTACTACTTCTACCTGATTATTCATTTCTTCTCTCGTCCCGTAAAAAGAGTCTTGTTTATTCTGCATGAACCGAGCAACTTGTAATACGATCCATGATCCATCCTTCGAATGAGCATAACCAGCACAAAATTTGAATTCAAATGGACATGCAGTGCAGGAGGAGATCAAGCAGCCTGCAATTCTATAATATCCTTTTTCTAGCAATGAAATCACGAGATGTTCATCAGATTATTGATACAGAAAGAGGGCTGTGATCATAAACACTTATATATTTGTGTATTAATTACTAAATTACTTCTTGTGTATATATATGGAGTACTTTTTTTTTGAGTTCTTGCTTCCAGCAAAATGCTGTCTCCATTGCACAAGGACAAATCACGTACCCACCTATTCACATGTAGCACATTAATCATTACAACCAAACAATCCTCTCCATACATTTTACCCTCATTCTTCCTTGTCTCTTCCCTCCCCTTCCACCCTCTCTTTTTTCTAAGTTTATATGCATAAACAGTAGCCCTCCTGCTGATATATCATTCATATAATATTCAATATCAGTCATTCCCCCCCCCCCCCCCGTTCTTGAAATTTTTGAAATGTTCGAGTACAATACCATATCGATAATCTTCGGAGTTCAATAGTTATAAATGAGTATTTCTTCTCAATAGTGGAATCACCGATGAATATATCTTATTCTACTCAAGATATCTAGATGGTAAGAAATAGTGGTAATTCTCGGTATGTATATATATATATATATATATATGCATATTGTGCACCTAGCTATGACCTAGCTAACCCTAGTTTTCTAACTACAGTGTGCAATTTAACGTATGAGGACGTTATAATCTGATTTAAACATCAAAGAAAGAAAGAGATTGATTAGGTGAAAACAAAAGAGAAAAATCAAGAGAGCGTCCAATGAAATTCACGGAGCTATATTATGTATAGGTGTAGGTGGATGGGACATTTTTGTTATATATGAGCTAGATAAGTGAATTGCAGAGCTAAAACAAGTTGAATATATTCAGATGTACAGTGTTTTGCAGAGCCCTTTGAGCTCTAGCGAACCTGCCAATGCCTTTACTCATCATCGCCATCACCATCACCATCGAATAGTACTAAACTATACTATGATCCACATAACCTGGAAACCTACTGTTCTTTTACATCGTTTCATTAATAAAATACGATTAGTTTTTAATGGCGGATTCACCCCCAACTTCGAAATATTCATTTGAGGAAGAAGACAGAGAGAATCCAAGATTAGAATTAAAGAAAGCATGCATGTTTTTGATATTGATTCATGTTGTATAAATTAAGGTATAGTGCGACATATTCCAGCAGAATTGAAAATGTATATGGATAGATAGAGAGAGGGAAAAAAAAAAAGCATCTCGTGACATACAGAGAGGAAGCATATGCCCAGCCCAGCAGTCTTTGATGCTTTCAGGGAATTGAATTTATAGTTTGTCCAACACTGAAGGAAGATCACGAGCCTTCTTTTCTCTAATTTGTTTGTGTTTGTGTTGTGGGTGTTTTTTTGCCTCTTGCTATATAGCCCTCCGTGAACGTACGCCCTCCCCCCACAATCCGCCATTTTCATTTTCTTTCTCTTTCTTAGCTTCTCGTACCAGGAGGAGCGCTGCTGCTTTGGTAATTAACGTTGGATTCTTCGTTGATTACTTCCACTCTTCATTTAATTAATTTAAGGGATCCTAGCTCACGTGACCTTGCCACACCCAGGATGATACGTTCACGTGCCAATGTAAGTTTTTATATTTCCTGTTCTTTTAATCTATCGGATCCACCGCTGGACATGTTCAGCCCAATATTTAAGCAAAACATAAGCCCAAAACTTTGAATTGGGGGGGAAAGATTCTTCTATTGGATTAGGTTTGCTTATATGTTGGCCCAGAAGCAAATTGGACCACGGCGAACGAGTTGTCGTAGGCTTTCACCGGCGAGCCCAGTTTAGATTTTTGCAACCCTATGAATGACGACTAGTTGCAGCTGCAGTAGGCAAAGCTCGCTTCATCTTCAACTGTTGATCGAACTTCCGAGGAAGAGGGATCATTAACAGAGAATAGTGAAGGGGGAAATAGAAAAGAAAGAGTGGAAAGAGATGGGGAAAAAAGCTAAGAGCTCAAGGAAAGGGAAGAAGGCATGGAGGGCTAACATAAGCACCGAGGACATAGAGGATTTCTACGAAAAATCCACTAAAGACGCTCTCTCCGGCGGCTCGCTCGCCGAAGTCCCCAGTTACTCCCTCTTTTACGTCGATAAGTCCAGAGGTAAGATGCTTATTCGTTTACTGTTAATTTATGACTTGTATTTTAAGTTCTTCAGTTGCTAGAGTTAGGCGTTAGGCGCCCGCCCGTAAGTTTTTCGGCTATTAGTTTAATTTTCGCTGTTTTAGTTTCATATGCTAACTGCTAATTTTTGTGTTATGGTGTTAAGATCTTTCTGTCAAGCGAAAGATTGAGAAGCATAGAGTGAAAGAGCTTCATTCTGATAGTTTGCTAAAACGGAATCCCTTCGTTCAAACCATACCGACTTCAAAACAGAGAGAATCCAAGAAGAAAGTTAAAGAGATTAAGCTTCCAGTTATTGCTGATCAGAATTCTGAAGAGGTTAGCCTTGTTTATCGGATTAGTTATTGAGCCAAGAATACGGTTGACTGCTAATTGCTCTTGTTGTGGCTTCTCATAGGATAATGAGGTTCCTGAGTCAGGGATGGTGGACCTTTGGGATGATAAAGGTCTGGCTTCCTATCCCAAAATACTCTAGTTTCCTTTTATGTTTTCTGTTGATCAATGCTCCTGGCTTACCCAAGTTCATACATTTTTGCAGGTGAAAACAATGTCAAAAGTAAAAAGGTACAATTTGGTGTTGTCTTGATTGTCGGGACTTTTAGTATGTATATTTCTTTATATATTCTCTCTCTGTTTCATGACATCTGGGTTATAAATATAGGAATTTCCTATTGTTTATGTCTGACTTCAGTTCTGATCATGATGCCAAATTAGTGGGCTTCTGTTAAAGTTTGAAGTAATACCATACCAAATCTTGTATTTCCGATTGCAGAAGCAGCCAAAGCCTTCCATTATACCTGCTGTTGAGGTTGAGCCTTCTGGATGCTCATTTAATCCAGACTCTGAATCTCACAAGGTTACTTTGATAACTTGCTCTTTGTCTTACTCTCATAAATTGATCTGTTGCTGCATAACTGAAACTTATGTCATTTCTTTGGAGCCAGGATTCATTAGCTCGTGCTGTTGCAGATGAAATGCAGAAAGTTTACCGAAATGAATTAGGGCCTGAGCCAGTCCCTCTAACTGTTGTGGGAGACGTTGTTGATGAAGAGGATGTGAGTGTTAACCATCTGCTAGTTGTCTCATACTTTTTAAAATCATTTTTGCACTATCAAATAGATTTGGAGAAGATTTTCTCACTTACAATGTACTATCCAGATGCTTTTCCTTGAGGCAGATGCTGGAACTGATGAAGAGGATCAAGATGAGGGTGCAGCAAATGACGGTGATCTGGATATTAATCAAAGGTCTGATTCATATATTCTCAGTCCAGGGAGAATAAAAAGAATGCTTTGTATTCAAGTACAATGTTCCATCTATGCTTTAGTGTTCAAAATTTTTTTCCAATGCTATATCAAACAAGTGATGTAGCCTCAATAGATGAGAAAATGAGATACCTAGGAAGCCTTTAGAGTTTAGATGTCCCAGTGGCAGCATGTGGAGAATAGGAAATTATTAACTCAAACTATGGTGAGATATGATCCATGTAGTTGACAAAACATAGTTCAATAAATGCTTAGTTTTTGCTAATGTATATCATGTAATTTCTTCACATTGCTAAAATCCTATTGTGTGGTTTCAGATCTGATAGAGTTCACAACCAGAAACAGTACCATGTAGCCAGAAGGACCACTTAAGAAAAATTGATTACCTGATCATTTTCATGAAATGAATGCTTTCTTTACATTATTGAGGTCATATTACCTGATGGCAGTGTCAGTTCTTGAATATAGTTTTTGTGCTTTGAAGTCTGTCTGTGTTGTTCCTGGGATTTCCGATTGTTATGGACCACATTTTGTTGACTTGGACCTTCAGCTAATTTTCATCTCATTGATACTTTTGTAGGGTTGGTAAAGCTAAAAGGGTGACAAGAGTTGAGCTGAATCGGAGAGCTAGGCACAAAGAACGGTTGAAAGCAGAAGAAAAAGCCAAAAAGGTGGAGAAACTCTCTTCTGAAATTGACAGGCAGGTTAATGTGTTCTACCCATATTTTCAGAGAACTGGTTCCTAGTTGCTCTTTGGCTATGACCCTTTAGCTTTTATGATTTTTAAGTTAATGATGCTTTTAAATGTTTGCAGTTTACCTGATATTTTGGAGGAAATAGAGAAAGAAGATGCAGAAAAACAGAGAAGGCATCATCGGCGGGTTGTTGCTAAACAAGATAGGCTAAAAGTTCGTCCGCCGCGATTGGGAAAATATAAGTAGGACATTATTAGAAATGGAATATGGTCGTCAATTTTGTCTTCGGTTTTCTTTTATATTTCTGGGTTAACTTAGCTGTGAATGATCTAAATAATTAAAACGTGTTCATTCTTCTGACAAACTAACTTGAACCTTGGTGGAAAAAACTAGCATTTAAAAAAAAAAAAAAACTAGTTTAAAATTCTCAGTGCTACAATTTTGCTTACAATGCAACTGGTTGGACTCTGTTTCCAGATTTGAGCCTGCTCCTGTTCAAGTTCTGTTGTCTGAAGAAATCACCGGTTCTCTTCGAAAGCTCAAGGTTAGGTTTTGATATTGACTCTACGTTTGTCTGTATACTTGGTTTTATAAAGTTTTTGTTAAACAAGATTTGGAACTTTCTTTCAAGGCCTTAACTGTTGTAGTTGCTTTTGCCCAACTCTCTGATGATTAGGGCTGTCCTACTCTTGCACGGGACCGTTTTAAGAGCCTTGAGAAAAGAGGACTTGTTATCCCATCCAAGAAAAGTGGCAGGTTTGTTTAGCTCTATAACATCTCTCTTTTTTAAGGTCTTACAATTGTATAGCATCAGAATGCTTTCATTGTTGCCAGTAAAACCATTTTTAATTATGTTGCCCTAATGATAATCGAATGTGGATCTCTTGTGCAGGAAATAGGATCCTCCGAGGATTACTACCAGCCAGAAAGATGGACTCGGACATGAATGCAAGTTTTGTTCACTCTGATAATATTGAGGTTGAGTTTTGTATACACAAAGCAGCTGGAAAAGCATTCAATATAGAGTTATAAGAGTACAAGTTGTAATACTAAGCAATTAGGCAAAGTGTAGCTCTCGCTTGTGACTTGTCTTGTTTCTTTCAGAAGCTCCATTTTCAGTTTCATTATGAAAAAAGATGCCAGGTTTTGTGATTTTTCCAGTAATTAACAAACGAGTTCAGGCACACTGGCTCTATCTATGGACAATATATATTCAAAACTATACTCTTTCGATCATGACTTATGAAAAGAGTCAAATTTGTTGAACTCTTTCTATGACACTCAAATTCCTTGAAAGTTGAAATCCCAATTTGTGTTCAGTTTCCATTCATTTGTAGCTTTTAAAATTAAATAATTAAAATATATAATTTTTAATTTGATTGATTCGGTATTAAATTTTGAGAAAAAATAAAAAGAGACGTTTTACACAGAAAAAAAAAAATTAAAAAAACACGCAGACGGACTTCAAGCGGGGAGGGTGAGCTGCATCCGGTGAAGCTCCGACAAAAATAATATACTCCGTCCCAAGAAAAAACGTAAACTTTCCCGAAATCTAAATCCTTGAAAGTCCAGTTGATGATAGAGTCGAGGGGGTTGGAGGGTCTCCTTCTCCTTTAGACATCAAAATCATGCGGGTTTTAGCAGCGAGGCTCGCTACTGTAAGTCCTTTTTCTTCTTCGTTTTCTCTGCTCCATGCTCTCTTCTCAGTCGAGTAGCTAGCTCATCAGTTTTGTATAAACAAATGCAGTACTTGAGTACCACAAGAAGAAATCTCGTCAACCCGCAATCTCGCAGTTTCTGTTCATCTTTTCGGGGAAGAGGTACTTCTTTTTGATGGGCATTAAATGTTATTCGGATCCAATGGCTGATCAATTTGAAAACCCTAGTATTTCGTTAACTTATATATCAATTGACTTCTCCTTCTTCTTCTTTGTTGTTGTTACTTTGTATCATTTCTTCGTGACTTTCGAATATTTTTGCTATTAGCTTATTTTCAATTGCAATAATTAATGTAATTGACGGGTAGACTTTGATCGTTGTAAAACTACCGACTATTAGTTTGGTGGTAGAACGAACTCGGGCTTACAAGTCTATATAGCCTGATTTTTCTGTAAAGAACTTCTCTTTGACATAATAATATGCTTAGAATTCTGTTTGTTTCCTGGATTCCACTTTTTACACTATGACACTGTGCTATGGAACTCACTAAAGTAGTTTGCAGTATTTGATTCTGTTAATAAACTAATTGTGCAACATTATAAACTGATTGTGCACTACTTACTAAAAAATGACTGCCTGTATTGGTTTTGAGTCAATAAAGGTGATATATTATCCATTCTGAGTTGCTGGTTAAGTCTTGTTTCTATCTGTTCACTGCTGGCTTCTCCCCCCCCCCCCCCAACTATCAACGTGTTGTGTGGATTGCAGATGAAAGGTCAATTGAAGAGGAAGCAGAAAGGAAAATAGGATGGTTTCTTAAGTTGCTCTTTGCTGGGACTGCAACAGTTGTGGCTTATCAGTTCTTCCCGTACATGGGTGATTAAACTTTTGGCCTTATTTTCTGACTTGTCTTTGTGTTCTGAGGCGGTGATGGTTGAGTCTCAACTTCTGTAGGCGATAATTTAATGCAGCAGTCCGTGTCCCTTTTACAAGTCAAGGATCCCCTGTTCAAAAGGATGGGAGCTTCAAGATTAGCTCGTTTTGCAATAGATGGTAATATATATATATATATATATATATGGCTCAACTGCAAATTGTTTAGTGATGAGTCAACATTGCCTGTATTGTTTTGTACACATGATGTATTCCTTTTTCAACTTTCAAGTTCAACTCATCTGTGATTGAACAACATACATTTTGGGTTTTGTGATTGAACACCATTCTTCATCTTGACCAGTAGTTGGTCCTACTAATCAGCACAAATTTTACTTTTGTGTAAGGGGTCTATGTTTGAAATATGCAATTCTTTTCCCTGAGAATTACTACCTTTGGTATACTACCAGCCACAAAGCTGGTTAACTGGGATCTATATTTGTAACCATTTGTTCTTTTAAGAATTTTTTATACTTACCTTTATTTCGTCTTTCCTTTTTCAGATGAAAGAAGGATGAAGATAGTTGAGATTGGTGGTGCTAAAGAGCTTCTAAACATGCTGGAAACTGCTAAAGATGACCAAACACGAAAGGAAGCTCTGAGGGCTCTTGATGCGATTTCAAAATCAGGTCAGGCTGCTATGCATATACTTTGTTATTATTTGTGCATTGGTACTCTTTGATCTTGCTCCATAGGAATATCAAACAGTATATTCTGGTCCCAAGTTTTTGATATTTGACTGCATGGATTCATACTATAAAAAATACTTAAGACAAATGAACTTGGTGCAACTTATATGGTTATTTGATTTTTTAATTCTTTTCCTATAGTTTAATAAAGTCACCATTTTCTTTGAATGTTGGCTTTTACAATGGAACTGATATGGAACGTCATGGTGGTTCTACAACTTTGAACTTGAGAACAATTTCTTCGTGTCCTACCTCTTGAAAAACATGTCATTTGAGAAAAAAGTGCTGGCAAATGTTTCTTGCTCTTCTTTTCTTGTTGCTTTTGTATGGAACCTGCCATTACAATGCCAGCTGATTCCTCCAATGCAGATGAAGCTGTTTGGTCCTTACAACGAGCTGGAGCGATTTCAATCATCAGGTCAACTCCTGATTCATCTGATGATGTGGAGGTTAAAAATTACAAGTTGAGCTTGTTGAATAGATTTGAAGATAAGTAAAAACGTACTTCATTACTAGATCAAAAGTAGGATTGGCGTCTCATGTTGTATGAGCTACCGTGAGTTTTCATCCCAATCTGCTTTCAGTTCAGAAGTTGACTCCCACCTCTGTTTGCTTTCCAAGCATGAAACAGAGTTTCGAATTATTGGTAATCAAAGGAATTGAAGATAAGGAACAATGTTTGATGTTCCATTCCTGTAGATAATTTTGACTTTCTTTCTACGATTATGTATGATTCATAATAATATTAAAACAAAAAAAATTGGCTGCTCTAACTATATATTCTCTCTCCTCCATAATCAACCTCCAGCATTGGCGCGCATAGGTTGGGATGTGGTTTATTTGTTACTGTCATGGAGAAACTGGCTGAGGTATCCGACCGAGAAGTTCGCATAGATTTTGGTCTCGGTCGGAAATGCCGCGCGAACATCGTACTAAGCTCCCTCGTTTCTACTGCACCAGTTGCTTTCAAGGTCCAAACATCTTCCCCTCACAAGTTCCTCGTCAACCCGCCCACCGGACTTATTCCGCCGTTGGCCACCACCACCTTCCAAGTCATCCTCAAGCCCCAATCCCACCTCCCTCCAACCTTTCCCCGCTCTCCCTCCGACCGTTTCCTCATCAGAGTCACCCTTGCACCCGACCTCCAGTCAATTCACCACCACCCAGAGTCCATTAACTCCTGGTTCAAACTCAATCCCCACCAGCCCACCCAAGACATCAAACTCAAGGTTGCCTTTGTGGGTTCCTTCCTGCTCCACCATGCCGTGGGCCTCGGCGACGTTGAGGCCGTAAGAAGCATAATCAAGCGGCAAAAATCAGTCGTTGCGGATCTCTCCACTCAGGATGCTGACGCGCTGTACGATGTCGCCACGACGTCTGGGAGAAACCCAGGTAATAATAATAACATGGTGAATTTGCTTGTGGAGGCGGGATTAAAGGTTAGCAGCAGGCGTAATAATGGTGTTTCAGTTCACGACGTGAAATTGGCTTTATCAAAGGGGTGGACGGTATTACACGATGCGGTGGCGTTTAATCGGACGGAAGAGGTGGAGAGGATGGTGAGGACGAAGGAACACGGTTCGTTGGATTGTAGAGATAAGAAGGGAAGGACACCGTTGCATTTGGCTGCGAGTAAAGGACACTTGGAGTGCGCTAAGTTGTTACTTGCCGCAGGTGTCCATGTGGACGCGAGAAGTAAAGACGGCCGGACAGCTCTGTATAGGGCTGCCGCAAACGGGGACCACCCTATGGTGGAGCTGCTTATTCAGATGAATGCGGACCCCAATGTAGCCGAAAATGACCGCGGTCATTCAGCCATCGATATTGCCCGGGACAAGGGACATGTAAGTAGATCTATGGCAGCAAACCGCATATAAAGTGGCCTGGAATTTCTTGTGTGACCCATTAGTGTTTTTTTTGCAGAATGAGGTAGCCAAATTACTTGGGAGAGGGGATGCGGTGCTGCAGGCGGCGAGGCGCGGCGAGTTGAACATTCTTGAGTCTTTGCTGGACAAAGGCGCGAGTTGCAACTTCTGTGATCAGTATGGTTTGACAGCGCTTCACACGGCTGCCATTAAAGGGCATAAAGATGCAGTTTTGATGCTTCTTGAATTCGGGGCAGCCTTGGATTGCCAGGACGCTGAAGGTCACACCCCTTTACACACGGCCGTTGAAGGTGGCTGCCTTGCGACGGTTGAGCTGATGATCAGTCGTGGAGCCAACGTGAATGCCCTCAGTCACAAAGGCTTAACTCCTCTCTACATTTCAAGCATGATGGGATACGACGACATATCACGCCTTCTCATCAACAAGGGGGCGTCTCTGTCACTTTCTCGCGCTTCAGCCAATTCCATAGCTGTGTAGTTCTTGGTAGTAAATTAGTAATGTAGCTTTGCAGTACTTGATCAATGTGGTATGCTTGTTCTTCCTCAGTAAATTTCATACTTTTTATCGAACTAGAAGCTTTTTAGTAAGCAACTGATAAAAAAATGCTCTGTAAATTTTTCACTGTTCAAATAGGGAGCTTTGTGTACAAAAATCTGCCACCAATGGAATTAAAAATACAGCCAAGTTTTACACTTTCAACATACAACACAACTTATCTATCTACCAGCTGAAAAGGAAGTTCACAGTGTGTTGCCTACTAACTTGTATATATTGATTGACATGGCTATGGTGCTTGTGATAATGGCAAGAATTACCATAACTGCTGCAACCACTTTGTCCCTTCTTGTTGAAATACCGTGAATATCTCTGTAAAATCATCAAATGTTCGGTTAAATGTCAAATTAGAAACCAAGAAAACAGAGCAAAGAAACTGTTTTTCCTTATTTTTCAAAAGAATTTTCTTCTGTTTTACCTTAAAACAATTATGCCTGGGAAGATGAAGGCAAGGCAGACAGCAGAAGTTGATCCCAGGAACTGAAAGAAGTACCATATGCTGGGAATGACTATTGCAGCTATATAGGAGAAGGTCAGCAAGACTAAAGTGAGGGCAATAAACCTCTTGGTGTCTGTTGCCAGTAAAGCCCTCTTAGGAAACAGAAGCTCATCAATGTTGGCCCTCAATGAGAAATTCAGAAGCGGAAAAACCAGCATCAGGTGAAGCGCATAGCTCAGACGAACTACATCATTCAGCCATGAGCTGATTGCCGAGCCAGTGCTCTGATCAAAGTTCACCAGTATGTCATCCATTACTGAATCTCCAAACAGAAGATAACCAAAGATTCCGATGGCGAAGTAGATTGCGCCGCAGAGTACTAAGGAGATTCTGACTGCTGAGATCATAGCAGCAGGCACACCAAGCTCGACCCCGATCGGATGAACTGCAAATCCATCCATCAGAACAAACATGTTAGAATATCAGAATAATGTCTTATTCGGTTTGAAGAACTTGCAGCCATGTTATTCTTTACCGTTGAAGTGAAATGTGAAGGCAGTAACAATGACCGGAATAGCAGTAAAAAGGTTGAAGAAGGAAGCTCCATTATTGAGCTCGGGTACAATGCTTATACTCCTAGTTTCCCCTCGTGCAAGTGCAGATATGGCCATTGCAGAGCATATTCCAACAAATGCGACTGCTAGAAGAACTGATACTAATGAACTAAGCCACAAAGATTCTGCAAGCCCACATGAATATGAAGCTAGTTTAGTCGTGATCTTTCATCTCTAACAATCTACATTATTAATGTTAACAGCCCACATGCCAGCAGACAAAAATGTCCAAAATATGAACAAAACAAACCAAAAAATTTTAAGATTTGACTTACCAACCCGGCGATATAAGACTAATGGTAGCATAACAAAAACAATAATGAAGAGGAGGGCAACAGCACGTGTGTTCCACCAGTGAATTCCAAACCATTCTTGAAGAACGCCCAAGTGCTCTGCCCCTTTTCCAGACAAGACATCTCCTGATAAACAGAATAAGTTGGTGTAAACAGAGTAGTTGGATTAGATTCTAATGTAGAACACAGAATTAATCAACATCTGAATGCAGTTTTCTGAGAAGAAGTTATCAAATCATTAGCAGTGGCAGCAGAAATTCACCTGAAGTTGTAATCTTGTCGAGAAGTAAAAAAGAAATGGGGGATGCAGTAGAGCTTACCTATGATAATTAAATAAATGATCAAGCAGCCAAGATTCAAGACCATGACAGAAAGCTGAACGGCGACGGAACCAACCGGGCCAAAAGACTCTTTCATTAACCCGGCATACGTCCTGGAATCCCCGTAGAACGTGAACCTTAACAAGAACTCAACAGATACATCGACTAACAGGGCAATCAGAGCTATCATCACAAAAGCAGGGACGACGCCTATGACTTTAAGAGTAGCCGGGATAGACATGATTCCTGCACCTATGATGCTGGTGGCCACATTGAACACCGCTCCGGGGATGGACGGTCTCTTCTCCGGCTGCCGCGGAGAGCCCAGGTGAGGCAACAGTGGGACGTGTGCTCCGGTGTCAACCTTCACGGCCGGAGTCATGATTCTGATGCAAGAAGCTGACTTGGAGCCGTAGAGACTTTGGGAAAGTTTTGTTCCGTGTCCAACAAATCAACTTTTACGTTTCTTTATTATTTGTAGTCGAACTGGCTGCTTCTTCACGAATTGTCAGAAAACTATAAATTTGGAGAAAGTTTGTAATTGGCCCAATCCCAGAATTGAACTAGGGGTGATGGAATCAAGCGTTGAAGATGGGATTTTAATGGTTAAAGTGAAACCCCAAAGTTTCTGAAGCCATGGAAATCTGGATGGGAGAGGGAGTCATGATGAGTGATAACGTGATGGAAAATATTACTATATTGTACATGAATGTGGCAATATAGAGTCTATTAAAGGGACGGAATGTATGTGGTCGTGAAAGTGGGTGATGTGAGACAACTTCTCTCTATCTCTCTCCGCAGAAAACTTGCAATTATTGGTCTCCATCGTTGATTTGCTTCTCTGTCCGCCAATGATCTTGATGCCAACTATTTCATTCAAACAGTCACTCTCAAGAGGGCTGCCACCGACCGCCGTATCATTTCCAGTTAGGCGTATCAGTTCCTAGTCTATTCCAATTCCACATCACAAACATCTCTCTGGTATTTGCAAATTAAGTAGCAAGCAACTCAGCCCAGAATAGAAACATCTTTGTGGTTTTGTTGATGTAGACCATCAGACGGACGACCATTACCAATACCAAACAAGGAAGAAGTATGTAGGATTTACGGCCGGCTAAAGTAATGGATAACAGCTAGAAACGTCATGTTGGCGGACGAAAATGGTGACCGGTGAAAAGGGCCGGCGCCAGAATGGCCGGACCACTTGGGTTTAAACTACGAAGGGATCTGACGCCTGTGATACATACGTCCAAGTCCGAGGAGACAAAGTACTGCTTTCATCAAACTTGGTGTTTCTTGGTTAACTTTTCTTTTGGTTTATTAAAAAGCTGATCTTGTGCAATAATTTAGGTGTTTTCATGTTGATAAAGACGCAATTAATCAAATACTCAGGCCATCAGGGAGCCACTTTGGTTGCCTTGATATTTTCCGGCATCATCGATTAACAATCCTAAAGAAGATGAAACTGACACATTAACAAACCACAGAAGCAAAGCAGAAAAAGACTTTTCTCTGCACTTGTGGCATTTGTCTCCCTTTGAAGGTTGGCTAACAAATTCCCATTTCATCGGGACTACGGAGCCTATGATCAAGGTGCGATACAGTCATTTCTTCCCAAAGTAATTGTATAAATTAGAAGAAATGGCAATCAAACTAGTCCCTATTGCCAGAATGATCACAAGAACCGCCAAAATCCTATCGCGAATGGTCGATATGCGATGAACATCCCTGCAAAAAGCTTTCTAGGTGAGAGGGAGAGGGAGAAACTCTGAATGCTCAAAATGGAAAACTGAAGGAGAGAACAACTTCATACCTTAGGATGATTGAGCTTGGGAATATGAACATGATGAAGACAACAGTGGTTGTGCCCATGAATTGAAAGAAGTACCATATATTTGGGATGGCCACAGCAGCCATATATGTAAACAAAAGTATTGTGCAAGTCAGAGATAGAAATCTGGCAGTGTCCCTCTCCAACAAAGGCCTCTTTGGAAAGAACATTTCATTCACGTTAGCTCTCAGCGAGAAGTTCATCACAGGAAAAACCAACATGAGATGGATTGCATAACTTAGCCGCACTATATCGTTGAGCTCGACACCAAAGGAAGAACCTGACACCGTGTCGAAGTTCACAAGCATGTCAGCCATTATTGCATCGCCAAACAGCAGATATCCAAAAAAACCAACTGCAAAATAGATGATGACGCACAGAACTAGAGAAATACGGACTGCCAAGCTCATTTGGGAAGGTCTGCCTAGCTCAGCTCTGATGGGATGAACTGCAAAATGGAAAAGATGACATGCTGTGACAACACATAATTTCTCTCCGAACTCTCACAGATGAGCAATAAAAAAACAACCAAAAGAAAGGCACGGACAAAATTGCAGCTTTCGCATAAAGAATAGGGTATCAATGCTAGAGCTGTCCTATTGTGTCTCTAATAGGCGATTAATTTCATAAACAAGTATGGAAAGCCATTCTGCAAGTTCATTAGCCCTCAGAATGATTATCAGAAAACAGATCATTTCAAGTTCCAAATTTAGAAAGATAGATATGAACTTGAATGTCATAGCTCTGCAATTTTTTAAGAAAGAAAATTAGCACAACAGCAACATCAAATTTTCATTTCAATATAACCTTTCTTACTGCCAAACACCTTGTGCAAGAGAAGATAATAGCCCTATTAACTTCATAACATAGCAAAAGTTGTGTCCAAGTAAATATCTTTTCCTTAAAGTGTTTCTTACCATTTACATGGCATCCGAAGGCTGTCGCGATGACAGGAACTGTGGTGAAGAGCTCAAATAATGAGATCCCATGGCCAAAATCTGGGAGAAGTCTTGATTTCTGTGTTTTACCTTCTAACATAGCTCGTATTGCCATTCCTGAACATAGTACAACAAAGACCATGGCCAGTAGAATAGATATTGCCGAAGCATGCCGCAATGAATCTACAGGGGCAAACTGCAAAAGATTTAGTTATCCCTTCATGGCAAAGTTTTCAAAGTTTTTGGAATATGTTTGCACACAGAATCCTCACATAAAAGGGATACTGTCAATCTAATGAAACTGAACAAATTCAACATTCTGAAAGATCCTTAATCATGCTTATGCATACATATGTTAAAACTAAATCAGCATTTGTGGCCAGTAAAAGACAAATAAGATGGTTAAAAGCAATACATTTCAACTTTTTCTGCTCACCTATTCGGCGTAAAACAACCAAAGGAAGCATCACAAAGAGCAAAATAATCAAAAGTGCATATGCACGTGAGTTCCAACAATGGATACCAAACCATTCCTGAAGAACGCCCAAGTGAACTGTTCCATCAGACTGATTTCCGGATAGCACGTCTCCTGCAAAAATGATCTCTAATAAGAGAATAACCACAACGACCGAGAGCCGAATCATCATGCTATGCATTGTTTTCAGAAGACAATATTTACCTTTGAAGTTGAACAAGTGAACCAAAGATTATCAAATCTCAGATTAGTCTTCACCATTTTTTTCCTTAATATTTAGTAGTATCAAGCGACCTATTCAAGAACCTCAACTTTTCTAAGACATCTCTGCCCGTGTCACAACCTTGTCAAACTGATAAAATGTTATAAAACTCAATTGAAACGTCGGCTATCTTTCACCTACTCAATCAATAAACCAGAATGATCCTAAAATTCTACGAAAAGATTTCTTCTTTATGGGTTTTACCATTTGATTCTCACAGGTGGATGTCCAGTAAGCTTTCAAAGTCACAGTGTATCTTTTAACAAGTAATGATAATGAAGTAAAGTTAAAGAAAACCACAAGGTGATCCATTTAAACATCATAGAGCAAACTGCAAGTCTCTGTATCTGAATTGGCAACTTAAGAACTACGTTGTTAAACTTGCTACTGAAAACACTGCAAAATTCCACCAAACAACAGCAACTGAAAAAGTATGATTTACGTACCGATTATGATCAGATAAATAATCATGGCCCCGAGGTTGGTAATCAAGACACAAACTTGAAGCGCAACAGCTCCAGGCTTCCCAAACGACTCAGCCATGAGAGCACCATAAGAATGCAACTCTCCAGTATAACGCGTGTACTTTAAAAGGAATTCCACCGTAACCTCAACGAAGAAGGCAATAATAAGGATCACCACAAAACTAGGGATTATACCCAGAACCTTAAAAGTTGCCGGAATAGACATGATCCCTGCACCAACCATGCTAGTTGATACGTTAAAAATCGCACTAGAAATCGATGCACCATCTGATGTTTCAACCGCATCCGACTGAACTTCCGGCAACAGAGGAACAGTTTCTCCGGCATCTTCCTGCTCAGATTTCATTTTTTGTACTGCTTGGCCAGAAGAAGAAAGGTTCTGAAGCCCAAACCAATACTATAATAGAACTCTATGCAGAAGAAGACAACCCCGCCCACCATAAACCACGTGTAGGTCTCAGGCGCAGGAAAATAAACAAGTGGCCGAAATTCATTGGGGTTTTTTTTATGGATTCTTCAACCAAACCAGAATGTTCAACGAACCAACGATTGCTGGGTGGAGAAATTCAAGATTCTGAACAAATACTGTTCTCTAACGACTGTTCTGAATCAATTTTAACTCTGCTGCACAGTGACTAATATATATAGAGCCGATTATTAGCGCGATAAGATTGAAGATTTGGATGGCTTTTTGCGTCTGAAATTTGTAATCTCAAATTCTCAATAAATGACACAAAATGCCAGTCGGATTACTAGTTTTGCTGCCTGTCCCATTTTGCAAAAAAAAAAAATTTATATGATATCTTATTTACCAGAAAATATAATACAGATTTTCATAACAAAATAATCATTTGACACATTGAAAAGATTTGATTTTTTTAGTTCTTTAACCTCAATAAAGAATGAGTGAAAAAAAAAAAAAAAAAACCCGCTTTGAGGATAAGAAATATTTCTTAAATGAACTGTTATTACACATACATTATTATTATAATAGGTTTTAGTTTTAACGATGAGAAATCTTTCTTTAAAAGAAGATTATCCCATATTACTCAATGTTGAAGTTGTTATTTCATCTTTTATAACCTCCGGTGCAATATTTTACGGGCACCTAAGATTTTGCCCTCCTTTTCTTTGGGAAACATATGGGCTTAATGCGAACGGCCTATTTACAATGACGCAGGCCCAAGATCTTTCACTCAAAAAATTGGGCTTGACGCCTGATGAAGGCCCATCAGCATGACAGCAAGAAGCTGAGATCCAAAAATAGAGTCCGTAGGGGCAATATCAAAATTAAAATGCGTCGGGTGAGATTTGATATCGCCACCGTTGCTTTAAATTAAAAAGAAGAAAAAAGAAAAGGAGAAACAAACAATTAGACATTTATTTCCGTCAGGAAAAAGCAAATTTTCTCTCAAGGAAGGAAGAAGAATCAAAGGGAATGGGTGATCAAATTGCCAAAGCTGAAGATTTCGAAAGGAAAGCGGAGAAGAAGCTTAGCGGCTGGGGTCTATTTGGCTCCAAATTTGAGGATGCTGCAGATTTATTTGATAGGGCTGCTAACGCCTACAAACTCGCCAAATCTTGTAAACCCGATTACCTTTAATCGATCATTTATTTGCCGCCATTTGCAGTTGATGCCTCTGTTACAGGATCAGTCCATTTATTTTCCTCGAATTTAGTTTGTTGGTTTTAGGGTTTAATGATTTTTGTATTAGAATTACGCAAATTGTCTCCATTGCATATTTTCTATGCGTTGAAATTATCAGCTGCTTGATCGACTGCGTTGACTTCGGGAATTTTTCGATTTTTGGTTTTGCTGATTATTGTTTGTTATGCCTGATTAAGGAATGAAAAGCTGATTTGAAAGTTTGATTGAATGTTAGGGTTTTATTTATGTTTAATATTGTACTTTTACAAATCATATTTTCTCAAATTCTGATATATCATGGCGGTGGAATGGATTATGGAATATGATCAGGAATGAGATGCATTCTGTTGCTTTTAAAATGTGAGCAAAATCTGGGAGAGTCAGGCCCAATATTCTATGGTTTTACAAGTTTCCGTTAAGATTGGTACTTTCAGACATTCTTAGTACATCGGTTTGCGGTTCGTAATTCCAAGAAGCAATTTTGGGAGCAATTTGTATCATTCAACAAAATGCTGAGTAGCTGAATCTATTAGGGTTTAATCTACGAAATTTATATGTGGCAGTATTGTTATAGCTGGTGAACTTTTGAATTCTGCAGGGGATCAAGCTGGGGCAGTGTATGTCAAGTTGGCAAACTGTCACTTGAAGGTAAGAAACTGGCCTTTTACTTGCTTGATCGACCCATTAATTTTCTTGGAATTCTATTTTCGATATCCTGTCCAGATACTGAAATTCTCTGGACTCATTGCCTTATTATTTAACAGTTGGACAGCAAACATGAAGCTGCTAATTCTTATGCTGATGCTGGTCACTGTTACAAGAAGTCAAACAATAAAGGTTTGTCTTGTTTCCCATTTGTTGCATGCCATTTTGGACCACTGCCCTCAATGTTACTAGTAGAATATTAATCTATAGGTTGTTAATTCCTACTAATTTTGAGTTTCTACTTTGCTCATAACTTCAAGGTTTCAGGACCCTTTTCCACTTTAGAAACCTCAAAAGGCAGAAATAATCAAAATCCATGCTTTCTCTCCTTGTTCCTGGCCATTTTCCCACTGCAATTATCGGCAAACTATGATGATTACTTTTTCAGTTGGGGTTCACTTGTTGGCTAATAGGCAATGCTATACCTGCCAGTGTTATGGGTGAACTGCTTATTTTCGTGACAGTTCAAAGATGTGGACAAATTGCTTGTTGTGCATAACTTTGAGTTTCAGGGTCTTAGATGTTAAGTATTGATGTTATATGCTTATATCTTTTTTTGAACAAATTGATCTTTACCTGTTGTTAGGTGGTTTAACTCTTTATTAAACCTGGATTTTGTCATTTTTGTTGTGACGGAACTGTTTTCATGGCTAATATTTGATGCTTTACAGAGTCAATATCTTGCTTAGAACAGTCAGTGAATTTGTTCTTGGAAATTGGAAGGCTCAATATGTCTGCAAGATACTACAAGGTGCAACTTTGTGACTTGCAAAATGAATATTTCTTTAGCTCAATTTCTCTCGTTTAATTCGTTTGAAATCTATGTTCATATGGGTATTTCAATCTGGTAAGTTCTTCAACATTTTAAGATAATCAGGACACATTATCTGGAATGATGCACTCTATTTTTTTTGGGGGGGGGGGGGGGGGGGGGGTTATGAAGAAAAGCAACTGCTTCTGCACTTATACCATTTAATGTTATTGAATTTTGAATGCTAATTGGTCAATGGTTGATTTATTTATAGGAAATAGCAGAACTATACGAGCAAGAACAAGACTTGGAAAAGGCTATTGTATACTATGAGAGAGCAGCTGACCTTTTCCAAAGTGAAGATGTTAATACTTCCGCAAATCAGTGCAGGCAGAAAATCGCCCAATTTGCTTCTCAACTGGAACAGTAAGCTTTTGTTTGGTTTGTTTATCTTATTCTCAGTATTTAACAGTTGGTGCTGAAAATGCTCTTGACAGAGGCTGTATTCCCACCTATTCAATTTCCTTTTTTTCGGAAATGGGACTCCTATTTTTCCATTGCAAATTACGTTGTGAAATCTATACAGTATACGATCATTTTGGTTTAATATGCAGCCGTGATGTTATCATCTCTATGTAAAAGTTGTGTACAAATTCGCAGTCCTTAGAACTCTTGTTTTTACGGCTGTTACTATGGGGTATGTCTTTTGTGTTCTATGCTGATAAAAGTTTAAAATCTCTGTTAAAAGAAATTTTGATGTTTTGTAGGTATCCAAAGGCAATTGAGATTTATGAAGACATTGCTCGACAATCACTCAACAATAACTTGTTAAAATATGGAGTCAAGGGGCATCTTCTTAATGCGGGCATATGCCAACTTTGTAAAGGTGATGTTGTTGCAATCAACAATGCCTTGGAGCGATATCAGGTACAACTTTATTACTAATTTTATTCAGGATTTCAATTTTTGATTATATGCTTCATTACATAAGAGGTATATGATGTGAATTTTCTGTATTTTCAGGAACTGGATCCAACATTTTCAGGAACACGTGAATACAAATTGCTAGCCGTATGTCTTCTCAATATCTAGTGGTGTTGCATTGTACTTTCTGTCTATTGGCCATTGGTCTCTATTATCCTTGTAACGGGTCTGGTAGACTTTGAACTTGGCTTAACCTATGCTCATCATACCTATGTTTTTTGGCCATTGGTGTCTATTTTCCTTGTAAAGGGCCTGGTAGTCGTCTAAACTTGGCTTATTCCATGCTTATCATACCTATAGTTTCTGTTTCAATGTTTCCAATGGACTGCTGATTTCTATCTTAGAAGGCATGGATTAGTTGCTCTGCACTTCTCAGTTTCGATGAAGAACATGTGAAATAGTCTTAACGTGGCAGATTTTCTTGGTTCTTTTTTGTGAATGACAGGATTTGGCGACTGCTATCGATGAGGAAGATGTTGCAAAGTTCACTGATGCTGTCAAGGAATATGATAGCATGACCCAGCTGGTAAGCATTTGCTTTGTGTATTAAAATTCCACTTTTTTCCCTAGAAGAAAATCCAATGGTTTCTGTCTCTTGTCTGATTGAATAGCGTCAAGTTGCTTATGCCTAGTTACATGAGTTGAGCAACATAAAAAGAAGTGGGAAGACTGTTTATTTGACTGGAATAAAGTCTCACACGTGAATATTTTTGAATCTAAAGTCTGAACTAATGTGGGTAGTAAAAATTAGTTTAAACTTTAATAAGAGCAAGTCCCTTGATCTGAAGAATTGAAGTCAGTGGGTTGAAAATTGAGGAAAGGTAAAGTAGTATTTAAACATTTTTGCATTGTATCGTGTATGGATGAGAGTTATGTGGATTATGTGTTAGTGAAATTAAGGTTTTAATTGGGATAAGGGATTCTGTGTGACTGAACTAGTATGTTTTGAAAAGTTTAGGATTTAAAAAATATTTGGGCTTGATATTCGAACTTCTTCTCCCTTCATGTTACTATACCCTAGATATATTTACCATGAATTGATCATTCTGCAACTGCAAATTTTTTTGGTGTTACAATTATGAAATAGAATCTTCGGAAAACTGAAGATAGTTTGTTTCTCTACTTGTTTTCAGGATGCATGGAAAACTACTCTTCTATTGAGAGTAAAGGAAGCATTGAAGGCCAAAGAACTCGAGGAGGATGATCTTACTTGATTTTTTTTTTTTTTTTTTTTTCACATGTTTTGACTTGAATATGCATTGATTGTTTTGTACTGTGCTCTGTGTGGTTGTATCTGGACTGATGTATTTGGGTCCCCTCTATTGGTGTGTACAATTGGTTCTGTGATGAATGTATTGGTTTTTATTCTAATAATGAGCTTCTATTGAAGTGGGCGTTTTGGCCTCCCATGGGTTTGTGGATTAGTCTTTGGTTTTGGTTGTAATCCTTGTTTACGCGGTTTCAGAAACTCGCTTAAACGACGTCGTTTGTCTCTTATTTATAAGCACTCAAAAAAGTTGTGCAATGATGGATAGATGGTATAAATTGCATTCATAACTTTGCCCGCCCAATGGATCTCTCTTGTTATTATGATTTTAAATGTCTTCTTTTGTGAATGAGGAGATTACTATTGAATTTAAAGTAATTTAATATTTATTGTATTGTTAAATGTTTTTATTTTTTTTTAATTTTAGATATGTTTATATAAATTTAAAATATCAGTTTTAAATTTAATAATTAATTATAAAGGGATTGAAACTGAGGATCCGTGGCTGACTTGTTCAGCTGTCGAAATGTACCCCTACGTGCCCTAGCCGTCGTAAAAGTTGGTTAGAAAAATACCGGGAAATTCTTTGCCTGACAACTACGCCAATGGCCACGGTTGACAACTAGGCAGCTTATGAATGGAATAAACTTCTCTTGGTTTCCCTTTTTCCCTTTCTCTTCTTCTTGGCGGTATTGTGTTTTTAACTACAGAAATGATGAACTCACGACGTCGTATCTCTTGATAATATTACTGCCAGTTTCTGCCGACCCCAAACCACAGGAGCCATAGCCAGCTGCCCCAGCCCACCTGGATTTACCGACTTTTATTAAAAGAAACCCAAGGCGTGGATAAACAACCCCCGAAAAAAGAAGACAAAGGAGAAGTTTGAAAGCAGCTTCCCCTTTATTACCTATCTTCTCCTTTAGTTTAGTCTTCAGCTTGGATGAATCAATTCAGTGCTCTTCATTTTCCTCGAGGATGGCGTCCGTTCACCAGCTGCTCTTTTCTCCAATATTAACTGGTTTGCACTTCTTCTTTTTTGGTTGCTTTTTTCCTTATTTTTGTTGTTGAAATAAGCAAGTTTCAAATTTGTTATTCTAGCTGGGTTTTTTATGATGCAGATCTTGTCTTTTTCCTATTGGGTATATTACTCTATCCTTCCTTCACATACTTGTAGTTGTATCTTTCGGTTTTGCTATTTGACTTTATATTAGCCTTAAGTTCTTGGACTTCGTCTCCTAGATTTGATGGTTTGCTCCACGTTTTCTTACTGTTTTTCGACCCTTTTGGCTCACGAGAACATATAGTTTAAATTGCTCAAAATTCTATCTTTTTCTGGTATTATTTGGGTGTTTTTCATAGTATGGGATTACTGAAGGCGTTTTATACTACGACAGGGGAACATAGTTCCTGGATGATGCGCTATTGGTTTATTGTACAGAGCTTTTTGATTATGAATTAACTCTATTAAGAGAATGGCAAATTGACCGTGGCCAAAAGTTGGGGTTTTGAGCTTTTAGGAGCCTAAGAAATTCGGAGAAAGAAGCATGTTTTCTACTGATAACGGTGACAGTAATGGTGGGATTGAGGTAGGCACAAAAGTCAGGAGTCCCAACGCCCTGCACATTTCAATTTCACAAAGGGGTCTGATAAGTGACAATGATCATCAAAGTGGTTTCCAGGATAAGTTTGCTGCTTTACCCAAGAGACTGAGGTTCCTTAAATTTGGAAATTTGTCATCCCCTTCTGCCAAATTCTATCAGATTGCTCAGGAAAGGGATGAGCTTTCTCGTGCTGTGCCTTCCAGCAGCAGTCTTCATATTCGGGAACGTGTCAATAGGTTATTTTCCCGTAAAATTGATTGGACTTCTTTGTGGAATATCACCAAAGAATGGATGAGAAATCCTATGAATATGGCTCTCTTTATCTGGATCACAGCAGTAGCTGTATCTGGCGCAATCCTTTTCCTTGTGATGACTGGGATGTTGAACCATGCTCTTCCAAAGAAGTCAGATAGAGATGCTTGGTTTGAAGTCAATAACCAAATTCTGAATGCTCTATTCACTTTAATGTGTTTATATCAGCACCCGAAGCGATTCTATCACCTCGTGCTTCTGTTAAGGTGGAAACCAGAAGATATCTCCAAGCTTAGGAAGATTTACTGCAAGCATGGTACTTACAAGCCTCACGAATGGGCGCACATGATGGTGGTTGTCATTTTGCTCCACATTAATTGTTTTGCACAGTATGCATTATGTGGCCTTAACCTGGGATACAGGAGATCAGAGCGACCTGCTATAGGAGTAGGGATAACTGTATCTTTTGCTATTGGCGCACCTGCTGCAGCTGGTCTGTACACCATGCTTAGCCCTCTTGGTAGGGATTATGATTCTGATTTGGATGAGGAGGCACAACTTCGGGCCAGTGCTCCTGAGAGTAGTAGTGTATCAAGCCAAACGAGGAGGCATTCATTGGAGAAGAGATTTTCTTTTGCATCTAGATCCGATGATGGGAGAATGGTTGAGACCAGGCCAAGCTGGAGTGGTGGTATTTTTGATTTTTGGGATGACATCTCTTTAGCCTATCTTTCTCTGTTCTGTACATTTTGTGTCTTCGGCTGGAACACGGAAAGGCTAGGATTTGGCAATATGTATGTGCACATTGCGACATTCCTCCTGTTCTGTATGGCTCCTTTCTGGATCTTCAATTTAGCTGCTGTTAACATCAACAACGAGACTGTGAGGGAGGCACTGGGAGTTACTGGGATTTTCCTGTGTGTGTTTGGGCTGCTCTACGGTGGGTTCTGGAGGATTCAAATGCGGAAGAGGTTTAATCTGCCAGGATACAACTTTTGTTGTTCGCGACCAGAAATCGCCGACTGCGCTGTCTGGCTTTGCTGCTGTTGGTGCTCCCTCGCTCAGGAAGTAAGAACTGGAAATGCCTATGATATTGTAGAAGATAAGTTTTACAGGAAGCGAGATGATGATAATCAGGCAGTCCCAATTTCGCCTTTACCTCGAGAGGATGGCCAATTTCAGTTCATTTCCAGCCCAAGCCCGAGGTCTCCTGGAAGAAGCTCATCTCCCACACGCATAGCAAGCTCTCCCAGTCCAACTAGATTCTCCAAGAGTCCTGGTAGACATCTTCCTTCTGTGCAAGAAGAAATCGAGCTCAGAGCTCCCAGGAATGAAACCAGCTCATCACCTTCACATTACATGAGAGCTAGCTCTCCTAGTCCAAGTCGATTTTCGAATGAATACAACAGCCCTGGTCGGCATCTTCCATCCACTCTGGAACAAGAACATCATGCAGGATCTAAGGACGGAACAATGACGCCCCCTGCTCCATCGTCTATTTCGAGATGAGCCCGGTTTCTTGAAGGAAATTTTTAAGGGTTGATCCCAAGGAATACAGAATATTTCATGTATACTTCCTGTTCTGAGGATGTTTTATGTGTAAATTTTTTCTGAGTGTATAAATTTGACGCTGTAACTTGTTGTGAGTGTGGGGTTTTTTTTCCATAGTATAGAATATTGTGAACTTTGAGCCACCATTTTGTAGCAGCAGCAGATCTGAATTAAGAAAGGCTGCATTTACAACCGTGAATGGGATGAACTTTTCAATTTTTGTTCTCATTTTATGTCAACCTGACAAATTTTAACCTTAGATTAAGTCTTCATTTTTCATTTTGGAAGATGAAAAATGAAACTCATGAAAGTGTAATGATGCAGAGAAGATTAGTATGCTCCTGACACGCACAAATCGAGAAATGAAACTCATATTAAATATATATTTCAATGTCCAATAATATTTAGATTTCATTCTCTGGACAAAATGGTTAAAGGTTGGGATAAGCTTTTACATTCTCTCCCATTTGAATCTTTGCATGCAAACCCAAGCAATTACTTGTGACTATGCAAGAAGGAACAATTTCCTTTGGGTTGGGATTCATTGGGCTCAAAGGTGACATTAGGTTAGTAGACCAAAGTCTGCGTTATATATATAATATTGATTTCAGAGGTAACATAGCATTTAGTTTATTGTCATCTCTTGAGGAAGAAACAATTTCTTTTAGTTTAGGATCCATTGTGCTCAGATGTGGACCAGATTTTACATATATTTGGTAAACAACTTTTGGTTCGTGGTTTAGTTTTTTATTCACTGTGCTTATTTGTGGTTTAAAAGAAGCCTTGTGTCCGCAACCTTCAAGCCTTATAATTGGTTCACACCGCCAGGCAACGCGTCACTTGGCCTGGGGTTCTGCCTATTTCTCCATTATTAAACCACCATTATTGTTTTAATGGAATTTTATTGATAAAAGGCGATGTTGAATTACTTTTTCAATTATTAAATATCAGTAATATTCCCCTACTGTTTTAGATAAAAAATTTTTGATTAGGAAGGAAAGTAATAAATATATTTTGATTTATTGGTGTCGAAATTTGACTTTTTAAATAACAACAACATGAGTGGAAACAGCATTATCATTAATTCATCAATTTTCATCTGCTCATGCCCCACCTCAACCGCATTAAACATAACTGCCCAATAATAATAATATCCACCATTTTCTTAGCTATATTTTAACCGTGATCATTTATTTTTTTATTTTTTTATCACTCATCAATTAATTTTAAATATCATTTTAACCCAACAAACTATCAAGTTGTTAATCAAGTTGACAAAGAAATATAATTTATAATCCATTATTGTTTAGTTTTAGGACAAAAAACCTACAGTAATTAGTTGAGCTAATTTACCATGCATATAATACCTAATTTACGATGGTACTACTACAATACAAGCAGCAAACTACAAACAGCATGAATGCATGCAGTACTGTAGTGCAGATTTCTTTTTCAGGTTTTAAAAAAAAAAAAAAAAAAAAGGACCAGCGGTGTAGTTGTGCATAACTAACCATTAAATATTAATCCATCTCTCCATTTCCCTACTTTGCACACACATATGGTTGGTTGGTCTGTAATAATAATCTTATTTGTTGAATTAAAATAACTTAACAAATAAAATTATTCTTGGGATCGAGTGCATGCAATGAGAAATGAGAGAGACGATCATGGAGTCACTGTCATTGCTGACCGACCAAATTCTATCATCCCTTTTACCTTTCACCGTCCATCCATCCTAGCAGCTAGATCTTCAAGAAATGAAGTCTACTCTTACGATTCAAGAAAGTAAAAAATGGTCGGCACTGTAAAAGTTGGCTTTTTCAAGAAGAAAAAATGCAAATTAAAACTATGCTGCAAAAAGGGATCAAAGTGGTTCGTATATATTAATGTTTTTGATAATCCTTGAGGAAGGCTGGGTTTATCCCTGATTAAAATAAAAGCGGCCTTGGATGTGAATGAAAGGTTGGAGCTATACTACAGGGGTTGTTATAATATGAGACTTCAAAATGACCCCCCTGCAACTGCAACTGCTGCAGAGGAAACTTCCCAGAACTTTCTTGCTTACGGCTATATATATATAACAACTATAAAGTGGAAGCTTTTTCATCTGTACGTACTAATGGAGACTAGGGCATCATCACTTTCATCAAAAGAAAAAATCCAATAGTCCCATATGCATATGCAAGCAGGAAGGAGACGACATTTTTCAACAAATGCATACTAAGTAGCAAAAATTATTGCATTCTTTAAGTGTCATGTTCCTTAACTACCTCTTTATTTCTGAAAACAAACCAAATTATTACACTCTGCATCTTTTAAAAGAACCCCTTTCGTTTGTCTTGATCAATGCGGATGATCGTCATAACCATTAACAAGAACACCTTGTAGGGGTAGTGTTATTTTAGTTGTATAATTCATGGTGCGTTCTTTAGATTGATGATCATAACCATTAAAAATTATGGTGATGGGACGCAGTGGCAGTCAAGGCTCTCTTCTTGCTTTGAACAAGAAGACAGATTTCAATCAGCCCATAATAAATGGAAACAAAGGACAACATTGTTATGTTCGTCATTTGTTTGACTTTGACTGCTCGGTTTGCCCTCTCTCTCTCTTTCTGTAACAAACTTGACTGCTATTGTGATGAATCTTAAGAGGCTGTGTGGCTGGCACTTCCGCTCAAAGACACGTCGCTTTTTGCCTTCAAACTAGCAATGTTCTTTCCAGTCAGAGTCGCAGTAAGCTCATGCCTCCTGCAACACCAGTTCAAATCTCTTCAACATTGTATTAATTCGGAACTCTCTTTGGACTCGCTTATATTACAAGTTAGAATTACATTTACCTATGTCACAATTGCATTTCCCTCGAGAAAAGAATAAACTCGTGGAGATAAATATTTTTATTGAGCAAAAAAATCTACACTCATAGCCACTTAAATTCATTTTAATTAAAAATCATTAAATTTTTTTATTTTTTGATATTTTTTATTTGATTTCAGTCAAAAATAAATGTAATTGTCAAAAAATCTATAGATAATTTGAGTAAATCATAATGAGGAACAAAATTCCGGATAATCGACTGAATATGTGTCCATTTTAGTAGGTTGAATCGGTTGTCAATCAATTTTGATGATATTAGTTATTTTGTAGAAAGTATAAGTATTATTTTCAAATGTATTACACGTAATGTTGAAAAAAATAAAATTTATTATTCATTATTTTCTTATCTCAAAATATAAAAAAATTGTTTAGATTAATTCATTTTAATCTAAAATATAAATAACTTTTATATTCATATAAAATTTTCTTTTTAAAAATTTTAGAATTTACTATGTATAATTATGAAAAGAAGAAAAAAATAAATATAATATATCATATATTTTCAATCGTTTATATATTTCATTATAAATTATACATAAAACACAAATTAAACGATAAAGTAATAGTCTAATGGTTGCACTTAGAACCAACAAATATTAAGTTCCAGTCACAAATTAATAGATAAGAAAATTAAAAAAAACACACACACACATATTATCTTATTAAATAATAATATATAGGTAATACTAAATATTATTTTGATTAAAAAAATACATAATGATAATTTTAGAAAACAATAAATAAATACAAAGGGAATAAAACCCAATAATAGGCACTCTTTATTTAAATAATAACCATTAATTTTGAGTTATCTCCGTAATAAATAAAAAATACCCATATCTCGAGCCTTGGAAAAATCTCTCATTCTCTGCTAATGGGGAGAAATTTTGTTCAATTTTGTTGTTGTCGTTTTATGAGTTGTTACGTAATAATAAGTAGAATTGTGTCCAAGGTTGTACGCCCTTCGTCAGCCACAAATGCTGTAATTTGGCTTCAATGGCCGGTAACGAATACTACTTTGCCGATCAAACAAGGAAAGCAAAAAAAAAAAAAAAAAACATTATTAAAATCGAAGGTATGCTCACCGACAAATATGACCGCAATATTATATAATTAATCCTCCCAAAAAAAGTAAAAAATTACCAATCGAGATTTTTTTAGTAGAAAGAAGGTGGCAAATTAGCCTAACACAACCTTACGTAAATATGCAACATCTATTATATTATGTCTAGACTCAGTGTGACTCGAACTCAGAATCTCGATACTCTCGATTTCCTCCGATGTGACTCAAATTCAGATCGCTATGTTTCTATGTACCTCAGTAAAACTCGAATTCAGAACCTTCATACTTCTAAGTATCCTTGATGTAATTCAAACTCAAAATCTTATAATTTTAAGAACCATCAGACTAACTTCTTTCATAATTTTATTATTGATAGTATACACCTTCGATTAAGACATAGCTGCATATTAACTCAGTTCATTATGGTAGTGACAACTGTGCCGTGTGACTAGGTAGCTCCTCCATTAGTAATGACAATTTAGTTTTAGGACAAATTTGTTTAATTTTTGAGAGTTGAGTTATTAACCATCTGATGAATCCTCGATGAAGTCTAGTTTTTGGCTTAAACTAGGGGCGGAGCTACTTAGGTATTGTCCCATTTCAAAAATTCTAAATTATTCATAATATACTTTAATATTATATATAATATATATATATATATAAAGTTTTATGTAGTACCTCACTCAAATTATAATATTAGGTCAAAAAGTAAATGAAATAAAGTGAAAGCAAATGAGTTCAAAATTATAATTTTATTAGAAGTTTGAATGATAAATTAAGTCGATAACATTTAAGTTTTTATTAATAGTGTTTGAGCGCATTTTAATTTTTAACCGTTTAAACTATTAAAAAAATAATAAACGATCACATAACTATTTCTTATTATTTAATATTATGATTTTACTCTAATTTTTGGAGTATTAGAAATGTGCACCATCACCATGTGACTGCTATGTCATTGCAATTTTATTAATTAAAATATTATTTCATAAATTTTTTATTGATAATAAATTTATTTTATGTCATTTTCGAAACACTAGTATTCATAAAAAAATTTTGTATAATTTTATTATTTAATATTAAAGAAATATATATTATATTTATTACCCCACAAACCAACTCAGCATAATTAAACTCGGTTGTGTGGTGCTTGCAATTCAGTTTGTTAGTTCTAATAAAGTTGTTTTTTTGTATTTGGTTTGTTTGTTACGATGAGGCATTGTCCAAATTACATCTGACACGTACAATATTGAACCAATGAGATGAGTCTACTTCAATCACCCTGCAATTCGGTAGTTTTCATTAGTTTCAATAGAATGTCCTTTGTATTGTTCGAAATAGATTAGACACATACACTATTGCACATATGAGCTCTATTAAGAATGGAAATTACTTATTACAGAAGATTCTGATCAATATGCAAGTTGTCAATTTAGTATTTGTCGTCCCATAATATTCATGAATTTTAATTGTTTATTTTTTTCTGATTCTTGAACACACACTTCTAACCACATGAATAGGACTCAACTCGATTTGAAGTTTATTTTTTAAAACACATCCCTTCTAACAATTTAAGCAGACAATGAGGCCTACTTAAGAAACACAGCTGATTGAGGACCAAATGAGGTCCATAGGTGACTAAGCCATGATATGTAAGAGTAGTTTACTCGCGAAATGTAATAATAAATTAAACTACGATCTCTTACTTTGTATAAAAAAAATTTAATCTCATCGTGCATCTGCCTAATCACTAGAAAGAGTATGATTTAATGGTGATTCTAAGGTGATGTATGGGTGATTTAAGAGGTTTAGAAAATGGTATGGATTCTGAATTTCACTTCTCTCACTATTTGGGGTTTGAAACCTATCAAATATACTATAAAAATATTAATAAAATATACCCCCAATGAAACATAAAATAATTTACCCAAATATCATCTATCACTTTCAAACAACTCCTCCATCTTCAATCCCTCTTAGCTAGCACCCCCTAAATTTTAATAAAGCAAACTGTAAATTCGTCACTGTTGTTCTCATAGGCAGGTCTATTCTCAAATTCCCAAAGGTGGGGTCAAGAAAAGCGGGCTTCCCATTTGACAACTTCTTAGACCTTATGGTAAATGGGCCCGATCTGTGACTAGTAAAACCAGAGCCCGCAATTTCCGAACCAACCACATCTCGCCACGTTTCTGCCAGCCAGAGAATCCTTCTCCTCTGGTTCAGTTACTAATAAACCCCGTTGATTGGGGATATTTACAAGACCACCCTTCCATTTCCCTATAAATCTCTCCCCAATCGCCTCCCCCAAATCCTCACCCTCTCATTCTTCCCTTTTCCGGTCAACATTCAGATAAAACCTAACAGAGCTCCCAAATCTCCTTTCGGAACTGGCAAACTCTCAGGAAACTCTGGAGGAAACTCAAAACAAAAGGGTGGTGCTCGCCCTATATGAAGCCTTAAGCTCCCGTGACGTGGACAAGGTCCAGAAGCTTCTTGCCTCCGACCTCGAGTGGTGGTTCCATGGTCCGCCTTCCCACCAGTTTCTGATGCGCCTCCTCACCGGCACTTCATCATCGTCCGACAAAGACTCCTTCGATTTCGTCCCTCAGTCGGTTGCTGCCTTTGGGCCCACCGTCCTCGTCGAGGGCTGCGACAAGATCCGAAACATTACCTGGGTTCACGCCTGGACCGTCACTGATGGGATAATTACCCAGGTCCGAGAGTACTTCAACACTTCTCTCACCGTCACCCGAATTGGGTCCACCGGCGAATCCGATTTCGCGGCGATTACTCCTCTCCATTGCCCATCCGTCTGGGAGAGCAGCCTCGCGGGCCAGGTCGGGAAATCCGTCCCGGGTCTTGTGCTGGCCATCTAAATTGAAATTCCGCCAGATTACAAATCAGCCTGACCCGGTGATCTCCTACAGTGTAGTGGGGTGATTATAATAATAATTGAATAAAGGAGTGGTACGAGGTACAAGCAGGCGAAGAGTCTTTTAAGTGTGTGATTTGGTTGATCTTTATTTATGGGCTGAAGGACCCCGGAAGTAGTACAGTTGTCTCTTGCGTCTGCGAGGATGTAAGACCCTACGACTGGAACACTGGCGGGGTAATCCTTTGAAGCGCGTTCCCCTGTTTTGGGATTTGTAGTTTGTTTTATAATTTACTTTCTGGGTCTTGTTGTGTTTGGTGAGTTGTTTGGAATTTAGTAGGAGTGCTGTCTTGGGGTGGACCAGAATCCAGATGGCTTGGGGTCCCTTGAATATGTATTTGGGGTCCGATCATGACATCATTCCTGATGTTGCTTCCTGCTGTGTCTGGATTTTCAATAAAAGTAATCTCTGTTTGCATAACACCCTCATTCTCCCTTCATTTCGCAGCATGTGTTGTACATTAATTTAAAAAAAAAAAAAAAACTGACAATATACAGAGGAATCAGAGGATGCTGGCCGGTAATCGGCCTGATTCTGTGAGAGAAGTCCATATCAAATACTTCTGGGCTAGTGATGAATTCTGGGAAAGTGTCAAATATTTTTTATTCTTGATCCGTATGAACTTGGTAAACCCATATGGTGATGACGAGGAAAAACAACAAAAATACCTATTTAGTGTAGTTAATTATCACGTAATGGAAACCTTAATCGATGGATTTAAGTCATATGATGACAGTGATCAATGTTTGGAAAAAGTGGGAAGGAAGCATACTTTTCTTAACTAATCCAAATAGCTACGTTTTGTCATTTCCAGCATGGTATTCATCACTTTTCCGAAAAGCTTATCCAGGAAATAAACTGCAGCTCCCTCTAAAAACGTCGCGGTCGAAGAGTGCATTAGTACAGTAAAAGTGGCTGACAAATGAGAAGGCCATGGCATCAAATATCTATCCTAAAGTGACGAATGTAATTACTTTTAAATAACAGCTAGCTGAGTATCGTCTATTTCTACTCGGGCTTAACAGAGGGGCCGCCAGTGTATCAAAAATTGATTGAAGCTACCTTCCAACATAGAAAAATGGACAAATTTATACATCAAATCGGGATTGAATGATGTTCGAGATGCAGTTGTATCTTTTTTATCTTTATTCTAAAGTGTTTTTTAACGATAATTTTACATCTATTATTGAATACTCGTACCTGGGAAGCGGGTTTTGGTCAGCATGGGTTTTTACTTGTGGACAATGAAGTATGGTTGAGGTGGAAGACGGTCCATAGGGTAAGTAGCTAATAAGCATATTCTTGCTTTCATTCCATAAATGTTTGGAGGTGCACTGTAGCTATTCAATGGGCAGGCAAAGATGGAGAAAAAAAACCAACGACAATGAAATGAAGATAAGTTCCTTCAGTCCAAACCCCACTTGGAACATAAATAAGCACCCCATGATTCGGATCTTCCAATATAAGATGAGACTCCCTTCGCCTCTCCAATTTTATATTACCAATCTTCTCTCCTCAACTGGTAATTTGACGTGACATAAACCTTTTTTTAACGTTTGTTTTTTCCTAGCAACTCCAGAATTTGGACTAAATCTTCCATCCTTCGTATTTTTTATTTGTATTTTCCATTGCCCTTATCCATTCACATGAGTTTAATTAATTTATTTTTATTTTCTTTAAATCGTAGAAATTTCTCCCTAGACGAAAGATGAATTGGGCATTGATGAACCCGTGCTTATCTGGGTAGTAGCTCCTAATAAGATGGCATGATTAATTGATGATTAAGACCAAAGTATTTTAATTTTATTCCCATCATCTCAAACAACTCTAATCAACTATAATGACACATTATAAAAATGACATGGGTTCGACATACAACTTTATTTTTTATTATTTTTTTATTGTCTCTCAATTGTTTAGCCCGAATACTAAGTTATTCGACATGTACAAAGTCTCGTACGTACGAATTTTAACTTTATTAAATATTAGTTGAATAGTCGATATTTTTTGAAGATTTAAGTCACAGTGTGATTATTGCAGCTATCCTCACTAAAAATATCTCCATAGACAATATTTTTATTTCGTAATAAATTCTTATCTTTATCTCTATCGTAGATCATATTACCTTACTTTTAAAATTCATCCCAAATCGTGTAAAACGTTATTAAAAGGACTCTACCAACTCACTAAATTTGATAACGACTATTTACCTTTTGATGAGTGATTCATTGGCCACTAGATCAATAATTAAGTATGTGGATTGTGATAAAAAAAAAAAAAAAACTAAACGATGTGGTGGATATAAAGGGGCTTGGGGAGGTAAAAGGAATAAGGAATTTAGTTGCCATGATCAGCAATTCATCCCATTTGAATGAATATGAAGCTTTGCAGATACTGATAAAAATGGCCTCATGTAAACGTTATTCTTTGCAAGTATGGAATATATCTGATGTGGATGATGATAAGAAGATCAACCTGCAACAGAATATATACATATAAGAGGAAGTTTGTGATTCAGCCTTCGATCTTCCACGCCTTTATCTTCTCTTTTTTCCTCTTATTTGGGGACAAAAAGAAAATGAAAAATAGAAGAAAGATTCGGCTTTCTTAATATTGTAAGTTTGTAACATTGTTCCATTCGACCGAATATTATACGGTGCAAAGCAACACTCGTCATTTTCTTGACTTTTAAGTGGGCTGATATAATTGTACGTTATTTAGTAAGGTTTTTTACAGTCAAATTTAGAGCATAAGAGAGAGGTGATTGTAATTTTTCCCACTTTTTAATTCATGTTTGACTTTTTCTCTTTTTTGTTTTTTAGTATTTTGCAATTATAAATTTTTTTTTTTTCCTAAATATGTGATCTGACCTATTCATATGTTACAATTTTTCATATTCATGAATCTCGACCATTCTCGTCATGATGGGTAGTACAAACATAACATTATTATTTGCTCCCTAAAATCAAACTTTATTTTAACATTATTATTCTCATGTCATCGTCAATCACTCTCAATCCCCCTCTATCCATAGTTGTATTATTTATCGTATAATTTAAATAAAAAATATATATATAATTATTATATATCCATGTGACATAAAAGTTAATGAAATTATAATTTAATCATTAAATCTCTAAAAAGAATTTAATATAATTAAATATATTGTATAATAAAATTTAAAACTAAATTGATGAAATATCATATATTTACAATTGAATTTTTTACTAAAATTATCACTCTCTTTATCTCTAACTATAAGTAATGTTTAAAAGTGGGAATTCATTAGTTTTGAAATTTCCTCCAAATCATTATTATTAATAATAAAGTAAGGTTTGTTAGTGTGATGTGGACAAAGCGATGGTGGCAATAACATAATATTGTTGCCATTTTGAAGCTGTGGTTCCATGTAATGGAATATCTACTGCCAATGCATTAGCTTTCTCAATAAAATATCTTTCCAATATGCATTATGCTATTCAATCAAGTTATAAACGTTTAAAATTTACAAATTTAATCCTAAATGTTACTATTTACATCTAGTTTTACTAATATTTTTTGTTGATTATTTAATATTTGAATTATAATTTCGTGGATTTTTATATGACATGAATAGCAAATTTTATGTCATATAAACTAATACATGATCGTGAGTTCTAAATATATTTTCTTACTCATAATTTTATCCAAATATTTAATTTAAATAAAAAATATATGTCAAGTTCATAATGACGTATTAGTCCATTTGACATAAAATTTATCATATCAATAAAATTAATTAACATGGTGTCCACGCAACATAAATGCTGATGGAGTTATAAGATTCAATCATTAAATGTCTAAAAAAATTATTACTATAACTAAATATATTGTAAATAGTAAAATTTAAAACTAAATTTTTCGACTACCAAATGTTTATTATCTAAATGTAACATTAATATGGACTATTATTATATTTTTCCTATTATTTATGTTTAACCTAATAAATTTAAAATTAAGTAGTTTGATCTTTTTGTTAATTATTAATTGTTGATGATCCAAACAAAATTTAATAATAAAATTTTATTTTATATTATTTTAAACACAAACCAGACACACAAACAAGGGAAACTATAACACGTTTTGTAAGTATTTGAGGTAGGTGGAACTGGCTGTAGACTGACTGTCCGAGCTTTCTGGCAATGGCACGACCCACTAACCCAGGTCATGGGAAAACCCGGAATATTCCACACACACGCGCACACACACACACACACACCCAACCCAAGGGATTCAATTCAATGGATTTGGGTCTATTTGTGGATGGTCCGACCAACTAGTGATCCAAACTAGCCAAAACAATTTTTTTTATTGTTATTATTATTTTTTAATATATTAAGAAACGTGCTATTGTCGTCGGATATTTCCTCATTTTATATTATAAATCTCATTTTAAATTGTTCAAAATTCACAAGTTAGACTAACTTGGGGATTTTCACTAGATAAAAACGAGTAAATTATGAAAAAAAAAAATGTAATCTTATATTAAGTTTCAATAAAAATTAAATCAGAAAAAATCTCTAAAAGCAAAATAAATTCACCCTTGTGTTAGTGAAAAGACAAAACCATTCTTGGTTGTTTTTACTCCCATAATAAATTTAAAATTTTAGGAAAAATTGAAAAATAAATTTTAAATAAATTCAAAAAATTTAAAAATAAAAATCGTTTTTCAAACAATAATGGGTACCTAAAAAATCATTAATTTATAAATTGATCTCAATCGATTCTCAAATAAGGGAAGGAGACAAAATTTTGGTACCTGGCAAATCGACCCGATCATACATGGGTTTTCAATATATTCGCTGGATATTTTTGAGAGACGAATTTCATAATGTGACGAAAAAGCATGATGCAAAATCTGAGTTTTTGGACAAAATTTAGTTCAAGACAAGATGGAGTAATTAACGCAAGTAACTATCCTTTTTTCTGGTATTTACCATTTTTCCACGTCAAAATGCTCGTGTTTGTATTTCACCAAAAATTCAAAATAATTTGTGAAGTGTATATAATTAAATGCCATTGTCTCTCTAAAGGTCCTTTTCAGTATTGATTTAATGCTAGTGGAAACCATTGTGGACCAAGGAGTGTTTAAAATCCTTTTCAGTTTTATTTGGAGAGCCCCAAAGAAACTTTATACTTTTCTTCTTGTTTGTATTTTTAAGGTAAAAGTTAAACTCATAATACAATTAAAAATAATTGCTGGACAAAAAACGAACTTTCTAACTTATAATGAAAATTGGCGAAAATAATTACCAGCTATTTTGGGGAGTAATTAGCATTTCTATTGAGAAAGGTGTGTGGAATTATATTTGAACTGATAATTAAGCTTAATTTGTAAGATAATCAAAACTTCCGGATCCTTGTTAATAATTTAAGATTTTCGAATGGGCTTCTCAGTTTTCCTCTTACTTGCCACCTCCCATATGGTGTCATTAAAGAGAGTACCATTTTACCATTCTGCCCTTCTTCTTTTCTTTCTTTCTTTTTTTTTTTTTTTTAAGTACATCTTAAAAAAGGATAAATTATAAAAAATGAATAATATTTAGTAAAATTGAGTGATAAATAGTAAATGAACCCAAAGATTCATGGATCTAGGGTTTTTGGGTTTGCCATAGAGTCGAGGCCCATTTAACATTACCCACGCAGCCAGCTGGATATTTATTTAGGTAGTCCTATTTGTAGTCCATTTTTTAATATTTATAATCCTATTTTCGAAACAATCTTCTCAAATTGTTATTTTATTAATTTTTAAATAATTTATCAAAATTCAATAAAATGAATATATATTATTTTATCTCAACAAAATGAATACTATCTTAATTATTTTAAACATATTTACTCCTATAATAACCAATTATAAGAACAATTCTCACACATACAGTATTTTTTAGAAAAATAAAAAGATTAAAAAAAGGAAATGGGGGAGGAAAATAATAAAAAAAAATTAGTAAAAAATTCATGAACAACTACTTGTGTTAATCAAATGAAACCCGGATCAATTACTAGAACCAGTACAATCACCATCACAGCCGTCTCCATTGGCATGATCGCAACAATGATTTTGATTTTCATCCTC
Source organism: Knoxia roxburghii (assembly GCA_030378225.1). Taxonomy (NCBI): domain Eukaryota; kingdom Viridiplantae; phylum Streptophyta; class Magnoliopsida; order Gentianales; family Rubiaceae; genus Knoxia; species Knoxia roxburghii. The sequence continues at coordinate 4,119,014 of CM059415.1, forward strand.
GTGATCATCGTTGTCATCTTCATCAAAGGGTTTATTTTTGTGGAAAATGTAGCATTTGTTTGAGCGATTCTTCCTGCTACTATTATTGCAGAGAAGACAAGGAAGATGACGATGACATGGTTAGGATTTGGGTAAGGTTGGAAGAAGAAGATGACGGCGTCAATTGCCTCGTGGTGGCTTTGGTCATCGCTAAGTGGTATTCGCGAGAAGAAAAATAATTCAAAAAATGGGCAAAATAAATAAATATATATGTGTAATTATGAACAAATTATATTATGTTATTATCTTATTAAAATAATATGTTATGCACTAAGTAAAAATAATTGTTTCAGAATTCAAATGTTCTTTAATTAAACTTTTTGTGCATAAATTTTTTCCAGTGTAGTGTGTTGGTGGTGGAGTTTGAAAAATGAGAAGAAGAAATAAGAAAGAATGTTTAGTTTTTTTTTTTTTTTTAGAGGGATATTTTGGATAGTAAACTTTGAAAATATGACTACAAATAGTAAAAATTAGGCTACAAATAGTAGTACAGTATTTATATATATTGTGGGGCCCTGTCAAAATTTTCATTTCCGGTTAGACAAAAGTTCGGTATGGTTTCAGTATAATATTAGCTCGCCCTTTTTTGTTTCATATTACTCCCTCTAGTCCAGAGGAGAAATATATTTACTAAATTATTATTATTATTATTATTTTAATTTAACAAAGGCTTAAATACATTTTTGTCCCTCATAACATATATTATTCTAGTTTTGGTCCCTCATATATCTTAGTCACCAATTTTAATCCCACTTAAATTTTTTTTTTACCAATTATGGTCCCTTTTAACGGAAAAGTTTAGAAGATAACTGATTAACTCATTTGATCGCTAGTTAAACTTCTATTTTTAAAAAAAATGATTTATACCATGATGTTTTTAATCCATTTTATGACTCGATTCCTTATGGATGTTCAACCCATTTAGATCGACTCACAATCCAAAATGACGGCCGAAACCTTAAATAGGTTGAATATTCATAAGGATCTGAATTATAAAATTGGTTAAAAACATCACGATATAAATCAGTTTGAAGAAAAAAATTAGGTTTGACTAGCAATCAAATGAGATAATCCGTAATCTTCTAAACTTTTCCGTTAAAATGGACCATAATTGGTAAAAAAATTAAGTGAGACTAAAATTGGTGACTAAAATATATGGAGGACCAAAACTGGAATGACCCATGTTATGAGGGACTAAAAATGAATTTAAGCCTTTAACAAATAACACCCTATTTTAAAATAATAATTTTTTATTATTTTATTTTAATATAATAAATATAACTATTATTTATAACATAAAATATAGAGTGAATTATAAGTTTGATCATCATACTTTATTAAAATTCAGGTTTTAGTCACTAACTTTTAAAAACTCAAAAAAATCACTAACTTTGTTATTTTAATTTAACTTTTGGTCATTCTGTCAAAATGAACCGTTAAGTGCATTAACGGTGTTAACTTTTAAGGGTAAATTTGTCCAATCATCAATAATTATAGAGTGAATTACAAATTTGGTCATCATACTTTGGTGAAATTCAGGTTTTGGTCACTAACTTTTAGGAAAGTAAATAAGTCACTAATTTTTTCATTTTTGTTCTATTTTTTGTCACTCTGTCAAATTGCACCGCTAATACACTAATGGACAAATTTGTATGAGGTCATTTTTGTACTTTTTTTTTTTTGCAACTCTCTCGTGCTTATCCAGTAATTTTTCAACTCTCCCCCCCCCCCCCCAAATTTTCCACTACACTACCTCAACCTCTTTTTCCCTTTTTTTTTTTCCCTTTTGTTACAATGGAAAATTTAGATAAAATGTAATTCAGTTTGCTGCCTCCACTGTCTCCTCCATCTCCGTCTCCTTTTATGTTTTTATCTATATTTGTGTAGTGGAAAGGGAAAAAATTGAGAAGAGAATGGAGGTTGAAGTGCTGCAGGTTTATGTTTTATTTAAATTTTGCAATGGAAAGATAAAAAAGAAAAAAGGGAAAAGGAGGTTGAAGTACTGAAGTGGAAAGAAAAAAAATTGAGGAAAGAGAAAATGAGGTTGAAGAGTTGCAGTGGAAATAAAAAATGTGATTGAAAATTTGTTAGATAAACAAGAGATAGTTGCAAAAGAAAAGGACAAAAATGGTCTCATACAAAATTTTTCGTTAGTGTATTAAATGTGCAATTTGATGGAGTGACAAAAACATGACAAAGTTAGTAATTTTTTTTGTTTTCTTAAAAGTTAGTGACAAAAACTTGAGTTTTGCCGAAGTATGATAACCAAAATTGTAATTCAATATTTAATTATTGATGATTGGACAAATTTACCCTTAAAAGTTAACATTGTTAATGCACTTAAGGGTTTATTTTGATAGAATGATCAAAAGTGAAATTAAAATGAGAAAGTTAGTGATATTTTTTGAGTTTTTAAAAATTAATAACAAAAACCTGAATTTCACAAAAGTATGATGACCAAATTTATGATTCCCTCTAAAATATATGTGTATCTATTTTTTATTGAGACTAAATAAGCATTTGGAGAACATACCTCAACTCAAAATGAGTTTCAAGAATTGAGTGTGACTTGATAATTAGGAGGTTACACTTTCAATTTTGAAGTTAAGGATTTAATTTGTACATATGAAGGTTAATAATTATAACTTTTAAAGTTGGTGGAATTATGGATATTACACTAATTTTACGTTTGTTTTTTTATAAATGGAGCCTATAAACTAAAACTTTTATAAACTGTTAGGTGATAGACACTGGATCAATATGACTTATCTACACACTATTAATTAAAAATTTGAGAGTGTCGAATAACATACACCAAACAAATGTGAATTACACGTTTCTATTAAATTTAAACATACCACATAAAAAATAATGAATTATGAAAAAATATTGTCCAGACTAATATCTCAAAAGATCTAATCCAACCCTTTCCACATGGGGAAAACACCCAAAACATTAAAAAAAAAAAAAATATATATAGTAAAATAAAATATATCTTCCCAGAGGCACAATTGCTTTCCGCCCCCAATATTAGACCCAGAGGACCTCCTACTTCTCAGCAGAAGACTTTTTCATGTTTTTTTTTATCCCAAAAAAAAAAAAAAAAAAAAAAAAACGGAACTCTTCCTCTCTTGGTCGTCGTCTCTTAAATTGCTTCACTTGGTTTCTCCATTTTATGGGAAAGTCGGTAGAATCTCCGGCCAGAGTTCTCCAGCAATTTTCCAGGATTATCACCTCTAATAGACTCCACCGCCCGCCCAACTGTCCGATTAAAGCCTCAATTCCCAGAACCCGACCCACCAAATCACCCGCCCAGACTCTCGCCACCCCACTTGAATCACAACACCTGTTGCCGCCGCTCCGGGTTGAAAAGAACAACATGGCCGGGAATAATTCTAATCCCAAATCCTCCATGTTGAGGCAGGGGCAGCGGATGCCCCTGGCGGAGGTGGTGGCTGACTGTGCCAAACGCTGGTTTCAGGACACTCTCAAAGAGGCCAAGTCTGGTGACATTTCCATGCAGGTTCTAGTGAGTCAGATGTATTACAGCGGCTATGGTGTTCCTAAAGATAACAAACTGGTGATTCATTTTGCTCTCTACCCTTATTTAACTCTCTTGAAATTTTGAATACCATTTCGCATTTCTTGAGCTTTAGAATTTTGTTTTAATTTTATGTGTAATAGTTTTTTTTTTTTGGGCCCTTTAGGTGACAAGTTTACGTTTCTTATAAAATACGGAAATAAGGAAGGAAGCTTCTTTTCTTTCTATGAATGAGGAATAAATACTCGATTTTTAACTATGTTTGGATCAGGTTTGGAATTTTTAGGAACATTTGTACAAGTATGAGTTGTCATTTCTTAGATGTGCAAAATGTTAAACCAGCGTTGAATATAATTCTATGAAGTTCGATGAATGATGAATTAATGATATTGGTTATCTTGGGGTTCACTGTGGTTTCCTTTCGTATTAGTGGTGTTTTACTGAAATTTTGTTGGTATAGGGTAGAACTTGGCTGACCAGAGCTGCAAAGACTCGGCCTTCAGTATGGGAATGGAGTAATAAACGCCCAGGTAACTTATATCTGTATATCATGAGCATTCGTTCACTCTGTTGGCGGGTTGTAGAACTGAGGAACTCTCATTCTATCCTTTCTTTAGGCTACAATGCAAGTGACTCAAATTCAAGTGACGATCTTGAGTTATATCCAACGTCAACTACTAAGAAAATAACTTGAGGGGCTGTATATCGTGGCTATTAGAAACAGAATTGTGAGTTGAATTCTCCTCCATTCTTAGTATTTAACTGTTGTGTCTTTGTATGAGTGTAGCAAATGAATTACAAGTTTATCTTTGCATGCTCGTATAATCTCAAAATCTTTCATCTGTTTAGTTAAACATGGTGGTATTCATGAAGGTCATGAGATTCTCTACGTTCTACCTTTTAGTTGTTTGACAAGTATTAAACCTTTGAAGTGGCTCAGGGAACTATCCTTGTTATTCATGGTCCTGGATGTTATTATTATGCTTGTTTACCAAAAAAAGAGTCCTGTTCAACAAACAGGGCCTTTTTTCGGATGGAGGTAGTATTTCTTTATATGTCTTTTTATGTTTTATTATTGGATGAATCTCATCAATTTTTTAGTATTCTTATTGATTATGTACAAGACAATGATGAACCAATGTTGCTTGGATTCTCAAAGCTATGGTTTCGCTTCTTTCATGAATGTTTACCTTTTTATTCCCCCCTCCCTAACATGAGTCTAGTATATCCATTAATCCTTTTCGTGTGAGAAAGATGGTTGAAACAAAGACGGTGTCTAATATATACATTTTGTTCCATGCCGATTAACATTTCTTTGATAATGCTATCTCTTATAATAGGTCGTCCAAAATGGTATTGGTGATATATAATGGGGACTGATGTAACATGAAATAGATGTTAAGCTGACAGATGCAATTGACATAAACCTTTTTGAGGAAAAGGAAAATGAGTGCTTGCTTATGGTACAATATGTAGCGTTTTATCATGGTTGCAGAACTCGACTAGATGACTTAGGTGATTAAAAGTTTTTGGAGTCAACCACTAATCTCGGGACACTTAGTATCCTATATTAATCAATTACTTTTTGTTTGGTTGGTACTTTTTCCATTCACGTGGTTTGTGAAAATATGGAAATTCATATCCTCTTTACTTGTCATAATGTGGCTCATACTCTCCCAGTGGATCGCTCTTAACCTCATAATTGCAGGAACCAAGTTAACCTAGAGGCTGATGAGCTGCCAAGAAATCAGCCAAGGCTTGTCCTTTCTGTTCTTTACTTTAGTCATTGGGTTTCAGGGAGACTAACGTGGGACACCTTATGGGTGTGAATGGCTATAGCCCATGATGCTGCCTTGAGGCTTAGATGTTTGGCTTCCTTGTTATGTATTTATATATTTTGAAGGCATATATTACTTAAATATAGTAATCCACATTTTTATGTTAAATGTCCCTGAATTGATTATTTCATGTGTGTGAGACACAGTTACTAACTTCCAGCCCGAGGACCAAAATCCAATAAAACACGAGTTATTATGAGTGTACGGTATTGCTTTCTGACTAATGCCTCACTTCTTAATGATTGCTGTGAAAGCCATACATTGTGCTTCTGTCTTGTGACAATTTAAGCTCTGGATTATGTATTGGTTCTCCATTGATCTCAATGGATGCTAGAGAAACAATGTCTTAGTTGTAACACCTCATTGTTTGTGACTGAATATCGACTCAGTTGATTGATAAGAGATTCTTTTCCATGTACTTTGAAAGAGTAACACCAAGTTCTTGCTCTTTGCAGTGTTAATTATCATGTTGCACAAGCCATGGGATTTCCCCTTGCAGATTTTGGCCAGAGGCTGAGCTGAAGACTGCCTTGCATGTGTGTTTTTTCAGGAAAAAGTTCTCTCCTTGCCCTAATATTTTCTTTCTCTGGGAACTCAGTTGCTGAAAGAAACATTGTACTTTGCTTTTGGAGCTGGTTTCTTTTGAGTAATTGCATTATAGATCATGTAATTTCTGCAAAGTTGAATTATAGGTGATAATTTGTTTGTTCTTTCTTAGGTTCAATCACAAAGGTGCCCCTCAATTGTGATCTTTGATACTCTTGCCTTTTTCTTGACGACATCTGAAGTTGTAAATTCACTACATGTCAATAACTTCAAACGGTGAGACTCATTCAATGTTAATTACAGTTTCAGTTTCTGTCTACAATGATTAGAACTTGGAGCACTGCATCTTTCTGTCTGAATGCCGCAAAAAAGTGCAGATGGTCTGCATGACTTGCATGTTCATTGAGCTTATTGCTTTATACAACACATTTTCTGCTCACGCTCGAGTTCCGTCAGAATCCGATAAATTTCCCGGCAGGATGTGATACGGTTATCTCTCTTCCCGCTTGTCTTTCCTCCACTCCCATGGCATCTGTGGGTTTGAGGACGCCCACAAGCCAATCCTCTTTGTTCTCGCATCTTTCTCCCACTGATGGTGGCAGCCAGACGACATTGAGGAAACACAAGAGTTATGGTAGTAAAAATATAACAAGGGGCACACAAAGGGGTTTACCTTGTCTAATTCTGGGCGTTTGTCATAGGCTGTGTAGTGCCAGGCCAAACCTTTCTTAAGCATTGATTCCTAATGAATTATGGATCTAAAATTCAGAATAATGCCGAGTATTGTCCAAGAAGAGAAGAAATTCAGGCAGCCCAGATAGTGTATTTCTAATCTGAATGCCTGTTACTACCTGTACAAATATGCCGTTGCAGTATATATCTCCAACACAGCGTCCATAACGATCTTGATCGAATACAAGAACCCGTAAGCATTTCCCTTGAACTATTTTGACGAGCTCTTCCTTTGCCTCTTTACCGTATGGCATCGAGCTCTCCGGTGCATCTATTCCCCTATTTCTCATCTAATTCCATTAGCTATCCTTAGCTCAATTGAAACTCTAACCCAAAAAAACCAACAAAAAATGAAAAAGGGGGTAAATCATATTTTTGAACATACCTCAATCTTATCCGATACTTTCGAGCAAGAATTTCCTCATTCTGAATCTTAAGTACCCTGTAGAAGAATAAAAAGCCAAGATCAATGATCCCACAGCTCTAAAGTTGGGAAAGTAGCTTATTAATACGATATAGCATACCGGTATCCTGCATCGATGATTTGCTTATGCAAAGCATCTGCTTTGGCATAATTTTTGGTTGCACGAGCTTTTGATCTTTGAACAGCAGCCGTTTGGACATCCCTGGGAACACTCGAGGACTCCCTACTGTCTGCAGTACTAACATACACGGTTATGGTATCCCCATCAGCTACTGCCTTTGCATCCACCTAATTCAGTACAGAAAATCATTAAAAAGTGGAATTAAAGGATCCAAAAAACACTGTTTGAGAAGACAATATCTCACCGGAAGTGTTTGCAACTCGAATTTGAGTCCTTCCAGATGTGTAGGAGGAGCGCCATGAGTAAGCTCAACCAGAGCATGAGGCAAAGGTAGACCATAAAAAGCCAGCAATCCCTGTAAGTTACATAACATCTATTATAGTAAAGTAATATGCATTTCGAAGAAACGATGAGTGCGATCAACATAAAACTTTTTTCACCTCAACATCAGTCTTCTGGTGTCTTTTCAAGGTCTGGATTACAAGCCTGGAGGCTTCTTCAGGCGTTATAGGTGGTGGTTTTGCTTCTCTCCAAGCATCCGAAAGCTTTTTATACCTTCCATTTTCATCATCAAGAAGGATTCACAAATTAAGAATTGTTGCTCAATTTTTTTAAGAACGTTTCATGAATCAGCTCAAAGCCTAAAATCAGACACTAAATCAGGGGACAATTATTACCAGTTAGCTTGAGCCTTCTTTGACGACACAACATGCTTACTGAGTCCTTCAGGAACCTTAATCAAAACCCAGAAAACCAAATTTTAAGAAAACATACAATATTTATCTTTGAAGAAGCAAAAATCAAGAACCCAACAAACAATTATTTATCTGTGTCACTGGCTAAAGATTAAACAGAGATATCATCGTCGACTGATCTTCATGAAAAGGAGTAGGTACCTTGGACGTAATTTCAAAGCTGTACAGATCATGAGCCAGAGCTGAAACACCTACGGTTTGTGTTGTGACTCCATGGTGGCCCAGAGAATCGGATTCTGAGGTGGGCTTGCAACAATTTCCACAAATCAATCTCAGGGCGTTTCCCATTTTTGAAATTTAGCTGATAGATAGATATTCAGGAATTGATTTGTAGCTCAAAGAACAAAAAAAAAAAAAAAAAAAAAAAAAAAAATTAAGGGGAAGGGAGCAGGAATTTAGTCTTTAGATTTGACTAATTGGTAAGGATTCTTTTCATATGATTGGTGCAAGTCTGCAATCATCTTTATGAAGTTTTTGATGATGATGGGGTTAGAAAGGAAATCCAGAAGAAGGGACTAATTGGCACGTGGCACGTGGCATCTTTTGATAGGCGCAGGGCTTGTCTTCTTCTTTACCCGCGGTGAAATCTGATTCAGATGGAGAGAGGTATAAGATTTGAAGTCAACGCTCGAACGGTCAGTTTTTTTTTTTTTTTTTTTTTCCTCCACAAAGATAACGTTTTAATTTTCGTTCTTCTTTACGTCTCTTCCCCTCCTCCCTAATATTCGGAGGTTTAGGCATGTAGTAGATGGTGTTTTCGGAGTTATTAATATTTGTTTAAATATACTGTTTTAATTAATAAATGTTGTTGTTGTCGCCTTTCTGTTTCTGATTTAGGCTGAAAGTAGCAAATTATATGCTGTATATTTTATTTTTAGTATTTTACTATATAATAATTTTGGATAATTAATTCATTTTTTCTTAATTTATCACTCTTTATTTTTTTTTATTTTAACTCTTATAGCTATTATGGTATATTTATTATAATTTGATAATTTTTCTATTTTAAAAATTCTTACATAGTATTATGCCATGGAATATTATATGGTATATCATGGTATAAACAATTGCGAAAACAAAATAATTCAAGAGAATCAGGAACAAGCTTTCTCCTGGACTTGGGTGGTACTGGTATGGGCCTGTTGGTACAAATGATAAAACTATAGCCCAGTGACTCTTTGCTGTTCTTTGGGCCACCAAAACGTTGCAATTTCTTTTCTCTGATGGGCGCAAATAGCTAAAATAGAGTCCCAGAGGCCCAATGCTGCATTGATCTGGCAACCATTAACCTTCGTAAAGGATCGAGGATGTCAGACATCTTTCACTGTCAACATCGACGTGGTGAGCTGTACAAATTCACGAGAGAAAAGAAAGGTGACCACCATGAATGCCCAATGTCCCTTGAGATTCAGAACCCAACAAAAACGTCAATTTCCACCGCTCTTAACCATAAACAATGGAGAAAATTGCCTGCATGTATGTATGCATCTTCAAGAGTCAAAAAAGAGGATGGTAAAGCAGCTTTTGGAATTCCAGTTAGTGGAAATAGGAATCAAATGCTCCCCCACCCCCCACCCAGAAATGTTGTTTTAAATTTGCCATTAGGGTTCCCCATTTCCATCAACCAAAATAATTTTTCACAAGAATACAAGAATCCCACCATTCATTTTCGTCTGCAATCTCCTCAAGTTGCCCACCAGTCAGTCAGTCTCTGTTTTTTTCCATTGATCCCATGGCTAATGTAAGTATTCCCACCTACTAGGCTTCAGCTCTGCTTTTCTGAGTTGATAAATGGAAGTATTATTTTTTGGCTATGCAGGTTGTGGAGTTGAAGGTTGGCTTGCACTGCGATGAATGCATTAAGAAAATTTTGAAGGCCATCAAGAAGATTGAAGGTTTGGCATTATTTCACCTTCACTCTCATCAAATTGTGTTTAATAATTGGTTGCCCTTGTTAATGGGGGTGTTTGTTTGGCAGATATTGAAACATACGACATTGATACACAGCTAAACAAGGTCACAGTGACAGGGAACGTGACGACTGAAGAAGTGATCAGGGTTCTTCACAAAATCGGGAAGCAAGCCATTAACTGGGGTCAAGAACCTCCTGTAGTACAGCATGGTTACTACTAGATTCTCAAGAGTATATAGTTGAACTGAAATGATCTTCAAATTACCATAATAAACACTACTAGCTTCAATTGATTTTCCAGTTTGTCATTTATTATGTTTCAAAAGTGAGAGAAGTACATTTGAAGTGCAGAAAATCAAATCAAATCTAATCTAATCTAACTCATCGGAGTTAGGACACGACTAGAAGAAGAACTGAGGCTGCTGTACAATGATACTATCCTAAGCATCAGAACAAACCAGTTAAACACAACAGTTCCTCCAAACCACTTAACGAGGCTGCTTGATGGGCCTGGGGTTGACCCTCACGTTCACAATCTTGGGAGCCTTATCCCAGTATTTAGCTATCTCCGCCGCCGCACGAGGCTTCCTCCATTTCAGCAATCCCATTGAAATCAGATCCATCTTCGCACCCTTTTCCTCCTCTGCCAACACACAACAACAGATTGAGATTAATACTACTAACGAGTTCAACCCGTTGAGTCAAACTGATTACACATGTATAGCTTTACCTTTCTTGGAGTGATCGGAGATGTCGTCGAAGACGGCGTCGTCTTGAAGGGCCGGGAAGTCATCGAAGTCGTATATGTCGGAGAAGGGAAGTTCCGGCTGGGGACCAGCGGAGTCAGGACAGTAGTCCTTCATCCAGTAGTCGCGGAACCAGGGGGAGGACTGAACGAGATCCCACCACTGGTCGGAGAAGTCCTCCACCGCCCGGTAAGCCAGAGGAACAAAGATCGGAGCGTTGGGATTCAAGGTTGAGGTTGCCATGGGAATCAGAGGAGGAGTGTTAAATGGAAGTTGCAGTGTAGCTTAGCTAGTGTCCCACCCTCATCCTTTAAGTATACGATGATACGGTGTGTATGGATATTTTCCATTTTTTAATTCTTTTTTTTAATATTCTGAAATTAAAAAGAAAATATTATAATAATGATAAAAAATCGCTGACGTGTTAAAAAATCTTGATCTTCTCACTTATTTTATTTTAAAGTTTTCTTCTTGTTATAGTAAATCTTTTAATGCTGCAGATCATGTAAGATCGTTACTTCAATAAAATTAGATAATAATTACATCATCTAGTGTTGATAATTATGAATTAAATTAGTTATTTTTGTCGTCTTTTAGTTTTTTAAAAAAATATGAAAGTGATTTAAATTAGTTTTATTAGTTTCTTCCAAAAAAAATTACTATTTAAAAATATAATTTACAATTTAAAGCTCTTCCCCATTTAACATTTTCTCTCCATAAAAGAAAACCCTCAAACTTCTCTTTTTTGGCAATTTTCGGTCCAATTTCACTAATAAGGGATCTTATTTTCATTTTTTAAAAAAATTAAAATAAAAAAATTGGAGTTCATTAAAAGTTAATTTTAAAAAAAATAAAATAGAGGTGAGTGAGTGAGGCAGATAATAATTGACACGTAATCGTTCTTATCCTTTCCTAAATTTCTACTGACACCATCTCACTTTCAAATTTCAATTAATTTCCAATCAGCAGTTTTGGGTTTTAATATAGTAAAGGTAACGCAGCCCATCCAAAATTCCTGTGGGCACTCCATGCTTTGGGCTTAGAGCCCACTGGATTCCAACCTGTCAACACTTATTTTAATTTTTTAATTTTAATTTTATTACCATTTTAATTTTTTGCTTTCATCTTAGCCCGAGATTTGCCGCACCGGACCAAGGCATGGGGCTTTACTTTCAAAATTTTAAATAAGTCTATTGTATAATTTTAATCTAATTTTTTTTTTTAAACTTTCAATCAATGATAAATTTTAAACGAGATGAAATATAGATTTTTTTTGAAAAAATTAAAACTAAAATTATATTTTAAAATAAACTAGGTGGAAAGTGGAAACATTAGTACCATAATGGTCCATTATTTTTGCAAGTTACGCCCAGCCCAATTATCATAAGTCAAACTCTTCGACAAATTGGGCCTTATCCAAGCACCATGGCCGGTACCAGTAGCCTGGTATTATATAATATGTATAGTTAAGTATTGAGTTCTGCATGACAACATGACGTGCGGTCGTCGTCCAACTGTCGAAACGGTTTCAAACCGAACAAGGTGGCGGAATTACCGTCCCGGGGGGGGGGGGGGGGGGGGGGGGGAATGTTGCGAATCACTTGAGCCGTGGGTGGAAAATAGTATAAGAACTGGCCATGGGTTCCTCAAAAAGTGATCCCAGGATCCCATTTTTTAGATTTCAGTAAAAAACTGTTTGTCATATTGACGCATCACGTTGCTGGTGAGCCGTCATCCTCATCGGCACGTCGCCGATTGTTTATTGGGATTCTGGGAATAATTGCCAAGACAACTACCTAGGACGATATTATCGTCCGCCGTGTTCCGGGGGTCTTTGCAGCGGAAGAGCCATGGATGTGGACAGTGAGAACCTGTTGAGGCACCCTAAAGAAATTAATTGCACTATTGATACCAGGAAATTTGTTCATTCCTTTGGGGGGTTGTTCACGGAGAACTCCGATGTTATTTGTCACGCATTGACCCGTCTTCAATTGCAACTGGCGGTTATCTTCATGCTCACCCAATCCCTCCATGTGTTGCTCAGGCGCTTTCAATTGCCCCGCTTTTGCTCTGAAATCTTGGTAATCAAATCCTTACCCTTTTATTCTCTTTTAATCCTTTCATTGATTTTCTTACCAGGGGTATTGCTTATTTGTTTCTTTATTGTAATCAGTAGAGTTCGTCGTTTGTCATTATGTATTCACGACGTCCAGTCTTGGGTTCTTCATTTCCTGAATGATCTTGCGTTTCTTTTTTCCATTTCCAGTACGTTTAGAGCTCCATTTGTCTAATTGAATTGGTTTCATAATTTCCTGCTTAGTAGCCCTCCACCATATTTTCACTTGCTAGAATTTGGAATGCTTTGGGATTGGGTTGGGTAGAACAGCTTGAACTGCAGGTAAACTGACGATTGGAACAGTAAAACTTCTGACCAAGTTAACCTGAGTCGTAGTTAGTTAAGAAATGCAAAAACTAGCAACTATAAGTTTTGTTTTTGGCGTCATTTCAGCTATGGAGGCCTAAATATTTAGTTTTTGAATCAGGCTGGTTTCATATTGGGGCCAACTGTTCTTGGACAAATCCCAATTGTCTCCAATCATTTGTTTTCAAGGGAAGGAGATATTTTCTTGGACATATTATCGAAAATTGGTTTGATTTTCTTTATATTCTTGACTGGAGTGAAGATGGATCCAAGATTGTTATTGACATCAAGTGCTGGTAGTATGACTGCTTGGACTGTTGGAGTTCTTGCCCCGTTAATTCCTTTTGCTGGAGGCGCTGGCTTAACCTTAGCAATCAAGTATACTGAAAACTTTCAAATCCACCGGTATCACTTGCCGGCTGTTCGAGCTTTAGTCTCGGTCAATATTATATTTTCTTTCCCCGTGATCGCTAATCTTCTGATTGACCTGAAAATCATGAACACTGAGCTTGGCCGTCTGGCATTGGCATCCACTTTGATCTGTGACTTGTTTAGCAATCTCATGGCAACCATAGCTGCCAATATAAAAATGGGTGCAGGCTACAAGAATGGAATAACTGCGACATCGGTCTTCTTTTTCATTGCCTGGTCTTTCCTTATTTTTGCATGCGCAAAGCCCTTTGCGCTCTGGATCATTAAGCAAACACCAGAAGGAAAGCAAGTAAACAGAGTGTTCACAATCTTGATATCTGGTGCAGTCCTGCTCTCGGTCATCGTCTCTGACAATGCTGGTATCAATTACTTTTATGGTCCGTTCTTACTGGGCTTAGCACTGCCAGATGGCCCGCCTTTAGGCTCCACACTTGTTGAGAAGTTGGAAGGCCTTTCATGTGGATTGTTAACTCCTCTGTTGGTTACCTCCCTTAGCATGAAAATTAACTTGGCTGTACTCTATGACTTGGCTTTCGTTTGGAGGGTGTGGGCTCTTATTGGCTTTTGTCTGGTAATGAAGTTTGTTTCTATTATTTTCCCAGCATTAATGTGCAAAGTGCCATTGAAAGACGCTTTATCTCTTTCCTTCATTATGTGTACACAAGGAGTAGTCCAGATTGCTCACTATGCCACCTACTCCGCTGCCCAGGTACTTAGTTTGAGTTTCAAAATTTTTTCTACTATTCTTTTGTCTGGATTTTGAACATTGTCTCTCTTTGCTGCTGAAAGCAGATGTTTGACAAAGAAACACTTTCCATGGCGACTTCATCTGTATTCGTAATAGCACTAGTAACACAACTCTGTGTGAAGTCATTATATGATAGCTCAAGGATGTATACAGGGTATCATAAAAGAGATATCCAACACATTGGCCACAATGCAGAGCTGCGTGTGCTTACATGTGCTCAGCGGCTGGATGATATCTTGGGGGTCAGAAGAATACTTGAAGCTTCTTTCCCCAACAGAGAAAGCCCTCTTGCTGTATATGCCCTCAGCTTGATAGAGCTTGTTGGCAGGGCCAGCCCATTACTGATAGATCATCAATTAGGCCAAAAAAATACGGCAAGTGGAGCTCGTTCCCAGAAAATCATTGAAGTTCTTCATCAATTTGAACAACAAAATTTGGTCAGTGTCCAAATGTTTACTGCAATCTCATTGCCCAAGTTCATGCACCATGACATTTGCTCGCTTGCCTTTGACAAGTTGGCATCTATTATCATACTCCCATTTCACAAGAAATGGAATAGTCAGGGGAAACTGATACAAGACAGCAGTAGTTTGAGGATAACAAACTGTAATGTGTTAGATATGGCTCCTTGCTCAGTGGGAATCCTGGTTGATCGCAGCAAGATGCGGCGCCAATCGAACAACGTTTCATCATCGGTGTACAACGTTGCTGTAGTATTCATCGGTGGAGCTGATGATCGTGAGGCGTTGTCATATGGAAAGCGCATGGCAAGGTCAGCAGGGATCCAGTTGACCGTGGTTCGATTTGTTCCCTGGGATACCATGGCTGAACACCAATGGGATGCTGTGATTGATGTAGAAATTCTAAAAGAAGTGAGGATGCAAGCTAGTCACCGGGATAATATAGTGTATAGGGAGGAGAGAGTGAGAGATGGCGCTGACACAGCTCTGCAAATACATGCAATGGAGGAGATGTTTGATCTTATCATGGTTGGAAGGCGGCACAGGGAGGAGACGCCGCAGTTATTAGGCCTTAATGAGTGGAATGAGTTGCCGGAAATGGGGCCGGTCGGCGACATGCTGGCTGACACAAAAATCACCAGTCCAGTTTCTGTATTGGTGGTGCAACAGCAGATAGTGAGGAAAAGGTGATAGTGGTGGTGATAGAGCTTCTTGTTGCCCTCTTGTTGTTTGAGAAGCAAATAGGAAACTTCATGTTAGTTGAGTTCTTGAAAAACATAACAAAATATGGGAATGAGAAAATTGATTCTCATTCTCTCATTGTTATAATTTTTGAAACCAATTAATGATAATTATTACTTTAATTTATTACATAGGTTAAAAGACAATTATATTTCTTTTTAATTTATCAATTGCATAGTATTTTATTTTTATTTTTGCGAAATAAATCTATTTATATCTTTATCATTTATTGACTCATAAAATTACGAAAAAAAATGTAAGAATATTCCCAAGTAGTATGACCTACTTGTAAATTTAGTCCGTCGGCTCAAGATGCAAATGCTGAAACCCAGATTAAAATCTTTGGCGCCTCATCACTGCAGCCTTAACCCTTTCTTCGAATTCTTCGTCTAAGTCAGACAGCATGTAGCGCAGGGATTACATTCACTATTTAATAATAATAATAATAATAATAATAATAATAATAATAATAATAAAATCTATCCTATTATTGGATTATGAAAGAATTTTATGGTTTGCGACAACGGAACAATTAAATATTATTATTGTATAGTTAGATCTCATTGTAAAAGACCTATTACTCGAGAATTCATTGGTAGAACTAAAACTGATCAAGCAATTATACAATTTATCAATAATCGTTGATTAAATAAACTAAAAGCTCTAATATATAGAGAAGACCTCAGTATTTAAGAAGTTGAAACCTAGTCGAAACTCCTCTCTTCTCTTTTTCTTCTCTATCCGTTTATTTTCACCTTCCATTTGAGTGAGTCTCACAATGGTAAATAATTGTTGATTAAATGAACTAAAGACTCTGGTACACAGAGAAGACCTCAATATTTAAGAAGTCACCATATAAACAATGGAACCATTATTTTTTTCTCTTTATTTATTTATTTAGAGTGTATTTTTATTTACTCTATTTTATTTTTTGCATTTATTGCAATATACAATTTTTTGAGGGGCGTAAATAAGAAAATAGGGAAAGTAAAATCTAGAAAAGTTGATTGTCTTAAGTCTTACAGAATACTCCAACAATAAAATAGGAAAATGTGGTTGGCACTGATTTGTGGTAAACCAATTAGAAGTAACAGACAGGGTTAAGAGTGACCTAAAGAACAGGACGTGAACAATAAGCCTTAACTCCTTGTCTATCTATGATGTCTGCATGTCCTCAACTTTTTTTTCTCAGTTTCCATTCTTCTTCTTCTTGTTTTTGCCCCCGACATTTCAGGGGAGACCCCGTTAATCCACGCAATAAACTCTGTTACGCCGTGCAGAAAATATTCTTGAAACCTCCATTCCTACTGTTTTGCCTGAATGGCAAAAGATGGCAGGGACTCGCAATATTCAAAATTATTCCCTGAAACAGTCTTGGTTTCAGGGAACACGACACTGGTATGCCATGACCCTCACAAGATCTCATCCAGTGGTTTCTGGGCTGGACAGAACCCTTTGCATTATGCAACACCTCTTCTTCTGACGCAACTTTCCGTTGTGTCTATAACCTCAACGCTCATTGATTTCTTAATCAGGCCTCTTGGTCAATGCTCTATGGTTTCACAGATTTTTGTAAGCATCCCACAACTTTGATTTTTTAAATTTCTCTCCTGCTACTAGGATTTCAACACTTTTGCTTTTTTTTTATTTTTTTTCCCGAATCCAGGGCGGTGTACTTCTTGGTCCTTCACTTTTAGGACATGAAGCAGTGATAGGAGAAATGTTATTCCCACCCAGAGGCACAATCATATTCGAAACTTTCGCGACATTCGGTCTCACGCTCTTCCTCTTCACAATTGGAGTGAAGATAGATCCCATGATGATGTTCCGGCCTGACTGGAAATCCATGGTCTTAGGCCTCTCTGCAGTGGTAATAACATTAGGATTCGCTACGTTCATAGGCATTCTCCTGCTAAGTACTGTTTCTATGGATCCGGACCTTGCTGCTTCTCTGCCCATAATAGCAGGATCCCAGTGTGTAGTGTCGTTTCAGAATGTCTACAGTGTCTTGATGGAGCTTAAGCTGCTTCAGTCTGATATGGGTCGCCTCGCAGTCTCGTCAGCAATGTTCGCCGATATACTTACAGTTATCATCACGTCAGTAGGTAGTGTAATATTGCAAACCAGAAATACCACTGCCGCGGTTTCAGCCTTAGAAGTAATAGCATTTGCTGTATATTTATGTGTTGCCATATTTCTCGTACGCCCTCTCATAAAACGAAGTGTTAGACGATTACCTGAAGGGAAACAAGTGACAGAATCCCTGGTTTTAGGAATCTTTACAACTGTTCTTGCAGCCACTTTTGTGAGCGAGTTGATTGGGCAGCACTTTGTGTTTGGACCCTTGCTTATGGGTTGGGTAGTTCCTGAAGGTCCTCCACTGGGATCAGCAATAGAATCAAAACTTCATATCCCTATTGCCAAATTCCTGTACCCATCATTTCTAACTGCCAGTGGGCTTAAGACAAACGTCTTCATCGTCAACTTCCAATCCTTATGGATAGTCGCTGTAGTAGTGATCCTCTGTTGTATAGTCAAGATGTTGGCAGTGATGATATCTGCTATCTACTTTAAAATTCAAGTTCGAGAATCTGTTGTTCTTGGGATTATGTTGAACTCCAAAGGGATTTCTGAACTTCTCCTATACAATTTGCTACTCGATGTTAAGGTTGGTTGCAGGTCTTCCCTTACCCCATTATTTTTCAATTGTTTGACATTTGTAGTATTTTCGGTATATCTTATATCATCTCTTCTTGTTATTGTTTTTTTTCACAACTCCAGGCCCTCGGTCCCGAAGCATTTGCTCTCAGTGTTATGTCAGTGATTCTAGTCACAGCAATCGTGACGCCACTGATCAAATTTCTGTACGATCCATCCAGGCGAAATATTCCAGGGAGGAGGAGGACCATTCAGCATTCCAAGCGCGATGCAGAGTTAAGAATATTGGTGTGCATTCACAACCAGGAGAATATCCCTGAAATGTTGAACCTCCTTGAAGCTTCAAATCCTACCCAGGAAAACCCCATCTTAATCACAGCTGTCCTGCTTGTTGAACTTGTAGGTCGTGCTAACCCCATGCTGATTGCTCACCAATCCCATCGGATTCTGCAGCCGAGCTCTTCCAGATCCGGCCACATTATCAACGCCCTGGGCCAATATGAACTTTGCCACGAATCTTGTGTCAACATGACCACCTTTACTTCCGTCTCCCAATTTGACACGATGCATCAAGACATTTGCCGCATCGCCCAAGATGAAAACACCGTCATTATTATCCTACCGTTTCACAAGGACTGGGAGACTGATGGATCAGTCCGGTCCATAAACAGGGCAATTCAAGACATGAACTTGAAGGTGGAAGAGAATGCGCCATGCACAGTTGCTATCTTAGTGGATAAGCGAATTCTGCGTGGCTCTGAATCCATTTTAAACGCTCAATCTGGATTCCATGTTGGTTTGGTCTTCATTGGCGGACCAGATGATGCAGAAGCACTGTCCTACGCAGCTCGTATGGCAAGACATCCCAATGTCTGCCTTTCCATTCTCCGCTTGCTTCTATTGGGGAGTGATAATACCCGAGAGAGGAAGTCTGAGAACAACATGATAGATGAAATCCGGCAGATCAACATAGGAAATGATCGTTTTGAATACCAAGAGGAAATGGTTAAAGATGGAGTAGGATTAGCAGCATCCGTTAGAAACTTAGGAAGTACATTTGATTTGATTTTAGTAGGGAGAAATCATGAAGCTTCACCTCTCCTGGAAGGACTTGGTGCCTGGATAGAATATCATGAACTTGGAGTTGTTGGTGACATTCTTGCAGAGTCTGATGTGGAACGAACATCATCAATATTAGTAATTCAACAACAGCTATAGAAAGGGAAGTTCATGAACCACTACTCCTTCATCAAAGATCCCTTTCCTCCATTTCATGATGATGCCTGCAAAAATTATCACAAGTAACAAGTATCTCTTCTTGTTTTTGGTTACTGTTAATAGGGTAGAGAATAATTGCTGTAATTATTAGGCCGCCTAATTATTAATACCAGAAGATGAAAATAAG
The DNA here is from genome assembly GCA_030378225.1 of Knoxia roxburghii. Classification (NCBI taxonomy): domain Eukaryota; kingdom Viridiplantae; phylum Streptophyta; class Magnoliopsida; order Gentianales; family Rubiaceae; genus Knoxia; species Knoxia roxburghii. The sequence continues at coordinate 4,138,535 of CM059415.1, forward strand.
ACACTTCCTTCCGACGGGTTCCATTGTTCTTCCAAGTTCTTGATTTCCTTTCCCAAACCTTTCATTCTAGCTTTTATACAGTTACAAAATTGACTTGTTGTTACTAAAAACCTTCTAAAACCTATGTAAAGACTCCTCAAGGACCCCCGTCTGTCCCTCCCAAAGACCCATAATACAAAAATGGTGTTTATGTGATAGAGTACTCCAAGTCTGAATTTGAACTGTTAATAGAAAATTCTCCTATGGCCGCCCCCTTATGTCAGATATCAGACACGACCTAAATGCAATCGGTTTCCTTTGTAATTAAATAGAGGACCTCCTCTCAAAACAGCTGCTCAAAATCCGAGGCACCGTACACATTGTTCGAAACGGCTTCAGGTACGTGGCCTCTCAACCTTCTAATGATACCAATATGGGGGATTGCTAACAAGCCTAGTACATTGTATAGTTCTCCTCTGTGAGTTAATCTTGTTTTGGATATGTTCTGTTGCCGTTGACTATGTTGGATATATTCTACTCTGTGTTATAAATTTGTTTAGATCGGTTTCTGGATTGGTTGATACTAGTTTAAGATGCAAATAACGTTGGAATGTATTGCTGGTTTTTGGAGTTTCATTTTGGCTCATATTGTGTAATTATGCTGGTTTTTTTTTGCTCTTGGAGACTTGTAGTTTTGTTGGTTTTGTGACATCTCCGTAGTTAATTATGTTGGTTTGGCTTTGGAGATACTGTTTTGCGGGTTGTTCTGGTGGCTTGATGGCTATGTTGGATATTTTCTACTTTGTGTTATAAATCTGTTTGGCTGAGCTTTCTGGATTGGTTGCTATTGGTTTAAGATGCAAATAAGTTTGGAAAGTATTGTTGGTTTTTGGAGTCTCAATTTGGGTCATAATTATGCTAGTGTTTTTTTGCTTTTGGGGGCTTGTAGTACTACTGGTTTTGTGACATCTCCGTAGTTTATGGTCTTTGGAGACTCTGTTTTGCTAGTTGTCTCTTGCTGGCATGGTCTGCCGCTGTTTAAGATAGAAAGTGGATGATTGAAGGAGTTTTGCAGCTTTTCAATTGCATGAACAAACTCTTCAATTCGTTTTAGGAGCTGATGTAAAGTATGCTAGGAATAGGAAATCATGAAGGTAGTAGCTGAGTAGCCTTCTCCACCTACCTTTTTGTTGATGGGTGGCTTTTGCGTTTTAGGAGTTTTTGATTAGAGGAATCAGGTTTTTTGTGCACAGACTCGGGAGTCAACTCCGATTGTAAATTTTTTGCGCTTTCATTAGAAGAGATTCTCTCCCGTCGGTCCGCATTGTATTAGGTGGGGAGGGTACAATCAATTTAAGTACAAGCAAACAAATATTTAAGATGATATTTTCTCATTTCCAACATAACTACCAATAAATAAAAATTCAAACTAGCAAAACAACCAACTAAGTAAAAAAAAAAATAAAGTTAAAAAAGATAACATAATTTTACGTGAAAACTCTAAATTGAGCAAAGGGTGATTTTATTTTTCTTTTCTCTTTGTTTGGGCTAACAAATAAGGAGAAATTGGCCAACACATGATAAATTGAACTTGTATTCAATATCATATGTGGCAATTCGCCAAGATCTTTCATTAGCTGGGGGAAGAAGAATCCAGGGCTTCTTCATCTTATAACATGGCTAGGTAGCGTGTGGAATGACCAAGAGTGGATCTTTATGGATATATAATTCAAGTCGAGAGTAGAGTTATGAGAATAGCCGTATGATGAAAAATTACTTTCACGTTTGGTTTAGAAAACACATATGTTATCTCCTTCTATGACATGTTGTTGTCATCACCATATTCCATATGCCACTTAGTTATCTTTGCCTTGCTCCGGATCAACACTTCCGAAAGAAACAGACGACTTCATTCAGTGACCCCGCGATTGCCTTTTGAACGATCAGAATAAAGTAAAAATTGAAGATAAATTTTGTACTCCATCATGAGTTACAGAAGAGTAATCTGATTGCTCAGTGAAACGAGATCTTCTTTCAAAGAACCGTTATCTCACATGATTTCTCCCGTCAAACTATTTTAAGTCCGCACTTCAATCGATTTCCATGTAAATAATAATTTTGAAGATTGAGTTTACTTTAAGAAAACCTGTCAAATCTGAATAATAGGTCCATAAATTGTCGTCAATTCTAGTACGTTACGCAAACCCATGTTACCGATCAGCCAGTCCGAGGAAAATTAAATTAAGTCAGCTAAAATGGACGCCGTACCTCACTCGGAGCTGCCATTTGTGCGGCATGGATAAGTAAGCAGGACACGGCAGAGCTGAAACCCAGTCAAAAGAATTCCAGCTCCACTGCCGAAGCAGGGCAGGCCATGTCGTCCTCCGCCGCCGCGGGCTCTTAAGATAGGTATAATCGGTTTTGGACCATTGGCGCAGTTTCTCACAGAAACCATATTAAGACAAAGGACATTCTATTAGGGTAACTTCAAGATCCGACTATTCAGAGCAATGTAAGATGTAGACAAGTTCATTGTCTTTCCTCTTACAGAAAGGAATACTCCAATAATAAAAAATAGCAAAGTGTGGTTAGGAGTGATTTGTGGTAAACCAATTAGAACTAAAAGACATGGCATCAACAATAAGCCTTTCATTCCCTTCCTCAACTACCTCTATATCTATGATGTCTGCATGTCCTCAAATTTTTTTCTCAATTTCAATTCTTCTTCTTCTTCTTCTTCTTCTTCTTCTTCTTCTTCTTCTTCTTCTTCTTCTTCTTCCTCTTCTTCCTCTTCTTCCTCTTCTTCCTCTTCTTCTTCTTCTTCTTCTTCTTCTTCTTCTTCTTCTTCTTCTTCTTCTTCTTCTTCTTCTTCTTCTTCTTCTTCTTCTTCTTCTTCTTCTTGTTTTTGCCCCCAAGATTTCAGGGGAGACCACATTAGTTAATACACTCACTAACTCTATTACGCCCTGCAGAAATTTTTCTTGAAAATTTCATTCCTACTTTTTGCCTGAATGGCAAACAATGGCGGGGACTCGAACTATTCAAAATTCTTCCCTGAAACGATGATTGTTTCAGGGAACAAGACACTGGTATGCCATGACCCTCACAAGATCACATCCAGTGGTTACTGGGCCAATCAGAACCCTTTGCATTACGCAACACCTCTTCTTCTGACGCAACTTTCTGTTGTGTCTATAACCTCCATGCTCATTGATTTCTTAATCAGGCCTCTTGGTCAATGCACTCTCGTTTCACAGATTTTTGTAAGCACCCCAAAACTCTGTGATTTTTAAATTTCTCTCTCCAGATGCTAGGAATTTCAACACTTTGCCTTTTTTGGAATCAGGGCGGTGTACTTCTTGGTCCTTCACTTTTAGGACATGAAGCAGTGATAGGACAAATGTTATTCCCTCCCAGAGGCACAAACATATTCGAAACTTTCGCGACATTCGGCCTCACGTTCTTCCTCTTCACAATTGGAGTGAAGATGGATCCCATGCTGATGTTCCGGCCTGGCTGGAAATCCGTGGTCTTTGGCCTCTCTACAATGTTAATCACATTAGGATTCTCTACGATCCTAACCATTATCCTGAAACGTACTGTTCCTATGGATCCGGACTTTGCTTCTTCCCTGCCCATAATAGCAGCATCCCAGAGTGTAGTGTCTTTTCAGAATGTCTACTATGTCTTGACCGAGCTTAAGCTGCTTCAGTCTGACATGGGTCGCCTCGCCATCTCCTCATCAATGTTCACCGATATAGTTAGTATTATGGTCATGGTAACAGCTGGTACAATATTGCCAAGCACAAGTGCAAATCTCGCGGGTCCAGCCTTAGAAGTAACATTATTTTTTGTATTTTTATTTGTTGGCATATTTATCGTCCGCCCTTTCATACAACGAATTGTTAGACGGTTACCTGAAGGGAAACCAGTTACAGAAAACCAGGTTTTAGGAATCTTTACAACTCTTCTTGTATCCATTTTAGTGAGCGAGATGATTGGTCAGCACTTTGTGTTTGGACCGTTGCTTATGGGTTGGATAGTTCCTGAAGGTCCTCCACTGGGATCCGCAATAGAATCAAAACTTAATATCCCTATTGGCAAACTCCTGTACCCATCATTTCTCACTGTCAGTGGACTTAAGACAAACGTCTTCATCGTCAACTTCCAATCCTTATGGGTAGTAGCAATAATAGTTTTCGTCTCTTGTATAGTCAAGGTGTTGGCCGTGATGCTGCCTGCTTTCTACATGAAAATTCAAGTTCGAGAGTCTGTTGTTCTTGGGATTATGTTGAACGCCAAAGGGATTTCTGAACTTGTCCTATACAATTTGCTACTCGATGTTAAGGTTGGTTGCAGGTCTTCCCTTCCCCCATTAATTTTCAATTGTTTCACATTTGTAGTATTTTGGGTATATCTTATATCATCTCATCTTGTTATTGTTTTCTTTTTTTTTTTCACAACTCCAGGCCCTCGCTCCCGAAGCATTTGCTCTCGGTGTTATGTCAGTGATTCTAGTCACAGCTATCGTGACGCCACTGATCAAATTTCTGTACGATCCATCCAGGCGAAATATTCCAGGGAGGAGAAGGACCATTCAGCATTCCAAGCGGGATGCAGAGTTAAGAATATTGGTGTGCATTCACAACCAAGAGAATATCCCTGAAATGTTGAACCTCCTTGAAGCTTCAAATCCTACCCAGGAAAACCCCATCTTAATCACAGCTGTCCTGCTTGTTGAACTCGTGGGTCGTGCTAACCCCATGCTGATTGCTCACCAATCCCATCGGATTCTGCAGCCGAGCTCTTCCAGATCCAGCCAAATTATCAACGCCCTGGGCCAATATGAACTTTGCCACGAATCTTGTGTCAACATGACAACCTTTACTTCCGTCTCCCACTTTGACACGATGCATCAAGACATTTTCCGCATCGCCCAAGATGAAAACAACGTCATTATTATCCTACCGTTTCACAAGCACTGGGAGACTGATGGATCAGTCCGGTCCATAAACCGGGCAATTCAAGACATGAACTTGAAGGTGGAAGAGAATGCGCCATGCACAGTTGCTATCTTAGTGGATAAGGGAATTCTGCGTGGCTCTGAATCCATTTTAAACGCTCAATCTGGATTCCATGTTGGTTTGGTCTTCATTGGCGGACCAGATGATGCAGAAGCACTGTCCTACGCAGCTCGTATGGCAAGACATCCCAATGTCTGCCTTTCCATTCTCCGCTTGCTTCTATTCGGGAGTGATAATACTCGAGAGAGGAAGTCTGAGAACAACATGATAGATGAAATCCGGCAGATCAACATAGGAAATGATCGTTTTGAATACCAAGAGGAAATGGTTAAAGATGGAGTAGGATTAGCAGCATCCGTTAGAAACTTAGGAAGTACATTTGATTTGATTTTAGTAGGGAGAAATCATGAAGCTTCACCTCTCCTGGAAGGACTTGGTGCCTGGATAGAATATCATGAACTTGGAGTTGTTGGTGACATTCTTGCAGAGTCTGATGTGGAACGAACATCATCAATATTAGTAATTCAACAACAGCTATAGAAAGGGAAGTTCATGAACCACTACTCCTTCATCAAAGATCCCTTTCCTCCATTTCTTGATGATGCCTGCAAAAATTATCACAAGTAACAAGTATCTCTTCTTGTTTTTGGTTACTGTTAATAGGCTAGAGAATAATTGCTGTAATTATTAGGCCGCCTAATTATTAATACCAGGAGATGAAAATAAGAGACTTCCTTCCCAACACGTTCCATTGTTCTTCCAAGTTCTTGATTTTCTTTCCCAAACCTTTCATTCTAGCTTTTATACAGTTACAAAATTGACTTGTTGTTACAAAAAACCTTCTAAAACCTATGTAAAGACTCCTCAAGGACCCCCGTCTGTCCCTCCCAAAGACCCATAATACAAAAATGGTGTTTATGTGATAGAGTACTCCAAGTCTGAATTTGAACTATTAATAGAAAATTCTCCTGTGGCCGCCCCCTTATGTCAGATATCAGACACGACCTAAATGCAATCGGTTTCCTTTGTAATTAAATAGAGGACCTCCTCCCAAAACTGCTGCTCAAAATCCGAGACACCGTACACATCGTTCAAAACGGCTTCAGGTACGTGGCCTCTCAACCTTCTAATGATACCAAGCCTAATTTGGAAATATGGGGGATTTCTAACAAGCCTAGTACATTGTATAGTTCTCTGTGAGTTAATCTTGTTTTGGATATGTTCTGTTGCCGTTGACTATGTTGGATATATTCTACTCTGTGTTATAAATTTGTTTAGATCGGTTTCTGGATTGGTTGATAATAGTTTAAGATGCAAATAAGTTTGGAAAGTATTGCTGGTTTCTGGAGTCTCATTTTGGCTCATAGTGTAATTATGTTGGTTTTTTTTTTTTGCTTTTGGGGGCTTGTAGTTGTACTGGTTTTGTGACATCTCCGTAGTTTCTGGGCTTTGGAGAGTCTGTTTTGCAGGTTGTCTCTTGCTGGCATGGTTTGCTGCTGTTTAAGATTGAAAGTGGATGATTGAAGGAGTTTTGCAGCTTTTCAATTGCATGAACAAAACCTTCAATTCGTTTTAGGAGCTGATGTAAAGTATATTAGGAATAGGAAATCATGAAGGTAGTAGCTGAGTAGCCTTCTCCACCTACCTTTTTTGTTGATGGGTGGCTTTTGTGTTTTAGGAGTGTTTGATTAGAGGAATAAGGTTTTTTGTGCATAGACTCGGGGAGTTAACTATGATTGTAAATCTTTTGCACAATTCTCCCCCGTCGGTCAACATTGATGGACTGTTTCTTAAAAAAAAAAAAATATTGACTGTTACTAAGCTCGTCAAGAATTCCAGCAACATGATCTTGGGGGTGTTGGGTGGGAAGGATACAACCAATTTAATTACAATAGAAGCAAACAAATATTTAACATGATATTTTCTCATTTTGAACATAACTACCAATAAATGAAAATTCAAACTAGCCAAACAACGTAAAAAAATAATAATAATAAAGTTAAAAAGGACAACATAATTTTACGTGAAAACTCTAAAGGGTAGTACTATTTGTAGCCATATTTTTAAAATAATCTTTTTAAATTATTTTTTACTAATATTCAAATAATTTATCAAAATTCAACCAAATAAATATATTTTTTTTATCTCAACAAAATGAATATATCTTAATTATTTTAAACATATTTAATCCTATAATAAATAATTATAAGAACAATTCTCACACATACAGTATTTTTTAAAAAAATAAAAAGATTATAAAAAATGAGGAGATGGGAGAGGAAAATAATCAAAAAAAAATTTTGTAAAAAATTCATGAACAATTACTTGTGTCAATCGAATGAAACCCGGATCAATTACTAGAACCAATACCATCACCATCACAGCCATCTGCATGTGCATGATCGCAACAATAATTTTGATTTTCATCCTCGTGATCATTGTTGTCATTTTCATCAAAGGGTTTATTTTTGTGAAAAATGCAGCATTTCTTCGAGTAATTCTTCCTGCTATGTTGTTGCAGAAAAGACAAGGAAGATGACGATGACGATGACATGGTTAGGATTTGGGTAAGGCTGAAAGAAGAAGATGACGACGTGAATTGCCACATGGTGGCTCTGGCAATCGTTAAGTGGTATCCGCGGGAAGAAAAATAATTCTATAAAATGGGCAAAATAAATAAATAAATATATATGTGTAATTATGAACAAATTCTATTATGTTATTATCTTATTATGAGTATATGTTATGCACTAAGTAAAAATAATTATTTCAGAATTCAAATGTTCTTTAATTAAACTTTTTGTGCATAAATTTTGTCCAGAGTATGTGTTGGTGGTGGAGTTTGAAAAAGGAGAAGAAGAAATAAGAAAAAATATTGAGTTTTTTTTTTTTTTTAGAGGGATAGTTTGGATAGTAACCTTTGAAAATAAGGCTATAAATAGTAAAAAATGAGTTATAAATATTAATCCAGACCTCTAGATTGGGAAATGAGTGAGTTTATTTTTTCTTTTCTCTTTGGTTGGGCTAACAAATGAGGGGAACTTAGCCCAACACATGATAAATTGTACTCAATATTATATGTGACAATTCCGCCAATATCTTTCATTAGTTGGGGGAAGAATCCAGGGCTTCTTCATCTTATAAGTTGGCTAGGCAGCAAGTGGAATGGCCAAGAGCGGACCATTTTGGATATACAATTCAAGTCGAGAATAAGAGTTACGGGAACAACTATCTAATGGAAAACCACTTTCACGTTCTGTTCAGAGCACACATCTTTTATCTCCTTCTATGACATGTTGTTGTTGTCGTCATATTCCATGTCACTTAGTCATCTTTGCCTCGCCGCGGGTCAACGCCACCGAAAGAAATAAAGGATTTCATTCAGTGACCCCGTGATAGTCCTCTAAACGATAAGAATAATGTAAAGTTTGAAGATAAATTTTGTATTCCAACCTTAGTTACTGAGTTACTACTCAATGAAATGAGATTTTCTTTCAAATAACCCTTGTCCCACGTGGTTTCTCCCCCTAAATCACTTTGAATTTCCACTTCTATGAATTTTCATGTAAATAATAGTTTTGAATATCGAGTTTACTCTATAAAAACCTGTCAAATCTGTCATTCAGCCAGTCCGAGGCAAACCCATAACTTTATGGTCGCCACGAGGAGACCATAAATTGTCGTCAATTCTAGTACATTAGGCAAACCCATGTTACCGATCAGCCAGTCCGAGGAAAATTAAATTACGTCAGCTAAAATGGACGCCGTACCTCACTCGGAGCTGCCATTTGTGCGGCATGGATAAGTAAGCAGGACGCGGCAGAGCTGAAACCCAGTCAAAAGAATTCCAGCTCCACTGCCGAAGCAGGGCAGGTCATGTCGTCCTCCGCCGCCGCGGGCTCTTAAGATAGGTATAATCGGTTTTGGACCATTTGGCGCAGCTTCTCACAGAAACCATGTTAAGACAAGGACATTCTATTAGGGTAACTTCAAGATCCGACTATTCAGAGCAATGTAAGATGTAGACAAGTTCATTGTCTTTCCTCTTACAGAAGGGAATACTCCAATAATAAAAAATAGCAAAATGTGGTTAGGAGTGATTTGTGGTGAACCAATTAGAGCTAAAAGACATGGCATCAACAATAAGCCTTTCATTCCCTGCCTCAACTACCTCTATATCTATGATGTCTGCATGTCCTCAACTTTTTTTCTCAATTTCCATTCTTCTTCTTCTTCTTCTTGTTTTTGCCCCCAAGATTTCAGGGGAGACCCCATTAATTAATACACTCACTAACTCTATTACGCCCTGCAGAAAATTTTCTTGAAACCTCCATTCCTACTTTTTGCCTGAATGGCAAACAATGGCGGGGACTCGCAATATTCAAAATTTTTCCCTGAAACGATAATTGTTTCAGGGAACAAGACACTGGTATGCCATGACCCTCACAAGATCACATCCAGTGGTTACTGGGCCAATCAGAACCCTTTGCATTACGCAACACCTCTTCTTCTGATGCAACTTTCCGTTGTGTCTATAACCTCCATGCTCATTGATTTCTTAATCAGGCCTCTTGGTCAATGCACTCTCGTTTCACAGATTTTTGTAAGCACCCCAAAACTCTCTGATTTTTAAATTTCTCTCTCCAGATGCTAGGAATTTCAACACTTTGCCTTTTTTGGAATCAGGGCGGTGTACTTCTTGGTCCTTCACTTTTAGGACATGAAGCAGTGATAGGACAAATGTTATTCCCTCCCAGAGGCACAAACATATTCGAAACTTTCGCAACATTCGGCCTCACGTTCTTCCTCTTCACAATTGGAGTGAAGATGGATCCCATGCTGATGTTCCGGCCTGGCTGGAAATCCGTGGTCTTTGCCCTCTCTACAATGTTAATCACATTAGGATTCTCTACGATCCTAACCATTATCCTGAAACGTGCTGTTCCTATGGATCCGGACTTTGCTTCTTCCCTGCCCATAATAGCAGCATCTCAGAGTGTAGTGTCGTTTCAGAATGTTTACTATGTCTTGACCGAGCTTAAGCTTCTTCAGTCTGACATGGGTCGCCTCGCCATCTCCTCATCAATGTTCATCGATATAGTTAGTATTATGGTCATGGCAACAGCTTGTACAATATTGCAAAGCACAAGTGCAAATCCCGCGGTTTCAGCCTTAGAAGTATCAGTATTTTTTGTATTTTTATTTGTTGCCATATTTGTGGTACGCCCTCTCATACAACGAAGTGTTAGACGATTACCTGAAGGGAAACCAGTTACAGAAAACCAGGTTTTAGGAATCTTTACAACTCTTCTTGTATCCATTTTAGTGAGCGAGATGATTGGTCAGCACTTTGTGTTTGGACCGTTGCTTATGGGTTGGGTAGTTCCTGAAGGTCCTCCACTGGGATCAGCTATAGAATCAAAACTTAATATCCCTATTGGTAAACTCCTGTACCCATCATTTCTAACTTGCAGTGGACTTAAGACAAACGTCTTCATCGTCAACTTCCAATCCTTATGGGTAGTCGCAGTAATAGTTTTCTTCTCTTGTATAGTCAAGGTGTTGGCCGTGATGCTGCCTGCTTTCTACATGAACATGCAAGTTCGAGAATCTCTTGTTCTTGGGATTATGATGAACGCCAAAGGGATTTCTGAACTTGTCCTATACAATTTGCTACTCGATGTTAAGGTAGCAGGTCTTCCCCTGTTTTTCAATTGTTTCTTCATTTCATTTCCTACAAGCATGGCGACATTATCATCTCTTGTTGGTTTTTTTTTCACAACTCCAGGCCCTCACACCCGAAGCATTTTCTCTCGGTGTTATGTCTGTGATTCTAGTCACAGCAATCGTGTCGCCACTCATCAAATTGCTATACAATCCATCCAGGCGAAAGATTCCAGGGAGGAGAAGGACCATTCAGCATTCCAAGCGGGATGTAGAGATGAGAATATTGGTGTGCATTCACAACCAAGAGAATATCCCTGAAATGTTGAACCTTCTTGAAGCTTCAAATCCTACCGAGGAAAACCCCATCTCAGTCGTAGCTGTCCTGCTTGTTGAACTTGTGGGTCGGGCTAGCCCCATGCTCATTGCTCACCAATCCCATCGGATTCTGCAGCCGAGCTCATCCAGGTCCGGCCGCATCATCAACGCCCTGCGCAAATATGAACTTAGCAACGAGACTTGTGTCTACATGAGATCGTTTACTTCCATCTCCCATTTCGAAACAATGCATGAAGACATTTGCCGTATCGCGCATGATGATAACAGCGTCATTATTATACTGCCGTTTCACAAGTTCTGGGAGATTGATAGATCAGTCGGGACCACAAACAGGGCAATTCAAGACATGAACTTCAAGGTGGAAGAGAATGCGCCATGCTCAGTAGCTATTTTAGTAGATAGGGGTACTCTGCGTGGCTCCGGATCCATTTTAAACTCTCAATCTGGATTCCATGTTGGTTTGATCTTCATTGGCGGACCAGATGATGCAGAAGCACTGTCGTACGCAGCTCGAATGGGGAGACATCCCAATGTCTGCCTTTCCATTCTCCGTTTACTTCTATTAGGGAGTGATAATACCCGAGAGAGGAAGTCTGAGAACAACATGATAGATGAAATCCGGCAGATCAACATAGGAAATGATCGTTTTGAATACCAAGAGGAAATGGTTAAAGATGGAGTAGGATTAGCAGCATGCGTTAGAAACTTAGGGAGTAGATTTGATTTGATTTTGGTAGGAAGAGATCATGAAGATTCACCTCTCCTGGTAGGACTTGGTGCCTGGATAGAATATCATGAACTTGGAGTTGTTGGAGACATGCTTGCTGAGTCTGATGAGGAACGGGCATCATCAATATTAGTAGTTCAACAACAGCTATAGAAAGGGAAGTTCATGAACCACTACTCCTTCATCAAAGATCCCTTTCCTCATTTCTTTTTTTTTGGTTACTGTTAGTAGGTTAGAGAATAATTGCTGTAATTATTAATACCAAAAGATGAAAATAAGACACTTCCTTCCCAACGGGTTCCATTGTTCATCCAAGTTCTTGATCTCCTTTCCCTTCCCAACGGGTTCCATTGTTCATCCAAGTTCTTGATCTCCTTTCCCAAACCCTTCATTCTAGTTTTTATACAGTTACAAAATTGTCTGTTTTAAGCTCGTCAAGAATATCAGCAACATGATGTAGTAGACAATAGTTTCGAAGATCGAGTTTGCTTTAAGAAAATCTGTCAAATCTGAATGATGGGTCGCCACGAGGAGACCATAAATTGTCGTCAATTCTAGTACGCTACGCAAACCCATGTTACCAGATCAGCCTGTCCGAGGAAAATTAAATTAAATCAGCTAAAATGGATGCCGTACCTCACTCGGAGCCGCCATTTGTGTGGCTTAAACTTCAAAGGAAGACCATGGACGACTAGGACTCGGATGGATAAGAACGACACAAAAGACAGAGCTGAAACCCAGTCAAATCTACAAAGATCAAACCATATTCTTCAAAAAAAGTCCAGCTTTGTGCGGAAGCAAAGCACGTGATGTCGTCGTCCTCAACGCCACTGGCTCCGCCGCCGCGAGCTCTAAAGGTAGGTATAATCGGCTTTGGACCTTTCGCGAAGTTTCTCACAGAAACCATGTTGAGACAAGGGCATTCTATTAGGGCAACTTCAAGATCCGACTACTCAGAGCAATGCGCCCATTTGGGAATCACATTCTTCAGGTAAAGCCTTTACAAATCTTTAGCATTTCCAGTAAAAGAGAACGCCTCTTATGTGTTAGAGTTTCCGCATATATTGGGTTCGTCGGTGCAGGGACATGGATGAATTTCTCCGATCAGGCAACGAGGTTGTATTGCTCTGCACTTCAATCCTGTCTTTGTCGGAGGTGGTGAAGTCCATGAAATTTCAGTTCTTGAAACAGCGCACCTTGTTTGTTGATGTACTCTCGGTGAAAGAACATCCCAGAGATGTTCTTATGCAAGTATGCAGGATACTAACTGTTTGATTCAACGACCAAGAACACAAGCTTTCCTAATTAACTTTAGTATTTTTCTGTCTGGTTTATTTATTCAAAAAGGCACTGCCTCCAGAAATCGATCTGCTTTGCACCCACCCCATGTTCGGTCCAGAAAGCGGAAAAGATGGGTGGGAGGGCTTGAATTTTATGTATGAAAAGGTTAGAATAAGGGATGAAGCTACAAGCTCTAGTTTCCTCCATATCTTTGCGAGTGAGGTAATCCCTGTTTTCCCTATACCTCAAATATCAATGAATCTGCTTACATAAATCAGTGGAAAAAACAATAAAAAATGAATGTCCTAAGTTTAGTGTTCTCTGGGCATATGTAAGTAGAAAAGCTTTTGAGTTTACACAGGGCTGCAAAATGTTGGAGATGAGTTGCGAAGAGCACGATGAACTGGCAGCCAGAAGCCAATTTCTTACTCACATGATTGGCAGGTAATTGAGCCATTTCTTCCAAGCTTTGAGCTTGGAAGTGAGATTCAAGAACTTGACAATGGAGTGTTTTACATATTTCTCACAGGGCGCTCACAGAAATGCAGATTGAGCGGACGCCAATAGACACGAAAGGGTTTCAGAAGCTGGTCGAAGTGGTAAGTTTATGAGATCTGAAACCCATCATCTACTTCTGTTAGAGTTGTTTTTTTATGAAGCTGAAAGAGGATTTCATTACATGCAGAAGGAGAGCTCAGCAAACAATAGTTTTGATCTGTTTAGCGGACTATATGTGCACAATAGATTTGCCAGAGAACAGGTATGGAAATATGTTATCCCACTTGACAATGTTTCTTTCCTTATTTTAGTCGAATTACAGCACGCTGCCTGTTGTGATACAGCTGAAGAACTTGGAAGCAGCTTTCGAGAATGTGAAACAAATGCTGCTACAGAGTGCAAATGAACAGAGCCCCAACAATTGACTATCCAAGAAGAACTGTTTGAGATGCATTTATTTGAAGCTGTGTTGGAAGAATGGAGGTTTAGTTATTAGTATATACATAATACAGGGCAAATAATTTGACTACGCCTAATTTTTATCTGCAGTATAAGCTTATAACTCTCTCTCAGCCCTAGTGTCTTCTATTGTGAGCCAAAATTTTCATGGAACAGCACTGAAAACTGTGTTGCTCATATGCAAAAGAACTTCAATTTGTAAATATATGAAAACAATCAGCTCATTCCTCCTTCTATAAGAGACGAAGTGGTTCGAGTGAATTCACCATCTATTGGTTGCTAATGTCATCCATGTTGGTATCGTCCGCGGCGCTACAGCCCAATGCCGTGTTGGTTTGAGAATCCGATGTCTGATCAGAAGGAGTTTGTTCAGTCTTTTGAGCCTGTAGTCCCGTAGCCCGAGCAAGATCAACCCATTGCTGCGCAAAATGAGACAAGGCCATGAATATCATGCAGTGTAGCAAAAGGGATTAGTTTTAAAACAGCCAGAAACTGGGGCCAAAGCTTATCAAAAAACACTCAGTAGCAATTCTTTGAGACTATAACTTTGACAAGCCTAGAGGAACAACACCTTCAAAAGTTTCTAACCTGGGTTCCCCAATAGGAGTTGATTGTTCGAACAACAAAAGACAGCATATTTACAAGAAACACTTGATCTGCAAACTGGTCCGAAATCCGGTGCTCCACTAATCCGGCAATAACCTACAATCCACCCATAAATCAAATTCAATATCTCAAAACAAGCAGCAGCGAGTTCCTGTACATACACCTCAACTCACCAATGCTAAGAGAAAATGAGTGCTGTACAGTTCAGACTCTTTGTAAATTGCAATCTCAACCATTTATGATTAACAAAGTTTGAGAAGATTATCTCACAAACTCACATTTTCTTCATGCAAAATAAGTTGGTTTAGCCTAGGGTAGTTACAGCTGAAAGCACTAACCTTATAAATTTATCCCTATGGTTTCAACTGCCTATCTGAAGGCTTCTAAAGAGAATCAATATTCATTTGATGTTTATGTCATAAAACTAAGGCAGTATACGGGGCAATACTTCAGAGAAATCAGAAAATGTCGACCTAAACAAGAAAACAGAAGTTGCCCGCCACTTTAGATCTTATGAAATTTCACAGCACATATTTCTCAAAGTTGTTTTTCATTGCATAAGCCAAGGACTGCCCTCAATTTCAACTAACCACCATGTATCTTTCACTTTTTTGGTAAGGAAATTGCTGTTCTGACTATATGCATGCTACAGTTAATTTGAATTTTCAACTTGGGGCTACCTTAAAGATTCAGTAGGTGAAACAAAAATGCACTAGTTGCCATTTTCTACAAACTACACATATGGGACATGCTGCGTGTTTAGAGGACTATAAAGAAAACATCAAGTTCTCAAGAAATAAACTAGCTAATAAAAATTTTAGAGACGCATTCCTCCTACCTGATATCGGAGATTTGCTGATGTTCCTAGAAAGCATGCATATACAGCTGCTGTTTTTAGTATCGGCGAGCGTTTAATTTGCTGTTTGATGGCTAGGGCCGGGTTTAGTGATTGTCGAATTCCATAAACCATGTTTGATGAAGCCACAGCTCCAATGCTAGAAATGAATCCAACACCTGCTAATTTCAGACCTCCAACCAGCACTGATGCAATTCTATGATTTAAATTCCAGTCCTTCCCAGCAAGACTTTTTTGAAAAGCATTATCAGGGATAGAACCCAGCAGCCCCTTTATTCCTTCAATGCTGTCAGGCCCACCAAAATCATCAGAAAAGGAAAGGAACGATAATGTGGGGGCAGGAAGCCATACTGTGAAAAAGTCGACAACAGAACCCCTCAACGTGTCAGTGATGACATAATCAAGCTCTTTAAAAAATTTTCCTTTACGCCTCTCATACTGTGCCAAGAGAGTAGTTGTTATTGATATAGCTTCTTCTATGGCTAATCTGTGTAAAAATTTAGGATCTGCTAATAGTCTTTCTCTGAAACCCTGCACCAATGATGAACTAGGATTAGTCTGAAAGTTAACCAATCAATGAGTTGAAAGCAAAGAAACAGCTTGATAGCAGTCCATGTACACAGTGTACCTGGAATCGATGACTTAAGTCTGAAAGAAGGGGATATTTCTCCAGGTCAAAAAAGTTTTGCAGCACTTCTGGGGATACCAG
Organism: Knoxia roxburghii; assembly: GCA_030378225.1. NCBI lineage: Eukaryota > Viridiplantae > Streptophyta > Magnoliopsida > Gentianales > Rubiaceae > Knoxia > Knoxia roxburghii. The sequence goes on from CM059415.1 coordinate 4,154,677, forward strand.
ACCAAGATCAAGTCCCTTTTGAAGATCCTACAAGATTGTAGTAAGATCCACAGATGAGATGATATAACAGTACAAAGTCTAAGAAGCAATGATGGCATCTGTAATTGACTTCTACTGATATCGATGACTCTCCAAAGAAAAAAAGCGACAAGATACTTTCAATGCACACTTATGATCAATCTTTTATGGCAACAGGAGATTGCATGTGTTAGCTCAACATCTGAACTTGACACATGAAGAGATAAAGCACAAATCCTCCACAAAGAACACACACACACTTGAAGTTGCTATCATACATCTGCTATGATACTTTCCTCGCTTTTTAAGTCAAAATGGACCTGTCATACAAATGAACTGTACAGTAGCTATTATTCATACTCGGTTAATAATTGGCTCATTTATATAAGATACAATCAAGAAGCTATCTCATAAAATTGGCTAAAAGAAGAGATGGACAAACCTGGGGCAATGCATCTCGCCTTCTACCAGCAGCATTCATCACACGAGCAATTTCAACACGATCAAAGCAATTTCTATTGCAAGGTCTTGCAGCAGAGTACCACAATAAATCTGCAATGGGAACTTCTCCCTCTCTCCGTATCTGTTGTCTTTCAGGGTCAAGTAGTATGACAACCTGAATTTTCTTTGGAATTTTCCTTGAGATCCTGGCAGGTACTCCTGTCCCTCTTGATCCATATAAAACATGGCTCGCACCTGTCACCACAACTAGCATACCCATTTTTCCACCATCTGTCACCGCTTGCAAGATAATCTGGGACATTGTATGATCCTCAACGACCCTTGCTTGCACTGATAGATATGAACTTGGCCCAAAAGTAGCAGCTGGATTCGCATAATTTGTGTCCAGTGATGATCTGCGCGGGAATGAAGTAAATCCTGAGATAAAACCTGAACCAGCTGGAGGAGCATACTTTTTCCGATCAGCTTTTGAAAGTCCACGAATTCCTTCAGCTTGAACTGTTCTGAGGACCTAACCGTTATAGCAGGAGAAGTTCCATTTAAATAAGATCAAAATAAGTATATCAATCCTAAAAGATATCAAGGTAGAAAACAGAGAGAACGAGCTCAACTACATTTTGGCAAGTAGAGGTAACTATCTCAAGACATGTTGCTGAAATTTTAAGTTTGTTACTGAATAAATTCATTTTAGACTGAAAAGTAATTGAAAGGAGAAACCAGACTATCTGCAAAATTGCACTGCAGTTTTAGAAACTAAACATTTCTTCATGACAACCAGACATCATCATCTGTTTTTCCAATTAAATTATGACCTTTGCAGGTTTAGAAACTAAACATTTCTTCATGACAACCAGACAGCATCATCTGTTTTTCCAATTAAATTATGACCAAACTGAACCTTTTTCATTGATCAAAATTAAATGATAAATAACTTTATTCGTTGTTCTTCTTCATGACGTTGATAGTCTTATGCAGAGCTAGCTTATCACTTCAAGTATGTCGACGCTAAAGCAAAATGTATAGTACCTCCACTGGTAGTCCACATGCAACCAGCCGAACTCCATTGTCACGGCAATAAGTGAGCAGAGGCTCATATTCCTGCCATCGCTCAGGGGGCCAATGTGTCACGAAAGACTTTAGCGTTTCTCCATCAATGCTGTCATAAGAAGAGAAAATTAACTCTTTCTGAGTTTAACATTTCTATTTTAGTGCACCTCAGCTATCTTTTTCCTTTGTCACTCTCCACCACAAGGTGTATGAAGATCAATCTAATCACCAGAATCATACAACCTGTTCACCTCAAGACAAATTTATATTCATTTCCCATGACATCATAACTAACAAACTAGTAGTTCAGAAAAGATAGTGCACAAATAATCAAAGGATTTATCCTTTCAAGGTGAAATCTACATTTGAGAATCACATTTTTACTACATAATGAAAACATTCATTTACAACTCTACTAATTCTTTCAACCCACTTTGATAACATAGTTTCCATTAAGCCATCAGTTAATATGTCATTATTTATCACAAAACTAAAGTTATGTAAAAATTCCATCATATGCAATCAAACTAGGATAGTTGCAAATAGAAATCTTACTTTCTGTCCACATATTGATTGAGCTTGTCCTGGAGATTGGAAGGAAATGCCTCCAAAGCCAAAGAGATTGGCCGCTCCATTTCGGCGCATCTTTTCCTTAAATTCTTGATAATCTCCAGCTCTAATTCCTTGTCATCACGAACTGGAACCTGCTCGGCTTCCCCTAAATACACGATCCTAGCGTTCATCATCTTCTCCCACACCTTGTTCTTGTCCTTCCCCACCGCCATGGGCTCTCCTATCACAGTCGCATCATAAATCCTAGAATTTATAACCTCCTCCTTTTTCCCCTCTACCGGCAGTTTGGTACCAAGCGACTCCGTCGCCGTAGGCGCTGGTGTCGCTATCTCCGGCGGTTTCTCGTTCGCTCTGGCCACCGCCGAACGGAGAACGCAGGCTCCAATTGCCAGGAAAGGCGCCACGAGAACGTCACGCCTTCCAGGCGCAGGGTATCCAGAACATTCCCCCTCATCATCCGCAGGAGTTCGACGGCAGCTGACGGAGACGCTGACTTGGCGATTCCGGCGCTGCTTGTTACTCAAAACCTGCCGGGTGTTGCAACCGCAATTGCTACATAGGCTTTTAAATGAAATTTCCGTAGAAGCGACGCAACGACGGCGCAACGGACTTTGTCCGGTAGTATTAGAAATATTTAGATTGAGGAGAGTTCCGGAGGCGAATCCAGTTCCACAGTTGGCGTGGGGCTTCATTTCAGTCCACCGTGGCTGAGGAGGAGGACAGCGGATTGCTCTGGCGCTGCAGCTTCTACAGCATGGAACATGGTCAGGTCAGTTCAGCTGAGTCCAAGTGTAACAGTGCGCAAGTGGTTGAATTTTGAGGCCCCAATATTTTTGTCATTAAAAAAGTTGCTCTTCATGGTCCTCGCCTCCTGGTTCTGGGTCTGCGTTGCCATTGATGGATCAATTTTGGGCAATTTTTTTTTTTTTTTTTTTTTTTGGACAAATCAGATATTCATAATTGTCGCCATAGCCTAAAGGTCAGAGAATTGGCACGTTGATCAGTTTGTCTTCATTCCTTCCTTCCAATATCCATTGCCTTCCTGCTGACTGGATCTCTGGTTGGTTTCTTGACTTCTTCTCATGCGCTTCCAAACTCGAATAAAAGGTATATCCTCCATTTAATTATTTATTTTCTTTTATTTTTATTTCATATTTGGTATTCAAATATCATATTAAATTATTTATTTTGGGATTATATAACCAGACTAAGAGCATCTCCACGCATACGCTTGTTTAGCGTTTTACTCAATTTTGGCGTAAAAAAGGCTCCAATCGGTACTGCAAATGGTACTGTAAAATTAGGGGAATGAGAGAGGGACGGCAAATGTAGCGTACGAAGAGGAAGGTTGTATCCCTGTAGAAGTGGGGTTATTTTATTTTTTTAATATTTTTTTACCACTATATTTTCTTTTATCTTTTTTTTAAAAACTTACTTATTTCCATTTATTTCATTTTATTTTTTTCACCACTACATCAGATCAACAGACTATAGATATCAGATCAAGAATATAAAAGAAATCATACAGTAGAACTAAAACATACTTAACAAGGGAGATCAGATCAGGATTATATAGACATCACATCAGCGAATACTTGACATCAGATCAACAGACTATAGATATCAAATCAAGAATATAAAAGAAATCATACACTATAACTAAAACATACTTAACAATGGAGATCAGATCAGGATTATATAGACATCAGATCAGCGAATACTTGACATCAGATCAACAGACTATAGATATCAAATCAAGAATATAAAAGAAATCATACACTAGAACTAAAACATACTTAACAAGAGAGATCAGCTCAGGATTATATAGACATCAGATCAGCGAATACTTGACATCAGATCAACAGACTATAGATATCAGATCACGAATATAACAGAAATCATACAGTAGAACTAAAACATACTTAACAAGGAAGATCAGACCAGGATTATATAGACATCAGATCAGCGAATAATAGACATCAGATCAATATGTTCATTATTATAAGATCAAGAATATGGCAGAAATCATACAATAGAACTAAATACATTAAAATTTATTATTGTCATCATCTAGCCCACTTCCACTCCCACCAATGTTATTAAAGTCAACTCCAAATATAACATTTGATGAATATGGATCTTGACTTGCTATTGCATTAATAATGTTGGTTTGACAGTCTATAATATAAGCACGGCGAGAAGGATCTTCAATTTGATTTGGGTCTTGAGACATAATTGCAAAATTCAATTTCCGGTTCTCCATCTCCATCTTTTGTTTCTCTATCTCCATCTTTTTTTTCTTCATCTTCATTTTATTATTGTGCCTAAGCCTCCTCTCTTCATTCATTTCGTGTGTACTTTCTTGTGCTTTCTTAAACATCTCTATAAGATTCATATTATGTTGTGTAAGATCATTTAAACGAGACGTATTTGATTCATCAACTTTTCTTTTTGATTTAGCCTTCTTCATTCCAATAGGTCTTTCGGATGGAGAGCCGCCTGCATCAGAACTAGATAAATTAAGAGAAAACCCAGAAAGTCCCGGTGATTCTGATACATGTATTTCCAGAGGAGTCGGATAATCTGATTCAAATATATTGTACTCAGAATCTTGGCTTTGGTAATTCTGTCTTGCTATTTGCACATCATCATTGAATTTTTCAAAGTCCTTGAGAGTGTCCCAAACATGATCGAACTTAAACCCATTTTTAAAATCAGAATCCTCCATCATCATCATCAATTTTGCTCTATTCATCTACAAGAAATATACATATTTATTAATTCCACGAATACAAAATATATGAAAATTTTAACCTAAAATTTTGTTATGTACTTACCGCATCTAATGGTGATATGCCACTTGGATGTAGGCGCTCGATTTGTTTCATGCATGCTAATAATTTTCGTACTGCTTTCTCGATAGATTTCCATCGTGATTGCAATGACCTCGTACTACGTATGTTCATTATTATTATTATACTTAATTTTATACAAATTATTTTATTATTAATTAATATTAATTATTTTAAAATATAATTTAAGATTAAATCACTAAATTTGCCGATATAGATATGTTTATAAAAAATATAATGTGAATGAGTAAAAAAATTATAGTGATATAATAATAAAAATAAAAATACTTGTGAATAAAATATTATTATTAAGTAGAAGATAGAGTTGTTGGGTTGGAATGGATGTACTGTAAAATACTGTAGATACTGGATTTTAGAGTTGACTGTACTGTAAATTGGAGTATTGGGTTGGAGTTGCTCTAATATAAATTTAGACTAAATGAGATTATATGAAAACAAACCACTTATTATTTCACAGCCATATTCTCAAATATGAAACTTTTAATTAAGTTAAAATATGTTAAGTTTGAACAAGGTTGACCAAGGGTCTCCATGTTTGTTGGTTCACTACTTATTTATTTGGGAGGGAAATATATATATATATATATATTGAAGCAGAAATATATTTTTCTTTAGTTTGCTTGAATATCAAATATAATTTTACTTTTAGATATGTTTTTATAAGTATATCACACTAAGTTTTCAAATATGTTTTTTTAACAAAGAAAGTTACAAAAACATCTAGATTCAAATATTATAATGGTAAATTATGAACTTGTGCAAAAAATTAAGAAAATTACATTTATCTTTCTCATAATTTAGTCAAAATTATTAAAGTAAATATTTTTATTGAATCAAACGCTTATTGAAAAAGTTCATACTCATAAGTAATCAACTCATTTTAGTATCGCTAAATTTTTTCATACTTTGAAAATTTTCAATGACCTTAGTCAAAAGGGATAAATGTAATTATATTAGTAGTTTGATGAAATTATAGGAAGAAGTAAATATAATTTATCATAAAAATAATATTATAATTGTACAAAAAATACAATTATAAAACTAAAATTTGAGTATTATAATTTTGAAAGTAAATTTAAACTAATTTTGAAGTAAAAGCATGTGTTAATTAAAAGGATTAGAAAGAAGGGAATAAGCTATACTAGGATTAAAAAAAAAAAAAAAAAATCCTATAAGGTTTTGATGAAGTAGTCATAAAGAGGAAAAAATGAAAAGAAAGACATGCATGGTCAAGTCATATCAGGATGAGTACTTGTACTTAGAGCATCCACAGTGAAGCTATAAAGTTGATAAATATGAGTAGGCCTTAACTATTGTGGGTTGTTATAGTTATTAACTCGGGTGGCTTGGAAAAGACAAAGTGAATAGGCGGATACGTGGGTTTTTTTAAAAAAAATTATTTTTTATTTTTTTTGAAAAAAAAAGGTAGGCCAAGGCTAATTCTTTGTTTTTTTTTTTTTTTTTCATTGGAGGAAAAATGTTAATATAATAAGAGGTTAGTAGAGAGGTGATATGATATTATTGGACTCATTTATTAATCAACTTAAGAGAACTGCATTATATCATATTTCAGAATCAATCAAACACAAATAAATTTGAAGATATATGAATCATGGACTCAAAATTTATTTTGTCCTACTTAGTTAATGTGCATATGATGACATTGCTGTATCTACCTTTCAACAACTAACTTCACCCATTTGTTATATTTTACAGATAACATCAACCCCGCAAAAATTAGTAAGTTCTTACTTGTGGAATTTGTGCCTAATCGTAGCTGCCATAATAAAGAGGATGGATTTGCTTGCAGGTAAGCCCCATCCATCTAGTAATTCCTTCTTCTCTCTAGTTATAGTTTTTATGCTTCTAAAAGCTTTCATCCAAGCTGCCCAGATAAACACAACTGCAAGTAAATAATGGGAAACTGCTAGTTTAAACCTATATTCATATTATCAGATTGTTTCGTCAAAGCTTCCTCTATTGCCAGCATGCAAGTTTCTCTTTTGCCTGTAAATGTTGACGATGGTAGCCTTAAATTAAACTCCTGCTGAAAACAGCTTTTTGTTTGCAAGCAACTCGCTTGTTTGGAAGAACCATGCCCCTTCCGTTCTCTCCTTTATCCGTCTCGTAAAAGAGTTGTGTTTTCGTGCGAATAATCTTTATCAATGGACAAAAGAATAACTTTTTATTGGTGTTCATTTGTCAAAAGGTTACAGATGCTTAACCATTCAAACGCAATTGGAATCAGATTCTGCCTACAAAAACTTATTACTCCCTCTGCCTACAAACTTCACACTTAATTATGCATATTATTATGCTTCTACAGCTCATGAAAAAGTGGTACATTCTTCCGAACAAATATGGTTTTGCTGCAGAAAGAAAATTAGGAATTCTTTCTACAGTTTTCATACTTATCATCATGTTTCAGCTTTAGTTAGGCACTCAGCAACTTGTGCAGGAAGAACAGTTTTTTTGAGGAGATTTACTGGTGTCCGCAATTATTGATGCATTGTACCAACACAAGATCATATATATCTTTTGAATCCTCCTGTTCGTCAATTCACCAGAGGTCTTTAAATAGCATTCCCATCTGCATAGTTTGATTCACAGAAGAGTAAAAGCAAAGCAAATGCTCAGAATGGCTTCTGTTTCCTTCCCTGATATATGGAGCTGGATTCTGAACCTTGCTCCAATTACTGAATGGAAATCAAATTCTTCCATGTCAATCTGCATATGTTCATGCCCCTCTCAGGCCAGTCTCAAACTTACCATCACCAAATATCTTCAATCCTCATTCAACTTATCCATCCAGGCTGATTATAACATCCCTATCAGTCTCTGGACTTCTAAGTCATTTACTAATGCCATACTTGAAAAAGAAACCATGCACAATCTCTTGCTTAACTTTGTTGTAGATATCCTTAGCTATTCTCCAAACAGATGTCCAAGCACCCTCAAACTCCCTGACATGGATTTGAGTCAGTACTCTAAAGATATGTTCAACTTCGCTTTTCTCTCCCTTACCTTCCTCATTTGCATCTACGAGGCTCCTTCTGATATCCGCTCTGGATGTCTAAACCTTCTGAAAAGCCAGTTTTCCTGCCCTCGATCCAGACAAGTATCATTGATGCTTATGAGGGTGTTAGGATCAAACATTGAGGAGCAATGGATCCGTTCCATAAACCTCGGGGTGGCAAATTGGATCGTCGAGAATCAAGCATCCAATCACAGCCTCAGGACACCTTCTCCACTGTATTCTTACTCACTTTCAGCATTTGGGTTGTGGAAAGTTCAGCTGTACTGTCCTGTAATTGCAATGGAAGTCGAAAACTCCAGCAACCCTTTACCAGATGATCGCTTGCTGTTCTCTCTCAACTATCATCAACTCGAAGGGGTGATCCAGCTCAACTACAAAGTCATAGTTTGGGAAACATGGATTGAGGTGATGATAAACACGGATAACATCAGGTGTGATGTTGTCAGGCTGATAAACGAGGCACTGATGAATGAAAGAGGAGCAGGAACAGCTGAGAAACACTTCCCATCACGCATTTCCCTGCAGATAACTCCAACACAGCACACCAATGTCCTGAGCATTTCCGTCAGCAAATCCTCTCAGAATCCCATCAGAGAGATCGGGCTGGAGAAGTCCATTGAAGCTTCACTAGAGCCAACGAGCCCATTTGTTGGAATCAATTTCTCAACAGGGGAATCCATGACAATGAGCCTGAAGCCCTGGAAATTCGAGCAATCCGTGTACGGGAACAGCGGAATCCTGAACTGGATTCTTCACGACACCAGTGCTGCAGATGGGAAAGAGGTGGTTTCCTCGAAGCCTTCCAGGTTTGCATTAATGCAACCAAAAGCTTGGTTCAGGAACCGATACACAAATGCTTACAGGCCATTCAATAAGGGAGGAGGGGTGATTTTTGCAGGGGATGAATATGGAGACAGTGTTTGCTGGAAAGTGGACAAGCGGTCACTGGGGAAATCGATGGAATGGGAGATTAAAGGGTGGATTTGGCTAACTTATTGGCCCAATAAATACAGGACAAGTTTTTCAGAGACCAGGAGGGCTGAGTTTAGAGAAGTTGTTCATCTCACACTGGCTTAATTAATTACAAGCATATATGATATACTCAAATACTACTATCCTCATATTATTGATAGCTTTTGGATTCTATAGATGTATTAATGCTTCAATTATACTCTAGAAATGAGAGGCTTTTTATATTTTTCTGTGTTAATTACGTTTACTTTAGACATGTTTCTCATTTCATTAGAAATTGGGATTCATATTACCTTCAAAATTAGGTTAATCTTTTATGGTAAAATTATTTATATTTATTAATTGTCCAATGAAATAAGATTTTTTTGCTATGAAAAAAGGCAAAAGAAAAAAAATAATAATAAATACATGAATAGTCATTTAGTTCTAAAAGTTGGTTAGTTGACAAATTTAATCATAAAGTTTACCATTCAAAACAAATTTAATTTTAGTAATAATTTTTTTAACACTTAACTTAAGGGAGGAGTTAATTTCGTCAACTCCTCCTATGTTCTATGACACCCACATATTATTTTCAGCTAAATTAAATATTTAATTTTAATAAAAATATATGTGAACCCCAAAATGACTTGATAGTCGTATAAGATTTGCATAGTTTCCGTAGCATTTGAGAAATATAAGAGTTGACAAATTACAAGTGAATAGTGCTAAAAAAAATTGTTATAGAGATAAATAATAAAATTTATGATTAAATTTATTAACTATAAAAAGTTTATGACTAAAAGTCGTCTTAAATGAACAATTAGTGCATTTAATAAAAAAAATTATTCTATATTTTAGCCGTTTGATTTGATAGTGATTATTTCAGGAACAAAAAATAAAAAAGGAGGAGGCGCAGGATAGCAAGAATAAGTGGATAAGGAAGAGAGGTAAGAAGGGCGTAGGATAGCAAGGACGTAGAGGGAAGACAGCAGATTAGAGAGAGTGGGTGAAGAAACTGATGTCGAGGGCGGAGATTTCAAAGCCAAACACACACAATCGCCAGATTCCACTCACTCACAGCAAAATCGCCCCTTTTAAGCCTTTTATATATATCACTCCCAATACAAATTCCTCAACTCAAGCCATTGAAGACGTAGATTGGACCTTGGATTTCTCAGAAATCCCCGCTCCTCCTTCTCATCTGTCGAGTTCCAATGGAGTCCGCTGTTGTTCTCCGTTCTTTCAATTGTAGTGAGCTCTCTCTCTCTCTCTCTCACTCTCTTTAATTCCTCTCCTCCTCCTAAATGTAGATTACACATCGCATTCTACTACTCCTCTTTTTTTTTTTTTTTCTTTAATTATTACTTGTTTCTGCAACTGATGACTTGAATTCATGCCTAGATTTAGCTCCACAAAGAGTGTGAACGATCATACGGTTAGAATGCGTAGTTGCAAACTTTTCTTATCTTTTGTGGTTTGTAGATCCGTTTTTAAGCTGAATATTCCTACTTGTAATTTCATTTTAGTTTGCACACACTATAAAATCACCTAGAACTTTCGCCCAGTCCTTGTGTGTGCGAATGTACTGAGTACCCTTTGAAATTCATGCCTAGATTTAGCTCCCTGGATATTATAACCTCGACACCATCGCCTTCGTATAAATAACTGGTTCAAAAGCTTTATACCTTTCTTTGAATTATGGGCTGAGCTCGAATTGGTGATAATGTGACGTTTGCTGGATGATGTTACTGTACCTGTTGTAAGGGTCTTTGGAAAGAGGTGAAGAATCAATTTATTGGCGGTTCTACGATACTACAGTATGCAATCACTGTAATACCTGCTCTGTGTGAATTTAGTGTCTAGCTTATTGAAATGGTTGTTGGATATTCAATCGCACCTCTAAATGTATAAAAGAGAGGCTACAACATTTTGAGGTGAGTGATGCGCAAGACCTTGTCAATGAGAATTTTTGTGAAAAATCTGGACGACTAAGTGTGTTTTGGAGCAAACTAGAAACATGTAATGGCTGGAATATGTTATTAATCAGTAGCCTTTGATTGGCTACTCTGCTGAGGCAAAGATAGCATTGTCATCTTCCTTCTTTTTTTTAATTATAGATAATAAAAAAAAAAACTTCCCATTTCCTTTTTAGTTTTAAAAATAATATAACTCCTCACCTTTTCTAGTGCAACCTTTTTGGTAGGCATAACATCTCCGTTGAGATCCATAAGTGAAAAACCCGGGGTGTTCCCCATGAATGCCGCCAGCTTCTCAGGCTTTGGTAAGCATACATTTCAAGGGTTGGCATGTGGTGTGAAGTTAATATCCTCCCCAAGTAAGCTGGGAGGAGTGAAAGTATCATGTGCAAAGGTTTCTGAACCCACCTTGACAGCTAAATCTGATGGTAAGGTGTTTACTTGCAACCTACTTATTTCTTTTACCTTAATTCTGTTGATTACTGGTACTAAATTGCATGTTCATGTTGTCTTAGTGAACTTTGGGAGTGATAGCATGTGATGCAATAATGTTACTGAAAAAGTATCTGCGTTTGTGGAGTTTTTTCAGCTAAAATGACCTTCATTTTGATCTATATCCCATGCCATCATAAATAATAGAATAGAGATTCTCAATGCCTGGATTATGTCTTTAATGCTCTTCATATATTTACAAAGTGCTCATTTCAGCTTCCTGTTTGGTTAAATGCCAGATTTAGGTGACTCAAACGGAGCTATTAAGCCGGATAGTTCCCAAAAATTGTCTGGTCAGAAGAATTCGATCCGGAGGGCAACATTCCCAAATGGATTTGAGGTACATTTTCCTCTTAGGATGCCATGCTCTCCATACCAGTTCTTGCATGAGTAATTAGTTGCCTTCCTGAAACAATAATTACTGAATGAAAGGATGGAGAAAGCTCCTGTTAGTTGTTCGACTTATATACTTACTTTGGTTAGCTTCAATGTTTAGTTACTCTCAAATGGTCTATTGCTGATTGTAAATGTTCTTATTCTTAGTGGAAACCCAGACCTCTGGTTATGCAAGGAACTTCATTGACGTTGATATTTTCTCTTCTCCATGTTTCCAAGCTAATGTCGCCAATAACATGCAGCTATCAATGTTTACTAGTCATAAACGTGCAAATTTCATGTTTTCTTTTCTATATTTCAGGAACTGGTCACAGATGTCTGTGATGACACTCAAATTGTTGAGCTGAAAGTTAAGGTGATCATTTGATAACTTTCTTTGAATTTTTTGTGAGCGATTGACTTTTATTGCATCACCCTCTTGTATAATTGTTCAACATATGAAATCAGCTTAAATTAATTTGAATTGGAGTTGCTTTCTACCCATGCTCAATTCAATGCTTGTAGTCGCTCCTTCTGTTTTCAAATCTTGATGTTTTAGTATTAGTGGCCCTTTACGTTTCATAAATCAAAACTTTGGTGTCGGGAGTAAATGTTTTAACTCGATAGTTGTAATCTACATCATGCATTCATTGGCAATGGGAGTGTATCAATGAAATTGCTACTTTTTTGGATGTCTGGCTCGCTCAAAAGTTCAACATCAAGTCATTAGGTTTCTTAGTACTGCTGTTGTGTCAAGTTATGACTTGGTTTTTGGTTACTTTTAGATTGGAGACTTTGAAATGCATCTAAAGCGAAATATTGAACCTCCAAAAGCTCCAGAACCTGTTGAATCTCCAACTGTAGCTCCACCCATCCCTAGTAAACCGATGAATGAATTGGGTCCTACTGCTGAACCACCCCCTCCACCAAATCCTGTAGAAAAGGTTAGCCCATTTAAAACTATCCCTGCAGAGAGGTCCACCAAGTTGGCAGCACTGGAAGCTTCAGGATCCAGTGGCTACGTTCTAGTTTCATCTCCAACGGTGAGTATTAGCTGACCTGCTAGTAACTCATTAATCTGTGGCGTATATGTAATTTAATCAGCAATAACTTTATTTTGTGTCTATCTTCTTAACTAGGTCGGTTCATTCCGAAGGGGAAGGACCATTAAAGGAAAGACGCTTCCTCCTATCGTCAAAGAGGTACTAAAATGAGCAAACATTTCTGTTTCCCTTATTGTGCCCTGTGCAGGAAGAATATGAAACCAGAACTCTGCATGAAATGGGAAAGAATGCTCTATTATTCTCATTTTCTTCCACATTCCATGTGTTGGTTCGTGAGTTTTTGATATTTTCCAAGTTTGATCCAAGTTGATAGTCTTACTCTGGGAAAGATGTAGGAGTACTTTCTTCCCAAGGGAATATGTAATTGCGAACAGTTTGTTTCCATGTGGCATAACGTAAGCAACTCTTGTGAGTACTTCAGTCCACAATTCTTGTCTCCATTAATTAAAGTGCAACTTATGCGATCAGCTTCAGACATTCCAAGTTGGGAATGATTTGGTGCTTGTAACATTCCAAAGTTTTATGTCATTCTAATAGGGCAAGTGCTAATTAGTTGTAGTTTGGCTAAGTACATTCACCGTAGCGCACTCAGAGCCTATGTCATACTACTGCTTATATTTGTGCTATCTCTTCTTAGAAGTGCTGAATTTAAATGTACATTCTGGGTTGCTGCTGAATGCACGGTTAATGGTTGCTTTCTGTCTGCAGGGGGACCTTATCAAGGAAGGACAAGCCGTAGGCTTCGTTGATCAGTTTGGTACTCAACTTCCTGTTAAAGTAAGCCCTTAGTCCGTCTCTATGCTTGCTCAATCATCAATTCATTTGTATTCACGTCTACTTCGCCATAGTTGATTGTGATTTTTAATTTTCTACCTTTTCTCTTTCCTCTCTTCTCTATCATGGATACAGTCAGATGCAGATGGAGAAATCCTGAAATTCCTTTACAATGATGGCGGTACGTTACTATTTACCTTAAGCCTGTTGGCAATTAGCAAATACAATTTAATCTGATCTGAAACGAGGATTCACATAGTTTTTCTTATTGGTTTGACCATGGGGTTTGGATCTGGATTTGAAATAACCAGCAACTGAGTTTTGATACTTTAAGGCTTTATGGAATGACATAATTCTTTTTATTTAAAGCAGCATGTGTTTCTGACATTCTGCCTTCTAAAGGTATTAACAAGAGATATGATAAGACTTGACCTACCTAGATGTTTATGATGACCAATTTCGCTTCTGGTGAGACAGAAACCACATATAGGACCCTTTGCTGAAGTGAATTGTTCCTAAACTTTGAGATCTGACGTGTTTAATCGTCCTTTTTGTCCCTTCCGTATGAATCTCAGGATCATTTTTGTTAGTTGACTCGAGAAGTTACAAGAACTGGTTATATGTTTTTCTGTTGCATAGCTGGTGTGATGTGAAAAATTTATGTAACCATGGATTCACATACGACTTAAATTTTGAGCAAATTGACATGTAAACTTTTTCCTGGGGAGTTGCTGCTTGACTTTGCCCCCAGTTTGATGTGCCCAGTTGATTCTCTGGCTTATGATGACTTTGAATATGGTGGGATTTGTGATGTACAGAAGCGGTCGGGTATGGTGATCCTGTAGTTGCTGTCCTGCCCTTTTTTCATGATATCAAGTGAACTAGCCATGAGAAGGAAGATTTTTGGAGCTATATTTGGAGAGGATTAAAATGGCTGTTTGTTTCGTAATGATGTCGCATCAATTCTTTTTATCTTTTTGTTTTCTTCTAGTAAATTGAGAGCATAGGGACTATCTAGTGAAGGATATTTTCATCTTCTTGTGTTTTTTGGGGGTTAAGTTGGCATTAGGTGCAGAAACAATTTGTTATAGTTTGAAAATGCAGGAGCTGCATTGAGCTGAATCTGTTTGTATATCAGTGAATTTGTTGGGGAGAGAGAAGCATTAGTGAGAGAAAGAGCAAGGAGAGATGAGGTTTTGACGGCTCTGTTGTATTATTATGCAATAATGCCAGCCCTATAAACTTGAATGTGATGCGTTTTATACTTAAAACTGGGAAATAATTAGTGGTTATGTTTAATCGTGTTATTTTTTCTGTCTTATTTTGTTTATTTATTGTTGACCTGAAGCAGTGAGTAGTAGTGGAGGGGTATTGCATAATAATTATAATTGGGCTCCTCATCAAATTATAGCATTTTGCTAACCGGGTTTACACTGCCATTCTTAAAATCATTTTCCATTGTGAAAAACGTCCATTGTGAAATTAAGCAAGAGCATGAGACAGACTTGTTATTTATATATTGTTTTAATCGGCTCCAGGATTTCCAATTCTTTGTAACTTTCGACTTCTAATCAAATACAAATATCTATTTCTTTGACTCGCACACTTTAATTCCTTGGCTAAAGTGTATATTAATAATTAAAACCCTAGTCATGGATTATTATTATTATTATTATATTGCATAATTATTTAGAATAATTCTTTTTATTTTGATTAAATTTATTATTTATTCTTTATTTAAAAGTTGATGTCATTAATATCTCAAAACTTAATTATTCATTTTTTTCCTCATAATATAAAAATTAAAATTAAAAAAAAATACTATTAATATCTCAACCCATACACAAAAATTTCTGAAATTTCACCAAACAATGAGTAGTGGACCCAAAATGCCTACGTAAAGACTAAGACGGCCGACATTAGACACACAAAAACGTGCAATTTGCGTAATCACCACCAATACAAATACAATTGTGAGCTACTACTCTTCTATTTCCACACGCCCCTTCTCTCTCGCTCTCTCTCCCTCTTTTTCTTTCTCCTCCCACCACATAAACGAGAAAGAAGAGGGCAACAAAAACGATGGCGTCGCCACCAACACTCCCGATCTCAAATCCATCCACCGCTTCCTCCGCCGCTGGTGGCACCGGCGCTCTAGGGGCCCAATCCCAGCCCCCCATCGCTACCCCCGCCTTCCGTTCCTTCATCAACCGCCTCTCCTCTTCCGTCCGCCAAGGTTTCGCTCAACGCCGACCCTGGTCCGAACTATTAGATCGCTCCGCTTTCGCCCGCCCTGATTCCCTCACCGAAGCCGCCTCTCGTATCAGGAAAAACTTCTCCTATTTCCGCGTGAATTATATCTCCCTCCTCGCCCTCGTTCTCGCTTTCTCCCTCCTCTCCCACCCTTTCTCACTCCTCGTTCTGTTTGCCCTTCTCGCCTCTTGGTGCTTCCTTTATCTCTTCAGGCCTTCAGATCAGCCTCTCGTGATAATGGGCCGCACTTTTTCTGACCGCGAGACCCTCATGATGTTGGTCCTTTCCACTATTGTGGTCATCTTCCTCACCTCCGTTGGTTCGCTTCTCATCTCCGCTTCCTTAGTCGGATTGGCTATTGTCGGTGCCCACGGCGCTTTTAGAATTCCCGAGGATTTGTTCATGGACGATCAAGAGCCTGCTAACGTCGGTTTCTTGTCTTTCCTTGGCGGAGCCGCCTCATCCGCTGCAGCAGCTGCTGCTCCCGTCGTTGCCGCCCGAGTTTAGTGGATCTGTTCCGATCTCATCGGATCTCTGAGCATTTTTGCCGCATACAGACACGCAAGGTTGGATCTTATTTGATAAACTTTTTTTTTTTTGGTGGGGTTGACGAATTGTAATTTTATTTTATTTTTTCCTATGTTTTTATCAAAGTATTAGAGACTTTCTCTCGGATTTTGCAGATACTCTTAGTTCTTGTACCCTTAGAATGGATCTGTAACCTGTAATTTTTTCACTCTCCATTCAAATTTGCCTGGAATTTCGTTTAGTTGTATTACTATTTTGCCTTTGAAGGCAGTATTTGTCAATTGAAAATATGCTACCCTGTTTTCTTTTACAAGCCAATGATGAATGCAAACTTTCCGTTTGATCAATGCCTTGGAAACTCAGTATACTTGAAGCTGATTATATCTCCCCTGTACAGAATATTAACAATCTTTCATATCTTAATTCAGGCACCATTGACATTGTTCGATCACATTCCCTATTCTTTTGTTTTTGGGTAAACATTCTTACCAATCTTGAGGACTACTGTGTACTGGTGGTGTTGCAGAGGGTTTTTTTTTTTTTTTTTTGTATCAGCAGGTAGTGTCATGCATCATAGAATTAATGTCAATTTTTTTAGGTGAATCAAGTGAGCTGTTGTTATTCTAACATGGGCATGAAGGGCTAATGTCAATGTCGATGCTATTATTGTTAGTCGCTTAGTCGTGTTGTGTGGTGCATCTCTCCTTGAGATATAATTTGGGTTGTTCATTCCGAGTCAATGGTAGGTTGGAACAATGGGCCTGGGCCTTGGCCTTGGTCTCGTAAACTGAATTGCTATTTGTATAACAAATTTACTATTTGTATAACAAAAAATGACCAAAATACCCCTGATATGGAAGACATGAACTTTTCCTGATTAATTTTAGGATAAAAACGCTGCGAGTTGCATAAGTGTCAGGGCGAAAACGTTAAATTAGAACTGAAAGGTAACTAAAAAACGCTAAAAGGTATCGTTGAAAGCCCTATCAAACGTTAAAAAGCAGCGTGAAAGCAACAATAAAACGCTAAAGCGTGGCGAAGTAAGGCACCTGAAACGCTAATCAGTGGCGAAATAATCAACCAGAAACGCTAAATAGAAGCGTTATAGTAAACTTCGCTCGCTAAAGTGTAGCGTTCTAGGCGGCTGAATGTTTAAAAAAAGAAAGGGACCAATATCGCTGCCACATCCTTATTTCCTGCATATCAAACGCCCCATTGTTCCAAACTTGAGCAAACAGTAAACCCTAAACCCCAAATACAAACAAAATCATCGAAATGGATGCGGGTGGTGGTGAACCTTCGAGAGGTCGCGGCGCGGGCAAAGGTCTCTTTATTCGGGTAAGAAATCATTGAAACCTTTAAAAGTTTTTTAGATTGGATTTCGCAAATTATGTTCTGCCGATTTATGCGTTCAAACCGCTTCGGATTAGCGTTTGTGTAGGATACAAACGCTAATCGGTTGCGTTTGGTTGTTATAGTAACGCTGATTTGATGCGTTCGGATTGTGTTCAAACGTCAAAATGGTGCGTTCTAGAGTAGGGAAAACGCCTAAATGCAGCGGTTGGAAGGGAAGAAAAGCAGATCGGTAGTTTTATCGTTGTTCCTAAACGTTTCCGATAAGCGTTTGACTAGCAGTCAAACGCTAGTATTCAGCGTTTGACTAATAGTCAAACGCTTATCTGCAGCGTTTGACTCTTAGTCAAACGCTGAATACTAGCGTTTGACTGCTAGTCAAACGCTTAATAGTAGCTTTTGACCGTTGGTCAAACGCTCTTACTTCAATTTGTATATGCATTTTAAATATTTATGTAATATAAAATGTGTGTGTATTAATATATTTGAATTACATTTTCCAGGGTGGCGGTAAGGTTAGACCGCGCGTTCCTCCCCCCACTGTTGAGGAGGAGAGACGGAGGCCCACAGCTTCTGCCAGGAGGCAGAAGATGCCAGCCGTTAGGACTCGAGGTGGCCGATCCAGGGGTGGCGGTCGAGGGATTGGCGGGGAGTCGGCGTTCCATCTGAGGGACGAGGACGATGCCTCGCCGAGCGACGACGATGTACCGTCGGATGAGGAGGAGGCTCACGAGGAATGTGAATACCAAAAATATAATACCACAAAATCATATAATACCAAAGCAAACAATCATATAATACCAAAAAAAAAAAACACAGTACACTGAAGCCGCTAAGCATCACGACGATTTACCCATAGCCTAAAACGCATTCTGAAACTATTAGGCCAACGTCCAACGGTCGCTTGGTTGCAGTGATCGCGCCAAACAACGTGCAGTGGAGGAAGGGGACAATCATCAAGAACATCAACACGAACGTAATGATTACCACCCACGTGAGCAATTGCTATCTGTCTCTCCGGGCGGGTTTCGTCCTCTCCAGCATCCAAGGGTAATATGGTATAATTCGCCATCGGCTCCGAACGGCTGAGGTGCAGTACCACGGCATTAGCATGCGTTGCAAGTGGGAACAAGTCCGTGGGTGTGGCCATCCAGTAGGCTTCAGAACAACTTCTACCTTGATAACGTAAACGCCGGATCACGGCACCCAAATGATCACCGTCAGCAGGTCTCTCCTCCACAACTGCAAACAAACCTGCATACCTTTGTGGATCACGAACGATCTCCCCAACAAGCGCTCTACGCGACAATTTCCAATTGTGCTGTCCGCCTGAAAGGTAACTAGCAATCACTCTGAACCCACAATTTCCATCTCCAATGACATCCGACCATCCAGTACAGTAATGCCGAAAAAACACTGGTACGCATGGTACATCTTGTCCAAATCCTAAAGTGTTAAATGAAATCGAATGAACATAATTGAATTAAATTTGTAAATAAATAAATTCGTGCAACATCACTAACAATATTTACCTTCACGTAATGGAGACTCACTAGAGGAGTCCGTCGTATAGTTTGATGTGCGCCCAGTTGATCTTCCACTTGAATTTGACCGACCCCTACCACGTGATCCACGTGTCGCTCTCTCGCGTCCACTCCACTCACGCATAACTGAATGGTGCAGTCTACTCGGCGGCCTTCCCCTATGAGTACCCTCAACCGATGGCTCAGCTGCACTAGATTTATCAGCGTGCATCTCTTCCACATAGGCCATATTAAGTAGACGAGCCAAGAATGACGGACTTGTGTTAACTGCCGGAATGACTTCCTCATTGAAAAACCTTGATGAAACATTATTTTCAATCAGCATCCAAATGTAAAATTACAAAAAATAAATCAAATTTAATATAACTAACAAACATAAGTAAAATGTACCTGATGTCCTCATTCAGAGTATTCGAATCCCTTTGGGAGGGTACAATTGTCAATCTCTGCCAGAACTCGTGGACTAGTGGGAGCAATTGATATGCGGTCGATTCCTGTGCCTTGTATATATCACATGCACAAGGAATCCCAAACGTCACCTTGCAAACGCATCCACACCTATCGATAACTTCGCCTGCCAACCTATCCTTTTTTTCAACTTGTTTGCTTACCAAATTCAGGCAGTGATGCGAAACGTATTTGTTCAAGTAACAGTATGGAAACCCCATCCTACTGGTTTGTGTCGTGGCAGTAGAAGACTCGAGCGACCCACTGTTATTGTTTTAACGTACAATAAAATTATAATACAATTATGACATTAAATAAATAATCGAATGCGGTTATTGCACTTACGCGATGTGAGGGAACAGATGCGTGAGATGAGAGTCGATCTTCATGAACAACGTGTCGAGAGAATTGGTGGAAGAATGAAGCCAATCTTTCAAAGCAGCATGGGAAGCCTCAACCCTGTTAGTTGCCGTATTCCCAAAGTGTTGATATGTGTCAGTCCAGGCCCGGCAGAATTTCTCCTTATGAATGAGCCACGTCCCCTCCAAATAATCAACAACTGTAGGCTCAACCATAGAGTATGTAACCTTGAATTGGACTAATAGGAGGTTAAACCTTTCAACTGTGGGAGCCATGATAATTTTCTTCCACCAATTACTATATATATCAGTGGTCGTGTCCACATTCCTCCTGCCAACATTTTTTTCCAACCAAATGGCAACATCACGGTCAATATGCCACCGACATAACAAGTGATTGCAAGATGGAAAGTGATCCTTAATCGGCTGCAACAAACCCAACTCCCTATCTGAGACAACAACACTTGGTTCCACATTACTAGGCAACAATTCCCTCAAGTTTTTCATTACCCAATCATATGTTTCTTTTGTCTCATCCTTAACAATGGCAAAAGCAATATTGAAGTTCTTATTGGTGGGAGTCATACCGATCATCTCAACGACGGGCATTTTGTACTTGTTGGTCTTGTAGGTTGAATCAACCACTACAACCCAATACCACCTGTTGAACATCTGAATTGATGTAGGATGAGCGATGAATGCATGTGTGATCGCATTAGTGGCCTCGTCAGTGATAATCCGAACAAAATATTTCTTCTCGCGAGCCAAATGCAAAAATTGCTGCCCAATATTCCTACCATCCAATCCATCTTTCTTCATATCTTCCTTCAAATTGCAGACCTGCCTTATCTGTACATTGTCTTCGGGAAACTGCTGATGAATAGCTTCCCAAACGCTTTTTGGTCTCACATTGAAAGAAAGCATGCGTTTAGCCTCAGCCTTTGCCTCTTTCGAGAAACCGCTCAACTGCCTGTGCCCATATGGATGCCTTATACCTACAAAAATTAGTAATAAGAATATAAGAAAATGCTAATTATAGGAAAAATAATATAACATATTCAATGGCGAAACATATTCATACCAGGATGATTATGTGTGGACGATACCCCTGGCGTAACAAGCACACTGTAACGCTCATTAACAACCTTCTTGACAGTCAACTTGAACGGACATTTACATCCGCATCTTTTCGTGTTCAACCGTATGGTGGGGAGAGGCTCCTTCAATGGATCTTTCCATCGACTGCACCTAAAATAATACGTCGAGCCACTTCCGCCTTGCTTCGAAAGCACAAACTGCAGGCTATTAGCTATAGGATAGCAAAACGTAAATGCATCCTCCACACTTGCAAAATCCATATCTATCCTAAAATATTCACTTAGATCTGCCCCAATGTCCTGTTCCTCACCCCACTCGTCATCCTCATTATCCTGTTCCTGCTCGTAATCATCATGTGTGCTCATATTCGAATCATCGTCCTGTATAGTCAGAAATCCAAATCCATATTGTTACAAACGCTATAAATTACACAATAGGACTATAAAAAACGCTTCACTTTACATATGTAATCTTAAAAAAACGCAACGTATTTCACATATCTATACAAACAAACGCTACACTTCACAAAAAATTTAACTAAAAACGCTACGGATTTCACATAAATACCATAATTTCGCAACAATTTTCTTAAATGAAAGGCATAAAATGCCACATTTTGGCGTTGTTTCTGAAAGAAAACGCCACAGTTTGGCGTTTTTTTGTAAGAAAACGCCACATAGTGGCGTTTTACATAAACAAAACGCCTCATATTTGCGTTGTAGGTGACAAAAACGCTAATAATTGGCGTTTTTGGCCAAAATAAACGCTGCAAAAATACAAAAATTCATAGCGGGTAGCAAACTTACCATTTTCGTGAAGAATGTCAGTCGAAAGTTGTACAATACGAATGGCAGATGGATATGATTCGACGAAACCTTCTTTCGATTGTCGATTTGAATTTGTTGTCAATATTTGTAAGGGAACCTTTTGTACAGAGAATGTACAAAGGTTATGATATGATATGATGTAATTTGTTGTGAATATTTGGTCTGTTCATATTTGTTCGGTCCGTTTTTTAACAAATCCCGTCACAAACGCTACTATTTAACGAGCGAGATATGTTTTTCGGTTATATTTTAGCGTTTTTTCATGCATAAAACGCTATATTTTAGCGTATTATATACTAAAAACGCTTCACTTTAGCGTTTTGTTCCAAAAAAACGCTACGTTTTGGCGTTTTCAGTACACCATATCGCTACGTTTTAGCGTTTTGAGCGAATTTCCACAAGACCTTTCAGCGTTTTTTTTGTTCATTTCTATACCAAATTTGCGTTTTTTGCCCTTTATTTCAGCAATGCGCAGCGTTTTTTATACAAAAAAAATTTATTATTTCATATCGGGGGTATTTTGGACATTTTTTGTTATACAAATAGTAATTTTGTTATACAAATAGTAAATCCCGTCTGGTAAATCGAACTCAAGCCCAAAATAATCAATCGGGCCAGTCTTATGTTCTTGCATACTTAGGGATTCTCTTGAATCCAAGATCCTCTGCCCTTACTTGGTGCTCTCTCTAAGAACGCGAGCCTAAGGGTGTCTTTTTTCATTTCCTTTTTTAAGGCCTAACTCGAGAGCCCATTAGGTCTCCAATCGAGCTACTATAAATACAACATAATGGGCAGCACTTAACCTAAGGAAACTTGGCAGCCAAGTCATTTTTGGCTAGAAAGAGAAAATTTGGTCTAGAGAGAGAACGGGTCTTCTTCGTCAAGTTTTCTCTCGAAGTCGACCAAGATAATTTTCTCCTTAGAAGAAAAACTCTTTAATCAATCGGACAGTACTGCAGCAGGCCGCCGATCGGACAGTAGACAGCAGCATCCAGCGGAAATTTGCGAACTGCTGCTCGGCGGGTTTCTCTTGAATCCGGCGGAGTGTTGTTGCTAGATGCCCAGAACTGATCAGAGCTCACGTCCGATCTTCTTTGCTGAGTGATCCGTGAGCTCTGGTTGTCTAGATCGGGATTTAGCAGCTCATTTCCGGCGAGGAGTCCAGCAAGATCTGCAGCCTGCGCAAGGGTTTTAGAATTTCTGGGCAGCACTGTTTTAGTGCAGTTTTTCCCAAAATTTGAGTTTTCTTCCAGCGCAAGTTTCTGGGTTTTCTTCGATTGCTCGTGGGTAACTCCGTTGAAGATAGCCCACACTATCTCGGAGTTTGTATTGGAGAATCGATTGGATTTCTTGTGGAAATCGCAACAGTTTTTATTTGGTATTCTTTAATCGAGGGACTTCGCTACAAAAGATATAATCTTTAAATTCCGCTTTAATTAAAGATTTAATTTTTGTGTCCTGATTAATAAATTAAATAAGTATAAGCCTAGATCCGTTCATGGGTAAACTAATTTGAGCCTGAGCTTGGTCGAAAGCTTCCGATTCTGGAATGCATAGCACAAAAGTGAGGTTTTCGATTTAGCCCGGGCTTGTTCAGTTTTCCTTCAAAATGGTATCAGAGCGAGGTTTCGGTCTTATACTTGTTTGATTTATTACACGGCTTTATTTTGGCATTAGTATTTTTGTCGAAATGTATAAACAGGTGGTTATTGGTTTCCCGGCTATTATGGTAGAAATTTAATTTTCATTCATAAACCCCGGGACATGTCCGGGCTTGTTTTATTTTTGAATGGAAATTTCTGTAATAGTAATAACCACAGTTAGCGGTCAACGAAAAGGTGGCTGGGAACTCCAAAATGATCAGTTAGCGATTATTATTGTTTTCTCCTTAAAAAATAAATTTTTACTTATTAAATGAAAAAATGTTTTTAAAAAATAATTTTATTTATATTATTATTTTAATTTAATAAATATGACTATTTTTAAGAAAAAAATATAAGAATAGTCTCCATAGAGATAAACTCACATTTAAACGTTAAATATTTAGAAATTTTTTAAGTCACTTAAATAATTTAATTTATGTGATTAATTGATGTCAGGTGTAATAATACGATCCATCGTGACACTAGTTAATACTATAATATTTTTGTACTATATGCCGTGGGAGGGAGTCTAACCTCTATATTAAAGTGGGAAATAACCACTTTTGCAGCATTCATCAATCGCCCTTTTCTGATCTTTAAATAGATTCCATACCAAAATATTGAATGATGCGCTTATTATCTTAAAAAAGAAAGACGCAAAAGGAAGAGAAGAACAATAAATGTGGTGCAACTGCTAAATTGCAGTAAATTTTATTATCGTTAGGAAGCAAAAACCAACTCATTTTGACACTTTTGGAAGCATCATTGGTCAAACCCCTAGACAGATGACAACCTCATGCTTCCTTGCTAAAACCTCGTATGGACCAAATCGGACTTTTCTCTGTCTAATATTTTAACTCACTTGTGTTTGTGTAATGACTGTATTGTCCATATCGAAACACTGATAAATCGGGTATTTGGTCAATTTTGAAGCCTTGGAGGCCTAATGAATGGACAAATGACAACGACTGAGTGCTAATGTCGGCCCATCCCGATCCCATTTTTTTTAAAGAAAAAACAAAAAAGAATCCATAATTCAGCCCACATGAAAAAGATAGCCGTTAGATTGCGTCAGGCCACAGAATGTGTGTAGGAGCGGGCCGCTGAAATAAAAACACCCCGCACCGGCCACCCCTCGACACAGGGGTAGAGGCCACTCTTGTTACCGTGAAAACTAGCCGTTAGGCTTCTCTTTACTCCCGCCATGAAAGTAGCGCCCCTGAACCTGAATATATCTCTATTCATATTTGATACCCCTGGCTCCCTGACACCTTTCATGTCTTCCAAAAAAACTGTTGATTTTCCAGCTCTCTTTCTCTCAAACTTTGTAGGATTCTTCACTCTTTCACGTGCCTCATTACAGGAGAACATCCCACCTTGAATCTTCTTCACAGTTCTCAAGTTAGAAGGACTCACTACAAAACCGTAGTTTCAAACTGTTTCTAGTTTCACTCTTTCCACACTTCTTTGTTTTAGTGTACTCTCTCCCTTCTCCATCGGTGGTCCGGAATCTCCCTGACCTGAACTTCTAAAAGAGAGAACTTTTCAGGGACAGGACAGAGAGAGGGGAATCTTCTTTCTCTTACAACCAACCCAACTCAATATTGCTCGCTTAGAAACCTGAATTTTGAAGTCTGCTTCTCTTTTCCCTCTTTGATGTCCTAGTTCTTGGTGTGGTAATGGATGGTCATTTTCTAGCGAACCCATTACGAGCTTTCAACTTACGTGAAATGTCTAATAAAAAGAAGGGAAGATGGAAGATTCATTTCCAGTTCCTTCTGTTATTCTTGATCTTACTCTCAAGAACTCAACCCGCAGCAGCTTCTTCCAGTCGGGCTTGGGATGGTATAATCATCACAGAAGCAGATTACCAGGCACTACAAGCTTTCAAACACGATTTGGTTGATCCAAAAGGGTTCTTGAGAAGCTGGAACGACAGTGGATTAGGAGCTTGTTCAGGTGGTTGGGCTGGGATCAAATGTGCTAAAGGGCAAGTCATAGTGATCCAGCTTCCATGGAAAGGACTAGGTGGTAGAGTAACTGAGAAAATCGGGCAGCTTCAGGCTCTCAGAAAGCTCAGTCTCCATGATAACGCCATTGGTGGTGCAATACCTTCTTCATTGGGTTTCTTGCCTAATCTTAGAGGTGTTCAATTGTTCAATAATCGATTTTCGGGTTCAATCCCTCCTACATTTGGCTCGTGTCCTCTCCTTCAAACACTTGATTTCAGTAATAATTTGCTTTCTGGAACTATTCCCCCAAGCCTCGCCAACTCAACTAGGCTCTTCAGGCTCAATCTGAGCTACAATTCTTTGTCTGGTTCAATCCCCACTAGTCTTACTCAATCCCAATCGCTTATGTTTCTGTCTCTTGAACACAACAATCTTTCTGGCTCCATTCCAGATTCTTGGGGTGGAAATGTTAAAGCCCTCTATCAACTTCAGTCCCTCATGCTTGATCACAATTTATTTTCTGGAACAATACCAGCTTCCTTCTCCAATTTAACTGAGCTCCAAGAAATTTCACTCAGTCATAACAACATGGCTGGAGTAATACCAAATGAAATTGGAAAGCTATCGAGGCTTACAACACTTGATTTTTCATATAATGCACTTAATGGGAGCTTACCTCCTGCTCTTTTCAATTTGTCTTACCTTGTAACTTTGAACTTAGAAAGCAACCATCTTGGCGATGAAGTCCCTGACGGGATAAACAAACTACAGAAACTCTCTATTCTCAACCTGAGAAATAACCAAATTACTGGTTCAATCCCAGAAGCAGTTGGGAACATTTCAACCCTCACACAGCTTGATTTTTCTCACAACAATCTCAGTGGAGAAATCCCAACATCTCTTGGAGATTTACCAAGCCTGAGCTCATTCAATGTGTCTTATAATAATCTCTCTGGTCCCGTTCCAACTAAGCTTTCTCAGAAGTTCAATGAAAGTGCCTTTGTGGGCAACCTTCTGCTGTGTGGATACACTGCATCAAACCCCTGCCCAGTCGCTCCCTCTCCTGCCCCATCAGCTCCTCCGCAAACTCCGGCAAAGAAAGGCCATAAATTAAGCACTAAAGACATTATTCTCATAGCAGCAGGGACTCTCCTGGTTGTTTTAGTAGTCATCTGCTGCATTCTGTTATGTTTACTGTTCAGGAGAAGGTCTGAGGCACAATCCAAGGATGCCCAGGCTGCAGGAAGGACTGCTGGTGCTGCCGGTGCTGCTGGCGCTGCCGGAGCTAGAGGTGGCCAAAAAGGCGTGCCTCCGACTGCAGGGGAAGTTGAAGCCGCCAGCGGGGAGGCGGGTGGAAAACTTGTCCACTTTGACGGGCCTATGGTTTTCACAGCAGATGATCTTCTATGTGCCACTGCAGAGATCATGGGGAAGAGCACTTATGGAACAGTGTACAAAGCTACATTGGAAGATGGCAGCGTGGTGGCAGTGAAGAGATTGAGAGAGAAGATTACCAAAGGTCAAAAGGAATTCGAAACTGAGGTTAATCTGCTCGGAAAAATCAGACATCCCAACCTTTTAGCCATGAGGGCTTATTATATTGGCCCTAAAGGAGAAAAGCTTCTTGTTTTTGATTACATGCCCAAAGGCAGTTTGGCAACCTTCCTCCACGGTGGGTTCATATTTTCCTGCTTTTCTTTTTCTTTGTGGAGTTTAGTTCCGTACGAGATTTCATGAATTTGAACTGATTTAAGGTATCGTTTTCTTCTTACTTTGTTGTTGCAGCCCGGGGACCAGATACACCGGTCGATTGGCCGACGAGGATGAGAATCGCGCAAGGAATGGCGAGGGGATTGCTCTATCTACATACTCAGGCGAACCTCATTCACGGAAATCTCACGTCCAGCAATGTTTTGCTTGATGAGAACACAAACTCGAAAATTTCAGACTTCGGCCTTTCACGCCTGATGACGCCTGCAGCTAATGCAAATGTGATCGCAACTGCTGGGGCGTTGGGGTACCGAGCTCCAGAGCTGTCGAAACTAAAGAAAGCCAACACGAAGACGGATGTTTACAGTCTGGGCGTCATCATACTGGAACTTCTGACCGGAAA
Organism: Knoxia roxburghii; assembly: GCA_030378225.1. Lineage (NCBI taxonomy): Eukaryota > Viridiplantae > Streptophyta > Magnoliopsida > Gentianales > Rubiaceae > Knoxia > Knoxia roxburghii. The sequence continues at coordinate 4,182,439 of CM059415.1, forward strand.
ATCACCGGGGGAGGCGATGAACGGCGTTGATTTGCCTCAATGGGTTGCGTCGATCGTGAAGGAGGAATGGACAAACGAAGTCTTTGACTTAGAATTGATGAGGGATGCTTCGACAATTGGGGATGAATTGTTGAATACTTTGAAACTCGCACTGCATTGTGTGGATCCATCGCCTTCGGCTCGGCCGGAAGTTCAGCAGGTCTTACAGCAGCTTCAGGAGATAAGACCGGAAACTCCTGCCGCCGCCAGCCCGAGTGAAGAAGTCCGGGCAGCTCCCTCCTCAACGAGTGATTAAACTTTAAGATTTTGGGCCCCCATGGCTTCTTCTTTTCAAGTTTACGATTCTTTCATTCTTGATTATTCAATTCTGTTGGCTGTGTCTGTCTACTCTAAATGTATCAGCAACTCTCATCTATCTATTTATCCCTGTAAATAGAGATTTGTTGGTTGGCTATTGTCTGGTGAGGAGGAACATGGGACATTTTTGTGCAAATCTCTGATAGATACTTCTCTAATGTCCAATCCCTATTTCTTCTTGTTCGAAGAAATTATCGCAGTCATCAATCCCAACTGTTTGTGATTGAATTCCTAACCCATTTTCCTACTTTTTCTTGCAAATGTTTCCTCCACCATCCCCAGCAACTTCTGCAAATATACATAATCATAATAGAGGGCTGTTGTATGTATGAGAAGTTCTTCTCCTAGAAGGGTAAAATTTAGTTCTATGACAAAGAGTACATTCATCTAAGTATCACGACCAACTAGTTTCGGTGCACAGGACAACGCCATTGGAGGAATGTCAACCCAGCCCTTGAAAGATTCAAATATGGTACCCAGAAAAAGATAAACAAAAACCAAACCTAAAATATCCAGCCCTAAACCATATCATATGTCTCAGCGTCAATTAGTGTATACAACTAAAGTACACAAGTCAATTAAGGTTAGATTTACAGCCGTCTCTTCAGCTAAGGCTTCTCCTGTTGTATCCACTTGTTTCTTCTGCAACGGTCTCCCACACATTGGCCATCTTCTCAGCATATCCTGCCTGATACACAAAAAACCGCAGACTTGGTAGTAGGCCGAAGAAGCACTTAGCCCTTTTTGTTATCTATTTGGACCAAGTAAAAACACTAACATATTTTGCAACTTCAAACGCATCAAATTATTTTAATTAGAAGGAGAAAGTAAGTACCTGATTAATGACAAATCCTCTCAACATGCTCAAGAAGTCATCGTGCCGCTCCCTGTCTAGTCTATCAAGCTCATTTTTGTTGTTTTCCTGCATCCAATACTTATAGTTAAGTTCTGTGAAAATCTGAGAATTGGCTACAAAATATAGTTCACTATTTTAGAAAGAGTGTCCCTTTGAGTTGTGGCTCATAATTAAAAGAACTAGAATGACATGCATAAGTAAGAACAACAATCACAGTCACTAAAACACAAAATAAATATGCAATCTTCGGACCACAGACCCAAAATCCATTATTCTCACACATTTTTGTTCTCTTATACTAAAATGTTCACAAGTTCTTTAATCGGGGGACTATTCTATGGCACATAATGTAAGGACTTATAATACTAATCTTCTGCTCAAATAACCAGCTGGGATGCTTACCTTTATTCGTTCATACTCTGCAGTAGCACAAGTTTTGGCATCCTCTGTAACTTTCAGAGTTTCCTTCAATTCCTCTACTTTTCGGATTCTAGACCTGTCTCCACCAAATATTTTGGAAGAAGCAATTTCAAGCTTTTCAATTCTCGAGTTCAACGAGGACACCTCAGATAGAAGTGTCTGTACAGTCAACAAAGCATTTGATCGATCTGAAAAAGCATTGTTCACGGCCAACATCACTCCAAGATAATCATGGAGCTTGTCCTGGATTCATCAACATCTTACCAGTTAACAACATGAAGGAATAAGTATTGTAGGTCATGATAGCAGAAAATGTAAAACCAATGACCGACCAAATGTTTAACTGTCTGCGAATTCAGCTCTCGATACAGCCTACTAGCTTTGACAGCAGCAGTTGCAACGTTCTTCATATCTGTTGCTCGTGTTCTCTGGGAATCATAAACAGCTTCTTCCGTTTCAAACTTAGTTAACTTCACTAAAGCTAGACCCAGTTGGCCCACTGTCTCTCCAATATCTTGCTGAGCTTTCACCAGATCTTCGGCCTATAACAATCACAAAGATGGTTAGTATGTTTTTCCAACAGGAACAATGTAGAGTCAGGACAAGCCTCAGGCACTATATTCAAATACTGAAAGCAGAACTTAGGTGAGCAGCCTAACTACCCGTAAAACAAAAGAGATATCAAAACCTTAACTAGTAATGCTAACTAAACTACACATATTTAACACAAATATCAATCACCACGATATGTCAACCTAAAAACCAAGAACCAGCGAACATCCCGTTATAAAATCACATAAAGATGACAACCCCAGCTCCTAAATCAGTTCAGATATATGATGCCCCATTAGATAAAGGAGCGAGATAAAGTACGCAAGAAATTCAACCTGCAGAGACACGTTGCTGAGCTGCACTTCTAAGTCCTGCAACTTGCCTTTCCTCTCCATGAAATCTTTATCCTCATCCATCAATGTTGGCTTTGCTGCACCCCAATCATTGGTCATGCTTTGCTTCAACTCCTTAAAAATCCTCAACAAGTCCCTCCCACCTTTCGCCGGCTGGGACACTTCATTCACATCCACCACTCCTCCAGCTGCCTCCGTCCCAAACAACTGTTTCGGCAGCTTCGCCGCCCCATCCAACATCCTGGACGCAACATCCGTGGTCTTCACCAGCGGCAGCTTCCCTTGAGCCTCCAAAAACAATCTCAATTCATCACTCCTCCGGATAGCCGGGTGCTTGGCGAGCTTCCTCAAGTACTTCTCTAAAGCGAGTCTCCTTTGCTCTACGAATTCTTGCTGCTGCATCACTTGACTCTCCACAACACTTTTATCAGGTCTTAGAGGAATCAAATATCCTCGGTACGACTCCGATAACCGGTCCGCCAACGTGACCACGTCCCGAAACCTACGGCGGACGCTAAATTCGGTGCCGCTAAACTCCGGTAGGTTCGTCCGCGTGGTAATTAAGTAGGTAAAGTAAGAATTACCGCCGGGGACAAGTGAACTGGAGAGTTCCTGCTCCTTTCGAGGATCGGAGACGGAGATAACGAGGTAATCAGACGAGGATGAGGAAGAGGACGGAGAAGATGATGATGTGGAGAGGTCGTGGCCGTTAATCTCGGAAGAGGCGTCGAAGGATCCAAAGACGGCATCCTGGTAAGATGGAGGTTCGAGGATGAAGGAATGGAGGTCGGGGTTTTGACTTTGACTTCTAGATTGAAGCGGGTGACGGAGAGGGTGAGATGGAGAGGAGAGCAGGGGATCGCGATCGCTGATATTGCCGCCGTTGGTGGGGATTTCAGCGAACGGAAGCGATGAAGAGAGTGGCGGCGAAACATCGTCACTGCCGTCGCGGAGGACTACGGATTCCATCTCTTCTTTGGGTTGTTGGAAGCCCTGGTTCTCATCGGACATCATTATTTTGCCCAAAAAAAAAAAAAAAAAAAAATCAAACAATAATTTTAAAAAATTAAATTAATATGTAGATGAATGCCTAGACGGAAGAAATTAGTATAGTGAGCGAAGGCCGGTGAAGGCCAAGGAAAAGAAAGAAGAAAATGGCTGATGAAGGAAGGGGTGGGTGGCGGAGCTCATGGTATCGGGAATTCCACGGCAAGTCAATGAAGAAGTGTGAGATGGTGGTGGTGGATGAGTGCCTAGAAATCTTGCCACGTGATTAGCACGTGTTGATAAGCTCTCAAGAGAAAATACTTCCTTCGTTGTCCTTTTTGTTTTTTTTTTTTTTTTGGTTTTTTCCCTCTTATTATTGTCATAAATTTATTAAGATTCTGCAAACAATGTGTGTCATTGCTGTTTACAATTGTTACTGTTGTTAATCATCTAAAGAAATTGTATTTTTTTTTAACATAGAAATCGGTCAAGTTTATCGTCATTTTATTATATTAAGTGTCATAATTTAATTATTTTTCGAATCTTTATAGAAATTGTCATTGACACTAAATAATCTGCTACATAATTGTCTTCTCGATGAATATAATTTAACTATACACGTTAATTTTATTTCAACAATTCTTTAATTTCACACACAATACCTCTATGGATGTCACAACACTCATCCCCATTCAGTACCATTGCCATCGCACTTTAGTTATCCACCTCGACCATAATTCTCAAACAACTTGCAATCCTTTAAACACACCACATAATTCAACTCCTAGAATATTGCATGTTTCTATATTCAAAGTAAAATCGACAGCAGTTATTAACTCTGTTATAAAATTATGTGAGTCATCCTTATTCATTTTTAACCACCTTTAATCCAAAAGAAACTATCTAATTCAACGAAATTTATTACACGACGTCATTTTAAAATAGAACTAATTATAAAGAGATTGTGTAAAAACTTCATGCGAGAGATAATAGTGAAAAATTAGTGCTTTATTGACGGAATATTGATATTATTCATAACTTCTTCTAAGTTAAAAATAGTATAATACTATTTAAACCTTATTGTCCATAGAAAGTAAACCGATAAGTTGCTAGGGTTGCACCATCCTATATTCTGGATCATTGCCCAAACTTGGTGTGGCTTAATTTGAAAGAAGATAGCATAGACCGAAAACGACTTGGAACAATATAAAAAAGAAAGATTTTGTGTTGAAGTTGCCCACAATAAGATAGCATTTCTATGTAATAATTCCTTGATATTGTAACAATATAAATTTCTATCGATATTTTTTAAAGAAAAGGTATTTAACGTCATGAAGAAAACTTCAAAATTAAGGATAATAGAGACACATATATTTCCCGACGAAATAGTTCGACTAAGACGAATGACCCAGGCCCGTGATAAATATCACGGCCCACAATTATTTTTTTTAATTCTCTAATTCATTCCTACAATTTTTCAAATAATTCATATAATTTTGAACATAAAAATAGGGCCTGAATTTGAGTGCACAAATGTCTCATCCTAAAATATTAGAAAGATACAATAATATAATAAACAAAAAGTGGGTGGAAGTAGGTGGATATTACAATTTACAAAGTCCAAAATGGGTTGGAGAAATTCGGGGGAGGAATGAGGAAGAATATTAGGAAAGAGGAATTAGAATGTTTCAAAAACTTCATTTTGGCCCCCCCTCCCCCTAATTAGACTTATTTACTTTTTATTTTTTTATTTTTTTGTGTAGGGGATACCATACGGTTTAAGGGCAGCTAATTGGGCTTATTAGAGCATTATTGGCCCAAACTAAACTTATCTAATTATCACGATAGTCGACAATTACAGACCCAAATAGTTGGGCCCCAATTTCAGCTACTGAAATAATATACCTGGAAATCAGAAAGAGAATAATTCCTTTTTTCCATTTTTTCCCCCCAAATGAGTAAGTGATGAATCCCTCATGAATTCATACCCACCTGTGACTAATTGTCAATAAAATAAACTTAAAACTAGAACAATTTGAACAGTGGGAAAAAAGGACATGTTTGGCAGGCAAGCTTCATGTGCTTTCTTTAACAAAGTTTGAATGTACATTTTATTTTACTTGAGTTCAATTAAAAATTATGATGCATTTGAAGTCCAATGCAAACACGCCAACTTTATTAAATTTTTCTCTTTTTTCTTGTTCAACCATCTAATCCCAACTGCCCTAAACCCTGCTTTTTCCCCCTCTCTATTAGTCATAACCCACCATTTAATATCCAGTTATTTCTTTTTTCATTCCGAGATTTTAGATTTTTTTTTTTTACTAATTTCTTAAACTCATCACCGTTAAATCTCTTAGTTTTTTTTTTTTTTTTTTTTAAAACCCAAGCTTAATTAGACTCGGTCTTATATCATCATTACCAAAACCTTTGCGTAAATTATCAATCGCGCTAATGAGTCCTGCCCTCGTGGCTATTTATTTGTGTGATACCCTAATATTTTTTATTTGTTTATCGTCTATAAATTATTAAAATATTTTTATTATTTTTTAATAAAGAAAATGATAAATTAAAAAATAGACGATAATACCCTTCTTCGTAGCTGCCCAAAATAAAAGTGCATTATTTTTTCCGGACGAGAAAGATTGTGAAGAAAGGAGAAGAATCGGCCGTGGACAGTTTACCTAGAATGGACATAATCATTATTGACCGTAACTTGGTTGTCATTACACTGATGTTTCTCTAACGGAATTTTGTTAGACGCGACCCAATTAGATATCCTTCGCAGGATTAATTAGTTCTTTAGTTTCGATGGATCTCCACCTAATGGACCAAGACTTGTAACCAACTAACTCCCTTCCAAATAATAGCCTTTCTAAAAGTTATAGTATCCTTATTAAAAATATATAATTAAATGATCAAATGTATTAATGAAATAAATTCGTATTGTAAATAACAAATATTTATAATTTCGGATAAAAACTTGTAAAAAGATGAATTCAAAAGTCTATAAAGACTATTAATTTAAGATAAAATATTTTTGTTTTCATCTTTACTTTTTTTTTTAATATTTAAGTTTTTTCTCACAATTTTTATAAAATTTATCTTAATAGTGATTTATCCGTCTGGTCAAAGTTTTTTTCAATAGACTATAATGATTCATAGGGTTGTGATTTTTCATGATAAAATCCAGTCACTATAAATCACATATTACATTTATAATTTTACATTCTCATCTGCACACTAATGATATATTTAACATTATATATTCATATGTCGATGTAGTTCTTTTGATAAATTTTTGTAAATTTATATAGTTTTTTAAATCACATTTTCAATTTTTTTTAACTAATCATTTGACACCAAACAATTTTCAACAAAATTAATTAGTAAAATTTAGCTTTTCTTAAAGTCTTGTTACATCAACAACTATAACTTTATGATGTGACTGGGTCAATTTTGAGATATGTTTTGTCTTTGTCCAACCTAAACTACTACGAAAATTTGAAATCTTCCTAAATTTTTATGGCTTTTACCCATATAGGAACCCTGAAGAATAAAATATTTTCACATCGTGTAGTAATCGTTTCTTTTATTTGTGCAGATGTGACTTCAAGTTAGAAGATTCTATGCCCCATCTCCCCATCTATTTTGCACTAATCTTGTCTTATTAGTAATACAGTAAATATAATATAATTCACTAATAAACAAGATTCATATAGTGTCTATAATGATATAGTATCAATTTCTTTGTAAAATTATGCCGTATACTGAAGAACACGATTGATATACGATAAATGGCCAATGTGTGAAATGATTTAATGTAAGAATAATCAAAGGTTAATGCCACTAAACCTAGTACCATGGAGTCAAGAACAATAATATTTTGGCTGGTAAATAAGCTAAAATTTTCTCCACTCAGAAGAAGACATTTGAGGTTTTGCTTTTCGTTTTGTGCGTTTGAAACTCATAAGTCTTGAGGAACAAGAATTAATGAAAGCTTTTCAGTTGTATTAACCAGTTGGTGCAACAACTTTTGTGCTATAAGGTGAACTAAGTTTTGTTGTAAATTTGACTTGGGGGAACCTAATCCGCCTACCTCTCAAACCACCCTATGTTTCTTGTTCTTCTTCCCCCCCTATAAAACTGAATCATCTCTTCTATCCTTCTCACAAGCAAAACAAATATATTGCCCCATTTCCCATTTTTTGTTCAAGAAGATTTAATCAAAACCAAGCCTGCGTACCTGAAATGATAATGGAGCCCCTCAACAATGTAGCTTCTTCAAGGAGCTTCTTCCTTTTCGGGTTCTTGTTTCTTCTTGCGAATGTAGTGTTTCTGGCAAATGCCAAAGTTCAATCTCATGAATTCGTCGTAAGTAGAGCGTTCATCATCCGTCTCTTTCGTTGTTCCTCCTCCTACTTCAGTTTAATTCTGTCATGTGTACTAATGTCTTTGTCCTGAAAAACCAGATTCAAGAGACACCAGTGAAGAGGCTGTGCAAAACTCACAACATCATTACTGTAAATGGACAATATCCAGGACCAACCATAGAAGTAAACGAGGGTGACACTTTGGAAATCAAAGTCACTAATAAAGCTCAGTACAACCTCACAATTCACTGGTATATAAATTGATCTTAATTTTGCACGTACCTAATTAACAACTGCATGGAAATCCAGGAATGTTTCGACCTGCATGCAACATCGTTGTTGTTGTCACCAAATAGCCACATATAACATGAAATTGCATGCATGCAACGAATTTAAGTCTAACCTGAATGATGTTTGTCTGAACAGGCATGGCATCCGGCAGATGAGGACAGCCTGGGCAGATGGGCCGGAATTCATCACTCAGTGCCCCATCAAACCGGGAGGAAGTTACACTTACCGGTTTACCATTTCAGGACAGGAAGGGACTTTGTGGTGGCATGCTCATAGCTCATGGCTCAGAGCCACTGTCTACGGTGGTCTCATCATTCGGCCTAAAGAAGGAAATTCATATCCCTTCACCAAGCCGAAACGTGAGACACTTCTTCTTCTAGGTAACAACCTTGATTCAGCCTCAATACTTGGCTTCTTTCCTTTTTTAAAGCAAGTGAAGTGGTATGATGATTTTGTATGATGATCAGGAGAGTGGTGGGATGCAAATCCAGTCGATGTGATCAGAGAAGCCATCAGAACAGGAGGAACTCCAAACGTGTCTGATACATTTACAATCAATGGCCAACCTGGTGATCTTCTCAAGTGCTCCAGCAAAGGTTTGCTTTTGGCTTCAATTCAACAAGTTTGTGACTTAATTTCCACATGAGACGACGAATTCAGGGACCTTCTACTCTTCCACATCCCATAAGTTTTTAGACTAGAGGGGTATATAACTCAGTGGAAATAACCAACATTTTCAAGCTTAACCAAAGATCAATTCCAAAGAAATAAATCTAGATGCAGAGATGCAATGACAGGACAAATCAGTTTTCACACTATGAATAGAAGCAAAACACTGCTCAATATTATCATCATCTAAATTACAAATGAAAGCTTACAAGGTTTATTAGATATTGATGTTTTCTCTTTCCCATGGTGCAGACACCACCGTCGTTCCAATCGACTCAGGTGAGACCAACCTCATCAGAGTCGTCAACTCTGCACTAAACCAGCAACTTTTCGTCACAGTTGCCAACCACAAGCTCACAGTTGTTGGAGCAGATGCCTCCTATGTCAAACCTTTCACCACCTCAGTCCTAATGTTAGGACCTGGTCAGACTACTGATGTTCTAATTACAGCTGATCAGCCACCAGCCCGTTACTACATAGCAGCACGTGCATATGCTAGTGCTCAAGGTGCACCGTTTGACAATACTACCACCACAGCCATCCTCGAGTACAAGAGCGCTCCATGCCCTGCAAAGGGTGTCTCTGTTAAAACAGTTCCAGCTGTTCTACCAGCATACAATGACACAGCCACAGCCACAGCATTCACCGGCAACTTCAGAAGCCCAAAAAAGGTATTAGTGCCTCAAGATGTTGACGAGAGCCTCGTTGTCACAGTTGGCCTAGGGCTCCAAAACTGTCCCTCATCTGCAAACAAAGCCCAAAACTGTCAAGGTCCCAATGGTACTCGTTTCAGTGCCAGTATGAACAATGCCTCTTTTGTACTCCCATCTAACTTTTCTTTACTACAAGCTCATCGCCAAGGTATTCCTGGAGTATTCACAACAGACTTCCCAGCAGCCCCACCAGTGAAATTTGATTATACTGGCAATGTTAGCCGGTCCCTTTGGCAACCTGTGCGTGGAACTAAGGTCTATCCATTGAAATTTGGAGCTAGAGTGCAGGTAGTATTACAGGGAACAAGTATTGTCACAGGAGAAAACCACCCAATCCATCTTCACGGATATGACTTTTACATAATTGCCGAAGGCTTCGGGAATTTCAATCCAAAAACTGATACAGCCAAATTCAATCTTGTTGATCCTCCACTGAGAAACACTGCCAGTGTACCGGTCAATGGATGGTCAGTGATCAGATTTGTAGCCGATAATCCTGGTGAGAATAAGAAACGACAACAATCTATTTAGTATTGCGACGCTAATATATCATAATCATGCATACCTTAACATGACATTTCGTATCTCTCCCCTATCTTGAAAACAACAGGTGTCTGGCTCATGCATTGTCACTTGGATGTTCACATCTCCTGGGGTTTAGCTACGGCATTCGTAGTTGAAGATGGAATTGGAGAAATGGAAACATTAGAGGAGGCTCCCGCAGATCTACCAGTGTGTTAAAAGCATCAATTGCTCAAGAAGAAGAATTTCCATGGACTGAGTAATAGGGTCATCATTTTTTTCTAGTTTCAGCATGAGAGTAAGTTGTTGTTTTGTTATATTGGAGGTGGCTCCTGGTTTTGATGTTATTTTTGTGGTAGAATTAATACTGGGTTGAGAAAAAGGTGGTGCCTACTGCAAAAAGAGCACCTTCCAGTTTAGAGTCAATCCCAGCAATATTGTTTCTTCTAATATCTGTATCCTCAATTTCTAGAGCAATTGTAGGAAATTCTTTTGACTTCTTAATAAATTTTATGACCAGAAAACTTATTGTAAAACCATGGTGAAACTAAAATGTAAAGAAAGGGAGCTCGGACAAACAAATTTTGGTTAATAATTAAGATACATGGAAACAGCGTTAAGGTAATCGGAGCCCGTTCTGGTCTCAACAGAACACCTAAAACCTTGCTAAATACCGACGGAAATTATTGAAACCAAATAAACCAAGCATTTACTGTTTTCTTTTCTTTATAATCTTCAAAAAGAATAAAGGCGATGCTCATTGATCCTATTCCCGATTAATCAATCCCGGCCCCAATTTTATCCTTTTCCAACTGCAAGTTATGATAGCAAAAGAATAATCTGAATCGTCTTTTCCAATTGTAAGAAAGTATGATCGAAGATATTACTTAGCATATGCTCTTGTAACCAAAATCCCACCAAACGCCAACCACTGTACTATCATCAAACACATTGAATTCGAGGAAAAGGAAACGTAGGTACGACCAAAGAATATAAGTCAATGTCCGATTCAACAACATAACTACAAACTACGAGAAAGCTAACGAAACAGAAACTTTTCATCCTTGATCATCGGTATCGAAGTGATCAGATATAGAAGTAGTGATTAAAAGTTAATTTACTTACCTTTCATGCCATACTTCACAAATTATGCAGGAGCTTTCACATGGACGGTCTTTCCAACACATTCAACCTCGGTAGTTCAGTACCACTTTCCACCACCGGAAACTTAGTCCGGTGAGAAGGACCTCCAGCTCCACCGAGAATTCCTCCTGCCTAATTTTAGTCAGATAAATGCTTGGTACTACGTCGTATGGGGCTTTTCTGAAAAAAAGGGGCTCGAAATCCTAAAAAAATGAAGTCATCCATGACAATTATAGCAATATGAATCTGTTTGACTCCCGTGTTCTCTGGTCAACGGTCTATAGAGGTTTTAACGGCAGTGATGACGTCTTGAGGGACACGTCACCATCATCCGACAGTTCCAAGATGTCCTGTAGGCTAAGGTATAAAAATAACAGTAGCTGTGTGTGTCCTCCATATCCCTACAGGCCATCGATGGCGTGGCTAAGCCCTGTGGCGCCACGTGTTGATATTACAGAGTACTTGAGTGGAAAATAAAAAATACGGGTATGGTTCTACGTGTATCGACCCGACTAGGGCAACAAAAAAGTTGTGCAAAGAGATCACCCTCCCCCTGCAAATAAGAGTTCTACACGTTTGGCCAACCTACGTTATACACGTATATATTAGAGCACAACTCATCCTGTTAAATATATATATATGTATTACTATTAAATATATATCATTTTTATTAGTATCATACTTTGATGGTTTTCAACCATCAATATTTAATTTTATAAAAATATACCCAGCTAATTTGAGAATTAATGTTTAAGTGTAACTTTTGAATGCTTAAATCATCGTCAATTGGACGAAACAGTTGCTCATCTTTCGTACCATTCGAATGTAATTAGTAGATTTTTTTATTAATTTATAAGACATTTGATAATGGTCAGAAAAGAAATATAATTGTGTGGGAACTTAACATCGAAAATGTTATTTAAGTGACAGTTAGTATATAGTTATACTACTACTACTACAATACAATACAATACAATGTGTATTTTTTATAAATGACAATAAAAATATTAATTACAGAAAAAAGACAAATTTAATAATCACTGTATTAAATTAATTATTTTCATTTTACCAATACTATTATAAATACATTACTAGTGCTACAATCTAATTTAGCTTTAAGTGGTATTTTAAAAATTTGTTGCAGAACTTTTTAGTTTCTTTAGTAAGAGTATATAGATAAATATTAATGTAATAAGTTAATACCGTTCCATATCATAATAATAATTTTATTTTAAAATTATTTTTCATATTTACAAATATTTAGTTTCTTAATAATAGTATATAGATGTCAATCTAGTAAGTTAATACCTTGTTATATCATAATAATAAATTTGTTTTAAAATTATGTTTTATCTCGAATAATAGAGTTTGTATATTTTTACCATCAATATATATATATACATATATATATATATTTTATTCTAAAGTCTAAATTGTATGATTGCAAATAATTTTGATATGAGTTATAACCAAAATACAAAGTTACAAATAAAAAAATAATAATAAAACATATTTGATGTGAATTGTATTTTGTTCTAAATAAAAATTTATGTATCTTATAAACACAAATATTATCATAAGATAAAAAATAAGTATTATTTGTCTCATTATTTCTACATATGTTTATTACATCATTATATGAAATTATGTACTTATTTCACTCTTATTTTAACAACTATAGTAAAAACAATATTTGAATATATATATATATAAATATATATTAGTTATATGACAAAAAATCTTAAAAAAAAAAAAAAAGGAAGTCGGAAGAGACTTTTTGACATAAAAAACTACTACCTTCCTTTGATTTATCTTTTCGAATTATTCATAAAATCTGTTGTTTATTAACTTCAATACATTTTATATAAAACTTCATAATATATAGTTCATTATTAATACATCAACCTCAAAACTCTTGGTAATTAAATATGGACCCACATTTTTTCGTGTAAACTCCCGTAGGAGTACTGGACCAAGTTGGGGTGACAGTGATGAGTGAACTGGGAGCTGGCGACGGCGATGACATCATGAGGGATGCACTTGACTAATCTGGAAGTAGTAGGGGCAATACCATTAATAATGATAGAATATTGGCCAACTTGCAAAAACATGTCTTTTAGGGGTAAAAAGGGAAGTTTCCAGCTAAGTGAGGGCTGTTCCAAGTAATTCTTAGCCACCAAGCAAAAACAGTGTGTTCCGAGTAGAAACAAATTGAGTGGCACCGGAAGTTTCCATTCACACGTGCCGAAGCTCCTGGAATACCAGTGGTAGCCACGACGCGACCAGGAAACTGCCACGTCACCCGGTCAAGCCCCCAAAAATAAATATCTTATGGATATATCCTCTTTTGGTAATTTTAAATTACTTACGGCCGAAAAATCTAGAGAAGGCTATAAATATCCCTGGAGCTCCCATTCATGGAGGATTTCTTTTGATTCTCTGTCGTACAACAACGTCTCTCTTTCCCAAAACGGACTGCACATCCAAAAGAAAGCTGTACTCTCCTTATCGTATACTTTACTTCTGCTAAAGGAAAAGTTCAAATCTTTTAAGAAAAGGAATTCAATTTGACGAAGGATTTCGGCAACAAGCGGCGAAAGATACACGCTAGTTTTGAGTTTTGAGTTTTTGCAACTGAGGTTGCAGTTGGCAATTTCTTCTCGTCTTCATAGTCTCTTTAGAGGTAGGACTTTTTAAATCTTCTTAGTATGAATGAGTTTATGCATATATTTTTTAATTTTTGTTCTGCTTTTGGGTTTTAATTTGAGTTTTCTGTTTTCTCTGTCTCGGGTTGGGTTTTCCATCGATTTTTTGTCAGCGGATGTGAACTGCGGGGTTAATTGTTGTTTAAACCTGAATGATAGGGTTGTTAGCGAATTCAACTATGACTCTGTATGAGTAGTAAAGTTGTTTAAATTTTTTTGGGCCTTTCTCCACCCTGGTTCATTGTTCAAATTCCGTTAGCTTGTTTGATTTGGAGTTTTTTCCTTTCCTTGTTAATTAGTGCTAATTCTGTTTATCTTTTAGAAATTTTATGTTTCTTTTTTGGGGGATTTTCTCATCAGATCTGGTTTTACCGTTATAGTGGGTTCTGTTTTGCTGATTTTGAGGGTAGATGCAGGTCATGGCGTTTTGATGGTCACTGGGACTGGGTAATTATTGAACGGCGTGTAGAGAAGTGCATATTTCTGTTCTGCTGTAGTGTCTATCCATGTTTATCGCATTATTGTACATTGATAATTCTAGAAACTTGGGGTCCAAGTTTATCTATTATACTGTTATTTCTTGTCAACCAATCTTCTTTCCTAGTGTGAACTGAATACTTGTCCATATTGGCATGTATGTTTATTTGATTAAGCTAACCTTCCTTGCGCTGTATTTTATTGTCTGCCTTACCTCTGTTTACTTCTCTGCCTTGGACGCGAAGATATGAAACGATTAATGCTGAAAATCTGATACCCGTTTCCTTGCTTGCTTAGTTTGAGTGTCTATTGTCTAATTCCTTACTTGCATATTGTGTGCTGAGTGCTTAACGTATTTCTTTACTTACTTGCAGAATCAAATCAAATGGCTCTCACTGAATTAAAATCGAACGTGGATGGTGTTCCCATGGATCCTTCCAAAAAGAAGAAGTCCAGGAGGAGGAATAGCGCCGAGAGTGTAGCAGAGACATTGGCAAAGTGGAAACAATACAATGAAAAACTTGAAGTTTTAGATGAAGATGGTAAATCGCTTCGTAAAGCTCCTGCCAAGGGATCAAAGAAAGGGTGCATGAAAGGCAAAGGAGGTCCTGAAAACTCACGCTGCAAGTACAGAGGTGTGAGGCAGAGGACCTGGGGTAAATGGGTTGCGGAAATCCGGGAGCCAAATAGGGGGAGCAGGCTATGGCTGGGCACATTTGGGACCGCACTTGAGGCTGCTCTTGCTTATGATGAAGCTGCTAGAACAATGTATGGACCTTCTGCCCGTCTTAATCTTCCTAGTTACAGAGCGGCTTCTATCGAGTCGTCCTCGATGCCCACTACATCAGTATCGGACTCCACAACGTCTAGCCTTTCTGAGGTTTGTCCACCCACAGATAGGGAAATAAAACCTCATCCCAATCTGAGGGAAGAAGATCGCGAGGGATATTCAGAAACTAAAGGTGCTGCTGTGTTTCCTAGTGATACTCGAGGTACGATGGACAAACCGGAGGATCGACATATGCAAGGATTACAAGCATCTACTGGGATTGAGAAAGCCCCTATAAAGCATGAGACTATTGAGCCTGTGAATGATCTCTCGGATATTTATATCTCGGATGCTTACTCCATGGATGAACTCTTTGATGTTGAGGAACTGTTGGGCATATTGAACCCGGTACATAGTGCTGGTTTCGAATTACAGCCAGAATTGGTTGGCAATACGGGTGTTCAATCCTTAACAAGCAGTCTCCCTCCCTTGCAGGCCTCACATCAATTCCAGAATCCGGGAGCCGAATTTGCTGGAGGTATGCAGCCTGTATATCAGATAACTCCTCAAGGGGCGGATTGCAGTTTGGACTTCCTAGAGCGAGACTGGCAGGATGATTCTGGATTTTTGTTCAATGATTTGGATTTTCTCAATATGGATGCTGCTGATATGGGAGTTTGAGATACCCTGAGTGCTTTGGGGTGGGATCTGGAAGCATTTCCCATGGCGGAATATATAGACTGTTTGCATTAAGTTATTGGTGAAGAAAGATAGTTTGAAGTTTGTTAGATTAATGCCTGGCTAACACATTTAGATGAGCTGATTCTCTTTGAGTTTTTATGGATAGGAGAATTCTGCAGAAGCTAGGTTTTAGAAACAGATTCTTTCTGTACATAAGAGAAACTTTCAGAGCTTTTTTTCCTCAATAAATCGATGTGAATACAAATAATGTTTATGTGATAATTCGGCTTTTAGCCCAGTCTCATACGTTCTTTGACAACTATTGTATAGCGCTTTAAGGCTTGGTTTTGGGAGTTAATGATGTAACATAAACTCACTTGCTGTTAAATGCCTAATTCTTTTTTCAAAAGTTATTTACATAAATTTAAAATTTGTAAGAATTAAATGATGATTACAAGTTATTTGGATGGATAATGATGTTTGGTAAGATAATTAATAAATAAATTTCAATTCGTTAACAAAGTAAAGAACTTGAGAAGATGTAATATTGAATTTCTATCTCAAAAATTATTTTAGATTTTTCTTTCTAGTAGTTAATAGAATATATAAATGATTTTAAGGAGCAAATGTCTTTTCAATCCTTATAATAAGATTTTTGTTTTAGATTGTCTCCCACACATTTTTCAATTGTTATATGATAATATCTTACTATAATGATGATGTGATTTCTCTCTCCAAAAGATGAAGGAAATTAATATGTCCTTACTTATATTTTTAACGAGAATACTGTATATTGGTAGAATATTCATGATTTATAAGACGTGGACTCTAAAAGAGAGTTCCGATAAAATAATATCATACTAGCGCTAATTATAATTTTTTTAATGATAAAAATCAATTGATGCAAAAAGAAAATAACCAACAAAGAGACCACAAAATTATTATTCTTCAACCTTGCATAGTTTTAATGGCATGCTATAGTACTCTATTTATAGAGTTGATTGCTGCCAAAAATCCTTTTCTTGATTGACAAGAAATTACAAATTTTGGAAATTAATCACTCCCTTTACAAATTTGGTATATAGTGAGGGAGTGTTTTCTTATTCTTAAAACAAGATTATCTTTGACTACATTTTCTACATTTTACTGTATACAGTCTTTATTAATTATATAAATAAAGGAAACTATAACTTTAATCAGATCTTATTGTATTATACAAGATATAATTTTATTTAACTAAAACATAATAGGGAAGGAAATCAAAACTAAAGAAAATGAAGGAAAGTGGGGTGAATATCTTGCCCCTTTGCACGGCTTCTCTTTCTAGATGGATTTCTTTTAAGTGGCCAGCCTTCTTGAAGTTTCTCTTGAGGTGGGCGATCAATTGACCTTTCCCTCCCTTCCTTCCTGGGACTTTGACTTAAATTAGTGAGTTTTTCAAAAGATAAAACTAATTTTATTAGATAAAGGTTAATCCAATTGGATCTAAAAGTTATTTTGATGGCCAAAGACTATTAAAAAAATAAAATAAATTATCAAAATACAAGTGATCCAAAAATATACTAAAATTACAAATAGTTAATATAATGACCAAGAGTAAATTGTATTGAGCACTTTTTAAACTATTTTATTAAGGTCTTTTGAGTAGTTTTCTCTTTATTTGGGTTTTTGCTTTTGTTGATGGTCCAACTAGATAAATCTAGTGGATCCAACATTTTTGGGCCTTTCTCAAATAAATTTGAATAAATCAAAGATATTAGATTTTTACTTACCTAAGTGTTATTCCTTGGAGAATTTCTTGACCTTTCTTAACCCAACTTCATCTCGAAAGAGTCTCTTAGAATCCAATTTAGATTAAGAAGAACATTAGTTTTGCTCCAAAAATATAGAAAACATTTATGGAATTGTATTGTTTAGCACATCTAAGGTTAACGAATGAGAGTCGACAAATTATATTATACACTTACGAGCACATTATAAAGAGTTCTTACTATTTTAGTAGAGAGAATATTTTATTATTTAATGCGATAATTTTTCTGAATATCTATTATTTTCTCCCTAACCAATATTGTAAAATGATATATTACAATATATTCATATTACTACTATATAACGATTACAAATTATTTTTATTAAACCAACATATTTAAAGTATGTATTTTTAAGTGTAAGTTATATTTTGTCACTGACGGTAGGAAAATATATATATTTTTTTTAAAAAGTGAACTTATAGTTACAGAAGTCGAAATCAAACTTAACCACAAACTTAACTAAGGAGTCGAAATCAAACTAACCTCAAGTTAAATTCTACCCAAGCTTAACTCAAATGGTTTCGGGAGTTGAAGCTTAACTGGAATGGTTTAAGGAGTCTGGACCAAACTAGCAAAATTTTACTCGGACTGGACTTGAATTTTTTTGCAGCTTTCGAGCAGTACTTCTATCTATTTACTTTTTCTGGACTACTATTTATAGCCTAATTTTTACTATTTGTAATCTTATTTTCAAATTTTACTATCCAAAACATCCCTCTAATAAAAAAAAAACCTCAACATTCTTTCTTATTTCTTTTTCTCCTTTTTCAAACTCCACCACCAACACACTACCCTGGAAAAAATTTCTGCACAAAAAATTTAATTAAAAAACATTTGAATTCTGAAACAATTATTTTTACTTAGTGCATAATATATTCTCGTAATAAGATAATAATATAATAGAATTTGTTCATAATTACACATATATATTTATTTATTTTACCTATTTTTTAGAATTATTTTTTTTCCCGCAGATATCACTTAACGATGACCAGAGCCACCATGAGGCAATTGACACCGTCATCTTCTTCTTCCAGCCTTACCTAAATCCTAACAATGTCCTCGTCATCTTCCTTGTCTTCTCTGCAACAATAGTAGCAGGAAGAATCGCTCCAACAAATGCTGTATTTTCCACAAAAATAAATCCTTTGATGAAGATGTCAACGATGATCATGAAAATGAAAATCAAAATCATTGTTACGATCATGCTAATAGAGACGGCTGTGATGGTGATGATACTGGTTCTAGTAATTGATCCGAGTTTCATTTGATTAACACAATTAGTTGTTCAGGAATTTTTTACTAAATTTTTTTTTATTATTTTCCTCCCCCATTTTCTTTTTTTAATATTTTTATTTTTTTAAAAAATACTGTATGTGTAAGAATTGTTCTTATAATTGGTTATTATAGGATTAAATATGTTTAAAATAATTAAGATAATATTTATTTTGTTGGGATAAAAAATATATATTCATTTTATTGAATTTTGATAAATTATTTAAAAATTAATAAAAAGAAAATTTAAAAATATTGTTTCGAATATAAGATTATAAATAATAAAAAAATGAGTTACAAATATTACTACCCCTCACTTTATAGTCTATACATAGCCCTAAAAGTTCTAACCCCAATTACGTTCATTTAATTTAGAATTGACCAAGCAAAAAATTAGGGCCGGTCTATTTGTAAATTTTATATTATGTATTTTATTTTAATTTATTATTTTTACTTTAAAATAATAAATTTTTTTATTATATGAAAATATAATGACTAAGATTATTATTTTAAAATAAGAATACTGAAAAAACAATAATATAAAGGAAAATTAACCAAAAAAATAAATTAAATAAATTATAATTGATATATTATATACTTTTTTTGTTTTATTTTACCCACATAAAACATTATAATTATATGTTTTAATAAATATATATTTTAATTATAAAATATATTATATATGATTATATTTATTTTAACATAAAAATCTAATATATATATATTTATAAAATAAAATAAAAAATATATTCAAACATAAATATTATTACACATGTGCATACAAATATATATATATATATATGACATGACGGTAATTTATATGTCGGTCATATAGGACCACCATACAATTTTACTCCTACCACTGTAGCGCGCGCTACAGTAGCGTGTTACAGTACACGCTACAGTAACGCGCTACAGTTCCGCTCGCGCTACAGTAACGCGCTACAGTACCTTCATTTTCTTTTGTTATTTTTTGCTATTTATTTATTTATTTTTTTTTGTCTTCCTCCTTGAGGCTTTTTTCCGTCCATTTTTTCTAAACAATTTAGTATTTTTTTAATGTTTTTGAATTTTATAAAAAAAATATTTTTAAATTATCATTTTATTTGTTTTATAATTAAATAATTTTAGATATTATGATACATATTATGGACATTTTTGTTATACTGTTGATCTGATGTCAAGTATTGACTAATCTGATGTCTATATAATCCTGATATGATCTCCATTGTTAAGTATGTTTTAGTTCTAGTGTATGATTTCTTTTATATTCTTGATCTGATATCTATAGTCTGTTGATCTGATGTCTAGTATTCGCTGATCTGATGTCTATATAATCCTGATCTGATCTCCATTGTTAAGTATGTTTTAGTTCTACTGTATGATTTCTTTTATATTCTTGATCTGATATCTATAGTCTGTTGATCTGATGTCAAGTATTCGCTGATCTGATGTCTATATAATCCTGATCTGATCTCTCTTGTTAAGTATGTTTTAGTTCTAGTGTATGATTTCTTTTATATTATTGATCTGATATCTATAGTCTGTTTATCTGATGTCTAGTATTCGCTGATCTGATGTCTATATAATCCTGATATGATCTCCATTGTTAAGTATGTTTTAGTTCTAGTGTATGATTTCTTTTATATTCTTGATCTGATATCTATAGTCTGTTGATCTGATGTCTAGTATTCGCTGATCTGATGTCTATATAATCCTGATCTGATATCACTTGTTAAGTATGTTTTATTTCTAGTGTATGATTTCTTTTATATTCTTGATCTGATATCTATAGTCTGTTGATCTGATGTCTATATAATCCTGATCTGATCTCACTTGTTAAGTATGTTTTAGTTTTACTGTATGATTTCTTTTTTATTCTTGATTTGATATCTATAGTCTGTTGATATGATGTCTAGTATTCCCTGATCTGATGTCTATATAATCATGATCTGATCTCCATTGTTAAGTATGTTTTAGTTCTAGTGTATGATTTCTTTTATATTCTTGATCTGATATCTATAGTCTGTTGATCTGATGTCAAGTATTATCTGATCTGATGTCTATATAATCCTGATCTGATCTCCCTTGTTAAGTATGTTTTAGTTATAGTATATGATTTCTTTTATATTCTTGATCTGATATCTATAGTCTGTTGATCTGATATCTATAGTCTGTTGATCTGATGTCAATTATTCGCTGATCTGATGTCTATATAATCCTGATCTGATCTCCATTGTTAAGTATTTTTTTTAAAAAAGTATTTTTTTTAAAAAGACTGTGCGTCAAAAAAAAAAAAATTGTAGCGCGCAACTATAGCGCATTACTGTAGCGCGTTACTGTAACGCGTTATAGTAGGTAGGAGTAAAATTCACGGTAATCCTATAGTACTACCGTAAACGGACTCTAAGATGACAAATATAAATCAATTTGAAATAGATTATACGAGATGACACTTTGTGGCGGTTGGAAAAAATTCAGAATTTCTATTCCTACCTTCCCACTTTCGCCACCTACTAGTAGTCGGGTTTAGGTTGGGAACACCTGGTCTCCAAAGTCGTACCCCAACACTACTAAATTTGGTGCCTGGGCTGCTATTTGTAGCTCGTTTTTGCTATTTGTAGCTCAAAAAATTGATGAAATGACAAAATTGCCCTTAAAAGGAGGAAATGTGAAAATTGAATGAAAAATCGGATACAATGTGCGAAATAACCTGGTAAATTCGGACCCAATTTGCGAAAAACGCAGGAAAAATCACCTACAATGCGTGAAAAATCATGCAAAAATCGCCACACTTATCCGAATTTGCAGTCAAAATTCGCCAAGAACAGGCGAATTTTGACAGAAAATTCGGATAAGTGTGGCGAATTTTCTGTCAAAATTCGCCTGTTCTGGGCGAATTTTGAGTAAAAATTCGCCTGTTCTGGGCGAATTTTGACTGCAAATTCGCCCAGAACAGGCGAATTTTTAGAAGGTTTGGGTTGTTATATTTGTCTACAAACCTTACAAAATCATAAGTCATTTCAGATTTTCTTAGCAAAACTCTCTCAGACCAACGACAAAATTTTGCAAAAAAATCGCACGTAATGGAAGCCGGCGGATCTCAACCACCACAGCGTCCCGGGAAGGGGAAAGGATTGTTTGGACAGGTAAAAAGCGTAAAATTTCGGTTAAATTTTTTAATTTTGCCAAAAAATTCGCACCTGATGTGCGAATTTTTGGGCAAAATTCGCACATGATATGCGAATTTTGACCAAAAATTCGCACATGAAGTGCGAAAATTTGGGCAAAATTCGCACATCACGTGCGAATTTTTCACAAATTTTCGCACATGATGTGCGAATTGCCCAAAAATTCGCACATGATGTGCGAATTTTGCCCAAATTTTCGCACATCATGTGCGAATTTTTGGGCAAAATTTTTTTATATTAGTTTTGTATTATTTTTAAATATTATTTATATTTTGCATGTTTCTAACTTATTATTTGCACTTTCTTGTAGGTTGCGGGGAAAACCCTCCCGCGACAGATGCCCACTGCTTCTGCTCGGATGAAGAAAGCAGCGCGACGTGTGCCTGCACATACGCTGGTAGATGAGGACTCCGATCAGGAGGAGCAGCATTTTGAGCATTTTGCTGGCGGCGAGGAGATTCCGTCGCCCTCAGGACGCGCTGAGGAGCCCCCACGAGGTAAGTTTTAAATATAATGCACTAATATCATGTATATGTTTTGATTTCTATTATTTAAATTTTGTAGTGCATCCGTGATTATAATTATTTGTGTAATTTGATTATATGATAATATGGTGTTATTTAAATTACATTATTCAATTTTTATTATTTATGTAATTTGATTATAATGATTATGTGTTTCTATTTCAAATGATTATGTGTTGCTATTTCAATTAAATTATTGAATGTATTTGTTTTATGTTTTTTTAAATAAGTTTATTTATAGTTCATATTTTTTGAAATTAGTTACGAATAGGCGTGGGCGGAGCGATACGTCTTGGATTGTGACTGAGGCGTGTACGGGTGGCCCTATTGATGGGTCGGTGATACCTAGTTGGAAGGGCCATGTGGCCTATAGGTATAGACCGGACGGAGAGGAGGGTGAGGAGGTCGTACCACCTAGGTCCCAACTGAGATGCCAAAATAGGGCAGGTGTGTGTGAGCGTCTAGTATCTTGGTTGGCTTCGATGTCATCTGACTGCCAGCTTTTGTTGCGCGCCACTGGTTTAGCACACTTGCCGTACATTATGCACACGTCCATCGATACCCCACTGCTTATTGCATTTATTGAGCGGTGGCAGCCGGATACGAACACGTTTCATCTCCCTGTCGGTGATATGAGTATACTCCTGCACGACGTGTGGGAGATACTTCGTATCCCTGTGGATGGTCCCATGCTTGCTGACATCACTGACAAGTCAGTGCTATGGAGCCTGTGCGTAGATTTGCTTCATGTGTCCGAGAGGGACGCGGATTGGTTGGCGAGCCACACCGATGGTGGCGTTCTAGTTGACTACATGCTCGGGAGGGGATCAGCTTTAGTTACGGACCTGCCGCGAGCTTTGGAGGCTTGGTTGTGGTTGACTATTGGTTCTACTCTTTTTGTGGACAAGAGTTCCAATAGGATTAAACCACAACACCTTGTGCATATTCGGGGACAGTTGCAGACTGTGCATCAGAATGCTTGGGGTACCTCTACATTAGCCTACTTGTATAGACAGCTAGGTAAGGCTAGTAGAGGATCTTGCAGCGGGATGGCGGGTTGTATGACCCTATTGCAGGCATGGATATACGAGCACTTCCCAGCGTTCAGACCGCATTCAGTGCCGATGCCTGATGATCCACACACCCCGCGCGCTGCTTTGTGGACCACTGGACCCCGACAGGCCAGCAGTTCCCGTCTGCAGAGGTACCGGCATGCCCTTGACCACTTGCGTCCGGAGGAGGTATGTCAACATATATTTGCCGATTTAGTAATAAATGTTTAGGATAAATTGTAAATATGTAATTGCTGCACATATATGACATTAATTTTATATATTACAGGTGACATGGACCCCATACGGTCATTTTCCGCACGTACGCACCCCGATCACCACGTACAGGGGGTTGATCGCATGTGGTGGTGAGGTCGAGCCGTACATGCCTGATAGGTGCGTCGTCAGTTGGGATACGTGCAGGATATCCCAGCCGACATCCTCCGTCCGAAGACGGCGTTTCGGCCGTACGGTGGTGGGTATAGTGTGGTTTATGACTTGGCGTTCGCCAAGAGTATATGGCGGGCACCACGTATGGCTTGTATACGTCCCGATGACTTGCAGCCTGCTGACGTTCCCGGCGCAGCCACCCACGATTACCTTACATGGTATCGTCAGCACTCCCACCCATACCTGTTCATCGATGGCCCCCCAGCTGATGATGGTGGAGTTCCGCCGCGAACCAACACTGAATATGTAAGTATTTTTCGTTACATAATTTGATTAAGTATAATGTTATATTGTTATCGAATAAGTGCACGTAATCATTGCAATGTATTGTTTTTGTAGTGGGTCCGCTGGTGGCGAAATTTCGGTGAGGACGCCGTACAGATCATCAGACGTGGTGGGTTAGCCGAGACGGAAGAAATGGAGGCTATGTTGAGGGCGGAGATAGATAGATGACATTTGGCTGGTTGATTGTAGTATATTACTATATTTACATTTATTCTATTTAGTTTGTGATGCTATGAAGATTCTGTTACGTTATATATGACATGTTTAATCCTTTTTTTAGTGCACTTATGAAATGTATTGTTTGGAAAACTACAAAATTCATCACGTTCTGCAAAGCTAGCCATAGCCGCATCACAGTAATGCCTCCACATCTCAAAGCTTTGTTTTATTCCCCCCATCCCAAGAGTAAATTAAGGGTATTTAAATACGACATCTTTTTATTTACCGTTTTTACATTTTAATAAAAAATATGACAAAATAATAATTTAATGGATGGTAAATAAAAAAATGGTATTTAAAAATTCGCTAAATTAATACTGCATATATAGAGTAAAAGATTTATGGACACTTTGTAGTTGACTCTTAATAGGGACATGAGCTTCAACCGTTTGAGTGGAAATATTCCACCAACTTTGGATCATTCTTTCTCCAACATGTAAGTGTGCCCGTTTGAACCCAAAAGTTCATTCATATTATTGATTAGGTTGAATTACATTCATATTACTTGGTAAAATTATCGATACCCTTTCAAGTTTTCAAAACTATATTTACTCTTTTTTAATTATCTAAACTGAGAACACAGCCCTCTAGTCGAAGAAAAATAAATTAAACTGTTGACGTAAATATTTTTATTGAATTAAAAGACGAATTTAATTTTATTTAGTCAAAAAATTGTTAGATATATGTTTTTAAACGAAATTTAACGCTTTTTACCTTGCTAAACAATCCTTTCCCCTTACCGGGACGCTGTGGTGGTTGAGATCCGCCTGCCTCCATTACGTGCGATTTTTTACAAAATTTTTTCGTTGGTCTGAGAGAGTTTTGCTAAGAAAATCTGAAATGACTTATGATTTTGTAAGGTTTGCAAACAAATATAACAACAAAATTTCGGCCAAAAATTCGCCTGTTCTCAAAATTCGCCCAGAACAGGCGAATTTTGACACAAAATTCGCCCAGAACAGGCGAATTTTGACAGAAAATTCGCCACACTAATCCGAATTTTCTGTCAAAATTCGCCTGTTCTGGGCGAATTTTGACTGTTTTTTCACGTACTGTAGGTGATTTTTTCCCAGTTTTTCGCAAATTGGGTCCGATTTTACCAAGTTATTTCGCACATTGGATCCGATTTTTCATTGAATTTTCACATTTTCTGCTATTAGGGGCAATTTTGTCATTTCACTTTTTTTTGAGCTACAAATAGTAAATTTGACCTACAAATAGTAAGATCCATTTGGTGCTGATTACAAGGCATCTCGTCAACATAATTAAGTTCAACTCCAATTTTAACTTCACCTCAACATTCAACCACACTTTTCAAATATTACAATTTTTTTTTATTTAACAACATTATACTTACTCACTACCTCTATAATTTTAGACAATAATTATATACTACAACCAATAATATAATATAAGATGTATTTTTTGATAAATGACAGAGATAAATTAATTAATAAAAAAATAAAATAAATTCAGCCAGATCTGTTACATTAAATAATTTATTTTTATTGGACAAATATTATTAAGAATAGAGTAGGTAATTATAGTGATATTGTATCCCTATCAACCTATGTGAATTTAATTTATGACATTGCAGGCACATACAACTTCTGATGTGGGTGCCCTGAGTAGAAATTTGTAGACTATTTTGAGTGGTAGAGGGCATGTTAAGTACGTGGAAAAGTGTGATTAACGTGGGGTAATGATGATTAATGACCAACCAAACCCCAATCCAAATACAGTATTAAATACGTGGACCCCCAAAATTTCATTCACTTTACGAGCCTCGGGCCCAAGGTGAAGTAGTGCTGCTGCCTTTTCCGAAGGCCTTTGTCAGATCCAGAAACCAAGGCACTCATCTACCCAAAAGGCCCAATTCTGATTCCCATTTATGGATAATACCCGCAAGTTCGTCACCACCCACCGCTCTGACGAAGAAAGAGGATCCCAGCTGTTCCGGATTTAAAGTATCGCAAGCAGGCGCTAGAAATACAAGGCAACCGCTCGTCAGGACACGGATAAATTGGTCTTTTTACTTCTTTTTTCTTTTTTAATAAAAAACCTTCACATTAATTAAAAATTATAAATCCAATTCACTATGGTTCGTTCCATTAAATACATTTAAAAAATAAGAGAAAATTTAGGAATGACCAAAATTAGCCTTGCATCCTGTGCCAGATCACCATTTTACGGCAACTGGGGGAGTGTCCGTTTACCGCTACAAAGCGACCAGTCGGACCAGTCTGGGTGTCGTATTCACCGTTTATTCCGGTTTTCATGCAAAGAAAAGGAAAGCCAGGCCACTACGCACAAACTTCAAGATCTCTCAGTTAATTTCAGTACTGGTAACTGCATTGGGTTTTGCGCCGCTCAGCCCCACCCCACTCAGCCACTCGCCTTTTCTCTCTCACCATTAATTTCGACGCCGATGGATTCTTCCACCTCCTCCTCATATACATCACCAAAATAATTGAGCTATAGAACTAGCTATGGGGTCAGGCTTAGCTTTTCCGCTTTACTGATGAAGCTGCTCTTACCTCCTCCAATTAAACTCCGACCATTTTGACTTTGTGGAATGACTACTTCTCGATTACTTAATTGAAGCACCGTAATTTCGTTTCTCCAACGCTGGACTCTGGAAATTATTTACTCTGTACGGAATTTTGTTGATTTAGCAGGAGGACTGGATTCTCCGAAAGGAGCTCCGAGTTTGTTTTATTCTGTTTCTTTCTGAGCGAATTGAGGGGGAGAGTGGAGACTGTTTCGCGATTTGGCTGGTAAAAATTTAAAATTCTGCATTCTTCTCATATGTGCATGTTTGATCCCACACTGCATGGAAATTACGGTTTAGATTGGAGTTTTTGGAGTTTGGAATTTATTGATATCTTCTGTTTTATGAACTTGAATATAGTTTGAATTCAATGAAATGGTTGAAGAGTTGGATTTTCAAATTTCATTGATCATGGGCTCTTCTGAGATTTAGTCCTCTTACAAATTCAACTAAAAAATGTAACTTTCTATTTTAGAATGGACAAGTAATTAATTAGTGTTTGGATTTTTGTTCCAATTTGTTGTTTAGAGACGAGACGCCAGTTACATATTCATATTGGAGTTGCAGTTACTCCCACAGTATACCGATGCAGTGAGTTTTGCAGTTACTTTCAATACTGGGGCGGTCTGAAGGGAATCAATAAAAGAAATCACATAAAAACAAAGATTGCACTATGTGTAGCTGCCGGATATGCATTATAGAAATGAAATGAGTTTTATGAGGTGGATTAATCGATTTTAATTGGGTTATGGTGAGCTGACCCAAATATACAATCTTTAATGGACTTTCCCTAATTAGTTCGAATATTGATTCGAAAAATCTTTCTCAGAAACATGCCGTCTTAGCAGTCCCATCATAAATTATTGGCTATAAATGTGGAGTTTCAACTCTTTTAACTACTCAACTATTCTTTTGTAAATGCAAATTCTTTGGCTGCAAGGTTTATTGGGCAATCATGAAGAGGAAGAGATTAGATGAAAGCTCAAATCCAATCGATCCATACCGTAAGAATTGCCACAATCTTGCTTCAGTCTTTATGTTTTCATGTTTGTTTTACTCAGTTAATTCTCATTTGGAGTCTAAGGTGGTTGTTATGTGTTTTGTTTATGTCGTTTAATAGCTTTTGAGGCATATTGGTGGGATTCTTGGCACCCTGTTGAGCGCTTGAGAATCAAGGACGGACGAATTTTTATGCATTTGGTGACTGATAATGGAGGGTTGATTGAGGAAATGATTCCCATGTCGAATCTCCGGATGAGGTCAAGGAAAGCCAACGTTAACGACTGCGCCTGCATTTTGAGACCCGGGGTTGATGTTTGTGTTCTCACTACTCCATCCTCATCATCATCTGATGATGATGATGACGACGACGAGGACGATGACAAACCACCTGTAAGTTTCTGGTTTCATTTGTTTTTGCTCTTTCTGCTTCATATACCTGCCTTGATTTTCAAAGTGTCGGGGATTGTCCTTTGAGATTGTTTTCACTGTTAGTACTTTAGTTTTGACTGGTGGAGTGGAGTGGAGGGGAGAGTATTGGAGACGCTGATAAATCGCTGTTAAAGATGAGCAACGAAGAGACTTGATCAGTTGGCTGGCTACCCTTCATTCCTCTGTTTAGTTTGCTTGTGTTATCTTTGTTCTTTGATTTGTCTAACTTTGTTTCGTAAATTCCATTAGCAAGCTCCTTAAACTTGAATACTCTGCTTCTTTCCTTTTCCACCTCCACAAGTACTAGGTAAGAATATCCAAATAAATGGTTGTTTTATGGACATCAGGGAAAAGATCGATAGTTTTCTCTCTGTTGAGCTTTTGCCATGGACAAACATATCCAATCGCACAAAAGAAACTCAACATAATTGTTATGGGGATAGAAATGTACCTCTCATTTCTGATAAAAATCAATTAAATCTTTCAAAAGGGTGTTTGGTATTATTTTTTTAATTATCTGTTTATCCTCAGTGATAGCTGCGAACATTCCTCCTAATTTGGTTAGCTTCCATTTCCAATGAAAATTAATGTACCCTCTCTTCTTGTGGTGAAGGTCTGGGTTGATGCCAGAATAAGATCAATAGAAAGGAAGCCTCATGACTCAATATGTAATTGCCAGTTCTTTGTCAGCTTCTACGTGATGGAAGGTTCTCCTATGACGGTGACCAAAAAACTGAGAAAAGAAACTACCTTGGTGAATCAGGATCAGCTTTTAATTCTTCAGAAACTTGAACAAATACCTTGCGAGGATCAGCATTACCGTTGGAGCACCTGTGAGGATTGTTCTTCACTTCTGAAGTTTAAACTGTTTACGGGAAAATTTTGTGCAGATCTTTCATGGCTAGTTGCGACATCTGTTCTGAAGCAAACCATCTTCGACGTGAGGTCCATACAAAATCAGATGGTGTATGAAATTGCAGATGTTGATGGCAGCACCAGCCTAAGTGACTCTGGAAACTGTTCTTACTCTGTAAATTTCAAAGTAGACAATGATATTTTGTCCCCCGTTATTGTCAAATTTGTTCCTGGGATGCGGTCTTATCCTGAGGTGCATGATCCTGAACAAACACCCATTAACCGACTCATTTCCCTTCGCCGGTCCAAGCGCAGATTTATGCAGCCTGAGCGTTATTTAGGCTGTGATGCGCCAGAATTCGAAGTTGAAATAACTCAACTAGGGGAACGAAAGTTTTGCAAATGGGAATCTTCTGATGATGATGAGGAATATGAGAAATTACCTCTTGCACTCTCAATTCAGGCTGACCATGAGCATCAGAAAACTGGTGAAGTTAGAAGCAGTAAACGCTCAGGTGAAAGAAGGTCAAAGGATGATTCTATAGATAAAGATGCCAAATCAACTGCATCAGAAATGACTGAAAGCCCAGCAGTTCGGGAGAAGAAACAATCCCATCACTCCCAACTTGCCCTGATGCCCCAATCACTTTCTTCAGAAGGCAAGTTAATTCTCCGTGGACTGGATGCTCCTCCTGATGAAACTCCTGGAGACTATACTGGAAACATTGACCTCATTTCCAAGTACCTTTATGAAAATGGTTCTAAGAAAGTTCCCAAAAAGAAGATCGCTCAGCCAATCTTCATGAGGAATGAACGTGGGTGCTTAGTACCTCGTTTCAGAAAAGCATATAAAAGAAAGGCATTCTGCGTTCGTTCTGAGTGGGAAAGTATTTATGACATGAAGCCTTCTGGAAAGAAATCTCTCACTGCTGCTGCATGTAGGGAATTGTTGACAAGATGCATGCAGAACATAGATGCAACCATGAATATTGAACAGCCACCAATTATTGATCAGTGGAAAGAATTCCAGTCAATGAAATTTGAGGATAAAAAGGAAGAAAAAGAGAAAGCTACTGAGGATACAACAGAGGAAATCTCAGAAATTGATATGCTGTGGAAGGAAATGGAACTTGCCTTGGCATCCTATTATTTCCTTGATGATAATGAGGTAGCATCTCTAAACCTTGTGTAAATTCTGCACATTTAATCAATTGAACTGTTCAGAGGATACCAATAAGGCTCAGAACACATTAATCAAATTAAAATTTGTCCATATCATGATGGTCTAAACAGTTCTTTCTGTGGATATGTCACCGATACGGATTTCAGAGACATCACAACTGTTTGATATTTTACAGAATTCTTCAGCAGTTCCAAAACCAGCCGATGAGGATGATGAAAACACATGTCGACATGATTACAGACTCAATGAAGAAATTGGTGTAATTTGCAGACTATGTGGTTTTGTACTCACAGAAATAAAGGATGTCTCACCCCCATTTGTAAGTCAATTTTTAGATTTGCAGTATTCACATATTTTGAAACCGTTAACCAGTATCTCAACAAATGAAATTAAGATGACCTTTTCTTTTATTTGATTAGAAATCACTGATAATAGACACATGCAGTGAGAATTATAATCAGCAGCAGATTACTTTGCAATCTGTCTTGAGGGGGCTTAAACCTGTTCATCATACTTCAGCTGGCATGTTATTTAATTTTACCTGTTCTCATACGTTGAGATCATTTGCATTACATTTGTTCTTGAACTTATGCAGTGGTCACCTCCAAACTCATCTGCAAACAAGGAGCAAAAGACTGAGGAAAATCCAGAGCAAAAGCCATATGCAGCTGGAAGCAGCCTTGATGATTTTCATGTCCCAACTTCCTCTAACAAGGCTCCCTCCAAAGTAAGTGAAGGGGAGGAGAATGTATGGGCCTTAATCCCTGACCTCAGAGATAAATTACGTGTTCATCAAAGGAGAGCTTTTGAATTTCTGTGGCGAAACACAGCGGGATCATTAGTACCAGCCCAAATGGATGAGAAATCCAAAAAGAGAGGTGGTTGTGTAATATCTCACACGCCTGGAGCTGGGAAAACCTTGCTAATCATCACTTTCCTTGTGAGCTACCTGAAACTCTTTCCTGGATCTCGGCCTCTGGTGCTTGCTCCCAAGACAACTCTTTACACTTGGTACAAGGAAATTATCAAGTGGAAAATTCCCATTCCAGTTTACCAGATTCATGGTGGTCAAACCTATAAAGGTGAAGTTTTGAGACAAAGAATGCGGTTATCTTCAGGTCTTCCCCGAAATCAAGATTTTATGCATGTCTTGGATTGCCTTGAAAAGATGCAAAAGTGGCTTGCACATCCCAGTGTCCTCCTCATGGGCTATACCTCTTTCCTGACATTGACAAGAGAAGGTTCTAATTATGCCCACAGGAAATATATGAACCAAGTGTTAAGGGAATGTCCTGGAATTATGATACTTGATGAAGGGCATAACCCAAGGAGCACGAAATCCAGGCTCAGAAAAGCTTTGATGAAAGTTAACACCAAGCTCAGGGTTTTACTCTCTGGTACTTTATTTCAGAACAATTTTGGAGAATATTTCAACACTCTCTGCTTAGCCAGACCTGTCTTCATAAAAGAGGTGCTGAAAGAACTGGATCCGAGACACAAGAAGAACAAAAAAGATGGAGCGAAAAATCGCTTCTCGCGGGAAAACCGAGCAAGAAAAATATTCATTGACAAAATGTCAAGGATGATCGACTCAAGTGTTCCTGAGGAAAGGTTGGAGGGTCTGAATATTTTGAAGAACTTGACTGGTGGGTTTATTGATGTGTATGAGGGTGGGAGCGCTGAAAATCTCCCTGGTTTACAATGCTACACGTTGATGATGAAGCCAACTCCTCTCCAGCACGACATTTTGGTGAAGCTTCAAGATCAAAGGCCCGTGTACAAAGGTTTTCCACTGGAGCTAGAACTTTTGATTACTCTTGCTGCAATACATCCTTGGTTGATCAGAACAACTTCTTGTTCTAATCAATACTTCAGTCCTGAAGAGCTGGAAGATCTCGGAAAAACCAAATTTGATGTCAAATTTGGTTCCAAGGTCAGATTTATCATGAGTCTCATACCAAAATGCGTCTTTAGAAAGGAGAAGCTTCTCATCTTTTGCCACAACATTGCTCCAATCAACTTGCTACTGGACCTATTTGCTGCCATCTTTAACTGGCGAAAGGGCAGAGAAATTCTAGTCCTTCAAGGTGACATTGAGCTGTTTGAGCGCGGTAGGGTGATGGATAAGTTTGAAGAACCCGGCGGACCATCAAAGATTATGCTGGCTTCCATTACCGCATGTGCTGAAGGCATAAGCTTAACTGCAGCATCCAGGGTGATCTTACTGGACTCTGAGTGGAATCCTTCAAAGAGCAAGCAAGCCATTGCGCGGGCATTTCGACCCGGTCAGGACAAAGTGGTGTATGTGTATCAGCTCTTGGCTGCCGGCACGCTGGAAGAGGAGAAATACAGCAGAACAACATGGAAGGAGTGGGTTTCGAGTATGATTTTCAGTGAAGAGCTTGTGGAGGACCCTTCACACTGGCAAGCGCCGAATATTGAAGATGAACTGTTAAGGGAGATTGTGGAGGACGATCGAGCTACATTGTTCCATAGGATCATGAAGATTGAGAAGGCTTCAAGCGTGATCAGAGATTCAGAGGTGAAGAATAACTCATCAAACATCATCGAAACAAACAGTGTAAAATAATGTTGTTTGTGGACATGTATCTAATAAGTACTTCCGTCCCAGGTAGGATTTTTTTCTGGGACAGAATCATATATATGCATTCTAATGTAAGCCTAGGCCGATGGGTTTCAGGTCTGATATTTGGAACTCTTCTAGTCTATTTTGACTTATATCTGGTGTATTTTGAAAGTGATGTAATATTTGATGTATTTTGTTGTGTTTGAAAAGTGGTGTAGTTTTTTATATATATTTTATGTGTTTGGAATGTTATATATTTTATGTGATATTTGATATAATATTTGTTATAACTTATGTATTATCTCTAATTGATGTTGAAGTTTTGAAGAGGGATGTTTCTTAAAGAATCGAATTCTAAGCTGAGAATCCTTTGTTATTCTGGTGATTTTAGTAATAACTAATGACTGTAAATAACTTTTGTTTTTTTTATATGTTAAGGGAATGTATTTAAGTTAAGGATTAATTAGAAGATTTGAGAGTGAGCTATGATAAAATGTTCTCAATCTCTCACAACAAAATTTTTGATCTGTGACAAAATGTTGTGGTGAAAAAACCAGTGATTCTTAATTTATGTATTATTTTGATTATAGATCCGCATTTTAGTGTCAATATCACCTTCTTCAAACCTTGTTGCCATGTGAAACGTAAACCGTTCAAAACTCTCGTTAGCTCATAGCTCAGCCTAAATTTGGCAGAAATTTACTTAACCATCTTCCATGGTGAATTCTTATTAGGCTTGCTGCCATTGCTTTGGAGGACATAACATTAGATGCTCAATCCACATTAACTTTAGGGGGGTCCTGTCCAGTTACCAGTTACAATCTAGATTTCAGATTAAGGGTTTTATGGATTTTTAAAGTAGGCGGGATTGTGTTCAGATTTTGGAGGGATTATTAACATAAAAGGATAAACTAGGTTGGATTTGGAAAGTGAGATATAACATGAAACTGGTTCAAGGCAGCAATCAACAAATAGAATCAAAACAACAATGGATTTATCCTGAATTAATTATTTAAATAGGTAAAACTATATTTTTGAAGAACAGGGATAATCCATTATGAATTATTTCAATTGCATAATAATAGAAATATAAAGAATTAAATTAAATACAAATTTGTTAATTGGGTCACTTTCTGTAGATAATATGCGTATAGATTTTAGAAATTAACGAATTACTATTGTAGAGATTATATGACTTATCCTTATCACTTTAGCCTATCACTAGAATCTTATCTTCACAAGTAGGTTTGTATTATAAAATAGGCTCATTGTGTATTATTTTCACATATGATTTTCCAATATACTTCAAGTACTTTTTCTATATGGTATCAGACCAGGTTTTCTACTGCGTCTGAATTTTCATTTTATTTTGCATGTATCCTGAAGTATGACTGGTCATAGTACTAGTGTGGAGTTTCTTAATCTCTTTGGGTGAGTTCGCGGCTTATCTTCAGAAATGGCAAGGAAAACTTCCGGGACTTCTGCAGTTCTGCCATCTAGTGCTTCTGCATCAACAGAGTCTGAATCGTCGCCGAATTCACTTCAATTCTGGGCGCCACGTCTGGTTGATACTGCGCCACGTTTGGCCAATACTGAACCAGGTCTGCACCTGGATTTGTTAATTCCTAGGACAACAGATTTTTTGGGCCAGCCTCTAGGTGTTTTCGATTTAGCCGCGGATTCTCAAGGTATTTTTCATGCAGCCTTATCTTTTGTGTTGCAAATTACTTCTACGTATGATGTGTGGGTGGTGGATTCTGGCGCTACAGACCATATATCAAATTGTCACACGTCTATTCATGATTTCCACCCGTGTGATTCATCCACTATGATTTCTGTGGCTAATGGAAAACGGGTAATTGTTGAGGGCAGAGGGAGGATTCGTTTGGTCGTTCCTATTGACTTTGTTGTTCTTTATGTCCCAACGTTTTAATTGCAACTGTTGTCAGTGAAACATTTAATTTTCACCATTGATTGTGAAGTCCTGTTTACCTCTGATCGCGTGCTTTTTCAGGATCGTCTCACCAAGAAGACGATTGGTGAGGGATTTCACAAGCACGGTTTATATTTTTTTGTTTCAGGGCCAAAATCGGTGAGCAGTCCGAAATTGGGTGTTGATTCTGCGGTTGTATCCTCGCCCTGGCTGACGCATAATGCTTGTATGAATGGTGTTTGTTGCTTGCATGCTGATGACATGAATAATGTTGACTGTTCTCTGTGGCATTACAGGCTAGCATACCCGTCGGATGCAGTTATGAAGCAGCTTTCTTTTGAGGTGCTTAAGAGTTCTAGTTTGTGTGATGTCTGCCATTACTCAAAATCGACTAAGTTACCGTTTACTGTGTCTGCTTCTAAGTCTCAACATTTACTATGACAAGCTAGATCCTCGCTCTGTTAAATGTGTTTTCCTGGGCTATTCTATTACCAAGAAAGGCTATAAATGCTATGATCCGTTTACTAACAAATTACATGTTAGAAGAGATGTTGAGTTTAATGAATTAACTCCTTTTTTTGCCTCCGGTTTAGTGGATGAGTGTGTGCCTATGCTAGTCCACTGAACCAGAGTTATCCAATCCTCAGGCCTCTACGGATTTGCACCAAGTCTCACATTCTGATCCTGTGTCTGCTCCCATTCGCCGGAACCCAGATCGAACTCGGCGCCGGCCTTTGCGCTATGATGACTATGTGGCTAGCACAATTCATTCTACTCGGTATTCTTTGGTTAATAATGGTATTCTCGACTGCTTTTCTGCTTCCTACCAAGCTTTCCTTTCAGCAATTTCTCGTGCTCCTGAGCCGACGAGTTTTCATGAGGCTGTAAAGTTTCCAGAATGGCGTGACGCTATGGAGGATGAGCTGCGTGCTCTTGCCGACAATAAAACATGGAGTGTTGTCAAATTACCTCCAGGGAAACATGTTGTAGGTAGTCGCTGGGTATTCAAAACTAAGTTTCAAGCTGATGGATCAATTGAACGGCATAAGGCCAGGCTAGTGGCTCAAGGGTTTACTCAACAGTTTGGCGTTGATTATAAAGAGACTTTCGCTCCTGTTGTGAAAATGACAACTGTTCGGGTATTATTGTCTATTGCTATTAACAATGGTTGGGAATTATCACAATTGGATGTTAAAAATGCTGCGGATTCATCTTTGTACATCCGGCGGAATGAACAGGAAACTCTGGTTGTGTTAATTTATGTTGATGATCTCATTGTTACTGGCAGTAATTCCCAGGCTATTGCAGTTTTGAAGAAACAACTTCAAGCCCGATTTCCTGTAAAGGATCTTGGGACATTGAAATATTTTCTTGGTATCGAAATGGTTTCATCGTCTAAAGGTTTATTTTTGAATCAGCGGAAGTATATTATTGATTTGCTATATGATGTTGATCTGGTTTCTACTAAGCCTGCCGCTACGCCACTGGATCACAAACTTAAGTTACAGACTGACAGTCGGTTGTTGGCCTCACCCCAGTTCTACCAAAGATTGGTGGGTAGTTTGATCTATCTAACGATTACTAGGCCTGACATCGCGTTTTTCGTAAGTTTGGTAAGTCAATATGTGCATGCGCCTACTGAGTATCATCTACAGTTAGTCAACTGAATTCTCTGGTACTTGAAGGGAACAATCGGACGGGGGCTTTTGATGGCTAACCATGGTCATACTAACATGGTTGGGCATACAGATTCGGACTGGACTGGTAATGTGTTGGATCGTCGGTCAAACTACTGGATATTGTGTATTTATTGGCGGTAATTTAGTGTCTTGGAAGAGTAAGAAGCAACACCTAGTTGCACGGTCTAGTGCCGAAGCAGAGTATCGTGCCATGGCAGCATCTGCGTGTGAGCTTGTCTGGTTGAAGTCGTTGTTGGTCGATCTTAGGTGTTCGTTTACGACTCCAATCACGTTGTTTTGTGATAACCAAGCAGCCATGCATATTGCGTCCAACCGGGTTTTTCACGAGAGAACTAAGAACATCGAAGTAGATTGTCACTATATACGTTCTCAGGTTCAGTCTAAGTTGATCTCTCCAAATTATGTGCACAGCTCGGATTAGCTGACTGACTTTTTTTACAAAAACGCTTTCCACTACACAGTTTCATAGATTGCTTGGCAAGCTTGGCTCTATCAACTTGTTGGATCCAGCTTGAGGGGGTGTGTAGATAATATGTGTATATATTTTAGAAATTAACGAATTACATTTGTATAGATTATAGGACTTATCCTTATCGCTTTAGTGTATCACTAGAATCTTATATTCAGAAGTAGGTTTGTATTATAAAATAGGTTCGTTGTGTACTATTTTCACATATTATTTTCCAATATACTTCAATTAATTTTTCTACACTTTCATATTAAAGGCGAGACCTTTTTCAATATAAATTTTGTCTTTTTTTTACTTTGGAGTGTTCATATTAAAAAGTTCTATCTTTGTATTTTCATATTAGAAAACTTGAAGTAGGTACCTTGTTTTGTATGGCGTTCGCTTCGTTCGTTGGTTGCAGAATCCGCAAAGAAAAACGGAGCTTTGTCCCACTGTTGACGGAAATGGAGCATTGTCCCACTGTTGATGGTAGAGATTTGTGATTTTGGAGTTGTTGCGCCTCTTTGCTGGGTGGGATATTCAATTTTCGGCGTGGGATAGGAGGCGCTTCACTTCCTCGGGTGCGACGGTGATGTTTTTCTTAGCTGGCATTGTTTCTCTTCTGGCTTCACTTCCTCGAGTGTGACGACCATGTTTTTCTTTTCTGGCAGTTGTTTCTCTTTCAGTGTAGGTATGCAGCTTTTTTTTTTTTTTTTTTGGTCAGAATAATGTTTTTTAGGGAATGAGAGGCGATATTTTCAAGATAACTTCTGTGGCGGTTTTTGGAGAAGCTTTTGTAGGCGTATTTACTCATTCCTTTTTTTTAATTATTTTCTTTATGTGAAGGCTTATTTTGCGTATCATATTTATTATTTCGTACCTTTTTTATATTAAAATTATTTTTGATAAATTAGAAAATACCAACTATAATATTTAAATATAAAATATAATAATATATTAAATTACCTAACTATCTTAATCAATTTACTAAAAATACAAAAAAAATTCATTTATAGTTCCGCTTATATATGCTACTTTAATCATAATTTTTATAAATTTTTGGTAAATTAAAAAGGGATTTATAAGTAACTTGATTAAGGGTAGTTGCTTAATAATAGGAGGGACAGAAGATAAGTATTAAGGGGGCGATACTTAAGAAAATAGAAGACATTTTTTAAAAAAACGGAGACGTTGAATAACAAAAAGGGGGTGCGATATAACATTACTCTTTACCTATTATTAGAATATAATTTTTTGGTCCATTACATTTTAAAATATTTTTTTAGTCCCTTACATATAAAATACGTATTATTTGGTTCCTTACATTTTAAAAATATATTATTTAGTCATCGTAATATCTATTTTATCTAAAATGTCTCAATTTTTATTATGAGTTATACAAAAAAAATTTAATAAAAGATATAATATTTTAAATATCAGTGTATACATTAAAACGTTTAAAATTTATTTCAGATTATGAAAATCTGAAATGGTTAGTTTCTATTTAGTGAATTTAGGGTTAGTTATTTATAAATTTTAATCGCTAATTTAAAATTTTGAAATTTTTTAATATTTATATTAATATTTAAACTGTTATATTATTCATTTCAAAATGTTTTGTATATCATACGAATAGAGTTGACATAATTTAGACTAAATTAAAAATATGACCAAATAATACATATTTTATAGATAAAAGACTAAAATAATTATTTTAAAATGTAATAGATAAAAAAAAATTATTTGAGCAAATATAAATAATAAAAATATCTTTGATCTGTATCATTGTAGTCATAGTACTACTGTTTACTAATTGGGTAGTTGTCCTCGGCTAGGCCTTCTCTATCAATGACATTTTCCTTCCAAGTAAAAGCTCAAGTGGACTGTGAGTCCTAAGTAACCCAAAGCCCAAAATGGTGAGAAAGCCCAAAATTGGAGGTCGAGTAAGTCCAACTGTTATTTTCTTAGCGGAGGAAATATGAAATGTTTTTGTCACCTCATATAAAATTCTTTTTCAATTTTTAAATATAATTTATCAAATTTTTTATATAAAATATTTTTAGAAGTAAATAAATTTATAAATTTTTAGCTCAAAATTATCTATAGGTATTAATTGAATAATATAGAGATTTTTTAGAAAAACGAAATGAGAATATTATCTTTTAAATTAAATAATAATTAATTTGTATTTATAAAAATCAAACGAAATAGTGCCTTTTTAAAAAAATAAATAATTTAGTTTAGGTAAAATAAGTCAACACTGCCATATATAAATAAATAAATGTGGGCAAAATAACATACAGATTACCCCACTTTGACCGCTGATTAAAGGTGTTTAAAGTATAGAAAAACATCATTATTCGTCACTTTCTACATAGAAATTTTGTCCGAAAATATTCCTTTTTCTTCACGACCAATTTTCACAACCAAATTAACTGTTTTACTTCAAATGAACGAATTTTTCTTTTGTGACCGTTAGTGCTAGACTTGGTCTATTAGCAACTAACAAGACTATGCTGGTTTCTTATATTATTAATTATTTTAAATTTCTCACCTACAAAAATATGCTAAATTTGACAATAATGTGCAGCATACGTAATAAAACACCTCCCTTATTTGACTGTTTCTAGAAGATTAACCATTCAAGTTATCACCCAAAAAAATG
The DNA here is from genome assembly GCA_030378225.1 of Knoxia roxburghii. Classification (NCBI taxonomy): domain Eukaryota; kingdom Viridiplantae; phylum Streptophyta; class Magnoliopsida; order Gentianales; family Rubiaceae; genus Knoxia; species Knoxia roxburghii. The sequence goes on from CM059415.1 coordinate 4,222,467, forward strand.
GTGAAAAATGACTATGAAATATAGGACACATTTTTATATTTATATATATATATATATTACGGATAATATAGGACATATTTTTATATTTTCCCATAAAATTTTTAAAATTACTATTACTAAACTTTTAATTTGTCTTTGACTACCAAATAAAATGTGAACAATCAATCCTTCTCTCTTCTCTTTGAAAGAAGAGACACTTCCAACTAGGGCAAGCTGACCCATCTCAAAAATTCTAAATTATCCATAAAATATCTTAATATTGCAAAAAAAAATAAAAATTATGCATTGCTTCACTAAAAATTATAATATTGAGTGACAACAAGTAAATAAACAAAAGTGAGAAAGAATGAGTTAAAGAATTGTATTTTTACTAGAAGTTTAATTGGTAAATTAAATTTGTAACATTTAATTGTCTGTAGGTAGAGTTGGAGTAACTTTTTAATTGTGAAGACTTTGAACTATTAGAAGAAAAACTAGTGAACCGTAACACAACCACCCCTTATTATTTAATTGTTACCCCTTATTATTATTATCGCCACTGTAATTTTGGTAATCAAATTATTATTTCATAATTTTCTTTTATTAATAATGTACTCATTTCGTAATTTTTTTTTTATTAATAATGTACCCATTTTATATTTTTTTAATACATGAGTATCAGCATAGAATTTTCGTAAAATTTTATTGGTTAATATTTAAACAAAAATTATATATATTAAATTTACTGTCCCACCAAATCTCAAAACCTGACTCCGCCCTGCTTCCAACTCGATACTTTTTAAAAAAAACAAGTGAAAAATAACTGCGAATTCATGGATTTGGAAAAAATGGGTAAGATTAAGTAAGGAGTATTGCAAACTTGACTTTGAATTAACAAAAGCAAGTTCATTGTATAGGGTTAGTGGCCATGGGTGCGACCACATTCTAAGCTAAGCTTCGACCCATAAAAGACCCAAAAACAGGGAATAAAATAAAGTAGCCAACACCTAATTAACTGCTCATTAGATTCCCAGACCTAAATTGACTCCCTTTGCTAATACTATGGATTAATAATAAGTATATCCAAACTGAAACTACCTAACACATTTCTATATTCCCTGCTTCATAAACCATGCATGTGTATACCTCATTGGAATCTTTCCCAAATTAAACTTTCTCCCTGCCTCCCCTTTACGCTCCTGGTCACAGAGTAATTCTAATATCTCGTTTTAAATCGTTAATTTATAGTGTGAGTAATTTGTATTTAATTTTTAATTTTATAGGCTACTAATAATTTAGATTAATTATTTTGAGTTAATTAGGGCGAAATTTAAAAGTTTTTAGAGTTCTATTTGTGGGGTTGACATGTTATAATAATTATTTTATTTGTTGAATTAAAATAATATAATAAATGAGAGTATTTTAATATTAATTAAGCGTGAGATTAGATTCTAATTAACGTCGAGCCGGCATATTTAAAACAAAAAAGAATTCATCAAATGTTTCTTTACTCAGCACACAGTTTCTCTGGATTTGTTTGTAAGTTTCTTTATAGTCTCATTGGCCTTTCCAGATTCATTTCACTGACTCTAGTATTTTCCCATTCTTTGTATATTTAACGTGCATGTTGGTCTATATGTTTATTGGATCAGTCAAGTATAGTGACGTTAGAGATTAACACTAACAATTGAGAATAAGCTTGAGCAACAAAATAAATTGGTGAGACGGTGGTATGCTGTAAAATAGTGAGTATATATAGTTATGAAATATAATATAAAATATTGTTAAATTATTATTATTTTATTTTTAAATATATTAATAGATATATATCTATAAGGTACTTAGTATAATTTACAAGAGGCATGAGGGTATAACAGTGACACTAAAAAAACTTTAAATAAAATTTTTTGACTGATAGTTTACTAATTTCTTCTACAACCTCTTGGCTGAAATGACGGTTTGAAAAAAACAAAAAAACAAATCAACGACAATTAAAAGGAAGGGTGCTGTCATCTCAATCAATCCCCCTCATTTTTCAGTAGTTTTGTCCCATCCAACAGCTGCATTTTCTCAATTCACCCAACATTCATTCAAACCCAATCTTCTTCTCTCTTGAAATAACATATGAATAACATAACTAACGTATATAACAAAAAGTAAAGTAAAAACAATAACAATAGAAATAATAACGTAAGTAACGTAAAAACAAAAATAATAAGAATAGAAATAATAACATATGTGGTGTATATAACAAAAAGTAAAGTAAAAAATAAATAACAGAAATAATAATATATGTAACGTATATAACAAAAAGTAACGTAAAAATAATAACAATAAAAATAATAACGTAAGTAATGTATATAACAAAAAGTAACGTAAAAATAAAAATAATAAGAATAGAAATAATAACGTATGTAATGCAAATTAAAAAAGTAACATAAAAAATAACAACAGAAATAATAACATATGTAACGTATATAACACAAAATAACATAATAATAATAATAATAATAATAATAATAGAATAATAACTTAGGTAATGAAAATAACTTTTTCCTTTTTTCAGATACTCAAATCAATCGAGAGATGATATATTTAAAATTCACCAAAATTGAAGGCACTCAACGTATATAATGTGTTTAGTTAGGTGGTGTATTCCTTAATGGATGAATTTGATTTTAGGGTTCAATATTTATTTAATTGGAAATGAATAATGCGGGGAGTAAGGTTCCATATGCTACATTCAATGCACTTCCGGAACTACGGAACTGGACAAACTATAAGTTAGGAAAGTTTACGTGCAATTTCATCGTTTTTATTCCAAGGAAAATGTCAAAGACAAAAATGGACACTTGTTTCCTTTTTTTTTAGTTTCAAGTGGGGAAATTTATATAATATTTACCAAGTTGTATTTGTCCATCACCACCCAATTTTTACTGCAAGTGTGTTCCATTACCCACTCAATTGAAGAGGCTGACTTTAGGACATAATTGAAAATAATCCAACCACTAAATTACATTTATTAAATTAAAAAAAAAATGCCATTTGCCCGGAAGGATTATTGTGTACGTCCGTTATGTTATATATATATTTTGAGTCCGTTTACGGTGGTACTATAGGAGTAGGATGAATTTTACTCCTACTTACTGTAGCGCGCGCTACAGTGACGCGCTATAGTTTCGCGCTACAGTAACCCGCAACAGTTTTTTTTTTTTTTTTTGACGCACAAACTTTTTTAAAAAAATACCTTTTTTAAAAAAAAATTCTTTTTTTTTTTAAAAAAAATACTTTTTATAACAAGGGAAATCAGATCAGGATTATATAGACATCAGATTAGAGAATACAAGAGATCAGATCAACAGACTATAGATATCAGATCAAGAATATAAAAGAAATCATACAGTAGAACTAAAATATAATTAACAAGAGAGATCAGATCAGGATTATATAGACATCAGATCAGCGAATACTTGACATCAGATCAACAGACTATAGATATCAGATCAAGAATATAAAAGAAATCATACAGTAGAACTAAAACATACTTAAAAAGGGAGATCAGATCAACAGACTATAGACATCAGATCAGCGTATACTTGACATCAGATCAACAGACTATAGACATCAGATCAAGATTTTAAAAAAAATCACACAGCAGAACTAAAACATACTTAACAAAGGAGATCAGATCAGGATTATATAGACATCAGATCAACTCATACTTGACATCAGATCAACAGACTATAGACATCAGATCAAGATTTTAAAAGAAATCACACAGCAGAACTAAAACATACTTAACACAGCAGAACTAAAATATACTTAACAAATGAGATCAGATCAGGATTATATAGACATCAGATCAACTCATACCTGACATCAGATCAACAGACTATAGACATCAGATCAATATTTTAAAAGAAATCATACAGTATAATTAAAACATACTTAAAAAGGGAGATCAGATCAACAGACTATAGACATCAGATCAGCGTATACTTGACATCAGATCAACAGACTATAGACATCAGATCAAGATTTTAAAAGAAATCACACAGCAGAACTAAAAACATACTTAACAAAGGAGATCAGATCATGATTATATAGACATCAGATCAACTCATAATTGACATCAGATCAACAGACTATAGACATCAGATCAAGATTTTAAAAGAAATCACACAGCAGAACTAAAACATACTTAACAAAGGAGATCAGATCAGGATATATAGACATCCGATCAACTCATACTTAACATCAGATCAACAGACTATAGATATCAGATCAAGAATATAAAAGAAATCATACAGTAGAACTAAAATATACTTAACAAGGTAGATCAAATCATGATTATATAGACATCAGATCACAAAATAGCAGACATCAGATCAACAGAATTTAGATATCAGATCAAAAATATAAAAGAAATCATATCATACAACAAAAACGTCCATAATATGTATCATAATATCTAAAATTATTTAATTATAAAACAAATAAAATGATAATTTAAAAATAATTTTTTTATAAAATTCAAAAACATTAAAAAAAATACTGAATTGTTTAGAAAAAAACGGACGAAAAAAAATTTCAAAGAGGAAGGCAAAAAAAAAAAAAAAGCCAAAAATAACAAAAGAAATGAAGGTACTGTAGCGCGTTTACTGTAGCGCGCGGAACTGTAGCGCGGGGTAGGAGTAAAATTCATGGTGGTCCTATAGGAGTAGGATATAAATTGCCATATATTTTGGTACAGTTATGTTAGATATTTTGATATTCATATTTAAAGGATCGAATAATTAATACAAATAAATAACTAGGCAATAAATATAGATTTATGTGGTTTAATTTTTAATTTATTCTTTGACACCAACATAAAATTTCACTCGTATAAATATGAAAAAAATTATAATGTATGTTCTTTCTCTCAATATACAATGTATCCTTAGCTCTTAATTTTATATTTATATTAATATATTTTTCATTTTATTATAATATATATATATACGAAATTACTGCAAATATAACCTGAAACGGTTTAGAAAGGATCTCTTAGTTTCGGGAGGAAATGCGTGAAGTAAATATGGGTTATGATGTTTTTTTTTTCTTGATTGGGGTGTTTTCATTATTTTCATGGGTGTAACTTATGTATTTAATAATTTTTTGCTTAATATTAATGTGTTTGATTAATGAGGCAAATAATGATGCATGCGTGATCACTAGTTGTTTTGAAGTAACGTTAACTTATTCCGAAAGTCAAGGTTAATTCGTGTATTATCTATCACCTACACAAATAAAAATAAAAAAACTCCTCCCAATAATTCAATAATTATTTATAATATTATAAATCAAATTTTTTTACTGACCGACTGAGTTTTATTAGTAGTTCGCCCCGGCCGGCGGCCACAATGAAAACCGAACAACATGCAGTAAACCTCTTCCTGGAATAATTTATTTTAATAATAGTTTTCATCATGCATGACTTCGTCGTATTACGTACGTACAGATAAAACTTCCACATCCATGCACCTAAGCCTTGATTTTGTGCTCAATTTGTATTAACAAAAACACGAAAAAAAAAAAAAAAAAAAAGAGCTCGGCGCCGGATTTTGTGACGAAAATAACATATGATTGGCCGTACATTTATTTTCAAGTTGCACAAGAGGGTCGATATTGAATGTATTTATAAACTACGTAGTATGAACAAACGTACGTACTGATCGGGGGACAAGGCTCGAGAGATTTTAGGGTTTAGTTTCAAGATGAAACCAGCAGCTACGCTGCAATACCACTGTATGCATCCAAAGTGCCAGAGGTACTACTTTATATTTTTCTCACCCCCGTAATGATACAATTTATTGAATTAAAACAGCATGAACGATATAATTTATTGAATTAAAATAGCACGAAACCTTCTTGATCAATCGGGTAACAAAAGGAAAAGAATACAAGGAAGAAATAATTAAAAGACATCAAGTTGACGAAAGTGGAGGGAAAGGAAAATGCTATAAGGGGGAAGGGGAAATAAAGGACAAAGAAAGATGGGAAGAAAGTCTTGCAAATTGGAATCATTTACATAAAGCTCTACGACAAAGTGGAGGTTACTTACAATAGTAAAACTGCAACTAGTTATAGCTTTTCTTTTTATTTAAAAAAAAAGAATTGCAACTAGGTTTAGATTAATACTGTTGCAGGATATTGGACAGACAGGCAGATGGATCGATATTGTGGAGAAAATGAAGTTCTGGGAATGGATGATGCGTTAATTATATAAATAAAACTAGCTAGTGGGCATGCAAAAACTACTAAATTAGCCATGTATTTTTCTTTTCTGTATGGACTTGGAGCTAGTTTGCGATCTCTGCCGATCGGATATGACTAATGAGAAAGAAAGGTATGATTATTTCAACAATGAACAGCACTCTATCCACACATATATAGAGGGAGGGGAATATCTTTAGTCATAGGGTATTAAGGTAAAGAATCTTATATTTTTACAGTAACGAATTTCAATGGACGGTATATACTCGGCGCATTTCCAACCCTTTATTTTAAATTACAGTATAATTTACTTTAAAATACAATATTTATATTATTTTATAATAATTTCACTTCAACTCAAGAACTCTATTTTTTACTTAAAAATAATATTATATTCTAAAAAATAAAGAAAGATAGTGGTTCACAATAATAAAAATATAAATAAAGTAATTAAAAATTAAAAAAAATGAGTTGGGCTCGCATGAATAGGAATAGTATTGCTTTCTTCCGTACTCTACATTTATCGTTTTTTGGAGCCTACAATAAAATAGAATAGTGTTTTCAGTATGCATTGGAAGCCATTTTTACTGTAAAATTAGGTAATACTGGAGTTTTGAGTATTCATTGGAGATGCCCTTATCCCCACACTCGAAGCACTCTGAGGATGAATGCCAAGAGTGAAACAAAAAAAAAAAAAAAAAAATTTAAGAGAGTATTCGTGAGAATCTCACTCCACTAGCGAATAGTAGACATATAAGAGACCTTTAAGAGTACTAAAGCGGCCTGTTCACAAATGAATATTCCAAGACAAATAAAATACAGGATTAGTTACAAAATAAATAGTCGAGATATTATCACAAAGAATAAAAGGCCGATAGCAAAGATAAATCTAGAGATCAAGTAAAAAATTCTCTATAATTTCAACAGTAACAATATGATACTCAGCAATAATGATTATACGAAAATAAAATACAAAATAATTTAAAAGTCTCACCGCGCATAAAAACTTCATTGACATGTTTGTGTATTTATTTCTTGGAATTGTTTGTGTAACTTAGCAAGCAAGCCCACTCCTATTTATTTTGGTTTGTCCTGTATAGCAGCGTATTTGGGATGAGTGGGAGAGTTGATGATGCAACATGCATGAAGAATTTAATTGTCTGAATTTCTGAATATGAATAGGGCTACCAATATAGCACTTGTCCTTTCTGCTGAGAAAAATATAGATAATGACTCTGAACTGTGAGTTGCATAAAGCTCTTACGTACAAATATGCATGCACATATTAATGTTCCCATCTCAAGCGTGACGAGCCTATTTGCATTTCTTATACAATACTCTTGGTATATGCCAAATAAATGTAATAATAAATATTATATAAATATAATTAAAAAAATCTGCTGAGTGCTTTCGATGTGATTCGAAGATAATTATTAAATTCAGAGTCGTGTACATGTAAAATTAAGAGAATTAAAAATATAGTGAATATTCAGTTATTTTAGATTTAAAAAAATCAGTTATAAATTTGGTAGTGACATCGAATAGTTTTATTTATAACTAAATCTTTAATTTTTCGACGGTTCTTGTGTGTGTTTCTTTTACACTTTTTAGGAGATTGAAAATCATAGCCATTTAATATAGTAGAACCTTTTTGTTGTGTTGTCTATTCAACCACCTTAAATGGAATATTCAAATTCAAAGATAATTTTTTTTTTTCATTTTTGCAAAATCTTACAAAAGTTATATCATAAATATTAATATTAAAGTTATTATCTAATATCAAAATCTAACAAAAAACCAATAAACTGTAGGTGAAAAAACTTATCGATTATTTATATTGGTTATAGTATGTGTGGATTTTCAATTTGAGATTCTAATAATAATTATTATTATTTTTTATTTTTGTTAATTTAAAATATTTAAACTAAATATTAATACCTTAGTATGGGATTGATACAAAAATTCACAAATGCTAATATATAAAATAAAAATAATTATGCTGAAATTAAAATAAAAGTTTTTTTTTTATAAAAAAACATGTATGTTCTCTTTCTCTTTGGGGGACGGGGTACCGTTACGTAATGTATGCCTACCGTTACGTCAATCAAAGTGCAAAATTTTTAGCAACTAAAAGTAAGCTGATGAAATAAAAAAATTCGTCTTCTTTCACGAAAATAATAAATAATTCGTCTATCTTAAAAAATCAAAAATAGAGAAAAAAAATAATTAATTATGCAATTCTTGATATAATTAGCATAATTTCATGATTATATACATGATCGAAATATGGTATGGCTCGAGCAATTTTTTTTTTTTACAAAGTGATTCAAACTCAAAATCTATTGTTTTAAACGGTGGTGTCTATCATTGGACTATGTCTCTCTTATCCGCAGGAACAATTACTAATCATAGGCTTACGAATATATTTTAGTAATCTTATTCCCATAATAAAAAATATTTTAATTATTTTGAAATATTTGAAGACATATTTTAATTATTTTTTGTTTTATTTTATGACTGTTTTATTAAGTGAATGTAGTACGAAGATAGTAAATTTTAAGATGAATTGGGTTTAGTTTTTATTAGGGTCAGTTAAATGTTAATTAAGATTTTATTAATTTATATTTTTTTTATGGTATAAAGAAGAAGGCCGAAGTCCCGATGTGACTTGAATTTATGATTTTATACTCGTAAGTATTTTCGATGTGATCTGTTATTTCTAGTGTAATTCAAATTCAAGATCATCATATTTTCGGTGTGAATCGAAATCAGGGTCTCTATCTTCTTGAGTGTCATGTGATTCTATGTGAGGAACCACTTAACTATCTGCTTATGAATTTAAATAAATTTTTTTAAAAACAGCTTTTATTATAATAGAACGGTCGAATAGGAAATTTTAGTTTTAAAATGTATCGGAAAATGTAAATGGATTTACTCCAACAGATAAAAAAAAGATAAAATCGTGTTTTTCAGTAATATATAAAAATATTTGTGTAAAAGAGGAAAAGAAATCCACAAGTTTGAAATGAATATATGAAATATTGTAATTTGTAAAAAGAAAAATATAACATATATTTAAAAATTATTTTTATGATATTATAAAATATTCATATCACGTTATTTGAAAAAAAAAAAAAAAAAACTATCCTCAATATATCTTTACCCTCCTGTCTATAAAATTTTTTAAAAAAATTACATTATAAAAAAACATAGCCTACATATTTAGTATGATATCAATTACTGTATCCCAGAAGCGTACTAAATATAGTATACTGGTAGGACAATCCAATTTATTTGGGATATTCTCAACTGCAAAATGGCCATATTTTATTATTATATTATTATTTTTTAAAAATTAAAATTTTTTATTTTTATTAAATCAGAATATATATCTTACGTCGTGTACATTTGATATGCGTAATATTTTTTTATTAATTGTGATTAAAAAAAAGGTAATATAAAAATTATATATTTTTTGAAAAATAGGTGAAATAATGGTAGTTGGCAAATTGTAAGAAGATGATAAATAGAGGGTATTCCAGGCAAAACTGCAAATCTTATTGTGCAGAGAGAATCCACCCTAATATAGCCCAGTCCGTATACCCTGTACACAGTGGTACATGTACCTACTACTATATATAGTAATTTTTTACTTAACAACTGTACACTTACTAAATATAGTAAGTTTCGCCCACGCGCGCGCTCGCTGAGTCCACAACGTCTTCGCTGAGTCCACAACGTCTCAGAACAACTGCCGCAACGTCCAAAAAACAACTGTCGCAACGTCTACATCCAGGCATGTCCACAACGTCTTCGCTGAGTCAACAACGTCTCAGAACAACTGCCGCAACGTCCAAAAAATAACTGTCGCAACGTCTACATCCCAGCATGTCCACAACGTCTACTAACACTGCCGCAACGTCCACCTACGTCCAAAAAACAACTGCCGCAACGTCCACCAACGTCCAAAAAACAACTGCCACAACGTCCACCAACGTCCAAAAAACAACTGCCGCAACGTCAAAAAAATCTATATCAAGGCATGTGAATTTAAGTTGAATTTTTCACATAACACCTTCCACAACGTCTCCTAACACGGCCGCAACGTCCCCACACGTCCAAAAAAATTGCTGCAACGTCCAAAAAACGGCTTAGCTGATTTTAGTAATGTAAAAAGCAGATACCATTTCAGTAACTATTAGTAGGAAAAAAAAAAATTATTAATGTGAATTTAAACTGATTTTTTCACAAATACAACTAGAACCACGTCAAAAACAACTAGCACCACATCCAGAAACGTCTACATCCATGCATGTGAATTTTAACACTAGAACCACGTCAAAAAAAAATAGCACTACGTCCAGAAACGTCCTCATCCATGCGTGTGAATTTAAATTGTTTTTTTTTTACAAAGACAGTCCACCACGTCTCAGAACAACTAGAACCACGTCAAAAATAATTAGCACCACGTCCACAAACGTCTACATCCAGGCATGTCCACAACGTCTTCGCTGAGTCAACAACGTCTCAGAACAACTGCCGCAACGTCCAAAAAATAACTGTCGCAACGTCCAAAAAATAACTGTCGCAACGTCTACATCCCAGCATGTCCACAACGTCTACTAACACTGTCGCAACGTCCACCTACGTCCAAAAAACAACTGCCGCAACGTCCACCAACGTCTAAAAAACAACTGCCGCAACGTCAAAAAAATCTATATCCAGGCATGTGAATTTAAGTTGAATTTTTCACATAACACCTTCCACAACGTCTCCTAACACTGCCGCAACGTCCCCGCACGTCCAAAAAAATTGCTGCAACGTCCAAAAAACGGCTTAGCTAATTTTAGTAATGTAAAAAGCAGATACCATTTAAGTAACTATTAGTAGGAAAAAACCAAAAAAAAAATTTGTCAGGGGCGAGACTCGAACCCTGGTTGTTTTAGTCTTGTGACTTTCCAAAAAATTTAATTGCCATTAATCCACTTAAAGTTAGTTGACATTTAATTACACTTTTTTGTACATGTCATTTAAAAGATCACTATTGTCAATATTGAATTTCCCATCTCCCAATACATAGGTCAGCAGAACCCCGGAGGAACAAGGTTTTCATGCATGCAAATCGTAAAAAACTATTTTTTATACATGTCAAATGTTTCGTCAAAAATTCAAAAAACCCTTGAAATTATTAAAAATCTTTCGTATCTTTTAAAATATGACGTTTTTTGGAGTTTCGAGCTGCCCAAACCGCCTTCGGCAGTTTGCAGATAGATAGATCTCGAAAAGTTATATGAAATCAAAAAAAAATTCGTCTAAAACGGACCACCGAGCGCAAAGTTATGACCATTTAAAGTTTTCGTCCAAAACCACACATTTTTCAATATCGGAACCATCTCCAAATGCCGGTCTGATGTGTACATTGCATAGATCTCATCAAGAACCATCAAATTGACTACTCGCGCGTCCAAATCGGACAATCGAGTGCCGAGTTATGCCCTCTTGAACCGTCCGTGCAATACAACTTCATAAATTGCACATTCCACAACGTCTCCTAACACAGCCGCAACGTCCCGCAACGTCCCGCAACGTCCGAAAATACAAAGCAGCAACGTCCCGCAACGTCCGAAAATACAAAACAGCAACGTCCCGCAACGTCCCTCAACGTCCGAAAATACAAAGCAGCAACGTCCTGAAACGTCTTGTTACGTCCCGCAACGTCCAAAATACAAAGCAGCAACATCCTGTTATGTCCCGCAACGTCCCGCAACGTCCCGCAACGTCTAGTTACGTCCCATAACGCGTTCTACCAAGTCCAGCAGCGAGGAAGAATCAGAAGCAACCCATTTCACATGAAAGTGCCAATACCTCACGGAAACCATTTATATATCATATTTCGGAGCAATAGAGCATTATTTGAATAAGAAAACACGAATATAACATCATTAATACATTACCCAACATCAGATCGTGAAAATAAGGTTCCGTAAATCCATCAAATACAGTTTATACTTTATGATGTGGTGATTTTTTAAGAAGAATAAGTTATTTTTGAAGAAGAAGAAGAGATTTTTGAACAGGAAAAAGTGATTTTTTAAGAAGAAGTGATTTTTCCGTTGTATTTGGTGTTGTTTGTCGGAAAAAATAATTGTCGATCTCTGTTAAATCTGTGTTTGAATGAAAATTTTGATTAAATGCGGTTTCAAATGGAGTACGGCGAAGAAGAATAACTGATTTTTTAAGAAGAATAAGTGATTTTTTGAAAAAGAAGGATCTGGGTTTTTGGAGAAGAAGAAGAAGAAAAGTGCGTGTATCTCACTCTCTTATAGTGAGAGTGGTGATGTATTAAGTGGTACATGTACACAGTGGTACAGGATATAATTTGCGAATATAGCCAAATTGGTTTGGAAAAAGATTAACCAAATTGCTATCAACTTGATGATGCCAAACCGCTTCAACAGAAAATTTTGAAAAAAATAAAAAAAAATTATAAATCCTGACAAAAAATCAAAGCGGCAAAGTAGTACGGTACGTGAAATCACGAGAAAGGTGCGGGCATATTCACTGCTACGAGGGGAAACTCGGAGGACATTTCGGACAACTCACAGTCTGAAAACAAACCTAGGAAATAGGATAAGGAACGACCGGGGCAAACCTCGTAATTAAACGGAAAGAAGAAGGGCGTTTCGGAAGGAAAGACTCCGTCCGAACAAACCAACAAAAGACCTTGCAACTTGCTCGCCCACTTGCAGAGGTCCGGCGTAAGCTGTACCAGAATCTAATCAAATCAAAATCAATTTTCCATCTAATCCTTTCTTCCCTCTCTTTTACCTCCTCCAACCTCCCAATTTGGTCATAAAAAGTTCTACGAGGAAAGATCAAACTAATGCAACTAGACAAAAGCTATTTCTACTTTCTCAAATTTCTCTCTCTCCATTCCCCCACCATCCCCTATTTAGCTCTTACTATATATTACTTGTATGCATCTGCCCTTCTTTCCATAGCCAGATTAGCTTTCCCATTTTCCTCCTATTTTGTGGGGTTTTCTGTTTTTTTTTGTGGGCTGGTCCATTATTATTATTACATCACATCATCGGAGGAAGGAAGAAAGGAAAAAGGGTTGGAGCTGGTTTGGGTTTTTGATTTTCAAGTTTGAGTTTTTTTTTTTTTTTAAAGGGAAGAAGAAGAAGAAGATCAGTGGTGGGGGAAAGATTGAGCGGAAGAAATAATGCCTATGCCTTCGTCCCTTCAAATCCATAGAATCAACCCGCCTAGCACTACCACTACTACGTCGGCGTCTGCGGCCGTCGTTAGCGGCAGCTATCATAAGCCCACGTGGGTGATCCCGGTTCCTATCTCCGTCCCTGAAAATGTCTTGCACTGTCACACCCACGCGGTGGGTCCGGAACAGGGCTGCTCTGCTGTCATCCAGACCATCATGGCTCCTGTGGACACCGTCTGGTCAGTGGTCAGGCGCTTCGACAACCCTCAGGCCTACAAGCATTTCCTCAAGAGCTGCCACGTCATCGTCGGCGACGGCAACGTCGGTACACTCCGGGAGGTCCAGGTGATCTCCGGGCTTCCCGCCGCCACCAGCAGGGAGAGGCTCGAGATTCTCGACGACGAGAGGCACGTGATGAGCTTTAGGGTCGTGGGCGGCGAACATCGGCTCAATAATTACAGGTCGGTCACCACCCTTCACGCCACCGCGAACGGGAAGGGTACGGTGGTGGTGGAATCTTACGTAGTGGATGTACCGCCCGGGAATACCAAGGAGGAAACCTGCGTTTTTGCCGATACAATCGTGCGGTGCAACTTGCAGTCTCTGTCTCAGATCGCCCAAAACCTGGCCAAGAAAAACAGTAAATCATCCATCATGACATGACTTCCGCATGAACAATGTTTTGAATTACTACTCCTTGCTCCGCCTCGCCCCTCCAAAAAAAAGAAAAAAAAATTGAAAAAACTGTAATTTTTCGGAAAAAGAATATATTTTGGGTTTTTTTTTTTTTTTTTGATGGACAGATGAGTTAGAGTTTGTTTTGAATTTGTAGATCAAGGAAGCCCAGAACTGAAAAGTGGTAGATTCTTGGTAGTGCATGCATGAAATTCTGATCAAACCCAGTTTGAAGAAGGTGATGATATTACGATATGAATATTACTCCCAAATGTTCTTGATCAGGATTATCATCATAGTTAAATTTGTGTACAGATAATTTTATTTAATTCATATCCCTTTTAGTGTACCTGTTTATTCATCTACTTTCTTTCTTTTATTTGTCTGATTGATGAATTCTCCATTCCATGAGTCCTCCATAGATACCGGGTTATCTTCAACCCGATTGAAAAAACTGAAAATATCTTCAACCGCTTCCATTTTTAAATAATTCTTTCTTTAAAAATTTTAGATTAGAGAGAAATGCATTGTAGTTGGCGTATATTTGGGTGCTCTCTCACGCGTTGGCAACATTATTTTCTCCAATTCCGAATCCATATTTTTTTCCTCAGTGACGTCTTTCTTCAAATACTTTTCTTAAATTGGAGCTATAACAATACAAATGTATACAATGGGTGGTGGGAACTGGTAATCAGCCTTAGTTGGCATACTCATCATCCTCTCAAGGTAGCAGCATCATTAGTAGTAGTAGGCATTAGAGCACCAATTTGGTGGGTAATTTTCCCAGAATCTCCGGCCAAATGGTGCTTAATTTTTGGGGGGGGGGGGGGGGGGGGGGGGGTGTTTGTCAGCAACCCCCATGCGTTTCTCCCAACTTGCAAAGGGAGATGTCCTTGGCTAGGCATCATTTAGTAGTACTAGTAGGCCTGTGGGGGGCATTAATATTTTGTATTTACGGGGTACCCTATTCATAATCTTGTCTTAGTATTATTATGGTATCAGAAAAACAAGATCTTTTTCTTCCAGGACAGATCGACTTTATATAGATATGTCATTCTTGACTGCAGGCAGGCAGGGAGGGCAGGAAGCCCCTTTATTCGGGAAACTCCACCGACTTTCAGGGCTTAGTGTGTGCAGTGTGTGTGGATTAATTAAGTTAATATTTGAGGAGGCAGCAGGCATAGTTAATTAAGTCTTGAGTAGCCTCCCTTGGACCACCAACCACCGGTGGATTTGGAGGAGTGATTCTAGGAAGGTGATGACGGATGGGGTGTGGCGGAGGGATGGAGTTTAATTATTGTTATTATGTAGTTTAATCTCATATTTTATGTGATTTAATATTACTCGATTTCTATTTAATTATATAGTATTATCGAATTCTTGAAACATATTTAGAATATTGAGCAATTTTTGACAATAATTTCATAAGGATGGTCAAAACTCTACCCACCATTTCTTCTTCCTCACACATCTGGTTTGGGCAGTTCCAAAAAGGGTTCTCTTTTGTGAGGGATTTGCGTATGAGAAGAAGTGGAGGCACATGCAAAAGGTAAAGGAAATAGAGAGGGTAGTACGATGTAAGTACAAATTAGTAGTAGTATTAATATTAATATTTGTAAAGAATAGAAAGAAGCCCAATTTGCAGTTGGTTGTTGACGTTGATTATCGCCAACTTGCTCCTCCCAAACTCTCAAAAAAAAAAAAAAAAGAAATAAAGGCAACTTGCATTTTGTTGTTGGCGTTGTACTACTATTCTTCGTCCTCCTCCCAAATATATTATTTTTATTTAATAAATCAAATTTAACATAATTTGAAATATGATGAATATTTTATTTTATTAATTTTTTTCTCCTGGCGATTTTCCTCTCTATTTCTCCGTGGCCCGTAGTACTATTAATAATATTTATTTAATTAATGCTAGTATATTTTAATTATGTAGAGATTGGTACGTAGTTTCTGGAAGGAGATTGGGATTTCTGCAAGTTGGTTTGCAAGTGGGCAACAAGGCTTCATATTCATTGATATCAACTCTTCCTCCGTCTATTTTCTTCCTTAATTATTATTGTATATATATATTTGTATATATTGCAGCTTCCTGGTCACGCCCATTTATTTTCTTCTGTCTTCTTTTGTGATTTAACTAACAAGATGGCAAGAACCACGAGACGCTTATATCAAACCTTAACCCCGACAAATGATCCTGATCTCCATGCATATTCACCCAGTGTCTGATGTTGTATACAGTCGATTGAAGTTCTGTTTAATAACATGTCACGTTATGTTTCAATCAGAACAATTTATTACGGTTTTATTACCGACAAACGCGTTATGAGCCCTTTAAAATGGGGATGATGGTGTTCAATGCTTAAGTAAAGACTTCGAGTTTTTTTTTTTTTTTTTGATGAATGGAATGTAATTAGTGACGGAAAAAAATAACTAAAGGATAATTAGTGACTGTTAATCCGTTACATCCATCCCACTGCTAAATGCTGTAATTAATGATGAGAGTTTGACAGGCTTGAGAGAGAAATGGAGGCCCAAAGTTTGACTTAATTTTTGTCCAGTCAGTTATTTTTCACCCACGTTTAAAAGTACAGTACATTAGTTTATATTGTTGATGAATACAAACGAATAACCCAAAGTACTCCACAAAAACAATGCCCACGAGCATTGTCGTTCCCACGATTTTGTAGAAAAATTATATGGCTGCAGTTAGCTTTGGCGATTGCCTTTGTTTGCAACTTGCAAGGAAGCCATTTAATTTCTTGGGGAAAGAAAATAATATTATCTCCGTCTCAAAATAATAATGATGTCGGCAAATGTTATTCTTATTAAATTTTTTTAAGCAAAATATTATAAAAAGTGGAAAAAATTATATGATGTTTTAGATTTGTAAAGTAAATTTTGATTTGTTTTTATCCTTAAGTATCCATATAATAATAGTGTTTAAATAGGTAATAAAAAAAAATATATTTTAGAGTAGATAGTATGGCACGGTGCAAGCTTGATCTAACAAATATTCATAGAGAAGGAAACGGACCGGCGAATTATCTGGTTAAAATGGCCACGGCAGGATAGGAAAAATGTTTTGTGAGTTTTGAATAAGGACTGTTCAGGAACTAATCAAATTGGAAAAAAATGCTTTGCCAGGATTTAGAATGTAAAAAATAAATAGCTAAGTAGCATTAGATGTACATTTTGTATAGAGGTAGCTTTTGTTTAATCTCCTTCTTTTACTAGTGTTGTACAGGGGTGGCTCCTAAAATTGTACCCCCAATGAATTAATATCAAAGGTGCAAACTCGGTCCTCCTACCTCTTTCGACTAGGAGACTGTTGGCTTAAAAAAATTGTATTAAAGAAAATTTTAAAATAATATTATCTTTTAAATTAAATAATTATTTATCACTAATTTAGATGAATAATTTTAAATATCACATATAAAAAAATACCAAGATAAAAGGAATATTAGGTATTATGGAGAAATATTTAATTCGTTTTATTCTTCATATGTATGTAGGATTTCTTTGTCTCTAATTGTCATTATAAAAATTATTGGTTCAATATAATCATTTAATTTAAAATTAATTGACAATGAATAAATCAAATTTGAAATTATTTATATTAAGTGCCAAATATTGTAAGTTATGAATATAAGATATAATAAATTATATCATACACTTATTGGGCACCTTACACTTTAATAGAAAATTTTTTTATTATTTAATGTGATGACCCTGAATATTCATTATTTTCTCTTAACTAATGTTGTCATGCCATTTGTCAAATGACACATTACAATATAGGTCTAGTATTATTATATAAAGATTGATAAGATATAAGCAATTACTGAATATTCATTTAAAATATTAATTTTGTAGAAAATATGTTTTTTTCATAAAAAAAATTATAAAATTTGAGCGTTTAAAAAAAAGGTAATGTTTGTTGGAAATGATATATGAAAAGTGAGAAACAAAACAAAATAAAAACAAAAATGGTGATGCATACATATGGGTTCGTCTTCTTTTACGTTAGTGTTGGGAAATTGCAACTTCTCTCTATAAACTTGTTGCGGCAACATATTGTGGGACTTACGTAGGTTTGAATGGCATGCAAGCCATGTTGCAATTTGCCAACCGCCGGTTTACGTATTACGTTACGAACCCTCCTTAAAAAACCACACAAAGCCAGTTTTTAATTCATGCCTTATGTTTTTCCCGTTCTTTTTTCTTTTTCTTTATCGTCATTTTTTTTTAATTAAAATATCTTTTTTTTTTTTTTAATAATAAGAACATTTTGTTTAAAAAAAAAATTTAAAACAAAATTATAATCTATGAGTGATAAATTAGAAAAAATAGGTAATATTTAATCGTGATCTCGTTTTTGCCCCTTGGCTCTTGTATACGAAAGCCAAACAAAACGACAACTACTTACGTATTCAAGTTTCAAGTAAATGTTTTCTTGGACATCAAAACATTGCTCCTAATGACTTTTCTTGGTAAGATTATTCATATAAATTAAAAATAACCGTTATTTAACTTTTTATAGGTTTAAATATTTTTTTGTGTGTAATTTTTGTCTCTTTTAAATTTTGATCGATTAAAATAGTATCACTTAATTCTTTTTATTGTCATTTTTAGTGAAAAAATTGGAGACATAACGGTTTAACTCATTTTACATATAGTCAAACGAAATTTTTACTCAAGTATAGTTTATACCATAGTATGTTTGTTGAAATAATGAAATGTCCATGGTTCACTTGTCCCACGTGGAAAACATAGGCCCATTGAGAACACTATATAAACCTCATATGCTATTTCCCTCATTGTCAATTGGTTTTGAGGTGGAACTATATGTGAGTTTGTATTGAGTTTTCTCCATGGTATCAGACTTATTGTCACACTCATATTAACGAAATATTAGTCTCTATTAGCACCCTAATTTACTACATAATATAATATTACATAATTGATATCTCTATAAATATGTTATTGGACCACCAAATTAAATCTTATTATGACATTTGACGTAATTGTGGTAATATATTTAAATTATGACATCAACAAGTGTAATGTATTTTTATGAAAAAATAGTGACATTGTTTAGTGTAATTTATATCAAATGTATTATCACATTTACTTTTTTTAGATATTAACACATTAATAAATGTAATTATAAATATTATAAAAAGTATATATTTTTTTAATTATATTAATGCACTATATAATGTGATAATAATAAGAGTACTTTAGTCCCACATTGAAAAAAGATAAAGGTGTATACTACTATTTAAGTAAATGAAATTTTAGTGGGTATTGAAATTGCTACTCTATAATATATGTCATGCGTCCCGCTCACGTGCACGCTCGCCAAAATAGCTTGAACATACCTGTACTTGCTGACACGAATGTAACACTCTTAAGCACCCAAAATGTAATAATTTATTATATATTTTAATATTTTTATATGTGTTAATAAGTCGATTTTGTACTAATAATTAATGTTCAAATGAGTTAAACTACAATTTTTTAAAAACTTTTTCGTTAAAAAATGACAATTGATTAAACGATACTATTTTAGTCAATTAAAATTTAAGAGTGATAAAAGTGACACAACTTCTATTAAAGGGGGTAAAAAAACATTTAAACTTTGAAAAATGATATTATTATTCTTTTCATTTCTTTCGAGAAACATAACTCTTTATATTATTATACAAGGACACTTTATTATTAAAAAGTTAAAAAATACATTGAAAATCTAAAACATTTTCTATGTTTCTTTTACAATTTTTAAACTATCTTACATAAAAACTCGGGCCGAGCGTTAACATCTTCTTTATTTTTTTTTTTTCCTAATTGAAAGTAATGGGGATATTAATTGAAGGCTAATGATGTTGATAGATGGGTGTATTATTTGTCTGTTAAGGTTTGGGAGACAAGGACTATCTCCCCCGTAGCTTATTAATTAATACTTAAATAGTTTGGGGACTAATAATTAATATTATGGTTGTAAATGGATGACTTGTCATTCTCACCATTATGCTTAGAAAGTAAGCTCTGATGAGTGTAGGTCGTCACTAGTATTAAGGGATAGCTAATTATAGCACCAAACCATTAATTAAGAGTCGTGATCATGTAATTAAGTTAAACACATGTAATAATCATAATCTTTTTCTTTTTTCTTTTCTGAGTTTGTTTAAGTTAAGTTCCAGCATTAGTTTAGATGGTATATATAAATTTCATAAGTTTGATTTAAATATTACTTTCTATTTTAAAATAATAATTATTTTTATTGTATTATTTTGGTTTCAAATATATTAGTATTATTTGAGAGGATTAGAATCTGAAATTATAAAAATTAAATAAGATGAGACAGTAGTTAGTAACGTTTACTTTTTCCCTTAGACTTTTTTGAAATATTTGTGTCATATTAATTTCATTAACGTTACAGATCCCATATTAATTTTTTTTCTAAAGTATTAAATGCTAATAAATATTTCCGTCTACCAATTATAGTCTCGTACCATTTATTTTATTACTTCTTACTACAAGAAAGTTTATTGTCTATTTATTCTTTTTTTAATTTTCATTCACAAATTATTTATTTTTCTTATCTATTTTTTACTAAAAATCTTTCTACTATTAAAAGTTATCATCTCAATCCAACAATTCTAATTTCATTTAAATTTTTTTTTTTACAAATTCCATTTAAATTTTAAATAAGTAGTAGTATTTTTTTTTTTATCAATTGAATATTTTATTGTCGATTCACATAGTACACTTTCTTTCTCCTCCCTCTAAGCTTCTCAATCATCTTATGTATTTACCTTCTACCCAAATTTTGTCTTTATAATCTTATTTTTTTATTATACTATTATAATGGGAACTTTTTATTTTTATTTTTAAATAAATATAATATATTAAATTTTTTTAAAACTTATAGCACATAAAGGAATTAGACCACCGATAAAATGCACAAGTTGTAATTTAAAAAATATATATGTATATACAACCAAAAATATGTATAGTTTTGGTTTTGAAATGGAATTAGTAAGAATTATCTAATACATTAATTGCCGAAGTGGACCAATATTGAGTCAAAGGCATCCATCGATGATTATGGCTAAACAGTGGAAGTGGACTGGCCACTGGCGTCTAAATATTAAGTCGAGAAAGTCGTCACCCATGATATATTATTATTAGCACTGCAACTTGAGGCTTCTAGGCCCTCTACATCTCCACATTTTGTGGACAATTATCATTTTATTTCATGTATTTTTATTGAAATATTATTAAAAATTATAAATAATAATAAAAAAAAGACAATATTTAATACTATCCCTACATTTTCAAACTAATTTGCGGTTCTCCCTCCTTTCAAAATTAAACCTCACTTTTCTTCTAAACAATAATAGACCTCGCCGTCTTTGCAATTTCTTGTAAATTTCCTTTCCCTCTTATTGGGTCAAGAATTCCAAAGATGGAGGAACCAAAACTTTGGTACTGGGCTTCGTATGAAAGACGTGGGCTATTATTTAATTGGACTTTAGCCCACATTTCGGATCTATTGAATCCTTATTGGGTTAGTGGAAACTCATCAAGGATAAAAAAGCTTGGCAAACAAAAGCTCATTCCAGGTATCTTGTAACCCTGGCAAACAGAAATGCGTGCAATCTGCATAGCCCACAGGATTCGCCAGCTGCTCAGGAGTCAAAGGAACCCATTGTTGTTTGTAAATGGAGGTGTGTGCATCTTTTCTGTAGCTGGTGAGCTGCGTGATGTTGATCAGTATGATGGGCATTTTGGATTTTCTCAGCTCTTCTCCAAGAACTTGCATCATGCTCTTCTTTGCATCAGGTGCCCAGTAATTTGGATCCTCTATCATTTTGGTCTCATTGTAGCAATTTCCCCCTGGATCGCCTCCCCATTCTGCGCTCCTGCATGCATCGCCCCACAAATCACACCATGTTAACAGTTAGAAGTTGAAGACTTCTTGGTCTAAAACTTACCTGCTATGAGTAGGTGACATGCTGGTGAAGAAGACTCTGGTTTTGTCGGGATCCATATTGTTCTTGATCCATCCCACCATAGATTTCAGTGCAATACGATATGTATCCTCTGATGTGCCTTTGATGATGTCTTTTACTTCATCATCGAAATTTCCTTGGCTGTTGATGTTATAATTAGTATTTCAAATAAGATTATTACAATAAGGGAGAAATGAATGAAAATAATGAGTAGTTACAATATGAAGGTTTTGCCGGTGATCCACCAAATGTAAGTGTTGAAAACCAAGATATCGACCCCTTTCCAGTGTTTCCCGTGTTTCATAATCGACCCATTACGAACAAGTATTTGCGGTATTTGATGTACATTGTGCACACGTGCATCTTCTCTGTTTGATTCCAGGAGTAATGGCGCCCAGTAGAATTCAATACTCGCATTATATTCCTGATGGGTCCATTGATAATCTATTCAGGATTCGAGTCATGTGAAAATTTTGATTACTATTTGTTGGTCATAAATACTGTGTCTGTCTGACCTTTGCTGTAAAAACAGAGAGGGAGCCTTTGGTTTCCATGGATTTGGCATGTCCGGGGATGTGTTTCTGGAGCAGGCAAACCATGGAAGTGTGTTGACCTCTGTTTAGAGAGTCCCCGACGAACATCATCCTCTTTCCCCGGAGCGTTTCCAGCATCAGCGTGGCATTGAAACTGTGTTTCGATTTCAACAGCCAAGAAGAAATATAAATGATTTGTTAACTCATAACCAAGATTGATTATGTTGATCCAACACAGGGATGATGATGAAGAAGAAGAAGAAGAAGAAGAAGAATAGAATGACATGACGATCTCAGACCTGGGAAGATCACAGCCATGAGGCTGCCATCTCCAGTATTGATAGTCCTTATCCGGCCGGCCGTGTTCTTGGCAAGTCAGCTGTGGCGCTATGTACGGACAGTCTGCCTCATCGTACAACGGCTGGTTCACCTCGTCCCGAACCCATTTTCCACTGAACACATCACATTCATCCTTTGTTTCTTCCATTGCAAACGGCAACCTTTCTCCATTCTTCTCTAAAACACACACACACACACACACAGAGTAACATGAATACTATTGGATAAAATGGGAAATAAAATAAAGAAAGAATAATGTTTGTTTAATTGACTCACTGGTGAGTGGTGGTGACTGGGCCGAGCACTTGTTGGGGAGGACGTTGGAATAAAACTTTCCGAAGAAGAAACGGAAGTCCTCGCTGTAGTAGAAGATGATGACAGAGACAATGAAAGGTACACAGGTTAAAAGAATAGGACAATATCCGGTGGGCTTTCTGAGCATCTGCTGCAAGTTGGAAGAAGAAGAAGACGGCGACGGGGACGGGGAGGTTGAGGAGGAAGCCGCCGTCATTTCGTTTCAGAGTGTTTTGATTTCAGTTTAACGGCTACTTATTCCATAATTTTAAAATTATAAATAATTGTGATCTATTCTATTCTGTTAATGATAAAGATAATTAAAAACTAAAAAATATGAAAATATTACATTAAAAATCTAAAATATCTAAAAAATAATTTTTTTTTTACCATTTTAAGAGTATGTTTTAGCTATTGGCATGATAATAGTGTCTTACACGTTTTAGTTAAAGATTGAGTATTTCATCTTATCAATTATAGAAAATTATTGATTGTTCCTAATTGATTTAGTGATATTCTTGTTGGACTACTTTTCAACAAAGTAATGAAATTTTTATTTTTGTCCTTAAGAAAAAAAAAGTATTAAATACACATGTGAGATTATCTTATTTATTATTATAACAATTAAATCCATACACATTTGAAATGGAAGGACTGACTATGATAAGTACAGAGCATTGAACACCTATATCGCATTCATTTTTCCTCGGAATTAAGGAAATGCATGAAAGTGGTGATTAAGCATTCTACTTAAATATCGTCCTATTTTAGTAAATATTGTCCATTTTTTATTTTATAAATTTACCTTTTTTAAAAAAATTTAGGCTGTTCATTTGCACCAATGACCAATTCCTAAAATTCACTAATTCAAAGAATTTCAAAAAATTTGACCCACATTCATGTCCAGAAAAATTGCATTAATGTTTAAAAGAAGAAGACGAAGAAGAAGAAGAAGAAGAAGAAGAAGAAAATTCTCTTGATCTCCACGTCAATTCCGACCATCCATGACTTCTGTACTGTCATTTTTTGATCGAATCCATCCATCTCCACAAAGCCCATTTGCCATTTGGAAGAACCAAAGGTCATACAATCCGACAGAGCCTAGCATATATTCATATGAACTCTATGCGCTTTGACTTTGCCCATGATGAAGGTCTGTGGATGCGTACGTTAACTAAACAACAAGTATAAACCTTCTAAGGATAGAAAAGTTTGGCAAACAGAAGCTCATTCCAGGTGTCTTGTAGCCCTGGCAAACACCAATGCGTGCAGTCGGCATAGCTCACTGGGTTTGCTATCTGCTCAGCCGTCAACCGGCTCCACTGTTTCTTGTAAATCGAGGTATGCGCATCTTTTCTGTAGTTCGATAGCTGCGTGATGTTTAGTAGGATAATGGGCACTTTGGTTTTCCTGAATTCTTCTCCAAGCACTTGCATTACGCTTTTTCTCGTGTCGGATCCCCAGTAATTCGGATCCTCTATCATTTTCGTCTCGTTGTAGCAGTTCCCCCCTGGATCACCTCCCCAGTCTACGCTCCTGCGCCGCCGCCGGCAAAAGAAACAGTCGTATCATGACGGGCATACCTCTCGTCTTTTATCAACTTTAATTTGTATTATTGTCATGATCGAGAACAGAGATTTACATGGTTATAACTTACTTGCTGTGAGAAGGCGACATGCTGGTAAAGAAAACTCTGGTTTTGTTGGGATCCATATTTATCTTGATCCATCTCAGCATAGTTTTCATTGCCATACGATAAGCATCCTCTGTGGAGGCTTCCACTATGTCTTTTACTTCATCGTCGAAGTTTCCTTGCCTGTTTCCGATAAAGGGTTGACGTTTTTAACCGAATCAAAAACTATCAAATGTAGGAGAGAAATGAAGCAATCAATAATAGCAGATCATGATTAATTTACTCACAATATGTTGAAGGTTTTGCCGGTCATCCACCAAACGTAAGTATTGAAAACCATGATGTCAACTCCTTTCCAGTGTTTCCCGTGCTTGATAATCGACCCTTTACGAACCACCCTGTCCTGTATTCTGTGCACAATTGCATCGTCTGAATTTGATTCCAGCAAGAATGGGGCCCAGTAGAATTCAATGGTCGCATTATAATCCTGAATGAATCGAATCAAACAATCAAGATATCGGATTCTATCTCATGATTCCAGTCATATTTGGAAGATCCAAAAAAACTGGGTACCTTTAATGTGAAAACAGTGAGGGAGCCTTTGGTTTTCATGGATTTGGCATCTTCGGGGATGTGTCTGTGGAGCAGGCAAACCATGGAAGTGAATTGGCCTCTGTTTAGGGAGTCCCCGACGAACATCATCCTCTTTCCTCGAAGCGTTTCCAGCATCAACGTGGCGTTGAAACTGTGTTTCAAGAACAATTATAAGATTATTTAATTCAACAAATAAAAAAAGTTCTTTAAATAAATCAAACTCTTTCTATAGATCAACAAAATATTACTAATTCTGTTGTTAATTTTAGTTTAATAAATAAGATATTATTTTGAGGGTGAGAAAGTATTTTCCATTACTTAAGAAACACATCAAATTAACTGCCGATGCCATTTCAACTAGAGTCTAGAGAGGCCCATTGCCAAATAACAAACGACGAACAGGTGGAATGGTTCAACAAACATGATGTTACGTTTGTTTGTTTGTTTTTCTTTTTTTTTTAAGGTATTATTAGGAATGTAAGTTTTTTTTTACATAAAATTTTTAAGAGAATAAAAGAAAAATGTATTAGAAAAAAAATCTTTAAACTAGTGGGAGAGAAATTTTAGAGGAAATTATAATTAATGTAATGTAATTTGGTGATTATTAAGATATATTATGCATTAAAAAAATCTCTCTCTGTAATGGAATTAAACCAAAACATGAAAGCGCGAGCAAAAAAAAACAAGTGCCGGCTATATGCTATCTCCCTCAAAAAACCAAAATCTAAATATTATAATTTAGTTTTGAAAATCAGATTTGTATGCTGACAAACATCTAATGATTGATATACAATTCATGAATTAACTCAGTATCTATTTCATATGCGGAGCGAACCAGGCCAGCCAATGAAACATCAACCAGGAAATTATGTATCAAAAAAAAAAAAAAAAAACTTGTCCCGTTGTTTTTCTGCTATATCATGTCAGCTTCCAAATATTTGAAATATCACATAAAGATGCATATATTAGAGAGTTCACGGCTCAGGGTGGAGAATATTGGAGATCATATATAACAAGAAGTCTACAAGTTCCCAAGAGGAAATTCAAAATGTATTTATATTTCAAGAAGAAGAAGAGAATGAAATGATGATCTCGAACCTGGGAAGATCACAGCCATAAGGTTGCCATCTCCAGTATTGATAGTCCTTATCCGGCCGGCCGCGTTCTTGGCAAGTCAGCTGCGGCGCAATGTACGGACACTCTTCCTCCTCGTACAACGGCCGGTTCACCTCGTCCCGAACCCATCTTCCACTGAACACATCACAGTCATCCTTTGTTTCTTCAATCGCAAACGGCAACCTTTCTCCATTCTTCTCTAACACACACACACACAGAGAGACATAGATAGTAACATGAATAAAATTGGATAAAATGGGAAGTTAAAAGAAAATTAATAATAATAATAATAATGTATTATATATAGTGTTTGTTGAATTGACTCACTGGTGATCGAGATGGGATTGTGGGGCGAGTACTTGCGGGGAGGACGTTGGGAATCAAACTGTCCGAGGAGGCAACGGAAGTCCTCGCTGTAGAGAATGGTGACAAAGACAATGAAAGCTACAAAAGTTAAAAGAATCGGAGACACTCCGGTGGTCTTTCTGAGCAGCCGGAATTTTGAAGAAGGCGAAGAAGACAAGGACGACGAGGAGGAGGTTGAGGAAGGAGGGGACTTCATCATGATTTTGGCATTAGTACTACTGATCCTGTGTTGATCTCATGAATTAGAATAAAGTCAGTGAGTAGTAGATTAAACACAGGCCAGGAATTGTTGCCATTATATGAGTACTCCTTTTATAATATGAAATGTTTTCAAAAATAAGAGAAATTTTTTTAATAATATATTTTAAACGTTTTTTTTTATTTTTTAATTTGTGTGGGTAATTTTAAATATTTTATATTAAAAAAATTAGACATGCCAATAAGATTTTGTACGTTCATTTTAGAGATCAAGATATTTTTTAATTAGAAAGTTGAAATTTTAAACAAAGGAAAGAAGAGAGAGGGAATCAAATTAGGCAAAATGTGACCTATTCTTAATTGGATTTTCCCATGATCTTTTTGGTTTACCTGAACCCTTTTGTTTTTTTTTGTCCATTATCAATAACGCTATTTTCAATTGATATTAGGTAAAAGGGTTAGTGTACCTAGCTTTGGATAACTTGTACTACAAAGAGCCGGCTCAATTCCAAAAGGAAAATCAACCTACTTTATAACCAATCACAATATAAAAGCAGAATAAAATACTACATAATGTAGTATTGTATATATAGTATTTTGTTTGGTAGAAAATTATATTTATTAAATTAAAATAGTTTAATAAACGTAATGGTTAATGGTGATATTGTGAGTTGATGATGAAGGGAGGAAAAAGGGCTATGGAATGATGTTTGCTTTACTTCAAAGAGAAGAGTAGTTGGGAAAGATGGCAAATCAATTTCTTCACTTCTTTATCTACCATCTCTCTTACGTTTTTTAAGCTTATACTTTTTACTTGAAAGCTTTCTTTTTTGGGCTGCCATGGAAAAACTCTAATTTTTTACCCGGCGGCTTACAAGAGGACTTGTAAATGCTGCTTCCGTTAGTATTTCAACTTCAATTGGTTGGCATTTGATTTGGCAATGACTATACTTAACGTATATTTTAGGGTTTTTATTCACATTAAATCTTAAGATTATGATGGAGCAGAGCAGTTAGCATCGTGCACCTAATCCAGCAAGACCAGCAACAATTATTCAAAGGGTCACTATCCAGTTATACCCTAATTATATTTCATTATCGGATTCAATTATTCAAAGGGCCCAGTGAAAGAAATACTTCTTGCTTTGCTCCAATCATATAAGGAGCGGTTTTAACTACTTATGATTGATTTATTTGTTCCCATCATAGTATTAACAACAACGTTGTTTATTAAGCTCTACGATTAAGAGTATTATTATTATTATTATGGGACAGAAATGAATGTACTGTAAGAGTACTTTGAGGTATCTTTTTACACCTCTAGAATATATGCAAAATACTGAAACATGGGCAATTATGACTACCTACCATAGCAGCAACTGCCTCAATAAAAAAATAAAAAATGCTATGTCCAAGGATAGCCTTGATTCCATTGGAAACCATTTCAAAGAGGGCTAGAAAAAAAAAAAATGTCAACTTGATCAATAATCACAGCCTCTCCAGCAGTAGCAGTGACGTAATAATCCCAAAAAACTCTTTTTTCCTGTATGAATGCCTGTCATAATTCTCCTCTTTTCTCCTGTTCATGGCACCCCAAAACGATTCCTAAACTCTTCTCTGCTCTGACCAGAAAATTAGTATTTGTGAAAGTATCAAAGAAACGATATCGGATAGTAGTGTAGCTCAGGGAAAAAAAAAACTCCAGCAGTTTTCTCTTCATTCTTCAAAAATTGACAGGAGAATAGGAGCTCCTATAACCTTCAGAATGTCCTCTAAATCTCCGCACCAAAGCCATAAATGAACCCTGCAAGGTTGCTGCTTTTAGAATTTCTCCATTTAAGACACTCTCCAAAAGGTGGAGTTCAGGAAGGCAACGCGGATAGGAAATAAAAGAAATAGGAGGCAACTCGGTGAGGAAGGAGTACATGTCAAAACAAAAAATTATTGCAAGATTAAACTCACCACAAGTGAGCATTACTAGAGCCAGAACTACTTTTCC
The DNA here is from genome assembly GCA_030378225.1 of Knoxia roxburghii. NCBI lineage: Eukaryota > Viridiplantae > Streptophyta > Magnoliopsida > Gentianales > Rubiaceae > Knoxia > Knoxia roxburghii. The sequence continues at coordinate 4,251,694 of CM059415.1, forward strand.
CATTTATAGTTTAGGGACCATCTATGCTACATGGCCCAAAAGAACCAAGAACAATAACAAAAGAGAATCATCACATGTTAAATTGTAGCATAAGCAAGGTGGAGAATGGATGCCCATTTTTAACTATAGGAAAGGGAGCCCGACAGTATTATTGATGCAAAAAGTAATCCAGACAATAAATCTGCTCAAACGTAGACAGCCTACCTGAACTCGGTGTGGTAAACTTGCCCAAAATTCCAAGTTTGGAACCATCTGAGAATTGCAAGAAACAGTTACAAAACACAATAAATTGATTAAAGGAGGAGAATATTTTTGGGGAAGTACCAACACAACAGAAGTAGACAGTCTACTCACATCTATTCCGTGTATATGTAAGAAGAAATGTCGGTAGACAACACCAGCCAGCATGTAAGCAGCAAAGAGGCAGAATATTCTGAGAAGAAAAGATTTAGCAAGGGAGTAAATATGTTATTGAAAGTCCCACGATCAAGTAAAAGAGAGACAAAAATATTATTCCACTATGTGGAGTTGGCTAAATAGATCATATGTCACCATTGAGCTCTATCGATACACATAAAAGGAAACCCCACCAAGAGAAATTCAGACTGCATGAGGGAGGGGGGAGATAAAATCCCAGTGGCTCAAAACTTACATAAACAATAAAGTACCAAACCATCCCCATCCACTTCCATCAGAGGATATCACCTTTGCGCACCCAGCAGGATGCCTTAACTGTGTAACCTGACAATAAGACTAATGATGAGCAGCAAGGCAACAGAAATTTGTGAACTTTCAAACCAGTTCTTCAACAGAAATCAACAGGCAGAAACAAACTATCAATGTTGAAAGGGGCAACTAAATAAGGACACGCAAAAATGTTTAACCTCAAAACTTTGTGAGCAGTTAACCTACACAAATACATCAATAGCAGCAGGAACTCAAGCCATAGTTCTCTAATTCATATGGATCACAAAAGTAACACATGTAGCAAAACAGTTGGGATAAAAAAATATGAAGTTAGCATGCTGCACTAGAAACAGAATTCCAACCACAATTCCACATTAAAACCAGTCCAAAACCTCTAATTTATTTCTGGTCCCTGCTGGATTTAGAAAATTTATTCACCTTAGGTAGTAAGGACGGTGAAACAACTAGACAAATTAACCAAAAGTATCACAGACATTAGAGAATGGCCAGCAAAATTGCAAGCCATGATGTCAACTGAAAGTGCTTGCTTGTGATTGCTTAGTGTAAACTCAAATGCCTCTCACATCCAAGGCAACCATGCCACAGAGGATATCTGGCCATCTCACAACTATACACAGAGACAAAAGTGCTAAATCGGTACCAAAGTCCTCAACAGTAAACACTCACATAATCACAAGTTCCAGATTTCTCAAGTGTCTGTGGTCCCTGGAAAATGGCAGATACATTGTCATACAAAACTGTAACTGAAGAAAATGTAAAAGACTAATAAATCAACAAAAGAAAGAAATTCAAGGAAAGCACTCACTTGAAATCCTTGATAATCACAAATAACAGATACGGAAAGAGAACAGTTCAGTTTTGGCAGACTGTTTGACATCTTAACAATAACACCCATGTGTGGCCTTTTGGTATCTGTCACATAGATTAACCAGACAACAAAGTACAACATCAGTTAACTAAATCATATAAGAAATAAAGTAAAGTGACATTCCTTGGCCACATCCACACAAACAAGAACCAGGCTGGGGAGAAAAAAAATTAAGGGACAAAGATAAGCAGCCAGGAAGTGGCACCAGTAATCAGCTCTTCAAGTAGAACTTCATCCCACACAAGCTGCCTATAATCAAATAAAGTTGATAACAATCTTCCCAGTTCTGAAAAGAAAAATGCATGAAATCACAGGAAAGAAAGACTTACCCAAAGGATAGACAATTGTGCTTGTTAGACTTCCAACAGAATTACAAACAGGGTAACCTACATATGCCACACGTGATAAAATTAGACCTGAGCTAGCAGATCACCAGAAGCATTAATTGTAACAACTGTATAATGAAAATACAAATCTACTGTCTCAGCTGCAATAGATATTGCATGGGGATAGCATATTTATACAATCAATCTAGATTCCAGAAATGGTTGCTGATGACAAGTAAATCAATTTGCTCAACTACCTACAAATGCAGAATATAGAAAATCAAAATAATGAATTATTCACCTTCAATAATATTTGCTGCCAATGCACTACAACCCATGCCACAGCGAGATGAACCACCACAATCCTACAAAATTAAAAGAAGAATATACTTTCAAGGTACAAAGACTTTTTTATGCTATTTACTGAGCCAAGGAGAAATGCAATTACTGCTGAGCATAAAACCAGAACTTTCATTCTTTAAATATAGAAGAATAAAAGGCTAGATAAAAATTTTAATAAAATTTCAAGATCTTCCAATGGACAGGTAAGAAACTTCCAAAAGGCACACTCACCTCACAGTCTATACAGGTTGGAGGATCATGGTTAAAGAGCATTAAATCACAAAGCTGCACCATTGAAACAGATAAACAAAACACAGTCAGGTGCAGAAAACACAAAAGAAAATGCATAATAAGATCCTAATAGTCTGCAATTTCTTGATCCTTTCTCAAAATATATGCTGCCCAAAGCATTCAGTATTTTAAATCAAAAAGCTAGTTCGTCAGAAAAAACATGATTGAACATAATGCAACCTGATAGAGCCAACCTGAAACCAGAGCACAGTCTCATTAACTGCTACCTTGTAAAACCTAACAGCAAGGAATCAAATCAGTGACTTACATTATAATCCAAACAGATAGACCGCTGAAACTACTCTATGCACTCAGGTTGTTAAATAACAACTATAACCTACAGTACAAAATAAGCATCCCCGCATTAGTCCACTCATCTGAATAATCTAAATAGCAGCCTTACGACTAGACATTCCCCAATACTCGCGGGAAACTAATAAATCAGGTTATAAAAACCTCAGCTGGGGAAAATATATATACATATATAATTGGTATTAAATATGCAAATATATACTATGAAGGATTTAAGGAAATACCCATCTTCGCTGAGAACGCCATGGGGAAAATTACGAAGTGGGGAAGCTAAGCTGTAGTTATATAGCTTGGTGTGGTCCCTGTAACTGAGCTCACAAACGGAGTACGACGAGCTGAAACCGATACTGTAAAGACTCGCCGCCAGAAAAAGCAGAGGAAACGAAAGAGGCGACCGATAAGGGAACCTGGCGACCATTTTCATTGCTTTTCTGACAAAAGCATAGCCAATTTCGAAGGTGCAATGGTCAAGCTGCAGAAAAACAATGGGTTGGGGGAGGCGTCGAACAAATAGGCGTCAGAAGAAACCCGGCATGGATTTACAGAGAAGAAAAGCTCGGGGTAAACGACGACGTACCTATGTGCCTGGAAATTTGTTTATACCGTCAAACAAAGTTGTCGCATCGTGGAAGTGAAATTAGCACGTAGCACTGAACGTCTGAAACGGACTGGGAGAATCTTTTACAAATTTTACAGCTAAATGTGAAAGCATTGTTTTGAGCATTTGAAATTTTGAGGTATTGAACCGGATCTCCAGTTTCTATTTCCGGTTCAGGTTGATCTCCGTTCTAAAATATATTATCATCACAAACACAATTAATTAATAATTATTTTTATTTTTTTATATTTTCATTTTATAATAATATTTTAAAAATAATTAAAAATTTCACATACCATTAAAATTATTCAATAGTATACTTTTGATCATTAAATCTTTTCATCAACAAATTAGTGATTAAACTCTTAAAATGTAATAATTGAACTATTTCTTTTAAGAATAAGTTTTTTTAAGAGCAAACAAATAAATCGATCTCAAGCGGGAAGCTTGATGCCGAAACCCGACGTCGATGAGTCGTCTCCATCTGTTTGTTTAAGACTAATTTGGAAATCAAGTGGATTAAGAATTTTTTTTTTACCTCGGTCAAATAACTTTCTTTTCCTATATTTATTTTTTCCTTAAAAAATTAATAGTATTTCAAATTTCTGTTAAATCAAAACTGATTTTTAATCAAGTGTGTTAAATACTTAGAATTTAAGAGTTTAATGACTCATTTGTTAATTTAGTAGTTAAAAGTATATTGTTGAATAAGTTGTTTAATAGCCTTATAGTTTTTAAACCTTTTAAAATTTATTTTTTAACTTATAAAAATAATCTAATTTTTATATTTTCATTATTAATACATATCCTACCACTTAAGTTAATTTTTTAAAATCAGACTCGACACGTCCTTATTTACCAAAAAAATTATTTATTAATATGATTTTAATATGTATTTTATAATTGATATAGTAATATATAAAATCATAAATAAAAATATATAATAAATATTTTAGGTGGGTTATAACTTATTTAAAATAAAATATTATACAATATCAAAAATGACTATTATTACTTCTTTTTTTTTTTAAATTATGTTAGATACTTTTTTTTTTTTTATGTGAGATGTTTAAAGAAATAAGTGAAATTTTCTTAAGCCTCATTTTTTCTTCTCTATAACCCTCTCTCAATGCATTTCGTATAATACAGTTTATGTCGTCTATTGATTTTCTTACGTCTCATTTGTCCTCACTATATTAATAGTTGAACCTTTCCCCCGTGCACTTTGTGTAATACAATTCATCTCATCCGTTGATTTTTTACCATCTCATTTTTTCCTTGCTATATAAACAGATGAACCCTCCTCCAGTGCACTTCGTGTAATACAATAGAAAAAAAAATGTTCGGCTTCAGAACTCGTAAGAAAAACAAGAAGCCCGCCGTTAAAGACATTAATATAGATCCCGTCGTTCAATACATTAACTTGACAGTTACATGTCAGGAAGGAAGAAATGTATTCTTTAAGATCGAGAGGAGCACACAATTGCAGAAACTCTTCAAAGCTTACCGTGAACGAGTGAATATTGATTTAATCTCAGTTGTTTTCTTGTTTGACGGGCGTCGCATCCAAGGGGGAGCAAACTCCTAATTAGGTTTCAAGCATCTGGAATTCTAATTGTTATTTCTCATAAAACCCTTAAATTGTAAGGAAATTAATCATGATTAACTTTGTGTCTTGATTGTTCTATAATGTATTACAGTTAGAAATGGAAGATGGAAATCAAATTGATGCTATGCTGCATATGATTGGAGGGTCTTGAGGGTTTTAAGCTTAGTTGACAAGGATATATATATATATATATGTGTGTGTGTGTGTGTGTGTTTTTAATGTTATGTGTTAATGCTGAAAATTCTATAATAGATTTTTGTGTTATGACTTAATAGAATTTTAAGTGTGTTGTTTAATGACATATTTTAGTTCTCTTATTTGGCCACTTAATTGCTTTAAATCCCAATATGTTTTGTTTAGATTCTCACCACTCACTAGAGGTGTTCACGGTTCAGATTGATCCGGTCAATCAGATTCGCGGTGCGGATTCATGAATGGATTTTATTTTAATTTTTAATCCAACGGATTCAAAAATTGAAAATCGATCATTTTGGATCGAATTTTGGATTTACCTTAAAAAATAGGTCGTCAATTCGGATCTGTATATATATTTAATTAATAATAATTTTAGTTTATATGTATATATATATTAATATTTGATATTTAGTATAATTAAATTTTAAAGTTAGTATTCGTAAGTTGTAATGTTTTTAGACATTTTTTTGGACTGGTTTCTGTATGTCTAGCATACTTTGGTCTTCTTGATTTTTTTTTTTTGAATTGAAGATGCTTTTGGACTATTTTTTGTTTGACTGTGATCTGATTTTTGGAACCTATAATACTGAAAATCTGATCGTTTGATTTTGGACATCTTGATTTATGGTTAAATATGGAGGTCCAGATGTAGAAAATCTCATTTTACGATCAAAACGAAAATAATTGTAAGTCCAACTTGTCAATCCGGACTGTCCAAAGTGAATTGGATACGGAATAAAAACTAATCAGTTACGGATCAAAAAATTTCAAATTCATATGTTATGGATTGATTTCGGATTGATGCAAAATTTGGTCAATCCGATTCATGAACACCCTTTATCACCCAAACGATGTGTATCCTTTCAACCTTCTTATTATTAGTAATTGAAAAAAATAATAATAAGTGAAAATTTTTCCCTAGAAGCGTAACGCTTTTCGCTACGGTATACAAAGGCATTTAATAAACTCGTTCAGGATTGTTGAGCAAAATTGAGACGGTGAATACCGCCTGTTAGATCAACCTCGCCGCCCGAATATGGCGGCCGCCACCGAAGCTTCCAACCCAAACAGAGCCCTCACCAGTATTCGCTTCTCCGACCTAAAACCGCCACTGTCCGACACGGTCCTTGAAGCCTTGTCCGTGTCTGGGTTCGAGTTCTGCACGCCGGTGCAGGTTGACACTATACCTTTGCTATGCAGCTACAAAGACGTTATGGTGGACGCCGCCACCGGTTCTGGCAAAACCCTGGCTTTCGTGATTCCTTTAGTTGAGATTATCCGTCGTTCCCCTCCTCCTAAACCTCATCAGGTCGTCCATTTTATCCTCTTGAATGTTATTTAAAGAGCTTAGCGGTTTTTCTTTTTTAAATTAAGGTTATATGTAGTTCTGCACTGACCTGTATTAAGGCACACCTTGAAAAACTAGGTTTAGATTTTATTTTCCCTTCCGAATGTTTGATAAATATGCAGCCTTTTATTGTGGTTTACGGCTGAAACTGATGGTGGGCTGAATGTGTTTATACTTGGAAATTGGAATGGGTAGCTTATTGAATATTAGAACTGAGACATTGAACCTTTAGAACTGGTTTTTTGCGTCAATTTGTGTTAAAACTCATGATCTATGCCTTCAAAATGTGACCTGTTCATGAAGCATTGTTCTGATTTCTAGTAACGTTGCAGGTAGTGGGGTTAATTATATCACCAACAAGGGAATTGTCGTCGCAAATATATCATGTTGCTCAGCCTTTCATCTCGACGCTGTTAAATGTTAATTCCATGCTTCTTGTTGGAGGGATGGAGGTAAAATCAGACATGAGGAAAATCGAAGAGGAAGGAGCAAATTTATTAATTGGCACCCCCGGGAGGCTCTATGACATAATGGAACGCATGGATATCTTGGATTTTCGGAATCTTGAGGTTTCACATTACTTCCTTTTTGTGTGGCTCTTCAATAGATTCATGAGAAGAAGTTAATATGCATGTGAGAGAAGCTTGTTCTTTAACAATTTTGAAAGGCAAGGCCAGAGGTATCACTTTCTGGACTACAAATCCAACTCTGGAAGTGCATTGGGCTGGATTAAAATCAGTTTTAGAAAGAATGCAGTGAAAATCTACTGCCGATATACTCTTTTGGATAATACTACACGATAAGGACCCACAACTAGTGTTCTTTTTTACAGTGAGAAAGAATAAGAACTGTAGAGTTTCCCGGTCATCCTTTCACTAACTACTTGTTCCCAAGCTGTTCTGTGAAATTTAAATTTTGTTTTGATTAACTTTTTTTTTTTTTTTTTTGGGATTGGTAATTACTAAGAGTGTGTTGCATTCTTCAGATACTAATTTTAGATGAGGCCGATAGACTTTTGGATATGGGATTCCAGAAACAGATTAATTCTATCATATCTCGGTTACCAAAGCTTCGTAGAACTGGTCTTTTCTCAGCAACTCAAACGGAGGCTGTTGAAGAATTATCTAAGGCTGGTTTAAGAAATCCTTTCAGGGTTGAAGTTCGAGCACATGGAAAATCCCTGGAGAATTCCGTATCCTCCGAACAGCTGCTGCCATCCAAAACACCGTCTGGCCTTCACATTGAGGTATTACTGAATTCTCTGCTTCCTGAAATTTGGTCTTCCAGGACCACTGTGTTTTAAATTTGATTGCTTTTTTTTTTTTAAAGAAAAAAAATCTTATTTTGTTGGGTGGCAGTATCTTGAGTGCGAAGCAGATAAGAAAATTTCCCAGCTTGTTGAAATCCTTACTAAAAACATCTCCAACAAAGTCATAGTGTAAGCATAGAGTTACATATTGTTTTGAATGTTGAAGTTTGTTTTATTACGTGGAATTACTAGTAGAAAATGACCTTTATGTTGTTGATCTTTGTAATGTTGCAGTTATTTCATGACCTGTGCATCTGTAGATTACTGGGGACTTGTTCTTCCACAACTCTCCCCTTTAAAAAGTTTCTCCATCATTTCTCTTCATGGAAAGATGAAGCAGGTAACTCTCTGGACCTTGTCATTCTATGTTAAAACAAACATGGGGACGTTGTTCGGGTTGTCTTTATAATTCATATTACTGCAATAGTTCTCACGTTCTGTTTGTTTGTAGACTGCAAGGGAGAAGGCACTAGCTTCATTTACCTCTCTCTCAAGTGGCATCCTTCTATGCACTGATGTGGCAGCACGAGGTCTTGATATTCCAGGAGTTGATTGTGTTGTACAGGTACCTTTAAATAATCACCCCCGCACCCCCCGCGGGGTCCCAGCCACGTGAATCATTTATTTATGTATTTACCTTATTGCTGAAGTACCATGCACTTTAAAATGATCACAACTCTTGAAATGATTATAGTTAGTGGGGAAGTTGAAATTCTTTTCTTTCCACATACAGTATGACCCCCCACAAGATCCCAACATGTTTGTGCACAGAGTGGGCCGAACAGCTAGATTGGGACGGCAAGGAAGTGCCATTGTCTTCCTTTTACCAAAGGTTTGTTTATTTCACAACTTCTCTTTTAATGCAATACTATACCTTATCTGTTCAATCCTTTTTGATTGTTGAGTGCCATGTTCCTTATATGTGAGAACAGGAGGAAGCATATGTTGAGTTCCTTCGTGTCAGGAGGGTTCCACTTGAAGAGAGAAATAAATCTGATGATATAAGTGATGTCATTCCTCAGGTGAGGTATTTGAGATCCTTATGTGTGAATTTGTGGGATATGGTTTAGTTTCCTTTTATATATTGATTGTCAGAAAAAGTGAGGCTTTGTTCAGTTGGCCTTTGTGTGATTGTGACCTCTACCAGTTTAAACATGACATTGATTTTCAGTAATTTTCTACTTTAACATATTTTGTGAGATTAAGGTTGCCTATGCCTCTCTCACATACACAAAATCAATTTTTAGTAACAAAATTAGTCAAATAATTTATTCCAGGTACGGTCAATGGCATTAAAAGATCGGGATGTTATGGAGAAAGGGCTTAGAGCTTTTGTATCCTATGTTCGTGCTTACAAAGAGCATCACTGCTCTTATATTTTCAGGTTAGTATGGTATGATATGCATTCATTATGTTTGTGATTTTGTGTGTGTAACTGTTGTTCCCTATATGCCAGGTGGAAAGAGCTTGAGATTGGGAAATTGGGCATGGGCTATGGTCTGTTGCAGCTCCCTGCAATGGCCGAAGTGAAGCATCAGAATCTTTCTACTGAGGGTTTTACACCAGTAGAAAATATAAATCTCGAGGAAATCAAATATAAGTAAGAATCTTCACCAAAATACTTGGGTTTTCCCAGTAGTATTTGCAGATTGCATCATGAAGATATATCGCGTAGTTAAACATGAAAGATAGGCAAAGGAATGAAGTTTCTGGATCATCAAAAATGTAGGCTTATAAGTGAGTTCTGTTGGACTTAGATTTATTACCATCTTCACAGGAGAAACTAGACCATTCCATGGAGTTGTGTTTGAAATTGTTTTGCATGATTATTTCGTTTGAAGAATAAAAAACTTTGACACTTTGCCTTCTGAATATCTATTATCTACTTGTTCTGAATGATCACTGAACATTCTGAAGAGTGTCTATAGTGGAATTTGTAGATGTTACTTTTTCTTTGGTGCTAAATGTAAGCATGATATCATAAATATTTCATGAAAGGATTCCAAGTTCTAGATTAAATATGCCTATGAAGCGTGCTGGATAATAACAACATTCTACCATGCAGGGATAAATCTCGTGAAAAACAGCGAAAGAAGAACTTACAAGCAAAAAAAGCTGCCGAACAGGTACAAAAGGTAAAGAAGCCCAAAGGAGCCTCAAATACTGTGGCTACTGTAACGAGGAAAAAAACTGCTAAGCAAAGACGGGCTGCTCAATCAGTTGAAGATGATGAGGAGATGGCTCAGGAGTACCGCTTACTAAAAAAGCTGAAAAAGGGTGCAATTGATGAAACAGAGTTTGCGAAATTGACTGGAACTGAAGACTTACTTTAAGCCAATTGAAGCAATATGTATATTGGTAAAAAATGATTGGAGGTGAAATCAGAGTCCTTCAGATGCCTTCCAGTTGAACAGGAATGTTAAGCATTATACAAGAAAAGGTGTACAAACTTCTTTCATGCATCTCGTTACTTGCTGAGCGATCAAGAAATCTACACTGGGAAGGTAAAATTTTTTTCAGGGATTAAAATGGGCCCAAGTTTTTATTGCTTCTGTTTAGTGCCTTTCTTTAACATCATCTGAGATATTATTGAGCAACTAACTTATGGCAGACAGTTTTGCATTTTTCCTCGCTTTAGTTTTCCTCTTAGTACAGCTTGCCTGTGTCCCTATAGGCTATAGTCAAGAATCATTTTTTCATAGGAGTTGTGATGGAGTGATTTTGCGGGATTTGTTGAAGTGGTTTTCATTTATAAGATTCTCTTGATAATACAATAAATCCTCAAACCATTTCTGACATCCATTCTCGTTTAGCACCTGAGCTGATATCTGGTTTTAAATTCTCTGCTATAATGCAGGACTACCCTTATAAAGTGAGTTGTAGAAGGCAGAAACATCAGGGGGGCTTGGCCGTTGCCTCTTGTCAGCCCAAAACGAAGAGAACTAGGCAGAAGCCTACTTGGTTTGTCCCTCTGGCTGGAAACTGGAACAGGATTGCTGGTAATTGTTACAGCTTTTATAGCTGATCAAGATGAGACTCATTGCTTCATGTATTATTTTTACAGTAGTAGTAGGCAATGTCCCAAGTTTAATGAAAAACTTGGGAAAAAAAAAAAAAAAAAAGAAATAGAGATATACTACCATGTGTGTGTGTGTGTTTTTTTTTTAATTATAATTTTGACTATTTGATATTGGATTGATTCATCAGTTGTTTCGGATTGACTCGTTTTTTTTTTTAATTATAATTTTGACTATTTGATATTGGATTGATTTATCAGTTGTTTCGGATTGACTCGTTTTGATCATAGCGGTTTAAAGTGTAGATTTTTAAAAAATAATTATTTGATAAATAATTTATAATAATCTCTCGAAAGACTATTATTAATTGCATACAAAATTTCTTTAATTAAATTATATTTAATATTTTCATAAAATTTTAAAATTAAATTTTTTAATATTAAAATATATTTTTTGAATTTTTAATAATTATATCACATGGGTGTTGAATACTCTTAGTTCGGGAGGGAGAGTAAAATATCAAATAAAAAAAAGATAAAATTAAATTAAATGTGCAATTTATAAAAATATTTAAAATTATATAATTATATTATTATTTATTAAAAATAAAAAATCAGTTTTAAAAAAGGATTAGAATCAATTTCCTATTTAGAATTGAAAAAGAATTATTTGGATGTTTGTAAATATTTCTAATTCCATATTTATTACAAATAAGGAACTCCGTTTTTAAAATAGATTCGAACCAATTTCCTATTTAGAATTGAAAAAGAACTATTTGGATGTTTATAAATGTCTAAATTCCTGCGCCCACAGCGTCTCAGCTTTTCCTTCTTCCCGATCGACATTGGTTTGAACCGTCACCGTTCTTCCGATCGACATTGGGTTGAACTGCCGTTGGCTTATCTCCAGTGTCAAGTTTTTTTCATTATCTGGAGATCCGTGGTTTAAACATGGCTAATCTTGATTCATTCCTTGCAGATCTGGAGGAGTTGTCTGATAATGAAGCTGATGTTCTTGATGAGGGTAATTTGGACCTGGCAGACATTGAAGCTCTGACCTATGAAAATTTGGATAGTGTGTCGAAACTACAAAAGACACAGCGATATAATGATATAATGCAGAAAGTTGATGATGCACTCACAAAGGGCTGTGAATTCTGCAGCCAAGGCATTGTTTTGGAGGATGACCCAGAATATCAATTGATTTTGGACTGTAATACACTATCAGTTGATATTGAGAATGAAATAGTTATAATTCATAAATTCATCCGGAATAAGTACAGCTTGAAGTTTCAAGAATTGGAATCTCTGGTTCATCACCCAATTGATTATGCTCGTGTAGTTAAAAAGATTGGAAATGAGATGGACCTGACCCTTGTTGATCTTCAAGGACTTGTGCCATCTGCCATCATTATGGTGATCGCAGTTACAGCATCAACTACTAGAGGAAAGCCACTTGCGGAGGAAGTGTTACAGAAGACAATTGATGCATGTGATAGAGCTCTTACACTTGACGCAGCCAAGAAAAAGGTTCTTGATTTTGTTGAGAGTCGAATGGGATACATTGCTCCAAATCTTTCGGCCATTGTTGGAAGTGCAGTTGCAGCTAAACTTATGGGAACTGCTGGTGGTCTTTCTGCATTGGTTGAGATACCTGCTTGCAATGTCCAGCTTCTTGGTGCCAAAAGGAAGACCTTAGCAGGATTTTCAACAGCAACAACTTCCCCTTTCCGGGTAGGTTATCTTGAACAAACTGAAATATTTCAGACCACACCACCTTCCTCGAGAAAGCGCGTCTGCCGACTCTTAGCTTCAAAATCTACCCTAGCTGCGCGTGTAGACTACTGTACGAAAACTGATCCAATGGGTAAAGTCGGAAGATGTTTGCGTGATGAGATTCTGAAAAAGATTGAGAAATGGCAAGAACTTCCTCCTGCTAGGCAGCCTAAATCTCTTCCTGTTCCTAATTCTGCACCCAAGAAGAAGAGAGGTGGACGTAGGTTTCGGAAGATGAAAGAGCGTTATGCTGTGACAGAAATGAGGAAGCTTGCGAATAGGATGGCTTTTGGAGTTCCTGAGGAGAACTCTTTAGGTGATGGGTATGGTGAAGGTTATGGGATGCTGGGTAACGCTGGATATGGCAAATTGCGAGCAGCAATTGTTACTACCAGCAAACTTGGTTCGAAAGTAGCTAAGAGGTTGATGCAATATGGAAGCAGCAGTAGAGCTACATCTGGACTCAGTTCGAGTTTAGCCTTTACTCCTGTGCAGGGGATTGAACTTAATAACCCTCAACCACTTGTAAATCAACTGGGAAGTGGGACTCAAAGCACTTATTTCTCTGAAACAGCCACATTCTCATAGGTTATGAAGAAGAAGGCTCCCCATATTCATCTGGGAATATGAGTTTTAACGTGGGAGACAATGAAGGATCATAGGAATTGATTTGATCACATGTGAATACGTTGGTGTGTAAGAGATAATCTTCTTCTTTATTTGTGGTCTCCAGTCTTTGTTGATTTCTGATATATTTCTCCGGCCACAATATTTGATCAAGCAACTTAGTTAATTTATTATTTTATTGTTTATCTGATTATATTATTATTTTACTGTAGTTTTGGCAGGCCCACACAGCTCTTTGGCTGTCTTTGATTCTCCTTCCCTCGTCTTTTATTTTGGGTTCGTTTTCTTGATTTGAAGGAAGGTAAAGTCACTGTTGATGAGTTTGAATTAAATTAATTGGGCAGATTAATAAAGGGTTGTAACTGATTATTCTTATTCTGGATTGTGCCAAATAGTGTGCAGAGGAAAGCAGCAGCTTGTACACAGGATTAGTGAGCTGCAAAATAGTTACGTTTTGACAGGTTATCTTGGTGAGTTTTTTTTTTTTTTTTTAAAATATGTCCAACTTATTTTACAAAAATTATTTTTATAAAACACTTTTTTAAAATAATACTAGTATATAATTTTTGAACAAACATGTTTTATAAATTATTTTTTTACTTTTAAAAGACGTTTTTATAGTCATCCAAATAGAGAGTTTAATTACTTATGGTAAGAATATGGTAGATATCAATCACCAATCATTAAGGGAGAAATTTCCATTAATTATGAAATCATCATTTTAATCATATAATTTTCCATATAGAAGCCATTGAATACAAACCATGCACTCTTAACCTAAATTTAATTCGTTATATATAGTGGCCGTTATTTAATCGAGGCCAAAACGCAAAAGAAACGACACCGGGCTGTCACCAATGGCGGCTGGGTTACTCGCCTTGTTTTTTCTGCTCTTCTTGATCGCCGTAGTTGTAATTGCTCTGGGTTTTGCCTGCCGAAAGTATTGGTGATGAGAAGGCCATCAGGAAAGACAAGCCAACGATTTTGGTTTGTTTATTTATTTTTTTTTTTTTTTTAGGTTTTAACTTGGCGCCACTGAGGTTTTAACCTATGGAGGTTTTATCTTTTCTTCTTCTGTTTCTTGGCTGGAAACATTTGTTTACTATTCTGATGAATCATACTAGCATTATCTACTGAGGTGTTTTTGTGATCGTTAGAAATATGTTTCTAATTTTGTATGCCCGTCTAATATTATTGTCTCCATCAAAAAAATAATTTTATTTAATGAATGACATAAATTTAAAAAATTAATTATATGTTCAGAGTATTGACCCTAATCTACTTATATTTGGTCAGTTGTATGTAAATGATGATATTATAAATTAATAAATTTGGTTGTAACGTAATAGTGTTAATAGTTTTGGTTAAAAACTTGAAAAGTCATCAAACAGTATACTTTTGATATTAAATTTTTTTATTTAATTAATTACCCACTAAACTTTCAAAACACTCTATTAATAGTCATTCTGTTTTTATCCTCTCTGAATGTCTTTTTCCTCTCGTCCGATCGTCTTCTTCCCCACTGAATCGATCTCGTCTTTCATCAATTCATCAGCCCATTTCGGCTCGCTTAATCCCTCGAATTCATCAGCCCATTAGAGTGTTGTTGCTCCTAATCTACTATATTTGGTCACTTATATGTGAATGGTGATATTGTAAATTGATAAATTTGGTTGCTAATAAAGGGTTGTAACCCAATTATAATTACACTTTACTTAAAATTAATAATTTTTTAAGTTGAGTCATTTAAAAATTTAAAGAAAAAATAATAATAATTAATATAAATTTGGTTGCTTGTACAAAAAAAAATCCTACCTATAAAGTTTTCCATCAACATCTTGAGCAGTCGTAATGTTTCTAGGAAAAAATCGCACTTCTGATTTTTAATTTATGGCTTTATCCTAGTTTGTTGTCGGTCCGAGGCGCCTTGCTCTCTTGCTTCCTCTTCTTTTCTTCAATAGTTGGAATCCTTAATTATGATTTTTTAACTGTTCCACCATTTTTGTTTGGTTTTAAAATATGCTATTAAGTTTGGTTCGATCGTCACTTCGTATGGTCGAACATTATGATATAAAAATATTTTGTCATTTAATATTTATATTATTTTTTATTTTAAATGATTTATTTGCATAAGCATTTCCGCATCCTATATCTCACAAATCGATGTTCTCACATGATATTTCCCTTACTATATCTTTAGCCGTTTTTGTCGCCAAAACATTAAGAATATTTAAACATTATGGTTATGCTTCAGCAATCATCCCTTCTTACAAGAGTTTGATTGATACAAGTTAGTTTGGGTTTGGAAATTTGACCACTCAATTTATTTATTAATTTTTAAAATATACAAATTTTTTTATATATAATTTTAATTATTTTACATTAGATTGATCGATTTTGATTCGGATTGATTCGTTTTGATCAGAGTAATTTGAGGTTTAGATCTTAAAAGATAATTATTTTATAAAATAATTTTTAATGTTTAATTTATTTTTCGACGTGTTAATCACTTGTCACATATTTGATAAATGTTATGTCAACCATTTTAGTTGTGTTAAAAAATATTAAATTAAATGTGTTAATTATATAAATATTTAAGACTAAATCTATTAGTTATTAAATATTTAAAAATAAATTTCTCACTATATTATACTATAGGAACATCCCTACATCATCAAGGTGATTTAAGATTTGTATAATTACATTATTATTATTATTTTGAAATAAAAGATATATATTAATACAGTAAAAAAAATACATATTACAAGTATAATTCTGTAAAATTTAAAATGACTGTCGAAATCCTAAATGGGTTGAACATTCGTGATAATTTGGATCATAAAATTGGTTAAAAATGTCATGTTACAAATTATTTTAAAAAAAAATTAAATTTGACTAGCGATTAAATGAATTAATTCATTATCTTTTAAATTTTTTCATAAAAAATAACTAAAAGTAATAATAAAAAAATATTAAATAACTAATAATGTAATTATATTATTATTTGAGACCAAAACGCATCTACCTTATAAGTTGTAAAAAAAAGGTAGAGTTTAGTCGAGAAGTAAAGGGAAGACATGGGACGATGCTGAACGACTGTAAGAAATTCGGTGGCAAGCGCCAACAGCCCGTCCCAGGTTGAATTTGAACCAACCTCGACGTTCCCGGTCCACTCCATGTCTTCGTCACCAACCCCACTGTAAAGCAGTGAATACCGAGGGATCTGACAAGGGTTGCAGCATATCAGTCAACGCTGCATCAGTCTCCTCTCCGGGAATCGCCACCAGTCGCTATTTGTTTATTCATTGCTTCAAATCAGTAAGATTTTTCCTCCATGGATGATTTGGCGGATCACATCTTCAATGCTCACTCGTTTTCGGGCCTATATAAGACGAGCCCACAATCGCCACCGTCAACGTCAACGCCCCACTCTCCTCCGCTTGCTCAGATACTTCCTCGATTCTTTCCTCCTCCCTCTAACCATGGGGCAAGTCCTTGCTGACCAGAATCAATCCCTTTCCAGTTCCGATCCTCCGCCTTTTGATCCCAAAGAGCCCGGAATTCCAATCTCGTATCCCCTCAAGACCTTGGATGAGCTCCAGTCAAGGTCCTACTTTGACTCCTTTCACTACCCTTTCAATAAGTCCAGGGTCAAGTTGCAGTCCGCCACCGGCCATGCTCCGCCGTTGCCGCAACGGCCCAGGATTCTGGTTTGCCACGATATGCAGGGAGGTTACGTTGATGACAAGTGGATACAAGGCGGGAGTAATCCTGATGCTTATGCGATTTGGCATTGGTATTTAATCGATGTTTTCGTGTATTTTTCTCATAATTTGGTTACTTTGCCTCCTCCCTGCTGGACTAATGCTGCCCACAAGCATGGTGTCAAGGTAAAGCCATCGACTCTCTCTGTTTTTTTTTTCATCCCGCTATTTCTTTTCTTCTATTGTGGGTATATTGCTGATGATCTGAGAAATGATTGGTTCAGAAAATTGTAAAGTGACAGATAATCATGATTTTTGAGTATATCAGAAAATATGTCCATTTTTTTCCGTCAGAAACTGTAACAATATTAGGTGATGGAGTTACCCTTATATCCTAAGATAAGATCATGATTTCTAGTTCAAGATTTTGCCTCTTGGTGGATATTGACCTGTATAACATGGGATTTGGTTAGTTTATCGTTCTACATACAATGACCTATTGTTTTCTTATTTCAAATTAAGGTCTTGGGAACGTTCATCTTGGAGTGGGATGAAGGGAGAATCATGGCTAACAAGCTCCTGGCAACAAAGGAATCTGCTAAAATGTATGCTGAGCGTTTGAGTGAACTTGCTGTTGCTTTAGGCTTCGATGGATGGCTGGTAGGTACCTGTGGATAATTTGAATATTTTACACTCTGTCCCTTTTCACACTAATTACTTGATGATACTCTTAAAAGCTGTTATTTGTTATTGCCGGAATGAATTCTTTGAGGTTCCTCGGTCATTCTGCAATCACTTCTAACATGCATGGGATATAAAAATTTCATTTCATTAATTACATAAAAAGCAAGTATTCATTCTGTTCTCTCATACTGGCAGCTTAATTTTGAGGTTAAGTTGGATGTTGGACAAATCCCGATTCTAAAGGAATTTGTTAGCCATTTAACTCAGACCATGCACTCATCATTACCGGCATCTTTGGTTATATGGTGGGTGTTACAAGATGGATATTTTACTACAAGGTCTATACTTTTACTCTTTCTACTAATTTTGAACTTTTTTTTTTTTTTTTCAGGTACGATAGTGTTATTGTGGATGGCAGTCTTAGCTGGCAAGATAAGTTGAACGGCAATAATAAGCCTTTCTTCGATCTATGTGATGGCATATTTTTGAACTATACATGGGAGGTATTATCTTGCACCAGAAATGTTTTAATGTCAGCTTAATCTTTCATGCTGTTTGTAATTGTGCTCTTTCTATTGGCAGGAAAGGTATCCTAAGGATTCTGCTTTAGTTGCTGGCGATAGAAGGTTTGATGTCTATGTGGGGATTGATGTCTTTGGTAGGGGCACGTTTGGCGGTGGACAGTGGACGGTATAATCTTATTCCATGCACGTTGTGTGCTTCCCCGCATTCGTTGGATATAGATACTAGCTTATTGATGATACGACGTCTTCTGTTTTGAGCTTTATCTGATGTTGTTTCAGTGACGATTCTATTTCGGGATGTTGATTTCCATTGGAATCTCCTCTGCCAAAGTTCTCTAGGAGACAAGTTTTATGTTGCTTAATTGAATAACTGGATAAAACACTTTTATCTGTTTGTCATATATCACTAGACCTTGTGAACATATCATTTTTATCTTATTATTGATGCCACAGGAGGGACTCATCATGCTTGTCCTTTTCAACATTTTTCACCACGTTTCAATTTTAATATAGATAGTAATGAGTTCAATTAGTTTATTAGTGCTATAAACTGATTTTTGTTCCTCAACCTTTTAAATATCAAAATATACATTTGCAGAAGCAATATGGATACTTTGGCTTTCTTGCTTTCTAGATATTCCTTCTACTATCTCCTACATTTGATCAAAACGTTCCATATCTTTCACCGAAGGCCAAAAGGAAGATGGTGCATTGAGCATATATATTTATGGTTTTGAGGCAACTTTCATCTCCTTGGGAACCTTTCATCTTTTTCTTTACCTTGATTATCAATCTTGGAATTCTGAGGGAACTTTTGTGTTTTGTTTTCGTTTTGGTACTTAAATTGTGGATTTTCCATATGTATGTTAACTTATGCACTCAAGAATGCCTCTATCTAATTAATGAGTGTTCTCACAGACAAACGTTGCACTTGATGTTATAAAGAAAAGTGACGTGTCAGCAGCAATTTTTGCTCCTGGGTGGGTCTACGAGACCAAACAACCACCTGACTTTGCCACAGCTCAGAACCGGTTGGTGATTGCTTTCTGGGCAGTTTTAGTTACCCACTTGTTTCATGGCTGTTTCTTGGGGGTGTACTTGAGATTTGTTCTATACACTTGATACTGGATCTGTTAATTATACCTTTTGAGGGTTGCATTACTTTCTTTTGAAAGAAACATTGGTCTAAAATAGATTGTGAATTTAGTGGTCTTTAGTAAGCTAGTAATGACACAAGTCTCATATGAGGACTTGCATTACATGCATATGTATTGCCGCACACTTCTCTGTTATTTGTTACTTGCTGACATGGAAATGCATAATTGCAAGCAGTTGGTGGAGTCTTGTTGAGCAATCATGGGGAATTTCACAGAGATACCCCAACAGACTCCCATTCTACTCAAATTTTGATCAGGTAGTAATTACACATGTTTACATGTCCTTTTTAATAAGTTATTAATCTTTTCTTCTTTTTGATCCATTTTGAATTTTGTCATTTGTATAGGGTCGTGGTTACCACATCGCAGTTGATGGAGTACAAATATTAAATTCTCCGTGGGATAACATTTCCTCTCAAAGTTTTCAAGTATGGCCTCACCTTGAAGTGCACACTTTTATCATTTCCAAAATTTTTCTGTTGCATTGTGGCCTTTTCATATGATTTTGATAATGATACCACAAATGGACGTGCAATTGTGGAAATCTAACAAATACAAAAGGTGTGGACTTATACATTTATGTGTTGGAAAAATCTAACGGGGTAAAGTTTTATTAACTTTACTGTCAAATCAGGTACAAAAGATCTGCTGGGATTTTTATCATGTTGTGCAAACCAGCTACCAATCATGTAGTCTTTCCAGATTTGTGATTGAAAATTCATGAGTGTTGGTTAGACAATGTTATATGATAGAATGTGACAGAGTTTGGGGTGGGAAGGATAGTGAATAGACTATTTTTACATTTTGATGAATGTGTAATGAAACATTTGATTGTTCAAAACTGAGAGCCATCAATTTCTTTGCCAACAACCCACTGTACATTGAAACCAGTAATATGTTTTCTTTTGTTTCCCTTCCATCTTGTTTTTATTCATCACAGCCATTTCTCAAGTTCTCTGAAGATGCTGCCAAAGATAAAATTCAAGTATATGTAAAGTAAGTTCCTCTCATCATAACAATCATTTGTAGGAATAGAATCAAGTACCTCAATTTTGATGATGATTATGTCCAATTCGTCATTGAACTTGCTTATTCATCAGAGCTTTGAAGATTCTGGCCATCAATTTATATAATTAAATTTGTGGATGTTGCATTGCCTAAATTGGATAACCGTAAGTGAGAACAACTTTTTAAGTTCCTTGGACTGTATGAACATAATTTCAACCGCTATCTTGTAGTTTTTTATACGATATGACAATCTTGTAACTAGTGACCTTTGCCAGTTGATGAATTTCACTTAAGGTTAGATAGAGTTTTACGGCATATTTCACTTGACCAGTACTTGCTCTTGACCTGGATATTACTGGCTTGCTCGTAAACGTGATCCACGTATGCTACTGAAAACTAAAAATCTGATTCTGTTTGCCAATTGTAGCTTTAAAGAAGCATCTTATAGTGGAGGAGGGAACATCACATTTAAATGTAATCTTGAGGATGATGCTTATTTTACTACGAGACTTTTCCAGGGCGAACTCGTTTGTGGAGATTTTCCTGTTCTCTTTACTTATTCAGTAAGTTCCAACTTCCAAATTTTATAGTCAATCCCGAGATTTGGGACTTTCTGATTTCAAAGTTGATGAATCATTGCATGACCCTGGTTTTGCTTCTTTCCCTTGTCAGTTTTTAGTAGTTGAATTTTAAACATGGCAGGTGAGATCAAATGGACGCTCTCTCATAGGACTCTGCCTCGAATTTTCTTCTACAACTGCAGAGAAAAGGTCTGTACTCCTCGCGTCACACGGAAACCCTTTGCTCACGTTGAACCGTTTCGCTGGCCGTTTTAGTTCGTTGATTATGCCACATTGGGTTACCAATCTAGGGGCAGCACCGGGATGGATCATGCAAGAAAGTGGGATTGTGATGGATGGATACACGCTGACAGAAATTCATGCCTTGTGCTATATGGCAAATCCTGTAGTGAACAGCTCTCATCATCTGGAACCCGTTAGCCAGAATCAATCCGCAGCCGTTGGTCAATCAGAATACTATGCAGTGCTGGGGCATCTTTACATCCATACTCCACCACCAAGTTATCAAGCTAATGATTTCCCACCATCAGAATCATGGAGTGTTGAAGGTAAGAATTTAAAATGGAGTAAGAATTCTCAAGGGTTGAAGAGCCTCAGTATGAAGCTAACATGGGAATTGAAAAATGGGAATGAGTCTCTTTTCTTCCCCAAGTACAATATTTTTGTCCAGAAACTGGCGGGTTCCAACCTCTCCAATGGAGTTTCAATAAAAGAAGCAGAGTATCTAGGAATGGCAGAAGTTGAAGCATTTTATATTTCTGACTTCTTGCTCTCTTCTACTACCACTTCAACAACCCTCAAGTTCATCATTCAGGTTAGTGCTCTTGATGGTTCAATCCAAAAGCTGGAAGATTCTCCTCATTTTAAGTTGGATGTTCCAAGTTCTTGATCTAAGTTAGTGTTTTGGGGTCAGCCCATATAAAATTACTTGTAGTTTCTTGGGGAGCTGAAGTTGTACTGTTGAATTTGAACCCCAAAACACATAGAAAGATGCTATAATTAAATATCTTTCCAGAAACCAAAGAAAATCCGCAGCCTCCATTTTTTGGAAGCATTGTCCTGCTGCTGCTTCTCGAGCCCTCAAAACGAAAGGGAAAAGGGTGACTTACATTCCACTCATTTGACGTTTGATTGTGAAGTTGGAACATTAAAGGCTTTGTTTGTTATATCCTATGTTTTAGCTTTCGAGGCTGCTCTTGTGTTTGTAAAGTGAAGTTGGAGGATAGCTAACTAATCTGCACTTATTATACCAAGTTCCATGCATTTTACGTTATTCAATCACATAAGTTCATGGAATTATTTTTTAAGGAATAGATTTCTTCGTGGCTGATCAACAAATGTTTTCTTCTTTGAAGAGCCGGTAAAGTTACTTATTCACGGGCTCACCTCGATGTAAATATATTCACGGACTTTATTTACGTTCTTTGACCAAATCGTAGAATGTAAATTTACCCAATAATCTCATTTTTGTTATTTATCATTTTTTTAACCAAAATGCCTTATTATTTAATAAAAGTATTTTAATTACAACAAAAACAAAATTATAATTTATCTCCGTTAAATAAAAAATTGGCTATATATCCACTAATATTTATCATAGAAAAGAGTATCCTCTGTCTAGTGCTCAACTCAGATGTTGTTTGCATGCTCCCTCGGCCAGAGTCACATGCCACGGTTGACCTCTTCAACTTAACCCCCTTGATTTCAGACGCACACATGCACTGTTTCTGGTAATTCCCTCAGCCATTTCTTCCCTTCTTATCTTGTTATCTCCAACACTCCACTCACAAACGCACTAACAAACAAAACCAACAAACATTAAACAAATCAAAAAGAATATGCTGATTGAAGTATATACTGTATATCCAACAATCAATCCCAGTACTGATGCAGCACTAAAACACTGCTTCCGTCCTAAAAAAAAAAAGAAAATCTTATTATATTTTGATTCGAAGAACAATCTTTGTAACTTGAAGGGACGACGTGATTTATAGAGCTTTGTTTGGGAATGTTTTGAGCAGAGCAGTTATCGTACGGTTCTAAATGAAAGTGATCAGAATGAAAAATGAGTAAATTAAGAATATGGGATTTAGAGTTAATTACAATTTGGATAATCAAGAGAAAATGTAGTCGTGCCCAAAGAGGGGGGACTCTTTCTTAAGAGATTCTTGATGAATTGTTACAATATTGGCGTCGGAAGAAGAAGAAGGAGAAGAAGAGGTGAAGGCAAGGTACGTCTGGGGGAGGTTGTTCTCCAGCAAAAAGGAAATGTCATCGTCGTCTAATAAATGCGGCGGCGGAGTTGGATAGCTCTCCGGCAGCAGCTGGTGGTGGTCTTGCTGCATCTGTACGCAGAGTATCTCAGCCTGAGCCATGGCAAGTTGCATTTGGAGCTGGGAAACTTGATTTTGCAAGTAGGATATGGCTCCCACGCATCCGTACACCGGGTCTCTAACCCTGGCGTTGGCCTCGTACACTAAACTGCTCACTGCATCCGCCCTTTTATCCGCCGGAAGCTCCTGCATGCATGGCCCAGAATTAACGAATTTAGCAGCCGAGTGACAAATGCATGAAAAGAATTAACGAATCAAGGACGGACCTGTAACATTTTGGCGATGTTGCTGGCGCCAAAGACCTTGTGAACAATGGCGAATTTGTGAGGTTCATCGGCGGGGAAATAAGGGGCAAAAGCGCAGTCCTTGGCGCATCGCCTGCGCAGCAGTTTGCAGGAAGCGCATGGGGTATGTCCGCCCATTCTGTGATTTCTCAACAGGTGAACTTAGATCGGTGAGAGATTGGGTAATTTGTATGGGGCGGGGATCGATATTTATACTAAATAGAGAAAGAGGCTAAGGAGGTAAAAGCCCGGCGTCTGCCCAATTAGTTAGACCAAAGCATTAATTATAAATAAATTTGATTGATCTAGAATAAGGCTGTTTTTCGTCGAGCGTGGCAGCTTAAATAATTTTCTTTAATTCATATTTAATACTCTTCCGTCTCAAATTATCTAAACTCATAAAATCATTTATAAATAAGTCAAATATATTAATATAATTATATTTTTAATAAATTATACAACTGCTAAAACATTTATTATTTATTATTTATTATTTAGAGACGAGAACCCCCTCAAATCATGTGGCATAAATTCAAATCATGTGGCATAAATTGAAGATGGCGATTTGGAAGTTATGGCAGCAACACAAAAGTCTTTGTTTTATTTGATGTATTTAATGTACTTTTTCGAACGGGTTTGGTTGGTGTGAGTATTTTCTAGTCTAGTCCAGTCTTCAGTTGAGGAGTCCAGTCCCCCATCTCCTCTCACTCATCCTATTCTATAATCACGCCTATTCTCATTTTAAGTCCACCCTACCCATTAAGATCTCAATAAACAAATATTGAAAGTTCCATTTCTAATTATATTTTGTAATTGATTTGCTCTGAGTGAATCACGAATTGAAAAAGCATATATAATAAATAATTTTTTAATTTTTTAAATTAAACTGATTTTAACTTTCTCACGTAAATTATAATAAAAGTACGATAACATATATAAATCTGTAACCGTTCACACATACACCTTCCATTTCAATATATAGGTCGTTTTGACCAAAACACAAATATTAAACTTGTAATTAATTTTTATAAATTCTCATAACTTTTAATGGTTAAATCAATTATACTCATATTTAATGTATTTTTAATAATAGTGTTATAATTTATATTTTGATCGATTTCATAATGCGTGAAAACGACTTATATTTTGAATGAATTTGAGGAAGTATCTCATAAGCTATCCTCCAATAATATATTTTGTATTTTTCTTTGTAATCTAATTGAATACTACCTCTTATTTGAAAAATAAAAATCTATTTATTACATTAAAGGAGAATTGGTAGCTAGACTAGTATAGACCATAGGTTACTAATGCTGCATTTGGAAGCGCCCAGATCGATGGAAACTTGAAGTGGGGTCAAGTAGGTCAAGAAACATATTTAATGGATACTATACTACGTTGACCGCCGCCAACACTTGTGATTGGTCGGCACTTTTTCAGAAATGTTTGGTTTTTCTTTTTCTTTTCAGTATCCACCATTCCCCCTCTCTCAGTCTCACATATTATTACTGCATTTACTCTTTTTATTTCAACAAGTTTATTTTATCTTCATTCATATATTTAATATAATTTATTCTTTATTAACATAATTATTAAGATTTAAAAAATAAAGAGTTAATTTTTTAATTAAAATGACAATTAAATTTGAATAGAAACAATATTATGTACGTGCCTGAAATGTGGAAACGGGGAGAGGGGAGGGATCAGGGATGCTACTTCAAAATGTGGGTGGGAATCAGCCCAGCCCACCCCACCCCACCCCACCCCACCCGAGCCAGCCCAGGGTTGTATAAAATCACACACGTACACTAATGCTAGTACCTAGGTGCGGTGACACAAAGATAATTAGCATAATTGAGTTGTGGATATTTCGGTTTCAGCAACCACGCCGGCGGCGGCTACCCCCGTGACCTCTTAAAAGCTCAACCAATATTATTATTTTTAATGTAAATATCAAATCATATGATGCCTTTGACCTTTATCAATTTTTGGTTGATTAAATTATAATAATTTGAGTTTATTTTTTACCATACTAGTTAATGGAATTGAGATTAGTCAGACTTATATAGTAAATATCGAATGAATAAAAAAAATAAAATTGTAATAAGACCATTGAAAAATAATTTCATGTGCTCATAAACTTTCGAACAAGTGATGAGAGTCATTTTTAGATCAAAGACAATATAATGAATGGGTTGAGTAGCTCTTCTCAGGTAAATTTGATTAAAATTAGTGTGGATAGTGTTTCCAAAAACTTTGCAAGAGATACATGAAATTTCGTATTTTCTTATGATATTGAAAGGGCAAATTTCTTCATAGGACATTAAGAATAATACTTGAGGGTCATTTTATTATTCAAGTAAAACATTTATCTCCCATTATCATTGAGTCAAATTCTTTATATGTTATATCAGTTTTCAACCAGATACATCTGGATACCCTACTGCTTATGCTTTTGACATTATAATAATTAGTTCACTGTTACAATCAATATAATTATTTAGCTAATTACCTGACTAAATTGGATTTCAACATTAAGAATATATCACATTTAAGTATTATTCAAAATAACTATCGCAACATGTTTATGATACAATGATAGTCACATACAACCCTATTTAGTTTAATCATGTAAACTCTACTCATAAATTTAGTATATGATTCTAATCAAATTATAGTATTTTTTAAGAACTCACACCCTCTCGTTAAATTAAAAATGTACATTTTTACATTTTCCCTATGATATAGATAATTTCTTTAACTTTGTTCTCTCGCAATATGCTTGCATTTATGGTACTAAACTCTAAAATACTAATAAGAAACCTAAACTCAAGCTTAATGAAATGGGAAATGACCCATCGTTTTCCATTTTCCTTTATTTATTAGTAGGTGAAAATGTTTCCTGCGATGAAAATTATATGTTCATCAATACAGACGGTTCACTGAATATGGTGATCCGAGTAACTTTTAAGTGGTCCTTCTTTTTCTCTTTGCTTTTGGGTACGTGTTAATAAGTGGTCCATTCCATATTTGATGGGCCTGAATTGGGCGCTCATAATTACTCTAGACTTATTTCAGAAAACCAAACCAAACCAAACCATCGGCAACTTATATGAGACATTCCAAAACTAGATTTCAAAACCGAATCGTGTCAGTGGTCACGGTTAAGGGCCCATTAAATAATTTTAATTTAAGAAGACAAAAATTATATCATAAATATAAAATCTCTTATAAAAAATAATTAAACTAGTTTTTAAAAACATTTTACCGTCCATAAAAGATGGGAGGGTACTAAAAAACAGGGTAAATAAATATAAAAATATAATTACACCAGTAATAATACACAATATTTTTCTGTTGGGCTTTAAAATTATAAATAAACAATGTGAATTAGGGCACATGTGATATGATGTCACTTCCTCTTTAGACTGCTTTATGCTTTGGTCTCAACAAGTCAATTATTGATTCCTATAATCTACTATCATCAGGTGGAGCTGGTTCCTTTTTAAAGGAACCGAAACAGGATGGATTTGATAATAAGGATGAATTTATACTATTTTTAATATTTAAAATCTATAATTAGTCTTTAATAAATATGGTTCATGTGCTAGCACATTTCATCACAAGAATGAAACCCACAAAAGGGGTTGGGTTTCATGAAATGCATAAAAATGGGTTTCGTATACATTCTTTTCCGAGAAATGAATATAAAACTCATATATACCTAAAAACAAACACCTCTTAAATTATTTCAACAAATAATAGCTTATCTTAGTGACATTGCAAACGAGAAACTAAATTATTAAGTTTTAATCAGTCGTAAGATTACAGTTACCCTCATTGACCATTTAAATTTATAATAACTGACGAGAAAAGTAATATGATTGACGTAAATATTTTTAATAAGTAAAATGATTATTAAAAAAAATTACACTCACAATTAACTAATTCATTTTAGTCATAAATCATCTCATTCTTTTTATTTTTTAACATTATTGAATGTTTAACATCGATTAATCAAATAAATATAATTATTAAAAAATATCGAATATTGATAAATTCATGAAACAATAAAAATAAAAACGTAATTCACCGTATATTTTAAAACAGTTTTCATCCACAAAGACTATTGTTGTTCTACGTAAATCATGGATGGCCCCACATAGCATTCAAAATAAATGGGAGCCCACACAAAAGCAAAACCATATCCAACTTATACAGGATCATTCTGCCTTTTAAAACAGAAAAACGCAATAATACATTTTTGGAAATATTATGTTGACATAATAATTTGGATACAAAATTACATCAATAATTAGTGAATAGACTAAAAAAAGTCAATTAACATAAATAGAGACCAAAATTTTTTTAAATACTAATAATTTATAACTCAAGTTTAATATATAATAGGAATGACTTTTTATACTATAACTCTATAATAAAGATGAATTCTAATTTATAAAATTTATCAGTTTTAACTATTAAGAAATTAACTGCATAAAAAAAAAAAGAAATTAATCAATTATTAAAAAAAAAAGTGGAGGGATAGAATATTCTTATGGAGTTACTAAAAAATACCATATTTTATTATTATTATTTATAGTTTGCTATTTCTCACTCCCATTTTAAAAATAATAAAATGAAAAGTAAAATGATAATTTAAAAACCAATAAATAAAAAATAAAACCGTATTTGATTCCACTTTTCTCTTATTTTGCCCCTTTTTTTACCCTCTAAAATCTGAAATTTAATTATTAAATAAATTATAGATCCTGCTGACCATCCAAAAGAACCAGAGGCAAAAAGATATAGAAAAAACGTGGTCCTTTTGGGCTGGGGTGTAGTATGTTGGGACCAGCTGGACTGGACCAGATTATCTAACCGGGCTCCAGTTTCGACGCAGACACAGGACTGCCGGAAGCATCCGCTGGTATCACTATCTGTATCTTGCATATCTGCCAGAAGCACGAGTCTACCACGCGCCCCTTCCCACTATTCAATCCTCTCCCTTCACGTGTCACTCATCCAACGGCCCTCACATTCTCCCTCACCCCCATTAAGTCTCAAATCCATCACATTTTCCTCCCCCCACACCTTCACTTTCACCTTCACCCAACCCCCCACCCGGATTTCTCTCCGGCTGCGTTTAACCTCACTTCCCACAGTTCTTCATCTCTTCTGCGAAATTCTCCGCCCAAACTTCAGTTTCTCTCCTTCAATATGATTCTCAAGGCTGCTTCCCCCGCCGTTTCTCTTCTCAAGGGGGAGAATTTGAGTCCCCTGTTTTCTTCCGGTTCTATCTCTACTCAGTTTTCTTCGTCAGGTGGGTCTGTGCTCTTCCCGGCGAGGACTGGAAACAGAAATCGTTTTTTCGTATATGCCGCCAAGGGCGGCTCTAACAGTAAGCCGCTGACGGGGGTCATCTTCGAGCCATTTGAAGAGGTGAAGAAAGAGCTCAATCTTGTCCCTGCTGCTCCTACACAATCCCTTGCTCGCCAGAAATACGCTGACGAGTGTGAAGCCGCTATCAACGAACAGATCAAGTGGGTACATTATTTTATTTTATTTTTATGTATTGGCTTTATGACTCTGAAATGTATGTCCTCTGTAGTTTTCAGTTTGTTCATTTCATAGTTTTGTTTCCGATTTTGACCTTTGGATTCTTCTACTTGCCTTCCATGGGATTCAATTATTTTTGCAGCGTGGAATACAATGTCTCCTACGTCTACCATGCCATGTATGCCTATTTTGACAGAGATAACGTTGCTCTCAAGGGTCTTGCCAAGTAATTCACCAAAACCTTGTGAAATTTGTGAGTATTATAGAGAATCGCTTGTTAAAGTACTGACGGAACTCGTGCTTTGTGTTTGTGAAGATTTTTCAAGGAATCTAGCGAGGAGGAAAGAGAGCACGCTGAAAAATTTATGGAGTATCAGGTGCTGTTTATGTCTAATTTTTATTATTATCTTCTAATTATTGCGCATTTTCTTTGGAAATGTTGACATGGATGTTCAGCTTATTATATCTATATGAAGGGTTCTGGTTATTAATGAAATACAACATAAATTACAGAACAAACGAGGTGGGAAAGTAAAATTGCAGTCAATTGTGATGCCGCTCTCTGAGTTCGACCATGTCGAAAAGGGGGATGCATTATACGGTAAGTTATCTCTACAGCGCCCTGCACTTTCGAAGTTTCTGAAATTACTGTGAGAAAGCTTATCCAAATGAATGGAGTGGTCATTGTTCTTGAAATATATTATAATTGCGATCAACCAGTGATTTTAGTTTGATATGGACCGTCTTAGCTCATCATTTTTGGTTAATTTAGCACTAAGTCAGTGAGAATGACCACTCATTTGTATTGATGTCGCTTTGTTAAACTCATCTTGTATGTTGGCCTGGAAATATGTGGCTCAGTGTCATTGGATGATGATGTCATCAACCATGTTCATTATGATATTGTGTGTGGAATTACCTAATTAACCCTTTCGTCTTTTTAGTTTTTCCATTGAATTTCTATGAATCTTTCTCTTTTTGGGTGGTTGTATTTTATTCTCCTGTCTACTTAAGTTTGGCTGTGGATTGTCCTACAGCAATGGAACTGGCATTGTCTTTGGAGAAGTTGACAAATGAGAAGCTTCTCAACGCGCGAGCTGTAAGTACTGTGAACCTCGTTTAGTTTGTTTCTATGGCTGCAAGTTTTATTCGAGAATAAATTTTTTTGGACCATTTTGTAAGTGGGCAAGAAAAGAAGTGGATTATTGATCGCCATGTATCTTTTTTGGAACTGGCTTATGATTGAGAAGTGACAATATTTTGGGGCCAGATACCTAAAGTTGTTGATGATTTTTCTTTGATTTTGTCCAACAGGTGGCTGACCGTAACAATGACCCGAATTTGGCTGATTTTATTGAAAGTGAATTTCTAACTGAGCAGGTTAAGATCCCTGTTAAAGTTTAATATCACGGTGCATTGACGAATTCATACAATGTGCTCTTGTTAGTTTGACAGAGGATGCTTGCTTATTGTTTATAGGTGGAAGCAATCAAGAAGATTTCAGAGTATGTTGCTCAGCTGAGAAGAGTGGGCAAAGGACATGGTACAGTACAGTTGGCTTATATACTCTGCTGAATTACTTGTTGGATGAATCTCTATGAAACTTGTCTGTGATTCTGCCATGGATTCTTGCTTATGAACCTTACTTAAGACATTTGTTTTTGGGGGTTTTCAGGCACATGGCACTTC
This sequence comes from Knoxia roxburghii, assembly GCA_030378225.1. NCBI lineage: Eukaryota > Viridiplantae > Streptophyta > Magnoliopsida > Gentianales > Rubiaceae > Knoxia > Knoxia roxburghii. The sequence continues at coordinate 4,282,542 of CM059415.1, forward strand.
GATCAAATGCTCCTTCATGAAGAAGCTGCTGCAGCTTAATGCAATACTGCACTCAAAATGTTGTTGTGGATTTTGGTGCTGTGATGGTGGTTCTAGTTTGAGACAATTGGATGTAGAGATTTTCATGGTTGTAGTGTTGTTAGCATTTGAGGAAGTTGTGTTTGGTTACCTCGAGGGTTTGTTTAGGAAGGCGTGGGATGATGGAAACCTTTTAGTTTAGTTCATTGTAGTAGTTTACAGAACCGTGAGAAGAATGCATATGTTCTTTTCATGGTCAGGAAGTTTGGCTTACAATAAACCTTTTGAAACTGCTGTTCCAACTTCTTTTGAGCTGAAACTCTCTAATTTGGCTCATAGTGCACTTCCCCGGATATTTTGTGGAGATCTATACTTTTAAGTTTTAATATGCAATTATAATATTATAATTTTAATTCTCTCAAACTTTAATTAAATTACAGATATTTTCTTAAATATTTGTGAAATACAAAAATCTCCTATTGACCACCACTAGATCGGAGTCAAAGATGGAGAAATGTGAAAAGACCAAAAGACTTGCAATTTTGCATAACCGATATCTCCCTCACATGCTTCAAATAAAAAACTCTGTTGTTTTCGGCTTCTTGCATCTCTTTTTAACTTGTTGAATTAATGCTCTGACAAACGACGTCGTATAAGTCAAATCAGTTCTTATTAGTATGTGCACAGAGGAAGGGGGACGGGTTTTTTCGACATTGTCTCGGGAAAATAACGTTGACAGCAAACAAAGCAGGGGAGAAATCATCCATGACTGGATTAACGCTATTATTCGTCATTGCATGTTTTTCCACCATTTCCGACGCTCATCAAACCTTCGATGTTCGCCTTCATCTTTCTACTGTCTCGAGGCTCGTCTCTCTTCTCCCATGGTCTTTGATGTTGTCTACATATAATGTACTTATGCATCTTGTGCTTACATTCTTATTAAACACCGTATAGACATTAGTTTTGGATATAGTAACTTCAGAATGTTTTTTTTGGTTGCGTTGATGTGAATGTTCCGTTCAAACTGTGATGATTGATCATGCGGTATTTCTTTCTGTTTTCTCGGCGAGGAATTGAATTGTTCCGTTTGTTTTTGGAAGGCGGATGGCGTCATCGTCATAAAGCAAATGTAGATTCTACCATTGTACCTTGCGGTATTTAGGGTAGGTTTCGTAGATTAAGGAGCAGAACTGAGATTCTACTCTTGTTAAGTATGGATTGGAAATAGTTTGAACACCGTCCTGAAAGCTGAGGAAGATTAATTTAACCTTTGCAAATTTATTATTAGATTAATCAAACCGGAGAATTTTCCTTTGGAATATAATTTCCTGGAGTTATTTGCGTAATTGTTGAAGCAACAAGGTTCAAATTCCACTCATTCCTTATAGTGAATCTTCATTTTCCTCTAAATGAGATTGCTGAATCTTCATTTTCTTGTTGGGTTTCAGATATGGTGTTGTTAGAGAAATGTCAAGTGATTCATTCGTACCATCAAAAATTCCCAACGAGTGTACTCCTATTCATTTAAATCTTGTGGTAATTCTCCTTCTCTTTTAAGTGTTCCTCTAACTTGAGAGTATCGATTTAGAATTATTTTGACTTAATGGTGTTAAATGCCTTAAGCTTGTCTTTAGTGTTTTGACTGATATTTGTTTGTGAGTGCACAAAGGCGTTGCTCATTCTTTTGGCTTTTCATTTACAGACCTCATCTTCTGCAGTTCAGTTCATTTCTTTTTGCTTGAGACAGTTTTTGTCTGGTCTTTTCATTTTCAAACCTTTACTCCTTCAGCTGGCAAAAAAAAAAAAAACAACAACAACTGTGTGCGAGGCCCTGTGTATCACAGCTATTAGTTAATCATTTACAATGTGTAGTTCGCTGTTTCGATCCTGTAGTTCTTCATGTAATTTAAATGATGCTTGTAAACAAGTCTTAATCGGTACTTTGAGCATTGCAAAAGATGAAGTATATTTCAGGTAACCCAACGAAATGTTTCTAAACTAACTGAAAATATTTCTTGGATAGGCAAGGCATGGTACTCGCGCTCCAACCAAGAAAAAGATGAGGGAGTTTGATGCCTTAGCATCTCACTTGGAAATCCTCTTGCAAGATCTGAAAGAGCAAAATCAGTCTTTAGACAAAATCCCTGCCTGGTTATGGGAATGGAAATCTCCATGGAAAGGGAAGTATACTGGTGGAGAGTTGATTCGTCAAGGAGAAGATGACCTGTACCATCTTGGTGTTAGAATCAGAGAAAAATTTCCACACCTGTTTGACGAGGACTACCATCCTGACACATATCTGATTAAGGCAACACAGGTTCTCCATCTACATAATGTTTATTAATAAGATATACCTTGGGAAGGATAACCTTCACGTGGCAGTAAGGGTTGTTGTCATGTGATCTGAGGTCATGGGTTTGTCACAGAATCAGTCTTGTATAGAAATATAAGGTAAGATTCTGCATATCTGGCGTTAATGGCTCAACCCTTCCCTGAAACCTTGCTCATGCAGGAGCTTCTATGTGCCTGGCTGTCCTTTAATGAGACATACTTTGAGTGTTACATTTTAATTCAGAGAACCATGTATAATGTCCTTGGTGTAGTATGGGTGAACCTTGATTCATTTTGCTACGTTCCATCTTTGAAGGTTTAGAGACTGGGGTCAAACTGTTAGTGAAGAAACCCAATTGTGTCCCTCATGAAAACCCATGTTCTGGGCTTAGTTTCAGAGAACCATGTATAGAGGAAAAGTGCACTTTATATAATTTAGGTAGTGCAATAGAACAGTCTTCTGCAAACTTTGAAGGTGAGAATATTGAGATGGAGATTGAATGAATACTTGAGTGTTTCATGGTTCGGAATTAAAATTTTGAACCTGGACACTTCTGTCTCCCTTGCTTTTTCCATCTTTTTACGTTTTTATATCTATTTTCTCAGCTTTGCCTGCTCTCTTGAAGTATGTGAGGCTTTTCTTTGACAGTTTCCTTCAATCTTTTTCTTGCTTTTACTGCAAAGTTATTGAGTTACTATAAGTTTTTTAGTTTTCTGCTCTGTTCATGTTTGTCTTTGGATTGACAATGGCACATTTGCCTGATAAAATTGTTTCCCTCCTCTCCCTCTTTCTTCTCTCCCCAAATAGAATGTTCATTTGAATGCATTGTTTGTTGACTGTTTCTATTGGTTGCAGAATAATGTGATATGTACTCCGTAGTATGTTCACTAATCTTATCATATTCCTTTCTTGCCTGAATAGGTTCCTCGGGCCTCTGCTAGTGCTGTGGCATTTGGCATGGGCCTCTTCAATGGAAAAGGAAATCTTGGCTCAGGACGTCGTGCTTTTGCTGTCATAAGTGAAAGCCGTGCAAGTGACACAATGTTAAGGTTCCATGATTGTTGCCAGAACTACAAGGTTTTGATTTATCTTTTCCTTTACTGACTTCTGAATTCTAATGTCATTAAAATGGTGGTACAGCACTTGATAAAACATCCATTGCCTTTGTGACTTCAGGCTTTTAGAAAAAGTCAGGAACCTACTGTTGATAAGCTCAAGGAACCTGTCGTAGATGAAATTGCACGTTCATTAGTTGGACGTTTTGGGCTTAATTTCACTAGAAAGGATACATCTTCTCTGTGGTCTCTATGCAAACAGGTTCTCACATGTCTAGTATTGTAACATTGAAGCAATTATTTTTCTTGATTTTCAATCAAATCTTATCTTACTAGAATCTAACTTATTTTTGCCAGGAAGCTTCTTTACTGGAGATTACCAACCAAGCCTGTGATCTGTTCACTCCTTCTGAGGTTTGGTTCAAAATTGGTGGACTGAATTTATCAATCTGTCATGGGCTTTAGTTACATGATTGCACATTGCTAGTACTGCGCTTTAATTTAGCAACTGACCAGGAAATATCTTTTAGGTTGCACTGTTGGAGTGGACAGATGACCTTGAAACATTCATACTGAAGGGCTATGGTAATTCATTAAACTACCGGATGGGAGTGCCATTACTGCAAGATGTTATTGAGTCAATGGAGGAATCAATCAAAGCTAAGGAAGGTGACAATTATATACCTTTAACTTCCTGCATACTATGCTTATATAGTCTGGATGAGTAAGTTTGACTTGTTAAGTTAGAACATACAAACCATCTATGCATTGACCTTATGAAACTGTTCTGGCATTTAAAGTTGACACAGAATGAGTAATGGAGTCTATGAGGGGCATAGAGATCAGAAAAGTTAATTTGAAGGCAAAATGACTGGAATTATTGGAAGCAAACGAAGTCAACCAAAGATAGGTTAAATGATGGAATCTGAAAGCTCCTTCATGTCATCGGAAGCTGGTATTGTAGAAATTTCATTGGAAAACCTTGAGTTTAGTGGTCTTATATTCACACGAAATCATCATGACAGTTATATGGTAAAATAGTCTCAAATTGTTACATGTAGGTTGTGAATGTTAACTAACTGCTCACATGCCTTTATTTAGTTGAGATTTTTATCTGATGCTTAGCTGGTGTAAGTTTAGTACTCCTACACAAGAAATAGCCACTTCTCTTTGCTTGACCAGACTTGTAAGTCATGCATAATAGCTATTTGCATCTTAGGTTCTCAATTTTTATGTCACCTAATAGATTTGCAAATATAAAATTATTTTCTTATTCATAGGTGAACTTTTGTAAATCTATTTACAGAAGAACTAAAAGTAACATAAACAAAAGAGAATTTACCCAGTGCAGAGCTGAGTGTGACACTGAAAGCTAGTGTTTCATCTTTCCTTATCTTTGCTCATTGGAATATGGTTTTGTAGAAGGATTCGCTGGAAGTTATGAGAAGGCACGAATGCGATTTGCTCATGCAGAAACTTTGCTTCCTTTTTCATGTTTGCTTGGCCTTTTTCTGGAAGGACCTGGTTAGTCTATTCACTATTTGAGCATAGTTGGTGATCTCTTCACATGTTGGTTCTAAGTAGGCATATTTTCACTGTAAATTTCAGAATATGAGCTGATACTCAGAGAAGAATCTTTACAACTCCCTCCGAAGCCACCACAAAAGAGAAACTGGCGGGGCAATGTTGTGGCACCTTTTGCTGGAAATAACATATTAGTTCTATACAGCTGCCCAAGCAACGATTCTAACAAGTATTTTGTACAAGTACAGCATAATGAACACCCAGTTCCATTGCCGGTAAGCTTTTACTAAGTGATGGAAAAAATATGCTACATCATTATGCATAGTGATCTTCCATAATCTAATAGCTGTCTTTCTTTCTGTGAAGTTTTTATCTGAATGCTACATTCAAAATGTGGTAATGTTAAATGCAAATTGTGAACCATTTAATATGGCCAGAAGAGTGTTATGCTGCTTTGCTTTTATACCATTTAGCTAACAATTTTCCTTTGCTTCTAACATTTCGATAACCAGGTTATATGTTTTGAAGCTCCAGTGAATCATTTCCCTTTCCTTTTGAAATCTAGTAACTTTTGATTTTGTACTTCTGTCTTTCTGTCTTGTATACAGGGTTGCAATAACTCTGATTTGTGTCCATTTGAAGTGTTCAAGGTATCATTTCTTGCACATTGCGTAATTCAAAACTAGGATCGAATGAAATGAAACCCATGTCTGAATCTAATTTTTGTTTGAAATATTTCTTGAACTTGTTTCAGCAAGTAATAGCTATGCCGCATCTGAACCATAACTACGAGTCACTGTGCAATGTAAAACGACCGAGCAGTTGGTTATCAAGTGCATTTAGATGGCTTTTGCAGTTGGAATAAAGTTGATTTTCCTGCCTGTTTGGGACTCTAATTCGTGGCTGAAGAGGAATGTTAACTTACATCCTCACTGCCATTTGTTACTCTAGTTAAGGCTATGTTTGTATGATTAAAAAAAATACAAAGTTTAACTTTTCGAAAAAATAAATTTACTATTCAAATTTTAAAAAATAATTTTCTTCGAAAAATTTCATCTCACATCAGTTTTTTAAAAAAAATTATTTTGCTTCAAAAAAATTTTTTAATTATTTTTTTGAATTTTCCCTATCTAATTAAAAAAAACCTTCCAAAACTTCTTTAACTTTTTTAGTAAACTTTTGTTTTTTTATAAAATACTTTTCAAACATAGCCTATATGCATATGCGTTTGGCGCAGAGAATGGTTGTAATCTTGAAAAACCAAAAAGCAAATGTCAATTTTGTTATTAAAAGACCTTCCACATACAAATACATCTCATGAGTTATTTACAATACCTCCAAATGCATAAAAATTCAAATTAACACACGGTTCGTCTGTGCAAAATTTTCGTCCGTATTGTATTTTTTACTTTTTAAAAAAATAAATTTGAAAAGTATAATTATGTAAAAGGATCATACTAGAAAAATAAGACACTGTTCAGTATTTCATTAAAATACGGATGTAATATATTTAACCTCGTCGTGTCGACCTTGATGTTTCATTGCAATTTCTTCCTTCCTACCAACACTTTTCAGACCATATACTCTGGATGTTGTCATTAATGAACAGACCTTTTTCTTTTATCATTTGCTTGGTCTAACTTGTTGGAGAAAACAAATAAGTCGTTTAATATCAAACGAACATCTAAGCCCGTCTAGCTCAGTCGGTAGAGCGCAAGGCTCTTAACCTTGTGGTCGTGGGTTCGAGCCCCACGGTGGGCGTTTAATTTTTTTTCCAATGCTTCTATTTTACTTTACGTTCTAGCTAAATTGTAGAGGTCTAATAGCATAACCGTCGATATGTCCGAGTGGTTAAGGAGACAGACTCGAAATCTGTTGGGCTTTGCCTGCGCAGGTTCGAATCCTGCTGTCGACGTCTTTTCTCTCTTTTGAGTTTTCAATTCCCTATAAATCTTGTCTTGCATTATTTTTCAAAAATTTTCTTTCTGTATATTTAGGGTATGATATTTGTTTTTAAAGTGTCTCATCTAAAAGAAAAAAATCTTAATAAAAAATAAAATTTTAAGTAAGATATTATACTTTATATATAAAAAAAAAAAGTAAAATAACAATAAACTGAGAAAAATGTGTATTTGCGTTTCCCTCTTTAATAGAAATCTACCAAAATGCTCATGTAAGCAAAGCCATCCTTATTAGACTTTCGTTCCACTAAAATTAGAAGAATAAATTTCAAAATTGATCATCATATCATATTATGGTTAGTTTTCATTTTTCAGTTTTGGTCATCATACTTTGAAAACTATTTTTAAGATTATCATACTTCACTTTTATTTTCAAAAAAAGTCACTCCGTCAAGTTTGAGAGTTAAGTCACTAACGGTCAAATTTTTTTAGGGTTATTTTTGTCTTTCCACTACCATCCTCAAATAAAATGAGACAATTTTATAATTAATCGAACTTATGAGTTTAGGGTTTAAAGAATACAAAATTCCTGGGGTCAATCTATAATTTTAAAAAGTTTTTAAAATTTTCAATAAGGGTTTCAGGCAGCGACGGGGGCATTTTAAGCATTTTAATAATTTATGCCCGTTAGGATTTCAACCACCCGCTACCAGCTTCATCTTCCCCCGCCTGCTTTCCAGTCTTCTTCCTCGACTCCGACCAGCATCCCCAATGAACGACATATCTTTCGGCCAAAAGAGACCCATCGAATCGAACCATAAACACTTCGCGAGGAAAACCCGAACCCCACTGTTCGATTTACAGGTGAAATCACAAAGACGAAACCCAGTTCGATTAAAAAATTTCACCGCCTCCCGCTGTTTTTCGGGCGAATAAACAACTGATAATCCACCGACAAAAACGGACCAAAAACGTTTCATAAATAAATGAAAATCCTCGAAACCATTCTGAGATTTAGTTTCCAACATGAAATCAAAACCCCAAATCCATTTTGCCTCCCCTGTTTTTTCGATCAAAATCGAAACCAGAAAATCAAACCTTTTTCGACGAAAAATTCTTTTAAAACCCAGAAAATTAAACCTTTCAAATCCCAAATTTGACAACCCAATCGATCATAAATGCTTTCCAGGAAGAAGGGAGAACAAAACTCACAAAATTTGAAGCCAAATACTCGAAATTCAGAGGCCCCCGTCTTTCCGACGACGATTTCGGCCGGTCAACGCAACACGTCACCGGCGGACCTTCAACCAGAAATTTGAAAAATAATTTTTTAATCCAGCACAAGAATAAAAAATTATTTTTCTTACTTGCATAAATTTCCAAATTAAAACCAATTTTAACACTAAAATTAGGGAAGTGAAAAGACAAAAATAACCTTAAAAAATTTAGCAATTAGTGGTTTAACCCCCAAACTTGACGGAGTGACATTTTTTAAAAATAAAAGTGAAATATGATGACCTTAAAAATAGTTTTCAAAGTATGATGACCAAAACTGAAAACTGATTAAAGTATGATGACCAATTTTGAAATTTACTCGAATGTTTTTTAGCTACTAAGAGCTATTTATACACTTGTGCGGAATTTGTCTATTTTTCCCAAAAAATAAACCCGTTCCTCGGTTCATTGCAAAACCCCCCGACAAGCCAAACCCTAGTCCTCACTTTTATTTCCATCTTCATCACAATCACCCCTACCACTACCTCCACACTCCCAAATCTGAGAAATCCTCTCAGCCATGGCGACCAACACCCCTAATCTGGAGTGTCGAATGTACGAAGCTCGGTATCCGGAGGTGGACCAAGCGGTTATGATACAAGTTAAGAGCATGGCCGACAGCGGTGCTTACGTTTCTCTACTGGAGTACAACAACATTGAGGGTATGATCTTGTTCTCCGAGCTGTCTCGTCGTCGGATTCGGAGCATCAGCAGTCTCATCAGAGTCGGTCGAATTGAGCCCGTTATGGTTCTTAGGGTTGACAAGGAGAAGGGTTATATCGATCTCAGTAAAAGAAGGGTTTCCGAGGAGGATATTCAGGCTTGTGAAGAGAGGTACAACAAGAGCAAACTCGTTCATTCTATTATGCGCCACGTTGCCGAGACTATGAAAATCGACCTCGAGGTATTTCGCCTTCATAATTCAGCGATTTTGTTTTCGTTTCTGGTGGCAGAATTTGGTATCTTAATTTTTTTCACTTCCTGCCCTTTTTTAACCTTATGAACGAATTGAATGTGTATGAAAGTTTGGGGATGGGAATGTGTGATTGGATTGAGTGGTTTTTGTGGGACATGCTCATCCTGGGGTGCTGCTGCGTTATTGGGTAGCACATGATATGTTTATAATTTATGTTGCAAGTTTAATCAATGGAGTATTTACATTGTAAATTTTGCCTATGAGAATTTTTTTTTCCTGATTTTGCGGGAAGAGCAAGAAACGATTGCTGCTTTTGTATCTTAGTGATATGACTCGAGTCCAACTGTGGGAAGTTCATCATCTAATGCTTAACAACTCAAATTACCTGTTTCAGGATTTGTATATCCATGTTGGGTGGCCTTTATACAGAAAATATGGTCATGCTTTTGAGGTGAGAATTGTTGGAAGGCACTTGAAAACAATATAAGTTTTGTTTCTTAACTTTTATGGGAGATAATTTTCTGGTATGACTTTACAGGCATTCAAATTAATAGTTAATGATCCAGATTCAGTTCTTAATTCCCTTACTCGTGAAGTTAAAGAAACTGGTCCTGATGGCCAAGAGGTAGTCTCAGTTTAGTATTCAGATTTGTTGTCCAGTTTCTCTTCTTCATGGCAATCATGATGGAGTTCAAACTTATCTTGTTATTATGCAGGTGACTAAGGTGGTTCCCGCACTCTCTGAGGAAGTCAAAGATTCTTTGGTGAAAAATATCCGCAGAAGAATGACACCTCAACCTTTGAAGATCCGTGCAGATATTGAAATGAAATGTTTCCAGTTTGATGGTGTTCTTCACATTAAGGTCATAGTAAAAATTAGCTCCAATACACTTTCATATTGAACTTTCAGTAAAGCAGTGACGGTTCTAACTTTTCAAAATGGCCGTATTCTAGAGAGATGTTCTGAAATCCAGTTTGTCTCTTTCTCTATAGGAAGCAATGCGTAAAGCTGAAGCTGCAGGAAACAAGGATTGCCCTGTCAAAATTAAACTTGTTGCTCCTCCAGCGTACGTGCTCAACACTCAGACTCTTGATAAGGTAATGTTTTGATTGGAGGTTAACATGATTTACTTATGAGCCTCTGTGCGACGGTAGCTTACCCTTTAAGTTCCCATCGCCCGTTGGGTGTTAGTATTTGTGGAGCAGTCAGCAAAATTGCATTTGTAACTAATCATTGTTTATTATATTGCATTTGAAATTCCATTGGCCTAGTCATCATCTATGGTTATCAAAAGAAAAGCACATAGTTCATAGAGCTGTGACTGTGCTTGATTGGAAATATCAGACCATGTACGTATTGCTTACTGTAGTCATGGTCTAAGACACTAAGCAATATTTTATTCCTGAGTTAGGAGAGGGAGGGAAAAAAACTGTGATATGAGATGAAGATGAGCAATATTTTCTAAATGAAAGCTTTCTGAAGCATGGAATCACCTCTGCAAGATAGGAAATGAATGATTGCATCATCTAAATCACTCACATGCACATCACATGTGACTTCATAATAAAACTACTTTTATGAAGGAAATTAATGAGCCTTTCAACTAATTCACTGAACCTTTTCCTAAGGTGGATGTATCAATACTAACTAATTACTGTATATAACTCATATTGTTCGATTGGTATTTCAGGAACAAGGGATAGCAATTCTTAACAAAGCAATCGAAGCTTGCACCGAAGAAATAGAACGCCACAAGGGAAAACTTCTAGTTAAAGAAGCAGCTAGAGCGGTGAGTACAATGCCCATCAGCTAGCAAAAATCTGTTAGCTACTTTTACTTGGTGCAAGTTTTTTGGTTATGATTATTATTTTGCAAGAGTGTCATCTTTCTGCTTGACACGACTGTTTATTTCTATGGCATTGTTTTAGTTTAATCTTTCTTTATGCCAGTCCCTTCACTTGTTTGTTCATAATCTTGTTCATTTATTCAGGTGAGTGAACGGGAGGATAAATTGCTGGCTGAACATATGGCCAAGCTGGGTCGGGAGAATGAGGAGGTTAGTGGTGACGAAGATAGCGAAGAAGAAGAAGATACAGGAATGGGAGAGGTCGATCTGGATACCTCTGCACATGGCATCACAGAATGAAAAAAACAGCAGCTAGCAACTAATCTGCATTATCACCATTATTGATTTTGTCATCACTGATTTTGAGCATTTGAAAGAGTTGTACAAAAATTATTGTGCATTAAGAATGAAGCAAATTTTGGTGTCTTGACTGATGTTGCAGCAGTTTTTCTGATGCATTTCCCATTTGTTTTAGCTTCCATGCAGCATCCCTCATATCTCTTTTTAGTTTTTTTCTTTTTTTTTCCTCGGTCAGATATTGTTGTATCCCTTGGTGCAGAAAGTAGGCCTAAAATATATATAGGGCTAGCCACTTTTGTTTGTGTTACTGGTCTGAAGTATTTGTGATTTGTTGCACTACGTTAATGGTTATGCAAACACCAATGGTTCGGTTTCTTTTGCATTTTGGGAAACGGCATTACAGACCTAAGACTTAAAGCCTCCAGCCTCCGCAGCCCTCTCGATAGCCAGCCAATCAAGACCGCTGGGTTATCTTTAGTTTTTACACTCCTGGCTCCTCTTATTTTGTCCTCCGCCGCAAGAATGGGCTCTTCTTTTCGGACCAAACATCCCATTTTAAAAATGCCCTCCGCCTCAGCTTATGAATTTTTGACCAAATGAATCCTCAAAATTAATTTGTGGATAAAAAAATAAGGAATTTGGAAGTTGTGGCATAAAAGAGACCTATCAGATTTTGAAAATTCGAATAGAGACGAATTCGGATTTTCGAAATCGAATTTTGGTTCGGAAATCCGAATTCATCCAAATTCAAATTTTTAAAATGTGAAATATCAATAACTATAATTAAATTTAAAATTAATTAAAAATTAATAAGTGATATTAATTAGATTAATTATATTGATATGTGGCGTGGACATAGTTTCAGCTGTGCAGGACGTAGTTGGAGTTTTGCGAAACGTAGTTCCAGCTGTGCAGGACGTAATTGCAACTTTGCGGAACGTAATTCCAGCTTTTCGGGGACGTAGTTCCAACCGTGCAGAACGTAGTTGGAGTTTTGAGGGACGTAGTTCCAGCTGTGCAGGACGAAGCTGTAGCTTTGCGGGACGTAGTTCCAGCTTTGCGAGAAGTAGTTGGAGTTTTGTGGGACGTAGTTCCAGCTATGTAGGAGGAAGTTGTAGCTTTGCGGGACGAAGTTCAAGCTTTGAGGGACTTAGTTCCAGCTTTGTGGGACGTAGTTCCAGTTTTGCAGGACGTAGTTGCTGCTTTGCGGGACGTAGTTCAAACTTTGCGGTCCGACGGACGGCGTTCCAGCAGCATTACGGTGTTGAAAACAAAAACCAATCGGTTCGTTTTGTAGAGTTCAACAAGATGAATATGTTGGTGCTATTGTATCAAAAAAACACCGGTCGAAATTTCGTAAATCTACAAAAATTTAATGGGTTTTGATTTTTGAGAAATGTACAAAACCCAAAAAAAAATGGATTGAAATGTATGGTTTTGTTCCTTGAGATGAGATGAATGTTTTGATCTGTTTAGATTTTTAAATGGATGTCCGGTTGGTCGGAATTGAAAAATCCGGAAAGGGAAATAAGAAATGGGTCCGCAATGGGAATTGGGAAGGAGAAGAAATTAGAAGAAAGAAGAAAGAAGAAGAAAAAAAAAAGGGGGGGGGGGGTTATAATTTGGATTTACCCAATTCGAATTTGCAAAATTCAAATTGAAGAAATTTGGATTTTGCAAATCCGAGATTTGGCGGGTTTTGTCCCGCTGACGAAAAAAATTCGGTTTCGGAAATCCGAAACGAGATTGGATGGATATCCGAATTAATAGTAATTCGGATTTCACAAATTTGAATTAATAGTAATTCGAATTTCACAAATCTGAATTAATATTAATTCGGATTTCTGAAATCTGAATTAATTAATTAATTCAGATTTGCAAAACTCGAATTAATTAAATTCAGAATTTTATTGTCAGAATTAAATTGAATTTTAATTTTCTAAATCCGAATTTAATTTTAATTTTGATTTTCATTATACAAATAAAAATTCACAATTATACCTATTCCATATACCAAAACATTAATAACTAATCAAAATACAAATATGAACTTCAGAATCACAATTCTACCTATTTCATATACCAAAACATCAATAACTCATCAAAAATCAGTTTAAATTCACATGAATGGATGTAGACGTTTCTGGATGTGGTGCTAGTTATTCTGAGACGTGGTGGACTGTCTTTGTGAAAAAAATCGGTTTAAATTCACACACATGAATGTAGATGTTTCTGGACGTGGTGCTAGTTTTTTTGGACGTGGTTCTAGTTGTTCTGAGACGTGGTGGGCTGTTTTTGTGAAATAAATCAGTTTAAATTCACATGAATGGATGTAGACATTTCCGAAAGTGGTGCTAGTTGTTTTTGGACGTTGTGCTAGTTGTTTTGAGACGTGGTAGGCTATTTTTGTGAAATAAATCAGTTTAAATTCACATGAATGGATGTAGACGTTTCTGGACGTGGTGCTAGTTGTTTTTGACGTGGTTCTAGTTGTTCTGAGATGTGGTGGATTGTTATTGTGAAAAAAATCAGTTTAAATTCACACACATGGATGTAGACGTTTCTAGACGTGGTGCTAGTTGTTTTTTGACGTGGTTCTTGTTCTTCTGAGACGTGGTGGACTGTCTTTGTGAAAAAAATCTGTTTAAATTCACATGCATGGATATAGATGTTTCTGAACGTGTTATTTTTGGACGTGGTGCCAGTTGTTCTGAGACGTAGTGGGCTATTTTTGTGAAAAAAATCAGTTTAAATTCACATGAATGGTTATCGACGTTTCTTGACGTGGTTTTAGTTGTTTTTTGACGTAGTTTTTAGTTGTTTTGAGATGTGATGGACTGTCTTTGTGAAAAAAATCAGTTTAAATTTACATGAATGGATGTAGACGTTTCTAGACGTGGTGCTAGTTATTTTTTACGTAATTCTAGTTGTTCTGAGACGTGGTGGGTTGTCTTTGTGAAAAAAATAACTTAAATTCACATGCATGGATATAGACGTTTCTGGACGTGGCGCTAGTTGTTCTAGACGTGGTACTACTTTTTTTTTCTTTTTTTTTATTCTTAGATTAAGAACTCGGATCCGAGAGGCCTAAAAATGATCCACACTTTTCAAATTTTAAATATTTTTGTTCACACTCCCAAATTTTATATTAATTTGGTCCGGGCCCTCAGCTTATGCCAATTTGACGCAGCACTGCATGTGCCACTGTAAATCCGGTGCACGCTTCCCATAACCGCCGCCAGTAAAATACTACTCCTCCTAGACGAGGAGAGATTCCGTGATTTTACAGTTTTCATCCTCATTAGGGGCCCCTCCCTGTTCCCCCGATGGATAACGACATGGCAAGTCTTCCTTCCCCCCAACCGCGTTTCCACCATCCCCATTGCTTCTTTCTCTCTTTCAATCTCTCCTCTATCTCCTCTATTATATTTCCATGATGTAGTATTTTGTATTGCCAAGATTCTTTAGTCAACCGCAAGTCCCACCCTCCACATTTTGATCTTTCTTCCCCCCATAATTTCAACCACTGATGATTCCATTCCGCCTGTTTTCCGATTGTTCTTGAGCCCAGTGAATTTTTCTTTTTGGGTTCTCCGGGGAACAAGAAAATATGGCTGTACCATCAATGCAAGATCTCGTCAAAGAGAGAAAATACCCATTTGTACTGGCTTTCTTCATCTTACTCACGGCTGTTATTTTTTTCCTCCTTTCCAACTCCCAGCCCGTTATCTACCTCCCCACCACCCCCACCGCCGCCGCCACCGACATTTCCGGTTCCACTATTCAAACCCAGGTGAATTCTAAACCCTCCGCTTCCGGCTCCTCTCCCTCTCAGAATATTTCCAGCTTGCCGCCCGCCACTGACACCTTAGTGATTCCTGCCACGCCGCGGGATGATGGAAGGGTTTCCGTCACTGATGATCCAATTAAGAGTAATACTACTACTGAGGATCATGGTTCTTTTGAGTGGACGGTCTGTGAGCGTTCTGCGGCAACGGACTATATACCCTGTCTTGATAACATGAAAGCCGTAAAGGCTTTGGCATCCAGACGGCATATGGAGCACAGAGAGAGGCATTGTCCCGACCCAACTCCCAGGTGTTTGGTGCCTTTGCCACCTGGTTACAAGGTTCCAGTTCCGTGGCCTAAGAGTAGGGACATGGTGAGATATTGATTACTCCCACTCTGTCGGTAAGACTTTGTGGTCTTCTTTTTTTGGGGAATGTGTTAGTGTTACCAACATTACATGCTACTACTTTGAATATTGAAACTAGTTGCTGATGAGAGCTTTTATCTGTTTGGCTCTTTCGATGCCTGACTGTTCTTTGATGATGATGGTGTTTTTGTACAGATATGGTATAGCAATGTTCCACACCCAAAGCTCGTAGAGTACAAGAAAAACCAACATTGGGTGGTGAAATCTGGTGATTATTTAGTTTTTCCTGGTGGCGGTACCCAATTTAAGGATGGAGTTGATCATTATGTTGACGCCATACAGAAGGTAACGCAAAATACTTCATCTGTATCTTACGAATTAGTCTTCTTGATTTATTACATCAAATGTCTCAATTCTTGTGTCCACAAGTCATGTTTATACCTGGTTGATGGTTCCATTGGGATACATTATTGTTGTATAAATACTCAACTTAGACCTTTTACTTCCCTTCCCTCAGGAATTTATCTTAATTGAGTGAAAGAAACACCTCTGTGTTTTAGTCAGTGTTTTGTAAATTGTTTTCTTGAAAATTTAAAATGCCCAACCAAGGACTAGGAGTAGTGGTGGAACTGGAAAGTCATGGAGCATAAGAGGAATATTTCTTTTTTTGTAGCGCTGGCTTTGATTTTAAGGTTTACCAAATGCTTTGCAAAGTGGGAAAATGCAAAATGAGATTAGAATGAGGCAAGCACGAAGGAACTAGTTTCCTTTCTCCGCTGTGTATGCATAAGAAGCTGAAGTTTCTTCTAACATATTTTACATTGTGGATTGCAAATGAACCAGCTTATATAGTTCAGATACTTATTTATCAACATTGTTTTCCTACTTTCTCCAGACTCTACCAATTATTGATTGGGGGAAGCACACTAGGGTAATTTTAGATGTTGGCTGTGGTGTTGCTAGCTTTGGAGGTTATTTGCTGGAGAAAGGTGTACTTACCATGTCATTTGCCCCAAAGGATGAACATGAAGCTCAAATACAATTTGCACTTGAAAGGGGAATCCCTGCTACCTTGTCTGTCATTGGGACAAAAAGGTTGACGTTTCCTGATAATGTTTATGATTTGATCCATTGTGCAAGATGCAGGGTTCACTGGGATGCAGATGGTAGGGGCGGCATTGCTCATGATTTTTCTCCTATCTAAGCTACTGTTTTAGGAAAGAACTAATTCCTTTTCTTTGGTCTTTGATTTAAATTTGCAGGTGGGAAACCTTTGATGGAGCTGAACAGGATTCTTCGGCCCGGAGGATACTTTATATGGTCTGCCACACCAGTTTATCGGAATGAGGAAAGAGATCAGAATGTGTGGAAAGGTTTTCACTTTATCATCTTCTTCTCTTTATGTCATTCTGAATATTTTATAGTAATGGCTTCCTATGCAATTTGGTAGGGCATCCCATTTTGAATCATAAGAAACAGGAAGTACAAAGGTTTTCTGATTGTTAGATTCTCTTTTGAAATCTTACATTTAAGTTCTTACCGTATTTCTGCAGCAATGGTTGCACTAACAGAAGCAATTTGCTGGAAGGTGGTGAGCAAGACCTTCTTCGATTCAGCGGGGGTCGGTCTTGTTATATATCAAAAGCCGGTTTCATCAATTTGCTACGAAAAACGGAAGAAAAATAATCCACTTTTATGTGAGGAGGGCTACAGACCTAACAGTTCTTGGTATGTTTAAAGAATTTCTGATGGTTGACATTCTGCTTGCCATGTTTTCCTTGCCCATTTGATGTGAACTGATATTTATGCTCATAGGTATGTGCCTTTGGAAGGATGTCTTCCTCCTCTTCCAAAAGCAGACAATGCCAATGTAAACAACTGGCCAGCACCCTGGCCTGAAAGGTTAGACAGTAAGCCAGCAAGTCTATCCAGTGAAGGAGATGCTATGGAGATCTTCACCGAGGACACAAAGCACTGGTCTGGCCTTGTCTCTGATGTTTATCTTGGAGGCCTTGCTATTAATTGGTCAATAGTGAGAAATGTAATGGACATGAATGCTGGCTATGGAGGGTAAGGAAGACTTACTGAGGAAAAGTTGTTTCTGTTAATACTTTCCTCAACTTTCCAGTATCTTACTTCAATCGTCGTCACAGGTTTGCTGCAGCTCTCATTGATCAACCATTGTGGGTAATTAATATTGTCCCAATCAATGGGCCAGATACCCTATCTGTTATCTTTGATAGGGGATTGATAGGAATATACCACGACTGGTGTGAGCCTTTTAGCACCTATCCCCGAACATTTGATCTTCTGCATTCGAGTTACCTCTTCAGAAACTTAACTCAGAGGTAAAACTGTCCCTTCTTGTCCCATTCCAGAACTGAAAGTTGCATACCTAAGTTACTATTTATCTTTGTAGTTAATGAGTCTTTGTTGGGACTTTATCCTGTTTAATAAGCTTCATTTTTCTGTTGTACATTCAGATGTGACATTGTGGATGTAGTTGTGGAGATTGACCGCATATTAAGACCAGGAGGTATTCTCTTAGTCCAAGACACGGAGGAGATGCTTACTAAGCTTAGTACGATTTTGCAGTCGCTTCATTGGTCAACAACTCTTCATCGGGAACATTTTCTTGTCGGCAAGAAAGGCTTTTGGCGCCCTGATAAGAAAACGAAGATAAGTGAGTAAGCCGATATTTGTTGGTCGTACCATCACTTACAAAATTGATCTCATTTCAGTCCATTCTAGAAGAAGAAGAAGTCAGTGTGGAAAATATGGAAGTGGCTGGCCTTTCTGATCAGGATTGAAAGACATGCTATTGGTTCATGTTGTTTTCAAGAAGGAGAAGAAGTGAAGATACTGCTGTGCAAAACTGCAGAAGATAGCATTGGTTTTCAAAGGTAAAGAATAATATATCATCAATTCTTTTAGTCTGCAGTGATTTGGTGGTGAGGAAATAAGTATTAGAGTCTTGTTTCTCTATACTAGAGTTGTAGATAAAGAGGAAAAACCATGGTCTTATGATGTAGTAATGGGGTGCCCTTCAATGGATGGACCCAAGGAGAGCTCAATGTTCCAAAGTCCAAACCTCTTTGATGTTGTATTTGACATCTCCTTATAATGTTTTGGGAACCATTTTTTCCAGGTCTTGATTTGCCCTGAAATGTGACAAAAGTAAATAAAATGTCATTCATCACTAAACCGTTCAAGCAATTGAACTGTATGGAATCATTGTTTTCAATTATTGAGTGAAGATTTGCTTTAATTAGGGCTGCTAGCAGGTAGTAGTTGTAGTAGTGCTGATTTGATTAAAGAAAGCCTTAGAAGTCAGAACTCAAGCAAACTGACAAAATCATTATATAAGTGCTGAAGGCACTACTTGGCTAATCATAATTTTTTTTTTTTTTTTTTTTGGAGTGCATATTCCATTGTCAATGTTTCTCCAGTCTATCCCTGTCTATGTCATCCACCACTGAACGTGATTCTATTATTGGTATTTGAATTTTATTTTAGATAAGAAATTGGCCTTTTTTTATTATTTACGTTCGTTTTGAGTGGTTTTACTTGTAGAATAATTTTTTTTTTTTAAAAAAATTCAGCCCAAAAAGCCTTGAGTTGAGTAAGGAAGACACCCAACCATATTCCGGAGGGATGCACATTTAGTCCGGCCGCATGCTTGGACGACTTGTACATTAACAGGTCTAAATTCTCCTACAATTTAACTATAAAATAGTCGTCTAATTTTTTAGTGAAATTAAATTATTAAAAAATTGATGCACACACGAGTCGACTTAACGTCTTACCATTTATTGAAACTTTTAATAGAATGTAGGTTCGACCAACTATGTGATCGGACTAATTATTTTAACGATAAAACTACATATCGATCGAAATATTTAAATAATTAAATTTTAAGTGAACAAGTCAAATAATTTAAAATTTTTAATAAGAAGCGAGTTCAATCGATCATGTGACTAGACTAAATGCTTGAACAATCGAATCACATGCATGTTAGAAATACTTTGGACGGCCGAATTTCGGGTGGGGAGGGGAATGAGGAGGGGGAGAAAGCTGAAAAAGTTTGAGAGAGTATGAGAGGTATAATTATCCAAGGGGGAGGAGAGACTAGTAAATGGGAGGGAAATAGTAAAGTCCCAAGTCACCATCAAAAGCCATTTTAAAAACATCTGCGTCAACATCTTCTTCTTCCCCTCGTCACCTTGATATTTTATATTATCTCAATCACAACCACTCCAACCCAACATTTCCGTCATCCTCCCCAATTTCCACCCCACTCGCCGCCGTATCATCTTCCCACAACTGAAAACCTCCGCCACCCTTCCTCCTCAGCGTCCCGTAAATTCAAAAGGTGGCACTCATGGCGGTAGTTGAGGTACAAAGCCTTCTGAAAGAGCGAAAATACCCCTTTATAGTCACCGTTGTATTTGTCATCTCAGTCTTCGCGGCCCTTCTCCTATTTTCAACCAGCTCCCAATCCTCCATCTTTCTACCTTACACCGGAGGCGTACGAAATGCAATTACTCAGCTTCCTCCATCCCAACAAGAAGGCGTCGTTTCGTCGAACTATAGTTGGAAGCTTTGTGAGGGTCCTGGAATGGTTGATTATATCCCCTGTTTAGACAATTTGAAGGCCATCAAGACGTTTAAGAAATTGGAACGTAAGGAAAGGCATTGCCCCACCGCCCAGCCCAGTTCCAAGTGTTTGATACCGTTGCCAATAGGGTACAAGACTCCGGTTCCGTGGCCTAAGAGCAGGGACATGGTGAGATTCAATGATACCCCTATTCTTTAGTGGTAAGAGTTGTTATTTTCTTTTTCTTTTTTTTTCCCTTGAATTTCTGATTGATTCTTTATCAAAGTTCACTCTTCTTTTGTGGACAAGTTGTGCTGATCTTGCATTTTGATGAACTTCAGTTAGTTGAGTTGTTAGTAGCAAAGGCTTTAATTTTTGGAATGCTCATTCAAGCCCTTTTCGTGGGTTGTTGCTTATTCTGCTATTTAGTTCTAGATTACCTCAGATTGTACTATTTAACAGAGGAAGAACAACGATACCTTGATTGCTTCCCCTGTTTTGATCTTCTGAATGTGTATCTTGGGCATACTAGGCCATGCCCAAGCATATGAAGAAATAAAACAAGATGCCTTTTCACATTTCGAATCTCAATTCTCGATTCAGAACTTCCTATCTTGTTCTTAGGGCCTTCATTTCTTTGTATGACAGATATGGTATGACAATGTTCCTCATCCCAAGCTGGTTGAATATAAAAAGGACCAGAATTGGGTGATAAAATCTGGTGAATATCTTGTTTTCCCTGGAGGTGGTACACAATTCAAGAATGGTGTATCTCACTACATTGATGCTATTGAAAAGGTGCTCTCCAGTGACTTGTATTCAACTCTGTTTTTATTTCTTTAGCTCAGTAAGTAGTATCATGCAGCATACATTGTTTACCTGTGCATACATATGTTGGTTTGGTGTTGGAAGGTTTTCTGGGAGGAAGCAACTTCAGGATGATTTTTATTCAAATCAATGATCGTGTAGATTTAATGCATCTTAGATCTGATGTCTAATACTCCTACTGTCCTGCATTTATTTCTTAAGTGCCCATCTTCCATTTTCTTGTTCTATACACCTACGGCCCCTCAACTTTTTGCATTTGTCTTCATGCTTGACTCAGTTTTCCTAATTGAACTTATACAGTCTCAAGCTTATAGATTCTTATTTGGAATTTTCTCTACAAGATGACCCACATTCTATCATATGATTCACATGAGTATCTCTTTTGAAGTTTATATAGTATGTACATCTAGATGAGAGAGCAAGTCCATTATCTCAGTGTAGTTGTTGCTTTTGAATGCGATAGAAGATTTAGAATACGTTTTCGGAAGCCTTAAGTGGTCATGGATGTATTATTTCAGCTATTTCCTTATGTAAAGCCTTATCAAATCACCATCTTGTAGGTCTAATAGTCATGCACAAGATCAGTTGGACAAACAGTTAAAGTATTATCTGGAATAACAGAGATACTGATGATAAGCTTTATTTGAGCTGGGCTTCTTTGTCATCTAGGACTCACTCTTCATCATCTTGCTGTAGATAGTTTTGTTTGAACTATTAATAATTGATTCATACTATGCCTTATGCTCCAGATCTTACCAATAATTGAATGGGGAACACACACAAGGGTGGTTTTAGATGTTGGCTGTGGCGTTGCTAGCTTTGGTGGTTATTTGCTGGAAAGAAATGTTATTACAATGTCATTTGCTCCAAAGGATGAACATGATGCTCAAATCCAGTTTGCACTGGAAAGGGGAATCCCTGCTACTCTTTCTGTCATTGGAACCAAGAAGCTGACATTCCCTGACAATGTCTATGATGTGATTCATTGTGCTAGATGCAGGGTTCGCTGGGATGCTGATGGTATTAATATCGTATAGATTTTGGCACTCTTGATAGATTTTTTGATTCTTCTCAAAGTAATAATACTTGACAAAATGCAGATGGGAAACCCTTAATTGAGATCAACCGGATCCTGAGGCCTGGTGGGTATTTTATTTGGTCAGCTACACCGGTTTATTTGAAGGATGAAGAACATCAGAACATCTGGACAGGTTTAAAAATTTTCACATTGTCTGTTCTTATCTGATATAATCTTCATAACTTTCTTATGCTCAGTGAACTTAGTGAATTTTGTGCTGTACTTTCTTGCAGCTATGGTTGCTTTAACTGAATCGATGTGCTGGAAAATAGTGAACAAGACCTCTGTCTATGGATCATTAGTTGGACTAGTTATATATCAAAAGCCCACCACGTCTTCTAGCTATAAATCGCGTGGAGAAGACAATCCACCTCTATGTGATTCCACTAGACATTTAAATGTTTCATGGTATGCCTGCAGCCAAGGACTTTGAAGTGATCAGTATCACTAATTTTCTACTCTAAACAACATCATGAGCATCTTTATTCAAGGAGTTTGTGTCCATGAATAGGTATGATCCTCTAGATGGCTGTCTTCCTCCCCTCCCAGAAGTGAGCAAAGAAAACTGGCCTGCAGCTTGGCCTCAGAGGCTGAAATCAAAACCTTCCAGTTTATCTTCTAGAGAAGCTGGCATTTTTCTGGAGGACTCAAATCACTGGTCTGCCCTTGTCTCGGATGTGTATATCGGGCGCTTTCCTATAAATTGGACAAGCATAAGAAATGTCATGGATATGAATGCAGGCTATGGAGGGTAAGTAAGCCAGATCTAGTTTCCCAGAAGCTTGAATTCTGATTTTCATTTTCCAAAAGTGAACTAGTTCCAGTAAATCTCAGTTGTCTCCATTTGTTTGGTAACAGATTTGCTGCAGCTCTCATTGATCTGCCTGTGTGGGTTATGAACATCGTGCCAGTCAACGAGCCAGATACTCTATCAATCATCTTTGATAGAGGACTCATAGGGACATACCATGACTGGTGTGAATCACTAAGCACCTATCCTCGGACATATGATCTCTTGCATGCAAGTTTCCTCTTTAAGAAACTAACTCAAAGGTATCATTACATATCAGCTCATTTCGTCCTATAATGAGACTTCGTGCTCGTAATATTATTTTCAGTATTACAAACACGACTCGAATGATGCGTCGAATCGAATGAATGAAGTACTTCTGTTTTGGCTGCCTATATCCTAACTACTATTTTGGGTGGTAGGTTGATTTCTTTATCAGAAGGGTTTTTTTTTCTCATTTTCAGGTGTGATATGGTTGATATTGTTGTGGAAGTGGACCGGGTACTGAGACCAGGAGGAATTCTTGTGGTTCAAGATAGCTTGGAAATGATTAAGGAGCTAACTCCAATCCTTAACTCCCTCAAATGGTCAACTACCTTGCATCAAGATGAGTTCCTTGTTGGTAAGAAAGGCTTCTGGCGACCGAGCCCACATTCAGAAGAAGGAAAATTATGAAGCAAAGCTGTTTTCCCTTCCTGGTATGAAGTAGAAATTTGCTCTATTTTATATTCCCTGGTAAAAAAAGAAAAAAAAAAGCATAAATTAAAATAGAGTATATAGACAAGAGGGCTGCATTGCTTTCGAAGAAAAGATTAGTATTTCTTGCTAGTTACAGCTTAGGTATAGCTTGATGTTACGTTAAACTTAAGTCAACTAGTATGAGGAAATTAAGGTAAATAAATTCATTTCTTAAGTGCACTTGACTTTTCTTAATATGGGATTATTTTGTTCACAATTAATATTGGTAAATGTAGTTTGGATATAGTTTTTTTTTTTTTTTTTACTGTAACTAACACTATCAATCTCCCTGTCATTTCTTTCAACCAAGACTTTGCATAGTTTTTTTTAATAAATATATTACAATATATTATTTTCAATTTAATCAAAACGATTTTTAAGTTTTGATTTTACAATAAGAGATCGAGAATTTAATTCCTATCTCAACAAATATCACCGAAACGATGATTAATTAATAGATAACTAACTATTCTATGAATTTGACTTTTTCTCCCCCTTTATAAAAGGGATTAAACTTTGCTCTCAAGAAATGAAAACCCGTGATCCTCATATATTGCAAGTTGCAACCGGAATTCTGGATCTAGATCCACCTACATTTTTATTTTTTTATTTCATGGTACCAATTACAACACCTCTTTTTATTAATATCATTCCTTATTTTTGTCGTTAGAAAAATTTCAAAATACAAATATGTAACGTATAAAAATTTTGTCCGAACTGTCCTGCGCTTTTTTTTTTTAAAAAAGGCAAAACTGTCGGAAAACAAAATCAGTAAAAAGAGGGGCGTAATATAATAATTCCGTTTTTTTTAAATCAGGGGACGGTGGTCGGTCAGTTTCCCTCGCGTTTGATTTGATTGGAACCATACCAAATTAGTCGGCTGATATTATTTAAATCCATTAAATACATATTATAATCTGATTATTATTACTTCTTAAACCACATTTATTAAAAATAAAATAAAATTGTTCCTCTCTCCAGCTGTTTTTACTCGGTTCCTTGCAAAGTCAAATTTAATTTTTTAAACACTGTGATTAGTGCATATCCATTTAATATAATCTTAATAAAATAATATTTTTAAAAAATCAAACTTTTTCCTCCTCCTTTTACTTCTTTTATTGTGCTTGTAAATCTCCAATGAAAAAACTACAATCGAATTTACATAAATTTTTTTTAAAAAAAATCATTGTAATTATAATATAAATAAGACTATTATATACAATATATATGCCCAGCAGTACTATGGATCATTTCGTTTATTGATGAATTTAGGCAGTAGAGAAAGCACCTGCCAATTCAAAATGGTTGACAATTCTCCGCTCAACTAAGGAAGAAGGGATGAATGATGAGTGGACTAATAATATATTTTGGACTGTTTTTGACTTACTATGTTAGTATTTTCATAAAAAATTAGATTAGTATTCTAATTAAAATATAATTTTATCAGAAAATTCATGTAAATCTTCATTGAATTATATTAATGGCTTGAACATAGATAATTTTTCTGATAACTTTAGCTTTCAACAACATCGCATGAATTTTGATTCTAACTTTATAAAATATAAGAGAGAAATAGCACCTTAAAAACTTTATAGAGAGGATTAGACTATGTGATTAGCCTCTCATTGTAAGAACATACTAGGTATGCCATTGCCAACCTCGTTAGCTAACTCGGTCATACCCCCTGACCCCGCCGTACTTTCCAGGTAAGCTCTCCCACGGACCCACATATCTGACTTGGCCAATTATAATACAGCCTATTATAAAATTTAATATCTACAGTGTTTTATCGTAATTTTATTCAAACCCAACAACTCTATCTCCTACTTTAAAATAATATTTTATTTAAATTTATTTTTATTTTTATTATTATATCATATAATCATATATGTTAGTTTAGTTATTATTAGTAACTTAATAATAAGTTTATATGAGTTTTTTTCCGTAGTTGTAAATATATTTTATGTGTATTTAGTAAGTAATATATTTTAATATTATTTTTTCTTAAAATTTAATGTTGAATAATTTTATATTTATTTTATTATTTATAAAAATTACAGTGAAAATTCAAAAATTTTGAACTATATAATTAAATATAAAATTTTTAATCATACATTAATTATTAATATTAAATATATGCTAATGAAAAAATTTTATTAGTGTTACAATTAAAATAAAATAAATCAATCAATAAAAAGGAAATAATAAATTAAAAAAAAAGAAAATGAAGTTAAAAAAATATTAAAAATAGAAAAGACCCATTGCTACATTATTGCAGTTGCCTTTTTCATACGCTATATTTAGTGTAAATGGGCTTTTCTCTCTTGATACGGTAAAATTTTACTTTATTAATTGGAGACCCTTTTAACGCTAAATTTGAGGAAAAACGGGAAAATGCAGGAGAATGGGAGATGCTCTAAATAGGAATAAAGTTGTGCCCCTATGACGATAATCAAATGCACAAATTATATCATGGTACGAGACACTTGTGCCTAACAATTTAATTTAATTTTTTTTATCTAATATTGTTACCCTTAAATATTATTGTTTAACGATCAAATAAAATGCTCTCAAATTTAACTTAAATTTATAAGATTTCTCATTTTTAAAATATTTAATACATCATAAATTACACAATAATAATTTATAAAGAAGTAAAAAAAAAAGGACACTGGTCACATAAACAATTTTGATTTTAATTCTCTCCAATATTTTTTCTTCTAGTAAAAATTTAACTATTAAATATAAAAAAATTTAAAACAAACAAATAAAAAATTGTATTAAAAATTTAAAATATTTAATGAAAAAATAAGTTGAGTGGTATTTGACGAAACCACCATTAGGTATGAAAGTATAACAACACTATTATACTATGGAGAAAACCCTTAATAAGATTTTTTGATCAATAGATGTCAGCAAAAATGATTTAAAACAGGATTTAAAAAAATAAAATATCAGCAACAATCTTTCTCTTTCTTCAGTAACTTTTTCCAGCAGCATTTCTTCACTTTTTTTTTTTTTTTCAATTTGTCCAACATTCATTAAAAATCAACTTTTTTTTCTTTTTCTTCAAAATCTGGCTTCTTCCAATTTTTTCAAAATTAATTTTCATATAAAATATTTTAGTTCCGCCACATAAGGTAAACACTAATTAGTTTCTTCTCTCATAGAGGAACTCGGTCCACAAAATAATAATAATAATAATAATAATGGGGTTTTTTGTATACAAATAATAGTGGGTATTTATTAATTCATTTTAAAAAAAGAATAAATAAATAATAGTGCTAATTTAGAGAAGAAAAAGTCGAGGTAGGGAATGCGACATGGGAGAAGATCCGAGTCGGCACTCAATTCATTGTTTGTTTGCGTCACAAAGCCCCTCAATTATTCCACATGCATTATTCATGACTGAAAACCCCCACACCACCCCCTCTCATTCACCGCTTCTCATTCATTCTTGTTCAAAGATCTTGTTGGGTCCAATCGCTTAATACCACTCTTGCTCCTCATACGTGTTGTCTAAAATTCTCCTCTCTCTCATAATCACCCCAAATTATATTATTCTCGATAACACTTAATAATTACTGATTATAAAAGACACATACTAAATAATAAATATTAAATTATCGTCTTTTTTTGTGTGACGTTATTAAAATTATTAATATTAACAACATAAATTCATCATTTTATTTTATTGTATGGAGTTGATAATATATAAATTAAATCTAAATTCTTTATTTTTTGAGAATTTTTGCCACTAAGTTTACTATGTATGTATGGTTGCAAGATACTCCTCCGAGGTTTTAGGTCGAATATTATATGATGTGTAAAAAAAATTTATAAAATGTTTGGAACTTTTTTTAAAATAAAATATATATATATATATATTAAAAAACGTTCAACAATGATTGATATGAAGGTACAACCAAATAAACACAAATTATAATTTTGTTGTATTTCCTACGGGTAAATCTATATAGATCTACCCTATCAAGCGGTTGATATACTTATTATCAAAATTTTAATCCGAACAATGATACATCACTAATTATTATATGAAAACTCTAAATCATAAATCTAATAAATAGATCTATGATTATTGAACTCTCTTTGACCAAATTAGCGAATATCATCAATGATGTCGTTACCAATTCAATAGACTTCACCAACGAACTGTCGTCATAACAACGAACACTATCAATAAAGTTGCGACCAGACACTACCAATATATCTGAATCTACTGAATGAACCATGACTGCTAGGGTTTAGAGTTGTTTACATGCAAATGTTTTGAACTTTTAATATGCCTTTTAGCTTTTTAATTTTTAATCTTTCGTATTTAATAATAAGGTTTTAATATGATAGAGTAATATATTTATTGGGAGAATAAAATATATAATAAAAAAATACTATTATTTTATTTTAAATAAATTAATGACTGATACTCAATTATTATTAATATTTTTAAACATCTTATATTATTAAGAAGGACAGTTAAAAAAATGCATGCACATAACATCATCTGATTACTACCACTATTATTATTGAATACTCTCCCAAGTTTTTTTATAATATATTTAAATTTATTTTTAAAAAACTAATAATAATTTATTATTTAATTTAAAAGACAATATTATCATTATAATATATATTTTTAAAATTTTATTTCCTAACAAAATATTTATCTTTTATATAATAAAATTTAACTATTGATTAATTTAAGATTGAAAAGTCAAAAATCTACAATAAAAATAAAAATTTTCACTGCTTAAAATAATTTTATATAAAATTTTTCACTCCTTAATTCTGGAGTTATCATAATCTTAAAATATTTTTCAAATTTTATTACCGAATTCGAAACTTAAAATAGAGAAAATCAGCTAGCGTATTATAGTTGACCCGAGATGGGCCCAAACCCGATGCCTAAGAAAAGTTTTTATTGCCGGCTGATAGCCTTTCCCCAGCTAACATATTAACATAATATTCAAAGAGTCGAAGAGCCTAATACAAGTTAAAACCAACTTTTAGTACATTATTCTTCTTTAAAAAAATAAAAATAAAATTTATTCTTGAAATTTCACACTGACGACCTTCAAACCAACATTTTACGCGTTTTTCAGTGAAGAGGAAACTGGAAAGTAATGGGTCTAATTTGGTTTTAGTTTTACTATTCCAATCAATTCTTTTTTTTTTTTTTTGAAAATTATTTCTCACTAAATCCCATCATTTTCTGTCCTTCGTTTCTCTCCCATCTCTGTCCCTGTTGTGGTTCTATCCATTTGTGGAATTTTTCTGCTCTGCAGAGTCAACAACACACCTTTTAAGTTTAAGTTTTTTTTTTTGTTCTTAATTGATCGTCTTTTGTTGATTATTATTATTATTATTATTATAAGTTATTGTTTTGATGAAATGGTTGAGTTTCCCAAGTGGTTAGATCGATGTGGTGTAGTGTTGATGCTGGTGCTGTTTGTGCTGCATCAAAATTTGAACTTTTGTTGGTCACTCAATGATGAAGGTAGGATTGAAGTTTCTTTTTTCTTTTGGGATGTTTTGCTTCGTGCAAACTGCTGGCGGTTCATTCTTTTTGTTTTTGCTTTTGTGTTTGCCGGCTGCAGGTTTTGCTTTGCTGAAATTTAGAGAGAGGGTGGTTAGTGATCCATTTGGGGCTTTGTCTAATTGGAATAATGATGTTGGTGTGGTGAATCCATGTTCTTGGAATGGGATTGAGTGCTCTGCTGGTTATGTTGTGTCCTTGTAAGTAGTTCATGTATAGTCTATCTCTGTTTTTTGTCCCTTGATTCTGGTGCTTTCCCGTTAGTCTTTTATTATCTGTTTAGCATAATATTCTGATCCTCATATATTGTTTCTTCAAATCAATTTTCAAATGAAAAGATTGCGTAAATTCGGGAAAGATGAAAATAATGATCCCTAGGGAGGAACTGATTTGGTAGACTTATGTCAATGATAAGAGTAATTCAGTTGACTTCTTTTGTTGAAATTGATCTTGATAACAAACTGCGAGCTGGTCTAATTCTTTCTGGAACTCCTAAACATACATTTCACAGTTTTTAGCTGTTAAAGTTAAATGGTTAAAGTTAAATGGTTAAGGTGTTTATTTCTCAAGTTTTTGTTTGTCCACTTCGCAGGAATTTGAAAAATTTGTGTCTTGGGGGTAGTATAGCTCCTGAACTTGGGAACTTGATTCACCTGAAATCTATGTAAGGATTCTCTAAGATATAAGCTGGTGTGATGTATCTTCATCTACAATTCCTTTCGTGAGCTTTTAAGTGTTCTCCTCTGGCAGAATTTTACGCAATAACTCCTTTTCTGGTACCATCCCTGATGATATTGCAAAGTTGAAAGAGCTGGAAGTTTTGGATTTGGGGTACAATAACCTTAGTGGACCAGTTCCATCTGACATTGGCAACAATCTGTCTATGGCTATCCTGTGAGTTGATTCTCAGAGTATCAGTTCTTTCATTGCTTTCTTGCTCTTTTATTAGTTTAATGGACTTAGCCTTAAAATGCAGTTTGCTAGACAACAACAAAAGACTTTTCAGCTGCTTATCTCCTGAAATTATTGAGCTTCAAAGGGTGTCTGAAGCTCAAATAGATGAGGACCTGCTATGTCAGCCTACAAGGATGTCATCTTATCAGGGAAAAGTGTCAACTAGGTATGTTGACAACATTCTAAACCCATTTGTGATGTGATTAGATATTGCCTTGTAAGCTCATTTACTTATGTTGAAAATGTTCGACCTGTAGCATGCCTTTTCATCTTTCCTTTTTGAGATTTTATGAAAGCCATTATTGTTTGTGTAGGAGGAAAATTGCAGAATTCGGAGATGTAATCTGGAGGAAATTGTCGGAGCCAAAAAATGTCCATGCTTCTCCCGCTGTTGTTACTGTACTGAATTCGCCATCGCCATCGCCATCACTCTCTCCATCTACATCGCCATTATCTCCTTTAAGTCCGTTTTTACCACCAGCAGTTTCCACCCTGCCTCCTGCACCAACTATTTCCCCAGGGAAACTCTCCCCTCCGCCTGCAGCTCCTGGTTCTGAACCTTCTGTCCCACCAGAAATTTCCTCTGACAACAAGAAAAGTCGTGTCTTGTTATTGGCTTTAAGCATAGGAGGTCCTGTTCTGCTTTTCCTTTTGGTGGCAGGCTTACTAGTCTGTAAAAGTAGTAAGGTTGCTGTCGTCAAACCTTGGGCCACAGGATTGAGTGGACAGCTGGCAAAAGCATTTGTGACTGGTATAATTTTCCACAGCCATAGTATGATTTCCCGATTTTGTTGTTTCTGTGTGATCCTACAGTTTTACCGCCTGCTGTGAATTATCAACTAATGAGACATGTAGAAAGTTTTTGGAGTTAAACCAACTAAATTGTTATTTCTAATCTCTGTCTCAGGTGTCCCAAAACTCAACAGATCCGAGCTCGTAACAGCTTGTGAAGATTTCAGTAATGTAATAGGAACTACATCTTCTGGAACTTTATACAAGGGCACGTTGTCCAGCGGGGTTGAAATTGCAGCAATATCCTTTCCAGTGGAGTCAGCCAAGGATTGGTCCAAGAATAAGGAACTACAGTTCAGGAAAAAGGTAAAGTATGAAATAATGTCATAAAGAAGTACCTAGATCCATTCCTTTATTGAGTCCTTATCATACCTGATATACTATCCAGATTGAGACCTTATCAAAAGTGAATCACAAGAACTTTGTGAACCTGCTGGGTTATTGTGAGGAAGAACAACCTTTCACTAGGATGATGGTGTTTGAGTATGCTCCTAATGGCACATTGTTCGAGCATCTACACAGTGAGTAAATTTCTTATGTCTTTTATTTTCCCCCTTATGGATTCTTGATGATAATTGACAAAGTGATTAAGGATTATATGAAAGAGTTTCTATGTACAATTATGTTTTGAGTTCTTATGGATAGTTCTGAACTTCTCTTTTTCAACTGGTTTGAAGTGTTCAATTACCTGTCGGCAAGAAACTGATGCGGTTTCTAACTTGTAGTTGTGCGGTTGTTCTTGTAAGCTAGTACTGTAAATTAGTGCTTGCCTTATTGTAGTTTCGATAGTATACATATCTACATATGTAAAGGGTGTGTAGAAATGAACTACCCATTGGATGTGTCTGGAATTCGAATCATTTAGACCCATCCTGAGCTCTAGTTTGGTCGTCTGAGACTTGTAGCATGTATGTTGTGCGTGGCGATGTCTTACGGCTAGGTAGTACAGAATGCCACAAAAGCGTTGTCTGTTTTTCCTCTTGAAAATGTGAGGGATTTTTTGAGCATGCAGCAAGTTGAAGTTGATGGCTTTGTTAATGTGAGCCCATTGTGTTCCCATTTACTTTGAAATAGATTTTTTTCATACTGGAGATTTTGTTGACAACAAGCATCTTCTTGATATTTAACCTTTATGGTTTTTTTTTTTTTTTTTCTAATTCATGCCATTTCTAATGATGTTGTTATGCCAGTCAAAGAAGCTGAACATTTAGATTGGGCCACCCGAATGAGGATTCTGATGGGCATAGCATACTGCTGTCAACACATGCATCAGTTATCACCCCCGATAACTCACAGCAAACTGAACTCCGCAGCAATTTATCTGACTGAAGATTATGCAGCTAAAGTATCAGATTTTGGATTCTGGGATGAGTTGTCTGCAGCAGAGATGGATTCAAATTCTCAGAGTAATGTCTACAGCTTTGGTGTTCTAATTTTCGAGATGGTAACGGGCCAGCTCCCATACTCAGTGGACAGAAGCTCAGGTGAAGATTGGGCATCAGACTATCTGGGACTAGGCCAGCCCCTCAGAAGCATGGTAGATCCTACTTTGAATTCTTTTCAAGAAGAGCAGCTTGAGAGGATTGAGGAAATAATGAAGGCTTGTGTTAGCCCTGATCCTAGACGAAGACCAGATATGAGAGAAATCACTGCAAGATTAAGAGAGGTTACCGCGATCAGCCCGGATGCCGCGATTCCGAGGTTGTCACCTCTTTGGTGGGCTGAACTCGAGATCCTGTCTGCAGAGGCTAATTAATACTGCAGTTTGTACCTGTGTTATGAGCCCTTTTCATTAACACCATTGAAATCCAAGTTTTGTGAGGCTACTGATTGAAGTCTCCAGAACGATAGCTACTTGTAACTAATGTAGGGATATGGTATTGCCTGTACATAACCGAGACGGAAGTCGCGGTTTCATTTTTTGGTTTTTTTTTTTTCTTCTTCAATTGAGAGATGAAGGTTTTGAATCTAAGAAATGGTGGAAGGAGATGAGCTTTCTTGCTCTGCCGCTCAGATGTGGAAAAGACTACTAAGAAGCAACCTTTTGTCACTCTTGTCCCATGATTCGAGTTCTATATTTCTAATTGCTTTACTTAAGAACAGAACAGTTTGATGAAGATAATGAATGCAGCAAAATTTTCTACCAAAGAGACCATTTTACGATGAGTGGGATTCGCATTTTGGGAATAGAAATCCTGGTTAAAACAAATTCATCCCAGAACCTCATGCCGCCCCAGCATACGAGATTAGCATCACTTATGTTACTTCTCCTTAACAAGAAACAATGTCCGAGCAATTTGAATAAGAAGGTATTCATTCTTACCAGCTGCTTCATATTGACGGATAATGGAACTCAACTGAATGAAAAATATCTGAAGCCAAACCGCAGTTGCTGCCATAAAAACTCATAATTCAAAAGTCCACAGTACTAGAATGAAATGCAAACAGAAGTCAGCAAACGAATCCAAACTCAAAATGTGGTCGTCACGTTTGCACTATGCAATGATTGGAAACCCTTTTCAGCCGACCCAAAAATTTGCATTCTGAGTTGTAGTTCCCACGTCTATCCCAAAATCTAGTAAGCTCAGTAGGCACGATGAATTGATAAACCAGTACCTATAAATAGAACTCCAAATCCAGTTCTTGCATTACCTCACACTAAGATAAGAATCTTCCTAGTTCTT
This sequence comes from Knoxia roxburghii, assembly GCA_030378225.1. Taxonomy (NCBI): domain Eukaryota; kingdom Viridiplantae; phylum Streptophyta; class Magnoliopsida; order Gentianales; family Rubiaceae; genus Knoxia; species Knoxia roxburghii. The sequence continues at coordinate 4,315,884 of CM059415.1, forward strand.
CTCTGAAATTGAGAACCCTTCAAGAAGATGGCCAGCAGCCAACTCAAGATCTTCTCCTTACTGCTTTTGCTCTCATTTGCCTATGCATTGCCAAGCTCCAACAAACAGGTCCCACCAAAACAGGTGGAGAAACAAGTTGACGTAGTGGTCGAAGGCGTAGTTTACTGCCAGAGCTGCAAACAAGCTGGAACATGGTCTCTCACTGGAGCTAAGCCCATTGCAAAATCAACAATCAGCGTTATCTGCAAAGATTACAAGAAAAGAGTCAGCTTCTACAATGCATTTGAGGCAGATGAACATGGGTACTTCTATGCAGAGCTTAAAGGATTCAAGATGGGGCATTCCCTGTTAGATCATCCCCTACAGGCATGCCATGTGAAACTTGTGTCATCGCCCCAGGAAAATTGCAACCTTCTTACCAATGTCAATGATGGGCTCAATGGGGCAACTCTAAGATATGAAGGCAAAAGATTGGTTGGAAGTCATTATGAAGCTGTGGTTTATTCGGCAGGGCCATTGGCTTTCCGTCCAGCTTACTGCATCCCTAAATAACTTAGTTGATAATTTTCCCACCCTTAATTCAGAGGCAGAACCATCTAATGTATTTTTCTTATACCTTCTCCCTACCTTTTGTTTTTCCAGGGTTTTAATAGATTTGAATGCAAAAATTGTTACTTTTCCAATTTGAATCGAACAAACTGAATCTTTTCCAACCTATGGCACGATAGCCAATTATCTTCCTCAGTTATATCTAATTCCCACGAACAAAAGAAAACATGTCTGTTCAGATGCCAATGAAATGAAGAACCACAATGTTTCCTGGACTACTATTGCGTCCCTTCACACAATGATGTCACCTCAGTTAGTTCACATAATAAGCTCACCCAGCTAGAAAATGAAAATTTCAAATCCCACAGGCTGAAAGAAAATAGAACACTTACCAGCGACTCAGAAATCAAGTAGCATTCCAAACATCTTGTTAATTTCATCCATTGCCTCCCTTGTGCAAATTGTTTGCTCAAACAAATCATTTTCGCTCTTGGTTGATGCATGTGGGATGGATTTCTGTTTGTTGTCTAATTCATCATCAGGAAGTATCAGAAATCCACTGGAACTGCTCGTGCTGTGATTGGCCTCGTCTCTCTTCTTCCTTGATTTCCTTACAAAATCTATTGGCTTCCCAAACATGCTGTTAATGTCATCCATAGCCTCCTTCAAGTTAATGGTGGGTTCTACTAGGCCATGATGACAAACATTTTCCACCTCTGGCTCACTGGAAATGGTTGAACCTACAAACCTGTACACAACTGTATCCTCTCTAATCGGAAGGTGGTGTGGTACCGCAGCTTCAAGACTCTTGGACCTGTCCAAAGGAATATCCACTGGATGTGGAAAAACAAAGCCCTTCTGATTCCCTCTACAAAACTTCGCATCTCCAGTTATATTTCGGTCAGTATCACGGCCCAATTTAACCTTGGCATCAACTGTCTCATTCACTTCTCCATTTTCCTCATCATCTATATATATCTGCAATTGTTCCTGCGAAGGTTTATGATTTCTGGAACTTTGAGCTTGAATTGTGGAATTTTCTCTAGAGTTCTGCCATGATTGTATATCTTTTCCTTCCAGCTTATCATCATTGAAGATCTCAAGTCCATTGTTCAGGAGCTTATCTTTCTTGGACTGATGCCTATGTGATTTTTTGCCATAAATTGGTGGTTCCAGAGGCTCCCGAAACATATTATTAATAGCATTCATTGCCTCCTTGGTGTTAATAGTGGGTTCCACGAGACCATGATGCCTTGCATCTTCTGCGTCCGACTTGCCAACTATTGCGGTATCCACAAATTTGACCACAATTGTATCATCACTATAATGGTCTATGACCTTACTAGATTCTGCTTTCTCCTCATCAAGATAAATTTCACCAACAACATCACTGCCAGAGCTTTTTGACAAGGACTTCAACTTCTCAGCATCAATATTACAGCAATTAGTTCCAAGCTGAGACTCCCCCACCAATGTTTTAGTTGGTTTCAAGCATTCATTCTCTTTCCCTCTCCTATCATATCTTTTACAGTCCCCAAGAGGAAGGGTGAAATCTCTAGTTTTCCCTCCATGACACTGCAGGACAACAGAGTCTTAGTTAAGGAAAGCTCTTTATACTAGACCAGAATAAGAAAGATGTAAAGATTAATAACCTTATTTCTCTTGTTCTTGTGCTCTTGCATGCGCTGAAGGAATTGTTCATATGATTTCTGCAACTCGTCAAGAGGTTCTGCAAGCCTGCTCAGTCAGAAGGTAGCATAACTTAACAACAGCTTGCTGTTCTTTACTCATTTCAATCAATACTTAAGCAGAAGAGCATCAAAATTCTATTATCCCTTCAAGAACAGAACGAGAAAGAACCTATATCCGACTTTCCAGAGACACTAAATATGTAACTAATCATTAACAAGTATCTGAAGGACAGGATAGAATGTAACAAAAACACGGGTTTTAATGCAAATTTTAGCTCTCATCGTTTAGTATTTAAACATGTGTACACATAGAGAAAAGCACCGGCACATAAAATTCAACAGATTTGCAGAGAGATGCAGCTCAGAGGAAAACATAACACTACGATTATCCCAATGTTAAAGAAATTTTCAAATCAGATGTGAATAAGCTTACTTCTGAACTCCTAAATGATACATCTTCTCAGCAGACTCAAACCTTTTCAGCTTCTCAAAATACAGTGCATAAGCCTGGTAGAAAAGTGACTTCTTCAATCCAATGCGGTGAGCCTCCATGGTTCTTAAAACAGTTTTTGGGTCATCCACGAAGTCCATCTATTAAAAAGGCCATATAAGAATACCCATTTCAAGCATCTTCTAGGTTTCCATCAAATTGCTACCATAAAAATGCAATCAAAGAAAAATCCCTTTTATAGGTTCCACCGGATACAAAAAAAAAAAAAAAAAAAAAGAAAAATCCCTTTGAACTACAACAAAAATGTTTCACAACCAACGCCCAAATCAAACTGTAATAGTCCTGCAGCTGAAAATTTATTTTCGTTGTTTTCACAGGGATTGAATTACAAAGTGAAATTCGTGCTAGTACAAAGTGAATTAGATTGAGTTACCAGTTGCAGCCAGACACGAAGGTAACGCAAGTCGTTAGCGTACCGGCGATCAGTCTGAAAAGTCTGGGCACATTTCTGCAGAAACCGAGGAAGTTTCTCTTTCAGAAGTTGGGGCGGAACCGTTTCCTTCATTTTACGTATTCCGCTGCAACAATGCACTGAATCCCATCACCATCATTCGATTACAAGAACACAAAGATACAGGAAAACTCAGATTTGCAAATTGGGTTTTCAGTTTTTTGTGCTTACCGAAGCCAAGGAAGAAGAGGGTCTTTGCCACTGTAATTTTTGACTTCGGAAATCAATTCGGAGAAGAAATCATTGTATAGATCACTGTCGATTGACATGTTTATGAAGATGCAAATGTTTTGGGCGGTTTGATTTGGATTTGCGTTCAGTGAAAAAACGGGATGAGAGGATGACTCAGAGTGCGGTGCGGGAAGAGTAATTTGAATTTGTTGAGAGGCGGGGACTTTTTTTTTTTTTTTTTTTTTCGGAATTAAATTTATCTCTTCTATAATTTAGTCAAATTATCAATATTCCCTCAAAATTTTTAAAATTACATTTATTCCCTTAATTACCTAAATTCATAGCAACCAAGCATCTTTTTACTAAAAGATCATTTTCATTATAATTGATTTGATATTGTATAGGTTTATGAGGGTAATGATCTTATCGACTACAGACTAATCGAAAAATTTGGTTTAGTTTATTTTTCTTTTTAAATATAATAATTATTAAACTGTTAATGTATTATTTTTTAAATATAGTAATATGGTATACGGTATAATCTGTTTTACATTTGTTTATACAATAGTTCTAAAATTACATTACAGATATTATTTGACAAATGATAATATTATATTAATTATGAGAAAAACAATCAATTGTTATATAGTACAATTTATTACAATGTTTTTTATTAGATATGGAATTTGATGAAAAATGTTTGATTGTAAAATGTCACATTTTTTTGACAAAGTTTTTAATCTAATGGTTGACATCTTATTGTAAATAGATTTTGATTCAAGTCATATAGATTTCGGTCTCTCAATTGTTAAAAAAATAAATAAAATTCACATTTTAATTTTTTAAAATATTAATTTATTCATTTTTTCATTTCTTTTGGTTGAGTTTGAAGTCATAATTTTCAGTATTTTTTCTCCCAACTTTTTTTTTTTTAACTAGGTAAGTCAGTATATTATTTTTAAAAAAAAAGTAAGTCAGTATATTTTCACTTTATTTAAAATAGTAAAATAGACATGTCTATTCTATTTCCTTTTACTCAAAATAATAATCATTTTAAATTAAAAAATGATATTTTGTAATTAAACAAGATGTATTTTTCTTCAAAAAACAAGATTCTTTGACCTTAGAAAAACGTAGGAGAGATGGGAAGAAAAAAAAAAAAAAAAAAAGAGAGAAAATAAAATTGAAGAAAAGGTGCCGGTGTTCTTGTGCTCTAAGACTCCCCGCCGTCAATTCGAACTAGCTACTTAACCTATCGTCTTGTTTCGCTCCGGCATTTTTTTTCCGGCTCGCGTTAACCGCCGTCAAATACGAACTAGCGCACTCCTCCCCGCCATTAGGAATGGTGTCGTCTGGCGAAGAAAAACAAACCGGGCAGCTGGAAGACGATGTCCCTAAACCCTCAGTCCCTAACGAAGATGAAATCGCTGACGAAGAGATCAAAGAAGAAGAGGAAGACGAGGAGGACGACGACGATGAGGAAGAAGGAGAAGACGATGAAGACGAATCGCCACTCATCACTCGCCAGGCCCGAATGCAGTCTGACCGGGCCAAGATGGAGACTCTTTTTAACCGATTATCGAAAGAGCGGGTACCTGTACGGGTTCACGACGTGTTGATCAAAGGAAATTCCAAGACTAAGGATTTTATCATTGAAGCCCAAGTCGAAGCCCTGAGACGTGCCACCACTGTGCAGGAGTTGCTTCAAGCCGCTAATGTGGCAAATGCTAAACTTCAGGGACTTGAGATTTTTGATTCGGTTAATATAACACTCGATTCAGGACCGCCGGAGCTTCCTGGAACATCCAATGTCATCGTCGAGGTTGTCGAAGCCAAAAGCCCTCTTAGTGGGGATTTTGGGATTTTCACTAAGCCTGAGGTCCGGTCTTTACTCTAATTCTCTATGCTATTTGAATTATAGGTTTTTATTCCTTTAATTTATTTATGCAAACTGATCATGCGTATAATTTAGAGTATTAATTTCATTTCGGGTTGCCCTGAGGTATCCTTTCTTCTTTTTATTGAAATGGAATGGTACGGGATGACTACAGGGATTAAGTTTATAATTTTATGATATAATTGCTTTAGTTTAGATAGAGTAATGAATTCTTCTCAAGTCGGGTTTGAAATAACGAGCTTATGCACAAAATGTCTAGTGGATGGCGTTTGAGTAATGATGTAAAGTTTAAGCCATACGTTATTGGTCAACTCATGTGCTAACAAGCTATAGGGTATGTAAAGGTTTTGAGCAGCTTTTGATATTCTTTTACTTTGAATTTTCTTTTCCTTTTCTAAAGAATTAAGTTCCTTTGTTTTCACGTGTTTATTGAAATGGAGATAAATTTCAGTCTGTTGTATCTCCTTTTAAACGTTACGACTGAGTTCAAGCTGTTCACTCTTTATGAGGGTATTTGTTCTTGGATGACTCAATTGTCTTGATTTATTGTAGGTACGGATTTTCTTTGAAATATATAACTCACAAACAAATATATTCTGGAATCATCATTTGTTTGTTGACAAAATCTACATTTCCGGTTAGGTGGATATTGTTAAGAAAAGGTTTCTAAACAACTAAGCATACACTGTGCGTTGAATTCTGAAACAGTCGAGGCTGAGTAACCATATGCAAGTTTTAGACCTTTTGTAAACTTTATTTTATTTTTCTTTGTCAATGAGGTTCTAATCCTTAAAGCTTATAAAATCATCCTAAAACTACCTTTCCTTGATGTAAATTTCTTGTATTTGCTTCCTGTTTTCTATTCTCCTGCTTCACTTTTTCCGAACCTTTATTTTAATACCTATAACTTTCACCTTAGGCTTTTTCCTTTTTCTCTGTATGTTATTCAAATTATCATTATCATTCAGCTTTTGAAGCAATTAGAATGAGCTTTTCATTTATGATGTTGTGTTGCATATTTGAAATGGCAATGTGCTCTTGAGAAATTAAGCTTTAGTGGTAATGGTGAAACTACAACCCTTTATATTCAAATGATGATTTCATTCTACAATTTCTGCTGTGAGATCTGGTATTCCATAATAACCATAATGCGTTGTCAGTAATGATTGTAGTTTGCGTCTTCATCAGTATGCATTATGGCTTTAAAATTGATTCCTGATGTCTTTTTTTTCGGTTGCTGGCTTCTTTCAAAAGTTGATGGCAGCATTTGTGGAAAAAGTTGTTCATTTTCTATTCAGCGGTGGATATAGTATCGACATCCTTATTGCCTACCTGATTCTGTTGTACTTTTAAATGTCTCATATGGTTAGAATGCCTTTCAACTTGTTCTTACAATTTCCATGTGACTTGGCGTTCTTGCTGTCTGGTTTTTGATATTTTATATTGGTTTTGCAGGCTAGATCTTGGTCAGTTGAAGGTTCACTAAAGCTCAAAAATATGTTTGGCTATGGTGATATCTGGGATAGTTCTTTGGCTTATGGCTGGGACCAAACGTCAGAGATTAGCGCTGGATTATATTTGCCTAGATTTAAGGGGCTTGTTACTCCTTTGACGGCACGGATATCTTTGCTTTCCCAAGATTGGTTGAAGTTTTCTTCTTATAAGGAGCGAGTTTTAGGTTTCTCTCTTGGACTGGTATCAACAAGGAATCATGATCTGTCCTACAATCTTTCTTGGCGAACCCTGAGTGATCCATCACAATTATCTTCCAGGACAGTAAGGAGGCAGCTGGGACATGGTTTACTCTCAGCTTTCAAGTATACATTCAAGATTGACCAGAGAAATTCTCCCCTGAGACCAACTCAAGGATATGCCTTTGTTTCTACCTCTCACCTTGGTGGGCTTTTTCCTGACTCTCGAAGCTTACGTTTTATCCGTCAGGTTTGGTATACCTACATTGCTAACTCTCTAATATATAAGTTTTGTTGTTTTCACATAATTATTTGGTATTTTTTTGTACTTGATATCTAATATCCTTGTGGAATTGATGTTATATTTGTTTCCTGTAAAGTAACTTTGTTTTTTCTCTTTCCTTTTATACGACTTCAAGTGCTGGTAAGCCACTTCATCTTTATGATCTCTGTGAGAGTGGGGTGTTAAACATGTTTGTAGCAGTATGAACTATATTACTTTGGATCTCTTATCCCAATTAAGATACTTTCATTTCGAGAACCTCTGAAGTGGTACGATATTACTCTGCTTTTAGAACATTGGTTGAATTATTTATCATCATTATTCATGTGATTTAGCTTTGAATCTCTATGCAGGAGTTCGATCTTCGTTATGCGTTGCCTTTGGGATTTTACAATATTGCTCTAAACTTTGGTATTTCCAGCGGTGTTGTTTTTCCCTGGGGAAATGGTTTCATGAATAGGGCATCGAGCTTAACAGAGAGATTCTTCTTGGGTGGTAATTCTTCCCCAGTTTGCACTTTGGGGGGTCCTACATCAATATTAGGTTTTAAGACCAGAGGTTTGGGACCTGCTGAGCCTAGAAGGCAGGCTGGAGAGAGTCAAGATGGTGATGCTCCTGTAGAAATGGATTTTTTGGGGGGAGATCTTGCTGTTACTGCTTTTGCAGATCTTTCTTTTGATATCCCATTGAAAGTTTTGAGAGATGCGGGTATCCATGGACATGCTTTTACTTCTACAGGAAGCCTGACAAGTTTTTCTGAAAATTCCTACAGAAACTTTTCATTTAGTAGATTCAAAGAATCATTTAGAAGCTCTGCCGGATTTGGACTCATTGTGCCCACCAAGTTGTTTCGCATGGAGGTATGACTTTATATTTTATTGATCATTCTTGGAACTGGTTTATTTTACCCTCTTGTCATGATATTACTGCTCGTATCCTAGTAAGAAAGTGGAGCATGTAAGTGCTGCCACAGATGTGAATCTAAAGTTTGAAAATCTTAGGAAGGGTAAATTTAAGTTTTAATAAACTGCGTGTTTAAGTAAACCAGGGAAGGTCCAGGGTGGGTTTGGAGGTTGTTGGTGCAAAATTGTTGGTGCTTAGACAAGTACTAGTTCTGTTCAATATTGTGGATGGTACTGTATGCAATATTTTGCTACATCTAATCGAGTGGATTTTGCCTTCAGATCAACTACTGTTACATATTGAAGAAAGTGGATCATGACCGAGGGAGGACTGGGGTGCAATTCAGCTTCTCTTCACCATCATAGCACCTGACTTGATTTCCATTTTTTCATTGAGTTGTCATCCTCAGGCTTTCATCTGAGTTTTAGGGAGGAACACATGTTACACTGAGGATTTCTACGCGGCTTTACCCTTTACTCACACCATTTTATTCTGAACAAGCTAATACTGTTGAAGTCACCGACATTGTAATCTATATGATGCTATTCTGGCATATCTTAAGAATTGTTTTAGTGGCCAAAAAGGAGAAAGTTACTACAGACCGAGAAGGTTAAGAAGGTGGTTCTGTAAGACTTAAAAGTGATTCCCGAGCTGCTAATATGCAGTCGCCTAAGCTGGCAATAATACGGCTACTGATGTTTGCCTTTAGAGAAAGGTCAGTTCTTGATGATTTGCTTTCATCTCAGTTTTATTGTTATATCTGCTTGTGGGAATAGTAGTACAGTAGTGGATCTCTAGAACTTATTGGCATGAAACAGTATTAAACCTTTTAGGAAACAGAAAACCAAACGAGATTACTTGGACATCCCTGGTCTGAATTTCACTTGCTTTAGCCTTTAGGGTAGTTAGGTACAAGTGTAGTAGAACAGCAGAGCTACTTTGTGTGGGATTTATGGTTTTGCAGATGGACAAAGTGCTCAACATTGTTGATGACGATAAGAATACCACCTGGGCTGGGGATGACCAGGATTGATGGATGAATATAAGACTAAGAAATGAGAGAAATACCAGTTTAGTTGTGGTGGGGGACCCTGATGATTGTAGGGAGATTACTTGTAGAATGAAATAAAGAATTAGTGGTAATCTCAGGGAATTTTGTCGTTTTGGATATAATAGGGTTGTAATGACGAGGCACTTTATTGTACTAAACAAAAGGTTTAAAAAAATGGATACCTTGCATTGCATGTTAGTGAAATCATGAATTAACTTATAATTGACTGATGACGGGCTAGCCGTGGAATTTGGGGCTTACTTAAACTTAAAGAAGGCATCTTGTTGCATTTGTTTATGAGTTTTTGTGTAGTGTAGCATCATTAAATATATGCTTTTACCAAGTCTTTGCAAAGATCCAGAGAGATCTTTAGGGAAAAGGGCTAGTCTTCTTGTGGTCAATTTCTTGTTTGAAGCCCTCATCTTAACAGTAGCCATGGCTGTTTTAGCTACTAGTTCTGATCTGACCGCCATGGCTGCAACAGTAGAGTCGTTGAGAAAGAGCCCTCTAAGCCAAATTTTCCCCCTTCCTTTTTTCCAGCCGGAAACACCAACAATTTTTATACCCTGTAGTGTGTACGTTCGTTGGGGGATATTAATTTTAGTGTTAGTAAATAAATAGAAATTGATAGGTCTCGGGTCGGGATCACATCAATATAACAACCCATCATGGCGGGTGAGGAGTCACTGAAGTGGGACACATAAAAGCGCTGGAAAGAACAGGATTCTGGATTCGGTTCGGGTTTGGTTTTTATGGGTCTCAATTATTGATTAAAATTTGAATTCTAAAGTAATTCCATAAATGTTCCCTCATCGCCCAATCCATGCATACGTCTGCCCTGTTTGGTGCACTATATATATATATATATATTAATAATAATGGGATGATGCAGGCAGGGGAATAATAACTACTAGTGTAATAGTATTCTTTTAGGGGAGCAAACAATCCTTACTGGTTCCCAGCACCATAATTTAGGTTTTCTGCGTGGGAGCCTTTCTCAACCGTTGGATTCCAACAACCTCCATACCATCCCACCTTCGATCAACGGCCACCATTTTCTTTGGGTTATTTTTTCTTTTTTAAAATAATGCATGGATTTGACTCCCAGAAGAGAATAAGTGGGAATATTAGACCAAATTATAAAATATTGTAGCAGTTAAGACCCTTGTTTCTCTCTTTCTTAGAGTGGCATTTCTTGAAACTTCGTTGAAATTTGAAGCTTCAAGAAAGATATTATTAGGTCATAATAATAATAATAATAATAAATTATCCCCATGAATGAATGCATGCATGCATGATCATCATCATGCCATCATGATGGCATAATAACAATGGCGGACTCAGCGGGCATGGTGGAGGTCTTTTTTTTTTTTTTAAAGGTAGAAGACAGACATGCTTCATTCTCAAAGGATGACAGATCCCCGCATTTATAGCTTCTCTCACGAACTTCAACCATTAATTTTTTTTTTAATTATTGGAAAGGAAAAAAAAAGAGTGAAAATGGAGGAATAAAATAATTAGTTAGCAGAAGAAGAAAACATACTCCTACGTAGGTACTGTTGGAGGGGTTGACTTTACAGCTTGTCCTTTTCAACACTGTATTATTTTCTTTGCAGTACCAAAAACCAAAACTTTGTTTTAATCATTTTCACAAGCAATTCCATCTTTTCATTTCTGTTCGCAGCTCCAATTTTCTTCTTCTTCAAAAATTAAAAAATCAAAATTTTGAACCATTGCTACCTTCTTGAATTAGATGTTTAAACTCTCTGTGTGTGTGTGTGTGTGTGTTTTTTTTTAATGGCTTTTTTCTTTTGTAGTATGTAATCAGCCACTTAAATTTGTTGTCCATGAATTTTAAAAAAAAAAAGAAAGAAAATGGAAAGCGGAAGATTAAATTTGTGGTCTATATTTCGGATGAAGAAAATGAGGCTACTTTTGGTGATGGACGGCAGAAATTTGGTTAAAAATACAACTTAAAACTGTCAAGAAACTCGTGAAATAAAGGTGGGGATGATTAGAAACTACAACTACTACTAGTAATAAAAAAGGGAAAATATAAGAGAGAATTTAATTGAGAAGGAAAATGTAATTCCACACGAGCAAAGAATAATGGGTTTCATGCAACGAAAATGACCCCTTCTTCCCCCACGGGACGGACGGACGCCATGAATGAGCAGCGCCACCCCTTTTTTCTCTCGTTGCCGGCTGTTTCCTCCACCCACCCGTTTCTAAAGATCCATAGTCAATGATAAGATCCTCGTGAACCCATCTCACCTTTAGACTCTCTGCCCTAGCCTCAAACATCCTCTTCTTCCATACCCTTCATAAAATTACTTCTGTTTTATAGATAATTGTTTTTTTTTTTTATGAATAATAATAAAGGAAAAGATAATTAATTATATATTTGAGTGAAAAGGAAAAAAATAGCAATTTAATGGCTATGTTTATTTTCTTAATTAGAAAGCAGAATTATTTTGGCCATTCATTCCTGTTCAACTTACCACACATGTTACTAGAATTATTAGTCTTTGTTACATACAGTTAGTTAATCACACTATAGTTTGAGAATCTGTAGCTAGCCCATTCAAACAAGTTTCGAGGCCGTACGTATAATTCGGATATATACCAATTCTGTTTTAAAATAAAAATTTTGTTATTAAATTAAAATAAATTAGTATTTTTTAAAACACACACACAGGCAAACCCTAAAACACACAGACAAGAAGAAGCTGACTGAATATTAATTACTGACATAACGCTGACCATAGTTCCAAGATGCTCGCCTACCATTATTCACAAAAGGATAAATTTTGCTCTTTTTTGATACATCGTTTTTGGATTAATTAGGGTTTCCAACTGGTCCTCTCACGTTGGGGCTGTTTTGACACTACGAAAACTGTGTCAGAATTCGATATTTTTTTGAAGAAACTTCAAAGAAAAAGTAATTAATTAATTCAAAGGAGGAATAGTCCAACATGCCTTGCTCAGTCTCTAACCTAGAGAATCTTGGTTCTTGGGATTGCATTGAACCACCAAGTTGCAATTTCATGCTCAACTTGCATTTTCAATGCCTCCAAATCTAAACTTGAGAAATTTGGGAGAGGGTAAAAGTTTATAAATGAGACGTTTTAAGTGTTGAAGATTGTCTCTTATTAATTGATATTTTACCATTATCAATATAATTTTGTTAATTTTTCTTGTTTTGTCCCTCCTCAAAATTTGTGATTGTATTGAAGTGTACCACCCAACTACCTATTTTAGGGTAAAAGAGAAAAATTTACTTAATTAAATTATTAAGTACTAATTTTTTTTGATAACAGTGAAATCTCTAAAACGTCTATTAATTTAGGATGGAAGGAGTAGTAATAATTCTATCCCATAGTATATTATAGGTTTTTTTTTATATGTCATTACTCCAAAAAATTTTAAATTTTTTTTATTAAATGTTCAATTTCAGTTTTCCTTATATGAAAAAATATATTTACACAGGTATTTATTCTTTCGGGATGTGGATCAGTTGTAAATTTTATATTAGAACTTGAAAGTTAGAATTGCAATAATAACATAAAATATAGGAGATATTGGGTGTCGATAAATAATTTGGAGAAATTATTTGAGTTGAAGAAAGACATTGAAGAGGGGGGGGGGGGGGGGGGGGGGTGGTTCCGGAGACCCAAGCCTACTCAAAATCCATGAAGAACACAAAAGCGTGATTCTTGACGGATGGACAACCCCTTATTTTTTCCGGCAATACAGACAACACAAAAGTGGGATTTCCCAAACCAACATCACTCCTTAAACAATCATCTCAACCAGTCCCTCATCTCGCGCGTCCCATACACGCTCTTATACCCATTGTTTACCTTCCAACCTTTGCAACAGCCTTTTTATTTTTTATTTTTCCAATTTTCTACTTCTTTTATTTATTAAAAAAAAAGAATATTTTGACTAGGGAGCATATGGGTTTTCTTGGCGCGTGAAATTATAAAATGTCGGAGTACCATGAAACCGTCTGGTAATGGTCATTTGTCATCACCAGGAAGGTTACTGTTTTGCGGGCTTAATTACAAAATAGTACAATTTGGTACAAAACAAAGTGTTGCTTTTTGATTATATGGTTCGATTAGACTGAAAAATTGTTCTGTTGGATTCTCAAAAGTCTCAATTTTCTTAAATAAGTGGACGATAATGTAATAAATTAATGTTAAACACCCCATATATGGCTCTATGCCCTATTACTAATACCGTCTTTAATTATTACAGTTCCTATAACCCTATCCATCAACCCTCCTTCAATGCAAGGTCTTGAAAACTTTGATCTCCAGTTATAAAATAGTTTAGGAGTGTGATTGTTTAGAGGTAATTGGAATGGGGGCAATCAAAATTTGATAACTCATTAAGCATTAAAGGAATCTGATTGTCTTTGACTTGTTTGTTAACATTCATTAAATGAATTATATTGCCTTTGATTTGTTTCGCAACATTCACTAAAAGAATTTAATTGCATTTGACATGTTTGGAAACGTAGTAATCGGAATTATTTTACGATTGTCTCATTTTCATTGCCTCTAAACAAACACTCCCTAAGAGTATTACTAGTTATCACCTCAGTTTTAAACATTACAGTCACAATTTTGACAAAATTGTCCTTTTACTTAAAAGAGGAGAGAAGAGAGAGAATATTATAGGAGATGTGTTTTAGTACAAATTGAGATGATAAAGAGTAAAAAGTGATATGATAACTAATAAAATTTATAGTTTAACAAACATGATTTTTTTATAAAATAATATAATAAATATGACTATTTTGATAATACCAAAGTCGGTATATAAGTTGGGATTGATAGGGGGTTAATTATTAAGGGATTAATTGGTGACATTTAAAGAGTGGCTGACTTTTGTGCTAGCTGTTTATTACCCCGCAAGTTGTTGAATGTACGAAGCTTGAAATTAAGGAGATGACATTAAAATGGTCTTTGAATATGTAGCATTAGAGAGTGTCACATTTATGTTTCTTAACAAGGAATAATCCGTTAAACAAATTTTTCAACAAAAGCTGGGAGCTAACTCTATCCATACTAAGCTACATAACGTCATCTTCTTATCATCGAAGAGATAATTTCATTGTTAAAACGTCAGAATAAACGTTATTTTGATTCGAAAATTAAAAAAATTGTAATTGATAATAAGAGAGATATAACTCAGTGGTAAGTATTTGAACTACTTTTGTATAAAAAAAATTGTAACCGATAATATGAGAGGGGCATGGAGTATAATGATTATTTTATTTTAATTTTTTTTAGAGTGGATTGTGGACTTGAGAAATGGAATGAAATTGCATAAAACAGGCTAGCTATCCTAATTATTTGTGTTTAATTAATGAGAATTCCAAGGCATATATACATACTATGATGCAAGAATGACAGCAATTTGGGCATGTGGAATGTTTCATTTAGCTATCTTGAGTTAATACTAGTGGTCACTATTATCTTTCAATTTCTTCACCTAGACAAAGTTATTTTATATTATTACACTTCACATTAATACTATTAGTGTACACACATGCAAAATGTATACATACCCCCAATAATTAAATAACGTTTATTGTTAAACGAAATCAAGTGTTTGAATCTCGTTGAACATAGTTCTAACGATTCAGTAAAATATATTTATAAAATTAATACCCCCAATAATTAAATAAAGCTTACGGTTAAATGAAATCAAGGGAACATTTACGGTCAAACGAAATCAAGGGTTTGAATCTTGCTGAACATAGTTCTAACGTTCAGTAAAATATATCCATAAAATTCATATCCCCAATAATTAAATAACGCTTACAGTTAAACTAAATTAAGGGTTTGAATCTCGTTGAACATAGTTCTAACGTTCAGAAAACTATGTTCGTAAAATTCATACCTCTAATAATTAAACAACGTTTACGGTCAAACGAAATCAAGGGTTTGAATCTTGTTGAACAAAGTTCTAACGTTCAGTAAAATATATTCGTAACATTCATATCTCCAATAATTAAATAACGCTTACAGTTAAATGAGATCAAGGGTTTGAATATCGTTGAACATAGTTCTAACGTTCAGTCAAATATATCCGTAAAATTTATATCTCCAATAGTTCAATAACGCTTACGGTTAAATGAAATCAATTGTGTGAATCTTGTTGGGTGAGTATCTCGTTATATTTTCAAAAAGTAAATAAAATAAAATTTATATAGCTAATTTATTAATATTCTTAACAGGGAGGACATAGAGGAAGAAAGACTAGAGAGAGAGAGAGGGGGAGGGGAGAAGAAATGGAATGAGAATTGTTCTTTATACGCCTATTTAAGAAATTTCATTCCCAATTGTAGCAACTTTTGCAGCCACAAGTAATCCATTCTTTCTTCTCAAAACAGAAGCTTTCCCTTCCCCCTTTGGTCCAAACCAAAGGTAGCATAGAGATTAATCCTACCAGTTTTTGTGAGAAGGGATTCTTCAAACATATATAATCCCTTCAACCCACAAAAATTTGGTTTAAAAGGAAGATCATTAGTTCTACTTTAAACCACGATTCTTCCGACAAGAACAGATGATCAAAGAAACTAGTTGTAGCACTGCCGAGGATTCGAAAACAAGCCGGACAACCCTGTTCCAGGATGAAGATCACGATCTTCTTGATGAGTCCAACAACAAGAATAACAAGACTGAAGATGAGGATGATGAAGAAGAAGATGATGATGAAGATGAAGAAGGAGAGGATGGCAACATTCATATTAGAAGTAAAGCTAATATGAACGGGAGCAGCTCAAGCAACAGCACAGTGGAAGAGAACCCAAAGAACAAATCTGGAGCTTCTGGATCTGTAAGGCAATACATACGCTCCAAAACTCCACGGCTGCGTTGGACGCCTGAACTTCATCTTTGCTTTGTTCACGCTGTTGAGAGATTAGGAGGACAAGATCGTGAGTTTTGTAGTGGATTTTTAAGAAATAATTTACATATTTTAGTTTTTTTTGGTACCTAATTCATATAAACACAACTGTATAGTGATTTATGTTTGTGAATCCTTATTTTCTGATGCATTAGGAGCAACTCCAAAGTTGGTTCTTCAATTAATGAACATTAAAGGTCTTAGCATCGCTCATGTCAAAAGCCATCTTCAGGTAAGGTTCTTCTTTTTTTGGTCCCTCCATATATATATATGTATATGTTCTTGATCACCTTCACTAATGTTCTTTTTCATTTCATTTTTTTTTTTTTTTTGCAAATCTTTTCTATTGATCAGATGTACAGAAGCAAGAAAATTGATGACCCTAACCAAAGTAAGTTTTTTTATGTGTCTATAAATGTGTACTGTGGCATCTTCCAAATCTAGGGTTTAGTTTAAATAGTGGGTTTTTTTTTTTTTTTTTTTTGGGCTTTCCCATTTTGATTGAAGAGGGATTTTAATTTTGTTGAATCTTAAACACAGTTCTATCGGAGCAAAGGCTTATTGGTGACGGTGGGGATCACAATATTTATAATCTCAGCAAACTTCCGATGCTTCAAGCTTTTGACCAGTTCTCTGCTTCCAGTTCTTTAAGGTGAGTAAATTTTAATAACCAAGTTTTTATAAATGCCTATAATTTCTCCAGCTGGATGCTACAATCCCACTGTGAAAAAATTTTCCATTCATGGTTTTTAATGTCATGATCCGTTTTCCATTGTTTTTCAAGATATGGGAATCCTTTATGGGGTTCTACTCGTCATCATCATCAAAACCCTTATCATTTTGGAGGCGCACCTTCTTCAAATTTCACCAGACATGGATTCTTCCATCGCCTCGGCGGAGCAAATGATCATCAGAAGATTAATCATCTTTATGGGGGCCACAGTGGCAGCGGTACTACTGGACATCTTTATGGCCCGGAATTCAACTCCATTTCTAGATCATCGCAATCTTCATGGAAGAATGTCCAGCTTCTTGATAATAATAAGAATCATTGGCGAGAGACGAGTGGTAGTGCTCAAGTGCTGTTCCCGGCCGCTGGTACTCAAAGTGTTTGGCAAAACCCTTCAAAACAAAGTTTGATCACACAGTTGCAAGGGAGATCGTCGGAGAAAATGGCGGATTGGCGGAACCCTTTTTCAAAATCTACGCAAGAGAAGAATTTATCGCAGCTAAAAACGATTCAACTAGACGGAATGAACAGTGGTACGACAATTGGCATTGGAATAAAACGAAAGGGATCATCTGGGGATGTTGATCTAGACTTGAACTTATCCCTGCCAAAAGCCCCCACTACTCAAAGGGATCAACAAGAGAGTTGGAAAAGGTCAAAATTAGTTGATGAAATTGATGATTCTTTATCACTTTCGTTGTTTTCTTCATCAACAACCTCGGCATCTAGCAGAGTCATGGAGAAAATTCATGCTGCTACTACCACCACTAGATCATCATCAAACAAGCAATATAATAATGCAAGAAGAATGGCGAGTACCCTTGATCTGACTTTATGAAAATCAGACAATAATATTATTATTATTTCAGAAGTGAGATCCTGAGGTACTTGTCCATGATCAATTTGTCAATACCAATGTGCAGATCTTTGTCATGTAGTAGTACTACTCTACCAGTGACAGACAGACAGTGAGTGTGTGTGTGTAAGGTAAGATCGATCCAGAACTTTTTTTTTTTTTGGGTTTTATTGCCAGTATCTCTGCATAAATATTACCAAAAAAAAGAAAAACTTAGTCTTGGGCTTCTAATTAATCTGTGCAAAATTATATATATAAAAAAATGTTACTAATATTTATGGCCTATGCATTTATGCATTGGATAAACCAACACTGCCAAAGAATCAAATTGTACACATTAGTTTCCTCCAGTTTCAAATTTTTGGCTTCACCATGATCTATGATATCCATTTCTTCTTGTATATTTCCCTGTTTTCTTTTCTCTCACCCTTTGGTGTTTTTCTTTCTTTCTTTTTTTTCTTTCTTTTTTTTTTTTTTTTGCACATTCATTGACCTAGAAAAAAAAGTTGAAATAAAATAGTTTATTAATATTTGTAACGCTTTATATATATATATATATAAAAGAATGATTAGAGAATGATTAAAATGTGAATAAATGATTAATTACATTGATTTCCTTTTCTTTTTTTTCTCAGTATTGGGCATATAAATGTTAGGAGGCTGAAGTAGTATTTATTTACCTCGTTTTAGACATATTTTACCTGCGAAATGTTTATTAAAAGGTATTACTAGTTACCACTTCATTTTTAAGTATTATCGTATCAATTTTAATAAAATTGCCATTTTACTTCAAAGGAAAAAAGAGAATGGAAAGGAGGGGGGTTTAGTCCAAATTAGGCCGATAAAGAGTAAAAATTAGGAAAGTAATTAGTAAAAGTTTTATTAAAAGTATATGGTACGTTCATGTAATAAGCTCATCATATTTAGGGTTAATTCTTCGTCTAAATGGATACATGCCCAAATGAAGAGAACTTCAAAATTTCTTACAAGATTCAATCTGTCTTGAAAAAAAAAAAAAAAAAATCATATTGTTTAATAACACAATTTTTGTTTTTAAAAAAGAATCATATTGTGATGTTTATAATTTATAGTGCCATTTAGAGGAACCAATTAAGATTGATTTATTGGATCTTCATATGTAGTTCTTGGTACCAACGTGCACAAAATGCTTATTGATGTCTGAATTTGGGGGTTATATAAAATTTTTGTCATAAAAATAAAGGCATATCTTTAATACTTTTAATGATTTTTTGAATCTTGTTTATAATGTAATAAGTTTTAAATATGATTTAAATATAAAAATAAAAGTAATTTGTGAAATGACTTTTAAATTATTTATATTAGTGACAAGTGATCGGACTAAACTCATATACTTTGAGATTAAATTATGAGCAAATAAAGTCAGTATATACTTTGGGATCAAACTATGGATAATTAAAGTTTGATATATTTTCGGGTCACTTAAATAAACCCAAACCATAGACAATCAAATGGGATATATTGTAGATTTAGTCAAATAATATTTAAATTATTGATTCAATATAACTATTCAAACCAAAATCAATTAAGAATAGATAAAAATGACTCTCTTAAATTATTTGTATTAGTAACGAATATGTAGATTACCAATGAGATTAGAATAAATCTTTAACATATAATTTTATGCATAAAGCTTGCAACATTCCACGATCATAAAATGTTACTCGTCTATTATATCACAAAAGATTTTTCAAAATTTTACATAAATTAATAAAATTTTAACTTTAAAATTTACTATTCTTATAATATTTTTTTTCCTGAAAAATACAGTCCAAAAAAAAAAATTAAAATATTTCTTGAAACTTTTATAGTAATTAAATTGAATTCATTCCTTATCCCAAGCATTGTGTGCACAAATGATGAAGAAGTATATAGTAAAGGATATATATTAATTAGGTCGGCCAGCGGCAAGGTAGTTATTTTGATTGAATGGGTAAATTACATGCGTATAAATAATGGACCTTTGTTCATTTTTGTCTCCAGCAATATCTCCCCACAGTTTTAAATTGGATATAGTAGTAGTAGAATAATGCCAATTATTAATTTCCCTTCCTTAATTATTCGTCTTAAAAGTCGAAATATTAAATCAATACATGAATGCTTGCCTTTGTGTGTTGATGAAATTTAAATGTATGAATGATATTTAACATTCGCATATGTGTACATTTTAAGGCCTTTGAAATCCGTTTCTAAGTCTTGATCACCCTTTTGAAACCTTCCTAGATGTTTATAGTTGTATCTTCTTAATAAACTTTTACATTTAAAAGTTCACAATCTCTTCATATTTCGCCTCTTCCTCAGAGAAAGAAGATCAAACAATTCCCAATCACGATCCTTGCCCTAAACTCTAAACCCTAATATTCGGATTATATTTAGTTTATATGTTTAGTTAAAATAATACAAGATATAATATGAATTTCTTAAAAGTTTTTAAAAAAATTGGCACTAGGGAGAAAATTAATAACATTAGGGCTCACTACAAGTTTAGAATAAAAGCAGTTTCGTTAGTTAAGTCTAAAATGAGTGTGACCGAGTGAAAATAATTATTATCTATTAATCAATGTTAACTATCATAATTTTGTATTTTACATTAATAACTTTAAATTAAAATATCTATAATTCAGGGCGAGAACTAATTATTATTGTTGATAATAAATATCTTATAATAAAAAGTATATATATTAGTCACTACCTAATTCGCACAACCCTTCTCTATATATTAGATTATATATATATAGTATTAGTTACTTACGTAGTTCCATACTGCTTAAAATGATCCAAAGCCAATCTATTGTCCGGTATTGCATTTGCATCAGTTGCATAAAATGGTATCGAATGACATGACGAAGCCCAATTTATACCCTCGATGTGGGCTTATTGGCAACAATGATTTAACCCGAGCCCAAATTGATGGTCAGATGAAGATCCGATTAGAATACGAAATTATTACCCGAGCCCAAATACAAAAAAGATTAAAAAACAAGCTCTTCTATCAGAATAATAATCAAAGCATTATTTATTATTACATCTAATTTTAAAAAAATTATTTTATTGATTGAAAAAATGATTTTTTTGTTTGATTATATTATATTATATTAATTATTTTTATTATTAAAGAAATTTCTCTGTGAAAAAGGACTATTTTGAGTAAAATAAAATTCAATCCACCCTATAAAAGGGCATATATCCAAAATCCAAAACATTGTGAAAATGAAGAGCTTACAAAATACAGCGAGCCAATCCTCAGCCTACAACTCAGATCAAACCCTCCAGCACCGTGGACAAAACGGGACTTTAGCTTCATTTCAACCCGGGTGTCCGGGTTCGGGTTGGGGTATATCCGTATATGCTTCCCGAATCTTCCATTTGAAATTCCACTTCAAAATCCATGACCCGGCCACCCGGGTTGAAATGAAATTGTAATAATCATTTTTCACCATTTGTGTTTGATCTGCTGCCTCCAAACTCACGCACAAACTGACTGACTCATCAATATCTTCGTCAGGCGCAGGCCTCTCCTGCCTTTCTTCTTCCCTATCCAATTCCAGTTTCTTCTCTACTCTTTCATGGCGGTGGTGACGCCCCTCCTTCACCAGAACAAGCTTTTCTTCATCAACTTCACCTCCAAAGACTCTTCTCCAAGTTCCCTTTTCCCCTCCACTTCCAAGTATCCCCATTCTTTCTCCTCTACCCCTCTTCATTTTCTCTCGCAATCATTATCTCAGCCACCGCCATGTATTCGCCAGCCACGGATCTCAACCGCCCCCGTTGAGTACGCCCCGGCTCCGGAGTTCGACTTCCACCTTGAAATTTCCAGGCTCAAAGCGCTCAGGTCGAACCTTTCGGGCTTGAATTCCTTGCGGGAGAAAATTAAAGCATTAAATAATGATTCCAGGGTTATACATTTCTTCAATGCGAGTCAAAACAGGTTTGTTGGGCTTTTGGAGAGTTTTGGGTTCGACGATTATCAAGTTTATTTGCTCAAGTGCTTGGTTGCCGCTGGGCAACAGCACGTTCTCGGGGCTGTGTTCGAGGAGTCGTCTTCCGCCAGCTCATTAAAGAGCGCTCTCTATGCTTTGGCTGAGATGATTGAGAAATGGGATGGCCGTATGGAGAGCGAGGGATTGGGATACGGAGAGGATGATATCAAAGCACTGAGATCATTGTTAAAAACTCTTGGAGATGTTGAGCAGTTTTATGATTCAATTGGAGGTATTATTGGGTCAGTACAACATTTCATTGAATTCGGAGCTATTCTTTTACCAGTGCTACCAGTTCGCTTAATGGGTTTGTTGTATGAATATATTCCAAACGTCATGTGGGGGCTAGTATGTATTTTTATCTTCAATATAAAGAAAACTTTGAATGTGATTGGATTATTGCTATATAAGTCCTGTCCTTCCTGTTCTTGACAGTTTTATTCATTCGATTCTCAAGTTTCTACCTTTTACATTTTAGAAGTTCCACAGCTGTGTCCGTTGGTGTGTCATTGATGGGCTCTGGCAATTTCTTACTACAGGTATCAAATAATGGTTCTAGAGCTATTAACTCAATCAACCCATGAGGGACAGGCTACCAGCTGGTCTCAGCACTCCCAAAAATCAGAGTGCCAGTTTATTGAAATTCATCCTCCTAAAGTACTTGATCTTTCTGATGATACTGAATATGCATCTCAAGCAGCTTTATGGGGGATTGAGGTAGATGCTTAATATAATAATATGTATGCTACGGTGTAGAAATATTATCGTAGATCATTTGGTGTCACACAATTTAATATGCCACCAGGGATTGCCAGACTTGGGTGAAATATATCCGCTTGGAGGCTCAGCAGATAGGCTTGGCTTGGTTGATGCAGACACTGGTGAATGTCTCCCTGCTGCAATGCTTCCTTACTGTGGAAGGACATTGCTGGAGGGTCTGATAAGGGATCTGCAGGTACTGAAATTTATTATGATATTGGTGGTTTACAAGGGAAAAAATGGGAATGTGTCGTGCATAATTTTTATGGGAATGTCTTGTTCACTTCAAGGCTCGTGAATTCTTGTTCTTCAAGTTGTATGGAAGACAATGCATCACTCCTGTTGCTATTATGACTAGCTCTGCAAAGAAAAATCATGAGCGCATTGTTTCGCTATGTGAAAGACTTGAATGGTTTGGAAGAGGAAGATTGAACTTCCATCTATTTGAACAGGTTTAGTGCAGAAAGCTAATATGTTCGTTTCGACAAATATTTATCCGGATATAATTACTGACAAGGAATTTTTTAAATTTTGTTGTAGCCTCTTGTTCCAACTATTAGTGCAGAAGATGGACACTGGATTGTTTGTAGACAATTTGTACCCGTTTGCAAGCCCGGTGGTCATGGTGTGATCTGGAAACTTGCTTTTGATAAGGGTGTATTCCAGTGGTTTCGTGATCATGGACGAAAGGGTTCAACTGTTCGGCAAGTTAGGTAGGATCAGCCTTACCGTTCCTAGTGGCAAGAAAGCATTGTTGTGTTGTTAGAATTCATTGGTTTGGTGATTATAGATATTGAAACATCATTTAACATCGATAACTTTGCAGCAATGTTGCGGCTGCTACAGATTTGACTGTCTTGGCCTTGGCAGGAATTGGTCTTCACCACAAAAAGGTCTCATGAATTTTCCTTTTCCCCACTCCTGATATTATATTTGTGCTCTAACACGAAAGCTTCAAAAAAAAAAGAGGGTCATATGATTGATGTCTTTTCTTGTCTAATATTTTTTGGTGGTGAGAGACCCCTATTTATTACAAATGTGCTGTTACAGTATATAAATCCATATCTAATCAATGTCCCGTTGAGGATGCATGTGGTTCTGAATTTCTTGTACTTGTTCCACTACAAATACTCATATCACGTGTCCTCTTAAATGTTTTTCCTCTTTTGTTTTTGGTTTTTAGGGTCAACAGGATGCATGTTATAAAATGTCGGAAAACTTTTGGTTTTACCAATATGGTGCATTCTTACTATTTATAAACTGCTCTGAAGGAGCTATAACAATACAGTTTGCACTTCCCTACCATTATATTTTTGGTGAATGCAATTTGACACCAGCAGGAACATAATGTGTATTGTTAGCAACAAAATCCCATTTTCAGAGCTCTAGTTGATCAGATCCAAAGGGGAATGTTAGTGTATTCATTTCATTTCTGAACTTTTGTTTGTTCAGAAACTAGGATTCGCTTCTTGTAGAAGAAACAAGGGGGCAACAGAAGGCATAAATGTACTCATCGAGAAGAAGACACTCGATGACAAGTGGTCATATGGTATATCGTGTATTGAGTACACAGAATTTGATAAATTTGGAATTGTTGAGGGCCCCCTTTCTTCTAAAAGGTATTTCTCTGCATTCTGTGGTATTAGCATCTTTAATGTTGTTGACTTCTCTTAGTTTATTTATAGTTCTGATAATCATTTTGAATTTGAAGAATATAGAATGGCTATCCCCTCATTGATTGCCTCCCTTCTGGCTTTCATTATGCTTATTTCTTATTGGGAAAAAGACTAAAAGACAAAGGGTTTATAACTACATTATTTGATACTTGCTATCCATCCTTTTTCTTGGCTCTTGACCTACATTATGGGGCAAATTTGCAATTCAATGATCTCCTCATGATCATCTGGAAACCTGAACTAATATTCATCTCTTGATATATTTGATTTCTTCACAGTACTTGAAAAAGTCTCCGATTATATTTACCATGCCTAACATGGCAATGGCAGCCAGTTATCATATTGAAGGTTAACGTTTAGCTTATGACTCCCGATGCTCATTTTGTATTTAATTAGCGGTCAGCTACTACATTTTCCTGGAGCTATTTCTGTAATGTCATCACATTAGGATCTGTATTTCTACTGACAAATGTTTTCATAATGTCGAAAAACAGATTTCTTGTTGGTGTTTTTTGTTCTTCTGGAATATGCTTTAGTCCCAATGATGTGTTTTAATATATTCAGTGAGCAGAATATAATAGAGTACTTTTAAACCTCAATCTTTTCCTTTTTGTGAAGCTTGGAGGCAGACTTTCCAGCCAACACAAATATTCTTTATGTAGATTTGCATTCAGCTGAGATGGTTGCATCAAGTGATAGTGAAACCAGTTTGCCTGGCATGGTATTTAATGTGAAGAAACCAGTGAAATATGTGGACCAATTTGGGATGACACATTGGTATGCACTTACAGATCGTGGTTTCATCTTAGTGTTCTTGTTATTCTTTTCCTCTTCCTTAAAGTTGTACCCACTGAGCTGTGATCATGCAGTACTCATAGGTTAACGTCTTTAATGGTTTGACATTTCTTGTTCCAGTGTCCCTGGTGGCCGTTTGGAATGCACAATGCAAAATATTGCTGATAATTTTTGTAATACATACTCATCTCGATGTTATAAAGGTGTAGAAGGTATGTCAAGGTTGCTATTTGTACAATATTACTCCCTCCGTACCAGAAGATAGTCCTGTATGTAATATTGCTTTTAGTATTGCAAACATGACTATTTTATTAGTACAGATGTTATATTGGCATACATATTGGTTCTTGGGTGTATTTCTCTTGCTATGTGAATGTAAATTGGATTCTATCCATGTAGAAGGGCTAGACACTTTTATTGTATATGATGAAAGAAGAAAGGTCACATCTTCAGCTAAGAAGAAAAGGATACACGGGCAGAAGTCTTTGCACCAGGTATGGTTATCAGGGCTGACTTTTGGGAGCCAAAATCTTAAGTTGTTCAACAATTGCATGCCTCTGTCTTTTTTTCCTAGCTTCTGGCAGAATATGTAATGCAAGTCCTTTCAATTATTTTGTTGATAGCACAGACTTCAGTAATCAATTTTTCTTGTATAGCACATACTTTTGTTCATACTTTATAAGAATTATAACTGTTATTAAAACTAGAATCTCACTGAGTTTCATTTTGCATCATGACTTGAGATTCTTCAGTAGTCAGCAGCCACAAATGAACTTTCTAGTTCATTGTCTATTAGCACGTTTCTTTTATTTTTCTTCTTTTTAATTCGTCATTTATTTGTTTTCCTAATTTCTGA
The DNA here is from genome assembly GCA_030378225.1 of Knoxia roxburghii. NCBI lineage: Eukaryota > Viridiplantae > Streptophyta > Magnoliopsida > Gentianales > Rubiaceae > Knoxia > Knoxia roxburghii. The sequence goes on from CM059415.1 coordinate 4,341,697, forward strand.
CATCAGTTTACACATGACGTTTAACTAACTTTTCTATTATGAGTTAATAGTAATATCAAGATTTGAAGTAATTTCTTTTTCTTATATTGCCATGCTGATCAGTTCAATAGTCCCAATGTTGGAGCTTTTCTGCCTTAAGTTTTGGTTATGCACTTATAGAAAGTGGTGATAAAGATAGTTAAGTAAAATTGGTCGAGTCATCCGTGGAAGAAATGGCGGCCTTTCTGTTTGAAGTAATTGTGCAATTATTTTGTCCAGTCAACCTATTGGTTTTTGATATCATTACTTTGTATCCCTTTTTTTACCAACACAGTTGCGAATGGACCTTTCTCTGTTTCTTGCAGACTCCAGATGGAGCTCTACTGGATATTTTACGTAACGCTTATGATCTTCTTTCCCACTGTCAGATAAGCATACCTAAGGTATTTACTATTGGAGAGTGGCTAAAACTGCTAGTGGGTCGACCCTAAGCTTTTTAGTGTTTTCTTTTTTTTCTCCCCCAACTGAATACTCTATTGAAGGTATGATTTGTGGTTTTCCAGATCCTTGGTAATGAAGATTATATCGACTCTGCGCCCCCGTTTCTCATTCTGCTTCATCCTGCGCTAGGCCCACTTTGGGAGGTCACCAGACAGAAAGTGAGACTCAACGAAACTTGGAGAATTGACTTAGATAAATTTATCTGTTTCTTTCTCTTCTTTTGGTTTTTGATTTCTTACAGACACAATTGTTAAATGGATATTCATGTATTGTAATGGTAAATGTACTTAGAAGTGGTAGATCTGCATCATTTATTTCTTCATGACATAACAGGTTCCCTTTTGCCCAGTAAACTTGTCAGCCCGTAAAACGAATATTATGAGTAGAAAGCATCTATTTGCTTACGCTGTTTGTCTATTTCATGATTGAAACCGCTAGATTTCATTTATGAAGAATATGCCTCTCTATCTTTCTCGATGATATTAATAAGGAACCATTTACTTGTTTCTTCAGTTTCATGGAGGTTCAATTTCAGCAGGTTCTGAGTTGCAAATAGAGGTGGCCGAGTTCTTGTGGAGAGATGTACAGGTCAGATAATTGGTGCAGCATTGATGATTTCATATTGTTATTCTTTGTTTTGGCTGATTAGTCTTGTTTTATTCAGCTTGCTGGGAGCCTGATAATTTTGGCTGAAAATGTTATGGGATCAACTGTGGTTAATGAGAGTGGTGAAACGATACTACAATATGGAAAGAAGTGCGATAGCATCTTTATTTCTCTTCATGTGAATGATCATGGTTGCCAGATTTGTAATAAAAAATATATATATTTGAATATGCAGATGTGCAAGATGTAAGTTAGAAAATGTCAAAGTACTGAATGAAGGAGTTGACTGGAAATCTGGAGGCAACTTATACTGGAAGCATGATGTGGATCGGATTGAGGCTGTAAAGGTTGTACTCAATGGAAATGCTGAATTTGAAGCAGTCGACGTCACCCTAGAGGTAAATGAATTCGGCGCCTTCCCACCAACTGCAGTAGCAACCGTCCAGCAATATATAATAGTAGTTTGTCATATTCAATCTGTCAATTGAGCATAAGCTCCTTTAGCCTATGATGTCTCTAAATCTTTATATATGCCAGGGTAATCATCTTTTTCAAGTCCCTGATGGCTACAGAATGAAGGTCACATCTGGGAATTCAGGTTATTAAAGTTATTTTACTGATGCATGTAGTGCCTAAAGTTTCTCTTCTTGATTTAGCCTATTACCACTCCCACTGCCTTTCTCTACTAGTTAAGCATGTGTGTTAGTTTGATATTTATTTCAGTGACTTTTCTTGAAGCGCTCTGGTCTACTCATTGTATGACATCAGGTTTAGAAGTCCAATTAAACAGAATTGAAGAAAATATGATGGATTGCGGAAGCTGGTTTTGGAGTTATGTGATACAGGGCACTCATATTCAGTTGAAATTGGCGGAGTTGTAGAAGGCCTAACCTCGGTATCTGACCGTAATTTTTGTGAATGATTGTTCACTGAAAGGCACCAGTATTTGATTGCTGATTGGTGTCCCCTGATGAGCTGGTTGGTTGAACAGAAGTTGAACCTACCCTTTCTAAAATTTTTAACTGATTCCTTAGTCTTTTGGTTGAACAGGTTGCAATGTGTTCAACAATTGTATAGTCAATTGTAATAGCTGGTTTTTCTTTATACCTACAATGTAAAATATGTATTATAATAGCCCTGATTCATCAACAATACAAGAATCCCTTGTTAGAAGCTCCTTGTTGGAAGTATTTACTTTTTTCTTGTGGCTGTATGATGACTCTTACCTTGGACAGATTACAGCACGACGGAATTCAATTACTGTGCATAGTTTACCGGTCTTTTTATCGGTTTTTCTGACTCTCTATGGCCGGATATATGATTTATTCTGTTTCAGGCATGAAGATACTGGAAAACGACTGGAATGCTTACAGTTTTAGTTGTTTATTCCTAAACTTTCATTTGTGTACAAAATTGTCTTCGGATTCTCCTTTTCTTTCAATCTGATGGTGACAAATAAACAGTTTAAATTCTCTTATCTTTGTTAATTGTTGTCGTTGAATGTAGCTCCTCCTTTTTGGTATTCCCCGTTATGATTGGTTTGTTGATTTTATTCAGCAGAAATATTCATTTCGATTTTCTACATCTGGGCTTTTTCCTACTCTGTAATTTTCATAATGGAATTTCACTTTCTCAGTTAACAGGAACCTGATTCTGCTGACACATATTTGGATGTCTTCCTGGCGCCTGCTCTCTATCTGCCATGCACTCAAGCTAGGTTCTTTTTCCATTAATGCATGATTTTGGATGCTGACTGATCAAAAGTAAGCTGGAAAAGAAAATGTTGTATGGCTGTTTGAATTGACAAAATGTACATTTTGTTTTGACAAACTACTTCATGATGTACTTTTACAGAACAGGAGTTCGAGATTGAGAGCAGCATCTATTAAGTATTCTAAGAAGAGCATCTGCCTTTCTTCGAGCTTTCAAAGATCCGTCTACAGCCAGGCTTTGGAGTGATGGAATGCTCCTTGGATTCATCAACAGCTTTCTGGCAACTTCTTCCCCTCCATCCTTGCATAGCCCGAGCAGTAAAGTAATGGAGTTTTCCTTCCCTTTCGAAGATCCAAATCTCAAGAGGTCAACAAGAAGAGATACCAACAGTCTACTTTTCCTCAAATCTTCTAGTCCCTCGCTGCAGCCTAGGAGGAGGGCAAGAACATTTAAGGCATCATCGGTGATTCCGGCTTTGTCGTCGACCAAGAGGTTTATGAGCAAGGGAACTGCTCCGGCGAGGACTACGCTGACCTTATTAACACTGTAAACCGCGAGGTTGAAAAGTGCTGTTGCAGCATCTTTCTTTCCAGCTGTTGTTCCTTCACCCAGGAGGCCTACCAAAGCCGGTATGGCTCGAGGACGAGCTCCAATGAAAACCTTGTAATCATCTACGATAGACAAACTGAAGATGGCTGCTGCTGCATTTTCCCTTGCCTCCATTGTTTTCCCTGATTGTAGAACCCCAATGATCTTATCAATTGCACCAGCAGACATTATCAAGGTCTTGTTGTTGTCATATATGGAAAGGTTGAGCAAAGAAGTGACTGCATTTTCCTGGATTCTTGGGTCATGGGAATCCAAGAGAGTAACCAGAAATGGAATGGCCCCGGCCTCTGCAATGATCCTGCGGTTGTCCATACCAGTTTTCGCCAGTAACCGAAGCTCATAGGCAGCCTGTCTCTGGATATCTGGTGAACCTGTTGCTAATTTCCCCACTAAGAATTCAGCAGTCATTTTGACTGCATCCGCTGCAACTTTAGTGGCAGAAATGTGATCAACAGCATTAGCATTTAATTTTCTCTTACTACTTATTCTTTCCAGATCAAAAGAAGAAGAGGAAGAGTAGGCAGATTCGACCATTGGGATGTTGTTTTCCTGGCTCCATTGATGAATCAAACTCTTCAGTGAATAGTTGGGGATAAGTGCCATATGTATCAAGCGTTGCCCGCTCTTAGGACAGGTATGATGACCGGAGTTTATCCACTGGGCAATTGAGTTTCGATCATACGTATGCCCAGAAGCAACTATGACGGGATCCCTCATCAAATCAAGTGAAATCGGGCAACGAAATTCATCTGGAACATTGAAAACTATCGACTGTGAAGAGGAGGATTGATCTTGTCGACTGCCGAATTGCCCAGTTCTCTGCTTCAAAACCTCATTGATCTGATGATTTTCTTTTTCACTGAAGGCAGCTTTAGATAATGAAAGCAGGGATATCAGATTATTGATGTTAGAAACAACGATCAGCCCACCTGTGCCAGCCTGCTGCTCACTTTCTGCCTCAAGTTTTGAGATCTCCTCTTCATAATCACTGTAAGTTCTCAAACCAATGGTACCTAAAATCTCTTTGACGTTTCCATAATCATCGTACCCTTTGTTCTTGCTAGTTTTACCGGCGTTGCTGGACATAAGCTGAAGAAGCTGATCCCTCTTCTGAATCTCCCGGCGATCAACGAACAATTCAAACCTCTTAGCCTGCTTGTGAAGAAGCTCAACTTGCTCCCTGGTGTCCATAGTCAGTTTAAGCAAGCTCAGAGGTAAAATATCAATTGCCCTCCCCATCTCCTTGACAACAACATAGAATTGATTCGAAATGAACTCTGTTTGAACTAAGGTCCACAAACGGCTGCCTTCCTTGCAACCCTTAACCAAACATTTGACTCTCCGAATCACAGACAGGAGTTCAGTAAGACACAAGATCGAGGAAGGTGGAAGGCCGCCACTTGTTTCTTGAATCTCTTCAAACAATGAAGAAAGGAGCCTGATCCTCCTCAACATTGTGGATATGTTCTTTGCCTGTAAAAACGGAAGCTTTTCGATGGAGATGACTTCATTAGAGACATGGATCAACGATTCCAACAGAGCCCCAGTGGGGAGAAACCCTGAGGAAACCATTAGATGAGGAGGTAACACTCCATCCATTGATCTCTTCCTTGCAGTAGCCTAAATATTATGCCTCTGTTCATCCTCTTCTGCATGTTTTTCAACAAAGTCTCCTGGAGTAGACGAGGAAACATTCCTTCTTTCATAGGAATATTATACTAGTGAAATATTGTTTTTGACTCCATCCATTTGTCCTGATTGGGAGAAAAAAAACAAGAAAAAGCAAGCAAAGTCTGGCTTGCTGCCACTTGGAGAAGCAGGAAAAACTGGCCTGCCGTGTTAGTTAAAATCCTTATATATTACTATTTCGTTCAAACGTGGGGAGAAGCTTAGTTTGTCAATGCTTTTGTTTGGGTATGGAAAACCGCAGTATCTTTTGATTTCTGAACATCATTGTCAAACTTGGTACTAACAGAATATACTTTTGTTTAATCGAAGTAAGTATTGTCTTATTCCTTAGACTTAGCTTAGGTTGGAGAATGTAAATATTTAAAAAGTTTGTTGGACTGTGTGTGACTTGTACTTTTAGTGCATAGACCTCAACGGATAATGCAAGGAAAAATTATATCGTTTACTGTAGGTTTTGTTTGATTCATCTCATCTCTCGATCATGTCACCTGCGAAAATTTTAGTCCGTAATATTAGAAATTCGGTATATAATTTTATATTATGTGAATGTAAGCAATTGAAATTTGATAAGTCTAGTTAAAAAAAATTTAATTGATTTTTTATTTATTTAATAAATTAATCCAATAGCTACATTTGACATGTATTAATATGATGTTTTTCCATTCCTATTCTCACGAACAATTAGTATAGTAAAAAAATGTCAATTTACGTATCATATTTGGGAGGGTGGAAGATTGTCTGATGTGGGGAGTAAAAAGCTGAGCAGCGGGGGATTCTTCCGTCGGCTGCTTGCTAGTTTTCGCCCATTTGGAGTGGTTTGGAATGAGGGTCGGGTAAAGATGAGAGGATGAGACAAAAGCCCACGTTACCAAAATACTAAGTTAATTAGTAATTACGTCATCTGATCTAGTTGATTATTTTGCATTTACCAACAATAAGATATTGCACGTGGCTCGGAAATTTGTCTCTTTTAGGCCCTTTTGACCTGGTTGTTCTGTAGCTCCTCAGGCCCGATTCAGTTGGAGGATTTCAAATCAAAGCCCACCTATAAATTAAGTATAGGCTTCGCTCATATCTCGCAATTTGAGGCCTTGATTTTTTTATTTTTTTTTTAAATGTGGAATGGCGCATGCCATCCGTAATTATTAATTATGGTCAAAACAAAGGCATGTTCTTTTGTTTTTCAACACGCTTTGGCTATCCCATAGGCACTGGTGGTTTTATATGACCGTCATTCAATTTTATTCCTATCTTAAAAATAGTAAATTTTTTAAGATGAGTTATTTATATGAAAAAAGCGAATGAGTGGTGCGGGTATAATTTTTTTTAGCCCCCAGTGAGACGCTCAACGGAGATCTCTATTTTTAAACAATTCTTTCACGATATTTTGTTTTAATTCATTTTTTCTTTCTTTTGTTATTCTTTATTTTATTTTTTTGCCTTCTTCCTTGAGACTTTTTTTCCGTCTATTTTTTTCTAAACAATTCAGTATTTTCTTTAATGTTTTTAAATTTTATAAAAAAAATATTTTTTAATTTATCATTTTATTTATTTTATAATTAAATAATTTTAGATATTGTGATACATATTATGAACATTTTTGTTGTATGGTATAATTTCTTTTATATTCTTGATCTGATAACTACAGTCTGTTGATCTGATGTCTACTATTTTGTTATCTAATGTCTATATAATCATGATTTGATCTCCATTCTTAAGTATATTTTAGTTCTAATTTATGATTTATTTTATATTATTTATCTGATATCTATAGTCTATTGATCTGATGTCTAGTATTCTCTGATCTGATGTCTATATAATCATGATGTGATCTCCCTTGTTAAGTATGTTTTAGTTCTATTGTATGATTTCTTTTATATTCTTGATCTGGTATCTATAGTCTGTTGATCTGATGTCTAGTATTCTGTGATATGATGTTTATATAATCATGATGTGATCTCCCTTGTTAAGTATATTTTAGTTCTATTGTATTATTTCTTTTATATTCTTGATTTGATGTCTATAGTCTGTTGATCTGATGTCTAGTATTCTGTTATCTAATGTTTATATAATCATGATGTGATCTCCCTAGTTAAGTATGTTTTAGTTCTATTGTATGATTTCTATTATATTCTTGATATGATATCTATAGTCTGTTGATCTGATATCTAGTATTCTCTGATCTGATGTCTATATAATCATGATGCGATCTCCTTTGTTAAGTATATTTTAGTTCTATTGTATCATTTCTTTTATATTCTTGATCTGATATCTATAGTCTGTTGATTTGATGTCTAGTATTCTCTGATCTGATGTCTATATAATCATGATGTGATCTCCCTTGTTAAGTATGTTTTAGTTCTATTGTATGATTTCTTTTATATTCTTGATCTGATATCTATAGTCTGTTGATCTGATGTCTAGTATTCTCTGATCTGATGTCTATATAATCATGATGTGATCTCCCTTGTTAAGTATGTTTTAGTTCAATTGTATGATTTCTTTTATATTATTGATCTGATATCTATAGTCTGTTGATCTGATGTTTATACAATCATGATGTGATCTCCCTTGTTAAGTATGTTTTAGTTCTATTGTATGATTTCTTTTATATTTTTGATCTGATATCTATAGTCTGTTGATCTGATGTCTAGTATTCTCTGATCTTATGTCTATATAATCATGATGTGATATCCCTTGTTAAGTATGTATTAGTTCTATTGTATGATTTTTTTTATATTATTGATCTGATATCTATAGTATATTGATTTGATATCTACTATCTTATTATTTTTTAAAAAAAAAGTATATATTTTTTTTTTAAAGGTTGTGCATCAAAAAAAAAAAATTGTAGCGCTCTACAGTAGGAGTAAAATTCACGGTAATCCTATAGGTCGTATACGAACTCCATAGGCAGCAGCCTTTTCCGGTCTATCTTGGCCAAATTATGATATTTATCTTCCAAATCTAATTCCCCACCACGGGATTATAATTTTTTTTATTATATTTTAATTATAAATTATATAAAAATTGAATATTAAAATAAAAATTAGTCTAATTTTATGCAATAAAAATTAATATTTAAATATGACTATTATTATGAAATGGAGAATATATGAAATTGTAAATTATCAGTTGGTTAGTGATTTTGAAGGTTAATTTATGTTTAAAATAAAATTTAAACACGTATTTAACTATAATTTTTTGAGTTAAAAGGTTTTTTTTTTAAATATATAGTACATTTAAAATTTAAATTTTATTGAGTTAACTAATTCGAGTTACAGAAAGTTCTACAAAAGGCTTCCTCCTTGATTGCATTGTGGAAGACTAAACTTTCACTTGTGTGGGCCGGGCTTAGATCTCTTATCTTACTACCCACTTTAACCCGTTTTTCATGGGGGCCTCATTAGTTGGGGCCCAGTAATTTTCAAAGTTTCATTTAAAAGGCATGACATAGTGTACCAAAAACCCATTTCGTATTAGATTTCTAAGGTTTTTTTTTTTTCCAACTTTTTTTTATTTAGTCCATTGTTAATATGCTTTTACACATAAATTTTTGTAAATAATAAATATATAATACATAAAATTTAGGTAACCCAAGCGTAAATATCTTCCATATCAAATATTAATATAGGCTAACGATATTACCCGCACAAATTTTAACTTCTAAAACAAATTTTAGTTTTCTTTTTTATGCTAACCTTTTTTGCTCAAATCTCTTTTATTACTTTTCTTTTTTCTTTTAAAAACATAATTTATTCTAATTAAAAATGCTCACTCTTCCCGTCTGCTAAACTCATCCCGGAATCCTCTCCTCCTCCGAAGAGGGCTGAAAAATCAAACAACAACAGGGGAGTTTGGGGATCATAAGAAGAGGAAGTGGAACCTCCGTCATCAACACAACACAACTGTGGTCGGGAATTGGTATAATTAATCTTATTGAAATCTGGGATTCCATATGTTCATTGACCAAAATAATAATATGGCTGGATTTGGATGTATAAATACATATAATGTAGGAGAGTGAAGTGAAGTGGAGTGAAGTTCATTAGAAAGCTAAAATGGAGAAGTTGAATGAGTCTCAATCATTGCAAGCTCTGAATAAGTATGGCACCGATTTAACTAAAATGCCATAAGAGGCAAGGGATCATTATCTCTGTGTTTTACCATTTTGGAATGTTCTTTTTGTGTTGGTTATGAATCCTATGAACCCTGTTAAAATTTCTTCGTTTTTTAGGATTAACTGGATCCAGTAATTGGAAGGGTGGAAGAAATAGAGAGAATGACTCAAATTTTGTGCAAGCGAAAGAAGAACAATGCATGCCTTCTTGGTGATCCTGGGGCTGGGAAAACGGTCATTGCAGAGGGTCTGGCCCTCAAAATTGTCAAACCCCAAAACTCCAGAAGAAGAGGGTAATGTAAACTTATGAAGATATATTTTATATTTCTTGTATTTTAGAAATTTAAATGTGTGAAACTCTTGTTCAGATTTTCAAAATTGATATGGGTCCCTTGATTGTTGGAGCAGCCAACCGGGGAGAATTTGAAGAACGCCTGACTAAGATTTCCACTTCCTCTTCTTATTATCCCCAAACTCCCCCGTTGTTGTTTGCTTTTGGGTTTAACTCAGAGATTTTTCAGCCTTCTTTCTCGGAAGAGGAGATTTCGGAGTGTGTTTTATCAGAGCGAGCGTTTCTTTTCGTGAGCGTTGAATTCTAATTAGAATAAATTATATTTTTTTTTAAAAAAAGAAAAGCAATAAAGAGATATGACAAAATAAGGGAAGTTTGAGAAAGAAAACTAAAATTTTTCCTGAAATTTGCACTGATAATATATTGGCCATTAATATATTACTTATTTGTATTCTCCGTTAAAAATTTTCATATTTTTTATTTTGTTATATTGGTAATATTTTTCGAATTAAAAAGGTCGATACACTTTTCAACTCATATTTATCATTATTTTTAAAAAATAAAGGGTTAAAATTGATTGAATGTAATTATTTACCAAGAAAAAAAAAGAAAAAGAAAAATTGATTAGGCTATCAAAATCATCGGAGAGGGGAACATGATAATGTGTATGGCCCAATTGGCAACATCAAGTAAGAATGAGAATGAAGTACTAAAAAGAAAAATGGCGTAGCTTGTGCCTTAGCATATTTTGTAGCCTTCCCGTTTTCTAGTTTTCGATTGGCTTCCGGAACGATATTTATTATACTTCTTAGATTATAGGGATTTCTATTGATTTTAATAATTATTATTATAAAAATATTTTAATATAAAATTTTTAATAAAATATTTATTTCGAGTAAAAATAAGAAAAATCACAAGACTCCTATTAACTCAAATGGATGGATGGACGGACAAAGCAAAAAGTAAGCTAAATTGTGTGTTTTGGTTTCTAAACTTTGAATAAAAATTAAATCTCAATCTTAATATCTGCAAATTTTTTTTTTTTTTTTAGTTATAAAAAGAGAAACTGATGCCTTTTAGTTCAACATTTGTCTAACATATGTTATCCTTTTGATATTATAGTCTAACAACTTTTTAATTTGGGAACAACGGTTAATATAGAAAAATCTCTGAACCCTTTAGCTATTAACGAGTCGTCTGTTGCAAAATTCATTTTTTTGTACACATAATTCATGTCAATTTCAATTCAAAAAAAACCGAATCCCTTAGGACTAGAGTACCGCAATGTTTGCATTTTGATTAGATTATCATCTTTTTACATTTTGTCGAAATTAATTTTACCATGTAGATGTTTATAACTTTTTCATCTAGTTAATCTAGTTTTGTTAAAGTATTATTGGACAAGTGCATCTAAGATAATATTTCAGATAAAATCATACCAAAATATTATTTTGAAGATATTTTTCAGATAATATTTTTCAGAAAAAATAATATTATAAATAAAACTATTTTGAAGATATAATAGGGGAGATATAAAGCAGGCAGAATTCCCCGTGATTCATGATGGTGGACGAATTCCCTTGACAGCGATGGCGATAAACGCTCCAAAATTGAACAGGAGTTTCTCGTCCCCATGGTACTTACCCTATACCCCACCCATATATTGCTTGACTACACCAAATCCAACTTTCACCATTTCTGTTTTTTTAAAAAAAAGCTTTTTGTAGAATCCAAAAATGAATTTTAATGATCACAAGGCAAAAAGAACCTGTGCCTTCTACTTTTGATTCGATAGTTGTTGGATCCAGCGCCATTGTTACTGCATGACGTAACAACCCTACTCAGTGCCACTCTCAGTGACTGCTTCACCGTGTTCATGCATATTTCGCCGCCTTGATCGTGGCGGCCGGCGCAGAGGACCAGTACGCTTTTCATTCTGCCTCCCATGCTGGTCATGTCCGCTTGCAATATGGTCAGCCGGAGGCTTTTCAGGGCTCGGTTCAGCTCGGAAAACACCTCTTTCCGATCGTCGCAGCAGATGGATGCTTGGAGGAGGTGGAGCCCGTTAATGTTGTTGTCGGCCTCCTTGGTATTAATGGAGCTTGGATATTCATCAATGGTGACTTCGTCATTGTCACTAGGAATCAGAAACACTTTGCTCATCTCTGTTGCTTTGCTCTTCATTTCCTTCACTTTCTCAACCACACTTCCCAACAGAGCCGCCTTATCCATCTACACAAATTATTATATAAACGTGGAGAAAATTTACTGAATCAAGCTCTCAGTTCTTGATATCTTGAAATAGATGGCTTTTACAAGAGGGGAATAATCATTTGAAACGATAATTTTTTGTCCACTCCATCGATTTTTGGCTGCCTTGGTTTTCAAGTTATCTAAACTGAACTTATTTCGTGATAAATTAGGCATGCATAACCAAGCTTTAATCTTCAAAAAGATCCACCTGCGGGAGGATTAATTAAGCAGTGAGTTGGTGGTTAATTACCTTTTCAGACATGGGAATGAGTCGCCTTAGAGTGGCGAGCTGCGCATTAATCCGGTCACGCCGCCTCTTCTCCGCCTCACTATGACTTCTTGAGGAACTCGCCGGCGTACCGAATTCCACGAACCCTTCAAACGGATTAACAGGCCATGAAGGAGGAGGAGGAGCAGCAGCAGCAGCAGGATGGGACTGGAAAGAGAAAGGAGAAGAAGAAGAAACATTACTCAAGTGATGATGAAAAGAAGGGGTCGATGGAGGTTGATGAAACTGATCAAAATCTGGAGCCAAAAAAGGCATATCATCCATATTTACAGCAGCAGCAGAAGAAGAAATCGAATGTTGCAGATTAGACGAAAAACAACCCGCCATGTTGGAACACTATTAATACTAAGCCAACCCTTTTGCTGGGGATGATCAAAAACAAATCCAGCCCAACCATGGAAAACCCTTTTATATATATATCCAAACAATATCTTTAAAAAAAAAAAAAAAAAAGATGGGGCTACTGATCTAAAATCTGGGCAATATACTGTGAGAGCCTTGAAGATAAACTTGTGGTGGTGATATTCAAGAACCTGATTGGGATTGGCGTGACGCAGCCACTAATTTTTTAGTTGGCCACATGAAAATCAAAATGGCAAAATCATATTTGGACTGATCCGGATTCCGGGGCGGGGCAGAGTCACCTCAAAGGCTCAAACCTCAAACCTCAAACCTCAAATGTGATTACTGTTTGTGTTTTTGGGCATTAGGGAAACAAACAGTTTTAGCCGTAAAGGGCCTTAAATGCTGAGATAAGAGTGAGATTTAATATACCCTATGGAAGAGACCGCCCCTGGAGGCCCCCTAAAATTATTTGTTTTTGGGCAAAAAGTCCAAATTTGCGACAGTGCAAGTCAATGAATTCGCTGTTTTAAATTTATACAGCGTTTCTGAAAATCGAGTATATATTGAAGATCTTGCCAGGAGGGCCCTAAAATCTAACTCCAAGATCTGTTTTAAATGTTTTTGTGGTTTTCAGAAAGTAACAAATATTTGCAATTTAGTTCTATTTTTTTTTTTTATATTGGGCCAGAGTATAAATAATATAAAAATCAACCATGTGTGTGTTAAAAAAAGAAGGAAAAAAGAAAGGGTCAAATGTTAAAAATGAGAAAAGTGAATGATCTGTGGATAATTAAAAAAAAAAAAAAATTGGATTGAAATTGCAAGTTGATCCAAAGGGATGTGATTGGAAATGGGCAGCATCATCTCATGTGCAACATTGCTTTCTTTCTTCATATCGATGGGCCAGAGGCCCACAACAATTGAACTAAGATCTGGACTCCGTGGAAAATCGCTTACACAAAATGACAAAATGAAACATCAATTGAGGCGACCAGATGAATGATAAATTTTCCCATGTACCTATCCACACCCAAACATTACTCCTATGTCACATAACATTAATTCCTTTTAAAAAATATATATAATTTTTTATTTTATATATAATACAGCTAACATAAAATATTTAGTATTGTATTTTTCACTTATAATTTTATATTTTAGTAATAATCAATAGTTATAATTATATTAATTTGAATTTTAAAAGTAAAGTTATATTTATTAATAGTACAAATATAAATATTACAATATTTTTGTTAGAAAAAAATTAACATTGAAAAATAATTATTATTATAGAGAGAGTAATTCTCAAATATTATATTCGACAAATCTCATTTTTTTTCTTCCTTCCGAAATTCCTTCTTAGACTATTTAAAAAAAAGAATTTCTCCCAAATAAAAAAAAAAAAATGTAAACAAACATAAGGAAGCAATCCATCCAAGAAAGAATAACCTTCTGGATTGAAATTTGAAGGGATACAAAAACTAGTATTTCCATAGCTTAAAAAAGTAAAAAATAAAAACTGCACCTATATATATATATATCACGAATTATATCCTACTCATAGGAGTAAATCACCTAAAAAACATGGTTTACTCCTAGCTGGTTTCCTTCTAAAAAATCACCTGGTTTCCATTCATCTTCTATTCTTCATTCTTCATTCTTCTCTCTCTCTCTCTCTCTCTCTCTCTCTCTTCCCCCATTTCTCTCTTCACCACCCGATCTTCTATCTTCCCAGAACGCAACTCCAGATCCGCCGTCATCACCTCCGCAGTCGAGCCCGCTCCTCCACCGCTTCTCTCCGATGAAGTTTCCAATGCAAAACCTAGGCCTGGAACCAGTTCGCCTTCTACTGCCGCGAGTGTCAGTGGGTTGAGCTTCAGTGTCTTAGTGAAGTCGTTAACGACCCGATCGGAGTCAGTGCTCGAGACTTACCGACGGGATCTGCAGGAGTTTGGGTATGGCCTTAGGAAGGAAACCGAACTTTTCTGAGAAGTAGCAAGCCGGGCGATTAAGAAACTCCCGGCGTTAATCGAGGTTGGTGCTTTGGTAGCTCATGGATATCTGGAATCAGTCACCCAAGCTATTGATGAGGTCTTTAAATCGACGGCTGGGATCATCTCACAAGGTATAGAGGCTAATGCATTTTCTTTCACAATCTGATCGGCATTAGCTAGTGGTTTCTTTGCTGCTTTCCTGAAACTCCTCCCCATCCCATTTTATGTCCAAGATCCCGTCTTTTTTATCTCGTCTTTGGGGGAAATGATAGCTTATGTAAACTCGATTGTGCACTTATGTAAACTAGAAACGATAGCTTATGTAAATTCGAATGTGTACTTATGTAAACTCGAATGTGTACTTATTTAAACTACTTATGTAAACTGAGGGTTTGAACTACTTATGTAAACTGGGGTTCTGAACTACTTATGTAAACTGGGGGTTCTGAACTACTTATGTAAACTGGGGGTTCTGAACTACTTATGTAAACTGAGGGTTCTGAACTACTTATGTAAACTGGGGGTGCTGAACTACTTATGTAAACTGGGGGTTCTGAACTACTTATGTAAACTGAGGTTCTGAACTACTTATGTAAACTGAGGTTGCTGAACTACTTATGTAAACTGAGGGTTCTGAACTACTTATGTAAACTGAGGTTCTGAACTACTTATGTAAACTGAGGTTGCTGAACTACTTATGTAAACTGAGGGTTCTGAACTACTTATGTAAACTGAGGTTCTGAACTACTTATGTAAATTGGGGGTGCTGAACTACTTATGTAAACTGGGGGTTCTGAACTACTTATGTAAACTGAGGTTCTGAACTACTTATGTAAACTGAGGTTGCTGAACTACTTATGTAAACTGAGGGTTCTGAACTACTTATATAAACTGAGGTTCTGAACTACTTATGTAAACTGAGGGTGCTGAACTACTTATGTAAACTGAGGGTTCTGAACTACTTATGTAAACTGGGGGTGCTGAACTACTTATGTAAACTGGGGGTTCTGAACTACTTATGTAAACTGAGGTTCTGAACTACTTATGTAAACTGAGGGTGCTGAACTACTTATGTAAACTGAGGGTTCTGAACTACTTATGTAAACTGAGGGTGCTGAACTACTTATGTAAACTGAGGGTGCTGAACTACTTATGTAAACTGAGGGTGTTGAGGTGGGTGGGTGGGAGGGCTGGGGTTGATTTTTTAGAGATAACCTCCTAGGAGTAAACCGCCCAGTTTACTCCTAGGAGTAGGATATAGCCCTACATAATTCGATATCTTGTAATTGTTTAAATTTCGGAAACAAAAATATCACCCCCACACCACACACTTATATCAATTTTATATTTTTATTATTGATGCATATTATTATTTTCATTTCAAAGTTCAAATAGATATATCATATATATATTTTAGTTACTAAAATATAAAATTACACATTAAAAATATAATAATAAATATTTTACATATTATATCTTATATAAACAAAATTAAAAAAAGATGAATGATGTGAACTCATCGGCAAATTATATTATATAACTAAAAGTAATATTTCTAGTATTATTAATTCAATATAAATAAGTCATTTAAAGTAATATTTCTTTAAATTTATCCCATTTCTCCTTTTATTTATTTTTTTTATTATTTATCAAAAATATGTATTATATTGTATTATTAACTTGGAGGTAATTAGTAAGAAGATGGTGCGGATAAATTGCAGGTCGCTGTCAAACATGAAGCCAACGATTTAACAGCAAAGTAGAGGTGCCGTGCAATGCAATTAATCAGATCAAACAACTAGGCCACCAATAGAAGCTATTATACTATTATTATATATAGTAATTTTTTAATTAACAGCTGTACACTTACTAAATATAGTAAGTTTCGTCAATATACACACCCTTTTGCTTCTTGCTGAGTCCACAACGTCTCATAACAACTGCCGCAATGTCAAAAAAAAACTGTCGCAACGTCTACATTCAGGTCTGTCTACAACGTCTCCTAACACTGCCGCAATATCCCCGTACGTCTAAAAAATAACTGCCTCAACGTTCAAAAATATATACATACAGGCATGTGAATTTAAGCTGAATTTTTTACATAATATCTTTCACAACATCTCCTAACACTGCCGCAATATCCCCGTACGTCTAAAAAATAACTGTCGCAACGTCCAAAAATATATACATCCGGGCATGTGAATTTAAGCTAAATTTTTTACATAATATCTTTCACAACATCTCCTAACACTCCCGCAACATCCTCGTATTTCCAAAAAATAACTGCCGCAACGTCTAAAACATTTACATCTAGGCATGTGAATTTAAGCTGAATTTTTCACATGACACAATCCACAACGTCTCCTAACACTGCCGCAACGTCCTCGTATGTCCAAAAAATAACTCCCCCAACATCAAAAAATATCTACATCTAAGCATGTGAATTTAAGCTGAATTTTTCACATAACACCTTTCACAACGTCTCATAACACTGCCGCAACGTCTCTGTACGTCCACAAAACAACTGCTGCAACGTCCAAAGACTTCTAAACTGATTTTAGTAATGTAAAAAACGGATACCATTTAAGTAACTATTAGTAAGAAAAAATAAAAATAAAAATATATCAGGGACGAGACTCGAACCTTGGTCATTTTAGTCTTGTGATTCTCCAAAAAATTCAATTGTCATTACTCCACTTAAAGTTAGTTGACATTTATTTAACATGTCATTTAAAAAATCACTATTGTCAATATTGAATTTCTCATATCCCAATACATAGGTCAGTAGAACCCCGGAGGAACAAGGTTTTCATGTAGGTAAATCGTAAAAAATTATTTTTTATACATATCAAATGTTTCGTCGAAAGTTCAAAAAACCCTTAAAATTATTAAAAATCTTCCGTATCTTTTAAAATATGGCATTTTTCGGAGTTTGGAGCGGCCCAAACTAGATAGATCTCGAAAAGTTATATGAAATCAAAAAAAATTCGTCTAAAACGGATCATCAAGCGCAAAGTTATGACCCTTTAAAGTTTTCATCCAAAACCACATGTTTTCCAATATTGAACCAATCTCCAAACGTCTGTCTGCAATGTCCATTGCGTAGATCTCGTCGAGAACCATCAAATCGACTACTCGCGCGTCCAAATTGGACAATTGAGTGCCGAGTTATGCACTACCGAATCATCGCTGCAATACAACTTCATACATGGCATCTTCCACAACGTCTCCTAACACTGCATCAACGTCCCCGCACGTCCAAAAAAAAAAACTGCCGCAACGTCTACATCCAGGCATGTGGTGAATTTTTCACATAACACCTTGTACAACGTCTCCTAATATTGTCGTAACGCCCCTGCACGTCCAAAAAACAACTGCCGCAACATCTACATCCAAGCATGTGAATTTAAGCTGAATTTTTCGCATAACATCTTTCACAACGTCTCCTAACACTGCCACAACGTTTAAAAATAATTATCGCAACGTCCAAAAATGTCTACAATTTTTTTTTTATGTGGGACTAAATTAATTGGAATATAACTGCTACCACCACGTCCAAAAATAATGACCACACCATGTCTCATCCAAACATGTGAATTTTAACTAAACACAGTCCACCACGTCCTGCTACGTCCAAAATATAAAGCAGCAACGTCCTGTTACGTCCAAAATACAAAGCAGCAACATCCCGTTATGTCCCGCAATGTCCCGTTACGTCTAGTTACGTCTCATAACACGTTATACCAAGTCCAACAGCGGGTAAGAATCAGAAGCAACCCATTTCACATGAAAGTGTCAATACCTCAAAGAAAATATTTATATATCATATTTCGAAGTAATAGAGCATTATATGAATAAGAAAACCCGAATATAACATCATTAATACATTACCCAACATTAAATCGCGAAAATAATGTTTCGTAAATCCATGAAATACAGTTCATACTTTATGATGTAGTGATTTTTTAAGAAGAATAAGTTATTTTTGAAGAAGAAGAAGAAGAAGAAGAAGAAGTGATTTTTTAAGAAGAAGTGATTTTTCTGTTGTATTTGGTGTTGTTCGTCGGAAAATACAATCGTCAATCTCCGTTAAATATGTGTTTGGATGAAAGATTTGATTAAATGGGGTTTCGAATGGAGTACGACAAAAATTTTTTTTTTTTGATTTTTGAAGAAGAAGAAGTGATTTTTAAAAAAGAAGGAAGTGAGTTTTTTGAAGAAGAAGAAGAGAAGAACGTGTATCTCACTCTCTTATGATGAGAATTGTGATATATTATTAAGTACATGTAACTAGTGGTATAGCATATAATTTGCGGGCCACCAATTGGGTATGGTGTTAGTGGCGCCTATGTCCCAGTCCTACAAATTAATGGAGTATTACCCTACTGCCACTCAATTTTACCACTTCTAACTCCAATTACTCACATCATCACTAAAAAAAACCCCATTATATTATATTATGTTCTCTTTTGGAACATCAACCAGTTCAATCACCCCCAATTTCATACCCACTGTGCCCGCCACTGTGCCCATCCACATATTATCCTTGTATGAGCAATTTGATATCTAAACCAGCTTTTAACGACCATAAAAATTTTTGAGAATGAACCATAATCTATATCGAAATTCAATGATCAAATATAATTCGATCGATGCGATTTAATTTAGTTTTACATTTGTTTTTGAATTCTGACAATATGTTGAGGTTTTAGGTTTTAATTATAGTATTAATTGAGTACAAAATTTTTTTTGTAACTTGATCATCTTAATATTATTATTATGTGTTTGTGATCAATAATAATATAATATAAAACAAATATTAGATATTAATTCATCTCAACCCTAGATGAGATAATTTTAATATTGCGATAATGTTTTCTTAAGAAATTCCGAGCCTAGAGAAACCTAGTGACGGAAATAAATGTGAGAAATTTGATTCATGGTTGGTATCCAATCATATATACTATATAGTAGTACTTGATACCTTTGTCACAAAAAAGAAAAGAGGAAAACAAAAAATACCAACCTATGATTATTCTATTTGGCATGTCCCTCCTTTTCCCTCACTCTTTTGGCATCTAACTCCAAAGACAGATTTTACTTGCAAAGAATTGCCCATTTAGGGTTCATCACACTAACTAGGAGTGTCAACTATGTAGGTTTCTTCTTGTACAACAATCCAACTTTGTCTTGAGGGGTGGCTTCTTTTGTTTTTCTGAGAATCGTAACAAAAGAAAAGGCTGTCCCTCCTTCACATTTGAAATATGAAAAGATACAAAAACAAAAATTCTTTTTTTTTTTTAGATAAAAATAATATGAATTAAATAAAAATTAAAATGGTTGATGAATCATGATGTGTCCTTGCTATAACCTAAAACCACATTAATGTGTCATCTACTTTGTTGAACTATCATATGAGATCTAATAATTCAGTTGCACTTGAAAATGTACCTGTCAAGTCTCATCTCATAATCTTCCCATTATTATTTCCTACAACACCACCCTAGCCTAGCTTTGCTTTTCAAACCCACCAAACTAAAATATGATCTCAAGTCTAGTCCACTCCCTTTCGGTTTGCCACTTTTCTCTTTGGCTAAAATCAAAAAATAAAATGGAATAAAAAGAGGAAAAAATTTACAATTCATTGGCCCATGCAGGTCGCAATAATAAAATGGAATAAAAATAAGGAAAAATTTACAGTTCACTGGCCCATGCAGGTCTCGAACCTGCGACCTTCGCGTTATTAGCACGACGCTCTAACCAACTGAGCTAATAGGCCGAATTGTGAATGAATTGGGGAAAGTTATCAATTGAATAAGAGGGTGAAGAACGGTCTATAAATATGAAGTACTACGAATGTTGCAAAACTGATTGCGAACATGAAGAGCCTAGAACCTCGTTCAAGCTCTTCTTGTGCGGCTTGCAAGTTCTTGAAAAGAAGATGCAGCTCCAATTGCCAGTTTGCGCCCTACTTTCGATCAGACCAGCCGAACAAATTCGCCAAAGTTCACAAGGTGTTTGGAGCCAGTAATGTGAGCAAGATACTGAACGAGGTCCCCGAAGAGCAGCGGGAGGACACCGTGAATTCGCTGGTGTACGAGGCAGAGGTCCGGCTCAGGGACCCTGTTTACGGCTGCATCGGCGCCATAGCTTCGTTACAGAAGAAGATGGTTGAGCTCCAACATGATCTCATTCTTGCTAGAGCTCGTCTTGCTTGCTGCGCCACCACCCCAAGACCTCCTCCTCCTCCTTCTCCTCCTCCGCCAACTATTACTACTTCTTGGGCTTCCGGCTTCATCAATAATAACAGCGTTACTCATCCTTGTATTGAAATTACAGATTCTTTCGGGTTGGAGGAGGCTTTCCATCAAAATTCATTCGGCATGGGTCAGAATAGTGGATGGATGGATGAATTAGGCCAGTTCCCATTTCATTGATATTTCTCTGTTGTAAACCCTGCTCAGGCTGCTTCATTTCTTCATCTACTCGCTAGAATTTCTCCATTTCAACTGTTCTTAATCTCAAGTGGATCAAGAAATCGTTAACCCGGTTCATTAATTACTTGTATTATACGTACTCTCTGATTTGAAACCATAATTAATTAAAGCATGCAAGTGAGTGTTTTTTTGCAAGTGAGTGTTTTTTTATTGCTGACATGGGACACAGTTCATTTCCTTCCATTGATCGATCATACGTAGTTAAGTACCATCAATCACCAGTACAACACTAAAACAGACGCTGTACATTCAAAATGTACTCTCTGGGCCGTACAGCGCCCTGCAAATTTAAGATTTCTTCATTCATTTTTGTCGAATTAAAAAAAAAAAAATTAACAAACAAAAACCCTTTACGGGGTTGATATGAATTCAGCCATGCTCGAAATATTGCTTTCATAAAGCGTCATTATCATTAGAGGACCACCCATGGCACATATTTCATATGAGCCAACGAATTGCTTATCATACTACGATCAATATTAGTGTTATTTTAAATTTAATTGATAACGAATTATAATATATCATTTCTTTTTATATGATTCAGGAAAATTTTACACATAATTCCCCCCCCCCCCCCCCCCCCCCCCCCCAACCCCACACACACTGTTCCTAGTCTTGTTTCTTTCAAGTAGGCAATTTTATTTTGCTTTATGATTATTATTATTTTGGCTGGAGGAGAATTTTATGCGTACTAGAAAAGATACAACATGATATCAGGTAGTAATGGGTTTGGGTAGTTTTCGGCCTCAATTAGTGATTTGCCACATCTTAGGCCCACCAAACTTGAAGGCTTAGGAATTTAGGGTAGATGCCCCTATAGCTTTATTACTCAAAGACAACCCAACATCATATCAATCCGATGGAACGGAACAGAGGAAGCGATTAGAGTTGTATCAACCTTGTGAGACATGACTTGGTATAGAGTGTATAGTGGGTTTGGGGGGGGGGGGGGGGGGGGGGGGGGGGGGGTTGGAGGTGTGTAGGCCTTCCCACCCCACTTCAACTGTGTGGAAGTGTGTACAGTTTTGTTTCATACAAGAAACAAACAAAATCATAGGGTGAGGGGTGAGTGGTGAGTAGTAGAAGGCTCAATTGAGAGGAAAATCATTGATACGTTAGATTTTAGGATCAAATTCAGAAAGGAAAGTGCAGATTCAAAGTACAACTAGCAATGGGATAACTACATGTCCAAAAGATAAGCTAGACCCTAAATTATAAATTGCATGGATTCAACTATATGTTACACTAGATTTAATGACAATGATATATATATATATATATATATAGAGGGATAAGCTAGACCTAAGGACAACTAGCATGGTTACCTTTGCCATTCAAAAACTTTTAAATATGGTAATTTTTGTAGTGGTTTTGATTTTCGGTTGTTGTAATTATAAATAGTTTGTCCATCCTTTTGCTAGTGGGTAGAAAAATCAGCCAAAACATATGGTTAACGAAACTAAATCTTAAACCAAAATTTAACGGATATATGCATCCTAGAGCTAGTAGTACATGCAACTAAGTTAAAATTCTAACAAGTACGAGATTGTTGTCTCATTACTTTTTTTTCTTCTTTTTCTATCCTTCATCTACAAATCCTCCTCCTCACTTTCGAAAACGATTCAAACTCAAAATTCTCATAACCCCTTTTCACAACTCTTTTCATTACATCATATTCATTTTCGCATATTTCTTTGCTCATCTGGTTTGTTTGAAGGAAATGAGAATGAGACAATATTTTAATTACTATATTTCTAAATATGTCAAAGACAATCAGATTCCTTTAATGATTGTTACGAAATAAGTCAAAGGCAATCGGATTCCTTTAATGAATGTTATGAAAGAAATCAAAAGCAATTTGACTCCTGTAATGAATGTTACCAAATAAATTAAAAATAATCAAATTTCTTTAATGATTGTTAAATTATCAAATTTTAATTGCCCCTCCAAATAGTGTTGCCAACACTCATACTCAAGAATCTTTAATAAGGACTAATTATTCATGAACTAAGATACTAAATGGGAGATCACAAGCCAACATGATTGTCTAGAAATAAGGTCAAAGGGTGTAGATGACCATGCGATTCACTATTGTGGTACGACCATTTGATTGAGTCACTAAAAGAGTTATTGTATAGTTACTGTTTATCCTCTTTCAACTTTCCCCTTTGTCCCATAAAGACATCACTCTTCGCATCATTATAACCATGACCAAATTGTGTGTGTGGGAGAAATAATACTTCACAACTTTTACGTAAAGTAGTCCAATAAAGGTATAAATTTAAATTTGATCAAAATTTTTAACTTGGTAAGTTTTAATTACATACAACTTATTACTGTATAAAAAATCAGAATAAACTCGACTTCATAGATATTATCAACCCCATCAAAATCAACTCCTCCCCAATAACTTTATTTATAAACAATAAACTCATAGTATTTATGTCCAAACAAACTTGACTCTTTACCATGACCTGACCTCCTACAAAATTTAGATCATAAGTCAATTATAGCCCAACTTTGATAGGGCCGAAGAACATAATCTCATGGGTGGCTTTTGATGTGTGCTAATGTTTTTCATCTGGTGATTTTTAATGGGAAGCTGACTCGCCTCCCTCAACATATTAAATGTTCAATATGCTATTAATTAGACCCGGATAATTGGAACATATAGAACATGTTACAAACTCGAGCTATGTAGAGATTTTCATCATCCACCCCAAAAGAAAAATAAAAAGTTACTGCGTCTTGTCACATCTCTCAATTTTAAATTTGTATATTATATATATATAAGGTTATTATTATTTTTTTAAATAGGAATAGTATTAATAAAACGTGGGCTTTAGTAGGAGTGGTATGAACGAGAAACTTAGCTAATTAATTTTGTTTCAAACCAATGGTTTGTCTGATTAAAAAAAAAAAAATACAACGTGGGCTTTACTGTATTAGAGTTTGGTGTCTGGAATGGTGTTTAAGCCCATATTGTGTCAGGAGTAGTCTTGAATTCAATTTCATGGGTTTGGACTGAGTCTAATGAGACTGAAAAATGGACCTGAACTCCATGGTTGACTTACATGATCGATGTGCTTACTAACGCTTTATAAAACGGAGGAATGGAGGGATTTTTTTTTTTTTTTTAAAAAAAGGAAATTATATGGATAAAGAGAAGGAAAGCATTTGAAAATCTTTTTAGTGTGTTGTTTCCTAGGTAGGGTACAAGTCTAACGATATGCATCATCTTCAACGGTTAATTATCCATAACAAACAGTCAAATAGTCATCACTACGATTAAGAGGGATGGATCAGTAATATTCTTTAAGTTTTACTTTTGTGAAAGGATAAAGTGTTGTATTATTTACAAAATTTCTATCTAAACTTTGGTTTCATTTCACATCGATTTGTCAATATGAACTATTAATCGATTTCAGTTTGAAATAGTATAAAAAATGGTTATAAAATATTTCAGAAAACTGATTTGAAGAACACTAAAAAGAATGTTTTTTGGATCGATTTAGATTAATTTGAATCGATTTTAAATTAATCCGTGTTAGTCATTTTAAAGCAATTCTGATTTAAATCATTCAAGTCAATACAAATCAGATCAACACATATCAGAATGGACGTTTTACTCTTATCTAGATAACTTTTCAAAATTTATGTTTTTATTAAATTTTATCACTCAAAAACTTCATAAACCACTCATACACTCATTTCCTCTTCAAGTTAAGATAAAAAAGAAAACTTACCATCAAACATCAATTATTATTATTTTTCTTTAATAACAATGCTTATACTATAACGTATATTATTTGTAGATATATGAGTAAAATATAATAATTTGCACTGGGGAAAAGAAGATCCACGTTGAAACAGGAAAAAGGTTAGAAAAAAAGAAAGGAATATGCATGCAGCTAAGCTATAGATCATCTTACGCAATTTATATGCTGTACCACTGTGTACATGTACCACTTACTATAATTAGTAATTTTTTTTGAGCCGGCTGTATTTTTTCCATTTTTAGTAATATTTAGTGACGCGCCCAGTTTTTTTTTTTTTTTTTTTCCCTCCTGGGTATATATACATTCAAAACGTGGTGGTTGCACTTTTTTTTTTCAAAAACTGAACGAGGGCGATCAAAAACTGAACGAGAGCGATCAAAAACTGAAAGAGAGCGATCAAAAACTGAACGAGAGCGATTAGAACCAGAGTTTTTCGAATTGCGCTGCTTCTGAAATCATTGAAATTGTTAATAAAGGTATTGGATCGAAATATGATCATTGGTTTTTTTTTTTATGTTCGTGATTGATGTTTTTGTTGTTTAATTGTTGTTCTTATAGTATGTTTTTTGAAAATTATGATTTTCGATCGGTTGAAAATTGTTGTTCCATTCGTATGATTCGTCTTTGTGATGTTGATATTTTGATCGTTTTGTTCGAGGACGTTGTAACTGGACGTTGCGTAAGGTATAACTGAGACGTTTTTGGACGTTGCTAAATGCGATGTTGTTTGTTTTGTTTTATTGTGATGTTTCTGGACGTTGTGTAAGTAATAAGTGGGACGTAGTGTGACGTTGCGGGATATGAGATTTTTATCGAGTTTTTATGTGATTTTTATATGGACGTTGCGTAAGTTATAATTTGGACGTGTTGGGACGTTGCGTAAGTAATAAGTGTGACGTTGCGTGATATGATATTTTTCTCTAGTTTTTGTGATTTTTATCTGGACGTTGCGTAAGTAATAATTTGGACGTGTTGGGACGTTGCGTAAGTAATAAGTGGGACGTTGTTTAAGTTGTTATAATTTTTTTTTTTTTCCAGATATGGAATCAATGGACGATGAGTCGATGCTGTCATTGATTGGTCAGAGAGTTGGTAGCGTAGATGAGGCATACGATTTGTATAACAAATATGCTTTCGAATTGGGTTTTAGTATTAGGAAGCATAGGTCTCGTAGCAAGGAAGATGGGTTATATATTAGACAGTTTGTGTGTTCGAAGCAAGGTGAGAAGGATTATAAAAATAAGACTGAGAATGAGAGGATTTATTCTAAATTGGATGTTCGAACGAAATGTAATGCCCTGGTTGAATTTAAGAGAATTGATGATGGTATTTGGGAGGTCAAGAAGCATTTCAGGAAACACAATCACGAGATGTGCTTTGAACATCAGAGACACTTATTGCGTTCTAGTAGAAATATGAATTCTTTATCAGTTGATTATTTGAAGACTTTGAAGGATTCTGGAGTTCGTGTTTCAGATGGTTACAGAGTGTTGTGCAAAGAGGTAATGAACTTTAAATAGTTTTTCTGTAGACGTAAGTGGACGTTGCGAGAGTAGTAATACAGACGTTTCAGGACGTTGCGAGAGTAGTATTACAGACGTTTGTGGACGTTTTAGTTATAAATTTTATTTATTTATTATTATTTTTTTTTTTGCAACAGGCTGGTGGAACATCTCAAGTAGGTTTTACTTCACGAGATGTTTATAATCGTATGGAAATTGAGAAGAAAAAGACCATTGATGGTTGTGATGCAAATACACTTTTTGAGATATTGAAGAAAATGTCTTTTGATGAACAGGATTTCTATTTTGATTTTGAGCTGGACAGCGATTCATCATTGTGTAATTTGTTTTGGCGTGATGGACAAATGAAGGCAGACTACAAGATATTTGGAGATTTGGTTGTTCATGACACGACTTATAGGACAAACAAGTATGGTTTGATATGTGGACCATTTGTTGGGATGGACAATCACTGCCGTAATGTTATGTTTGGAATTGGTTTTATAAAGAATGAGAAGATTGAATCATTTAATTGGTTGTTTAAGACGTTTTTGAGGTCCATGGATGGTCAAGCACCGATTACTTTGATGACAGATCAAGCTTTTTCGATGGCAGCAGCTATAAAGGATGTATTTCCATCAACTCGTCATCGGTTGTGTCTTTGGCATATAAGTGAGAACTTCCGGAAGAACTTACCTTCATTGCGTGATAACGCAGGTTTTTTTAAATTTTTTCAACGCCTTCTTTACAGTGTGGTTACAAAGGAAGAGTTTCAGCACGTTTGGGACAGGTAAGGACGTTGCGGTAGTGTTTTATTGGACGTTGCAATATTGTTTTTACATACGTTGCGGTATTTTTTTTTGACGTTGCGGTAGTGTTTTATTGGACGTTGCAATATTGTTTTTACATACGTTGCGGTATTTTGTTTTGACGTTGCGGTAGTGTTTTATTGGACGTTGCAATATTGTTTTTACATACGTTGCGGTATTTTTTTTTGACGTTGCGGTAGTGTTTTATTGGACGTTGCAATATTGTTTTTACATACGTTGCGGTATTTTTTTTTGACGTTGCGGTAGTGTTTTATTGGACGTTGCAATATTGTTTTTACATACGTTGCGGTATTTGTTTTTGACATTGCGGTTTTTTTTGCAGCATGGTTGCTGAATATGAATGTGGAAATATTAAGTGGTTGAATGATCTATATGAGATTCGCGAGAAATGGTGTCCTGCATTTAACAAAGATTACTTTTCTGGAGGGGTTCTCTCATCTCAAAGGAGTGAGTCAACAAATCGTTCGATTTCAAGGCGTCTAAGCAAAACATCATCACTTTGCGATTTTTACCATCAGTTTGTAGATGTGGTGAATGACTGGAGGAATAACGAAAATGAAGAAGACTACAGGTGTCATCAAGGGAAGCCGGATTTGTTTGTTCCGAAACATTCGATGTTAATTCAAGCTTCTGAAGTTTACACAATTAATGCATATCGTATGTTTGAGACTCAGTTTAAAGACATGACTTTATACAATTATGAAAAGGTTTGTGAAGATGACAGGTTAATTCAATATCATGTCTGGTGGGATGGAGAAGATATTTTTCAACATGTTGTGTTGTTTGATAAGTTGACGTATTGGATAGAATGCAGCTGCAAATATTTCAATGAAGTTGGGATATTATGCGGTCATTCACTTCGTGTTTTTAACCTGAATTGTGTGAAGGTATGAATTTTTATTGATTCAGTTTTTGTTTTTTTTTTCGGTGACGTTGTTAATGTGTTAATTGGACGTTGCGACTATGTTTTTATGGACGTTGATTATAAAATACTAGACGTTGTTGTTGTGAAACTTGTTTTGTTGATTAATTTTTTTTTTTTTTTTGTTATAGATACTACCCGATAGGTGTATATTGCAAAGGTGGACTAAGGGTGTGACATATGGCCGTCAGATTCAATTTCACAATTCACGTCCGAGAAATGAAGGAGATTATGTTTATTGTTCTGTTTGGAGGCATGCTGCTAGCAAGAAATATTTGAGATTGATTCAATTATGTCAGTCTAGTTCTATTGCTCGTGAAATTATAGATGATAAATTCAAAGATCTTAGAGATTGCATTGCTGATTTAGCTGGTATTAGATTGGAAGGAGGAGGTGAAGATGTGGATGATGATGATGATGATGATGGTACAGAAGGAGAAATTAGAGATCCGAAAGGAAAGAGACCAAAAGGTGTTCGAAATGTACGGCCAAAGAGTACAATGGAGAAAAAAAGGAATATTTCGAGAGGTAGGAAAAAGAAAAGGAACAGTTCAGAAGGTGTAGTTGAGTTATATGATTACAGGGATTGAGATGAATTTGTAGTTGTAATAAACATTTGATTTGGAAAATGAATGTTTATTGATTTTAATTTGAGATTTTGTAGACGTAATTGGACGTAGTAGGACGTAGTGGCATAATGAGTTGTGTTTTAATAGTAGTTGTTACGTTTCTCAACGTCCATAAGGAATTTTAAAATTTTATTTTGGTTGTGTAGATGCCTGGTTTTAGACGTTGCGAAAGTTGTTTTTTGGACGTTGCGGAAGTTGTTCTGAGACGTTGTTGACTCAGCGAAGACGTTGTTGACATGCATGGATGTAGACGTTTGTGGACGTGGTGCTAGTTGTTTTTGACGTTTGTGGACGTTGTTTTGTCAATTTTGAAGGTGAATGCCTCACCACGTCCAACAACGTCTTTCAACGTCCCCTAAACAACTATCGCAACGTCTGATTTGAAAAGAGAAACATTTCTTATTTTATTGAAACACAAACGTAGTACTACGTTTTAATTGCTACCTACGCTTGAGGATGGTTCAAGCGTAGGATTTTGTACATGTCTTCGTCTGCCAATGCTAATGTCATGAAGAACGCTAGAGGTGTCATCAAGATACCCAGGAATGGCACCATTTCATCATCATTGTGGTATATCTCCCCCTCCATTAAACACAGGTCCATGACTAGGCTGGGGTAAAGGATACTTCGAGTCCATCTGGTGTCAACGTCTTCCATGTAGTATTTGATGATGTCGCCCCAATTTATTCTTTTTCTTGCCATCGTGGCAATTAACAGTTGCAACCCGAATGCCTTGGAGACTTCTCCTGCAGCGACATTGAAACGTAGGAAGGTGTACAATGTTATTGCAAAACGGTTCAGATCTTCCAATCTGATGGTCCAAAAATCATCTGGAACGTCAACGTTTTGCTTTAATATTGCTCTCACTTCTTCGTTGATCGGCATACTTCTTTGGATAGCGTCATGTGTTAGTGCATCCGGACCTGGGTTCCTCCAGGACAAGTGCGAGTTTATTGCTCTTGTTGATATGCTAACTCTACAACCCCTCACTTTCAGTACATTTACTGATTTTTTGTTGAGTAGGGCATCATAGAACTCTAGCACCAACGATATATTAACGAAATTGCGGTTCATTGGCACCAATCCCGACATTTCATTATTGTCGAGAAATACCTTCAGTTCTGAATTATTTTCAACATTCAACATATGCTTCATCGGCATATGGCCAAGCGGAAGGGGCAGTAGTGGTGGCGGCATTTGTTGTTGTGTTTCTTGGTTTTCTTCAAACATATTCAGGTCACGAATAATGAAACGAAGGGCCATTGAGGAAATTGGTGAGAAAAGCAGAGGAAATTTTGGGCTTGGTTTTTTTGCAAGGGAAGAAGAAAAGCAGAGGAAATGTTGTATGGACGTTGCCGGACGTGGGTCTTGTTTATTTTGAAAGAGTTAATGTTGAAAGTACGAGGTTGGTTGGGCAATTAATATGAATGTCGTTCAAACTATTAATAAGTGGTTGAGGAAATTGAATGAATTGAATGAATGTCGTTCAAACTATTAATAAGTGAATGAAGTTTGAAAGACGCGTCTGTTTGTATACTCAACGTTTCAGGACGTTTTTGTGACGTAAATGATGAATATTTTGAATGTGAATGTCTCACCACGTCCACCAACGTCCGTCAACGTCCCATAAACAACTATCGCAACGTCTGATTTGAAAAGAGAAACATTTCTTATTTTATTGAAACACAAACGTAGTAATACGTTTTTCGGACGTTGTATAAGTGGCAGGACGTTTTACGGTTATTGTTAACAAATATTATATAATTTAAGTTTTGATCTTTCTTGATATATCCGCCACGTCCAGTAACGTCTTAAAAACAACTATCGCAACGTCGAAATGAAGTGATTTTGCTTGGACGTTGTTTGGACGTTGCAAGACGTGGTTGGTTTGTTTTGGACGTTGTATGGAGTGTTGATTATATATAGAAGAAAGTATAGATAAGTTATATATAGTGGAAAGTATATACAAATATAAGAAATATACAAATATACAAATATACAAAGAAACCTATTTATATTTTATTTTCGGGGATTCTGCCTTTGTTGTTTCTTTGGCGGTTGTTTTTTCTGATTTGGATTGGCAATCTCTGGATCTGAATCAGGCAAATCATATTCTTCTCTTTCGTTTTCTTTTTTCCCAGTGGGCATTGGCAATGACTCCTGCACCATGGTTGATAAAAGATGATAATTGGTCTGGTAGTAGTCCAATGCTTTTTGCTTGATCTCATCTTTTATCATGTTCGATGGAGACATCAGGATGTTGTATGAATACTTGGCTCGCAACCTGATGAATACGCTTTTGTCATTTGCCTTCTTACTTTCGATGAGAAGATTGTCATAATTGAATTCCAAATGACCTTCATACATCTCCATGTGCCTGATAGTAAACACAAAATAGTGGAAGTTATTTAGCATAATAGCAGTTTAACAATAATAAGCAATACCAATGACCCGCAACGTCCAGTTAATACCAACAACGTCTACCTACGTCGAACAAATCAACTATCGCAACGTCCGACAGCAAACAGAAACAGCAATTATTAACTAACTCAAAAAGTCTATCTACGTCACATGAACAAGTAATAAAACAAGTAGGAAGAGAATTAATATTACCTTATTGTGAATATTCCACAATCGCATTTGTTATTTTGATCTTTCCAAGGCAGATCCGCATATTCTAATAAATTAGTCTGCATGTATTTGAATTCAGGATATTGGCATTTTTTCTCCTCATCCATTATGCTTGCAAACATTGTTAGGACCTCAAGATGGATTGGATTTTGATTTGGTCCTAAGTTGTCGAGAACTTTTGCATATGCATCCTGGATGTTAATGGCCAGGGTGGTGAAGTGTCCACCGTCGATGATTGGAAAATAAACCTTGGAGTGATTGAAAAAAATAAATTATAAAATAGAATTTGATATGTGTACTTAATGAATGATTTAGTAAATGTACTTACAAACTCGAAAACGAAATGTTCCAAGCTATGGTGGAATCGAGCAAGTTCTTCCTGCATCCAATCACGAAAACATTTTTTTTGTGCATTTTCACCATCTTGTTGTAAGCTTTGTTTGTAACTGGTGAAAATTAACTGCATCAAATTAATACACAACGTCAGTTAAAGGTTTTATCTCAAACAGCAAAAAGGTCAATGATACTTCTATCTCAAACATAAGCAGTTAACAAGTCGCAACGTCCAGTTAATACCCACCACGTCCTACAACGTCCAGAAAATAAACTATCGCAACGTCCAGTTACATACTCACCACGTCTCGCAACGTCAAGTTACATACTCACCACGTTCCACAACGTCAATAAAATAAACTATCGCAACGTCCAATATAATACATACCACGTCCAACAACGTCAAAAAATTAACTACCACAACGTTCGACTTGCAAATATAAATACAAACAGTTGTTATTTATTGCAAATATAAATGTTCTTACCAAAAATCTGGTTGTGAAGAAAAACCGTTTTAGCCCAGATTTGTCTCTTAGCTTGCCAGGAAAACATCTTATGTAGTTTTCGTGGGCGCACCATGCATTTATCATTTCCGCACTAATCCATTTATTTGCTGACATGGTGTGGAAGTCTAGCCTAGACAAGACCGTTCTTCCAAAGCTGTAGAGTGTTTCACTGCATTTGTTGGATCATAAGTTAGTAAGAATAAATAATTAATTTTGTTGGATGATAATGTTTTGGATGTACTTACTGTTTGTGGTGAGTTTTATCCCTTTTCCTATCCCTAATGAGGAATGCGAAATTGATCATCAATTCCTCTTTCTTGGAAAGCTTTACGTCCAGCATCTGCTTCTTTGGCGGCTTGATGTAACAGTAAAATGGACTCCTCAGTGCCAATGGAAGCTTGATCTGGCGATGCTTTGGGTTTGGAAGTGGATTTTCATCAAGTCTTTCCAGAGGATTGTCTTCCTCGTCCATGATGATTCTTTAGAGAAATAATGAAAATGTATTTGTCAGTAATAATAGTATGATACAAAATGAATGAATTATAGTATTACTTACTGTCTAATTTCTTCCAGTTTTTGAGCATGTGGATCAGCCTGTATCTTCTGAGAAGTGTCATACTCCTTTTGTAGATTCCTCGGCCTTGGCTCATGCTGCTGCTGCTGCTGTGACAATTCTATTCCGAGGTCGAAGCTTGGTGGTAGGATTTCTTTAATTTCTTTAAGCTTCTTGTTTGCCTCTTGTTGTCCTTTTTCGATCTTATCAACCTGACTGAGAAGTGCAGCAATGTCTTCTTTGTCAATCTGACTTTGTGGTGTGACAAAGGCTGCAAACTTCTTGTCCATCTCTTGTTGGACAATCTTATCCACTTGACTCAAAAGTTCAGCAGGATACTGAGTTGTTTCAATCTTCTTGTTGAGTTCTTGTTGTTGTTTATGTAACATCATTTGAACTTGACTCAACATAGGTTCAAAGTCATTCTGAGGTTGACTTTGTACAACAACAGCAGTATCCTTTTGTGTAGCATCAATCTTCTTGTTGAGTTCTTCTTGTTGTTTCTGGAACATACTTTGAAGTTGACTCAACATTGGTTCAAAGTCAGTGGGAGGTTGACTTGTTACAACAGCAGCAGCATCCTCATCTTGTAGTGTTTTTTTTGTGACATTGTTGAAGAGACTTTCCATGTTTTTCAATGTCACTTCAAGCATCCTCAATGCTGGATTATCTTGTATTTCCTTTGTATCTTCTACAAGATTTATGAGGTTGGTGTATTCCTTGACTAATCGAGCCATTCCTTGATTAAGTCTTCTGATTTTGGCTTCATTGGAACTATCAACAGGCTGTACACAATAAAAAAGGTACATCAGAGGAGTTAATAATAAACGCAACGTCTTGTTACTTCTAACGCAACGTCCTGTTAAGCCTAAGGCAACGTCTTGTTACGCCTAACGCAACGTCGAGTTACGTCTGACGCAACGTCGAGTTACGTCTGACGCAACGTCGAGTTACGTCTGACGCAACGTCGAGTTACTTATGACGCAACGTCCAATAAGAAAGCCACAACGTCCAGTTAAGTATGGTTACGTCAAGTTAATGTATAACAGAAATAGTAATTTTGGATTTCGAATTTTACCTGATCTTGCTTCTCTGGAATTTCTTCATGTCTTATCTCATCATTATTATCATCATCATCATGAAGGTCATAATAAACATCATGAGGCCCATGCTTTTAAAAATAAAAACAGAAACATATACATGTGTTAGTTAATGTCCACAACGTTCAGTATAATATGCACAACGTCCTTCAACGTCTATGACAAATAATGCTTTTGTTTTTGAAAATGTAAATATTACCTGATGTTGATCTTCTGGGATTTGATGGTCTTGTGGGATTTGATGTTGATCATCTTCTATTTGGTTTTTCATCTCATCCCTTGTCAATATTCTTCCCATTCCAAATCCCCCCATTTCTGTCTCTTTTGCCTCTCTTCTTGTATATTTTTCATAATCCCAATGTGAAAGAAGAGAGACGTTTCTTGGACGTATGGGTTGACCAGGGATTCTGACTATGTCCAGATATAGTAACTTGAAAAAAAATAAAAGAATAAATGTTAGTTACGTCTGATGAAAATGAAGTGCACAACTGTTGATAAAGTAGATTGGAAGCACTTACCACAATGAAGGGGAGCGATCCTTTAAAGATCACTCTTTGATTTGTGTCGTTCCAGTGTTTGACAGATTGTATCAAGCCTCTGATGGTGAACTCGCACCAGTTCAAGTTCCTGATGTTATCTACATTTTTGACACTCTTCAGTAGAGATTGTCGGCAACTTAAATCCGTGTAAGCCCAAAGGAGAGTTGTTGCCATGTAGATT
Source organism: Knoxia roxburghii (assembly GCA_030378225.1). NCBI lineage: Eukaryota > Viridiplantae > Streptophyta > Magnoliopsida > Gentianales > Rubiaceae > Knoxia > Knoxia roxburghii. The sequence goes on from CM059415.1 coordinate 4,376,089, forward strand.
GTGAAATCAATTTTGAAGTCATCATCAGCATACTCTTTGTGTTGCTTGATATAATCTGCCATCTGAGTTGTTGTTGGTTTTCTTTGAGCCCCTTCATTGTTAACTGATCCTGGATGTCTGGAATGGAATTTTTCCATTTCTGTCTTGTATTCGTCAGAATACAGATCAGAAGTGGTGTATTCTTCAATTTTAATACCACCACGTGGTATTCCAAACACATGCCTGACATCTTCTTCTTCAATGTCAATGCTGCCACTGTTCAACTGGATTTTGCACCTGTTGTTTGAGATTGTGAAAGATTGCAACAGATGTTCTCCTAATCCACATGGCAGTTGATTTAAGTTGATGTCAAGCAAGGATCCAAATCCAATATCTCTGACTGCTTGTTTTTGCTGCTCAGTCAAATGTCGTACAAGCTTGTACAATGCAGCAATGCTGGTCCTTGTTTGGAATTTGGATTTGGTCCTTTTGGGAGATTTTTTTTGTTGATTTTTTTGACCAACTGTGATGGAAATAAATGAAAAAAATCAGTCACGTACAAAATATATTCCGCAACGTCTATTATAATACAGCAACGTCCAGTTACGTCCATAAAATAACTACCGCAACGTCTAGTTACGTCCATAAAATAACTACCGCAACGTCCTAAAAGAACATGTTGATATGATAATAGAAAATATGAAATTAAGAAGATCATAAAGTATTCATACCTGATTGAAGTCTTGGTCTCTTTGTAGGTTTTTCTGCTACAGGTTGCTTTTTTGTTTGTGTTTTTTTGGGTGTAGCAGCCTGTTTCTTTTTTTGTTGTGGTTCATCTTCTTCAGTTTCTGATTCGTCTCTCAGTCTTTTTGGTTTAGCAGCCTGTTTCTGTTTCTGCTTTGGCTGTGGTTGTTTTTGAGGGTTGAGGATGTGTTTTGTTGCTGCATGAACAAGGGAATCCAGCTTTTTTGAAGAAATATGAGGGCTGGATTTTCTTTGTTTTAGTATGTATTGGTTTAATGGTATTTGGGAGTCATCTTCACTTGGTGCGGCAGGATTGGATTTACTTGGTGTTGGTGTTGGCGTGGAATCTGTCACGAAATCATCATCTGTATATTCATCATCTGTATTTGGTTTTGATCTTATTGCGGATTGTTTGTATTTAACCATCCTGTAATGAACCACGGAAATCATTATCAGAAACAAAAACACAAAATTGATAACATTATGATTACAACGTCCAGTTACGTCTGTAAAAAAGACTACAGCAACGTCCAACAAGAAAGACCAAAAATTTATTATTTTTTCATAAATACAAAACACAAATCACATTTTTTGTCACCAAATTTCTATAACATACCTACAACAAACACAATGTTATTTTTTATTAAATTAAACAAACAGAAAAGTCACCGCAACGTCCAGTTACATACCAACCACGTCTAACAACGTCCCAAAAAATACTACCGCAACGTCCATAAGGAAACACAAAAAAAAAAAAAAAAAACTGTTATTTCCTCCAATTCAAAAACCAAACAGATTTTTATTCGTATAAAATATATTACAACGTCAAATTTGAAACAAAAGCAATTATATTTTTGGCAGAAAAACAAAGCAGCAACGTCCAGTTACATGTCCACCACGTCTAACAACGTCCCAAAAATTACTACCGCAACGTCAATTAGGAAACACAGAAAAAAAACTGTTATTTCCTCCAATTCAAAAACCAAACAGATTGTGAATCATCCTATTCGTATAAAATATATCACAAAGTCAAATTTGAAACAAAAATAATTCTATGTTTGACAGATAAACAAGCAGCAACGTCATCAATTACTACCGCAACGTCCATCAATAACTACCGCAACGTCCATCAATAACTATAGCAACGTCCATCAATAAATACCGCAACGTCCATCAGGAAACACAGAATTTTAATTTCAGTACAAATAGAAATAACAAAGACGATGCAACGTCTAGTAAAATTTAGAGTAATATAGCATTATTTAGAGTAATAGAGCATTATTTACAGTAGTCTGAAGGGTAACAGAACAACGTCTAGTATAGCATTATAATCGAATGCAGCAAATACGGGAAAATAGGGTTTCAGAAATCCATCATTTCCAGTGAAAAACAGTTTATAGTAAACGATGTAGTAGATTTTGCAATGTATTACCTGTAGTTTTGTGAAGTTTCGATGTAGTGTATGAACGTTGCGGAACGTAAGTTGCCTGGATTGAAGTTGTTCCGGTGGGTTTTTGCTCTTCTCTGTAGGAAACTTTGTCAGAAATTTTCGTCCGATTCGTTTTTCGTCTGGATTTTTGAAGATTGGAAGTAGGAATAAGTTTCTTAGGGTTTGATCGCTGGAAGTTATGGAAACTTTTGATGGGAAGGAAGTTGTGGGTTTTGAAAAAGGAAACGTCCAGCAAGTGGGTTTTGAGCGGTCGCGCGCGTGTAACTACGATATAGTAGTGAGAGTGGGATATGAACAGTAGGTACATGTACACAGTGGTACAGGGTATACGGACTGATCATCTTATCCCCAGAGGGAAGTGACGAGGTACAAGTAATACATAGTTATGCCGCATAATTGTCCCCCAACTTAATGCCTTACTTTTGTCCCCTCAACTAGTGTTTGACCTATTTACATCCGAATTAGATACTATTCTCCCCCTTCCCTATTAATTGCTCCACAATTACTACCTATGTTCATCTTTTCTACCTCGTATTAAATTATAATAAAATTTTCAACACAAAATAATATAATAATTAATTAATTATATTGTACGACTAAGATAAAATATGAATAAATTAATATGTAATTTCTCAAATAAAATAAGAATCATGGTTAGACACAATTAAGAGAGAAGAATTCTTCACTTTTTCTAATATATATATATATATATATATATTGTTTTCCTAGTACACAATCAAAAAACCTAGGCTAAGATTCCGATAGCAATTGCCTAACAAAAGCTTGAAAACTGATCACTACGAACTATAGCTTGGCATATCTACCTAATTAATTGTCGGATGAACATACAAATTCTTCGCTTTAAATGGCGTCGGCCCGACAATTCAGGTCCGCTTTCAGCCACAACAAGTAAAAAATTAAAAAATATGATAGTTTTGCAAATTACCACGATAACAAAAATGGGTTTTTTTAACTTTGAAAATGTTATAATAAATAATATGATATAATACATAATATGTGATTATATTCTATATATATTACTTTCATGTATTTTTTAATGATTTAATCTGATGTGATTAAAAGTATATTAGATATCACAATACTTTTAAATTTTAAATGAATATATATGTCAAAAATGTGAAATTAAGTTAGATAACATATATTATAATACAAGTATATAAAATATTTAACGGAGAAATACATTTTTGAGGCCAAAGGAAGTACTATATACTATCACTTAAGATCCATCCTTGATGGTCGAATTTATAGGTTAAAAGTTGAATTTGATTTATTTTTATAAATTTTAATTTTCATAAATATTTTATCATTTCTTAAAACTTAAATTTAAGTTATATTTGGTATACAGTAATTTTGGTACCATATGGACATAACGTAATTGTAGGGGGGGAAAGGACAAGAGATTTGATTTTAGGGTGAAAAGAGGTCTATACGTGATCCATTTGAATTTGAAAAAGGAGAAAACAAGTGTAATTTTCAAACGAAGAGAATTATTATCTGGGCCATAAAATCTTTATATTCACCTAAAGTAGTTGTAATATAATGTCCTCGTGCTACAAAAATATTAATGTAACTCCGGCCTCCAATCCAGAGAGGTCCTCCTCCTAATCTTCCTTTCTTCAAGCCTCTCCAAACGTATATTTATTTCTTCATCTATATCTCAATCAAACATAAGAGGTTCGCTTTTATTCTGGAAAAATATGATCGTCTTCCTATTCATTTATTTCTAAAGTTGTGACTATGAATACCCCAACTCAACTACAAACAAATAATCCCACCAAATCTAATCAGAAATTTGTTTCACAAGAGTCGATTGATTGATATTTATATTCTATTACACTCTCTCTCCCCGTTTTTAAATGTAAAAAATTTTCAAAATAAAAGATTTTTTTTTTTTTTATTTATCCGAAAATTTCAGGTGCATGCAGCCTAAGTCCTACAGTATATATTTTGTGTGTGTATTATAATAGAGGTGAGATTAATCCTCAACGAAAATAGGTCCACATCACGTTGTTGCGAATCTTTCCACTCTTTAGTGATAATCACTGCCTCTTGTCACCTTCAATGAAATTAGCTAGCTACTTGCCATCCCTTCTTTATTTTTTTTCTTTCTTTCATTTGACCTTGGATCAATGAAGCTTTTTTTTTTTTTTTTAAGAAAAATAAATTTATTTGATTTGATAAAGTTTTATGAAATTTAGATCACAAAGTGACATATTTTAGAAATTGAGTGAATAGTAAATGATGTGTTGGATACAAAGTGACATATTTTAGAAACTGAGTGGATAGTAAGTGATGTGCGTAAGCAAAAAATCCAAAAGCAAAGCCAACAACAAAGATAGATAGAGCTTCCCACCATAGCCAACAATGGAGATCCAATGGTATCCTTTTCTTTTGGAGGTAGTCATAGTTAAAAGATAAAAATGAATAATAGCGGAAGGAAAGGAAGTGAATATATGGTCTACGTACGACTTGACGAAACCTACATATATGTGGGGATGCCGCCGGGACAAAGACTCGGACAGCTCTCAGTGACTCTGCGTCGAGAACCTATCAAACTCCCTCTCGATTTTACCATTTTGTATACACTAAAGCCTCAGAAATGGAAGAAAAGCCCAAGGGGTTTTGTGATTAACTCTGTCTTTTCACTTCAGTCCCAAGATAGAGCAGACAGAAAGCAACGCCAAGCTGTTATCGTTTTGTTTGTTTTCCATCTATTACATTTTTTCTCTACCAAAAGCCATGCCCCCCCTCAAATCTCTCACAAATCTTTCACAGTAGAAGAGATCTAGACAGGGATGGAAGGAATTATTATATACCCTACACAATAAACTGTGCGTATAGCCTGTATCAACGATCCATGTTATATATAAATAGTTAAAGTTAAGGTGTCAATTAGCCATTCAGGTCATACTTATAAGTGTTTGATATTAAACTATTTCTTGGGACCAACCTTGCCTTGCAAATATTCCAACAAATATAAGAGTTTGATCTGAAAAAAACGTGGATCAAAATCTAACGCAATTTTATGGGTCGCTAACATCGATATTGTGTTTGTATTACTGCCTTTATATACTACAAACGTGCAGTGCTCCAAAGTCCAAACTACAAAGGCGATGTCGTCCAACTCCGTCCGCGTCAAAGAAGCCGTTCTAGTCAGCCCGTCGGGGCCAACCCCAAACCATGTCCTCCGCCTCTCCGCCTTGGACTCCCAACTGTTTGTCCGCTTCAGCTTCGAATATTTGCTCGTTTACAAGCCCCAACCCGGCATAGACAAAGTGACCACCGTGGCGCGAGTCAAAGCTGCCTTAGCTCAAGTCCTGGTTCCATACTATCCTCTTGCCGGGAGAGTTCGTCCTAGGGCCGACGGGTCCGGTCTCGAGGTCGTTTGCAGGGCCCAGGGTGCGGTTTTTGTCGAAGCAGCCTCCGACTCTACTGTGGCCGAATTTGAGAGAACTCCCCGTTATAGCACACAATGGCGGAAGTTCTTATCCTTAAACGTGGAGGATGTGCTAGCTGGTGCCCCACCGCTGGTTGTTCAGCTGACTTGGCTCGCGGACGGCGCTGCCACCTTGGGCGTTGGGTTCAATCATTGCCTGTGCGATGGCGTCGGCAGCGGCGAGCTTCTCAACTCGTTGGCTGAGTTAGCAAATGGAAAGAGAGAAGCACTTCCATTAGATGGATTAATAAAGCCTACACCCGTTTGGTCTCGCCATCTGATGGACCCAAGTCCAACCACCACCCCATTTAGATTGCAAACCATGATTCAATCACATCCCGAGTTCAAGAAAATACCGGACACATGCAGGTTTGTCAGCCGATATTGTGAAGAACGACTGGTGCCCACTTCAGTCACATTCGATAAGAAACGCCTGAACGAGTTAAAGAAGTCAGCAACCCCAACCCCAACAACAGGAACTACCGGTCGGCTGAGTGAGTCACCATGCACGTCGTTCGAAGTCCTCTCGGCCCATATATGGAGAAGCTGGGCTAGAGCATTAAACCTACCTCCCAAGCAAGTAGTGAAGCTGCTATTCAGCATCAACGTTCGGAACCGAGTGGAGCCGAGTCTCCCCGGCGGTTACTACGGGAATGCATTTGTCCTCGGGTGCGCGGAGACCAGCGTGAAGGATCTAACGGATAAAGGGCTGGACCATGCCACCGAGCTGATTAAAAGGGCGAAGGAAAGGGTGGACGACGAGTACGTGAGGGAGGTGGTGGAATTGGTGAGCTGCTCGAACAGACCGGCCAGCCCTGACCGGGACGCGGTGGGGGTGTTGATATTGACGCAGTGGTCAAGATTGGGACTGAATAGGGTTGACTTTGGGATGGGTAGGCCTGCGGAGGTGGGACCTATTTGCTGGGACAGGTACTGTATATTATTACCTGTGTGTGATGAATTATATGGGGAGGAGGAGAGGGATGATGCCGTTAAGGTCGGTTTAGGCGTCCCCGCTTCTGCTGTTGACCAATACCTACAAATACTGCTCGCTCTCACTCAGTGATGCTATAAGTCATCACTATTTAGATATTTATTTTGCTCTTTTATTTAGGATAAATTATATTGTATTATGCATTTCATATTTTATAAGCCAAAATAAGCAGCAGAATTATTTTTTTTTAAAAAAAAACCCTAAATCATAAGAACAACATTTTAGTATTTGATCTGTGACGCTGAAATAATCTTGTATTAACTTTTAGAAGTACTGCAGAATTTGGATTAATTCATTTCTTGGTTTGACTTATTGAGTACAGTAAAAGTTTGCTTTTACCCTGATATATTTAAAAACTAATTCAATGTTACCAATTTTAAAATAAAAAAATCAATGCGGAGTTATTGCTCAAATTTGGGTTTTTGTTTCTTGATGTTACTGTTGGATTTAGGCACGGTAGGAAAAGAATAATGGATGATTAAATCCCAAAATTATTGGCATTTGCTCCTTTTTATTTTTCCTACCGTGCACGTTTTTCCATAAAACTTTGACAGCTTTCCAAATGAAAATGGGCCCTTAAGACACGGGCCGGTGATGGACGGGGTATATATAGTATGTCGTTGGGTTGGGTTGGATCGGATCGCATCAAATAAGCTTTACAGTGACGGACTGCATAGGTAGCCCAACGGGTAGTCTATTTTTTATTACTTGTAATCTCATTTTTAAAATTTACTATTTAAAATATCCCCCTCATAAAAAAAAAAAATTCATCATTCTTTTTTATTTCTTCTTCTTTTTCAAACTCCACCACCAACATACTACCCTCACATTAGTAGTTTTTCAGGAATTTTTGACAAAAAAAATGATTATTTTCTTTCTCTATCTTCTCCTTTTTTTATCTTTTTATTTTTTTAAAAAATACTGTATGTGTGAGAATTGTTCTTATAATTGGTTAATATATGATTAAATATGTTTAAAATAATAAGATAGTATTCATTTTGTTAGGATAAAAAAATATATATTTATTTTGTTAAATTTTGATAAATTATTTTAAAATTAGTAAAAAGATCATTTAGAAAGATTGTTTGGAAAATAAGATTACAAATAGTAAAAAATAGACTACAAATATAGTTGCATTGACTTTGAATGAATTTCAGCTCAAGAATTTTTGTATACTTTTGGATCTCACGAAATAATATTATTATTAAGGCCGGAGTAGATTCGTGAAGAAGAGATGCTGCATAAAATAAAAGCACTGTACAGAGAGAGTCTGTAATGTATAATGTATGAGTAACCCCACAAGAAAGAAGCAGGAAATTATGCTAGAGAAAAGATAGTGAGAAAAGGTGACCAAATCGGGCATTGGTTCAGAATGATATTTTCATCGTCTTTTGCCCTTTTTCTGGTAGCGTCCGGTCAGGGCAGGCGGGGGTCCATCTTCTTCAATGGCTGACCGAAATAAGTGAGTTTGAGAGTTCCAAGAAATTTCGCCGGCTTCCACATGCTATTTGCTGGTGCCAACATTTCTTTCTGGATTTTGTGTTGCATGCGGCCGGACACCTCACATTCCCATGCAAACAAAGCGACCATTAACGCGTTTTTAGGTTTTTTTCTTCCGCCTGACATTGCTTACCCCCTTCATAAATTCATCATTATTTTTTTCTCATTCACCGGGGAAGGAAAGTGGTCTGTTTTTTTTTTGGCTTCTTCAACCCTACTGCTTTTATCTTAAAAAAGTAACTGCCATAGTTGATTTAGTTGGAGAATTTAAGTCGCCGGAAAGAGGTGCTCAGATCTTTAGCATCGGAATCTCCGGCGGGGTCCGTCGGCAAGCCAGTTATGGACAACGTTTGATGGTTTAAAATTAAACAGTGATGGCGTTGAAGATGGTTTATTGAACTCTCTGTTTGATTGTTTTGGTCAGGCCTCATCAGATCAAGAACATCACATGGTGACGGTTAAAGGGTCGATTTTCTCGATCAACATCCCTAGCCTACTTATCAGTAATCTTTTTTGTCGCATTTTGATAAGTTTATAAATAAAATAATTGCTTGTGTAAAATTTAGTTATAATTTGAAACGATTGGAGCAGTGGAAAGAGTAGTAGTAGGAGTTTTGGTTTCCTGAAGAAAGTTGATGCCCACTTGTAGTTTCTACAATTTTTGAGAAAGAATGGTAAAACTTGTATAAGCGGTGCGGTAATGGTGACGGGTCTGTTAATTGCGGCTGCCAGGCAGCAACTGCAACTCGCGCTATTTTTAACCATAAATTATTTATTTAATATTTGTAATAAAAACTAATACTATTAGTTTGAAAAATGAAATAATAATTAATTAATTTGATACAAGTCGGTGATAGTAAGTAGTAGGCTCCTAAAACCTAATTTTTTAAGGAGAAGGACTGACAGACAAGGAATATACACGGTTTCTGGGCACCCAAACTAATAAGATGTTCCATTTCTTCGTAAATCAGATGAAGCTTCAAGAATTGATTTCCAATAAAATTAAAAAGGAGGAGCAGCAGAGGACATAGTAACTCGAAATGGAGAAGAGACGAGAACCTACTTTTTCAGTTCCTAGAGAAGAGCAACTAATTAGTACTTAATTATTTTAATTTTTTTTTACTTTTTCTCAAAATTTGTGAGTGTATTGTACTCTGTCACCTAACTATCTATTTCACTAGTAATTTTATTTTCGAGTTAAGGTAAAAAAAAGAAAACTTACTTAACTAAATCATTAATTACTTTTTTTTATAACAGTAAAATCTATAAAACGTCTATTAATTTATAACAGAAAGAATATCTCTAATATTTAATTGCCGTATAAAAACAAAAGTTATTAGTTTATTTATACTGTATGTATGTATGTATGATCCTTAATTTCGAGGTATTCTTGTCGCCTCTCCAAATACACACTCATTCAATTTCATACAAAACCCACCTTTCCCACTTCATTCTGCATGTCTCATTCTTCTGCTTTCTGGTTTCTGCAAATACCATTTTTTTTTTAAAATTCAATAATAATTCATTTTTAAGTATTTATATAAGAAATATATTTTATTATGATCCCATCCATATTAAATACTAGAATATATTTTGTAAACTTAGGAATTATTGTTGGTAATACTCCAACTTCCAAGCTTACCGGTCTCTCTCCTTTATCGGGATAATGTAATTTTTTTTTTAATGAATAACAGAAAAACATTAATTAAAAGAGATAATAAAACAAATTCAAAAAGTTAATATATTACATGAATTGTTTTTATTAACTTAACACTATTAAAAATATATACTGCTACCTCTACAATATATTTTGTCCTCACCCTTCCGACATCTAAGTTTATCTATAATATTTCAAACCACGTTCCAAGTTTTTCTCACAAAATATAATTTAAATTAACAGAATTATATATAATTTTTAGATAATATAAAATTATAAATAAAACTATTAATGGGTTAGTTCTGAGTCGTCCACGTTTGGAAAAGGCAGAGTCTTCGAATTAACTGAAAGGGGGCAGGAGGGAGAACCTCTGACTTACGTTAAATGCTTTGCCATCAAAATATCAGTGCAACTATGCAATGGGGCGTAGTATGCTACTCTTGTTCATTTCCAATGTACATATTATCAATTTCTTCTACTAACTTTTTAAAGTTGATAATTGAGAGCCACCACCCTAAATTTTGTCCCTTTTTTCATTTATGTGAGTTTACTTATGATTTCAACCCCACTAAATTACCCCAATTTTTCCTCAATTTTATGTTGAAATTTTCTAACGAGTAAAAATTCCAATTTTATCATACCCACCTTCAAATTTTCTTTTATTTAATTTTTTAATGTATTTAATTTCCACCACTCATCAAAATTAAAGTTTACTTCCTTTTTTTTTTAAATAGAGTTAAGATTGTTTTAAAATTTTTACTATCATTAATTGATAATTAATAACTTATTCTAAAAAGAATCGTGCTCTTGTTGCTTAATAATATAGTTCGTTTTTTGTATTTTTATAAAATATATCAAAAAATAAGTCACTTGTTTATTTATAAATAAGTAAATAACTATTTTTATATATTTATATTTAATTAATTATTACAATAACTAATTTTTATTAAGACCAGATGCCTTTCACAATCTCTCATTAACAATTTTTATATTACTAAGATAATTAAATAGGGGTATAAATTGAATTATAATTTAAATTTGTAAATATTTATAATTGTATTGCAAAGAGGATATTGAAATGATAAACTAAGCAAATATTAAAGTGACAATAAAAATAAGTGGTAAATAAAATCCAAAACAAGATGCTTTCACAAAGGAAGGGAGTACTACCCGTTTATTTATGTGAAACCTTTATTTGTAAATGTGCATATTGTCGTTTTCAATGTCTGGAATTTCGTTGTTGTGTTTTCTTCACATTTTTCTTTAAATTTATAGTTGAAAATTTGAATTTTTTTTCTTTGAATTCTATCAACAAAGTCAATTAAACTTAAAATAAGAACGTTAATAATAAAGTCAAAAAATTTTTAAATAGTCACTAAATTAAAATTTAGTGACTATTCAAATAATTAATGTCTCCCATTTAAAAAAATAATAATAATACACTAACTTTATCACTTCTTTTTAAGATTGGGACGTAAACTTGTGTTATGAAAATATTGCATTAATTTATTTGAGATATTTTTCTGTTTTCCCATTATAGAGCTCTAGGCAATCCCAAACAGCTTTTAAGTAAACAAACTCAGTGAGAGTAAAATAAATCATCAGTAGTTCATCTGTGCCAACTGATGATGCCTTCTGAAGCAATAAGGAAGACATGCTTGCTTGGATGCGACCTTGACTTTTACATTTTGACTTTTAATTCCCTTCCCATCAGCCTGGCTCTTGTTTTTTACGCTAAAGTTTCCCCCCCAAAAGGGAAAAATAGTTATTGTATAGACTAAGATCAGATCGGGCTCATGATTTTTTTTCTTTTTTTTCTTTTGCACAATGGGGGCACGTAAGCAAATGAGTACCTTGATGGAGTTATGAGGTAAATTTCCTGAAAATTACAATGAAAAAAGAAACACGAGGATACAATTGATTGGCAGTGCCCTAAACCCACCGATTTTCTAGATTGACAACGCAAATGGAGCCGCCGGCTCCCACCGGCGGCCACTCCCACCCCAACCCTTTTCCTAGATCAACCTCTAGAACCTTCGCTAGCTTATTCTCTGAAAATATAGGTCACCCAAACCTCCCAAAACCTAAACCAATAGAATTTATTGACGGCAAGCCACACCTACTCTATGAGGAAGATGAGATTGAACAACTGGCAGCGCCGTTCCGATTATGCTTGGTCGGAAAATTTTCCTTTGGTCGTCCGAACCTTCAAGAAATAAGGAAGGATTTCGACAAACTGGGTCTTCTAGGCAGCTTGGACATCAGCCTACTCAATCAACGCCATGTCCTCTTTCGCTTTCAACTAGAAGCAGACTACCAGAGGTGCTGGATCCGTGGGAGGTGGACAATCAATAGTTATCACATGAGACTCCTTCGGTGGACAACCAATTTTCAGTTCGAAGAAGAGCCCCCCATTGTGCCGATTTGGGTGTCACTCTACAATATCCCCTTGGAATTCTATAACCCCCAGTCCCTACGAGACATCGCCTCTTCCGTTGGCAACCCACTTCAGGTAGACGCCCCGACGAAAAATCGGTCCAGACCATCCGTCGCACGAATCTGTGTGGAAGTCAATCTTCTGGAGGAGCTACCAGCAAGTATAATCATCGGTCAAAAAGGTAAAACCAGAGAACAAAAATTCCATTATGAATTTGTCCCTGAATACTGTGGAAAATGCAAGAAAATCGGGCATAAGAAGGAAGAATGTAAGTTGGGTCTTGATGAGAAGGCTAGGAAAGAGAAGGCTGAAGGGAAAAAAAAAATGTGGCAAGAAAAAGAGGTGGAGAAGGTGCAAAATGGAGATACAGTTTTTAAGGAAATTGGGGTGGGAAACCGGAAAAAAGGAGAAACAGAGCAGTATTCGAAACCGACGGGAAAAGGTGCTGGAACATCTGGAATTCTAGAGTCTGAAAAGAATGCAACTCAGATTCGAGTGGTGGAAAATACTGGGAAGAATTGCCTCGAGTCCTCTGCAGAAGAAAACTCAGAAGAACCAGCCTCAAAGCAAAATAACCAAAAGCTATCCAAAGAAGAAACTCAAGCTCCTACAACCACCCCCCTCCAGAACTTGCAGACAGGCAAAGAAGCGGAATTCGAAGAAGGGGAAATCTCAGAATCACATGTCTCAGATTCGGCTAGGGAGGAGGCGCATGACATGAATAAGATGGTTGAAGAGATAAACTCTGTTCTGGACCACACAGCTACCAACCCTCTCCTTAACCAAGCCCGTCTAATCCGTTCAGCCTCTGCGCCTCATGAACCTGGCAATTTGGTTATTGACTTTTCTCCATTTGTCTTGGAAGAAGAGGAGGAAGCGTTTTCGGATTATTCAAAGGATGAGATGGAGAATTTGCAGGAAGAAGAAGGATTTACGTTGGTAAAGAGAAAGAAAAGAAGGAACAAACCAACCAAACCAGAAGGAACACGGCAATTCAACATAAAACGGCGTTCTCAACGTCGTCAAGGTCCGCTCTCTACAATTCTTTTACAATGATAACACAACTGATTTGGAATATTCGCGGGATTGCCAATAAGGCATCACTGCGAAGATTGAAAATATTGATTGCTAGATATAATATTGCCTGTTTATGTATTCTGGAGCCTATGATATCTAAGGATAAATTGCTAGAGTGTGTGAAGTCTTTAAACTTTGATTTTGCTGAAATTTCGAGCAATGATAAAATAATTGTGATGTTTAGAAAAGACACCATTGTTAGGGTGGTTAGTAAATCTGATCAGATGCTGTCGTGTGAAATACAAAATCCAAATTTACCATGTTCCATCTGGTTTAGCTGGATATATGCAAGTTCATCATATGTCAAGAGACGGGAACTTTGGAGGGATCTTCTTGATTTCAGAAATGTACATAAAGGTCTCCCTTGGTCGGCGGGAGGCGATTGGAATGTAATTAGAGAGACTGCAGAATACAAAGGTGGCTCAAGTCCGGCCCAGACGCCGATGAATGACTTCAATGAGTTCATTTCCAAAGCAGAGCTATTAGAAATTCCAACTGTGGGGATGGAATTCACTTGGGCAGGAAACCGCACCTCAGGGCATGTTGTTAAAAGGTTGGACAGAATTTTGTTCTCACAAGAATGGCTTTCTATCTTCAAGGTATCAACCTTGCATAACCTTCCTAAAGCAGGTTCTGACCATTGTCCTATGCTCTACCAAGGGGATTTTTGTGCGCACTCAGGACCAAAACCATTTAGATTCCAAGAGATGTGGCTACGCAGACAAGGCTTTCTGAGACTGGTAAAAGACTCATGGTCTCAAGCATGCAGGGGGAGAGGATTACTGGCATTTACAATCAAGTTAAAGAGACTGAAGAGTGCATTGAGAGAGTGGAATCATACTGAATTTGGAGATGTGTTCAAAAATCTGAAGGAAAATGAAGGGATCATGGCTGAAATGGAGAAAGCTTACCAGAATTAGCCGTCAGACTACACCAGACAATCCTACTCCAAAGCTCAGGCGGCATATTTCAAAAGCCTTGCAGAACAGGAAGATTTCCTGAGACAAAAATCCAAGGTGAAATGGCTCAAAGAAGGGGATCGCAACACGGCTTTCTTTCACGCAGTACTTAAAGAGAGATCACAAAGACATAGCATTCATAAGATACGGCAGGACAATACTTGGATCACAGAGAGTAAAGAAATTGAAGACTATGCTGTGGATTTCTATAGCAAGTTATTATCGGCGGAAGGTGAACTGGAGACAGATTCTTTGGACAAGCTTTTGGAACCTATACCTCATCTCTTGAATCAAGCAGACAAGGAAGGGCTGCTGTCAGTGCTAAAAGAAGAGGAAATTAAACAGGCTGTTTTCAATTTATCCCCGGACAGTGCACCAGGCCCAGATGGTTTCTCAGGGGCGTTCTACAGGTCCGCTTGGAAGATAATAAAAGAGGATCTCATCTCCGCATGCGAAGAATTTTTTAGGGGGGTCCCAATGCCGAGGGCCATGGGAAGTACCTTCATATGCCTCATTCCAAAGAAATCAGTAGCCTCAACTTTTTCTGACTACAGACCTATAAGCCTCTGCACCTACGTCAGTAAAGTGATCTCCACTGTACTTAAGAATCGCTTGGAGAATCTCCTCCCTAAGATTATCTCACCGGAACAAACAGGATTCATGAGAGGTAGAGAGATAGCGGATAACATCCTTCTAGCTCAAGACCTGGCACAATTCATGGACAGTAAAGCCGGAGGGTTAAACTTAATGATTAAGCTGGATATGGAGAAGGCGTTCGACAGAGTATCTTGGCTCTTTCTAGAGAGGATCATGGGTAAATTTGGTTTTCCACTCCGGTTTGTTGATCTCGTGCTAAATGTGCTAAGAGGAGGTTGGTTTTCTGTTCTCATTAATGGATCGCCGGCAGGATTCTTTAAAGCATCTCGGGGACTCAAACAAGGAGATCCAATTTCGCCTCTCTTGTTCATCATTGCGGCATAGGCTTTTTCTAGAGGGTTGAAAAAGGCAGTCATGAGTGGAGCAATTGAACCATTTCACTCACCTCCGGGATCAAACCTCACCACACATCTTGGTTTTGCGGATGATGTGATGATCTTCACAAAGGGCACTCTCAAATCTCTTAGGAAGCTGAAATCCTTCTTAAGACTCTACGAAATGGGCTCAGGCCAAAAGGTGAACTTCTCCAAGAGCGCAGTCCTCTTTCCGAAAAGGTGCACTCCAGTCCGGAAAGATCGAATACTGAACTTGCTAGGGATGCAAGCTGGTTCATTCCCGTTTTCATATCTGGGATGCCAAATCTTTACTGGAAGAACAAAAGCCATTTACTTCAGGAAATTGTTGGAATCTGTGGAGGCCAGAATCTCAAACTGGAAGAACAAGTTTTTAACACAAGCAGGGAGAGTCCTTTTGATCAAATCAGTCTTGTACTCTCTTCCAATTCACACTGTTTCATGCTATTGGCTGCCAAAATCAGTGATAAAGGAACTGGAAACAAAATGTCAGAAATTTCTGTGGGGGAATTCGGACCAGGAGAGAAGAAGACATTGGTGTTCTTGGCAAAGGGTCACTTTTCCTACTGAACAAAACGGGTTGGGAATAAGACAGATAAGAGCTATTTTAGAGAGTCTCTGGGCTAAGCTTTGGTGGAAGTGGAAAAATAATGAAGGTATCTGGGCTAAATTCTTGAACTCCCTTTCTCATTCGGCCAGATTAAAAACCTCATGGAGAAGGATATGGCAACAATCTCAGACACTAACATTAATGTCAAAGAAGATTGTAATGGATGGCTCTTCCCTTTTTTGGTTCGAGAATTGGTCGGAACTAGGCATTCTCTGGAATTCTTCTGCTCAGCCGCCTCTCCCACACCTCACAGTCAAGGAATTCTTCGAAAACAAGGACCAATTCGTGGTTCAGCTGAAAGATTTCTTGGAAGAGACATACATTGATCATCTAAAGGAGATGGAGTTAAATTTCAAGGATTTCCCAGACAAGCTGGTTTGGAGTTCCTCAGCAACGGGTAAGTTTACTGCAGTTGCTGCTTATAAATCATTTTGTAAATCCCAACCGGTTTCAAATGTTGCCCGGTCTTTTTGGAACCCAATTCTTCCTCCCAAAATGGCCATTTTAACATGGAGGCTTCATAATAGTTATGTGGCATTCCCAGAGGTGTTATGCAGGAAAGCTGGAATAACTGCTCTCCCATCAAAGTGCTGCTTCTGCCGAAATAATTCTGAAACAATCATTCATTGCTTTTTCAATTGTCCAATGGTTAAAAATATATGGGACAGGCTCTTTGCGGCGGCAGGAATTGGTATGTCAAGGATCATGGGGTGGAACATATGGTACAGATGGAGCTCGATCACAAAAAAAGCCAAAGAAAAAATATTCTGGGATCTTGTTCCAAGTGTTTTCATATGGCAGATATGGAGAATGAGGAATGCTGCTCACTTTGAAGGAATCCAGCCCCAATTAGGAGACCAACTGCAGCAGATAAAAAAGGAAACGATGCTCATCATCTCGGCATTCAAGCATTCACACAGAGAACAAAAGAGAGAAGTGCAGACAATAATCTGGAAGAAATTTTGCTCCTCCAACCTAGTGGTCAATACTGATGGTTCTAAATGCTCTTCGGGAGCAGCTGGTTTAGGTTTCCTTATTCGCAAGAGCACTGGGGAATTCATTTATGGAGCTGCGGGGGTTATAGAGGCAGAATCGGCAGTCCAAACAGAAATACGGGCACTGGAAGCAGCAATGAAATTTTGTAGAAGGCAGGGATACCGAGGAGTTCTTTTTCTCTCTGACTGCGAATGGCTGGTTAAAATGGTTTCACGGGGAGAAGGATTTTTTTGGAAAGAATACACAGCCCTTGTAGAGATATGCAGCTTCTTGCGACAAAGCTCATCGGAGATTAAGTTCATTCCTAGAGAAGGTAACGCTCCTGCGGACTTTTTGGCAAAAATGGGATCAATGGGTACATCAGCTAATTTCAGAAACATTAGTGAAACTCCTGCCAGACTGCGAGGTCTCATCGTTCTAGATGCAAACTCTACACCCGCTTTGCGAATTAGAGAAAAAGCAATGAACTAACAAGTATAGTATAAAGGTAGAAATATAGATAATGGTAGAAGTACATCTCTAACACACCCCTTTTCCTTTGCTCACAAGTTGATAGGGGCCAAAGCATGCTGAGGAAGTTTTTGGCTTTGTACTAAACCTTTGTTTTTTGGTGGTATATATGGAAGGGAGTATTCCCAGTCGGTTCCATTGAGCCTTTTTGGCCAATGGAACTGTTAACTTAAAAAAAAAAAAAAGCAAATGAGTACCTTATTTAAGAAGACTAAACAAAGTGAATAAGAGTTCAACATGCAGCAGTGAGTAATAAAAAAGTAATTTATTTTAAAAGATTGAACAATTGAATAAGAGTTTAACACACTTATAATATTTTCTTTGTTAGCAAGTAAATAAACGAGTACCTTATTTCAGTAGACTAAACAAATCAAATAAGAGTTGAACACGCATATAATTTTTTCCTGTTCAACAAGTAAATAAACGAATATCTTGTATACGTAGATTGAACAAATCGAATAAGAGTTGAACAAGCGTATAATTTCTCCCATGGTCCGTGAGTAAATAAACTAGTACCTTATTTTAGAAGATTAAACAAATCGAATAAGAGTTGAACACGCGTATAATCTATTTCGGATTAGTGAGTAAATAAACGAGCACCTTATTCCAGTAGACTGAACAAATCGAATAAGAGTTGAACACGCGTATAATCTCTTTCTGTTCAACGAGTAAATAAACGAATATCTTGTATCAGTAGACTGAACAAATCGAATAAGAGTTTGACATGCGTATAATCTCTCCTTGATCTGCAAGTAAATATACAAGTAATTTATTTCAGAAGACTGAACAAATCAAATAAAAGTTAAAAACGCGTAAAATCTCTCACTAAATATTGGGTAAAGTTTTTCCATAATTAATTATCCCCATCAACTACTAACCAAAATATCTCATAGTCAAACTAATTAAAATATTACTTCCTCCGTTTAGAATTAATAACTCTTACAACTCTTTTTATAAATCTCTTTATACTTTAATACTAAACATTACCAATAATCTTTATTCTTCAATTACCCTTCATTTTCCCAAAAACATATGTAATAAATTATTAATCAAAATTAGATAAAGTAATTCTAATAGGTAATAAATTGAAATATTTACTGTTATTCTTAATTGTGATGCAAATATAAAGAAGGGTATTACTAATTACCGTCTCAGTTTTAAGTGTTATCATCTCAATTTTAACAAAATTGTCCTTTTACTTTAAAGCGAGAAAAGAAAGGGGCAAATAAGGGATAGTTTTTAGTCTAAATTGTGAAGGTAGAGAGTAAAAATTAGGACGATAACTAGTAAAATTTCATAAAGAAATTAGTAGTATTAAACTAGTCCTTTTTTTTTTTTTTTTTTTTTGAAGCATATTAAACTAGTATCTTGTTTCAAAAAATTGAACAAATCGAATAAGAGTAAAACACCCATAGGATATCTTCCCTAATTTACGAGTAAATAAATGAGTAACTTGTTTCAGAAGACTGAACAAATCCACTAAGAGTTGAACACGTGTAGAAACTCTCCACTAGTTCGTGAGTAAATAAATCAGTACCTTGTTTTAGAAGACTGAACAAATCGAATAAGAGTTGAACACGTGTACAATCTCTCCCCTGGTCCGCAAGTAAATAAACGAGTATATTATTTCAAAAGACTGAACAAATCCAATAAGAGTTGAATATGCATATAATCTCTCATTGATCCACGAATAATAAACAAGTAACTTTTCCAGAATACTGAACAAATCGAATATGCATACTTATTTCAGAAGAGTGACAAATCGAATAAGAGTTGAGCACGCGTATAATCTCTCTCCTGGTATGTGCGTAAATAAACAAATACCTTGTTTTAGAAATCTGGACAAACCGAATAAGTGTTGAACACGCGTATAGTCCGTACGTAAATAAATAAATACCGTATTTAAGGTGACTGAACAAATCGAATGAAAGTTGAACATGCGGAATTATTTCAGAAGGTTGAACAAATCGAATAAATGTTGATCACGCGTAAAATCACTCTCTGTATAACGCGTAAAATTTTTCCATAATTAACTATCCCATAAACTAATTACATAAATACTCCTCCATTTAGCATTAATAACTCTTACAACTCTTTTTAACAATCTCATTATACTTTAACAAACATTACCAATAATCTTTATCCTTCTATTACCCTTCATTCTCCCTTTAAAAATATGTATTAATCAAAATTAAATAAAACAATTCTAATAGCTAATACATTGAAACTTTTACTCTTATTCTTAATTGTGATCCAAATATAAAGAAACTAAACTAGTAGTATTGGATTATAGCGAAGGTTTCTTCACGGGGCAGCAATTCCACTCTTGGTCGCAAAGGGAGTCTTCTCCCAAGTCAGTGGCGAGTGGTCACCCCCACATTAGTCAGTATATAAAGACCACCTTGGTGTGATTTATTGTAGTATAATAAATCCACAGCCTGACCACCAAAACGATGTATATATGGATGCATATTAACAATGTCACCACCGCCCTCATGCACCATTTGCAGAGCTCCGTTTGAATGTTCAAAAGTTCAAAACCCAGCAGCTAGCTACCCAGCCATCCTGCCTGCCCTTCTCAGTCATCTCTTTCGGCTAATTGGGTAAACACACCACGAGGCGTTTTCTTGCATTTTGGCCACCCAAAAATACACTGTCTCCCCACCATCCCCAATCCATAACCCCATCTTTTTTTTACTTACTTTGCATTTCGGTATAAACTATGAACAACAACAACAACAACAAAAGCAGTGATAGTAATATTCCAGACAGCCTCACTGCTTCCCCTAAACACCTCTCTAACCACCCTGGGATTCCCAATTCTTCGCCACCCAACCAAAACGACCCCACCGTTCCCGCCACCAGCAGTACCGCAAGTGACCACTCTCCTACTAGCAGCAACAGCAACGGCAACGGCAACAGCGCCAGTAACAGCTCCAGTAATAAGAGGGGCAAAGGGAAAGGAGGGCCCGATAACAACAAGTTCAGATATAGGGGAGTCAGGCAGAGGAGCTGGGGGAAATGGGTGGCCGAGATCCGGGAGCCCAGAAAGCGTACACGCCGCTGGCTCGGCACTTTCGCTACCGCGGAGGATGCTGCGCGAGCCTACGACCGTGCGGCCATAATACTCTACGGTACAAGGGCTCAGCTTAACCTCCAGCCCTCGACGGGAGCAGGCGCTAACGGTAACGGTGGGTCAACCTCCGACCATTCCTCTTCGAGATCCTCCGCCACTTCTTCGTCCACTACTCAAACCCTTCGTCCGTTACTCCCCCGGCCATCCGGTTTTGGGTTGACTTTCTATTCTACCCCGTCTCCTCATCTTGCGGTTGCACCCGGGTCGGTGGCCTACATGCCGTACGGGTTGTACAACAACGTACAATTCCCCAACAACGACGTACAATGTCAGCAAAATCTAGTACCCCAACAACAACATCAGAAGGAGCAGAATGAGCAGCGGCTAGGATACGATACTAATAGTACTCAGCACGAGGATTATGGTCTCAAAAGTATGAATATTGTTTCTTGGCCCACTCCTACTATTGATGGAAACCCTAATCATCAGGAAAAAGCAGTACAATGTTCTTATGATCATCAACCTCGTCAGAGTAATAAATTGTACGATGAATCTGGTAACTCGGCTGTAGGGACTGTTGGGTCAAGCTTGTCACAGTGTTGTGCAACGGATCATCATCATGTGGGCGCTGTATCTACACCATCGGTTATATTTTCAGAATCTACAGATCCAACGGTGAGTGTAGGCCCTGGATCTCCAGGGGGGTTAATTTGGCCATCGCTGCCAAATGAGGATGAGTATCCCACAACTAGTATTTGGGATTATGGTGATCCTTTTGATTTTTGAAAAAGATTGGGGAAAACAAAAGAATCTAGTATTTCAATTTTCATTAATTACATGCAAATTTATTGATTATAGTATTATAACTGTAGTAGTACTAGTGGTGGTCTATTTTTACTAAAATACAGCTTCAAATTAATGTTGGATGGATGCACTCATCAATTTTAGTTATTGAAAGGGTTTCAATTTGTACTCGAAACTTGTGTAAATTAATTAAAGTAGAATTGAAGTGCAGTTAATGTTTCAGGACTAGAAAGATTATTACTTCTGTTGACGAAAAAGAAATGAAGTTTGCTTGATCCAGGTTTCTATTTCTTTATATTGTTTGGTCATCTGGGAATTAAGTAATACAGATTTTGTGTTAAATTTGGGAAGTTTAAATATAGTCCAGGTAGTTTCTGGTGCTTGATTAGTATTGATTTGTCAAAACTTTGGAAGATCATTCAGTGATTCTGGAGTAAAAATGTCCCGTTCTCAGTTCTCCATTTGAGAAGGAGAGGACTAAACTGGGCAGAGGGTTGTCCCATTGTAGGAATTTCTATCTCCGTCTTAAATCTCCATTCATCTGTGTTGATATCACTCAGCTGTTTGATGGAATGTCCACAACAGGACTACAACTGTTGTCTCATAATCTGGTATAGTTGCGAAATTATTTTACCACTTTTTAAGTGTATTTAATGTCTTATTCAAACGGGGAAGAAAAGGTGATTCATACTTGTTCATCTGAGGTTTCCTCATGAACAGTCTCTGTAAAATCATCTTTTGAGTCCCAGAAAATATTGCTATGCATGCTTATATATGATTTTGCATTGAATTTTCTTTTTTTTTTTTTACTAGCTACCACCTCAGGTCGTTTATAGGTTTTAACAAAATTCTTCATTTAATTAAAGAATATTATAGGGGTATTATAGTTCAAATAAGGACGATAAGAAGTAGGGGGTAATTAGTATTTTTTTTTTTTTTTTTTTGGGGAAATGTAGATGTGGAGATTATTTATAGCTATCGCTATATGCAAATACGAAAGCTTGCCATAGAATATGTATGATGTTTGACTAGCAGTTGTTAGAGCAACTTCAACCATAAACTTTAATTTACAGTACAGTCTACTCTAAAATATAGTATTTACAGTGTTTTACAGTATATTAACTCCAATCCAACAACTCTATCTTTTAATTAAAAATAATATTTTATTCATTTTTATTTTTATTATTATATCAATAGAATATGTTTACTCATTCACATTATATCTTTTATAAACATATCTATATTTATAAATTTAGTGATTTAATATTAAATTATATTTTTAAATAATTAATATTAATTAATAATAAAATAATTTGTATAAAATTAAGTATAATAATAATAATGAACATATGAATTGTATTGATTTAGTTTTATAACGAAATAAAATAGATAAAAATGATGGAGATGGAGAATCGAAAATTAAATTTTGCAATTATGTCTCAAGACCCAAATCAAATTGAAGATCCTTCTCGTCGTGCTTATATTATAGACTGTCAAACCAACATTTTTAATGCAAGAGCAAGTCAAGAATTATATCCAAATCCATATCAAGATCCATATTCATCAAATGTTATATTTGAAGTTGACTTTAATAACATTGGTGGGAGTGAAAGCGGACTAGATGATGACAATAATAACGACGAATGAATATGTTAGTTTATTTATTATTAGTTACTTAATAATAAGTTTGTATGAGTTTGTTTTAGGGATGTACCACGTCTCATAACACTTGCATCACGTCAAAAATAACTAGCACCACGTCTAGAAACGTCTACATCCATTCGTGTGAATTTAAGCTATTTTTTTCAGCTATGTTGAAGTGAATGTATTTTATGCGAATTTATGAAGTGAATGTATTTTAAACGTCTACATCAATTCATGTGAAAATTTAAGCTATGTTGAAGTGAATGTATTTCATGCGAATTTGTGTTTTTTTTAATTGTTGCTTGTAATAAATTATAAAAAAGAAAATAATAATAAATAATAATAAAATCAACAAAAAAAAGAAAATAAATTTTAAAAAATATTGAAAAAATAGAAGAAGCCCTAAATATAGCATATGGACTCCCCTCTCTCTCCAAACTGTAAATTTTTACAGTATGGATTGGAGAGGGTTTTGACGATAAAATTAGAGGAAAACGCTATTTTAGCGTACGATTGGAGTTGCTCTGATATCCTAGGAGTATTATATAATTTGCCTATGAGCACTGTATCAATATCATACCGAATGAAAATGCAATGCTAGGATCTCGAGAATAAAGATTATCATTTGTGGATGAGAAGAATATACAACATGGAGGTTGATATTTATGTATTTTTCAATTTTACTGGACACTAATATTATTATATAATCTTGGGTGAATTATGTGTTTGGTCATGACATTCTTGATAATTACATTTATTTTTTAATTAAGGTCAAACGTGAAAAAATAAAAAAGAATTTTAATTCGAGTAACTTGAACGCAAAATTTCCTTGTTTAAAAAAGGTAATTCGGCTTATAATCTTTCCAACATTAATGTAATTTTTTGTCCATGTATATTTTATAAATTATTTCTCATCTTCAGAACGCTTAAAATATTTTTATAATTGTTGTCCAAATCAAGTATGAGTGGCTTATACATTTTTACCAGAGGCTTTGGTTGAAATATTTCTAGGGATCCTTTCATATTTTTGACACCCTTAAATTAGTGGTTTTCATATTTTTATAATAAGAATTACTAGTTATTATCTCAGTACTTTCTTCTTATCGCCCTAATTTCGACTAAAATACTATCCTACAATACCCTCTCTTTTTCCCCTTTTATGTAAAAAAATACTTTTGTCAAAATTTATGGACTATCGCACCAAAAAGTAATGTGATAACTAGTAACCCCTTTTATAATTGAAATATATTTGGTTTTGAGAAATGAACCCTAAAGGGATCCTTTCAATTAAATTATTAACTCAATCAATCCGGGAAAGCAACATAATTTCCAATTATTGTTTAAAAAAACCTTAGCAACCCTTGTTCCTTCCTTTTCTCCTAAACTCAACTTTAAAAAGTATTTTTTCCCTCATATTCTCATCATGGAAGAATGAGGAAAATAAATTTATTCTCCATTTTCGTTTTCCTGTTTAATTTTGTCATCCAATAAAGGGTATTATCCACAATCTTTATTTTCTTATGTCATTCAATAGATGATCTATAAAAAGGATAGAGTGTCTTTTTCCTTCAATAGATTCAAATCTATTGATAGTGTCTAGTCGCGACAGTTTGTTGGATCAGTAGCGGCGTCGTTGATGATCTTCGCTGATTTGGTCTAAAAGGATTTAGTCATCATAGATCTATTTATTAGATTTATGACTTGGAGTTTTTATTTGATAATTAGTGATCTATTCTTGTTCAGATTAAAATTTTGACAAGAAATATATTCACGCTTGATAGAGTAGATCTATATAAGTTTATATGTAGTAAATACAATATTTTCCAATTGTGAATTGTTGCTAGAAGTTTTCGATTTATATATATTTTTTATTTAAAAAAAAAACATAATTTCCAATTATATTATTGCCTCGTCAAGTTACTAAAAGTAGTTGGGCCAAAGAAACGAAATAGCCACATGAACACGGCATCAGGGGCACAAAGGGCCCATTGGGCCCAACAACTGGTGTAATGGGTCATTTCTGCAATGGCTTCTTGTTGAGAGTCTCATGGTGTGGATGCATACCAAAATACAGCATAGTTGTTTGGTTGGTTTGGTTAAATTATTAATTATAAAAATTATATTTACCTCTTAAATTAAAATTAAATATGAAGAAATATAAAAAAGCGAAAAAAATCTGATAATTTTGGATCAAAATAAAATTATAAAATGATATTAATTTTAAACACAATAAAATATCTATGTCAATATTTTTATTATTTTTTCGTTAAATAAAGGGTTAGTTATAATTAATTTTGATAATTAAGGGATATACATAATTTTTAGAATTTAAGTGAAGTATCAATATTTTGATTAAATTACAAGAGAGTAAATATAATTTATTTTTTTGAAAATTCAGAACTTAATGTCATTTGCTTTTTTAAAAAATAAAATTTATTTATTAAATAAAATAATAGATTATCTCCATGTCAAGAGAACTGTTTTAATTTTAAAAATAGGACTATGATTATGTTTTGTTCATAACAAGACATAACAATTTAATAATTTCTCCAGTAATGCAGAAAGAAAAATCCAAATGTGAATTCCAAAAAGAAAAAGGTAGGCTCAAACTTCCGGAATTCAGCAACAAAAAGCTAAAAAAAAATCTCATCTTTAGTTTAAGTTATAATTGTTGCGTAATTATACGGCGAAAAGAAAATCCAAATGGAAATTTCCAAAAAGAAAAAGGAAAATTATAGTATTTGGCTCAACTTTCACAATTCACAATGAAAAGAAACCAACAAATTCGCCACTAATTAGACCATAATGCCCCTACTTTCTAGTTGTAATTGCTTTATTACAAGAAAAAGCATAATTCTTGACATATGTATGCTGTGCTTTCTATATACCTAATTCTAGATTCAGAAATTTCACGCGCTCCTCCTGCGAGTGGGGCATTCTAGGAAACTTGTTATAATTATAGAAACGGCCACTGAGTGTCCTGCTCTTCAGCAACTGCTACACAAAACAGCTCACAAATTATTCTAGTACTCTACTTGACCTTCTGTCGTTGTCTGCTCAAAATAGATCCTCCGTAACCACCAGTCCAATGCTACTTTCCTCCGCATCAATGCCGTCTTGGTCATCGCCACTGCAGTTGCTGTTGCCGCCGGTCTAGGCCCTTCTCACAATCATCGTCAATTTCTCTTTTTTTTCTTCCTAAGCATGGGGAACCAAACCCAAGATTCTCCAGCATTCCACTGGCTCTACACGGATTTTGACGACAACACCTTCCAAATCCGCGGCCGGACGCTCCTTTTCGTGTTGGTTATCTTCTGTGTGATCCTTTTCTTAACGTTAATCTACTTGTACGCAAGATGGGTGTGGCGAATCCGTAGTCCGTCGAGTTCCATCGTCCCACGTTCGGCGCACGCGCCATCACGGGAAGCTGCGGGAACTCGTGGGCTGGATCCCAGTGAAATTAACAGTTTGCCGATGATTTTGCACCGGGAGGCGGCGGACCAAGGTGAAGCTGAATGCTCGATATGCCTTGGGATTTTCCAAGATGGTGAGAAGGTGAAAGTGCTGCCCAATTGCGGGCATTGTTATCATTCAGAGTGTGTGGATGCGTGGCTCAGAACCCATTCGAGCTGTCCGCTGTGCCGAGCTTCTCTCCGAGCTGACTCTCTTGTTTGAATGGGATTGTTCATACATTTTGATTTTGTTTACATATTAGTACGATTTGCTTGCACCATTTTTGTTTGCGTATAGAAATGCAAGTAAAAATGTTGGCGGCATCCATATTCTCAGAAGTTTAATTTAGTAAAGTAGATACAAAGTTCATAATGATTTTCGCATGCGGCCTGCGAAAGATGTTGTAATGTCGGAGAAAGAGCTTCACCTGGGACTGGCAATAGGAATAAATTAAGGTGTTTGGTTAGAGGATTTCATTCCCCCACCAATAGGCTTCAATCCCATTTTCTGAACTGCTATTTCTAGCTTGAAACTATTATTTGTAAAAAAAAAAAAATTGGTAAAGTTTATAAAATCTCCTTAAAGGTTGAAATTACTTCTTTTTTGAAAAAATTGCCCATAATACGCACAAAAATTAGTAAAAGATCGCTTGAAAATATCAAAACGTAATAAAAAAATCTCCCGATTTTGACGATAATGAGGTCAAAAATTTCACCACTAATGCGATTGGACTAGGACAAATTACTAAAATAACGAGATTGTGGGATCTAGTCGGATTAGTATGGCGATTGGGCTCGGATTTGCACGCTCAATTTGTTGCCTTTTGGCGTATATATTTTTGAGTTTAATGAAACTTTAGAAAATTACACATTGAAGGCGATTTTTGTGAGATTTTTGAGTGTTTTGAGGTTGTTGGAAGGACCCATTGAGGGCGATTTTTGTACAAAAAATCACTCAATGAATGTAATTTTTTATACCAAAAATATCATTCTCATGGTGATTTTTTATGATTTTTCAACTTTTTTAGATAAAGAACATTTTTAAAAAGTTAAATTTTTTAGATTTAGTGCATTTTTCAGTCATTTTCAAGGGATCTAGGCCAACACCATCTATTTTATACTGTTAATTAATATATTTGACATCTAATATGTAAATTACTCTCTTAATTACTAATCATAAATTATAAATTTAATGTGAAAAAAAATTAAATGAGTAAACTCTGCCCTCCTTAGTTTCATAAAATTAATTAAAAAATCGCCCACCGTGGGGCTCGAACCCACGACCACAAGGTTAAGAGCCTTGCGCTCTACCGACTGAGCTAGACGGGCTTATTGAAATTTTTTTCAAGTTTTCTAAATTGCAGCAAAGACAAGAAACCGAAATGAAATTTAACATTATAATGAATCCCTAGCAATGATATCCAAATTTTACTTCTCTCCCATCATACAAAACACCACCAACAATTTAACTTATTTCCTCCTTTCCATTCCCATATACCAAGTACCCTCAAAAAAAAATTTTTAAACAATGGAACAGGTTCAAGATGCCATAATATCCGCCCATAGATAGACCTTGTTTCTGTATTGTAAAATTGACATGATAGAACAAGGCCATCGCAATATTTCTGCGCTCAATGCACCGTATAGTAATTGAAAGCTTACTAGCAAATTTCTTGTAGTGATCCCTGCGCCAAAATGGCTGGATATACCCATGCCATACATCCGCCCCACAACACCCTTTGTGAGTCTTGCATTATGTTTGTAACCCCAACCGTTTGCGTAAAAAATTGGATATGGGTATATGGATGTGCTACCTGCGTTCGGAGGAAAATACGATAAAAAGTCGGTATTATGGAATTGAGCAGTTCAGAAACCATTATAAAAAAATGATTGATGGGAAACTTAGTCAAAAGAGTAATTTCGGCTAAAAATCACATAAACAGGTCCATCAGTAATGAATTAAGTACAAAAATTGTAGTTTAACTCTTATCAAGCACAATGTTTTAACATAGAATACATATTATCCTCAGCTTGCCGCCTACCAGCTGCAAAAATTGCCTCCACTACCCAAAGAATATTACAAAGAAACACATATCCACAACTAACACAAACAACCACGAAATGAAATTATTTTTACTCCAAACCATCATTATAGAGGCCAACGGAACTTTTTGAAACGTCAAGGTGAAATTTTTTTAAAAAAAGATTGTTAAAACACCTAGAGAAAATGGGATTCATCTCTCAGAACCCAATTCATCCTGAAGCAACCAGTATACATTGAGAACTCCCAGCCATTTACATTATAACCCGCACTTCTCAGTATGAGCCCATCGGTGGCATGCCAAACGGCGGCATTGGTGGCATTCCCATTCCACCCATTGGTGGGGGTGGTGCAAAACCTCCCCCCATGCCACCACCTCCCATTCCCGGCATTGGTGGTGCAGGTAAAGCAAGTGGCAGCAACTGAGCATACATATTCTGCAGCAAAAATAAGTAAATTAGTAATGTGACGCAGCTTCAAGTTCTTTGAAAAGAAAGTTGCATATCAAAAAGACAAGAAAATGATCGAGTACAAAGGATAGGAGGGCCAACATGTGAATAAACAAAGTGTAAATTTATTAAAAGAAAAACCTGTTGCTTAATTACGTCCTTTTCTTCGTTTTCTTTAGCCTTCATCTCATTCATAGCTTCAATTTTGTCCTTGATCAACTCATCAACTTTACCAGTGTACTCCCGGATAAACTGTGTAACAAGGAACACGGTATCACAACTTCAGAAAGTAAAATAATAGAAACCAACAACTAAACTCCAAATTTAGGAAAATGATAAATACCCTATACATCTACGTAACAGATAAACAGAAGAAACTGATATGTGGCAGGGATAGAAACCTGCAACAAGTACGGGAAGGCAAAGTCGATCATATTATTCATCCAAGCCAGCTCAAGAGCAACATCCGCGCGTATCAAATCATAACATACGAACAAGCATGACGCAAAGCATTCCTTCTTTCCCTGCACAATCATTTAAAAATGTCATAAATTTTGATCACGTATTTAACAGCATAAAGTAAATTCTTTCCAACCAAAAGCACCCCCACTATTGTAGGATTTAAGCCAAAAGTCAACAAGAGCATACAAAAAAAAATAAGGAAAACCAAACTAGTAAACAAAATGGAGTGCCAATCACCAAATCTGAGACTCAATGAATTTCCCTCAGACACTATTAGCATGGAAACTAGTTACAAACACAGCACTATGCACCAAAGCACACTTTCAGGACAACCAGCATACTTTGCAAACAATAGATATTCCTTGTACCCATCATGCAAAACTTTCAAGACATAGGTAATTGCCAAACAGAAACTGAGAATAATCACTAATATTGCAAGCTCTAAGTTTCAAATTAAAAGGTTCCCAATCAACGTTTATGCACTAAAAATTTTCTTTATACCTGTTCAATGAAATACACAAGCAGCTCCTCAGCAAGTTCACGATCACCAGACTGGGAGGCTGTTTCCATCGCATCTTTGTACAGATTGTCTTTCTTTGACAAGGCAATTGATTGCTTCCATCTGCCAGCCTTCTTGTATATATAAGCAGCAACACGTCTCATTTCAAGTAACTCGTGTTTCTCAATCTGCTCGTATTGGAAATATATAGGTAATTAAGATCAAAATAATAGGAAAAACCAAGAGGTATTAAGTTGAGAGCTCCCCCAACCTTCTGTGCAAGACCAATCTGATCAAAGTTATCATGCAAATCGATTGATTCACGCAATCTGTCGTAGTCTTCCTCTTCAACATAAATCTCATTCAGAGCCTCATTAACTGAAGATACATTATTGCTCTGCACTGCAACCATGTATGGCTTCACAAGACGCAGATGGCCAGCCTGATATCCACACCATAAAAATTCAACAAAATGATGCATGTTAGAAAGCATTCAAGGGAAACAACACATGGATGAAGATATAAACACTATTACAAAGACAAACCTTTCTCATTATATCCACTACTCTTGTATGATCAACACGAAGTGCAAGGACATTCAACATATCATTAATTAGATCAGGATGCTCTTGTAGATAGAAATGGACAGCCTTGTAGTACAATTCAACATTTGCAACTTTGACAACAATATCTTTGAACTGCATATGATCCCAAGCATCTGGTGAATGATTCATAACAGTAGTGGCCGCATTATCAAATTCATCATACTGAATATATAAGTAAGTTAATTCTTTCCAGTGTTGCTGCTCATCACATGCTCGGATAAGCTTTGGAATGTTCAACCGTGTGGAAAACAATTTGATATGCTCCATCAGCTTCTCATAGCGATATCTTGCATAAAGGACTCCCAGTTCTGTAAATATGCCCATATGTGCACGTTCCAATCCCAAACCACTTTCCATAAGAGAAATTAATTCATTGAAGCAACCCCTGTTTTGGTAATACTCACTGACCTCTTCCAGATCATCAACCTGTTAAAATTCAGAAACAAGAATACTATCAGATACAGTGCATATTCATTTATTATCAGTCTAAATGCTCCAATACAACGGAAAATTCTTTGATAAAATTTATACAGTGGTAGAATGAAAGAGCTATCAATAAATCGTTAAAGGGAAAGGAAACAAAAAGTACCTGTACAATAATATTAAGCCCACAAATCTGAGCCAAGCGGAATTCCTCCGCATCAACACAAGCAAAGCAAACTTCTTTCCATGTTTTTGAGCTATTGGCCTTTCTTGCCGCATCAACAGCACCTTGAAATTGCTTCAACTTCACAAGCGTAACAGCCAACTTAGCCCAGTTAGAAATGAACGCATATATTATCTTTGCAGCCTCATACAAGGCCTCATCATACAGGCGGTCACCAACATTGGGAAGATTAGCAACATTTGGCATAAGAATGAACTCTTCAATGTCACCAAGTCTATCGATTTTAGCATATGCGTAGATGAGTTCACTATCCACCTTGGGCTCCTTTGCCTTCTGCCTAACCATCAACAAGTATTTCACCAAATCATGATACACATCGGCATCCTCAGCAGCTCGGATTACCTCCAAAAATACAGTGGCATCATCTGCCCTGATAAAGGATTCAATTGCATCACTAACTAATCCCTCCCTGAGCTGAGCTTTAGCAACCTGACTCCATACAGTATCTTCCTCAACACGGAATGCAAACTCCACTGCACGGTTAATGTCTCGGATGTTATCCAATAATACATTGACAGCTTGGACATTCAAATTGAATTTCTTAAAAATTGCAAAGGCCTCTTCATAAAGTTGGGCTTCCACAGCCAGTTCCCCAACTGCAGGCCCATCAAAGTTGTCCAGTCTGTTTACGTAATCCATAACTCTTGAAGGATCTGCTTTAATAGCTGTCAAAATTAGCAAGTTCTGCAGGTTAAAGTTCCCACTGAATGCAGAGTTCTGCAAAACTATCTTTTCAAGGAGCTCAATAAGTTCATGGGGAAGATCAGCAGTCATAAATGCCTTCACAGCTGCAGAAACTTGATCTGGAGACTTGCTTTCAGGCAAAGCAGTAGATACAACTTGATCAATTAGCTGCCTTCTGAATTCATTTTCAGGGTTCAGGACCTTCTCCCAGAGATCACCATCCATCCTTTCAACTACATACCTACAAAGAACAAACACCATCATAAGTAATCATATGCAGTTAACAACCCTGACTGAGTTAAAAGTACATCCAAACAAACAACTAACCTGGCCTGCAACTTAAATAGAGAATTCTTATTCGTCACATTAATCAACTCATCATCACATTGCCCTCTCCGGTAGGCAACAACAGCAAGAGTAGGATCACGCTTTTCACAATATTTGCCAACAACTCGCGAATCATAATATGGGTTGGTAGTGAGGAAGTGCTCCGGATTATTATTACTGTCTATTATGATCTTTCCAAGAGCATTGTGTACATGCACATCTTGGCTTCCTTCACTCACAAGGTGCTCCAAAAATTGAGTAAGCAATCGAAGCCGGTTCCTATTAATCATAACTATTATGTTAGGAAGAGAAGCACATAGCAAAGAAAAATTCATAAATTGCAGTAAAACAACACCTTTTTTCGCACTCCTCCACAAGGGGCTCAACTGGAAGCAGTGAACGAACTGACAAAATGAGGCCCTTAATAAAATCTTCAGGACATTCATCATCTAGAAGCTGTCCAACAACTAGAGGAGCATTTCCCGGATTAACCTATGCACCAAAGAAAAACGGGTCAGGTTCAAACTAGAGGGACTTCCCAAAATACCAAAAGCCAAAAGCCACACACCTTTTGGACATATCCTTCAATGTATCGGAGCATGTTCGAAGTGTACAAGTAGTGCGTAAGGTCAGGAACAAAACCAAACCGATCGCACACATTTATTAGTGGCCTCGCGTCTGGAAGCTTGGCCTCCATCAGAAAATTCTTGGTCTTTTCGGGGTCATAAAAATTTGATTCTCTGGTAACTCGCTCAACCTCCTTAATTTGTCCTGTCTTCGCTGCTGCCTCAATGTACTTGAAATGGATGTCTGGATCCTCACTGGCATGACCAAATATTAAACTATGAGTCGAAGCTAACCAAAAAAAATTATTCCAAGAAACAAAATATATTGCCTTCAAATTTATCACCTTGAGCTCAAATACGATCCCAAAAAGAAATATAAACCCTCATATGATTTGAATTGCTCAAAGAGTTTTATGCACGCCTCAACCCCAAGTTGCTCACAATATTCTTTAGCAACCTACAATAACCAAGTTTCAAGTTAGCAGGCCCAAAACTCTCATAATATAAGGTTTGCATTAAAGAAGAAAAGAGAGTGACTAAAAAAAGCTCAGGGTCTGATGCAGAAAGCCAGATGAAAGAAGTTAACAGAAGAAAGACCTGCTAACCATTAAAGCTACACACAGTTCAGCTTCATTCTTCCACCAAAATTTCGTTTTTTTTTTTTTATTACACTTCATATTCATGTTCGCCCCTTAGACGTAGTTCCTTAAAGTTTCATATATTTAACTTATCATCCCCTTTGCTACGTAGTCAGGAATCTCCACGAAAAAATAGCAAGCATTTCAACCCCCTTATACCCAAGTTGCATCATCTCCAGTTGATATCACAAAACATAGGAAGTCCAGGGAGTGAGTTAAAAAATCCTGCTGATGAACTAGTTTACAATAAAGGGAAGGGGTGTGGCGGTAAGAAAGGAAAGAAGAGCCTATGACTTCATATTCACATTCAATGAACAATCTAACAACACATACTTGAAAAAGTTCTTCCTTTCAGTGGAAAGTTCTTAATCTATCAAGCCCATCCTACCAAAATCCAACTGACAAAGCAGAAAATTCCAGCGAAGGAAAGAAACACAAATCTCCGCATTCCTCAAAGTTATCTCAGAATCAACTTCACCATTTTTGGAGCTTAAAACCCCATTGCTTTGTATTTGCAAAGGGAAAAGGACAAGCAAAACAAAACATACCTGAACAATAATCTGAAGATTACCCCTTAAGTTCACTAATAGGAGGTCCTTCATGCACTCCAAAGCCCATTCCTTCGAAAGGGTCCCAAAGAATTCCACAAGTGCCTGAAAACCCCGTGAAAAAGGAAAAGAAAACATTATTAAAATTCACATGATTCAAGTAATAGACAACCATTGGAAAAAGAACAAACCTGTGGCTCAATTGCATGAGTGTTGACAATAACACGCTTGATATCTGGCAATTCGGTGTAATGCTGTGAAAAGAAAAATGCATTTTATTAATTTCTCAAAGAAAATATGAAAATTAATCAAGAAATGAATGATATGAAAATTCACCTGAAGA
This sequence comes from Knoxia roxburghii, assembly GCA_030378225.1. NCBI lineage: Eukaryota > Viridiplantae > Streptophyta > Magnoliopsida > Gentianales > Rubiaceae > Knoxia > Knoxia roxburghii. Next base: position 4,410,274 of record CM059415.1, read on the forward strand.
GCTCTAATGTACAGGCCAGCTTTTTCACAGAGTTGAGCAATGCGGGGACGATCATAATGGCTAAACATACCGTTCGCTAAAATGGCATCAGCCACATTGGGAAAAGTGACGAGATTGATTTCCAGTACCTGTACCAACAAAAAGTCAAACAAAGAGAACACCAAGAAAGCAAAACTAGAAGCTTCACAGCTTTATTATCCTAAAGGAACCTTAGTTTGAAGGTAAGCCTGCTCCGGCAAATTCGGCTTCAGAACGTCCAACAAAAATGCTGTTGCTTCACGGATCATATTCCTCTGCAGAATATAGACATCATGTTATACATTGAATGATCATGACAAACAATATAAATATGGAAAGCACAACAAGAGACTGTCAAACGGCAGCAAACAAGTAGAACATCTCACAATTGACAAGAAATAATTGTAGAAACCTGAAGAAAGAGATCAGTTATGGTGTTGTAGTCAACGGGACAACCTCCCTCCATTTGGGACATCATTAGGGCAAAGTTGACAGCTCCCTGCACACATCATATGAAAATTAGCTACTTGCACTCTAGCAAGAGCAGTACAGATTGCAAGGGATTATTTCTCATTCAGCAAAAGGGAAAAAAAAAGAAGAAAGACAGAACAAACGCGTCCCAGTTACATATAGAAGCAACATATATCAAAAGATTATACCAGTGATAACTGATGCCACATAATGGTTCATCACTATTTACGAAACATTCCCAAGGGAAAAATCAAATAAGTTGAACGGGAAACTACTTGAATCAACCCAAAGGGGTTTCGGGGATACCTGAGGATCTGAACGAAGAATCGTTTGCAAGAGGAAAAGATAGTCTGGCGTATAGCCAACCTGTTTCCACACAACAACTCAAATATTAACTACTGATATAATTAAGCCATATGATACGCATACACAGGTTATGACTATGCATACAAAAGAAAAAAAATAATAAGTTAGTATGTATCAAGAATTAGCAGAAGAATCAAGTAAATCGTTCAATATATTTGATGCTGACCTGCTTGGAGTATATCAGAATTTTATCGAATTCCCTTCGCTCAGCAAAAGCAGCTACTACTTTTGGAGTTGCTCTAGCTTTGATATAAATTTTGAGTGCTAGATCATTATCCACCGTCTACACACACAGAGAAAAAGGAAATTTATAAGTTTCATAATTGACCAACAGAGTGATGCACAAACGCAATTCTCCATGGAACAACCAAAAGTAATCAGAAGTGCAATATAGATGGCATAACAATTACCTTCACAAGGTCTCCAAGCTCTTCACTGCACTCCAACTTATCCTCAGCTAACCAATTCTCCAAGAGATTCTTTTTGTTTTGGTTCACAACCAGACGCGATAATTCTAATGACTCAAAAGCATTTAGTTTCCCTCTGGTTAATAGTGTTCCGAAGTACTGCAGTAATGGAGGTGTTTGACCAGCTTGTACAGGTACACTCTGCATTACAACAGATTATCACCTTCTTAATGCAGCCACCCATCAAAAAATCATAATGCTGACGAATTATTATTAGACAAATTTATCTTATATAAGACACCAGAACTAAAAGAAAAGAGTACCATGTACCTGAAATTTGGCTACAGTGTCAGGAGTACGGAGGATGCCCTGTGGAGATTCAGCAGCAAGCTCAGCAGCCTCCTTGTACTTTGTTTGAGCAAACAACTCTTGGAAACGCTGGACAACCTGAGACAATAGAGAAGGACACAGTTTAGTTTATAATAAGCATCAAGCACATCAAGAGGACCAAAGCCAGAATACAGGAATCCTTTTTTCCCTGCAATTCAGTTTTATGTTACAGCGGGATAAAATAAAGGCCCTGTTGGACACAGGTGTGTTCAATAAGGAACAAGGATGCAAACCGAGTGAAGTAGCACTTTCACCCAAAAAAAAACACAAGAACGCACACACCACACCACCCCCCACGTTCAAATGATATAAACAATGAAATAAAACCATAATGCCCTTACTCAGTCTTTTAATTCTTACTCAGCTAAAACATTGTAGTTTTTCCATCATTAGTTAGACCCTCCAGCCACAGAAAAATGCATTGACAATATTAGGATAATACTATCGATTTACTTAAAAAACAACCGAAAGCGCACACCCCCCAAATTCAAATAATATAAACAATGAAATAAAAGTGTAATCCCATTACTCAGTCTTTTAATTCTTGTTCAACCAGAAAATTGTAGTTTTTTCATCGTTAGTTAGACCATCCAGCCACAGAAAAATGCATTGGCAATATTAGGATAATACTATCAATTTACTTAAAATTCAGAAAGATGGCACATCTAGATGCCTGTCAACAGAAAAGTAGAAAATAATAGGAAAAAAGCTCACCAAATTCTCAGCTCCGGGAAGGTTTCCTCTTTTAGCAAGATTGACAGCTAGCTCAAGATTATTTAACTGAGAATTAGAAATTAATCAGCAAAGAATTAAAAAACCTATTCCACAGCGGAAAAAGGTTTTGGACCAAAAGACACGATAAAATGAAGTTCAGGACATACTTGGCCACTAACAAAAGGCACAATGGTTGCCTCATTCACGGTAGCAAGCAACACTTGGCCTCGCCTATTAATGGCATAGAAACCCCCCACAGATGAAGCTTCTGATGTCAGAAATATGGGATCTGGACTGATCCTATTTCTATACACTGCAGTTGCTGTTTCCAGGTCATACACAAATAGTAGTCCAAGCTTCGTGATCACATATATCAAACTATATTTCTGGGAGATCTGTTGAGATTTGACGAAGCAAAATTTTAGTCAAATGGAAAAACAACAAAATAAAATGAGACCCAATCAAAGTAAATATACTGAAAAAAATCAAAGTGGATAACTCACCTGCATTGCCACTGGAAAGTCATCTGCAAAATCTGGCGGAAAGAAAAGATCTGCTTGTTTCTTCGTAAAAGATGGCTTCCCTGCAAACGCCAACATATGTAAGACAACCAGAAGAGCCTTCAGTAAACAAGACGTCCAAGATAATTCACTAGAATGCATCAATAGATTAACAATAAAAAACAACAGGCCTTTTAGAGAGAGAGCAGAGCAGAATTGGTCTCTGCTTTACAAATAAAGGAACATTTTTCAGAATTGGAGCAAAGTGCTTCAAAATATCTAACAATGGCAGTGAATCAAATTATGTTGATATAGAGGAGAAATGAGGAAAGTAACAGTCAGCAAGTAGGACCTGGCTGGGCTCCAAGCTCAATAACATGCAGTTTCGAGACAATCTGTCCGGCATTGGAGGTTTTTGTTGCAAAAGATATAAGGATAGAATCCTTGTCATTTCCTGTCACCTGCTCAATGAACAGAAGAGCCCATATTAAGCAACTCATTCAGCAGAAAACTTCGACAACCGACAGAGTAAGAACATGCATACTCTGAAAGAGGCAAAAGAAGCAGCATGAGCTTCAAGAGCTTGACTACGCTGTTGATCCACAGAAAAGAGTTGCATGCTTCCTTTCACAAGTTGAGGCCTCTGCTTCCATAAGAAGGAAATGGAATAAATGAGTTATAACTCCTAAAACAACAGCAATAATGGCGTCAAAAATAAAATACAAACATTAATTTAGAAACCATCAAAGAAGCATAAGGATCTACCTCAAACACATATTGCATCTTAATTGGACAAGGAAATTCCAGAAACGGAACACACATAGCCTTCCATATGATGGGAAGAAAAAACTACCAACATTCTACATGGCCAGGAATATATATATAAAACTCCTAGCTCTACCTTTAGTGTATATCTAATTTATCTGATGTTTAAGATAGGCTGTAGCTAACCCCAAATGATCCAGGACTAAGATTCGATAAGTAACGTGCTATGCTTATTTCATGATATTGCGAGAGGAAAGATTCATCTAATAATCTTTATAACAGTATTGTCAGATAATAGGTCTACAAATATTCAAGGAGGCTGAAAGTACTAGTATTATATCCATTATCACAAAATGCAAATTACTAACATATGCATCTTAGAGCTCCCACATGAAGTATATGCAATAACACCTAACACCATAAACAGAGACGAATAATAGTAACGGCCTTAGGAAACACAAGTTGCAAACATATATTCATTGACAAAAGAAGTAAGAAGTCAAAATCCAGGCTGACATATAGAAATGTGTAAAGAATAAATGCATATAATGAGCTATTTAATACAAGATCCTATCATATGCACACCAAACGTGTCAAGTTTTGCAAACAAAAAATTGAAGGGGACATTTGTTTGGCTCCAGGAATCACTATGGCAATGTGTTCAATAGTATTGTAATCGAATCAAAGGTTATAACCACCAAATTAGGTGGGTTAAGCTGATTCCCAGAAAGACCTTTGTCATTCCAAACATCATTCTCGACCATCATTCGGTTCCTCCTTACAACTAACATACCAAACTCCTTGTACAAATCAAATTTACAATCAAGAAGCTTTTTTCCAACTTCCAAACCTCAGAAAACATGAAGCTAAGATACTAAAAGTTTAGGCATGCCTTGTTCCAGAACACAGCAAGTAATACAAACAAAGTGCAGATAGTACAATATTCCATGCACCTCAGGAGAACCAGGCGCTATCCCAATCAAAACCAGCCATTTTTCAGAAGGATCACACCGATAATTAATAATTTGGTTGTTCGCTAGATTAGCAGTTCTATCAAACATCTTTGTAGGCTCCGAATCACCTGCAAAAATATGCACAGAGACCAGTTTCATATATTTAAAAAACAATCAAGCATTTCAATTTAGTGTAAATCACAACATTAAAAGTATATAATACCGTCAATTGACCAGTGATATACAGATGTTTGTGTAACCAAACCCAACATCTTAACTGTAATCCACTTCCAAAAGACAACCTATAGAGGGGGTACAAATTAGAAGAAAGAATATGAAAGTTTACATTAAAGGAAGCAGTATGCAAATTAAGGTAGATAGTTTTTTATTAAAAAACAATTGCAAGTACATTAAATAGTTAATGAGGCTTCCAAAAGGCAAAGAAAGAAACAGTGACAAGATCCCAGAGCATTTACCTGCTCAGGCATTTGATAAGACTTCATTTTGGCTTTAGCCTCAATGTTAAATATTTGCAAGTGATCTTGATTAGTGCCAGGAAGTTGAGCTTCAGACGATAAGAGATTACTGTCAGTACAACTTCTACTTGAATTCCAAAATCATCCAAAGTTCATGCCAAACTTACGACAAAGTCCCAGTATAACAGGCCCAATAAGTAAAAGGAAAATGTATAATGTGTGCTAGTAATACCAAATACAAACAATATGCACTATAGTATACTAGCATTCCATGCAAAAAAGGACAGTGAGTCTCAACTCTATAGTGTTAGCAATTTTAGGCATTAGCCTTACAATTATAAGAAGCATAATTTTAAAGACACAGTTCAGCAGACTGGAAGTAAAAGGCAAAAGAGCAGCCTCATCAACACACGGCAATTTCACTGAGCAAAGCAACAAACATGATTATGTCATGCAGCAAGTACCAACTTAAAACGAGTGATAGCAGCACTTGGAGATAGAGAACTTGAGGACATTTAAGGACTTAAAATCAGCGACTTGCCACTTCTTACAAATTACGAAACAGCATCATCAGCAGGTCGAACGAAAAGGCTAAGGATTATCAACTCAATCAGGAAAAGGGCTTATTCTTCCATTTGTTCATTTAAGATTGTTTAAATCCACATGAGGTTCAACAAAGATGCAAACTATTACACATGAAACACGTACCTTTTAAGGCTAATATTCTAGTATTGGGATTCATAAGAGCTGAATCTGCAGTAATTGGTCTTCTCAGGGGTTGATTTGGCATGTTCATATCAATAATTACAACACTATTTTGTGGGGCGGTCTCCCGTACACAAATGTATTTATCAGATTCCATCGTCACATTTGTAAAAGTGATAAACTGAGGATTGATCCCTATGCTGGTCAACTGCAATTCCAAATCATAAATTGTAAACCAACAATATTCCAAGGAAAAAACTCAACTCTTAAATGACTTTAAGCGATGTAAGTAAACAATATTCAGGACTCGAGCTCAATATCGAACAACAGATCTAACATCAAACTAAAACAACAGATCTAAACTGAAATTAAACCGTATGAACTAAGTGTGTGAAAATAATAAACAAAATCACGCATTTCAACATCCTACAGTATAAACATAAAACCAGTATTTAAGTAATTGACAATCACCAATGACACTATTACGAGATTGAAACGGAACGAATTATGCTTAATTGGATCACAATTCATCTGAATTCGCAAAGTAAGCACAGCACAAAGCGGAAAATCTAGGGTACCGTGAGGGCCTCCTTCATGGTGATCGGAGCGCTAGCGGCCGCCATGGTGGCGAAATCGAAGCTCCGATATCAAAACTCCGGATCTGTGAGAGACGAAAATGAATCGCGAACCGTTGAGTTGACAAAGAGGACAGCGCTGAAATCACTCAAACGCTGTGAGATCTAGAACAGCGAAGAAACCCTCGGGCTCACCGTGAGCCAGCGATTGATGTTTAGAGCGAGAGACAGTACAGACGGAAGGAGATCTAGAGAGATAGACTATGAAGGGGGAAGAGGGAATTCTTCTGCAGAAAGTGTGAGAGCGAAGGACCGTGCTTATATTTTTTTCTTCCCTTTTTAAGTGGGTGTGTACAAATAAATAATTAAATAAATACTTAAACCTTAAGTTAAAATAAATACGTAAGTAGTCGCTGTTGGAAATTAAAATGGGTTTTTTTTTTTTTTTTTTTTTTTTTTGAACTATGCCGGAATAAAGCAGATCTAATCTGGGCCGATGGAAGGGGAAGATATCGGTGTTTTTCTGTGGTGGTCTCAAATTTACTCGGGCTTTTTTTAATGGAAATGAAAAATTATTACGATATTAAAGAAAATATATATTAAGAAAGATAAATGTTTTAAAATAATAAAAGATAAATTTGTACCAAAAAATTAATAATAAGAGATAAATTGAAATTGATTAATGCATTTTGATAACTATTTAAATATGTTAAATTTTATAAGAAAAATGTAATTTTTCTAAAAAATAAAATAGGCTGCTTGGTTCAATGTCAGTAATCGGAATTGATATCGGTATGATAGTACTATAGAATGATAATGGATTGATAATTTGGAATGAGACTAATTTTTCGGGGCTTGGTTCAATTTTCTTTTCTGAAATGCATTTCTTCCATCCAACCACCACTGCTCTTCCATTCACAGTCTAATCCCCCTTCTTCTTCCCCCTTTCTTTTTCCGTCGGCCACCACAACCATAAATCCCAAACTGAAATCCCCACCCCCTTATTCCTTCAGCCACCACAATTTATTCTCCAATCAAAATCCAAGCAGAGAACAATTAACCCATAACAAAAAAACACAAACACACACACACACACACAAACATATCATACTTTTTAAATTCAGTCACAAATTTTGCTCATTATACTTTCTCCCTTGGAAAATTCTCAGCACTCTGCAGCCCTATTTTACGGGATATGCTCATAAAAGAAAATAAAGTTAGAGAGGGAGGATGGGTCTACTCCGTGCAGAATAAAAGAAGAAAAATTGACCCAATTTAAAAAAAAAATTACAAATTATGATAAATTTGAACATCCAAATAACATATCTATATATTAGCAACCAAAATATCAAACCTGAAGATGGAGTGTAGATGGGTTATGATTTTTTGATGAAGCAAGTGGTTGTGGTAGTGTAGATGAGTTTTGAGTTGTGATTGAATTAGTGGTTGCAATGGTGGCGGGAGAAGCAGAAATGGTGGTGGTGGTGCTGCTGCAAAAATGGAAGAAAAATATAACCGGAAGATAAATTAGAAAGAAGAAGAAGAGATAAGTCATTCCAAAATTTTTAATACCACCAAATGAATTGAGTATGGACTAATCTCAAGTTTGTGGGTATCAAATACTGTACCCAAACCTAAATTTATGAACCAAACAAGCTTAATTAACAAATAATGGAATGACTCTCATTGAATGATTCCCATTACTTTATACCAAGCAGCCCTAACAAACATAGGTTTAATGTAGTACGGCTATGCTTCAAAAAAAATGTACTACGGCTAACGATCCTTTGTTACACAAAATCAATTCGTACACGAATGGGTACTATGTATTCTTAAAATTTTAAGCTAATTATCTCATAATCTCATTTAATTAGCTCAGCCAAAAAAATAAACACTATCATCAACATAAATATTTTGCCCAATAATAATAAATTAAATATTTGATCTTAGTCCTTGCTAATTTTGTTCATCTTTATATAGTAATAGTAAATTTATATTGAAATGTGTTTTTGACATATAACAATATTATATCAAAAATAATTGATTTTTAATAAAATATCATATTAAATGACAAAATATTCATTATATTAAATTATTAGGTGTGTAATGCCGAATTTGTTACCTGGTAGACGGTGAATACGAAACAAATTTTGTGCCTAATAATATAAATATCTAACATATTCAATGTATCACTCCTTTAAAAAATTATGTTGGTATACTTTTTTTATTTTATTTGTGCATAATTTGTTGTTATCACTTTAATAATTAAATTACAATATTTTTAGGGTTTTTCTATTAAATGGGAATTAAGTAATCAAAATCTTATTAATTGGATATTTATAAAAGTGATGTGTTTGTTTTACGAAAATAATAATTGAACAATATAAATCTAATCAATTAAACATTCGTCGATGTGATTGATTCTTTGTCTAGAGAAAAAAATAAAATATTGAAATTATTTTTACGATTGTCTTACTATCATGTGTTTGACGCTCGAGAATATGAATGTTCGATTAATCAAATATCGATTAATCAAATTTCATTTATATACATCAAACACCCCTTTAATTGTTTTTTTTAGTTACATTCTAATTTATATTTATCTATTTTTTCAACTTTTTTTATTCTTATATGATAACAATTACATTATCTAACTTTTATTATATGTCATTTAAATTATGAGTTATTATTTTTTATTGTGAATTATATCTTTGTTGTTTTTTTGAATCTCGTGAGTCATTTGAATTATTTCTTGTGGCTTATTTATATATTTTATTGATACATTAGCTACTTAAATTAATATAACGTATACTAATATTGATTTTTATAAGTTATATATATTTAACAATATTATATATTATATAAATCTTATACATAATCTATCTATTAACTATTAATACCCTAAAAAAATAAGTAAAGGCCTATTTCGCTCCCTATATTTTGTTATTTCGCACTCTTTTTATTCCTAAATTATTTCTGATAAATTAAGAAATAACAACATAATATTTAAATATAAAAATATATTAATATATTAAATTATCTAAATACCCTTAATCAATTTACTAAAAATACCACAAAAAATTTATTTATAATTCCGCTCATCTATGTTACTTTAATCATAATTTTTATAAATTTTTGATAGATTAAAAACAGACTTATAGAATTTTTAATAAATTAATTAAGGACAATTAAAAAAATATTATTTATAATTCCGCTCATCTATGTTACTTTAATCATAATTTTTATAAATTTTTTGTAAATTAAAAACAGACTTATAGAATTTTTAATAAATTAATTAAGAATAATTAGATAATAATAAAAGGAGGGGGACGATAAACAAAAATTAAATAAGCGATAACAAAAATATAAATGCAATATAACACTACCCCAATAAATAATGACCCGATAAGAAACCAAAAGGCATGTATTAAACATACCATTCCAGCCCAAGGCAAAATCAGTGAGAAACAGAGCTCGTGCATCTCCATTCATAACTATTGAGGCACGTGTTTTTCTTTTCACAACTTTTGGAGCGCTCACGTATTTTCTTTTTACTACAACTGACGTATTTATTATATATATTCGTTAATGTATTGTCATTATATATTATTACTATTTTATTATATATATATATTCTTCTATATCGCTGTGTCATCTTCTCAAATGAATTTTCATTAACCTCCAATATTGGTTTTCACAGAGGATATGAATTCATGCGATGAATCAATAGGAGAAGTGTTGAATTTTAAAAATTAAGTGCAAATATATGTATTGGGGAGAACATAGGAGATAATTCAGGAGTATTTTACAATAGAATGAATATAATTTTAGTTAGGTTCGATTTGATAAAAAAATTTAATATTTATTTGAATACGTGTGTTTAATAATTCATATTGTTATGTTTAAATTAAATAATTTATCTGAATGATTTAGTTTAAATTTATTATTTTTAATTAAATAATTCTCCTATCTCTTAATGACTAAACATTTAACACATTAAATAATTGAGATTTAAATATTTATGAGATTCAGTCACTTATTTAATTCAAAATTTACATTTTAGTGTTCAGTTTTCAGATTTCAAATTAAATTTTCTCAAATAAACATTAGTGAGGTCTTTAGATTTTAACTTTTTAAGGCAGACAAATAATTAATTTTTCTTTTCATAGATAAAATGAGTGTATATAAGTGCATGGTGGTGTGACTGGTATCTAATGGTCAATCTGGAATCGACATAATCGAACTCATCACGACTAAATAGTCGGTTGAATGCTGATTGGATGGGCATTATATAACGTAATGCACTTCAGTCCTTAATAACTTTATGGGTACAAAACATGACTTTTTAAGTATATTTTAAGTGGATGCTTATTTTTCCCCTTTTTTTTTTTTAAATTATATCTCAAAAATTAAGAAATATAAAATAAAATAAAATATTTATTTAAATAATAAAAAATACTTATGTTCACTTGTCACGTATAAAAAAAATAAGCAATTTGAGAGAACTATATAAGTGTAATGTGCTACTTTCATCATTACTAATTAATTTTGATTTTGAGTTAAATCATATTTGAATTTGTATTGGACTTTCAATAATTTTAAATTAAGTAACTGTCTTCAATCAATTTATAAAAAATATTCACTAAAAAAATTCATTTTTAGTTCACTGATCTTTGGTTCTTAAAAAAATTACAAAGTTTTTATTAGAGGTGCTAATTAACAAAATTAAGGATTTTTTTAGAAAAAAATATGATGATAAATAAGAAAAAGGGGGACGAGTAACATTGAAATGTAAAAATATTAAAATACCATTCAAAATACAAAGCATATACGTGTATCATTCGTTTTCAAATAATATTTTATTTTTGAAGCAAACTAAGATTTTATTTATTTAATTAAAATAATATATAAATATAATTATTATTTAAAAAAAAACCCCACTAATCTTATTGCTGCATAAGAATATTTATACATAACATATCATATCATATCAGGATATGCATCATCTGGACATTTAAAGTAGTTTAAAATTATGATATATTTAATTTCAAAATCAGATTTTCGATTTCAACAAATCTACTAATTTAGTGAATCTAATTAGTAATTACCAAAGAGATCATAAGTCATGCGGGTCCGATCAAATATATATATATTTTTGGTACACGATCAAATATAATTTTGATGATTTAATCCAAATTCTAGTAATTATTTTAGTATGTAAATATATATATATTTTTGGTACACGATCAAATATAATTTTGATGATTTAATCCAAATTCTAGTAATTATTTTAGTATGTGGCAGATGCCGCAGCCGAAATATAAAACTATAGCTTATGTTTTACTATCAGATTGATTTGTTCAAATCCCAGAGCATACCAAGTCAGGGTGGCCGAGTGGTCTAAGGCGCCAGACTCAAGTTCTGGTCCTCGTGAGAGGGCGTGGGTTCAAATCCCACTTCTGACATTTTAATAAATTTTCAATAAATGCGTTCGAATTTGAGTGCCGGCGGTGTATTTGTTTTTTTTTTCTCCCTTTTCCCTTTCGAATGGGCTTCAGAATGTAAAGGCCCGGAAAAAGTATACGCATCCCTTCCCTTCCCTCTTCTGCAGCTGTATTTATTTATTTACCCAATAGTTGTTAGGTGGGGAGAGATTTGAAACTTTGTAAATAAAAAACCAAAAGAGAACGAAAAACCATCATAAATGTATGAAGATAATTTAGAGGAACAACAATCAAGACCCTAAGGAAAAAGACAACACTTCCCAATTGTCATTTCATACATTTTTTATAGGAGGATAACTCGAGGAACAAAGTACACTACGCTACTGTAACTTTTCACTAGCTATGAAATTCAGGTACTAATATTTACATGTTGATTCTCCAGAAAGACAAACCATGCGTCTTCAACTACCCCTTGACAAATTATAGATGTTAGAAATGGATTAGTAGCCCAGAAAAGAACGATGCTGAATCAATTCTAATAGCTTCAACTGCTAACTGGATCACCAACATTGTCATCTGCAATTGTATTTTTTGCGTTCGCCCTTTAACCACAAACAAAACTTCAGCTCAACTGGTACTGGATCATCGGGGGGTTGTCACAAAATGGATAATTGAAAACAGCAGATTGTTCCTCCCATCAGTCAGATTACTTCTGCATCTTGTGTTGTTGATGGCATAAATTGACTTAATTGAATCACCATTACACTAACATCATCCATTGAGCCTCTCTCCAAGGACAACTCAACAAGCTTTCTGCAAGCAGCAGCTCGATCTGAATTGTCAACATCCGGACATAGATGACGGACTATATCTACTGCTTCTTGATTATTAACCTGAAAGGCCATTGATAAAGCGATTTAGCGCTGTAATTTACTGATATAAAAGGTCTATCGTATACTACCATCCTCAGATATTGGAAATGAAAAAACAATGATAGAATGTTCTGATGACTCACCTTATCCCAAAGACCATCAGAGGCCAAGATTAGAAACTCGCAGTCTGGTCCAATCTTTAGTATTTTAGTATCTGGTTTTGCTATCACCCACTGCTTGAGATGGCGATCACCAATTCCTCTTGATACAGCAAGAGATCCCTGTATTCTCCAAATACCGTGGCAACGGTCCACATAACCACCCTACCAAATACAACATGAATCCCATAAGCACAACACATGGAAGAGTTACTCTCCAACAATTCAAAAACCAGTGCCACATAATTCAAATAGAAAAAAAGAAAACTTAAAACCTACCATGGCCTCAATTCTTTCCCTTTCATCCTGTCTGGAGGGCCTGTGATCAACTGTCAATGCCTCGGCGACTCCACCCCGGCTCATAACTGCACGACAGTCACCGGCATTTGATACCACAATGTTGCCTTCCTGTATCAATGCCGTGACACAGCAAGTACCTCCTTTGATATCTTCCTTAAGACAATCGGCATCTGTGGTAAGATAACCCTCTTCGATTGCCTCTACAATGTTACCTTCATTTCTACTGTTCAGTTTATTCACAATGTTTCCATTCAAATTCCTAGCCGCAAATTCTGCAGCTTTTGCTCCTCCATGCCCATCGAATACACTGAAAAGAGCCTGAAATAAAAATTGATATCATTATATTCCACTGAAAATTCAAAGAGATAACCAGTAAGTAATTATGAATGCTACGCTAAAAGGTTTCGTAACTTTGTATTGTATTATTCATCAATTCAAAAGATTTTAAGAAATGTGTAGTCCCCGACTACCAGAAAATCATAATCATATTTTGGTTCAACAATTTGGTTCTCAGAACACCAATGACTTTGTTGTATAAATTCAATGTTCAGTCTTATTTTGCACAAGTTTGGTATACAGAATTCTGACTATCCCTCTCTTATCACCGTAAAATTTTAAGCTTGAATAACAAATCAGCGGCTAATTTACAGTCATAATGATTCGATTTTCACTCTGTCCAGATTAATTGATCAAAACTTCGAAAATAAACCAATTGATGAAGCACATGGCTTTCAAAGTAACACTTAAAACGGGGGAAGAAAAAAACGAAATCGTAAATAAGTGTTTTCAAGTTGTATACCTTCTTCGAGTCCCCAAATAGCCCAACAACGGCGGAGTGCCGATCCTCCATATCACCGCGCTTTTTCCCTCTCTTACAATAAACAGCATATCCTTCCCCTGCATCCTCCACCTCGTTTGTAATCACAGAATCTCCGGTATTAACACTGTCAGACAAGCTGATCAGAGCAAGAGGGACATCAATTCTCGTCGGGCGTTTCCTCTTCAACACCGTGGCCGCCGTTGTTGACGAAGCCGACGCGGAACACACGATCGCTTCATTCCTATCAATAGTTCCATATCTATGACTGCTGAGGTTAGCAAATGGACTCGGGTGAAGCCGGAAAGTCGTAAACGGAGATAAAGGCGATGGAAGAGACGGCGATAACGGTGAGGGGGAGAGTGAGGTTGATGGTTTACAGAAGACTGGCGACAGTCTCGGTGATAGCGTGAAAACGGGCGAGTTAGCGTTCATTGCCAAGGCGCAAGGCATGTTTTTCTTTGATCAGCTCCGCCTTCCGGCCGCTTCTTATGTTGTTCTCTGTTCTTTCTTTCTGGTTCAGTCGACTTGGAATTCTGCGGGAGTGGTTTGGTCACTAATATATACCCCGATTGTTCAAATAAAAAATAAAAGTGTCGTGGCTTGCTCTTGGTGACGCTGTCAAAGTTGTGACTTCTTCAGCTCAAGCGCTTCCTCATGCTTAATACAGAAACACTAACACTGACAATATATTATGCTGCGATAGAGGCGTTAATTTGATTTTAAGAAAAATGTGTAGTTCACGCTCTTTAGGTGCGATTGGGTCATGAATTATTTGAGCTGGGGGGGGTGGTGGGAGGGCGTTTGTGATGACGGTGCCTTTGTCAACGGTCAAACACGTTTTTTATACTTCCATGTTCTTCGTCTTTGGTAAAGATCAAAAAGCATGAGGGGTTAGGGAACTAAAACTAGTCTACCTTCCTGACGTTTAGTGGGATGAACGGGTCTCGTCGGTCGGGTCCGGTTTTGGACTCTGCCATGTTGGCGCTACCTTTCAGCCGTTCCAGAATCCAAATGTACTTTGTGGAGCGACTCTCCTTCTTTCTTTAGACTTCTTCCGCAGATGCTGGCTAGCGTTTCCACTTGCTCTACATCTAACAGTCGAAAGTGACCCAAACCCCGTTTTTTTTTTTTTTTTTTAAGGTTACACAAACAGGATCCCATAAATTTACAATTAATGTTTAAAAAATGAAAATAAAGATTAATAAGCAATATTTTTGTGTGGAGAATTTTATCCAATTGACCCAAACAATAAAATTTTGGATTGTTAAACATGTTATTTGAATTAATTTGCCTCACTATTTAAAAATAAGTTGTTTAGTTTAAATTTTTCTACTTTAAATCAATTTTCAAAATTTACCAATATATATATTTCTATCTAATTATTTGTATTGAACTCTTATCATATTAAATATTAATATCTTATATTATAATCATCAAATAAGCCTCCAATAAACTATGTAAAGTTATGTCCTCTAGCTGGTTTGATTTGTGTGTTAATGACATGGTCAAAAACTTTGTTGTTTTATCTAATTTGTATGATAAATAACCAGAAATATAAATTCTATTAATAAATGTGTCGATTTTTTTTGTTTTGATATTTTGCTATGTTCTTGTCGTTTTTTATTGTGTTGCTATTTATAGGCAATGGAATTGATATCGAGTGATGTGAATCGTGTTTGAGTGATGGTATTGGAGTTTTTGTGATAGTTTGGTTGTATGGATGTTGTGATTGTTAGAAAAAGGTGAGTCAACTTTGCAATGTATAGTTGCATGTGGTTTCAATATCGTATTTTACTTAATGAAATCCGCCTCCATCATCATACGTGATTGTTGAATATTCTGTAATTTCTAATATAATGATTATTTAAATTTATATTATAATGTAGAAATAATAGGGATAGATGTTATCAGTAATTGTTATATATATTATAAGTCTGAATTTATGTACATATTTTTCTTATGAGTTGAAAATATATACAAAACGATTTGTTCTTCAGTGATGCAATCGACTAATATGTTTGATGAATTTATATATTATTTAAATTTATTTATTTTGAAATTATCAAAAAAAATTACGATATATAATAAGACATAATGAATTGAATAATGAAGGAAAAAAAAAGTTGATTCCTTATAGTATTATTCTCTATGTTTTCTTATGATAAACTTGGTAGGAGGTCGAAAATCTTATTCGCTTAAATTAGTTGTTGGTGAAATTAGATGTTCTCTTTTTAGTGAATAATCTATTGCTTATATCACCCATAATTTAGTAAAATTGTTAAAATTTTACGAATGACTATGCCAATGGGAGAATTCATCAAGTATATCACGTATTTCAACATGTATAATGATAGATTTCAGTAAGCAGATCAATGTTTGAATTATGTATAATAAATAATTTTTTTGAATATAATAAAAAATTTAATCTTTCAACATAGGCTAACATAATAGTAATTTATTAAGCAGAATGACCGGACATTTCAAAAAAGTGTAGAAGGGATTTCATAAAGCAACATGGTGTTTTCCATCAACATAACATCTGCTTTTGTTACTCACAATGGTTGTTTTCAACATACAAATATATTAGTTTTTATCTATAAATTAATGAGCATAATGGTTGGTAATAAGGAATTGTTGGAAATGTTAGTTGGTTTAATATATAAAATTAATGTTGGCATTAGAAGTTAGACAAATACAAGAGTTGGATCTCTTGGTAATTGGGTGATTTGTTTTGTCAGAAATTTATTGGAAGTTAAACAAATACAAGAGTTACATCTTTTGGTAATTTGTGTGTCTATCAAGAGTTGTATCTGTTGGTTACTTCCAGCTTAAAAGCTTATTTAATAAGCATTTATCTACAGATTACAATGTCAGAAAATTTGTATATTGGGAGAGGATTTGCTTACAACCTTGTTGCAATCCATAGTGGGGACAAATAACTATTCGAGGAGAGTTTGATAGACGTCTAGAACAATACTCAATCATCAATTTCTTATTTGTTTTTGTTTACTTTTATTCAATAAGAATATTAGCTTGGGTATTTCTTCGTCTACTTCATATTTCTTCATCAGGAATATTGAAGTTTTCAACTGGTTGGTCATCATACTATGGTCAGTTTCCAATTTTGGTCATCATACTTTCAAAACTATTTTTAAGGTCATCATACTTTCATTTTATTTTCAAAAAATGTCACTCCGTCCATATTGGCCGTTAACCCTCTTAACGGAGCCTGTTTTTGAGGGCATTTATGTCATTATCATTTATTTTGCTTTTCAATTTCCATCCAACTGCTGCCGGTTAAATTGAGCGGGAATTTGGCGCTATAGTAACGCGCTACAGTTGTCTTCCTTTCTTTTGTTATTTTTGGCTAGTTTTTTATTTTATTATTTTTTTGCCTTCCTCCTTGAGACTTTTTCCGTCCGTTTTTTTATAAACAATTCAGTATTTTTTTAATGTTTTTTAATTTTATAATTTTTTTTTAAATTATCATTTTATTTGTTTTATAATTAAATAATTTTAGATATTATGATACATATTATGAACGTTTTTGTTGTATGATATGATTTCTTTTTTATTCTTTATCTGATATCTATATAATCCTGTTGATCTGATGTCAAGTATTATATGATCTGGTGTCTATACAATCATGATGTGATCTCCCCTATTAAGTATGTTTTAGTTATATTGTATGATTTCTTTTATATTTTTGATCTGATATCTATAGTCTGTTGATCTGATGTTTAGTATTCGCTGATCTGATGTCTATATAATCCTGATGTGATCTCCTTTGTTAAGTATGTTTTAGTTATACTGTATGATTTCTTTTATATTTTTGATCTGATATCTATAGTCTGTTGATCTGATGTTAAGTATTCGCTGATCTGATGTCTATATAATCCTGATGTGATCTCCCTTGTTAAGTATGTTTTAGTTATACTGTATGATTTTTTTTATATTCTTGATCTGATATCTATAGTCTGTTGATCTGATGTTAAGTATTCGCTGATCTGAAGTCTATATAATCCTGATGTGATCTCCCTTGTTAAGTATGTTTTAGTTCTACTGTATGATTTATTTTATATTCTTGATCTGATATCTATAATCTGTTGATCTAATGTCAAGTATTCGCTGATCTGATGTTTATATAATCCCGATGTGATCTCCCTTGTTAAGTATGTTTTAGTTCTACTGTATGATTTCTTTTATATTATTGATCTGATATCTATAGTCTGTTGATCTGATGTATAGTATTCTCTGATCTGATGTCTATATAATCCTGATCTGATCTCCCTTGTTAAGTATGTTTTAATTCTATTGTATGATTTCTTTTATATTCTTGATCTGATATCTATAGTCTGTTAATCTGATGTCTAGTATTCTCTGATCTGATGTCTATATAATCCTGATATGATATCCCCTGTTAAGTATGCTTTAATTCTATTGTATGATTTCTTTTATATTTTTGATCTGATATCTATAATCTGTTGATCTGATATCTACTGTATTATTATTTTTTTTTAAATTTCGTTCATAATATGTATTATAATATCTAAAATTATTTAATTATAAAATAAATAAAATGATAATTAAATTTTTTTTATATAAAATTAGAAAATATTAAAAAAATAATGAATTGTTTAGAAAAAAATGACGGAAAAAAGTATCAAGTAGGAAGGCAAAAAAAATAAAATAAAAAATTAGACAAAAATAACAAAATAAAGGAAGACAACTGCAGCGCGTTACAGTAGCGCGCTACTGTAGCGCCAAATTCCCGCTCAATTTAACCGGCAGCAGTTGGATGAAAATTGGAAAGCAAAATAAATGAGAATGACATAAATGCCCTAAAAAAAAGGCTCCGTTAAGAGGGTTAACGGCCAATATGGACGAAGTGACCTTTTTTGAAAATAAAATGAAAGTATGATGACCTTAAAAATAGTTTTGAAAGTATGATGACCAAAATTGGAAACTGACCATAGTATGATGACTAATTTTAGAATTTACTCTAAATTATAACAATTATATTTGACAATGCACAATTAGACATTTCATAATATAAATTTTTTAAACAATCGTTAAGGAATTGGCAAAATATAATTAACACACACAATATAAGATGCTAAACTCATAAACAATACTTCAAACATGGTAACAATACACAACATATGACTAATACCTGTTGATTTAATTTTTTATGATAGTTTTATCGCTGGTGTTCGA
Organism: Knoxia roxburghii; assembly: GCA_030378225.1. NCBI lineage: Eukaryota > Viridiplantae > Streptophyta > Magnoliopsida > Gentianales > Rubiaceae > Knoxia > Knoxia roxburghii. The sequence continues at coordinate 4,429,425 of CM059415.1, forward strand.
ACTCTTAATAGTAGATTGTCATTGTTGAGTTCGTTTTTTCACGATAAATATTTAGTTGTGGAACCTTGATAGTAGTCAGTGCTGCATAAGATTTAGTTGGTTGGTGTCATCAACGCCATTGCTATGCACACTCTCCCGTGGAATGGAAGTCATTCGACTTCATGGTGATAGGTGGCTAACGGGGTTTTCCTCCCATTTATGGTTTTGGGAAATTTTGATGTTTAAACTGGATAAATTAGTTTGATAGTTTTTATAAATGACACGACTAATTAGTTTATGGTAGACTAGTTTTTTTCAAATTTTTTTTATTACATTTGAGTAATAGAGTCGTGACTAATCATGATTAACAATTATTTTTTTAAAAATTTGTAAACATCATTAAAAATATATATGTATGATTATAGTTGTTAGTTGTGCGAAGTATTAGTAAATATTTTATGTGGAGAACTTGTTATTAAAAAAAAAACTCCATGTCAAATTAAACTAACTAAGCTAAACCCTCTAAATAGATTTGACGTAGCTAGTTGAATTAGTCACATATATTTTTTGAAAATTTTCAACCCTTATTAATTTGGGATGTACAAAGTGCATAAACCTTCTTACACCTCTACCATTCTCAAATGCTCCTAATTCAACTTATTAGAAATTTAAGAACCAAGAAAAAGAGCGGGAGAGCCAATTAACATTTCCCTCCGCCCTCCCAAGCTCCACTGCCACCCCTTCGACTTCCGGCAAGAATTTGGAACCAAAGGAAATGCCGGTTGGAGTTCGAGAGCTCACCGTGCTTGGCGAGTTCAAACCATTCGGCCTGGTCGCCGAAGCACTCGACGGCAAACCTTCCGAAGATTTCGAGGATGATTACTTGTACTCTCTTTTCGACCCTGAAGTTGCCAGACAAAGGGACCAACCAGATAACTTCGTCGAAGAGTCCTCGTCCACCGATGGGAGCGACCACGAACTCTTCATTAGGGGAAATCGGTAATCTACGCGATGAATACTGGGCTGTTTTATAGTTTTTGGCACATTAGAAACTTTCTTGAGCTAGGGCTCCACTTTTAATATTCCGTAGTATGCTTCCAGACGTTAGGTTTCAATATGGACTAGCAGAATAGGATATACACTTTCATTTATGTCACTGTTGCGTCATAATAACAGGATAATATGGAGCATTGGTGCACGAGTGTACAAGAGATTTACCTTGCCGTCCAAAGTCTTGAAGGTGACTGCGCTTACCTTGAGAGGTTAATTCACGTTAGGTTTTTCTTTCAAATTAATTTAATTTGGTTATTTGGTGCTCTCTACAGGGGTGCTTGATTGGTAATTGCTGTTACAATATTTTCTGCTATTGTTTATTCGATTTAGAATTATATTACCATATTTAATGCTCAATGAGCAGTTCATGAAATGAAGTTTCAATAGAAATGGCAATTAATTTGGCCATGGTTTGGTTCTTATTTTTACTATGCTATTGCTCAGCTTATATATTGTTGTTTGTTGTTAGTGTGGAAGTCCTTTTGCCCTGGCAGCAATTACAAGTACTGAGAATTTAAAGTCTAATATATGCTTCAGTAGTATGCCATTTTCTTTTGTCTAGTGTTTAGTTGGAAAGGTAACTATTAGTGCTTTTCTACACTGGTTTAATTTCCCTTTGCATATTGTTTAGAGTGCTTCCATTCAACTGTTGAATAGATTGTTGAGATTCAGATATAGATGACTGAAATCAGACCGATTCAATAAGTAGGAAACATGTGTTCTACATCAAGTCAAAGAGTTGTTTGTGTCAGTGTAGTTAATTTTGAGTTATTTGTGTACAACTCTTTTATCCCAATTTGTTTCCACATACAACTTCTCTTCTGATTTTTGTGGTTTCTAAAAGTATGCAGGTATATGTCCTTTTGTCAGTTTACTGTTTAAACTTCTTTTGCAATTGCGAGCCAAGTAAATATAATTTTTGTTGTGGATCCCAGGCTTGCTGGTGCCGGATGGGTGATATGTCTGAGGCTCTTCTTTGTGTTCTTCAAATTGACAGTTTGACCATTTATAGCACATCAGGTGAATATGTATTGCATTTTGTTGTGCATTGCTTAGCCTTTTTGGATTTACACTTTTTACACCTGTGGTTACTTCAGTTTCTTGTAGAAAGTGATTTGCCCTCATATATATAGCTCTATTATCCATTTAATTGAAATTTATTGAGGTTTGACGATTTCTTCTTTTTCATGGTAACATGAACCCCTCATAGATCTCTTATTTCCTATTGGGCATAACCCTTTGGATCAAGAAATGGACAACTTTCTTTGATGAACCGAAAACGATTACCTGTCAAGCGTTCAATTGGCATCGCTATTTTCTTTATGGTTGTCCATAACGCTGTTTCCAACATTCTTTGCATGAATTACGGGTGATGATTTTATTTATTTATTTATATATATTTTTTTCTGTAAGACTGTACCATATGTTTTCATTTGTTATAGTGCTTCTCACATGACAGTACAGAGTTTTGCTATCGATTTGAGAATTGTGTTTCCTTTTCCCCAGGTGAAGTGGTGTCCATTCCCCTGTCACATACCATTACATCAATTTGGCCTCTTCCCTTTGGTTTACTCCTACAAGAGGCAGCTGAAGGGACGTCATCAATGCACACTCCATTTCCGCCTCATGGTTCATCTCTCAATGTTCGTGATGTAGCTCGATTCAAAAGGGAATTAGTATACAAAAATCAGAATAGCTATTCTCCAGCTCATGCATATGACACCATTTTTAAGGCAGATGGAACTTTAGTATCCTCACATTTGATATTGAAGGATCCTCTTGAAGAACCTCAGGCACGCTGAACATTTTTGTACTGTTATTATTATTATTTTTGTTTTTGTAACGTATTTTATCCAGTATAATCTGCTGGTCCTAACGTACTGTGTACTTACTTTATCTATTGTCCTCATTTAATAAAAACTGCATTTTTTAATTTGGATGCTATGATGGTTTCTGATTACTTATAGTAATTTTCTCAGCCAATTCATATTGAGGAAAGAGGAAAGTTAAGTATCATGAAAGAATTTGATGAACAGACTATCTGGACAAGTGAATGTGTTCCCCTGATGGTGTCACATAACAAAGGTCTCCCTTTCTGATTTCTGTCAGCTATTGCACCATTATCGGGGACAACCTGGCCAGGGGAAATATATTTTAACTTCATCATTTCGTTTGCAGGGAAGCTGCAACATTCGATATGGGTTGCTGAAGCCGTCAACTCCAATGTTGAAGTTGTAAAATCCAGATCTTCTGATGTTCCTCCGGCTGGGGTGCTTACGAAACAAATTTCCTTCCGAAGGATATGGCAGGGAAAGGGCTCACCTGCAGCAGCTAGTAAGGTGCTCAACTTATTGTTTAATCTTTTGGTGCTTTTTGACTTGCAGTTTCATATTTTGATAACATGCCTTTTGAAAATTTCTGTAGCATTCTGCTCTTCTTCTTCTTCTTCTTCTTTTGTTGGTTTTGAAGAACTTTGCCTTGAGAATGTAATTGTATTTTGGAAGTGAGCGTTATAAATCAAATTTGATTCTTAAGGATATTAACTTCTTTACTTCTGCCGTGAATTTGAACAGAATATTTATCCGATGAACGGTTGTTTGATTTGATGAAGAAACTCATTGAAAATGTGGATTACATGGTTATTTAATGTTGCCAGAATTACTTCGAACAATTTCACTCGTTAATATCACTAGGCCTTTATAATTCTCTAGTTGCTTATGTTTTAATTGACGAAAAATTTGGTTTCTTTTAATTTGTAACTTCCCAAATGATGACCAGGGGCAAAAGCCATTGAGCCCTTTTGAAATGGCATGCTAAGTTTCACTAAGTTTGTTTGGGTTATGTAATGAACTATTTCTTGGAAAATCCAGATATTTCATTTTCTTTTTAGTAGTATCCATAATGTAGTTGTTTTAAGGTGATTGCCTGTTGGGAGTATATAATCAATGCATCTTCTTTTCATATATTAAATGTTTATAACTATTAACATCTTATTTTCACTATTAAGCCCCTTTATATTATTGTTGCTATATCTACTTTCTTTTGGGTTTCTGAGGATTTATATCACTTTAAAAAAAGTTAAATTTGTCTGTTGCAGCCTTGTTGATAATTGTCATTTTCCGTGTAACATGAAAATTAAAGTCTTCACCTCTGAGAAATCATTGATTGGCGATTACTTAATTCCGATTAGGCAGACCTACCATATTCTGTACACCTTTCAAGAGCTTTCTTTACATTTTCTCCCTAGCTGATTTTCTTACTTGTCATCTGGATATGATTAATGTCCAGATTATGTGATGCTCGTGATATATTCTATTTAGTACTCAAGATCTCTGTTTATTTCATGTATTTTGATTCCCTTGGCTGGAGTTGTTTTTCCAGGTATTTCTGGCAACTGATAATGATGCGGTTCAAATTATTTGTTTTCTTTTACATGAGCAAAAAAAATTGCTAGCAGTCCGTCTTCACACCATAGAAATAAATGATGAAATTATCTTTGATATTAAACCTGACATGAGCTGGAGCATATCGGCAATTGCTGCGGAGCCTGTTATTGTGACTCGCCCAAGGTAGTATATCTCATTCTTTACCTTTCTTATTCATCTTTTAGCAGTCATTGAAAAATAACAATTTTGTTGTTCTTTCCAGAGTGAACATTGGACCATTTCCTTTTGTGGACATCATTGCGTTATCTGCAGAAAACAACCTTTTGCTTTATGTGAGTTCTTTAATTGGACTTCTAAAAATTGTCTCCATAGCAGAAGTGTCATGGAATATGTTGTCATTTTGGACAACTTCTCATGTTTTTATCCTGTTTGAACGTGATTTATGGTTACAAGTGTTGTCAATTTGAAATCTATAATAAATTAGACCACATCTGGTACAAATTGGTTTATGTTTTGGTATCTTTTTACTTGAATTCTATTCTCCCCTCCTACTTCGGGCTCACTTTATTTTGCAGGTTCTCATATTGAACTTAGTTGATTCATTATTTTTGCCATATTATAATTATGTAACTGTTTGGAAAACAAAGGATTGAACACTGCACATCAATGGCTTTTACTGGTTCCATGGGAACTTGAAAATATTCTGCCTCTTTTACAAAAAGATCAACTTTATACTTTTTCCTTCCTTTTCTGGATTTCCAGAAGAAAAACAAATTGTAATCCACTACATGGTTAGTGTGAAATCCTGTAGGATTCTCAGCTGTTCAAATGATTCAGTTAAATATTTGAGATGGACATGAAACTTAAACTATAATACTACGTCTGGATGGGATGAAATATGCTTGGGAAAAGAGAAGGTATTTAAATTCATGAGGAAGTTTGACTTATTTATTTAGGGAGGACAGGGGATGGGGAATTTAAGAGTGTTTCTCAATTGATGATCAATCCAATCCACATTTTGGTCTTCCATTAAACAGAAGCAGTCAGAGTAGGATTGGATCTGATAAGCCAGAATTTCACCTTATATACTACTGCTCAGTAATTAAAGCTGGAGCCAGAAGTTAAGTGGATATAGTTTCCTTTTGTTCATTCTGGCTCGGTGGCTCCTTTAGCTAATTCCTGATCACTCCTTTCCTTGATAGAGAACAGGAAACATAAAATGGGATATTGTCTTTCAGTGTCAATCTTTCATTTGTTTTTCCTAGAGTTCATAGTTATCGAGGTTAAAACCATTAATGAATTTGACATTTCTTACCTTGTTCTATTGTTCTTAGTAGGATACCCTTTGGCAATTATCCTTGTGCTTTCCTGGAGTTTATAGTAATTGTAACAAACATTCATTTATAAATAATTAATTTCTTCTGACATATTTTCTTACCTTTTCTATTTGTTTTTAATTGAATACACTTACAATGCTCTGCAAGGTGTATCTACCGGGAATTATTTGCATTCTGATGACTTTTGGATTGAAATTGATTGTGTCAATATGTGAAGTTATTGGAGAGGTTTTGAACTTGATCACATAAATTTATTGAATCCATGCATTTAGCACTCTTTTGTAAGTAGTTTCTGTTTATGGGGTTATATTTCTTCATTCTTAAGTATGCCCTTTTAGGTTGCTAAAGCTTCTCTGTTTATGCCTTTGCAGTCAGGGAAGCAATGCCTTTGTAGTTATGTATTGCCTTGGTTTTTGGGTAAAAATCAGCTTTTGCTTAATGTAAAAGCTTCAGACACATCTATTCTCCATGAAATAAAGACTACTGAACTGACTGATGCTGTTCAAGGACGCATAAATATCGTTCTGAATAGTAGACAGGTATACTCTGTGAATCACTTATGTTTCAACTTTGACTAGTCTCTTGCCTTGTTCTGAGTACTTTCATTTTGTATTATATTTCCAATATGATCATTATTTTCTTTTAGGGGTTTTCGTGTTTCTAGAGGCTGATACCTTGATTTCTATTCCAATTGGTGGATGGCTTTTCGATGAGTTGCTTATGTATCTGGCAACTTTTGAACAATATTTTGGTTTGATGTCTTATAAGAATGGTTGGAAATGCCTCAGATGCTTAGGTGTGAGATGCTACTGAGAATTCTTGATGAACGCACTGCTCCAGTTTTTAGTATAATCAGAAAGTTAAATATGATCTCCTTATTTGTTATAGGGAAGGAGTCCCATTTTAAGTTATGCAATTAACCTTTTGGCTTAAATATGGCATTTATGTGAGTAATTAATTCAGTGAAGCTCACTCTGCCATTCATAAGTAGGAAAAACATTTGAGTTTGCTGTTGCAGGAAAAATGTCATTGATGCCAGATGTTATGTTTTTTAGTTGCTGGTCCTTTTGAAGTAATTGGCTTTCTTTTGTCTTGGTTGTTAGATTAGATAAAGATGTGGCACTGGTCTAGAATCCAAAGGTGGCACGAAATATTCCAAGGGCTCATAACGTCTGTAGCTTTTATTGTTTCTAGGGTATAGGGTTTAGATAAACATATGATCCGTAGCTTTTATTGTTTCTTTTTTACCATACTTTGTTGGTCATACATTTGTATTCCTTGTAGTGAACCTTTGAGGTGCAGTACTTGCTCCCCCAATGTTGAATATCTAGTTCATTAAATGAACCTGTGGATTTTCTTTATCAATAATTCTTTTACAGGAGTTTATGTAGGAATAGGAGCCAGTTTGAGTTATCCGTTGAGCATCAATATTTCATTGCAAATATTTCTTTGGGATCATTCTTAAATTGCAGTATTGACACATGAGTCAATATTTTGACTTCCTCTTTGCTTTACCGTGTTGTCAATCTTTCCTCGATCTGCTGTGGATTATTCCTTGTAAGAACTAATTTTTCTAGATGATGACTGAAGCTAATGTCCTTGTTTGTTTTCCTACTTTCTCCCTAGATCTACAGATGTATGCTCCGTTGTGATCCTTCATCATCACTAGTAAATGATTGCATAACAGCCATGTCTGAGGCGCTTAGTTCTAGTTTCTACAATCACTTTCTTGTTCTATTTTGGGGCGAGAATCATTCATCTTATTTGGCCAAGACTGGTTCAACTGTCGATTTAGAATGGGAATTGTTTTGTCGTGTAATCAGGACACTTTGCTCCAGGCCTAGTACTGCCTCTCAGAGTTGCTCCATTGAAAATTCACAGTCCGCATGGGAATTTCTTGTCAACACTGGATACAATAAGCACTACTCTAATAAGAGTCTCATTGCTGGAATTTCTCCTTTACTGTCAGGCGACCTGTTGGGACCAGACTCATCTGACTCTATCTCAGAAGGAAAAGTATATGAAGGGCCATCTTACTCTGAATTACTGAGGGAGATTATGGGTTCACTTCATGCAGTATATGAAAATCTGAAACTGAACATTCTTCGCAAACGGTACTCTCTGAGTTTCCTTGGGACGTATATTGTTTCAACAGTTATGCATAATATTTTGGTTCGTTCAAGTCCCCCTTTATTTCACCTCTTTATGTTTTTTCCCCTGTGCCTTCAAATATGTGGATATTTGTAGTACATTACCATGGAGTTAACTTGCCCTTTAATTATTTCAGAATGAATCAGTATATATCTTTGTACCAAGTATTATGGAGCTTAGTTGTTTTAGAATGGAATAGATTACGCCAATGTACTTTCTTATTGAGGGATAAGAAAGTAACTGAACATTGGTTTATATGCAGCATATGAATGACAAAACCAACCCAAATTGTCTTCGCAACTACTCTCCTCCCCTTTTTCCTGAAACAGTTAATATGATAAGTGTGATAAACCTTCTACTCATGGGCTACCAATGGTGGAAATATTTCTTCCAAGCATGCAATACTTGTCATGTTTACTCTTGACAGTTACGGTTGGTTGTTTGTGGCCTAGGAGAATATAATTCCAGTTTTGGTTTTTATGTCATAGTCTGTAAATTTTCTCGACCTTTGCTCTGTAGGGTATTCATCGATGGTTTCTTAGTAATTAAAATCTTTACATGGCATTTGAAAGGGTGTGGCGCCGGAAAGTGAGAGAAAGAAGGCGTTGGACTAAATTTGATGAACTTCATACCTGAAGTTATTAATTTTCGTGTTGAGATTATAGTTGCTTGCATACGTGGCCTCATTTTCCTATAAAATTCTATGTTGTTTTAACGATTTCTTTGCTGATATCAAATGGAGTTTCCAGATTGTCTTTCTTGAGTGTACAGTATATATGTTTTTTCTCTTAAAAGTCGGAAATGAACGAGTAAAACTTTATTTGTGTTCTTCTCATCAATGTGTCTTAGTGACCTTTGAATGAATTTTTAATGTAGGGATCTAAGTCTTCTTGTAGTTTTATTATGTGATGTTGCGGACTTTTTGCACGATGGAAGCTACTTGGATCATTATCTGCGTGACTTTCCAATCCATTCCGTGCACTTTGGGGTGTTTCAGCGGTTACAGCCTAATAAATCCCCACCAAGTCTATTTAGATGGCTTCAAAGCTGTTTGCAGTATGGATTTAGTTCGGCTAATGCTAGCGACCTTCCTCTTCTAGTTCTCAAGGATGGGAGTTCTGCTACTAATTGGGCTAGGAAGATAGTTTCTTTCTACAGTCTGTTATGTGGTGCAGAAAAAATGGGAAAGAGGGTGTCATCTGGTGTTTACTGTAATGTAGCACCTGGATCATATTCTATTCAAGAGGAGCTAGTTGTTTTGGCCATGGTTGGTGAAAGATTTGGTTTGCAGCAGTTAGACTTGCTGCCTGCTGGTGTCTGTCTTCCTCTTCGGCATGTAAGTTATCTGAAATTTATGACACTATTTTTTGTGCCCATTTTTTGAAGGGTTTTATTTGTGGTGGGGTACTGATCCACATGGTTTTCTTATTCTGAACTGTGGGCTCCTCTGTAAACCAAGAAATTTACTCTTTTTTGATATTATGGGTGAAGTGTTTGTTAGTGACTAGAATTGCAGTTACTGATTCGCATGGTACTTTGTGAAGCTTTTCCTTCATATATTGAGTGATCCATAATTTTATGGACTGACATGCGGCAGTTTACCATAAACTTCTTTCTGGCTGTTGCTTCTTGGGAAGCTTTTCTTTGTTTATTGTGAGAACCTTCTTAATTCATCTACATTTTATGTTTTTTGGTCTGACATTGCATTCTCATAACATCAATTTCTGTGATATTTAGGCCCTAGCTAAGTGCCGTGATTCTCCTCCCACAGATTGGCCTGTGGCTGCATATGTTCTCCTTGGCCGTGAAGATCTGGCGTTGTCTCGTCATTGCAAGTCGAGCAAACCCACTGAAAGTGAACATCATAATAGTGGAAGCTTGATCTCTATTTCTGCCCCTTACATGTCTCATCTGCACCCTGTGTCAATTCCTTCTTCAGTTTCTGACACCAATGAGTTAGATAATTCAAAGGTAGAGGATGTTGATTCTGTTGATGGATCCGTGATAGATGGAATGGAGCATATTTTCAATACGACCACACAGTTACGATATGGCAGGGATCTGCGGTTAAATGAGGTTAGTGGGTGTGCCCATTTTTAATTAATTCATGTGAGCGTTTGCTAATAATCTCATTTGTTAACCATTGTGGAAGGCACTTTCTTGTGAAGAGATCTCCCCAATATGCGCCTTTAGTGCATAATATCATTATAAATGATGGCAGTTTGGACTCTGATTTATTAGCAAACTGTTTACATCTATGTTTTGTGATCTTTGATATTTACATTTTACTTCATGGCCTATCTTGTTCATAAAAGGTAGAACATGCTTTGCAGCATTTTGCAAGCATCTTTTCTGGTTGTCATTTGTCAATTTCTCTTGTTACCTGACTTTTTTATATGGTTTGTTATCAAAATGATAATCAAGCCTCATTTGTATTTAACTTCAGTTCCCATCCAGTCGTTTACTTGCTTTCTGGTGATGCTCGGAAATGATTTTAATTTTTTGATTTTAGGTCAGTGAATTTGCATCTTGTTTTATGTAAGGAAATCATATTGAAATTTTCCAGCGTGGGCATCTTGGTTTTTGTTCATCTGTTCTTATATGCTAGATACAAAAATTTTGTGACATATTGGAATCTTATTTTCTGTTGTCATCCATTGACCAATTAGGATACTAAGCATACTAATTACCAGATGGCTCTTCGTGGAGAATCAATTTGTAATGCCTGTGATTTGCTTCTTTTATGACTTATGAATAACCAAAAGGTGAATGCGTGCTAACCCAGACACTGGATTGAGATTTATGTGCTAACTTCTTCATGTCATTCGACCTAGAAAGAGATTCACCATCCAGATCTTTATACTTGAAATCTTATGATTTCTACTTGGTTATTGGGGTTACTCGGTATGGACATTCCTATACAGTTACATTGCTTTCTTTTGCCTTTAATAGATATTTTTGTTCATTGATGATTGTCCAACTTATATTCATTCGGTTTCTCTATGGAACTATAACTATATATTGGTATGGAATTTGGTCTATTGTTGCACGTTAAAGCAACTACATGTGTTTTAGGTTAGACATCTTCTCTGTTCTGCAAGAGCAATACCAATTCAAACAGCTGCCAGCCCTACAGCAAATGATCAAGACAACCAACAGGTATTTTGATTCTTCTTTGGCTTTATAATTTGTCGGTTTTCCTACATGGAAATTTAAAATGGTTCTCTTTTTTTCTTGTCAAATTTATATTTATTGATTTAACATGGAATTATCAACTCAAATTAAAAGGGGAAGAGCTAACAAACTATTAAAAAGGGCGTTATTTATTTACAACTTAAGTGAAATTCGTGTATGGATAGAGCATGATGGCCACATATAATCTATATAACCAATTCCACATAGTGGGATAAAGCTAAGTTGGTTCATTTTAACATAGTTACCTTGATTCTGTAGTCTTACACTTTACATGAGATAGTAACATACTCTGTTCACCTTTTCATTCTTCTTATTTTCTAGTAAAAAAAGTTAAATATGGGTGAAGAAGTGTTGATTCTTTGTCAGATATTATGTGGTCACACATTACATTCTTCTGGTTTAGCCTTTGATTGTTGTCATATATTGTGGTTTGGATGGACGCAACAATTAATAATATGTTTGTCTTCAACAATACCTTTGACAGTAAGGTCTTGAGCTTTGGGTTCAGATGTCTATGAAGCTTAAACCCTGTGTGTGGGAATGCTTGTAGTTTTTCAAATCATACTTTTCTCTTCCTTAATAGGAGAGGTTTATTTTTCCCAGCTCTTGAAGTAAATCAATTGATTCTTGAGCGGAAGCTGTGATTATGTTCTTTCATTAGAATGAATGACAGAAACTTTGAGTTTGTTGGGGTGCTTTCACATGCAATCTAATATATATTTTTTTAAAATGAACTATTGGTGCTATTGATTCTATTATTCCCTGCTTGAAAGTTGTTTCATGAATGTTAAGCTGCTAATTTTGTTAACTTCCATTTCTTTAAATGGCAGCTGGGCTGGTTTGAGGTACGATTGGAGGATGATAACTATTAATTAAGACGAGAAAGAAATGGGAAAGAAAACAAGCTACTAGCAATTTTTATTTCATATTATTTTTGTGTTATTTTTTTACTGTCAGTTTGGAATGGTCCCAATGAAGTAGTTATCAAGCAAGATGTTTAACATTGTCGTCCTGTTCCCTTTCAACACCAAATATGATCTTTCGTACAATATTTACCTAAGATATGTCAGAACTCGCAAACAATTTATTTTGCTACTTCGACTTGCATTTACTCTCTGAAAAATTACATACGAGAGTGCTGCCTGATTTTCATCTGCTTTTTGGCTTAGAATCCATTATGTTGCATTGCATATCTAGACAGTTATTTACTTGGCCATACATGTGTAGGAAAAGTTATGGCAGCTTGCTCAAAGGACGACATCTCTTCCATTTGGCCGTGGTGCATTTACACTTGCTACCACACATACACTCTTGACAGAGGTGATTCCAACTCAGAAACTAGATATCTGTGTTCCAATTGTTCCTGTTTTCTTATTGATTTTTTTGTTTACGAGTCATGTAGCTTTTTTTGTATTTATGTCTTGTCGAAATTTGTGCAGGCTCTAACTGTTCCAAAGCTTGTATTAGCCGGTCGGTTGCCTGCTCAACAAAATGCGATGGTTAGATTGGAGTTGCTTTTGGTTTATAACTGTCTTTGGAAGTTGTGGAACTTGTTAAGATTTCACATCTGTGACTTAAATCAGAGAATATGTTGGATGATACATGCCTTTCCTTTTGAAGCTTGCCATAGTTTTGTTTGTCTTCTAACTATGTTCCTGATTTGATCAGGAAAGTTTCTTCTTCCCCCCCCCCCCCCCCCCCCCTTCATTGGTTGCCACTTCTAGTTTTTGGCAACATAATTGCGTCATTGTCTGCTGAAACTTTTCCTGCTTCTGTCGCATGTAGTACTAGTTCAGTTTATTTGTTTTGCAGGTAAATTTAGATCCAAATATTAGAAATGTGCAAGAAGTTAAATGTTGGCCTGAATTTCACAATGCTGTTGCTGCGGGATTGAAACTTGCTCCCCTCCAGGTTTCTCTTCACTCCTTAATTTGTCATCAGGCTAGGTTTCTTATCTTCCACTAAATGTCTGGGGAATTACATTTTTGATCCCCAATCTTTGAGAAGCTAGCTAAGGTAGTCCCCTACCTTTAAAATAGCATGTTGATGGATCATTTTGGGTCAATTATCACTCAAAGAGGGTGAAAAGCATTTGGTTATTCACATGACTGATCCATTGCTTTCCTTTAATCTGCTGTCAAAGGGGCTAGAATTACCAAACATAAAAACAATTATGATGCAATGTGTTGGTTTTAATTTTTGGGAACTACTTTTGCCACTTTCTCAAGATTGAGGATGAAAATTGCATTTTTTAAGCATTAATTTTGTGCTGCTTGAGCATGTTTAATTTCTTTTGGGGTTTTACTTTGCAGGGAAAGATGTCGAGAACATGGATAATATATAACAAGCCTGATGACCCAAATGTTGTTCATGCTGGGCTTCTTCTAGGCTTGGGTTTACATGGATATCTTCATGTTTTAACCATATCAGACATATACAAGTATTATTCCCAGGTGAAAATTGAATAACTCATTTGTAACACTTTCTCCCTTTTTTCTATTTAGTTTTGTTCCCGATAATGTTGGAAATCACCATCATTTTGATAATTTGTGCCATCACGATGCTTAATTTGAGATTTACTTAACCTGTTGGTAGTTCAAATTTGCCTGCATTAATGATCATTTATTTCATTTTTTGTAAGGTGGGGTTTTCACTGAAGTATGATAATGTGTTGTTCATGAGTGTCACTGATGCCAAGAGTCTTGTCATGTTAAGATTTTGTGAGATGTGAGATATAGACATGGATGCTTGCTAGGAGTTTGGAAGTTAAAATATCAAGAGTGTGCTACAAGTTTGTTTGAGTTTCAAATTGACATGTATGGTGGTGTGTAGACATTTAAATCGAATGTTTTTGTCACCATTCCTAACTTTTACCAATATTTTTCTGGGAAAGGGAAGCAGCAGATCATATCAGAAGTGATTTAGAGTGTTACCAATCTATTTTTGGATGTTTTAGTGATAAGTTTTGAAGCATCAAAGGATGCTTACACTTTCAGCATACTCCAGCAGCGGTAGTCATTATTTGTTATTTTTTAAATTTTGTATATGTAGGTCTGTATATCAAATTTGGTTTGCATTCAAACCTGATGTCTCAGGAAATAGGGGCTTTATATTTTCCGCGAGGAAGTTGGTTCTGTGTCCTTCCTAGCTTTGGTGAATTGTGGTTAAATGTTTGGGTCAAAACCGAAGTTCCCTGAATGGGATTTTTATTTGGAACTTGTTGTTGGAGGAACTGATTTCCTATCCAAGTTGATGAAGGAGAATGTTCCTAAATGAGATGTCCATCTAAAGTTTCATGATGTACATAGTTGTTGTAACACTCATTTGACATTCATTAGTCCTATCTTGTTGCTATCAATATTTCATGATCATATAAACCACACAATCAATTTGCCCATTACATTGTTTCATCACCTGCTTTGTCTTCACTTTCTGTCTGATCTGAAATACTATACGGTTTCCAGTCCTATGTCTTCTGTTCCGAGATTTGGGTTTGTGTTCCTGTATTCTACATAATGTTTGTCTTGCTCATCAAGCACTGGCCTCTTTCAGATCTGACTTTACAATTGTGATGGCTTTCTCTTGAAGGAACATGAAAGCACAACTGTTGGGCTAATGCTTGGCCTTGCTGCATCACACAGGGGAACTATGCAACCGGCTATCTCAAAGGTGCAAGAATTTAGTTTGCTCTCTCTTCATCCCTCCCATTCTCTTTCTGTCAAATTCTATTTGTTTAGTAGAGTATCTCATTTTGGTGCTGATATATCATTGGAATATGAATTTTAAAACTGTCAAGTTTCCAGAAGTAATTTTCTCTTGAAGTTCTATCGAAAAATATAATAGTCTGAACTATAGTTATTATTGCCGTTGTAATAGCAAACTAGTGTAGAAGTCTGTTATCCCTGGAAATACTTGATTGAATTTTAATCAGGTAAAGACTAATGTTGAGCGCATATTATCTATTATTTTTTCTGAGGAATGTTATTCCAAATGTCTGTGAGAAAGATAGTTTCCACTCCTGAAATTGATATCAGATACTAAATTTTCAAACTTTACCCTGGAGAGACCCTTCCTTCATCCTTTGTTCTTCATTTTCACTTTTAGCACCTTCCGTTCCTTTCAAATTTTGGATGATGTCTTAAAAGAGGTGTCCTACTTTGCCCTTTATTCTTGATGATCTGTTCTCATTTCAAAGCATTTTTTTTCATAAAAAAGGCTCCATAGTTTGCGATGTAATGTTGAATCCTCATGTTTTGATCCTTTATCAGCATTTGTTGGTTACTGTATCTGTAAGTTTCTAGCTAGTAAGGAGACTGGTCAACTTAGTGTTTTTTTTACTTATACATGTTAGTGGTTTCCAGACGTTTCTCGTGATGTGATTTAACATTATTTTTTTTCCAGTAAAGAACGAACTCATCCCGAGACTTCCTATTCTTGCTTCAAATAGTGCCAATTTGTTATGCTCCAAAGTTGAATGTCTTGTTATGTTGGAGGACTACCCCTGAAACTCATATTCTTTTAGCAAACTATATGTTCATATTACCTGCATCATTGCCTTTTTCAAGTGAAAGAGTGAGCCTGTGCTTTTATGGCTTTCTTCTTACTGATGCTGCGACATGCTTATTCCTGCTAACAATTGCTGTTATATTCACTTTTAAGCAGTCTCTTTATGTTCACCTACCTGCTCGCCAACCGTCTTCTTTCCCAGAACTAGAATTGCCAACTCTTTTGCAGGTAAAGTTCACTCTATCTTGAAAAGTGCTATTTGATACTACATTTTTTGTTTTTCTTTTCTTCTTTTTTGCCATAGAACTTGATATGAGTATATATGTGTAGGATTTACTATCATATGACTCATTTTGCTTGATGAGTTGGTCCTCACTGAATCTGAAACTTTTCTAACCTATTTAATGTAATTCTTTTTTCTTATTTAATATTTTAATTTTTCAAGGTTTGGGGATGATTGCTTTTTTGGAGTATGCATCTCTGATTGTACTGTTTGTCAGTTTCTTCTTTAGTTGTATCAGGTTGATTTTTAGGTTGTGTTATTATTTTAGTCCACATTTTCACTTGGGGATTGTCGTTTTCCAATTCCTCCAGTCAGCAGCACTTCTTTCTGTTGGGTTACTTTATGAAGGTTCAGCACACCCTCAAACAATGCAAATTCTTTTGGTACTTTCGGTATCCTTATTTTATGAACTCTTCTGTTATCTGTTGTACTTTTTCTCTATATGCATACTACAATATTCCTCCATTAATTTATTAGCTTTGCTATGAATTTGTAGGTTTGGCGGCTAGTATGTTGCTTGTTTGGTTAGTTTAATCTTTCGTCTTAAATTGAACAACTCTTGTTGTTGCAAGCACTGTTAACAGCATCTGAAATGCTTTTTGTGGTAATATGTGTCCAATTGATTTTACCAATATTATGCTTTTGGCGAAACAGATTGTGCATGAGTTGGCAGAACAGCAGACACATTGTAGGAATAATAAGTTTCTGAATTAATGCTTACTTTTGATCACTTCATCTCATGGGAAGTTAACCATACTGTGGTGACTGTCTCATATTGTTGATTGTGTCCAAGTGGGCAATGAAAAACATGGAATTTTTGCATTGATTTCAGCTTTTGTTTCTCATTTTATTCCTTGTAGATTTTGTAACTTCCTTCTGGGAACGTCACGTTGTGGTCCACGTCATTTGGTGGTTTTTTCCCCTACACAATTACATCTTGTTTTGTTTTGTTTTATTTTATTTCAGGGAGTTTGGTGGATAATTGGTAATGAAATGTTACATTTCATTGTTGACAGCCCTTATAGATGACTGTTTACCTTAGGGATAGTTGAGGCTTGAGCTTATTTATTAATGGGTTGACAGTCAAAAACTTACTTTTCCTATATGATTTTGTATTGTTTCCTCAATCAACGAACAATACCCCCTCCGTTCCGTAAGGATAGTTGAGACTTGAGAGCTTAGTTATTAATTGGTTGACAGTCAAAAACTTACTTTTCCTATATGATTTTGTTTTTGTTCCTTCAATCATCAAATAATGCTCCCTTTCTTCCTTATTATAAGAGATACTCGTTTTTACCTTAATATAAGGTTTTCTTTCATTTTTAGAATGAGTTTATTAATTTTTTCAAAAGTTACCCTTCTTCACCACTCTCTCAACAATATTTCCATACTCATTTATTACTATATCATAATATGGGCAAAACTGAGAAATTCCTAATTAATATAGGCTAGTTAATTGGTTTTCTTGGTCCGTGATAAGTAGGTGGACATCTGTTACAATAAGGAACAGAAGGAGTTTTGCTAGTTCTTGATGAGTTATGTGTTTACCCAACTAATCTTCAATCACTTCCTGATTGCACAGTTACATCTTCCCATGTCAATTTAATTTGAGTTAA
Organism: Knoxia roxburghii; assembly: GCA_030378225.1. Lineage (NCBI taxonomy): Eukaryota > Viridiplantae > Streptophyta > Magnoliopsida > Gentianales > Rubiaceae > Knoxia > Knoxia roxburghii. Next base: position 4,446,931 of record CM059415.1, read on the forward strand.
TAATTTTCTATTTTCTGCAAGCTGTATTGGTGCTTCTAAAGTGTATGCACATTTCCAAGCTTCCTTAAATATGTTTCTCTCATTTCTCATGCACGGGGTTACCTCCGCTTTCTTTCTAACATATTCAATACGTCCTATTGAGTTTGTTGTGCTCGCAACATCTATAGCGATATTCTCATCTTGGCTGCATTCACTTTTTCTTCATGTTCACATTTAGGTCTTAAACACCTGAATCCATAATGCTTCTGTAATCTTACGGTTTCATACTACATAATTATATTTTGTTTTCAATTAGCTGTTTTTCATAATCACAAAGCACAGAGGATACAATTCTCCGTTTGTTCAAACCTTGAATTCTACGTGTAACAACTTTGGGTTATTTGGTGTATTTTATATCAGTTATTTGATGCACTGTCATTGATGTTGGTGTTGTACCCCTTTCCAGGGGGAAATCGGTCGGAGAAGTGGAGGTGATAATGTGCTTGAAAGGGAGGGCTATGCAGTTTCTGCAGGATTTTCATTGGGCCTTGTCGCCTTGGGTATCATACTGTAGCTTTCAGTTTTACAACTTTGATGAGGCGGACAGATATAGCTAAATCTTATTTCTTTACTGAAGGTCGTGGTGAGGATTCACTTGGCTTCATGGAAACTTTGGTCGATCGATTGTTCCAATACATTGGTGGCAAAAACCATAAAAATGTAAGTCTCATGGCTATATTATATCCTTGGTTTCTCATGGCTATATTATATCCTTGGTTGTGTGATGTCTTTGTTTTCACTCTTTTTGATTCTTATTCAGGAAAGATTCCATTTGCTTACACCATCAGCTGATGAACACCAGCGTACTGCTGGACAGGTTAGCATTATTACTTTCTGAATGCTAGTACTGCAGATTATGTTGAGACGTCTTACATAGTATTGTCTGCAATTGTGGTGTTAATTATCTGCTTCTGAGTTCTCTGTTTCACTAATTTATTTGGTTTGTGTTACTATTTGTAAGCTATTGGATGGGAGTTCAATCAATGTTGATGTTACTGCACCGGGAGCTATAGTTGCTTTGGCTCTAATGTATATGAAGGTAGTTTTATGATCTCAGTAGTGACCTATTTTGTTCTATATATCAAATTATGAAATTTATTTATGATTTTTTTGGCGATTACTCATTTAGCTGGTACCTTTTACAGACAGAATCAAAGATAGTATTGTCTCGGCTATCTATTCCGCAAACACAGTTTGATTTGCAGTATGTCAGACCTGACTTTATAATGCTCCGAGTGATTGCGAGGAATTTGATACTTTGGAGCAGGTACCACTGCTTTTCTAATACTGACTATTGGAATGCTGGTCGTGTCGTCTCTATTGATGTTTAATAGTGATTGCATTTGTCAGAGTTTATCCTTCTGAAGAATGGATTCAGTCCCAGGTTCCTGAAGTCGTCCAGAATGGCATCAATAGTCTTGGAGATGAGATGGATGAGGACAATGAGGTGGATGCAGTAGCTTTTGTTCAGGCATTCGTAAATATTGTGGTTGGATCATGTATCACTCTCGGTAAGTAATCCTCTTTGGAACTGCTGAAATGTGGGCTTTCTTGTCTCAAAAGTTTGACTCTCAGGGTATTTGATTGAGCTAGTTCTTTTGGGGGCATAACCACACGAGTTCAAAATGTGGATAATGTTGTTACAGTTGTTTTACTTAGCTATGGCTGCTACATCATCATATAAACTTTATGCAATTTAGATTATTAAATGCAGCTTTTATGGATCCATTTTCATGATAGTCTGGCCCTGCTGGTGGTACTTTTTTTTCTCTCTCTTCTTATCAGGATTTATAAAGTTCTACCCCAAATTGGTTTAACCAACTTAAGCATTTAACAGTAGCCAATAGGCCTCCTAATAGTTAGGAGTTTCTGTGTACATGCCCATATTTTATAATTATCCGCCATCTAATCTATACACTCACATTTTATGATATTGCTAGCATCTCGCCTGTTTTTCATTAATTTTACATGCTGACAACAGTGACTAGAAGCAAAATTTTCACATTTTGAAGTGAACTGTCTCTCGGGCATGTAGATGGAACAACTTTTTGGCCTTAATTATGTCCACGCATGCTTGGTTCTTTTAGCACTGATTCCTGCCTCTTAATATTTTTCTTCCCAGTCTTCAATTTTTAAATTTGGTTATCTTCCCACATTTTTTTTTTTGTTCTTTTTTCTACTTTGACTACAAATTGTTCTGTTCTTGGTTCCTTACCGGATGTGCTTTGAAAACTGAGGAATGAAGTTATATTTTGATATGATAATACATGGTTATTTACATCAGCATAAGGTTTCTTTTGGCATAATGAAGGCTTTTTTCACCAAAGTAATTGCCTTTTAAATGGATAGGTACTGATTTTGTTGTCTGTACTAAGAGATTAATCATGAAAGCTCAATAATGTGTATGTGGGATACTTTAGTGTGTGGAAGTTGGTCTTCTCAACTCCTTTTTTTAATTATTTTTTAAAAAACTTATTGCATTCTTTGGTTCTTCATAGGGCTCAGGTTTGCTGGTACACGGGATGGAAATGCAAAGCGGGTTCTTTATCACCATGCATGCTATTTTCTCTATGAGGTTTATTCTCCTTTCTATTGCGGCTGCTCACGTTTTTATTATGATGCACTGCAATCTCATTTTTATTCTTGCAGATAAAGCCTACCGGTGCATTTACTGCAAGACCCACACATGCCTTTCCTAGAGGTTTGTCAAAGTATGTCGATCGTGGCACCCTGGAAACATGCCTTCATCTCATTGTTCTTTCTTTATGCGTGGTTAGTGGGCTCTCTGTCTTATACATAGTATTGTCCTCATATTTTTTGCCCTCCATTCCCCTGAAGTATGCTTTTGAGAGCAGGTTATGGCCGGATCTGGAAATCTTCAAATTTTGAGATTGTTGAGATTCCTCCGCAATCGAAACCTAAATGAGGAGCAGTCGAATTATGGCTATCAGATGGCAGTAAGTATATATGTGATCCAAATATGTATTCCCTTGTACAATTAGGCTTATGTTTGTTTAGTTACTTTCTCAAGAAAAGCTAACTTTTTCTCCACAAAAAATTACTATCCAAACAGTAATTATAATTTAACTTTTAAATTCATTCTCCCTCCAAGAACTCCTCTCACATTATTTCAACTCCAATCTTTTCCTTCCCTGAGAGAAGTCCCTCTAAGAAAGTAACAATCCAAACATATCCTTAGTGAATAGCTTCTTGAACCTCTGTGTATATGGAATCACTGTATCCCCTACAGTTCTACAACTGTTCAAACTTCGTTTTTACTTTTTTCTCGGTCGATACTTAAGACTTGGAATCAAGAGAATCTTTGGAATCCAGAGATTTCTATTACACTTTATGATTCATGTGTTTAAATTGCCTCACTTTGTATTGTGATTAGACAATTATCATTATCTCAGGTCAGCTTAGGCATTGGCTTCTTGTTCCTTGGGGGTGGAATGTGGACTTTTTCAACCAGCAACAGTGCGGTTGCTGCTTTGTTTATTACCATGTACCCCCGTTTGCCTACTGGTCCAAATGACAATAGATGCCATCTTCAGGTAACATTGTATATTGCGAAATCATATCTATATAGTGATATGTGGTGCTGTCCCTTTGAATGATGAAATTGACAAAAACAAGACCAACTCTGAATCAGAGGTCTAGTCTTATTTTCCATGAAAACTACACTTTTCACACACAGGCTCTGGCATTCTTATGTTATCATGCTGCAAGATTATTGAAATTTGAAAAAATTAAAAAAATTACAGTCTGTCTCTCTCGGCCCATAGTAGAAAATATCTGCTATAATGCAATATATTATGCAGCTGCCTTCTCTCTACCTCATTGGTGAGGTTATATGTCATATCTTTAAGCATGAGAATAACTTTTGATCCAGTCACTCAACGTTAAACAATCAAAATGTTGCAACTTTCTTTAAAAGCATTTCAGCATTTTCTACCTTATTATAACTTGTAGTAGAAAGAGCATTGGTTTATTTCATTTTCTTCTAGCTGCTGCAAATCTGTGTATCTCCATTTTTGTTGAATATTTTTTTTTGTATTTGATGTTATGAGTCTATTATTTCAGGCATTCAGGCATTTATATGTGCTTGCAACTGAAGCTCGGTGGATTCAGACTGTTGATGTTGACACCGGTATGCCTGTCTATGCTCCTCTTGAAGTTACTGTCCGTGAAACTGAACACTATGCTGAAACCAGCTTCTGTGAGGTTACTCCTTGCCTTCTCCCAGAGCGTTGCCTTGTAAGTTTCTTCCTATTTTCTGCTTGTTCTTTGAGGTCGTAGTGTGAAATACTGGTTGATTTTGAAAAGAATGCATGATATCGAGATGTGTACGCACTAGATTTATATTGTATGGAGGGGTAAGTTATCCTTTCGTGTCTGATTAAATCCTTGTGCCTTGTCAAACTCTCATCATTTTACACGGTTATTCTGATTGAATCATTTAACTGCTGCAGTTGAAGACAGTTCGTGTTTGTGGTCCACGATACTGGCCCCATGTCATTGAGCTCATTCCTGAGGGTATAAATGATTTCTGGCTATGGTGTCTGAGTTACTCTGCTGTTGAGAAATTTCTTAATTTTTTAATTCTTGTACAGAGAAACCTTGGTGGACTTTGGGGGACAAAAATGATCCATTTAATTCTGGTGTTCTTTATATAAAGAGAAAAGTTGGAGCTTGTTCATATGTAGATGATCCTGTGGGGTGTCAGTCTCTGTTGTCACGTGCGATGCACAAGGTCAGTTTACTTAACTTGTCATGTTTATGTCTCCCCCTCCTTTTTGTGCATTCTAATGGCGGATGAAATGTGATTTAAGTAGGTTTTTGGTTTGGCATGCTTAAGAACTTCAGCAAGTAGAACAGAACGTGTCGGTGCAGTTAGTTTGGATCAGTTGGTCAGTACTTTCTCATCTGATCCTAGCTTGGTTGCCTTTGCTCAACTATGTTGTGATACTTCCTGGAACAACAGGTAAAGTTTTTACTATCCAGTTTTGTTTGTTCTATGATTTTTGTTAAAGTTCCCTTGTTATCCCTTATTATCTAACCTTTTTAACTAGGATTAGATATAGTATCTGTGAAATTTTAAATCTGAGATACTGTCTTCATTCATATGCTGTGGAAAGTGTTAAAGTTTTCCACTTGGAAAACTGAAACTAAGTTTACTAAATTTTGCGCTTAGCATGATTTTCCTCAGAACTTGCTTTCAAAAGTAATAGAAATATGCCTTGCATGACTTGTCAAATAATTTGGCCACTGATTTAGTGGGACAACAACTAAACCGTTGCTTTGAAGTTGGCTGTGTGAATCCTCACCATCATGTTCTTTCATTGATCACGAACATAGTAGCGATTGGAATATAAGATAGATAGCCATTCACATATCATAAGTTTTAAGAATCCATGTAATAGGTTTCCATTTCTGGTTAAGTCCTACAAATGAAGCAGAAAAATAGATGCAAATTTTTATTCTGCTGCTTTAGTATCACCTATGTTTAAAACTTACACAAAATAGATGCAAATTTTTATTCTGCTGCTTTAGTATCACCTATGTTTAAAACTTACACAAAAAACTTTTGCATTGTTCATCACTCCCCACATGCCTTTTGTTGAAGTGAAATTATTTTCCCTCTGCAGCTGTTGTCTTTTCATTTAAAAGATTTCTACCAACTTTTCACCATTTCTCTGTCTTTGTAGCACCTCTCTTTTTCTTCAAGACTACATTTTCCTTCCCTATTTAAATATTGTCTACAATGGAACAATGAAGCAGCACATTTTTCTTTGTGATGGCATACTTAACGGTTCCACCCCTCTCTCTCTCTCTCTTCCCCAATGACTTGGCAACTTGTTTGCAGATATGACATTGAGTTTCAGGAATTTTGCCTTCAAGTGCTCTTTGAGTGTGTCAGCAAGGATCGTCCGGCTCTTCTACAGGCAAGTGTTGCGTGTTTTTTTTTTGGGGGGGTTTACCTAGATGGTAGCACAGGGAATTAGTCTTTACTAAATACTGCATGTTGCATTTGTGTGAAATATTTTCACGTTTTCTTTTCCTTGTTATTATATTATTAGTTTTTGTATTGGAAAATTTGAAGAACTGACAAAGCAATGGATGTTGTAGGTTTATTTGTCGCTATATACGACCATTGGATCTATGGTTAATCAAAGTGCAAGTGCTAGTTTCACTTTGGATGACTCACTTTCTCTCTGGAGTTTAAAGGTGCATTCATTTATTTGAATTTACTTTGGTCATGGAACTAAATTCTCCTGATTTTTAGTTAGTAATTGTGCAGAGATTTTTGGAACAAACACTGGCACTGGTTCCTTTATCGTTTGTCTTGAAATGCTTGCATCTGAATCCACTAATGCACGAACTTTCCTGAGTTGCAGATTTGTAACTTTGTTTATTGTCATAAATAAGAAAATAAGAGTTCCAAAAAATGTGTGCAATCTAAAGTTTGTCTGTTACTGGGCCATAAAAAGTAATGATTTTTTTCTTTGCTTAATCTGCTGTACTGACGTTAATATGCTTACAATTTTTATAGAGATTTAACTGTTGAAGGAAAATTGTGATGACTATTTAAGGTTGTGAATTCAGATTCATTTTCTAAATTTCCCCCAATGGACTTTGCTATTTCTCATTGATCCTATTTTAACAACATTAGATTTGCTTAAAATCAAAATTTTGTTACTTTGTCTGGGGAAAGCTCGACTGTGTGTTCCCCCTTGGGCCTTATAGATATTTTTTATAATGTTAAAAGTTCTGTTAACATGATTGAGTATGCTTTTTATTTCCGTCTCCCCTGTTGGAAGTGACATATGGTGTTTGATGAGTCTAGCCTCCTTTTTCTCTGCTCCTCTCCCACCCCTATATGCAGCTTGCAGTCGCCTACAATGAAGCTCTGCTCAATGGAAGATTAACAATTCCTAGTGGGGGTATCCTGCAATCAACTTTTATTGGATCGATCAGGAAAAGGTTGGAAGAAATATTGAGATTCTCTTCAGACATGAAACATGATATCCATGAATATTTGCTGATGGGAGTCTGGCCAACAAAGGATTCGGAATGGTTAAAGCGCTCAACACTCCTTTCATGGTATCTCCAGTGGTATGCAGTACCTTGTGCAATAGAAATTGGAAGAGCATTTGAGAAAATAAAGCATTTACAAACGCCATCGTCCGTGGCCTTGTTGCATATTCTGTTTCCTAAAACTCACGTCACTGCAATAGGTGAGATCAATAGATGTTATACAGGCTCTTTTCCCAGGTTAGCAGGTGGTGCAGAATAGAATTATTACAGAAAGACATCCTTATTATAATGCCATGATGCTGTTGTATTAGAGGTTGTATTTACAGTTGTGAGGTGGGAATCAACAGTGGCTCATATTAGATGGGCTTTATTTAAGCGGGATTGTACTCTTACGATGTAGTAGATTATAGGGTATTTATTGATGAATCCATTTTAGGTTTGGCCTATGGAGTATAGCCTAGTTAACTGCTTCTCCTGGGTGAAGACTGAAGGCCTCCACTCTCAATTTTCCAGAGGTAGAATGTAAGGTCTGAGATTATCTGAATTTCAATTCAGATATAATATTTGGGAATACTAAAATACATACTGTTTCTTTTTAAAATTTTATTATTATTATTGTTATTATATTTTTAATATAATTTATTTATAGTTTATTTTAAATCTATAAAAACTTTTTTAAACTTATTAAATTCTTTTTAAAAAATTTTATAAACATTTTTTTTAAACTTAAATGATTTTTCCTCTTCCACCACATATTGATTGAAGCCGACACCTTGAGCGGGCTTAACAAGTACTCCATTGGCTCATTAATAGACGTTTTAGGTGTTAAAAATTATTTTTTATTAATTAATATTTAATTATTATCAATGTAATTTTGTTAATTTTTTTATTTTGTTTTTCTTTAAAATTTGTGAGTGTATTGAAATATATTACTTAATTACTTATTTTATTAATAATTTTCTCTTTAAATTGAGATAAAAGAAAAAAATTTATTTAATTAAATTATTAATTATTATTTTTTTGATAATAATAAAATTTTTAAAACGTCTATTAATTTTGGGACGGAAAGAGTATTATAACTAAAACAAAAGTGGACCATTTGAATGTGTTGCAAATAAATGACGAAGAATAATTGTCAACAGAAATTTCAAAAGTCGTTAAAAGTAATGATCAATCAAAACGTGCACTAATTTCTTTCTCCTAAATTGACCTTTGCCTCTCGTGTTCTCTTCCTCTCCCCACATTTTTGAACAAAAAATTGTTCTTTTTTCGACCTCAATAATTGCATACTCCCTCGTCCTCGGTATTTATATGTCACTTGAAAGATATGATTTGTATTTTATTATTTAATGTTTTATCTATGTAATTTCTTAAATTTTTCATCTTCTATTTTTTTAAGTATTTGTGAATTTTTTTAGTCACTAATTTTAGTTCTATTTAAATTTTTGTTTACTAATTTTAGTCATTTTCTTACGAAAATACCCTTGACTAACCTTAATTGTTCACCTCTTAGTCAAGTGTATTTTCGTAAGAAAATGACTAGATTTGTTAAAAAAAAATTTAAGTGACTAAAATTGATAAATAAAATTTAAAGAAAACAAAAAATAAAATAACGCAAATGATGAGAGACCGCAAATGGATTTAGGCCTATACACATATATATTACTAAATGCTAAGACTAAAACAACCTAAACCTATAGTTTCAGAGAACATTTTTTAAATTTTTAATAGATCCAAATCGAACTCTCAATATTGTAGTAAAATATCTAATACTTTAACTAAGGTATGACTCGATTTGTCAATTTATATTCTCCATTCTTTTGATAATTAAATATTTTCTTCTATTTTCTCTTGAGTATGGTGCAGTTTTATCCTAGATCAAATGTGTTACCATATTGATTTTTATCTTTTTTATCATTGTAAAAATATATCAAACGATTTGAAGAGATTAAACTCACAAACTTAGATGCAAAGAAAGCGGGTCCGTATACTGTAGGGGTATAGGAGTAAAATTCATTATACTCCTATTGTAGCGCGCTATATTTTTTTTTTTTACGCACAACTTTTTTTTTTTAAAAAAATAAGACAGTAGATATCAGATCAATAGACTATAGATACCATATCAAGAATATAAAAGAAATCATACAATAGAACAAAAACATACTTAACAAGGGAGATCACATCATGATTATATAGACATCAGATCACAGAATACTAGACATCAGATCAACAGATTATAGATATCAGATCAAGAATATAAAAGAAATCATACAATAGAACTAAAACATACTTAACAAGGGAGATCAAATCATGATTACATAGACATCAAATCACAGAATACTAGACATCAGATCAACAGACTATAGATATCAGATCAAGAATATAAAAGAAATAATACAATAGAACTAAAAATACTTAACAAGGGAGATCACATCATGATTATATAGATATTAGATCATAGAATACTAAACATCAGATCAACAGACTATATATATCAGATCAATAATATAAAAGAAAGCATATCATACAACAAAAACGTCCATAACATATATCACAATATCTAAAATTATGTAATTATAAAACAAATAAAATGATAATTTAAAAATATTTTTTTATAATTTTTTTAAAAAAATTCAAAAACATTAAAAAAAATACTGAATTGTTTAGAAAAAAATTGGACGGAAAAAAGTGTAAAGGAGGAAGGCAAGAAATAAAAATAAAAAAAACTCAAAAATAACAAAAGAAAGAAAAAAGGAATTGTAGCAAAATTTCGTGAATTGTTTAGAAATAGAAGTCTCCGCTGAGCGCGTCTCACTGGGGGCGAAAAAAAAATTGCACACGCGCCATTTGTCCGCCTTTTTCTCATAAATAACCCATATTAAAAATTTACTATGTTTGGAGTAGGAGTAAAATTGAATGACGGTCCTATATGACCACTATATAAATTACCAAAGAGAGCAAAACAAAAGAAAAAATTTTTAAAAAAATGTCGCCTTATTTTTTGGTACAATGAAAGATGTCAAAGACCTAAGTTCACTATGTAGCTTCCGTTCTGTGTGAAACTACTTCTCGCATATCATGGGTCAACCATCGTTGGACTATATCCGGTGGTACCGCAAGTCTTGTGCACCCCAACTGTTGTTTGGATACTACCGCCTCTAAACAATCCGCCGCACGATTTGCGTCTCTCCAAATGTGACTAATGTTCACTACCCAGTCATTTCTTAACATTGCATGTATGGCTCTAGACAGGTTCCCCACATCATCATTGTCTTGTAACGGCTTCAACATTATCTTAACAGCCTCCTTGCAATCTGATTCCAATTCCAGTTTTCTGCAACCTATCTCCCACGCGAGTTGGAGGCCCTGGAACGCTCCCCACAGTTCTGCTCTTAAAGCCGGACACACCCCTATGTTCAGTTGGAACCCCCAAAATCCACTCTCCTCTGCAATTCCGGAATAAGCCTGCTGCCGTCGCTGATCCTTGGCCAGAAACTGATGCATCCACGTTTAATTTTAGCCAGTCTTCCGCGGGTGATTTCCAAAATGTCAACCTGGGCTCGCGCACCAAATTGGGTACGCCCAGCTTCATCACCGTACTTGTTGTTGCAGCTAAAGACTCCATTCGAAGCTGTACGTCCTTAGCAATTTGATCTGCTGTCTTCCTCTCTCATTTGAAGATCCAGCAATTGCGTTCTAACCACAAGCGCCAAACCGCCAGGCCAAACAACCTGCTCCAGTTATGCTGTGTCCTTCCCCTTTCTCCTAGGTTCAATCTTAGCCAATGTTGGAGGATATTTGTCGTGCCTCCCCTCATCGAGTTGCCTGCCAAAAGAAAAAGCCCTACCTGTTTGGCCTGATCACAATCTCGTAGTACATGCAGCAGTGTTTCCTCCCTTGCCCCACACAAATCACAACTAGAAGAAATGTGGAGATGTCGACGAAAACGTTCACCATTCGTCATAAGTCTATCCTTCGCCATGAGCCATAAAGTTTGTCTAACCCTTTGGGGGCCCTTCCACTTCCATATGGTTCTCCATAATGCACTTGACGTCTCCTCTAGATTCCTGCTCAAAAAATTATAATTAGAAAATGATGGGGAAGAAAATAAAGCATTTTTTAGTGGTTTTTTTTAGTGGAGAAGAGAGAAAGATGTTGCTAATTATGCTTCGCAAAAAAGAATTTGGTCAAATGATGAAGGGTTATGAACTGAATTTGTACATCTCTACTAGTTGCTACAAAGGATTTGGGATGTTTCTTTTTCATCTTTTTTTTTTTTTTATAAAAAAATATATCTTTTTAATTTTATTAAAATTTTACAATTAAATATGAATAATTTATAAGTAAAATATCAGATTTTATATTATAAATGCAAAACAATCCATATAAAAAAAACTTTCAATAATCTTTAAAATTAGTTATAAAAAAAATAATAATAGAGGGGTAAAATACTTTTCGTTTCATTGAAGGAAAAGATATAGGCATTATTAAACACTTCTCATTTTTTCTTATTCAACTTCTTATCTATTGAGTCTAAATTATCAAGATGTCATTATTTTTAAATTTAAAAATAATAAGAATATTTTAATAATAAAATAAAGAACAAAATGATAATTAAAGATTATATCGAGGAGATCGGAGTCCTAATTTTAAGTCGCATCGGTCTAAATATAATGTAATAGATATTACGTATTTATACAGCATTATGATAGTTTAATTTGACTTAGAACATCACGACTTCAAGTTATACTAAAAAAAAGGGGTTAAAACTGACGTGTTGGTTAGACAGGAGAGGCATCTCAATTAATTACCGATGACCTCCCCCAACAAATAGCATTTACTAAAAGATGAAGGGCCTCTTTCAATGAAAGAAGAGCTAGATATCATCTCAACAACATGGCTGTCAGCTTTTGGTTCCTCCTTCCCGTACGCTTATAAAAACCAAGCGAAATCTTGCTTCAAATGCCCAACAAAACGTACAGCACAAATTTCAAGCTTCCTGTCCGCCATTAATTGATCACCACCATGACGATGAATGTCGAAATTCTTTCCAAGGAAATTATCAAGCCTTCCACCCCAACTCCTCCTCACCTCAGAACCTATAAAGTTTCGCTTCTTGACCAATTTTCACCTTCTTCATACATGCCATTCATCCTTTTCTACGACACAAAATACTATCAAAACCCTGCTGAAACCCTGTTGTTTGATCAGCTCAAAGAATCCTTCGCTAAAACCCTAGGAATCTACTACCCTTTAGCGGGAAGATTCAAGGACGCTGCCACCATTGATTGCAACGATGAGGGAGGTTTGTTTGTTGAAGCTCGGGTGAATTACTCTCTGTCCGATTTCTTCAAACACCCTGATATCCAAACCTTAAACGATTTCCTCCCATGCAAAGGTAATGGCCTGGAAAAGGGACCGATACCCCATGTTGCAGTGAAAATAACCCGATTCGAATGTGGTGGCATAGTCGTCGGTGCATGCTTATTTCACAAAGTTGTGGACGCATTGGCCTCGTGTGTCTTCCTAAACAACTGGGCTAAAATTACATGCGGGGAAGCCATTGTGGAACCCGATTTTACTTCAGCATCGACCCTGTTTCCTCCCAGGGATCCCTTGTCCAATGACTTCGTCAGAAACTTCGACAACTTCTTTTTCCAGGGCACAAATTCTCACATGAGAAGGTACTTATTTGATGCCACTGCACTGACAACTCTGCGGAAGGAAGCCGCAAGCGAAAAAGTCCCAAATCCAACCCGAGTTGAAGCCCTGTCTGCCTTCGTAGCCGACCGCCTGACCGAAACTTATTCCAAAGGCGCAGCAAACACCTCTTTTACAACCTTAATGCTTACTCATCCGGTCAACCTGCGGCAGAGAATCGAGCCACCCTTGCCGGATAACACGTTCGGGAACATAATCTGGTTAGCATTCGCATTCTACGAGTTGGATCAAGGAGCCTCAAACGCGTCAAGCTCGATCGAGCTGGCTGATTTGGTGGATATATTGAGGGAAGCATTTGCGGGTTTGAACAAAGAGAGCATCGCGGAGCTGGAAACGGACGAGGCATTTGGCGCCCTGAACGAAGTGTTGGAGAGCGTAGCGACGAATGAGAATATAAAGATCTATAGATTTACGAGCGCCAACAATATGGGGCTCTACGAAGTTGATTTCGGGTGGGGAAAGCCCAGTTGGGTGGCGCACATGGGGGACATGGTGGGCTACAGATCGAAGCAGCAGTTTGTTTTCATGGAAGCCACAAGCGGGAAAGGATTGGAGCTGTGGTTGGCGGCGGATGAAGCGGAGCATTCCATTCTGGAGAAAGATCCTGAGTTTCTGAAATACGCCATCCCAAATCCTCCCGTCTACTCCGCCGCCGTTTGATTTTACTAATCTACCGCAAGCTAATTAGTATTACTAATTACTACTCCAAATGAGTGCTAGCAAATGATTTTATTTATTTTTAATACTATAAATCAAAAATTAATTAATTAGGGTTGATGAGAGTACTATTTTGTTATGATATTGGAAGTGATTGATTGATATATTTGTGGGTTGTGATAATAATTAATGAAATGTTTGGAGTTGTTGTAAGAGTATTTTTATTCTTCGGGTCCTTCTTTCTATCGTCAATTAATCTTTTTTTCTCTGGTAATTAATGGGGTTGATATAGTATTATTCTTTAATAAGAGTTGTTTAAATAGTAAAACTAACATTAAATACTCTTTTAAGTATTATAAAATGACAGATGACAAGAGGATCGTAGGTCAGCAATAAGTACTTTTTACTTAAAATAATAGATTTTAAATTCGAATGATGTTGTATAAAAAATAAATAAAATGACTAATAAAAAAGGCAAGAGACTATGCAAAAAGTGCACAAAAAAATGCAAGTGACTAAAGTTCAGGCCACTTCAGTGAAAGATTTTGAGACCTGGCTGTGTTTGGATTGTAGAGGGAAAATTAACTTCTTTTTAGGTATTTCGTTTGTGTCATGTGAGGAAACTTAAGTGGAGAACTTTTTCTCAAAATTCTATGGGCTAAAATAGCCCTGTTTATGTAGTACTATTTTGAATCTATATCTACACATTGATATGCTGCCTTTTGTGTTTTTGTTGTCATGCTACCTCGTTATAGTTCATTAATCAATGTTGCATTCAAAAATAATAATTTCTATTTATTTGAAATTATTTTTGTTTGTGGGTCGTGACCAACTTTAATATATATATTTTAAAATGCTTATGTATTAATTAACCTTTTTTTAGTGAAAAAAAACTAGCCATATAGTAGTGATAATATAATGAATTTCCATATTTCTTAAAAATGAAAATCATATAGGCGCTTTTCCAAGGGAGTAATTAAGAAAAATTATTACACTAATAGGTCTTTATTTTATTTAAAATTACAGGTTTGAGTCTATGTTTCGATTTTGACGTGCTCTTTTATGTGCAACAAATACCTAACCGGGAATTAATTGTAGATAAAGCAAAAATTAATTAGAACAGATTGATGGGGAAATTGAGTAATTAAGAAGAATAAACCCCCAAAATAACTACTCCTATGATAGTGAAGCTTTGAAAATTTTGACATTTTAATTAACAGCTCTACCCGCCGAAATTAAATACCCTGGTTAATGTCGCACCCAATATCCCAAACCAAACAACATTAATGTAAAAAAATCCTTTTAATTATTACTCCCAATGTCCCATTTTTTTTTTTTTTAAAAAGGATAAAATACCAACCTATAAATTAGTTATTATTATATTTTTGTTACAATTACATAAAATTTTATTAACGATTATAGAACGTTGCTAGTCTCCACTCCATACAATTCTTCCTGTCTTATTCTGTCTCTTTCTAGTACAACTCCTCATTTCCTCCTCGTCCTCTTCTTCCTCTTTGCAACTTCACATGAAATTTGAATTAACATATCGAGATGAATTAAATCAAATTGTTAAAGGTTGTTTTGAAGAAAAATGATTAAATCATAATTGGTTGGCGATTGGTGACGACGAAATTAATTTTAGGTAATTGTATTTCTTTTTTAATTATTAATAATCTTATATTAAAATGTCATAAATTTATTATTAAAAAATCTTGATTAAATATTAATTAAAGAATTGATCAAAATAAATCAATCATTATCTTTTGACGGGCTGTGCCCGTGGGGGAGGGAGTAAAAGACTAGACCATCGGCCTCTGCTACGGGTGTCTC
The DNA here is from genome assembly GCA_030378225.1 of Knoxia roxburghii. Lineage (NCBI taxonomy): Eukaryota > Viridiplantae > Streptophyta > Magnoliopsida > Gentianales > Rubiaceae > Knoxia > Knoxia roxburghii. Next base: position 4,462,219 of record CM059415.1, read on the forward strand.
CACCGCCATGAACAGTCTTTTTCCCCACCGACTTATTTAAGGAATTAGAATACTTAAAAAATCTTTAGAAAGAAACTAAACAAAATAAATACGGCCTATCTTACCATGTACTCCGAAATGGCAGGCTAGTGCCAGATGCACAGCTTAAATAAGAATTAAATTTATAAAATAAATTTTATTTTTATTTTATAGTATAAAATAAAATAAAATTTAATTTTAAATCAGTATAAAGTCAATAGTATTGCATTGGGAGTCTCACAGACAGTATGAATCAAACCTGCCTTAATAAATAATGTTAACATTGCCACGTCACCTTTTTACTAACATCTCATTTTATTATTATTTTTTTAATAATTTTATATTATAATAAGTTAATGAATATATCTACTATAATATTATATTGATTTCGGCAATTTTTTTCCTACAACTAGGTGTACAAGTAGGATGGTACCCATAGTAGTTTTTGTATATAAAACATGTCATTAAATGATGTTTCCCAATTTTCCTCTTCTTAAATTGAGGTCATTAATGATGTTTCCCATAGTAATTTTTATTTTTGTTTTAATTTTTACTATGTGTACAGATTTTTATAGTACACTTAGTTGTACTATATAAGTATTGATTTATTTCACTTATAATATAAATATTATAATCAATAATTAAATTTATTTTACTAAATACAAATGAAAAATCATATAACATAAAAAATATAAGTAATTATTTCATAAAATTTCAATTAAAAATAAAAACAACACGTGCATAAAAATACACAAATTGCAATTACTAAAACTTGAATATTAAATATATTATATTATATTAAAACTATTTTTTTCACAAAGATAGTCCACCACGTCTCAGAACACTAGCATCACATCAAAAACACTAGCACAACGTCCAGAAACGTCTACTTCTATGCATGTGAATTTAAGCTATTTTTTCACAAAGACAGCTCACCACGTCTCATAACACTAGCACCACGTCAAAAACAACTAGTACCACGTCCAGAAACGTCTACATCCATACATGTGAATTTAAGCTATTTTTTCACAAAGACAGCCCACTACGTCTCAGAACACTAGAATCAAGTCAAAAACAACTAGCACCACGTCCAGAAACGTCTACATCCATGCATGTAAATTTAAGCTATTTTTTTCACAAAAACAGCCCACCACGTCTTATAATACTAGAACCACGTCAAAAACAACTAGCACCACGTCTAGAAACGTCTACATCCATGTGTGTGAATTTAAACTGATTTTTTCACAAAGACAGCCCACCACGTCTCAGAACACTAGAACCACGTCAAAAACAATTAGCATCACGTCTAGAAACGACTACATCCATATGTGTGAATTTAAACTGATTTTTTTTATAAAGACATAAAGTGTAAAATATAAAATATAATACATGACCAAAATAAAAAATAATTTATAACATAAAAATTTTAAATAAAGAGTACATCAAATAAATAGTACATAAAATTTGTAAATAAAGAGTACATCAAATTTCAAATAAACCATTAAATTACATGCAACTAGATAGATAAAATTTCACAAAATTCTATTTTTTTTGTCTTCATAATGTCCCTTATGAAGTTCCATTAATTTAAAAAAAATAATAGATGACATAGTGGGTATCACCTTTATACACGATTATTCATAATCACAGTACACCCTCCACAATGGTACAATAGGGTTAATAGGTACACCCTCCTATTAACCCCAGTTCACACTAACTCTGGCACGCGGGAGAGAATCTTACTTCACAATGGTGCATTTTTGGGGTTTATAGAGGAGTATCATTTAATCTCTACGCAGTCGTACCGGTTACATGCACCATGGCAGACTGTCTTAATTTACTTGCCAATTCTTCTTCACCAACCATTATTATTATTTCTCAGTTGGTAAGGGTGGAATGAAACCCTAAGACCAAGAACATTATTAAAACATTAAAACAATAAGTCAATAAAACGACCTCAATTCAATTAAAACTAAAGATAGTATAATATCTCTTTATTTAACCCAAATCCCTGCAGAAATAGCATGTTTCTTTTTTTTTTTTTTAATTCATTTTCAGCAGAATCATTACTTAAAACCAGCCGCTCATTACGTTTTTATATCTTCTTTCTTAAAATCAGCCCCTCATTACAAATTTTCTGGTTCCCATCACATATGGTGACGGCAAGCTTTCTGTTGTGATTTCAATAACTGTTAAAAATATGGGTGGAGGAGGTTAGGGGGCAGACTGGGCTGTTGGCAGGGAAGACCATGCCGCCTTGCTGCATCAACATTGAAGATTGAAGCAGCAACCACAGTGTGAGTAAGGCATTCTGGTGGTCCTCTCCAGTGTACCCTCATTTTCCAATACATTATTGCATCTCTCCAGACATTTTTCTTTCTAATCAAACAATCAACAGTACTCATATTTTGATTCCTAATATAAAACTAAAAATAGGAACAAGTATCCTTTAAGAATTTCAATCTAACTTGTGTTTCATGAGTGTTTTATCAAAATTCATATGCAAATTTATTATTTTTTTAATCAAAATGTCTAAAATTTGATCAATCAGTCGCAAAAAAAACAGAGAGATTAGGAAATTCTACTCATTAAACAAAAGATACATACACATATAAAGTATTTATGAACTAATTTATCTATTTTTTATAAACTACACAGAGTTTGTGACCCGGCTATGATCAGACTTATCTCAAAGAAAACCGTGGAGGTTGCATATTCATTGAATTTTGCACCAACCCTAAACAAGTTGGCTACACCACTGATTGTTTTTCCCATGCAATAATACTATATCTTTTGCAGAGCCCGGTTGGATAAAATTAATGCTCCCGCGGCTACTCATCAACTTCCTCACAAGTTACCTTTTCAATTTTCCTAGGGAACGAGTACAATGGCCAAAAGCTCCATTACTCCATAATAACTCTGATTCGAAGGTTTATAATTAAATTTCAAGTGTTTGAATCAAAATGCTTAATTAATTAATCTAATAAAAATAATACCTCTTATTAATCAATTAAGACTTTTTAATGCCAAATAATATTGATTTCTTCTATTAATTTATTTAAGGTCACAATCTTATCATTCCTTCAATTTGCTTTTTGTACTAATTTAAGTGTAGATTTGACAAGTTCAATAGTGTCTACCCCTTCAATTCACCTGCACATAAGGTTTCTAATTTCTAAGCCAGACGGGCTAAGACTCCAACAAGAGGGGCAGTGTTGGCGGTGGCCGCCTCATTTTGCTGGTAGTTACCTCTCGAGTCGTCATAGTTGTCGTTTGCGTCAGGTCCACCAACAATTGCTCCCACTAAGACGTTTGGATTTGGCTCATCTTTGTTATACCAATCTGAAAAACCTTGTTGGCAACCTACCGCCTCTTTATTCTTCTTGATCGAAACGATGGATGCTCCTCGGTGGTGTACTTTTTTTGGGTAGTTCGTTCCATATCCCACCATATAACTCAAATTTTTCGGATTTAACCCTAATATATAATCCACCTGAATATCATTTCGGTTATTAATTTATAATTAATAACGTTAACGTCTTATATATATATAAATCAAATATTATATTTAATTTCTCATAAATATATAATATTACCTGAGTTCGAACAAATGTGAGTAAATTATCAGGAGAAACGGGACCTAACGGGCAGTTGAGACTTGTAATGTTGTTGACGTTGGTGGCCAAAATGCGGGCGTAAGTAGTGAGGATGAAGGTGGCGCTGGTTACGTATTGGAGATTATTAAAACCGTCCCACCATAATAGTGCTCCGTCGCTCCTCCTTATGTTGCTGCTTCCCTTCTGCACGCAGTTGCATATGAATTGCTCCACGTTGTTTCTGTACTGCCCAAGATTTCCATATTCTCCAAATCTCCCCTCTACCAGACCCTGTTTATTAATTATCAAATTATTAATAAACTCATGAAACAATAAACATTTATAAATGCATTTTCTATATTCAAAATTATATTTTATCATGTAAAAATAGTTTAATTTTTATATCAATTTACTCACCTTTGCAACGAGGACTTGGGCTCCAATGAACTTGTCGTCCCAAGAGAACATTGACCTCGTGCCGCCTGTATTTGTGGCTTGGTTAAGGTATTGGGCGTATGTTTTGTCTTGGGTAACTCGCTCCAGCCAGGCCGCAGCCCACAACAGTTCATCCTACATACATTATAAGATAGATGGCCCATTACACCCACAGCTATACGTCCAAATAAATTTATTATGGGCTGAAAAGAAGGATTCTATTCTACTAATTTATTTCCGTTAATTATGTCTCCACCTCGAATCCACTGCTAGGATAGAATCCGCCGGCGAGTCCGATGCTGCTCTGGTAGAGGCCTTGGTGTGCCGTGGCAAAACTGAACAACTGTTATCAAAATTGAAAACGGAATTAACTTCAAAACTATTTTTTCTTAAAAGGAAAAGTTTTATTTATTATGTTAAAAGTCGTCGAATATTTTATAATAATTCACAATAAATTTTAATTTATCAGCCATATAAATACTGCATACTTTCCCTAATAGTTCTCTTGTTACAAATATCATATCTTATTTAATTTTTTTTTTATCTTAACCCAAGTCAAATTAGTTAATATAAATATAGAAATTATTTGCTTAAAAAGAAAATTTCTAACTTGTTTAGCGTGACGCCTAAGCCGTTTAGAATATCTAGGGTTTGAATTCTTGAAAGCTAGAGAAGCAGCAGCAAAAGCAGCGGCGGTTTCGCCAGCCAGGTCAGCTCCGGGATGCTGTTCGTCGATCTTGTAGGCGGTTCTAGGAGTTGTCATGTCTTCCGGGCGCTGCCAGCACTGGTGGTCGGAGTAACCGTCACCAACTTCACCGTAAAGAATATTAGGCTGCGGGTGAGCTTTAAGCAAGTAGTCCGTCCCCCACTTGATGGCATCTAGAGCATTCGACAGCTCTCCCTTGGCCTCCAACTCAGCCCTATATTCCACCACGCTCCAACCAAGCATGGTCAACGTAAATGCCAATGGAAATCCAAATTTTACGTTGTCACCAGCATCATAGTATCCTCCCACTAAATCAACCTGCACTCACTTCCTAACTCGTTACTACACATTCCTTAGGGTAAATACTTATATTAAAAATCTTAAATATTCTATTAAAAAATTATCGCATTGTAAAATATCTTACGCAAAAATTCTGAAGAAGAAATAATGTACTGTTTTCAAAATTTTAATGTACGAATAATACACATTAAAACAAGTTATTTTATATACTCTTATTTTGAGAATGATGGAGCATAATTAAAATAAAATTCAAGAGTAATAACGAATATTAACGTGAAGGTGAAAATGTAGTATAGTGATGGGTATATTACTCCGGAGATTTTGCCGTCGTTAAGGCCGGAGTCGGCTCTCCATTGGACGCGTTGCCTAGCCGGAAGTGGACCGGATCTTTGAGCCTCGTAGTACAACAAAGCGTTGCTAAGTGCTAATCCATAGTCTATAGAAACAACATGCTTAACTAAGATTAGGAGACAAAATATGAAGGTAAATATATTGGTTATCGAAGCCATAGTTGTGCTCTTGTCTCAACAACGTTAATTCATATTGAAAGGGAGAAATGTGTGTTCAATTGGGCTTTGCTACATTCATTTATAGAATTAGGAATCATAATTGGGGCTTTGATTTGTTATGCACGGAATATAATTTTTCTTTTTTTCCATTTTAGTTTTATGGTAACAAATTTTTTTTGAATCTCTCAAATTCATGCTCTTGAAGCCAAACATGTATGTATGCTAATAGAATCAATCAAGAGGAAAAGTCAAGATAGATGGGGGATTATGATTATGGTTGGTATATCCATATATAATATTATCGTATCTCAAAATAACATTGATATGTATCTTATTTTTAGTTCAATAAACAAAATTATTATTTCAAAATGTTTCATGAAACCATTGTATTTTATTTATTGGTTTTAAGGATGACAATTGCATAATTTGTTATTAGGTTAGCCATTTCGTTATTACTTTCTGAGTGGACTATTGTTGTAGAATTTTTTAATAGTATTCAAGGTTAATAATAAGTGCTTTCAAAATTTACTATTTGTGACTCTGATAAAGGTATTTTAATAGATTTTGAATTCGAGTAATTTAGATTAAGACCTTTTTTTGCTTTTTTTTTTTTTTTTTTGCGATCTAGAAAATGGTTCTACGAACCAATGGATGACATTGTCAAGCATAGATTTCCAAAGTTCAAAATATAATGCTGTTTTATAAATGATAGTCTAAAAACTACATTACAGATAGTCTATTGACAAATGATAGTATTAAATTGGTTAAAGAGAAAAAATATAGTCATTCACGGACTCATATTATTACAGTGATTTTAAACTCTATACTATAGATTATTATGCATGATAGTTTTAAAATTATAATAAAATTATGATCCTGGAATACCACCCTCCCCGACACTCTCCACTCTTGAATTCTTTCTGGACAAAGAGAAGTACCTCCAGGAATTCGCAGCAGCTCTAAACCAACACCAACTTGATCATTTATCCTCTCTCTCCCCTACCTTCTCCAATGAAGCTGATCGTGTAATCTGGAAGCCCAACCCTTTGGGGAATTTCAATTTCAAGCATACTTATCACACTTTAAGAGCCACGGTTAACCCTCAATCTTTCATGAGAGCAGTTTGGGACTCTTGGTGTCCTCCCAAGGTATCATCCCTGGTTTGGCGATGTTGGAATTCCATTCTACCTTTTCCTGATATTTTAGAAGCTTTTGGTATAGTCAGTCAACCATCGAAATGTAGATTTTTTTTTCTCCTATTCTGAAGTTCAGCCGTGCTGGAAATTCTGGAAGGCATTCTATAATCTGAAGATCAGACAACCTATTGGAAAAGGGATTTTTGATTTCGTGGTGGCAATCTTGTAACAAGAAATCCACGCTGAGTAGACTTTGCAAAATCACGCCCTGCTGAATAATTTGGACCTATAGGAACAAACATACTGGAAGGGGAGATTTTTCAGAGAAAGAGATTCATTGAAGAAGTGCACAAGAAACTAAAAGAAACTCTCATCGTCTTTAAACCAAAAGCTACTTCTAGGATGGAAAGGAGTTGGATAAGGGACGCTTTTGGACACTCAATGTCAGCCCCAATGCTCCATGCCCCAGAGGAATCGTTTGGATTAATCAATTGAGAGGTGCTAAGTGGATCATTAATACTGACGGCTCATACAAACTTTCAGGAGAGGCCAGTGAAAGTTTTATTCTAAGGAACACTGAAGGAACTTTTCTCTAGGGAGAATCTTTCACTCTACAAGCTGACTCCGCCATCCATAGTGAATTCCTAGCCCTGCAGGAAGCTTGTATCCTCTGCAACTCTAACTCCCTCTTAGAAGGACTTCTGTTATGTGATAACTCCCAGATTGTGAACATCATCAAAATGGGGGAACTGGGTTTTCCATGGAAACACTTCCAAGTTCTCAAGGATATTACAAGAATGATGAATCGGTCCAAGCTGCTGCTTGATCACATTTGCAGGGAAGGCAATGCCCCCGCTGACTTTCTAGCAAAACATGCCTCTCTTAGCCATGGAAATACTTACTATTCTTTTGACTCTCTCCCGATATCCCTTCAAGACCTGATTTGCCTAGATCAGAATGCAGTCCCGGGATTGAGATTGTAAAAATAGGAGGCTAATTGGTAGAATTTTTGCGTATCAAAAAATAGAGCAGGAAAGGTGCATGAAACGTTGTAGCTATTTCTTCCTAATATAGGGTTCTCAAACCCACCGGTTTCTTACGAGGCTGTTTTGGCAAAAAAAAAAAAAATTATAATAAAATGATGATATAAAAAGTAGATAAAGAGAAGGGAGATGCATGCATGCTTGTATCAATAATTACTTAAGATAAAATCTCCCTTAATATGACCAATTATTATCTTAGCTATATTGGTTAGTTAGTCGTTCTACGGCTAGCTAGTTACTAAATAAACTTGCTTTTTCATAGGCCAAATTCAAGGGCTGTTTAACCAATATATGTATGCTATTAAATATAATTATTACATGTCTCCCATAATTAATCAAAAGGATAGCAAACCAATTCTTTTCAATTCTCACCATTTATCTGTTTGGTTATTTTCATAATCGGATTGATTTTATCGTTAATTTGAATTTTTAAAAAAAAACCATTTATCACGTAAATATTATACCGTTGAGATTTTAATGTAAAGGTTTTCATGATAATATTATGTAATTCTCTTAATACGAAAATACATAATCACCACGCCCTTTTATAAAATATTCAGTGTTATGAATCATAGTTTTCCGTTTATGTTTTTTTTTTTTTTTTTTTTTTTTAGTTGAACAGTCTAACAAGCCGAGTTTGGCTTGTAGACCGGCGGGGGTATCCCTGTATTGCGAAACAGAGCAGCAATCATACAAAAGAGCTTGGTGCCTTTCCCGACAAAGGCCACCGCAGCCTACCTTACCCCAGCTATACTAAAAAACTTCCTAAACACCAAGAATTTACAGTACTCAAAAGGATCCTAACCATAATTATGATGCATATTTACAATGTAAGCCCACCACCTTTGCCCGAAACCTAAACAAGTCTGGTGCGGAGGATTGGAATCGATTCCTTATCAATCCGGAATAAATTTCTGAGGATTGCATTCATGGACTCCAAGCTGTCAAAAGTTCTCGCCTGTTCTGTGCAAGCCATCTTCGCCATATAATCTGCTGGGGCGTTGATTTCTCTTGGTATATGATATATCTTATGCTTCCTCTTGTTGATCTCCTCTTTGATTTCCTTGAGAGCAATGTAGTTTCTCCAACAAAAATGATCTTCCCCTTGATGTAGCATGTTTACCAGTTGCAGACAGTCACTGAACATTACACAACCAAAAATATTGATAGATTGGCAGTAATTTTCAGTTTATGTTTTTGCCTCATTTATTACGTCAACATTCTAATAGATGATTATCATTATTATTCTACTGAATACCATTGCTTGAGATGGGAAAAAACTCAATTTCATACTATATGTTTTTATTGTATTTTTGTGTTGATATTGTTGAATTTTAAACCCACATCGAAAATTCATAAATAATTATGATTAATATAAATAATTTAAAAATAAATAATTTTAAATTAATATTCATATTGAATTAATAATTTTTACACATTAAAAAAACTCTACCCATCTACCCACTTTTAGGTCATTTTGTTTACTGAAAAAGCTTAATTTGTGATGGAAGAGGTAAAAAACGTCTCCAGCAAGCACTCAACTCTTTGGGAAAGTTGAATTCTAAGTTGTGAAAGCAAACAGAAGAAACACATGCATGGATGGTTTGTTAATAATTCGGAGATTAACTTAGGTACATTTGGTTGGGAGGTTTGGAATGGGAATCATAATGATTTCGGGGGTTTGGTTTGGAATGAGAACAGGAAAATGAATTTGATTTTTAAATATTGAAGTTTCGTACTGCACGATTAATTGAGTCGTACATCTATTAAAATAAATAATATTATATTCTGTTCATTTACCATATTAAATATCAAAAATATAATGATATCGAACAATTAAATTCATATTTATTCCGTTCAGCCAAACGCCTCTCGTCATTTCTTAAGCAAAGCGGATTTATTAGGTTTTGATGCAAAAGTCCCCTCTTAACTAATTATGATGATGCGCCACCCTAATGTATTCACATTGTAATGCTATTATTAGGTTGAAATTAGTTATAAACATTCTTCAACGAAGAGTACTGTGCCCCGAATTGTCATAATCTGGGCATCCTAGTACGGATCGTAGGCTCTCCGAAGATTGTGAGTACTTTCGGCCGGAATTGTGACCTAATTCATCCCACTATGTCAACGTCGTAACTCGATAGAAAAATCAAGAGAAAACATAATTAATTTCATTATTTTTAATCCTAGAATTGGGAGCAGAGATAGGGATGACAATTGATTAGTGGGTTTCTCATGTACTATTGGAAAATTTAGTTCCTTTTGGGCAATCTTAAAAGGCCTCTCCTTAAAAAACGTGGGTTAAAATGTAATGAATAAAATTTTAAAAAATTATTATTTTATAAATAATTTTAAAATAATTGTTAACTAGTACTTTGAGAAAAATTACTATTAACACTATTAACTGAATATAAAATTATTTTAATTAAATTCAATGTGACAAGATGATTATAACTCAGTGATAGACACTCACCGTTTAAGACAATAGATCTTAAGTTCAAGTTTCAAAACGTGCACTTAAATAACTCGAATATGAAGGTTTATAATTAAATTTTAAAGGTTTTAATCAAAATGCTTAATTAACCAATTAAGAAGTTAGAATTTTTGTAACCAAATAATTTTATTGATTTTATCTATTAATTTAAATAAGTTGACAATTGTATCATTCCTCTAATTTGCTTTTGTACTATCTTTACGTGTAGATTTGAAAAGTACAGTAGTATATTCTCCATCAATTAACTTGCCCATAAGGTTTCTAGTTTCTAAGCCAGACGGGCCAAGACTCCAACAAAAGGGGCAGTGTTGGCGGTGGCCGCCTCATTTTGCCGGTAGTTACCTCTGGAGTCGTCATAGTTGTCGTTTGCGTCAGGTCCACCAACAATTGCGCCCACTACCACGTTTGGATTTGGCGCATCCTTTTTATACCAATCCGTAAAACCTTGTTGGCAACCCACCGGCTCACTATTGCTCTTGATCGAAACGATGGATGCTCCTCGGTGGTGTACCTTTTGTGGGTAGTTCGTTCCATATCCCACCATATAACTCAAATTTTTCGAATTTAACCCTAATATATAATCCACCTGAAAATCATTTCGGTTATTCATTTATAATTAATAACTTTTATCAAAATTAATCGCCTTATATATAATCAGAAATTTAATTTAATTTCTATCAAATATTAATAGTACCTAAGTTCGAACAAATACGAATAAATCATCAGGAGAAACGGAACCTGACCGACAGTTGAGACTTGTAATGTTGTTAGCGTTGGTGACCAGAATGCGGGCGTAAGTAGTGAGGATGAAGGTAGCGCTCGTTACATATTGGAGATTATTAAAATCGTCCCACCATAATAGTCCTTCGTCGCTCCTTCGTATGTTGCTGCTTCCCTTCTGCACGCAGTTGCATATGAATTGCTCCACGCTGCTCTTGTACTGCCCAAGATTCTCATATTCTCCAAATCTCCCTTCTACTAGACCCTGTTTAATTAATTAACGAATATTTAATAACCCCAAAAAACAATAAACATTTATAAATATGTTTTCTATATTCAAAATTATTTTTTATTTTATAAAAATAATTTAATTGTTATATTTTACCATCAATATATATATATATATATATGTATATATACTCGCCTTTGCAACGAGGACTTGGGCTCCAATGAACTTGTCGTCCCAAGAGAACGTTGACCTGGTGCCGCCGTTATTGGTGGCTTGGTTAAGATATTGGGCGTACGTTTTGTCTTGAGTAGCTCGCTCCAGCCAGGCCGCAGCCCACAATTGTTCGTCCTACATACATCATAAGGTAGACAGCCCATTATACCTATAGCTAGAGGTGCAAATTAATTTACTATGGGCTGAAAGAAGGATTCTACTAATTTATTTCCATTAATTATGTCTCCACCTCAAATCCACTGCTAGAATAGAATTCGCCGGCGACTCCGATGCTGATCTGGTACCGGCCTGGGTATGCCGTGGCAAAACTGAACAACTGTTACAAAAAATGAAAAAGGAATTAACTTCAAAACTCTTTTTTCTTAAAAAGAAAAGTTTTATTTATTATGTTAAAAGTTGTCAAATATTTTATAATAATTCATAATAAATTTTAATTTATCTGCCATATATATTACATACATTCCATAATAGTTCTCTTGTTACAAATATCATACCTTATTTAAATGATTTTATTATCTTAACAATTCAAATTAGTTAATCTTTTTGAAATATCAAATTAGTTAATCTAAATATACAAATTTTTTTGAATCAAATTAAAATATTTATTTCTCCAACCCCTAAAAAAATAAGGTAATTTTAGTTGCAATTCTCGAGCGGGGTTGCAATGCATCAATTGAATTTGAAGTTAAAACGATCTTATATATTAAAAAAAAATTGTTGCTTGGAATAATATTTAAAAATTTAGGGGTTTTTCATATTTTCGTATTATATATATGAGAAAGATGAGATAGTATAAGCAAGAATCTAGCCTGTTTAGCGTGATCCAAAAGTCGGGAAGAATATCTAGGGTTTGAATTCTTGAAAGCTAGAGAAGCCGCAGCAAAAGCAGCGGCGGTTTCGCCAGCCAAGTCGGCTCCGGGATGCTGTTCGTCGATCTTATAGGCGGTTCTAGGAGTTGTCATGTCTTCCGGGCGCTGCCAGCACTGGTGGTCGGAGTACCCGTCACCAACTTCGCCGTAAAGAAGATTAGGCTGCGGGTGAGCTTTAAGCAAGTAGTCCGTCCCCCACTTGATAGCTTCTAGAGCATTCGAAAGCTCTCCCTTGGCCTCTAACTCAGCCCCATATTCCACCACACTCCAACCAAGCATGATCAACGTAAATGCCAATGGAAATTCAAATTTTACGTTGTCACCGGCATCATAGTATCCTCCCACTAAATCAACCTGCACTCACTTCCTAACTCGTTACTACACATGCCTTTCGAGGGTTTTCTTTGCTCTTCTGCTTTGTTACAGTTAGTAATTACATTAAAAATTTTAAATATTTTATTAAAAACTTCCCACATTTTAAAATATCTTAAACAAAAATCCGGAAAAAGAAATAATGTACCCATTTCAAAAATTTTAATATACCAATACATGTTAAAAATAAATTATATATTCTTATTTTGAGAATGAGAGAATGGAATTGAAATTAAAATTCAAGAATAATGACAAATTTTAACATGAAAATGAAAATGTAGTATAATGATAAGTGTACTACTTCAGGGAGTTTGCCGTCGTTAAGCCCGGAGTCGGCTCTCCATTGGACGCGTTGGTTAGCCGGAAGTTGACCGGATCTTTGAGCCTCGTAGTACAACAAAGCTTTGCTAAGTGCTAATCCGTAGTCTATAGAAACCACATCCTTAACTAAGATTAGGAGACAAAATACGAAGGCAAAAATAGTGGTTATTGAAGCCATAGTTAGTTGTCTTCTTGTCTCAACAACGTTTATCGATATTGAATGAAAGGGAGATATATGTGTTCAATTGGGCTTTGCTGCAATCATTTATAGAGTTAGGAATCATAATGGGGGCCTTGCTTTGTTATGCACGCAATTTAATATTTTCCCATTTTAGTTCTATGGTAGCAATTTTTTTTTAATCTCTCAAATTAATGTGCTTGAAGCCAAAAATGCATATATGCTAATAGAATCATCAATCAAGAGGGCAAGTCAAGATAAATCCGCCAATTATAATTATGTTGGATATAGTACATTATATTACTTTCATTTGAAAGTAACAGCTATATTCATCTTATTTTTAGTTCAATAAATAAAACTATTTATTACCGCAAATTATACCATGTTCTTATTACTATATTTATCTCATTAATTTTATAAATTTAAATTGATCTTACATTGACTTGTAATTACTCTATTTTTAAATATAATAATAAGTACATGTACTAGTAGATACATAGTATAATTCCTAATTTACGCAGCAATTGTTATACTGTGGGATTTTAATGATAATATAATATTAGATAATTCTCTTAATACAAAATTACATAATCATCACACCCTTTTATAAAATATTCAGTGTAATGAATTCTAGTTTTCATTTGTGTTTTCGCCTCATTTATTACGTCAACATCTAGTAGATGATTATCGTTATTATTCTAATAAATAGTATTGCTTGAGATGGGAAAAAAAACTCAATTTTATATATGTTTTTATTGTATTTTTGGGTTGGTATGGTTTAATTTCTTTATTTATTGTCAAATAATTAGATTAATAATTTTGACATGTAAAAAATATAACAACTCAATCCATCTGCCCACTTTTATGTCATTTGTTTACTGAAAAAGCCTAATTTGTAATGGAAGAGGTAGAAAACCTCTCAAGTAAGCACCCAACCTCTTCGGGAAAGTTAGAATTCTAAGTTTGAAAGCAAAAATGACAAAAACATGCATGGATGGTTTGTTAATAATTCATAGATTAACTTAGGGTTTAGGGTTTTGGGTTTGGGAATATATAAATGGAGAAAATGATTTTGATTTCTAATTATTAAAATTTCGTCAAATTTGATTTCTCATGAGTTTCAATTTCAAACAATTCGGTCAGAAGTTGAATTTGATTTGTCATTTCTTAAACAAAGCTGATTTATTAGGTTTGATGCAAAAGTCCAATCTTAACTAATCATGATGATGCGCAGCCCTAATATATTCACATTTCAATGTGATTATTTGGCGGTAAAATTAGTTACAAATATTTTTTAATACTGTGTCCTGAATAGTTTGAAAATTGTAAATACTTTCTGTCAGAATTGTGAACCCAACGGACTCATGACCCGATTCATCTCACCATGCCAACTTTGTAACACGACAGAAAAGTCAAAAGAAATATAATTAATTTTGTTACGCTCAATTTTAAATTTGAACGGAGAAAAAGATAGTAAATTTTTTAAAAATTTTTATATAAGATTTTTTTAATTGAATGAATTTAAATATATATATTACACTTTTATTACTAACTTATTTATATTTAATAGTATCATTTTAATAAAATCAAATAATTTATATTTGACCAACCGGATCATAATAAGAATTAAAACTTTAAATCATATTCATGGATCGATATGAATGGTAAATATTGGACCAACTGGCAGGTATTTCATCCGCTTAGGTGAAACCGCCAAACTCCGGCCAAAAATATTTTGGCGAAAAAAGGGCTGAATAACAAATTAAAAACGAAAAGATAAAAAATAAAAATAAAAATCCTGTTGATTACATGGCAAAATCTTGAAACGAACTTAATTAGCTATGCACATTTAGAACTCTGTTAGCTGGAGCGACCAATGATTCGGGTATAGAGGAACTCATTCCATGTGTCGGGCAAACCCGGGAGGCACCAGTGGATGCAATCGGCATAAATGGCTGGATCCGCCTGTTGTTCCGGAGTCAGCATTTTGCCTTGCCGGATTGTGTGGACTGAAGTGTGGGCGTCTTTCCGGTACTCCGACAGCTTCGTAATGTTCAGGAAATAAACCGGGACTTTCATTGAATTTGTGATGTTCGCCGCGATCACAAATAGCCGGCGGTCCGTTCCGACGTTGAATGGCATGGAAGTGTTGAGTATCGGAGTTGTTTCCTTGGCACATTTGATTCCGTCCGGGTTGTTCCAATCCAAGCTCCTTCAAAGTAATAGTAAAAATCATATGTATTTATGCTTAACGTTAAAGAATTGGAGTTGGTTTGAAGCTAAAGATGAATTACTTGATGTGAAGAGGAGACATGCTCACGAAGAACACTTGGGTTCGATTGGGATCGATGTTTTGGTCGACCCATTGGGACCACGTATTCAAGACTCTGGCGTAGGCCACTGGCCTTTCAATTTCATCGTATTCTGTGGCACCCTCGTCGAATGAACCTCGCCTGTTCGATCAAATGTCCACACCAAAAACACAAAATGGGAAACAAGGAAAGATGTGTGAATAACCTTAATCAAACATATTCCAAAAAAGGAAACTCTCTTAAGTTGACTGTATACTACTTACAGAACTTTCATGGTGCCAGTGTTCATCCACCAAATGTATGTGTTGAAGATGAGGTAGTCCGCATCCTTCCAATTCCTCCCATGTTTCTCGATTGATTCCGGCATGATGATCCGGTTCAATATGCTGTGCATGTTTGGATCATCCGAGTTCGACTCCACCAGAAATGGGGACCAGTAAAATTCCACCGTGGCATTGTAATCCTACAAATTATTCTCAAATTTTATTTATTAACTTAAACTGGTATAATAAATGAGACTTGTTTTAATTAAGTTAAAATATATGCAGTGGTTCGTTATTTTCACTATATTTCTAGCCATTTTTGTCATGAAAGGCTAGTTGTTACGTTTGGCCATCTAACCCAACCAACCTTTAGGTAAAGAATCAATTATTGGTTGCTTCTAATTCAAGCAATATGGTTGGATTCTACTAAGATAATGAATTTAAACTTTTTTTAAGAAAAAATATTACGATCATCTAAAATAATATTTTTAGATAATGTTACTAAATAAACAAGTTTTTTAAAACGGTCGAGATCAAAAAAATGACAGCAAAATCATTTACTATTATTAGTGTGAGAGACAAATTGGTCCAAAAGCACAAAACAGAGTACCAAAGATATGCGATTACGATCAATTTGTGCTTTTTTTTCCAACTTTGGGAAGCAGAATGAGTATGACTGGAGAAAATTACTAACGTTAACCATCATTGATTTTACTTTAGTTCTGCAAATTAAGTGGATATAACCAGTTAGATATACTTATAAACGTACCTCCATTCTGAAGATAGCGAAAGAACCCTCCTTGTACCAGGTTTTTCTGCCCGGAGGAACGGCTGATTGCACCAAACAAATCATTGATTCCCATTGGTTTCGATTCAGTGAGTCCCCAACAAACAACAACCTTTTGTTCCTCAGCTTCTCAAGCAATAATTTTGCTTTAAACCTTAATTTCCACCAAGCCAAAAGAATCATTTAAAACGTTAAGAAGATTAGGTATTAGTTACCTTAATTATTCAGAAACAGAACAGATCAGAAGTTGATTAAGAGAATGGGATTAATGTTGGTAATTACTTAGGAAGAGAACAATCTCTGGGCTGCCATCTCCAATTCTGAAACAAAGAGTCCCTTCTTCCATTTCTCAGGCAAGTGACCTGTGACGTGAGGAATTCACATTCGGGCTCCTTATAGATTGGATGAGTAACGTTGTCAAGAACCCATTCCCCATTGAATAAATCGCAGTCTTCCGGCGGCAACTGAACATCTTCTTCTTCGTCGTTATCGTCACCATCATCAACCACATCATTATTATCTTCATCCTCACCCTGAACTTGCAACTCGACATTATCCTGCTCCTCTTCTTTGCCATTGTTATCACTCTCAGCACTCTCAACTTCTTTCTCGACAATAGTTCTTGAATTCTTAACAACCGGGGTGTCATCTACGTTATTTACAATATTGCTGCCATCGTCGTTGTTGTTGTTGATTTCCTTGTTAGGAGAATCTTCTGGGATTTCTTGATCGGGTTTAGGCCTGGAAAATGGAAACTCCGCGATGGACTTGACATCCTCATTGTACATAAAGCATCCAAAGAGGAAAATAGAGAAAACGACCACAAATATTGGGAGGTTGTTGTTCTTCCGGCCACCACCACCACCACTGCCGTGCTTCATTGTAAATGATTCCGCAGAGAAGTAGGGCGATTTCCGGCGGGGTGGGCTCATGAGCAAAAGAAGAGTACTTGTGACTGATTAGTGGTAGTAGTAGTAGTACAAGTACCACTATTGAACAAGAAAAAGAGCCAAAAGAGCAGAAGATATAGAGGGAGAAGCAGGGATGTGAGATGAAGAAGATCATGTATAATAAGCAGCATTTGTTAAAAAAGATGAATTTGTTTAATGGAAGATTTGGTGAAATGGGGGCTTTCTTGAATAAACAGAGTTGTTTGGCTGGAGGGTTGTCCTTCTCAGATTTCTTTGTAATCCTTTATCTAACTACTTTGCTTCTTTCATAACGACTATTTCAGCAAATCGCAGAGAGGATAGAAGGGGAAAAGATGAGTGATTCAAAAGCCTCCTCATAACTTGCTTCCTTTCCTTACCCTCCTCTTTCCAATTCTATCTGTATTTACCCCAATTTTTGTTTTTTTGTTTTTTTTTTTTTTTTTTGTTTGGTACAAAAATTTAGCCCAATTTTTATATCTTCAAGTAATTCATAGAAGTATAAAGGATGAACATCTTATCTTCAATTAATCCATAGAAGTATAAAAGATCATGTTCGTGTTTATTCTGATTTTTTTTAAAAAAAAAATAGTTTCAAATTAAATTAATTTAAATTCACGTAAATTTTACAAGTTTAATTACAAACATGAATTGGTCATCATATTTTCAACTTTTTATTGTTATTAGCTCATAATAGACCAAACTAGATGACTCATAAAATAACCATCAAAAGAAATTAAAAGTTTTACCATCATAAGGATATCTTAAGAGACAAATTCATGAATGATGAATCGAATCCAAGATTCAAACTCTATAGTGTCAGCTTTGAATTCCCAAAAAGCTAGCACCAGAAGAACAATTCAAGTCCCTTTCTTTCTACTCACCAGTAAAAATAATGTAGATATTATAGTATATAATGCAAGATTTTTTTAATATAACAACTGATAGAATATAAATCCAAGTTCAAGCCATGCAATGGGTGGGGTCTTTATTATAATTACAAAAAAATAAGATGGCATCAACAATAGACCATGGGCGACACTCCAACTTTATAAAATAATACTCTATCCTTCCCAAAATAATCTTAAAGCAGAAGTCTACTTAATCAAGAATTAAAATATATAAATCCGGGCTGATTAAATTGATCTTCTAAACGAAGGCTGCTTCTTTGTTTTTTGTTTTTAAACAAAAAGGATAATAATTATATATATTTCTTTGTCACCACCAACCCCGAAGGGCAACTGGGGGTTGCAGATGCACCATAATTAAGAATCTTAATGATGATTAATTGGGTCAAAGATCATATGTATGTCAATTACGGTTAGGTTTATGTTTGAAAAAAAAAAAAAGTAGGGACTACGAAACCTTTTAAGTAAAATTTAAGGAGTGAGTACAACGAATACTACTTTTGTTTCTGCTATCTCAACAGAACTGGTAGACGAGTAGTTGTACTTTGTTCATCTCCAATCCAAGTTCCAACTGAAGTTGCCACTTTGAGACTACGCTTTTCTTCCAAGTGAAGATAACTTTATTATACCAAGAAGCTACGAACTACGCCTCCCCACCAACAACTTGTAATCACTTTCAAGGGGACACATTTTCTTTTTATATGTTAGCATTTTCGAGAGGTTGAAATTCTTGGCATCAGGCACGATTTCAGTATACCATCAGGAGGTATAGGTTAAATACGGAAGCAAATCGGTTTGAATCAAAGTAACTTGTTTTAAAAATGTGTAATTACTCCATCTCGTCTTTTATGTTTTATCAATAACCTAAAAAATAAAACCTATATACACTGTTAAAAATTAGAGTTTTAATGATACTATTTAATGATATTTTAATAAAAATGTATTATTAAATATTTTATTAAAACATTTTAGTTATAATTAGTTTAGTTAACGACATTTAAATGCAAATGTCATAACATATATTTCTTTATTTAAATTATATAAATATTTATTTTGAAAAACATCTATTAAAAATGACATTAGATTAAACACCTTTTTAAGGACATTTTATTAATATTAAAAAAAAATTTTGATATAAAAAACAAAATTTGCCTCAATTACATCCTAAAACGGATTCCATTTCTGGTACTCAAATCGCTCAACCCCACTCGCGCCATTTTTTCACCTCCATTTTCCAATTCCTCATTTTGACTGTGATCCAGCGCCTTCAAAACCCCTGTTACCTACGGTAGCCACCCACCTATTCCTCATTTTTTCCATTTCTGAAATTTGGAAGTTATCCTGGGAGAATTTTGGGAGAAAACTTCTGAGGGATGATTATGTAAGCGTCAAATTATTGAACTGCAATTGAAGCAAATTCATGCTCAAATCATGGATTCCTCATCTCTTCATGTGAAAACTTCCCAGCGCAGATAACATTTTCTCACTTCCTTTCCTTTGTTTTTTCAGTCATTGACGATTTGGGTTTCTTGGTCTTATTCTCCTAGCTCAAATTAAGTTTGCTACAGTCTTCTCTTTTTTCCTTAGAATTTGTTGTTTGTTTTAGACTCATAATACTGTTCTTTCATCCACTGGGCATGAATTTTCTTGATATTGTGGTTTCTTTATAATTTTCTAGTGTGCAACTGAGAGAAAGGAAGGAGGATGGTGTTGCACTGGAATTTATTTATGATTATTTGGCTTGACTGGAAGAGAATTGAGAGAAAAAAAAGGTAAATGTTATGTAACAAATGTACTATTTGCTTGTTCATGCTCTAACTCCAAGGCTAATAGTCATACTTTAATAAGAAGTGTGAGTATTAAGGAACATTTAGATTGAAGAGTAAAATACATTTAGATTTAGGTTCTATGAGGTACAAGATGATAATAGGGTGAGTATATAAATTGCTGAAAGAGATAAAAGCAATAAAGATAAAGCCTAGGTTCTCATATGAGTTGAACCCACTGAGTTTCTAGTTTGGAAGGTATTTGCACAAATTTTTATTCCCACTATGAAGAACAAAAGGTTATTCTCGGGTAACTTGTATTATATGCATCTGTTTTTAGGGTGGTTGGTGGACTATCAAGTTAAAATGTTGCATAGAAGATTCCTATGACAAATGATGCCTCAGTTGTAGTTGAAGTTTGCCATTTTTGGAAATTCCTTATTGGGTGTATAAAGATGTTTATTTTTACCAACATGCTTGAGGAAGATGGGAACTCCTCCACATGCTTCATGCTCTCGTTGTCAGGCTGGACATAAAAAATCCACTGATATACCCTGCAACGTTTCTGTGAGAACTTTTAGTAAAATTACAGATTTTAGCCCCGTAATTCCGTTGTCTCTGAAACAGCCTTCAGCCACACCAAATTGTGATCATGTTTATCCTTTAGAATTGGTTAACCCTTTTTAGTTTAACTACACTTACACAACATTTGTTTACTTTATCAAGGTTGCTTGCTTTCTTAGTTTATTTAATTTTTTTTTTTTTTAATCTGTTAAGAGGTTTTATCTACCTGAAGAGATGCATATTGGGTTATCTGAAGAGATGAAAGATATTTTCTTGGATCAAAATTGTTTCTGGAGAAGATCCCACTTCCTGGATATCTATGGCAAATAATACATAATTGTAAAACTTTACTCTCCTCGCCTCTATTATTTGTCAAAATTTTCTTGTGGTGTTTGAACTTCCAATTTTTGGGATAGATCATACGCAACTAGAGAAACTCTAGATAAATTCATGGAATCCAAATGAAAATATGGGAGTCCATAACAAAAGCCAAATTCATGACAATGAACTGCAGCCTTTTGCCATCATTTTGTTTTTGCCCTGTTGTAAAAGTGTTAAAATAACCAAAATAGTTTCATTATCAACTCATCAAGTTCAGCTAAGCTAGCTCCAAATCCTTGATATTATCAGCCTGATTAGTGTGCTACATTACTCAGTAAGTGCTGCAATGATTGATATTATCAGCGGTTGCCATCTAGAGTGAAAGATGCCTGAAATGTCTTTTAAGCCAGTTAAAATACTGATGGAGAGTACAAAATCAACTTTAGAGCAGAATCATCTTCATTGGTTGTTAAAGTTTTTTTGTTAATTTTCTTAAGTCACAACTTTTGGGGTGTTCCAAACATATTTGATCCTGATTAAGTACTTAAATCAACACTTCCCACTTGAATCGATTACCAAGAAGTTCAAATGATTTGTAAAATTGTTCAAGGAATTATGGAGCAGGAACCTCTAGGCATTAGGAGAATGTTTTCATTCATTTCCATTTTTATTCTCCCAAGTATGTCTCTTAAGTCATCCACCTGGTATAAATAAAAATAAATTTAAAACTAAAATTTTCAAAATAATTTTTGGTAAATAATTTAAATGTTTTAATTTTACATTGATATTTTTTGAGTTTTTTAAACTCAAAAAATTATTTTTAAAAACTAATAAATTTTTTAAAAATTTAAATACTAAAAAAAATTTTAAGTTTTTCATTTATATCAATGTAGAATCAAATTTTTTATAATTTTTTATTATTTGACAGTGGATCGTCCACTTTTGACGTGGGTTTGACTCATTTTAATCATAGTGGGTTTATGTTTAGGTTTTAGGTTTTAAAAAATAATTTTAAAATAATCACTAAATAGTGGTTTATGATAGATTATCGTTAAGTGAATGTAAAATTCTTTTAATTAAATTAAAGTTGATACTTTTAAAAAAATTTAGGACTATATTTGATATTTTTATAAATTTTTAGGACTAAATTTGTTATTTTTTATAAAAAAATTTTGAATTTTTAATAATTGTGCCATGTGGATATCACGTGACAGCCACATAAATAACATGTGTACGTTACATGTGTTAGAAAATGTTAATTGGACTAAATTTGTTAATTATCAAATGTTTAGTATTAAATTTGACACTCGATCATACTACAGGATCGTTGCTGCATTTCTTTTTTAAAAAAATAATAAAACATTTATTGAAACGATATAGTTACAATTAAAATGTAAAAACAGACTTTCTTCTCTCTCCAATCCTTCCCTTCCTTCTTCACTCACTTCCTAACACACATACTGAATGTCAAGGTA
Organism: Knoxia roxburghii; assembly: GCA_030378225.1. Lineage (NCBI taxonomy): Eukaryota > Viridiplantae > Streptophyta > Magnoliopsida > Gentianales > Rubiaceae > Knoxia > Knoxia roxburghii. The sequence continues at coordinate 4,484,707 of CM059415.1, forward strand.
GACATGTTTTATTTATAACGTTTAACTCGTACAAAAATAATAATAATAATAATAATAAATATACGGACACAAGCCGAAATTACAAAAAATGGGAAATCATACATAGTTCTCTCTGGCTTGCTACCCATGATGCAATTTCATACATGCATCAGCTTCTTCCCAATACATTCATTAATTATCAAGAAATTTAGCAAAACTCACATTCAAATATAATATAAATTGAATCAAGATCTAAATAACAAATTAATTAAACTCGATATCTGATAAGGGGATCTTTAGAATGAAGACGTTCGTGATAGATTCTCCAAGCATAATCTTCCAAGGAAAAAGAGTTGAACATCCTCTCTTCTTCTTTAGTATTACTGGATGAACTAGTTAATATTTCATGGTCTTGCAGGCTTTCGTCGTTCCCGTTTCCTTCATTGTCTAACTTCACCGGAAGCAGGGGAGACACCGTACTATCAAGGGGAAGGGTGATTAACATCGTCATTGTTATGCAATTACCGCCCGACTCGGCCGGCACACCGGTGCCTGAGTTGGGCACGGCCACCGGTCTTCCCTGCACTTTCTTCATCCTCCCATTGCTCCACACCTGCCCCCACAATCACACTCAAGTAATCACATCTTCATGCACTAATCATCTATACCAACAAACAAACAATTACTGTAACAAATTTGAGCCAAATTAACCATTGATTTCGGTGATGCATTTTTCGTAATTTGTCGTACGTAACCGTGGTGTGGCATTAGAGACAGCCACGAATTGGCGCTATGAGCCAAATCTACATTAAAACACTGGTTTTGATTTGCTTTCAGCCGATGGTCGATCCGGCCCCTCAAATTTTTATTTATAAAAAAGAGGGTTTCGGTTTAAAAAAAGAGTTCTTTATACTCATTGTTTCTTATTTCTGTTGAATATTATTTTGTTCCTTGATGAATTAAGTAGGTAACGGAATGGTAAAATGCTAAAAAATTTGTTATGGTCAAGAATGATGGAAGTAAATGCCGGGAAAGACATCAATTTTGATCAAAGAATGCCCGAACATTCTTCTTCAAAACAATATTCTCGTGCTAATTATTATTAAAATTAAATTAAGCAAAAAAATCAAATACATTGACAAATAGGGGAGTCATTAATTGTTAGCTAAGATTGATAAGGATATATATTAGAAGGCGTGGATGAATGGTTTTAGTGCACGAAAATTGACTATTATAATTCAAGAAAACAACTCATTATTAATGAGTTAAGTGGCCAGCCGATCGAACAGATTTATAAAAAAAAATAATACAGTGGATTAAGACGTCCACAAATCAAGTTAACGAATTAATTAACCTTATTTTTTTAAAAAAAATTAATCATAGTATTTTCATGGCAAACAAAACAAAGTTTTATGATTTCAAGAGCTGTCCAAATTTCATATCAACAACAACCCATCAAATAATGAACCACAAAGTGGGTTCTTTTCCTTTTGACGGCTAGCGATTCCATTTTAATTACTCCATCTCCTCAAATTATTTAAGCTAAAAAAACACAAAATCAGTCGCAAAATCTTTAAATTTAGGGCCATTCTCGGATTCGTGTCCATATTAACAACGTAATTAGTAATCAAAGACATACTAGAAAATGGATCATCAAATGCTTAATTATTCCTTAATTTTTGTTAGGTATTTAATCAAATAATAATGTTACGTGTGGAAGTATCTAGTTATAATTTACCGACCTGAGCAATGTCACCGACTGTCACTAGCACGGAATCCACCTCCTGTGATACAGTAGCCCAACCCGAATCCGTTAAAATGGAATACTTCTGGCAACGTATTTGGTAATGCAATCCCACTACGTACGGGTACATTCGACCCGACGTTTCCGGATTCGGAGTGTTATTTACAGAGCCCTGCGATAGCCACATGAGAGAACATAGCTTTGTTGGATCTTTTCGGGTGGGGCTGACAAACCCGTATGCAGCTGATAGCGCTTCCACGACCTCCAGCCCAAGTTTCTCCATTTCTGCAGTGAACTCGCGAAGAGAAGTCAAGTTTAACTCGGTTGTTGACTCAGCTGAACAAGACCAGTCGAGGCAGAAGGACTCATCGTCACCGGAAGTAGTGGTGCTTTCTTCTCCATCATCGCCGTCGTCGTCGGCGACGTCGTACCCCAGGGGCCAGTTCTTTGGGAAGAAGAGTTTTTTGTCGTGGTGGGAGAGGTTGAAGAGAGAGAGGGAATCTGACTCGGCGGAATGAGCGAGTTGGGAGGCGATGGAGTGGTGGGTGAGTTGGAAGAACCCGTGTTGGGAGGTGGCGGAGAGGATGTTGGAGTGGAGAATGGGAGTTGGGTCGGAGAGTGGGATGAGCTGAGGGGTGACGGCGGTGGTGGGCGGAGATGAACGGCGAGTGGGAAGGGAGAGATTTAGAGTAGGGGTAAGGCGGTGGAGGAGGAGGCATGAGAAGGCATCAGCTGCGTCGGAAGCAGAGAGGATATTGGTGTGGGTTGACGGAGTAGGAGGCGGAGCGGCGGTGTTGCCGTAGGGGTTCGGGACGTGATGTTGTTGTTTATGAGCGGAGGATGATGCCATGAGGATACGTGTTTCTTGAAAGCCGCAATGTGGAGGGACGGGAGAGCTAACTAGGCTTTAAGTTTTAAGCTTTATAATTATATTGCAGTGTTAAATGGTTAATTATACTTTTGTTGACAAATCAAAATAACCACTTGAGCGAGATTTACTTATTTGTTGATTTGTGTTTATCTCGAATGATTTTTTACGTATAAATATTCTCTATTTTTGAAATTTAAATAAAAATTTAATCATTCTACTTGTTATTCTTCTAGTGAAATAAATTTTGTTAAAGAAAAATATTTACTTTTGACTGAGCAGAGAGATCAACAAAAAAATTCAAATGTTTAGGTAAATTTGTTTTTTGTCTTAACTAAAGATTTATATATTTTTTTTAAACAAATAAAAAATTATATTTTATTTAAATAATATAATTATATTAAAATGGTGGAATTATTAAATAATAAACGTGAGTTAATAGAGTACTTAAGTAATATAAACATGAGTCGGACAAAATGTGAATTAGTTTAGTTTCACATAGTATGTTGGGGAATACGTGATATTGACTAATTGACTTTTCTGTTATCACCATTCATTTCTTCGAACAACGTTATTTCATTATAGACCCCAAAAAAAAAACAAAAAACAAAAAAATATATTCTGGATAACAGCTAGCTAATTATGGAACCATAATATAATATTTGATTTAATGGGCCATAGTTGAATTGGATCAGCCCCAAGTGCACAGCAAGCAAGGAATTAAACAGTGCTGCAGAGCAGTTGGGGAACTGGGTCTGTGGTTGTGTTGGGCTGATTTTTTTCAGACGCTTTGTTCGTAATATCAGCAGCAGCACTATTAATTGTCGGTTCCTTTTTTATAAATAAAATAAAATACACTTTTTCATTAACTTAATTGAGCCATATTAGTATTAAAAAGGAGTTTGTAATTCAATTTGGATGATATAGTAATAAATAAGTAAAATTATGAATTTATTTAATAATATTAAAAATTGTTTATATTTTTGAGGTGGGTAAAAAATATTTTGCATGTTTTGTCTTGGTAAAAGCCTCGGGAATGCGTGGTGAGTCCGTATCACGTGGGCGGATCCAGTTAATGGCGTGAACTTTGATCAGAAGGCTTTTGGGACTTTTGAGAGAATGGGGCCTAAAATGATTAAACCATTTTGCAGCTAAATGGCAGGCTGCGACCATGTTATGCGGGCGAGCCCCTGGAAATTGTGCCTCTTCAAGGGAGCCCATCTTCTATGGAGGTGCTCAGAGGATTCCAGTCTTTTTTTTTTTTATTCTTTTTCTCTTCACGATATTTTGGAGGCTAGCACGGGGGGTTTTGTCGATGAAGTGGTGTTCTTAGCGGAGGGTTGCTGACTACGCCAAATGATGGAAATTGTGCAACACATTACGTTTCAACCATTGCGATATGCATTTTGAGTTGTTTTTATTGTGAAAAAAAATGAATATTTAATCTCAATCATAATTGATAGTTTTCATGACTATCACACATTATGACCAATAATGGGACTTTCACATTTTCATGCACCTTCTCATGTGGGTCAATAGTATTCCTGTGTTTGAATCTCATAATACCATACCATAACCAAAAGATATAGCAGCCCAAGCATAATATAGTTACTGCAGTCATTCTAAATTGGAGAAATTAGCACTACTTTGTGAAATAGGTTTTTTTGGAATCAATTTAAAACCATCTGCTCACATATTGTAACAATCCAAACGACCCCATTACATCACCCCCTTCCACGTTGCACAAAAGTCATTATTTTACATTCGACTAACATTAAAAATGCTACTCCTATTTAATATCCAATAAACTAAATTAATATCATAATCTAAATACTTTTATGATATATCTGAACTAAAATGGATTAAAATGATCTTAATTAATTCAAATCGACTGATTAAAAATGTACTGATCTAATCTTGTATGGTTGTCATTAAATTGGGAGGGAGATAGATAAATATTGTCTCTTATAAATAATAAGGTTAATATTGATATATAAAAGAGTATATTATAATATTTTTAACAATTATATTTATAACGAATAAATAGTTACATCTAATTATAAAAAAAATACAAAAAATAACCTTTATAATAAGTTTAAATGTCAAATTTAGTTATAAACACATTTGGTAGTAGATAAATTTAATAGTAACTATTGTAATTCATAACATATTTAATCATCATAATAGTTTGATACTTAATGGTTGAATTGTTACTCCGTTAATCTCTATATCACGTGGATTAATTTAATTAACGTCGCAAATTTTTATGTCATATGAATTAACTTCCACGAGGTTTTAAATATATTTTTATCCAAAAAACTGTTATTATGAGTAAGTATGTTGTAAATAGCAATATTTATAACTAAATTTGTTGACTACTAAAAGTTTTTTTTACTAAATTTGATATTAAATTATACTAAAAAAATAATGGACCAAATATATCATAAAAGAAAATGGAAATTGAAATATAAATTTTGTTAATATAATATTTTCACATAAAATCGCATCCTTCTAAAAATAAAGAAAAAGTAAAAAAAATAATAGAGAAAATGTTAATGCAGTTTGAGGAGAAAAAATAATTGCATACAAATTTTACATATAAGATTTGGTTTAGGTACTAGTATAATATTTTGTTTCCAATTTTTATTTTAGCAATGAATAATAGAAGATAAATTTCATTTTATATATATATGATTATATTATGAGGTTATATATGTGTTATTGGCGTTTAATTTTGCAGTTTGGATAGAATCTGGATAAAGGAGAAAGGAAAAGGACACTGCCTTAAGAATAGACTTGTTCGCACTTACGCGCCTGCTAGCCAATTACATTTCAGTTGTTATTTCTTTCTTTCAGAGTTCTCCGGCTCTGCTGCTGGATCATCCGGCCACCAAATATCATTCCTTTTTTACCTCTTCTTCAAATTGTTCTTAAATTATGTTCGCCAAATTGTTTCAGAAGCCCGGCCCTAATCCGCCGCCTCAGGTAATTTCGATTTATTCTACAACTGCTTCTTCTTCGGATTCCCATTTGACTTCCACTTATTGGTCTCAAGTTTTAACCATGGAGTCCATATTTTAATTTGTTTCTGCTTTGATAAAGAGATTGATTTCGGTAATTGTTCGCCAATTAAGATCAACGCTGTGCAAAATATTATAATCATGCTAAACATTTTTGTTGCCAATCATCAAAGATCTCGAGCTTGGGAAGAATTTGGAAATCGTGTAATACAAAGGGAATTCATTTTCTTTCTTGTAATTTTCGTCAATTAGGTTAAATGGTAATTGGTATTGTGTGATAGAATTTCATATTTCCGATTTTATTTGAGTGTTTTTTTAGATAAGTTGCAAATAGAGGCATGCAACTACCTTGTACAATGCATTTTCTGACTGTAGATGTTTGAGTGGAATTGCTTTGAGCCGTGCTTCATTCTTTGCTGCGCTACACTGAATGATCAGATATCTATTGATTCCATTTTTTTTTTTTTTTTTTTTTCTTTTTTGGCATTTTCCTTTTTGTTTTAATTTTTGGGTCACTGATTGTTCAGACCAGAGTATTGAAGTTGAATGCTTCTCTAGTTTGTTCAGCTAGACTTCCTCGCATAACTAACTGCTCAATTTCCATTTCTCGCATGTATGGATACGAATTCGAACGTGCATCTGTTTTAATACTGTTTTCTTGTTTGCACTTAGTTTCCTTGTGATCTTTTTAACAACTATTGATAACAGCATCTCTCTCCATCCTTGCAGGAAAGTCCTGTATCCTCAATTGTGGCACCACGGGTGGCCGTTCACTATGGCATCCCATCAACTGCTTCCGTGCTGGCTTTTGACCAAATTCAGAAACTCTTAGCTATTGGAACCCTGTGAGTGACAACTTGCAGTTCTAGGATTTGATATTTTTAAAACCCACTGACAGCAAACGAAATAATAACGTCATTTTCTATTATTATTGATGACTCTACTGTATTTTCTTGCAGTGATGGCCGGATTAAAGTTATTGGGGGTGACAACATTGAAGGCCTTCTTATATCTCCTAAGCCTATACCATTTAAAAACTTGGAGGTTTGTGAATGAATCTTGGACTGCAAATCCAGTTGGTGCTGTTCAAAATTACTGACATTTTTTGACAAGAAGAACAGGAACTTTCTAACTTCTTTTTCTATTGAGCTGCATTTGATATACTTGGTTACTCATTGAAAACTCTATATTGTCTTTTACCAGTTTATGCAAAATCAAGGCTTTCTTGTGAGTGTCTCGAATGAAAACGAAATTCAGGTATGCACTCTGCAGTCTATGAAATAACATTATATCGTCTTGTAAATTATTGATTGTATGCACCATGGATCCCTAAATGCCTCCTGTTGCATCAAATTTCTTTCGCCAATCTGCAATTTTACCTTTCTTGATCTCTATCGTACTGTTTACTTTACCATCATTAAATGTTCATATTATATTACCATGACAGGTTTGGGATCTGGAGAACAGGAGTATCTCCTCCAATTTACAATGGGAGTCCAATATAACTGCATTCTCAGTTATATATGGCACCCAATTCATGTAAGAGCTACAGGATGTAATTTTTTTTTTATTTGTTCTTTCACTGTTCTTAGTTGGAAATTAGGTGAAAGGTGAGTTTTGATCTAAATTTATCTTATTGGGTATATATAGGTATGTCGGAGACGAGTATGGATTTCTATCTGCTCTGAAATATGATGTAGAAGCAGGAAAAATTGAGCCTTTACCTTATCACATTCCCGCGAATCTTGTAGCTGGTAAATAATCATTCATGGACTGGTAAATATATGTTAATGCCGTAAGTGATTTATGTTACCTAATTCTCAAGACGAGTCCTGCTTGGGTTTGATAGGTGACCGAGAATTTCCAACCCATTAAATTATATGTTGTTTGCAGGTTTTCAAAGAAATAGAACGATATGAAATTTCATTCTTTCTTCCTTGCTAATCTGTCATAAAAATCTGGAAGAAGGTAGCTTACCTAGAACAACTGCTACTACATTTTTTGCTATACTGCATTTAAAGAACCTGATTAATATTACTGCCTGTATTTCTTTGGCTTCAGAACCTCCATTTCTGGGGTGGCATATCTTATTTCTATGTAGCAATTGCTAAGTAGTTAAAATTAGTGCTCTAAATGAAATTAGACCGTAGACACATAAGCAAACTTGCAAAATACTCATCCTGACCTCATGGGTTTTGCTTGATCAATCATGTGAGTGCTTATGTTTTTTCGTTTGTTTCCCCATTAGGTTTTATGGCTCTTGCTGAATTTAATGTTATGCTATTATTTCAATTTTGGCTTGCATGGCGCTCATGCTTTACCCTTTTGGCAATGAAGCTCCAGTTGGGCCTTATCAATATGTATGTGTTGACGATGACTTTTTCTGTTTCCTCTTTGTAGCAGCTGCAAATATTCCGTCGTCCTTCAACCAATCAATAGTGGGTGTGCATTCCCAGCCTTCGTCTTATGGAAATAGGTGAGAAACACTAAATGGAAATGTCTCCATTTGGTTTCAGGGTAGTTTTAGCATGTCAGGTTACTTTTCTGATTTCAACATTTATTCCTAAAGCATCAGCCTATATATTCCATTACTCTTTATCTATTTTCATGTTCCCAATGATTGCAATTTTTACTGCAGGGTTATGGTTGCATATGAGAATGGATTGATTGTTCTCTGGGATCTCACTGAAGATAAAGCTGTTCTGGTTAGAGGAAATAAGGATCTCCAACTGAAGGATGATATGGTGATTGGATCTTCAAATGACAGGAACACTGTCCCCTTGGATGACTCATCTGATTATGAACAAGTAGACAAGGAAATAAGCTCTCTTTGTTGGGTGTCCACTGATGGGTCATTCCTTGCTGTCGGTTATGTTGATGGGGATATATTTCTTTGGAACTTATCAGTTTCTGATAGTGGTAAAGGACCTGCAGCTCAGAAGCCATCTGATAAAGTTGTCAAGATACAACTATCATCTGCTGACAGAAGGCTTCCTGTCATTGTTCTGCACTGGTCCCCTAACAAGGCAAAAAATGGATTTGGAGGTCAACTTTTTGTTTATGGTGGTGAAGAAATAGGATCTGAAGAAGTCTTGACGGTAAACCAAAACTAACTTATTTTCTCGTTAGTATGCTTGTATTGTTAAATCTTCAAATGAATCAAATTTGTACCTAAGACATCAAATACTTATCTACTACATGTTTATTTATGAAGGTTCTAAAGATGATGGAGGTGCTTTACATTTCATTCCTTGTGTATCAGTATGCTTGATAGTTACGACTGGTCCATTTCTAATTGCAGATTCTAGATCTTGACTGGTCATCTGGGATAGCAATGTTGAAATGTGTTCATCGTATTGACCTTCCCCTTTGTGGATCTTTTTCGGATATGATACTAATTGCAAATGCTGACGAAGGAGAGAAAACCGACATCATGCCCCTACTAGTATTGACCAGCCCTGGTCAACTGCACTTTTATGACAACTCTTGTTTGTCAACTTTGAAGTCCGAGCCAGAGAAGAAGCATTCTGCTATTGCGGTTGAATATCCTGCTACCATACCTATAATTGAGCCAAGAATGACGACAGGAAGCCTATATTCAATGAGTACCACAGGGAATTATTCTAGAATTCTTGCAAAGGTATGAGCTACCATCCAGCAAGATTGCCTTTTTCTTGATTATTCAGTTAAATTTTTTAGTGATATTCTTCGTTTAGCCACTTAATACTCCATCAGACACTTGCAGCTACAAAGCTTAAAGTTGACCCGACTATATCGAGGAGTAAAAGATGGCCTTTGGCTGGCGGTGTTCCTGGTCAACTGCCATTGACTGAAGGACTTGGAATCGAGAGGATTTACGTGGCTGGATATCAAGATGGAATTGTACGAATATGGGATGCAACTTATCCTGTTTTATCAGTTATATTTGTTTGTGGACTTCAGGTTTGTGCCACACCAGAGAATTGATTTTGCATTTGAAAGACAGTGGTTTTTTCATTTGTTTTCACTGACTCTGTTAAGCAATTCTTTTACTTGAGTTAATCAGCAATTTTCATTTACAAAACAGCATCATGTGATGTATAGGTGGAGGGCATTGAAGTTGCAGGTGTGAGTGCTCCAATTTCAGCTCTGGAGTTTTCCTCCACCTCTTTGTCTTTGGCTGTTGGCAATGAATTTGGTCTTGTAAGAGCTGGTCTTATTAATCAAATACAGATTCTTTCCATTCATTGAGCTGGTAGCAAAGCAGTTTCTGATCTTATGTTGTGATTTTATAGGTTTCCTTATATGGTTTAGATGGAACTTATGATAGAACGAGCTTTCACTTGGTCACACAGACAGGGAAGCAAGGTGGGATTTTATTAGACTGTTATGTTTTAGCGGCTTCAGTGTGCTTTCATGCCTGTCATGTGATTGATTTTAAGTAGATTTGGTTAACTTGGATAATATTCAAGATCAGGAAAACATTAGCTATTTTGTTATTCGTGTGAAAACCATTTTTTAAAGGTTCAACTCTCTGGCGTAGAACACTTGGTGTAATAATACTATCACCATGAACTTTGCTGGTGCAGAGTCATTTTCTCTTTTAACTTACGAGATATGTGAATTTTAGGTTGGCAACTGTTATCAATAAAGCTTAGTATTCTCTATTTAACTGCAAATAATAGCACCAATTTAGCTGGTTATCCGCTTTTTGTATATGAATATCTGCATGCACATGTCCGTGGGCATTTAGTAACGTTTTCAAGACTGTTCATGTTTTTCTTTATTAGTTATCATTTGCATTTTGTCATTATGTTGACCTTATAGGTGCTTTACAGTTTTGGATTTGCCTCATCATAGTAGCTCTCAGATCAGAGCGATATTTTCCCTTCTGAATTCCCCTGTTCGTAGCTTACGGTGGATAAAATCCGGAGATAGACTGGCAGTTGGTTTTGAATGTGGTCAGGTAAGTTTTTATACCAAATGTGGTACAATAGCAAACATGCACCCATTGTTTCTCTCTGAGTAGACAATAAAGTGAAAGTAACCGATGTTAGCAAATTTTCAAAGGTTGCTCAATTGCCTTAACAGGTTGCTTTGCTTGAGACTAGTTCGCAGTCAGTCCTATTTGTTACAGACACTCTATTCAGCTCCAGCTCTACAATCATTTCTTTGTCTGTGAAAACAATACCAGACACTGAAAACGATTGCGTCAAGCAGTCTGAAAATGGAACTTCAGATGGATCCTGTAAGGAAGTGATTTTTGTTTTAACCAGAGATGCAAATGTTGTATTAGTGGACGGTGGGACAGGCAAAGTCATATCTCAGCCAATTCATCCGAAGGAAGGGTCACATGCAATTTCCTTGCACATATTAGGCAAGTATTAGTCATTGTATTTTATACAAGTCCTGTTCATTCACATGCTTGTCTCTAACTTAGATCTCTTTGTCATCAGAGGGTGATGCATCTGTTGCTGAAAGGTATGAAGACCACACTTCAGCATCTTCTCAGCATTTTGAAGCGAAAAGTCAAGCTGGACCAGAAAATCATGAACGTAAAAGTGATCCAGTGGAAAATGAAAATTCGAAGCCACGTTTAGTTCAAAATTTTGAGGACTCGATGATTTTGCTATGTTTTGAGACTGCTTTTCATTTGTATCCTGCTAAGTGCCTGATTCAGGTAAACTATGTTCATTTTTGAGATTATTGACTTTCTTTCTGGAGTTCTTTGTAATTTTGGCTTTTTTGCAGGGTGAATGTAGCTCCATCTATGAACTTAATCTCGTCAAACCTTGTTTATGGACTACAATCTTCAGGAAAAACGGAAAAGACTATGGCTTGATTATAGTCTATAAGAATGAAGAAATTGAAATAAGGTTGATCCTTAATTTTCAAATCAGTTACAAACTTACTGGAAAGAAGGAATATAATGAACTATCTGTTTTACTGTACTCTTTTTAAATGGTGTATTTATCTTCTTCTTGGAAGGTCTTTCCCAGAATTCAATGTGTTGGGAAGCACCTCATTAACAACAATTCTTCGGTGGAATTTCAAGACTTATATGGATAACTTTATGAGTTCCTCAGATAATGGGCAGATTTCTCTGGTTTGTCTCTCTCCTTTTCTTTTGTGTGTGCGCCCAAGCTCATGTGCTTGATTGTTCCTCGTTCTTCTTTCAGAAAGTAAATAGTGGAATTTGATATAAACAATTATGCACCTAAGAAGCTCCTGCAAGGAGAGTCAAAATTTTGAGTAGTTTATACTGAACATAATGCCAAGAGTTTGTGATGATATGAACTGACATCAACCTTCGTACACCTAAGTACTTACCTTATGGTTATCTCACCAGGTAAACGGAAGTGAATTTGCCATCGTATCTCTTCTGGCCTTTGAAAATGATTTCAGGTCTCTCTCTCTCTCTCTCTCTCTCTCTTTCTCTCTACACTCTCTTGCTTTCTACTTAGTTCAATCAAAACCCCTTTTGAGAGTTTCCACTTACTTGCTCCAACAATGTTCAGCATTATTTTGTTAACTGAAAAATGTGCAGTCTACAAACTTAAGCAGAGTGAATTGTTGAATTTAGGATTCCGATGTCTTTACCTTGTCTTCATGATAAAGTCCTTGCTGCTGCTTCAGATGTCACCACTTGTATCCCCCATTTTCAGAAGAACAAGCAGGTAGTAAATTTTGTCATCATTATGTATTAGACATGTATTGCATTCTTTCCTGCCTTAAAACTTTGTGTGCCTTTTGTTGCCAGAGTACTATCCCTGGTGTTTTTGGTGGCATAGTGAAGGGGCTTAAAGGAGCTAAGGAGACGAACAACCCTGAAACTCAGGAAAATTTTATTGCACATTTGGATGCCATATTTTCTAGGCTTCCATTTTCAGGAAGTTTGGAAAACCTTGGAATTGATGAATTGGCATTGGATCTGAACATAGGTAAATCTAATAGATCGTATCCCTGGAGTGTCTGCATGTGTTATCTAAATGTTCTCTTCCAACTTGGCTAACATCTGTTGTGTTACAGATGACCTTGAAATTGATGAGCCTGTGTTGGTTGCACCATCATCTAAGAGCAACAATGAGAAAAGAGGTAATCAAAAGATTTTATATCACTTACTTCACCTTTGATGGCCCTAACATCTTACATCTAATAATTCAGAGAAGGACAAAGAAAGGGAAAGGCTATTTGAAGGCGGTTCTACTGATACAAAACCTAAAGTTAGGACACGAGAAGAAATTATTGCGAAATACCGAAAGACGGTAATTATTATTTCAAAATGGCTAATGAGTGACTAGATGCAGATTATTGGGATCTTGCGTCTGACGAATTCTTTTTGCGACTAGGATGCGGCCTCTGTAGCTGCACAAGCGAAAGATAAACTTGTAGAACGGCAGCAGAAACTTGAGGTATTATCACTTGTGAAAAAACTGGGGGAGTACATTTGAGTGATTAGTCATTTACGCACTTGAGTTGAGTCAGTTAGTGTTGTATGCTTTTGGGGTTTTGTTCTGCATTGGAATTTGTTTATAATCTGATCAAGGATGGTCTCTGTGAAACTTGTGTTGCATGGTGTTTATTACTAAAGATTTGCTCATACTGAATAAGACTCCTCTCTATTGTGGAAGAAGGTTAATTAACAAATTTTGTTGATGGTGCCACCAGAAACTCAGCGAACGGACAGCAGAACTTCAAAGTGGATCTGAGAACTTTGCATCCCTAGCAAACGAGCTGGCAAGGAATATGGAACGTCGGAAATGGTGGAACTTCTGAGAGGCATACGATGATCAAGTTTGGTGAAAGCTGAGAGGCATATATTGTTGCAAAGGTCATCAATTGTATCCTGATAAGGCCGATATAAAGTACAGTAGTAAATAATTTAGACTTTTAAGGTTGAAGAAAGTGACACGTAAATAGGCTGGATCAACCAGTTTGACCATATTTTTGCCGTAACTTGCTGTTGTTTGTGGCATATGTACCAGTCATCTATTTCCGCCTCATTTGTAAAAGATTTTCAACTAGTTTATACTTTTTTTGACTCTGGTAAAGGTGGTCAACTCGGTGTTAGGTACCAAACACCGTCCAACGATAATTTGACCCATAATAACCTAGTACGAGAAAATATGACTAACAAATAGTATCGATTAGGCGCCGCGGAAAATGTTACAATTGACAACACAACTGTGACATATATTATGCGACCCAATTCCGACCACGTAGCCAATTAGCCTTCTCGTCGCATCTCCACACGTTTGGTTTTGGGCTTTTGGGTCCCTTTCTTTCTCAAATACCAAAAAGGGGAGAGCTGTGGTTTTGTGTGTGTGCTACTGCTAAGTTTCCCAGAAAAAGGGCCAAAAATAATAAAAAATTAAGGTTCAGAATTTTAATACTTTCACGTGAAAAACCATCAATTTCACCTCAAAAGTAAATATTCAAAGCACTAGACTAGTACTTAGTATTCCAAAATACGCTAAACGAAAGGACGGAGAAAACGAAAACAATGAGAAATGGTAAAGAGACTGGAGATATGACGACTGTTAGTGGTAAACACAATTCACACTTGCAATAAACAAAATAAGTTATGCATACTGCAAATCCATGGTTGGGGGAAGGCAATAGAAAATACACTCTAAAAATGGTTTGAGGCATCGAAAACACGTTTTCTTTAGATTTATTCAATCTTTCTACGGAGAACTAGGACGGAGAGGAGTGGAATATGGCTTCTTCTCACCACTATATTCGATAAATGGGGGCCGAATGGCAGGGGAACGAGGGGTCTCTGTATAAACAGCGGTAACCCAACAAGAAAGAAAGAGGAACAAGACAAGGAACAAACCGCCCAAGTTGAGAGTTCTTTGGCTTAGCAGCCTGCAATTTGAGGAGAGGAATCTCTTCTGTGTTATCTACTCATATCCACCTCTCATAAACTTCCATTTCTTTTCTATTTACATTCATTGCAAATTCTTTCCCTTAATATAAATTGGTAATTCTCTCCTAGTTCTCTCTCTCTCTCTCTCTATCTCTCTGGAGGCATAAAACCAGTCTAGAGAGAGGCGAGGGCCAATTGACAAAGGCTCTTACTTCTTAGGTACTCTCTCTTTCTCCATACATGGCTAGTTTGGTTCTATCCGAATGTGGGATAAGACCACTCCCAAGAATCTACCCAAAACCTAAAACTGGCCTGCCTTCCTTCAACGTTAAGTTGGGAGTGCCGAAACTAGATCGGGGTTGTTCTTCCTTTTCTTTATCAAGTGGGATTAAGGAGAGGAATTGGGCATTGAAGGTAAGTGCACCCGTTAGAATTCAAGAAGTAGAAGAGGAGGGAGATAAATGGAGAGAGAGTACCTCCAGTGGTGGTCTGAATGGGTTGACTTTAGGTGACGAAGGTGAATTTGATCCCGCCGCCCCGCCACCGTTCAAATTGGCCGACATTAGAGCAGCTATTCCCAAGCATTGTTGGGTGAAGGATCCTTGGAGGTCCATGAGCTATGTTGCGAGGGATATCGTGGTTGTTCTTGGATTGGCTGCTGTAGCTGCTTATTTTAACAACTGGGTTGTTTGGCCTCTCTATTGGTTTGCTCAAGGGACTATGTTCTGGGCGCTATTTGTTCTTGGCCACGATTGGTAATTCTGAAACCAGTACTTTCAATCAAATTTGCATTATTATCTGCTTTTCTTGTTCTGAAAAAAAGAAGTTAAACTTGTTTGTTGGAATCGATTGTTGCAGTGGTCATGGAAGCTTTTCAAATAATCCGAAGCTGAATAGTGTTGTCGGTCACATACTTCATTCTTCAATTCTTGTCCCTTATCACGGATGGTTAGTTATCTGACACTGATTTGTTGCTCTTATAGTTCATTTCTTGTTTCTAAGATTATTGTATTGAATGTGAAATGTGTTGAATTGTGAAGGAGAATAAGCCACAGGACTCACCATCAGAACCATGGCCATGTTGAGAATGATGAATCATGGCACCCTGTAAGTCACTATTCTCAATTTGCTGCCTTATTCAATATATCTTTTTGTTCTTCTTAGCTATCAAAGGCTTTGTTGTTTGTTGTACTGACTGTTGCTCATTTCATTTCCAGTTATCTGAAAAGCTTTTCAGGGGTTTGGATTCTGTCACTAAAAAGTTGAGGTTCACCTTACCATTTCCCTTGCTAGCATACCCTGTTTATCTGGTAAGTAATTTGTCCTCTTCTAAATCGGATAATCTGAGAATTTGTATAAAGAATTGTAGTTTTAGTCGTTTACAATGGGCTTCTTTTGGAATTTTCGCAGTGGAGTAGGAGTCCTGGCAAAACTGGCTCTCATTTTGACCCAAACAGCGATTTATTTCTTCCAAATGAAAGAAACAACGTGATCACTTCAACCGTATGCTGGACGGCCATGGCTGCATTGCTTGTTGGATTGTCCTTCGTCATGGGCCCTGTTCAATTGCTTAAACTCTATGGCATCCCTTACGCGGTTAATATACTATAGCCTGCTTTCGTTTTGTTGCTTTTTGTTTTACATCTTCTTCATATGGCTGCTGGATTCTTGATTCCGTTATTGAAGTTTTACATGGATTTTGACGACCAATGCAGATTTTTGTCATGTGGCTAGACTTAGTTACCTACTTACATCACCATGGCCATGAAGATAAACTGCCTTGGTACCGTGGAAAGGTATGCAAAATCAAGCCCTGTTGTTTTTTTTCCTTTTAAGATTTCATAGTCAAAATCTGTGTTCGATGAAAATTCTATATAGAAAGCATTTGTTATCAGTCAATGGTTGAAAGAAAAGGCATCAGGTTTCTGACCAACTTTTTTCTTCCACTTGTAACTCTTAGTCGTATGGCTTTCCTTTGTTTAAATCAAACAGGAGTGGAACTATATGAGAGGCGGGCTTACGACGCTCGATCGTGACTATGGATGGATTAACAACATCCACCATGACATAGGGACACATGTGATACATCATCTCTTTCCACAGATCCCACATTATCATCTCATAGAAGCAGTAAGTTTGATATGAATTCTGATGCAGAACTTCTGCCTTTTAACTAAGCAACATTGCTTGCAAGATTGTATTGTTAGTCTGATTTTTATGCTTTGGTGTTGATAGACTGAAGCTGCAAAACCAGTGCTGGGAAAGTATTACAGGGAGCCAAAGAAATCATGGCCGATTCCATTTCATTTACTGGGAGTCCTAATAAGAAGCATGAAAAAGGATCATTATGTGAGTGATGCTGGGGATATTGTGTTTTATCAGACTGATCCTGAGCTCTCTGGATCTCTTAAATCCAACTGAAGCCCTGATTAATGTTGTTTGAGTTGCGAAATCAAGCCGGGCTGAGCATTATTAGGCAACCGATTCTTTTTGACTGACTATATCTTCAAGCTGTAAAAAGAGACGAGCTTGTAAAGATCATAGTAGAGTCGATCAATCTTACTATATTCGTATAGGATTAGGGAGGGATGAAGTAAATGCTGATGAGATGTATTCTTAATGGAGTGAGAGCGGTGATAAAGCTGGGCAAATCTTCTTCTGGTAAAAGTCGGCATTATACAAAAGATATAAAGGCCTGTCGAGAGTGGATTCTTGTTCAGATCCTGACAAGGCCATATGATATGGGCTACATATTTTTTGTGGTAGAGATTTTGTACCGTTAAACTTTAACTTCTACCAAATCCAAGGCAACAATCATAAGATATGCATTTGTGTGTGTTGGAAAGATGCTGATTGATACCAAATGAAAGCATTGATTATTGTTCTTTCTCCCTCAAGTGCACATGACCTTACTTTTTAATGTCCTCAGCTGTCATGTCATTTTAAGAAATGCATTTTACTTGTATCCGTGGAGAGAAAGCCATTCTGTTTGTTCACCAGCAACTTTCAGTGCAGTAACAATACAATTTAGAACTATTAAATAAATTAAAAAAAAAAATCAAACGATATTTAATAACCCTTTATTCAGTTTCACATACTAATCTAAAACCAGAACTTCAAACTTATGATCCAGGACAAATGTTATGGTGATAATCATGGATATGCTGAGGCCCATTTTATATCACCCTCCGATTCGAATTAGCAAATTAGCCAAAGCTTGACAACAAAGCAAGTAAGCAACTGCTTAAATTAGAAAGGAAACCTCAAGAGACTTGAAATCAGGATAAGTGTCTCCGAAACTCTACCTGTCCTGTCCAGTCTAATCTCCAAGATCAAAAATGAGAAGAACGGACAGCCTCCATTAAAGATAGCATCAGCGACTTATCCTTCTGAATGCCATCAGGAGCACAAATGCCACTACTAACATCTACTCCTTGTGGTTTTAGAGTTGAGATTGCTTTGGACACATTATTTGGGTTGATTCCTCCAGCTAAGAGCCATCCATGTTTACTTCTGATTTGAGGTAGCTTGAACCTGGACCAATCAAAACCCTTGCCACTGCAAAACCACATAAAAGTAGTGCATTGCCTGCATTAGAGAGAGAAGAGGACAAACTTCTTCACCTTCATCTTTTCTTGTCTGTTTCCCTTTCAAATCTCATTCATCAATATGATATGATGTGTTCAAAGAAAGCAACGGGCGATGCAAATACAAAGCATTTAAACCCACAATACACAATACTCTCTAGGGTTCCATCAGAACAAAAGTAAACTATTAACGAAAATAAAGAGGTCCCTGAAATGAAACACCACATTTCCTACTGTAGCATTTCAACATTACCACTATTGGATGTGTTTCTAACCAATGTAACATTTGGAGAATAGTATCAGGCAAAATAAGTAAGGGCATTCAATTGAGTCGATCATCTAGGTATCTGATTCAATGAAACATTACCTTCCACCCGTGGAACTATCAACCAGGATCCAATCAACTGCTGAACATTCTTCATCAGAAATAGAGTTCAAGAGCGCACCATCTTCATTTGCATTAAGAACAAATATCACCCGATTCTCCTTCACTACAATAGGCAAAGCTGCCCGAGAACCACTTCCGTGCAGCTGCAACAATGATAGATATGTCTCTAGCTTGAGGCTTAAGCAATAAAAGATATTTCTGATTCAGGAACATAGTTACCTGCACAAATTCAAGGTCAGCAGCTTCAGAAACTTTCAAGATGGTCTCAGCATCGTCATTTACAAACACTCCAACAGGCTTTGCTCCATTCTCCCGTGTAACTTTTGAGATTTCCTTTGCAACAGCAACTGAAATAGAACGTTTTGAGTTTGGCCAAAGAATCATTCCAACAAAATCAGCGCCAGCTTCTGCAGCCAGAGCAGCATCTCTGACCGATGTTATTCCACACATTTTAACCAAAGGCCTTGTTTTCTTTTGTTCAGTACCATCGAAAGAGAAAGGAGCAGACTGATTAAGAACGCGTGTTGTCACATTCCTTGCACGAATTTTGATGTTTGGAGTATGCCTTCCCACAGGAAGGCCTGCAAACAAGATATCACGGTTCCCCGGATTGCTGCATTTTATATTGAAGGAAAAAATCAATACAAGATTGAAAAAAAGAATTTGAAGAAGCCTTTGGTGCAAAGAAAATCAAAATATACTTAATGGTGGTTCTAAGTAAACAACGAAGGAATTGCAATGCTGGGATATAACTAAGAATCAAATACACAATTGTTCCCCCCAGCCCGCCATTAGCAACAAATGATATAATGCAGGACGTTTACATTGTGTAAAGTCCGATCCTGCGCAACTCTAAAGAAGTTTGACATGTTACTTCCATGCAAGCGGAATAACTAGGATAATAAGGCATTTAATCAAACAGTTTGCGCACGAACATTTGAGTTAACCTTGGGTTGTGAAATGCAAATTCTAACCTTGTTCGGCCCACAAAAGATGTCATTTTTCAGTCAATCATATACTCTCAACTCCAACCCCAATACAACACAACACATTTCCTAATTCTAACATTAACCCGAGATGACGAAATGCTCCAGTAAAATCAGCTAAAAATTAGACCGGTTAAAAGAACCACCAAACAAAAGACTGGGGAATGAAATCATTATCAATACCTCCAAGTCTGGAAAGTGGAAAGGGACATGGGGCTCGTCTGAAGTCCCGTCCCAACATTAAAACCTGAATGAGAGAATTCGAAGAATATCAAAAACCACAAACAAATGATTCAGGATCGGTGCAAGAACACCGCAACCAGTGTGAGAATGGAGAACCTGCCGTGACACGCATCTGTCAGAGTGTGTGTGCGTGCGCGCGCGCGCGCGCATAACACCTGGGCTTGGGGTTGAGAAATTATCAGCGAATGACTGGGCCTGATATTGACTTAGAGCGAAGCCCAAGGTTTGGAGCTCAGGAAGAGAGGATGAATAAGGCGGTTATGGGGCCCCGGGATGGATAGTCATTCGGCCCAGATATCTTTCAATCATTTAGCCGAGACCATATCATTTCTTTGGGCATGGGTGATGAAAGTTGTAAAAGCAAGCGGGATGGAAGGTTTGACCAAGAAGTTGAGCCGGCATGGGCGGCTTTAAAAAGCCTATAAGGCTATAAGCTCCACCAAAAACCTACTCACAAGTCACAAACCATCATTTTTCTGTCCAGACCCCACGCGTTTATTACGCTCAACTATTACGTGCAGTCGAGGGTAAAATATAATACTTCTATATGTGTTGGTCCAATAAAAATAACTCATTTAATGTATTGACTCTTTGAATTTGTCTCGTTTCCCCCATTAACTAATACTCTATTGCTATTTGTCAAAATAGTACATAATAATTGTCTTTATAATTATACCATATAAGTATTGGCACTCGAGAGCGCAATAGAGGACGTATAATATAATATAAAAATATCAAAAAATACTTAAAATATAATTATATATAAAGTGTCATTTTTTCTCTTACACTTTCAATGTAGATACATATATTCTTTATAATTTACTTGACTCTATTTTCCAAATTTCTCTCATTTACACACATTTTCACTAATTCCTCCAACATAAAATAGGTATGTAATTCGTGGTAATATTTGCACCTTATATACTCCTTCCGTCTCGATTTATCTATCACTTTAAAATTTTCACAATTCTTAAAAATCACATTTAATAAATCAATTTATTTCATAAAATATTTTTTTATTCCTAATTAAATAGGTTTACTATCTTATCAATAACCGTAATTAATATTTTAGTACATGTAATTAATACTATTAGTTTAAATTTATTAATATCAATAAAATATTCAAAATTTGATGAGAGTTAAAATAAAAATACTAACTCAATTTTACTTCGTTTATTTAAAAATGTCAGATAACTTTTAATACTAAAATAAGTGTTGAAATGACAAGACAGATGGAGTTATCTTCATCTTAATTTTGACTTGGTATTCCGGCACCGAACTGACTAGTCCAAATCCAAATTAAGAATAATCACAAATGCACCAAAAGCTCATCCGATTTAATTACAACTACTTCTCTTTGTATCTTCTACTTCCATATACAGCCAGGGTAAACTATAAAAAGTATATATTAATTTTTTATTTATTAAAGATAATAAAAGAACTTACAAATTTTATAAATAAAATTAAACATGCATCCAGGCACTGATATTTCAACATCTGTGCCTGGAATTCGTCCCCCTTGCCTGCACTTTAAAATGACTTTTCTCATAAAATATCGCTTCCTAAATCTTATAAGTAAATATGGATTGTTATCATCAAAATGGTTCCTAATAATTAAATTTTTAAAAAAATAAAATTATTATTATTATTATTATTTTACAAAATTTCTAAAATCCATATCGGAATTTTAAAAAATTTATGGTGAGATAAACAAAAAAAACAGGAAAATGATTTGTAGTGAAAATGGCAAAACACAACCGCCATTGATTTGGAATTTTGGAGAAGACGAAAAGTTGTAGCCGTTGTTGGTTACACCCACAGAGACTTACAGTAACTGTACTGCTTAGCACAATTGATTTCGATTAACTCATAAATCCATCTCCGTTACTTCAACTGTTACTTCTCTTCTCATCGCTACCCCATAACTCATTCCTCTTCCTATTTCCTCCCTTTATGGCTGACCCGCAGCCGCCGGAAGCACAGCTTTCATCCGATCCGCCACCCATCTCCGCCCCCGCCGTCTCATCCGCTACTCAACCGTCACCTTCCCCGCTCCCACCTTCTTCGGAAAATCTCACCTCTACGACCATCCTCCCACCTTCTGCTGTTGCTGCTGCCGCTGCTGTTCCTAGTACCAGCAATCCGGGCGGCGGGCCTCAGGGTTTGGCTCCCAAACGCCAACGGCGCCCTAGTGTTCGGTTGGGTGAGATCGGCGACCAGTCTTACGATCAGTCTCACTCCCACCACCAACCTCGCCGGTCCAAGACTTGGCGATTCCATAAAGACCCATCTCTTGCTGCCAAGACCTCCAAAACTCGACCTTTGACCAACCTGGTCAACGGGGTCAACGGCGGTGGAGACAGTTACCACCTCAACGATTACTCCTACGATTTCGGAGGCAAAAAGCCCAAATCTAAGAGGCCCACCAAGAGAGCGAGGTCTAATTGGGCTTCTTCTGCTGCTGTCGCCAAGTACGAGTCCTCCTCAGCTAACGGACCCGGCGCCGGTAGCAGTGGGATGCTCGAGAACGATACCGTATTCAGAGACGAGAATCTCGATAATAACATTAACAATAGTATCGATGAGTTTCGAGAGTTGGAGGAGGCGGAGGAGGAAGAGGAGGAGGAGGGGTCAGAGAGTCCAATTAAAGAGCGGCTGATGAGCCCTGTTCATTCCATGGACAATCATCAGACGAATATGGGGCTTCAATTTTGGGATCGGAGGTCGTTAAGAGCCCGGCGTTCTAATTCAGAGAGTCTAGACCACCATCATCCCCAAGACATCACCACCAATAAGAAAAGCATCAACTTTAATTACACAACTAATGGAATTCACAATGAAATGATGGTGAATTCCGGAGATGAGAACAACAGAGGTAATGGTATTGGTGTAAGGGATTGGTTGATTGGATTGGGGCTGGGAAGATACGCCCCCGTCTTCGAGATACATGAGGTAGATGACGAGGTTCTACCAATGTTAACTTTGGAAGATCTCAAGGACATGGGCATAAATGCAGTGGGTTCCAGGAGGAAAATGTACTCTGCTATTCTTAAGCTGAGGAAAGGGTTTCCTTGAGCTGGTTCTTGTTGAGATAACTCATGCTCCCTCGGTCACAAATGCAGCTGTATGGAAGTATGGAGCCACCTTCTTCACACCGCATACTCTACTTCCTGGCTGAAACAGGGGATGTAGCCTGGTCTACACCGGGGAGATGTTGGAAGGAAACTGCACGAATGTCTGAGATGGTTTGAGTTCTTTTTGAATGTTAGTTCTTTCTTTTTCTTTCTCTTTTTGTATTGTACACCTGAATGAGAATAATGAAGTGTTTTATGCCTAGTTATAAGATAGATTTGCGCTCCTTTCTTGTCTGGTAACTTGGTTGCTTTATTTAGTTATGTAATCGTTGATATACTGAAAGAAATGGTCAAAGAAGGAAAGCTGATGGCTTGGTTGTTGAACTTGGGCTTTCTTTCACTTGCTGAAACTTCTTCTGTCAAATTAGGTGGTTCGTATTTTGGTCAGTTGGCGGTCGATCTGGGCAGTACTATGGCATGAAATTTCTTATGTCAAACTCAAGGGAAGAAACCTGAATCCTAAGATTATTAGGGGTTTGTGCATTTTGGTCAATTAGGCAGTCGATCCATGCAAAGGACATTGATGAGAGACTAAACAAGATTTGAAAGTCGATTGCATTTTCCATTGAAGAAGAATACATGGCGGTACCCAGTACCATTCCCTCGAGTTTCAGGGAATGAAGAAATATAAGAGACATTATTCTTCACAATCTACGGTTTGCTATCGAAATAATACAGAGATTAGTCTTCCTACCCAAATCTTTCATCATCTAAACTTCGGGAAATCAATTATCAAAATATATCTTTTTCCTAAAATATCAATTATCAAAAGAATACCATATAATAAAGAATATGAATCTAGGCAAATGCATGGCAACCAAGTTTGTTAGGCTACCATCTGCTCCTGCTCTATGTACAATTGATCAATCCAGGATGGCATGATGTCGTTAAACCCTCCGTTGCGCTTCTGCTCTGAACCAATTACTTGGCCGACGTTCCCGGCCGGAACATCTTTCACCAAGGAATTCACCCAAGACACATCGGGTTCATCCACAACTGGACTCACGCCACTTGCTAGTCCGGAAGGTGAATGACCGTTGCGATAACCAAAAGATGCAGACTTTCTCAGCTTGCTAAGATCCTCGCCATTGAAACCCCAATCCAACTTTCCGTCAGGAGAGCCCCAGTCTGAGACATTGGAAGCCGGGGTCATGGTTGGGGATGAAAAGGCAGAAAGTCCAGCTCTATGGCTTACAGCACCACGGTCGATGAAGCTCTGGCTGCGCTTTGCAAAGGCAGCTGATCTTGAGTTCATGACGGCAGCCGCTACAGCTGCGGAAGTGTCGAACCCCACGGCGGAGGACTTCCTCGCCGGAGATGAGGAAACATTGCAAGGATAGCTGGCTCGAAGTTGGTTCACATTCTGACGCATACGGATCCCAGTGGGGGACTGTAGCTGGGAGCTTGGAGATGCTTGAACTTTAGGTGAGAGACACTGCAAATGAGACAACAAGGATGGATCGATAGATCCAAAAACATCATCGAGATTAGTCGGTTTCAAATCCCCAATCCTATTGTAATCCTTGTTCCAGGAAGATGGAGAAGCAAGACCAGCCATTTCCTCTATCAATTGCTGCCTCTGTTGCTGCTGTGTCCGAATACTTTCCAAATTCAGCAGCTCCAAACCCAACTCCAAATCTAAATCTCTAGCATTCAAAGATGTCTTCAATCGACTTCCTGGGAGCTGTAGCGTAGGTGGTGTAAGGTTCATTTTGCTCTGCCACATGCTTGTTCCCATAGGAGATGAACATGCCGCTGCAGGCGACATGGGTGGCGTTGAAGTAGTTGGCATCAACAGCGAGGATGAACCCAGAGACAACGGGCTCAAGGTTGTCATGTCCATGGAACTAACAGAGACAGATTTAGGTGAAGGCATAGCTGAACCAGTGGAAGCATACAAAGGACGCAACTCTTCAGGCTTGTGAGCAAAGAAGCAAACTTTTCTGGAACATCCAGTCTCATCCTTGCAAAGCCTGGTTCTGTATTGTGCAGGATGAAGCCAAGACTCAAAAACGCCATGGGCATATTCACAAGCATCAGACTTAGCACATGTTCCCTTCTTGAAGTCAGGGCAAGGGACACAACTATAGTGATACTTGCGTGGATCACGTCTCCTGGCATTCTCACCGGGATGCACAAAAGGGCACTCAGTCCAGTCATGGGAATAAGCCCTCGAGCATGGCTTCACCTTGAAGCTGTACATCCTAAACTCGTCTGTACCATAAAGTCCGTTGTTTATATCAGGCAATGATATATCAACGGGGTATTCTTTCTTCTCCGCCCCTTCTTTTGACTGGATTCTTGAGCTTCCCAGGTCATCCTCTCCCTCAGCAACATCTGCAACAATTCCTTTGAACAACATCTCCAGTGATTTCCTTTTTGAGTAGCTCAAGGACTTCACAGAAGAAGCAACCAGATCACCGGGTCGGTTTCCATTGGCATCAAGAGAATTAACATCAGCAGAAGCATCAATCAACATCTTGACAACCTCAAACGAGGATTCTGAACCACCAGCGGCAGCACAGTGGAGGGCGGTCACCCCATCGGAGCCATAAGCCCTGTTGACATCAGCCTTGCCGCTTTCAACAATATAATTCAGAACCTTGAGGCTGCCGTACAAGGATGCAATCAAGATAGGGGTTCTCTCCTCAAAACCCATCTTTCTAGAACCAATTCTTCTCCCATACCAAAAGCTCAACTCGTTGACATCACAACCCTTCTCTTCCACTTCGGATATGAAGCCAGCGAGATCATCTGTAGCTGACAACTCAAGCAACTTGGAGCAATTTTTACGAGCAAATTCATCTCCCCTAGGCAGATATTTAGCCTCCATGTTTAAATCCAAGGGGCAAGGCTTGCTCTTTGAACCACTGCACATGAAACCCTGCAAATATAAGGAATAGAATGCCCTTCGTTAAACAAAACCCAACATATATAATCAGACCGACAAACTCTAACTTGTGAACTACACAATTATGCATCAGCCAATGATGGAATTTGTTTTACCGGGTCTCTGAAAAAAAAAAAAAAAAGAAAAGAAAGCTTATCTTTTTCATTTCCATTCAAAGATGATTTCAATTGGACATTTCTTGCATCAAAAATAAAAATTAAAAAAAAAAAAAGAAGAAAAACAAATCCTTTTTGACCAAGCAAAGCTTGTGAACTCAAGGCGTCATCCTCTTAAAACTGGGTTCTAGAAACAATGATGATATATTAAAATCTCTTAACTAGTGTACGACTTAGTCCATGAATCCATAGCAATTAAACACACCAAACCACTAAAATCCCATCTCATAAAAATTGGATCTTTGCAACAATGACAAACAACTGAAAAAAAAAAAGGTAAAATTTATGATAGTACTACTAGTATAATAAAAACAAAGGGTGGGAATTACATGTGAGTTTGGGGTCATTGGAAATGATGGAGAACAGAGCATACCTTGTGAAAAACTCGAGGCTTTGATTTTGTTTTGAGATGATGTGGACTTTTTGTAGTAGTAAAATGAAATGAGAAAGAATTAGCTGGATTGTATGTATGGGTTCTTCAAAGCTAAAGGAGAGTGGGGAGGAAATGGAGGAAAAAAATGACTCTGGAGTTTAAGTCTTTGGTGGCTGTTTATATTAGTTCTGAAAACAGAGTAGAAAAATGGGGGTTAAGAAGGAAGGTAAGGAAGGGGGGTGGAAAGTGTGACTTTTCTTCTTCCTTCTTTCTTATTTTAATTTTTTTATTTTTTTTATTTTCTTGGTTCTTGGCTTTGATTTATTGGGGGCTCCTTTTGAAGTTTGATGTTTGATCCTTCCTTCCTCCTACTCTTTGTTGGTGTTGTGCGTGAGGTTTTGTGGTGTACTAGTGTGTGTGTCTTTTGGTCAAAGTCAAATCTGCAAACGGGTCCACCTCACTCCACTACTGTGTCTTATTGGTTTTAGGGGGGTGGGGAGGGAAATTATTAATTAAAAAAACACTTCTTTTTCAAGGTTTTTTCCAAGTCGTCGTCCTCCCGCTGCCAAATGCAAATGAAATGTTGAATGAAATGCGAAATGAAATGGGAATGCAGATGCAAATTCGAATTCCAGATGCTTGATTGCTATTCTTGCCTTTTTTTAAAAAAACTTTCCGGTAGTGGGGACCGGGGTCCACTTTAGTCCTTCAATATCTGAATTCTGAACCGCCTCAACGGGTTTCTCTTTTTTCTCCTTCACGTGCCCAATTCGCCGTTCAGCTGAACACCACACTTTTTTTTTTTTTTTTTTTTTTTTTTCCCTTTTGGGCGTGGAGAGTCATTTGTCTATTGAGAAGTTAAACGACAATCCTATACAAACCCGGCGCGGGGTCGCGGGGTCTACTTGGTCAATGTGTCCTATTTTGAAGCACTCTACCACGGTAATGTATATGTTAAATTAAAAATAGTAAATTTTTTAAGATTAGCTATTTATGAGGAAAAAGTGAACGAGTAGCACATGTGTAATTTTTTTACTCCCAGTAAAACGCGAGTCTAAACAATTCAATAAATTTTGCTACAATTTATTTTTTCTTTCTTTTATTATTTTTGGGTTTTTTTTTTTTTTATCTTCCTCCTTTAGACTTTTTTTTCATCCATTATTTTAAACAATTCAGTATTTTTTTAATATTTTTTTATTTTTAAAAAATTAATAAAAAAAATTTAAATTATCATTTTATTTGTTTTATAATTAAATAATTTTAGATATTGTGCTATATGTTATGGCCGTTTTTTTTGTATGATATGTTTTTTTTATATTCTTGATATGATATATATAGTATGTTGATCTGATGTCTATATAATCATGATATGATCTCCCTTGTTAAGTATGTTTTAGTTCTATTGTATGATTTCTTTTATATTCTTGATCTGATATCTATAGTCTATTAATATGATGTCTATATAATCATGATTTGATCTCCCTTGTTAAGTATGTTTTAGTTATATTGTATGATTTCTTTTATATTCTTGATATAATATTTATAGTCTGTTTATCTGATATATAGTATTCTGTGATCTAATGTCTATATAATCATGATGTGATCTTCTTTGTTAAGTATGTTTTAGTTCTATTGTATGATCTCTTTTATATTATTGATCTGATATCTATATAATCATGATGTGATATCCTTTGTTAAGTATGTTTTAGTTCTATTGTATGATTTATTTTATATTTTTGATCTGATATCTATAGTCTGTTGATCTGATGTCTAGTATTCTGTGATCTGATGTCTATATAATCACGATGTGATATCCCTTGTCAAGTATGTTTTAGTTTTATTGTATGATTTCTTTTATATTCTTGATATGATATCTATAGTCTGTTGATTTAATGTATAGTATTATGTGATCTGATATATATATATATATAATCATGATGTGATCTCCCTTGTTAAGTATGTTTTAGTGCTATTGTATGATTTCCTTTATATTCTTGATCCGATATCTATAGTCTGTTAATCTGATGTCTACTATTATGTGATCTGATGTCTATATAATCATGATGTGATCTCCCTTGTTATGTATATTTTAGTTATATTATATGATTTATTTTATATTATTGATCCGGTATCTATAGTCTATTGATTTGATATCTACTGTCTTTTTTAAAAAATATATTTTTTAAAAAATATTGTGCTTAAAAAAAAAAATTATAACGCGCAACTGTAATGCGCTTTATTGTAGCGCGCTACAGTATGAGCATGATGAATTTTACTCTTGTAACCCTACAGTGTACGGACCTCTCTTCCACAAGAGTGATTTTTTTTTCCTTTTTTTTTTTAAATTGAAACCCTAATGTTCCAACCTCTTACCTCAATATCATAATTCTCACCCTTATTATCTCTTCAAATTCTCCCATCCCGTCAAATAAGAACAAACTTCAAAATTGAAGTATTTAATTTAAGTGATATTATTGTTTCACGAAAATTAAATTAAAATAATATTAATTGATAAGGGGAGGTAGTCCATTGATAGGCATTCTCTAATTAAAATAATAGATTTTAAATTTCATTCATTATTTTTATAGAGAAGAAAATTTTTAAATAACATTAATTTTTACCTAGCTCCAATCGTTTGGTATTTTTTTAATTCATAATCTAAAACTATATAAAGCTAGATTCTAAAAGTAAGTATATATTTATCTGTTCTTTTAGTTTCATCTTTATTTTAAAAGTTTGTTCATCATTGTTTAAAATTAGAACTTGTTATTATTAGCAGACATTTATAACATAAGGTTGGTTAGCTGGTGATGTATTTGGAGTGACATATATGCATAATATAGTGGGTTAATGGCTTACTCCGGTCTCTTATTTTTAAAAATTTTTACTTTTAAAATAATTTATATATGTTCTCATTCTTTCTCGATTACTATAACTTAGGATTATTCCTTCTACTCGAGCTGTATATATATATATATATATATATATATATATATATGAGCAAACTATATTTCTAGTCTCTGACGTGTTGTGAAATACTTTTTGTGATTTTTAAATTTTTAAACAAATTTTTTATCTTTTAAATTTTAAAAAATATATTTTTTGATTAATGAAATTCACTCCTTCTAAATTACTTTGAATTTCATAAATGTATAACCTATAACACTTTATTAAGCAAAAGGTCAAATAGTTTCCATATCAATCTCACTACTAAAAAGAACTTTAAATTTAAATAAGAGGATCTATAGATTAACATTTTTAAAATTTAAAGAGCATAAACAAATTTATACTTAGGAGCCAAGTATATCCTAAAAGAGTTTTTTTTTTCTTTTTTTTTTTTTTTTAAATTTCCTAAATATTTAAGTTTGAAGTAGCGGCTGGAAATTGTTGACGGGATCAAGCTAATTAGGAGTATAATATTAGAGAATACACAGAATCAACTACAAATGGATAACAACGCTCATAATCTGGGCCCTACCATCCTAGCTGTATGAGCCTTCTATTTGTTTTTTAAATTATAATTACAGATATCATACAACGTCATCATTTTCTAATTCATTGAACTTAATACCAACAAATATAAACAAACAACAAACCATTTTGGAATGTTACCGTTTAATTTGAAGAAACATAACTAATCAAACTCTTCAACTGGTGGGAGAGCCAGGATTCCAAAGGGCACCCACCACCAATGATGTGCTTCATTCTATATTATTTATATTATTTATTTTATTATATTAATTTAATAAATACGATTATTATTTTGAGTTTGAAAATTTTAATAAATTATTTTTTTATACCACAGACAAAAATCAAATCGTAACTAAATTGTAAAAGAATTGAAAGAAATAACTACTCTTATAGCACATAGTATCATGTTTGTATAAATACAAGGATTTTTTACTAGGAGGTGTGATATATTAAATTTATTTTGATTCAATGTGAGCATCTAATCTAAAATTAATTGATAATAGGTAGAAAATATTTTGAATTATTTATATTAGATAAAAATATTATAGGACGGAGACAATCTTAACACCCTCTGTTATTTCATAACACATAGTTTTTTTTTTAAACTATATATACTGTCAGGTTAGTCAAACAGTTCAAATTATAGGCGAACAAGCTGGATATCCAGACCCAAAATCTAGATATCTGAATTCAAATAATCTCGGTATGAAGTTAAAAAAATATAAAAATAAATAATAAAATAAAAGGGTTTTGGGGAGTAGGAGGCTATTTGTTTGATATTTTCTATGGGTTTTGAATAGGTTTAATAGTCATTCCTTTGTATGTTTGAGACGGGATAATAGATATCAAATCCTTCCTCCATAGATTTATTCATATCCACCACCTCCTTGGATTTTATATTTCGCGAGCAAATTCGTGATCATTAAAAGTAATATTTATAATATTATATAATAAGTAAAATTATTATTTTTATAATATTATATTTATAATAATATATATAATAAGTAATATTTATATTTATATATATTATAATTATATATTATTTTATTTTGATTTTAATTCTCTCAACCAATTAAATATAAAAAAATTATAATAATTTTAAACAATTAAATTGATACTCATTCTCATTTTTATCATCTCAACTGTTTTTATCAAACGGCCCTGAATCTGTTTTAGGACATACGAGTAGTTATTGATTAAATATTGAATACGGAGTATATAATAAGGTGAGGTTGCCGGAACTACATATAATTGAAGGGATGCGCGTGGGAGTTGTCAATTTGGAGTGGGAGATACTTAGAGGATAAGTGGGGCCAAGGGAAATGGCAACCGGTTGAAAAATTCCAAGGGGGGCCCACGAGGAACGCGTTCGGGTACGTGCCTGTGGTTCTACTAGTCATTAATGGTGGTAAGCCGTCGTAGGTGGTCAGCAATGCATCCACTACAAAATTCCACTTTCATGGCTCACTTAAAAATAATGCCATTATTTAATAAACCACAGCAGCAGTACTCCTAGTCAGCTTCCTCATACTCAGTTTCCCCCCTCCTATTCCACACGTTTTCAATTCGAGTTTTGAACACATAACTAGTGCATAAACTATCGCTCATGGCGGATATGATGATTAGGAGATGTGGTTAGTGATTTGCTTTATTTTTATCTTATAAAAATAATTAAATTTATGTTAGAGTTGCAAAGAAATCAAGTTGATCATGGATAAATTTTGGTTTGAGTTTAAAGGTGATCGACATTAAACTGAATTTGAACGAATTTAGTTTATAATAAAATCAATATCAAAAAACAAAAGTAAAAACATTTATTACATGATAATAGGTGATATCAAAATGATATTAATCATATAAGTAAACTAGAAAGATAATTTAAAGTAACAATCTTAATAAAAACGAAATTATCATAAAAAAAGCCGACGAAAGAAATCAAATTCGAGCAGTGAAGATGAAGACTTAGTAGACTCGTTAAATCTACAAATTCGAACTTATATTATATATATATATATATATATATATATATATTCTTAAAACTAATTATATGCTCACGAATAGATATGTGAGAAGCTCGAGCTTGGTATGAAAATCTCACTCCTCTATCTGTCAAACCATATCGCACCAAACAATGCCCAGTTCAACATCGTTTGCACCATAAATTTTGTATTATTATTATTTTAATATATATTATTTTATTTTTAATATTTAAATTAAATAATATGTACATTATAATTTAAATTAATAAAAAATATTATTATAAATCTACATTATCATTGTAAATGATTTTAATTTTGAGTTTTACTTCTCAGTGAATCTCATATTTTATCCAAATATTTATTTTATTTTTTACACAAAAAACTTTAAAATAAATATTAAAATTATAAAAAACGAACGTTTTACTATTAAAATTTATTAAAAGTATCATATTAATTTAATTATTTTGTAAAAAAAGAAACACACAAAATATCTATGCGGTCCTAAAGCCTTCTATACTTTCTGGTTTCTAGAGACTATGAGCGTGGTACGATTCCTTTTTCTGTGACGTCATGTATTACGAAATTTAAATTAGTAAAAGGAACATCTATATTACGTTGACCATAAAATCCGTTATTTTATTTGTTACTTTACTTGCGCTTCTGAAATTGACCCAACCGGGAAGATCATTTTACTCCATCATTTCTCAGATAAATAATGTCTTTAAACTTTTCATTTTTTTTAAAAAAATAGATAGATATTATTATTAATTTTATTAAATATGTAAAAATTTAATTATTTAAATAACGAATATAGACCTAAGTACTAAATATATATTTAATCATTTATTGTTATGTAAATTTTAAATAAATTATTGTTTTTATATAGCAATTTAAATCTTATTCATTGTTTTATTTTAGTCATATAAATAAAATTTTATTATATAACATAGAGGGAGTATTATTTACATGCAGATGGAATATCATATTGGGTACTCATAAAAATGGGCCTCCAGCCCAATTCTCTAAGAAGTTGGGTCTGTCTCTTTCTTCTTTTTTTCTTTGGACAAGTTTCGATGCAAAATCTGGAACATCCATGCTCTCACTTTTCACTCTTCGGGATGACACTGCTTCACTGTATGAGTGGGCCTTCAATCTGCAACCAGTTTAATCATTGGGTAAACTAATTGGGTAAGCCCACATAGTCACTGGGCTGAGCGAGAATACCCCCACTCCCTCAATGCAAGTCACTTTTGCACTAGTCCATTAAAAACTCAATGGTTTCCAATGGATGGGAAATTAATAGTTTTATTTGTTATAATTATTGTCACATTTAAAATAATGAGAGCCACCAACGTTATTTACATGTAAATAGCAGTTCAAAATTACATTGCAACATAATCCATTGAGAAATGACAATATTATATTAATTAGAGAAAAAATAATAATCATTCATAAGGCTCACAATACTAAAATAATTATACTCTATACAATTAACTATTTTGCATAATAATCTTTGAGATATGATATAAAATGTCTACATTTGGGCCTTTTCGTTTCCTTCAAGAATCATTTTCTCATTTATATATATTTGTTTAAATTTTTTTTAAAAAGTCCAATTTCGTTTTATCTTTGAACATGTGAAAAACGATCCCTAATTTATACATAAACGTATTTTTTTTAAAAAATTTAACATTTTAAAATATTTTTCTTAATCCTCAATTTATGATTAGCATACTTTTTGTTTATAATGTTTAAAAATATTCATTTTTTGTACCTAAAAAAAATTCTCCGTCCAAACTTATAATGTCAAGTAACTAATAAACTAAAAATCTTGTTTAATATAAATTGGAAAACCAAAAAAAAAAAAAAAACTTTAAAAAATACATATATTTTCTTGGAGGAAACAAGAAAAGGAAAATAATATTTGGCTCGTCGGGCCATGAATGCGGGCAAGGCGGCACCACTTTTTCGTCGGCAGCTACTCTTTGATTTAATGTTTAGTTCTTTATTTGGCGAAATGGCTTCAACATTGCCGTCCATCCTAATTTCATTTCATTTAAAAGCAATCCATTTCCATTAATTAGTTTTCTAATATTTTGTCCATCCAGACCTTGTTGTATAATATCAAAAGCATCAATATCAAATATCACCCTTTTTTTATTTTTTTATTTACCAACTCCCAAATTATCAAAAATACTCTGATTATTTTTTAATTAAAGTTAATAAGTTATTATAGTAATAAAGGGAGAACAAAATAGTAATTTAGAGACCATAAATAAAAAAAACATATACAATACTTGTAGTTATATTTTAAAAAACTCTTTCAACTTTATCTATATATCAAATTCTCCTCTACAAATTAGAAAGTATCGAAATCGAAATCTTTTTGACATGTTAGTGAACTATTATATATATATATATATATATTTAAGTCAAAAAATTGATGTATAGTATAATTTGTTAAAAGAAAGTGTTTAGATAAATTTATTTTTCACTAAAATAATTTTAAATAAATATTGTGCGAATTAAAATTTTTAGATCATCTTAATTAAGAATAAGGTTGTCTAAATATTTTTGTTGCAATAATTATACACATAAATCAACTTTCTGACATAAAAAAAAAAAGTCAATATAATAGTTAATCGATCACTCAAAATGGATTCTTGATGTTTTCCAAACTTAAAAAGTGTTTAATATATTGTTAAAGTTTAAGTAAACTTTTAATATTAACTCATTATTCTAACCCTTGCGTTTGATGCAAGGCAAAGGCAATGAAACAATCATAATTTTATTAAAAGAAATCTGATCGCTTTTGACTCATTTGATAAATTAATAGACATTAATTAAAAGAATTTGATCGCTTCATTAAAGTAATTTGATTGTCTTTGTCTTTACTTTACTAACAAAAAAATGTAACAATCGAAATTATTTTACCTTTACACCATTGCCTTTGCCTTACATCAAACGCATGCAAAAGTGTTTTAAACCGAATTTATTTCTCACACCCTCTACAACTAGTGTGTATCATGAGTGTTAGGATCCCATTGATTCTTTAATTTTACAATTAACATTCCAATCGCATTTATAATATTAACTTTTGTAATTATAATAAACAAAACTGAATACAAAGAACGGCCTTTATAACACATAAAAAAAATTAATAATTAAATATTTTTTAGCTTGTAAATGACAAAAGACGATTTTGCTTTTTTTTTGAAGTAGATCACATTATTTGTTATATATTTTGCTTCGTAGTATCAAATTCACATTATTTGTTATATATTTTGGCTCGTCCTATTAAATTTAGGAAATTGATACATATTTATTATTTGAAAATAAAACAAATATCTTTGTAAAACTTTGTTGTCATCTTTGATTGGGAGAATAAGTACAAGAGATGACGTTTGGCGTTTAGTACTCGAGTCATTCAAGGCTGGATGAGTGGCTATAATAATAAATGAATTATTATAAAGACAAAAAAGAGCATAATCTGCAGCAGCATTTGATCTTTGATGGAGAGGACCGCAGGCAAAAAATTATTCTCCTCGCATTTTCCTCGTGCTTATTTGACCCCCTCCCTCAGACCCCAACCCAATCCACGCACAATCACCATTCTTCTCCAGCTAATATATGCACCACCTGCTCTCTAATTAATCTCTCTATAACTATAGCACTAATCATTCAATTACCCTTTTTTTATTATTATTATTATTATTTATAATTTCTCCTAAACTTATCTTCCTCGGATAATAATACATTTATGTTTTGGATAAGGTATGACTCACTTAAAATATTTTTTTTCAAACTTTATATTTTACTTATATATTTATATATATAATTTTCAAAAGTAGGACGCATTTGACTTTTAATTTCGTATTAATTATTTTACCATACTAAATTCTATTTATATTTACTTTTTTATTTTATCGTATTAAGATTTGTTTTCTAGTATTAGTAATTTTTTAATTATCAAACAAAAAAAAATGTCATTTAATTGACAAAAAATAATATTATAGGAGTAACGAGTTATTTATGGATCAATTATTTATGAAACATTGGAGGAGCAGTACTATTGATGCAAGCCTTTTGGATGGGATAATGGGATGACTAAATATGGTTTTTTTGAGCTTAAAAATCAACAAATGTCAGCTTTGGCGAACTATCCATAGGACATGCTTCGTTGGATTCGCATTATTGTTAGCAATTTCTATAGTGATTTAATGCCTATCAATGAAAGACTTGGCATTAACTTATCTTTCAGGCATTTTCACCTACAACTCAACATACTCCCCTAGTACCTCAACATAATTTTATTTAAATGATATTAAAATTCTGTTGAGATTGTTTGACGCTTAATAGTGGTAAAATTCTATTTTAATTGTTATTTTTTTATTTACCAAAATGTTCTCTTTTTTATCTTACTTCTCCTTTCTTAAAATTTCCTCCCTCCCCGAGATAACTCTCTCTATATTCCTAATACTCCTCCTGCCATTTCATATTCTCACATACTATAAATTGCACATACGCCTAGGTACTTATGGAGATGGAAAAGCATTAAACGAAAATTGAGAGAGAGAGAGAGAGAGAGAGGAATAACCAATGAAAATTAAATTGAAGTTGATAAAAAATTGATAATAAAAAAATTAGATGAAAAATTCATAAATGAGAAATGTTAATTATTATACTTATAATCTTCTCGTCAGCATGAGTAATGGAATATTTTTAAAATTTAAATAATTTGACTCTCTATTAATTTTGATTGGGTGATATATAAATTATTGTACAAGAATGATGTCTACAGAGGGAAAATAATAAACTAGCAGAAATTTCACACAGGCACGTCTCACATTCATCATGTTCCCTCATCTTTAAACCCTCTTTATCTTTGAATGTTCCCGCAATTACATATAGGAATCGAATCTTCTTGTCATGCAATTTCCAGTTTAGAATATTCATTATGACGAACTCAGTACACATGCTCAAATTATCCCTCTTTTTTGTAATCACTTGAAGCTTTCCCCATTTCCAATCTCAAGAAAGAACAGCTCAGGCTTCTGCAACCATGAATGAATACTATATAATATTATATGCAGATATCTTCCATCTTCTCCACCGAGTCACTCAACTGTGCCAGCTGGGCTTGCTAGATCAGCCTGGAATCTGGATTCATTCATTAAATTGTCAAATGATTCTTTTGGAGGTGTCGGAGAAAAAATAATTTTTTTAAAAAGTTACTGTTCAACACTATTTAATCGCATGGCTGGTAGTTGTCTTCTGGGGCAACCTTGTCTTTTCAGATGTAAGGGAAATTTAGAAATGGTTGATATCCAATCCGTTGATATAAATCTCGGCCGAATTCGATATCCGGGCGGACCGGGTCACATGATGGTATACGAGGAAATTCAATTTCTTATAAAAATCAGTAGTTTTAATTCGTTGTAAAATTAAAATAATATAAATCACACTTTAATTTTTGAATGTGAATGAATCTAGATATTATAAGGTTCAGATTAAAAATAA
Organism: Knoxia roxburghii; assembly: GCA_030378225.1. NCBI lineage: Eukaryota > Viridiplantae > Streptophyta > Magnoliopsida > Gentianales > Rubiaceae > Knoxia > Knoxia roxburghii. Next base: position 4,521,916 of record CM059415.1, read on the forward strand.
ATATGAATATACTCTACATCTTAATATATTTTAGTTTGGTAAGCAATCAATAACAACGCATCTAATTTTATAGTAAAGTGCCAATTCAAGTATCCAAATACTAACTCAATTCCTATTTCTAAAATTTATAAATGTTTGGTATATAAACATGAATAAAAAATTTATTTCAATAAAATAAAATTAATATTTTCTCAGCAATTAAAAAAAAGAAAATTATGTAAGATTATAAGCATTATTAAGTACTACTTACGTGTTTAAATAAAAAACTAAAAGAGACAAGATGCCTAATTAGAAGAGAATATAGCATTAAGTAGGGTCACTTTATTTTCGACAAAACTAAAATGACAGGAGGGCACATGCCCAATCTAGCTCATTCAAGTTGGCCAATTCTGGCCTCACTTGAATATAATTTTAAAAATTAATGTCTTAAAAAAAAAATAACATGCGTGGTTCAAAATCTTTTTGGCTTCATTTTCATTAGGTCAAAATAATTAATTCAAATTTATAATAATTTATAAGATTAAAATTTATATACAAATTATTTAAATTATAATTCAACGATGTAGAACAAGTTGTTATACATTTGATTTTAAAAAATAAAATAAAATATTCATGTTAAATGAAAAATTAATTAATAGATATGATTTATTTATTAAATTTATTAACAAATAATAATAAATAAAAGCCTTTTAAATTATTTTTATTAAGTATATGAATCTTCAGTGTGAAATTGACGGAATCTTTTAACAGTTTTTAAAGATAAAATTTGAGGTATTTTATTATGGTGACCAGCACCTATCATTGTTACTGCTTTTGTTATATAGAAGGGAGAAAAGTTGAACACGTTATTCTAGGAGATTAAGAAATTAAAATGAGCTACAATTTAATTAAGACCGGCAAAGTATTCCATCATATTGAAAGCAGTTTCTATATTAAAATATCACTGTGGACTTTGAATTCCATATTTCCATTCCAAGATCCTCATAAAATGGTTTATTTGGATAATGCATATATATATATATATATTTATTTTACTTATATATATATTTAAAATTTAATTATAAATAAGGTATAAGTTATATATTATAATAATAAAGGTGAAATAATAGATATTAATAGTAATAATATAAATATTAAAAAAAAAATTTGGAGATAAAAGATCAGTGTTAATTTGTACGGTGAAGGACCGAGAATTTATAATATTATTGGACAAAAACTTAGGCGTGATATTTTTTTGATTGGCAAACCCAACCAAATAAACCAATATTGGTAATCCTTATGAGATACGAAGAATTATTAAAATAATATGAGATGGAACCTGATCCGGCATCATCATCAACAACTGGTTATTCAAATAGTTTAGGAGCACGTTTAAGGGTACAACTGCACCACCAGCAACCAAATATGGAAAAATTGATGGACAAGTAGGCCAGCTTTTCATATTCCGACAAAGTAGCCCAAACTATTTGGTCCGCCTGCTGCCAATTCAACCCTCAAATACTTTTCCTCACTTTACTCCCTTCTAGAATTTTTTTAAATAAAATATTTAATTCCAACTTGTACAATAATTTTTATATTATTATTAGTATGATTTTAAAGAAAAACTAAAATATATTTTAAAAAAATAAAAAATCATATGATGAAATAAAAATAATTGAGAAAGAAGGAAGGGGTGGGTGCGTGGGTGGTGTTGGAGTCATGTGATGGTGGGCATGGATGATGATTTGGTGGTGGGAAGTGAAGTGAAGTGAAGTGAACAAGTTGAACACGGCGCCGTAATACTTAATGGGGAGTGGACTGACACCACACATAGCGCAACGTACATGGCAGAAATCTAAAACCCCATTTTTTCTCATAACTCCATCCCAACTGTCGGCATTCTGTCTCTCCATAAACTAAAATCTTCTTCTCCTCGTGCGTAAACTACTAACAAATTTTTATACTTTCATTATCATTTTTATTAAACTACCTTTTGCCTTCCTCTAGCCATGCCAACCGGAATTGGTAACGGTTAAAAAATGTAATTACAATCTGATCATCGTTTATTTTATATTAAAATTGTAGAGTTAATGGTTTAGAGTTAGTAGGTTTGGATAGTCAATTTCATATTTATTAATTAGTTTAAACACTAAGATTTATAGTTATAACTTTGTAATTCTGTTATTTAATACTAATAAATGTATAAAATTTGGGTTGTATGTGAGAATTAGAGTTTGTATGTATTATATTTGGGTTCGATAGTTAGTAATAAATATTGCATTGTAGGTAAGATACTTTTGAAATAAATGGATGTTTTAAAAGTTGTTATATATATATATATATATATTGACGTTTTCAAGTGATTTTTGTTTTTAAATATTACGGATGTGATTTGAATTTAAAATCTTCATAATAAGATTTTAAATGAAAAATATCAATTATTAAACTATGTCCATAATTTAAGTGAGAAATGTTAACGATTATATCATCTCATATTTAATTAAAATTCGATTGGGATTTAACACATACTAGAAAATATGCCCATTTGGACATAAATTTATTACTACCTAACAAGAGGTGATAAATAAATATGGGAATTACAACGGGCGGCAAAATAGGTAGAAAATCGAGTTTAGATTCGATGATAAAGAAAAGAAGCATGAATCGTCCTTCTCATACGGGCTCACAGCCACAGAGGGGGAGGGCGGAACGTAACCATGTTAAACACAAAATCCACGTTGCTATCCCGTCCATTTCAATGCAAAAATAGGACCATATACGCCAATTCATTTCCTTCATTCCCCCCCCCCCCCCCCCCCCCCCCCCCCCCCACTCCCAGCTACTACTACTACGGCTAGGGTAGTTAAGGCTAATACGGCCGAAGCAATCCCACATCCTCACCCCCGCATCCGCATCCTTTTAAACATTAATTCTTCACAACTACAACTTCCACTCTCCACCACCACATCATAGATCTTCTCCATCCATAATTCCTGTCAGCTTTCCCATTACTAACACAACCTTTCCCTGTCCTATATGTGCCTTCATATTATGATATCTACTTCTACTCTTACTTAGGATCATTCCACGAAACCTACACACATAACTTACCAAAAAAAAAAAAAAAAAAATTATAAAAACTAAAGTATGAGCAACTGCCCAACTGATTGGCCCGAACCAATAGTTCGTGTCCAAACTTTATCTGACCTCCCCATGATTCCGGATAGATATGTGAAGCCCCCTGATCAGAGACCATCATCATCAAACGAAACCCTTCTTTCTAATGCCAATATACCATTAATTGATTTAGCCGACTTATTACAAGGTGACAATTTACAACAAAACGTGGCGGCGGCGGCACCATCCACTCTGGCTCAGATATATCAAGCTTGTACTGAGTGGGGATTCTTCCAGGTAGTCAACCATGGAGTGAGCCCTCGTCTACTTGACCGTGTTAGAGAAGTTTGGTATGGGTTTTTTCACCAACCCATGGAAGTGAAGCAAGCCTATGCTAATTCCCCCAAGACTTATGAAGGCTATGGCAGCCGCTTGGGGATTCAGAAAGGCGCCATTCTTGACTGGGGGGACTACTATTACCTTCACTATCTTCCTTCTTGCCTCAAGGATCAGAAAAAGTGGCCTGCCCTTCCAAATGATCTCAGGTACGTAAAGCGTATTTTCTAGGCAGCCCCGCCGGCCGCCGCCGTACTATCAATCTTGTCCCCCCATCCCCAAAAAAGGAAAGTATACAAGGATAAGTTTTTCATGGGATCTTTGCATCGTAGTAAGAAGAAACACCACACACTCCATGTGCGTCAGATCTTGTCTTCATCTCCCTTTTTTTTTTTTTTTCAGTGTACATATTAAGCTTTATTTTCAAGCGTGAGATTATATTTGTAGTCACTCTGTTTGTAATAATGCTGTAGGGCAGAGAACAAAGTAGCATAATAATACTTTCTATGTCATCAAATTAGGAGCCACACACGTTCATATCAAAAATCTATCAACCAAGATAACATTACGAGTGAACTTCTTAGGATTTCAGCTTCCCAACCAGTAGAAAATATATAAACTACAGCCCACTAGGCAGACAGCCTCTTGCATGAATCTTAATCCGGGCGATGGATTAAGGGTAGCTGCACGTAACAATCAAGAACGTACAGGAGTGGTCATACGCACCCGTAAAACTACGTTGTTGCGTGAGTTTCATGGTTGGTTAAGCATCTCAATCGTACACATATTTCACGAGGAACAGTGCTCAAATGTTTATAAGCGTGGGCACACCATGTTCATGTAATATGGATGCAGAGATGTGTGGAAACCGTGTTTGCATTTTTATCGCCTCGTAGGGATCCATCGATAGTTCCACATCAACAACATAAAGGACAGAATGATGGATGCTTTACATTAGTAGAAGTAGTATAATTTTTCTCTTTTTCTCGTAGGGATGTGATTGATGAGTACTCGGAGCAGGTGGTTAAATTTTGCGGGCTGATGATGAAACTTTTGTCGAGAAATCTGGGTCTGGAGGAGGGTTTTCTGCAGGACGCATTTGGAGGGGACAACATCGGAGCGTGTCTTAGAGTCAATTTCTACCCGAGGTGTCCGCAACCGGAGTTGACCCTCGGACTCGGTCCACACTCCGACCCCGGCGGCTTGACAGTACTCTTGGCTGATCAGAATGTCCCCGGTCTCCAAGTCCGGAAAGACGGCCACTGGATCACGGTTAAACCAGCTCCACATGCTTTCATTGTTAATATTGGAGATCAAATTCAGGTTCATAATTTCATTTGCGTTTTCTCTTGCAATTATTATTTCCTTTATTTAATTTTTTTTGTTTTGGGTGGGGTTGGGGGTGGGGCCTACCGGGTTTCTCCTATCGACAATGGCACATGGGTAGGAACCATTTTGGTGATTTTCTTAAATCTTTTGTGATAGAAAAGAAAGTCAAAGAAAGAATTTAAAACGTGCGTAAAATGAATTCCAAATCCTATTAGGAAAAATTAAGGGCGTTCAACCTTCCGCCAGCATGCTTCCCTTATAATATTATTTCCTTAGTCCCTTTAACATTTAATTTTTGATCATATTTATATAATACTTTTAAATAAACGAGATAAAATTAAGTGAGTATTCTTATTTTAACCCTCATCAAAATCTGAATCTTTTATTAATATTAATAAATTCAAATCAATAGTACTAATTACATGTACTAAAATATTAATTACGGTCATTGGTAAGAGTATAATCTCTCATTGATAATACTAATAAATTTATTTAATTAGAGATAAAAAAGATATTTTATGAAATAAACTAATTCATTAAATGTGATTCTTAATAACTGTAAAAATCTTAAAGTGACAGATAAATCGGAATGGAGGGAGTACTATATTAAAACAAAATATCTTTTAAATTAAAATAGTATAATAAATATAATTATTTTATTAAAATCAAAATCAAATGAATTTTCATTTACAAAAACTTGTCATAACCCATATGCTTTTCATTTTAGAGCCCGTGAATGATGTGAAATATTTAAAAAGAAAATTATTGGTAATAAATTTTATGAATAGTAAAATTATATTATTTTTAATATCACATCATTAATTCACTTATTTTTATTTATTTATTTTGGGTGGGGTGATCAAGTACCACATGTCACACACGATGTGACTTGTAAATAATGTCAAGGTGACATAATAGAATAAAATAAAATTTGTCGACAACTTAAGAAAATATAGTGTTATTTTAATTAAAAAAATTAATCAAGAAAAAGGTGTAACTTGTAAGTTTAAAAAATTAAAAGCCCACTTGGATAAACCTTTCGTAATTTATACCTAGGTAGTAGTAGTAGTATAATAGTATTCAAAATGCCCACTTGCAGCTTCAACAAAAGCCCAAAACTTTTAAGGATATATATCATTACAAGGTCAAATAGTTGACCTTTAGAGAATACTCAATAATTTCATCGTGATAATGCTTACATGCAGTTTTGGTTCTCTATAATAAGAGAATTTTATTTTTAGTCTTTTTTTATATTTTGAGTGATAATATTAGTTCTCATTGTTTTCTTCTTAGCATATTTAGTCATTTTTTAAGAAAAAGTTTAAAAGATAACGGATTAACTCATTTGATCGCTAGTCAAACATAATATTGTCTTCAAAATGATTTATACCATAATGTTTTCAACCAATTTTATGATCCAAATTCTCATTGAATGTTCAACCCATTTAGGGTTTCGGTCATCATTTTGGATTGTGAGTCGATCTGAATGAGTTGAACATTCATGAACAATTAAGTCATAAAATGTAGGGTTGTTCATTAAACGGGTTGACCCACATAAACCGCTCGACCCGTAAACGTTTAAGAAAGTGGGTTGTCTTATGCGGGTGAACGGATTATTCGGGCGGGTAACCGACTAACCCACACGATTTGGTGGGCGATTTTGGGTATGAGATTCTTTAAACGGGGACCGCCCGTAACCCGTTTAATACATGGGATATATAAATTAAATTTTAGGGTTTTCATTTCCAAAAATCATCCTGCCTCTCCCTTGCCTGACTTTAACCCTAGCCGACGACAACCCTCTTTCTTTCTTTCCCTCTTCGTTTGTCTCCTTGATGAAACCCTAGACGTTTCTAGACGTGATGCTAGTTATTTTTAACGTGGTGCTAGTTTTTCTGAGACGTGGTGGACTGTCTTTGTGAAAAAAATCAGTTTAAATTCGCACGCATGGATGTAGACGTTTCTGGACGTGGTGCTAGTTGTTTTTGACGTGGTGCTAGTTGTCTTTGTTAAAAAAATAGCTTAACTTCACATGCATGGATGTAGACGTTTCTGGACGTAGTGGTAGTTGTTCTGAGACGTTGTAGACTGTCTTTGTGAAAAAAATCAGTTTAAATTCACACGCATGGATGTACATATTTCTGGACGTGGTGCTAGTTGTCTTTGTGAAAAAAATAGCTTCAATTCACATGCATGGATGTAGACGTTTCTGGACGTGGTGCTAGTTGTCTTTGTGAAAAAAATAGCTTCAATTCACATGCATGGATGTAGACGTTTCTTGACGTGGTGTTAGTTGTTTTTGACGTGGTGCTAGTTGTTTTGAGACGTGGTGGACTGTCTTTGTGAAAAAAATCAGTTTAAATTCACACGCATGGATGTAGACGTTTTTGGACGTGGTGCTAGTTGTTCTGAGACGTGGTGCTAGTTGTATTTGTGAAAAAAATAGCTTAAATTCACATGCATGGATGTAGACGTTTCTGGACGTGGTGCTAGTTGTTTTTGGACGTGGTGCTAGTTGTTTTGAGACGTGGTGGGCTGTTTTTGTGAAAAAAAATCAGTTTAAATTCATACGCATTGATGTAGACGTTTCTGGACGTGGTGCTAGTTGTTCTGAGACGTGGTGGGCTGTTTTTAGGAAAAAAATCAGTTTAAATTCACACGAATGGATGTAAACATTTCTGGACGTGGTGTTAGTTATTTTTGACGTGGTGCTAGTTGTTCTGAAACGTGGTGGGCTATTTTTGTGAAAAAAATTAGTTAAAAAATTAGTATAATTCTGATTATTTGGGCCCCAAACCGTAAAACCAAACAAAAATCGACGCGGTTCGATGCGGTTTTCTCCTTATGCGGTGCGGTTCGGTTCTTGGGCGGGTGGCGTACTACCAAAAAACCGATTGACCCGTATAACCCGCAAATCGCCCGTTTGAACCCCCTTAATAAAATGGATTGAAAGCATCATGGTACACATTATTTTGAATAAAAAATTAAGTTTAATTAGCGATCAAATGAGTTAATCCGTTATATTTTAAACTTTTTCGTAAAAAAAGACTAAATCTGCTTAAAAAAGAATATAGAGACTAATATTACCATTCAAAACATAAGATGTAACAAAAGTAGAATTACCATATTATGAAAGACCAAAACTGCATTTAAGTCTTGTTAAAATGTTTTATATAAAATGTTTAAAAATACAAAAATAATTCTATAATATTTTTAGACTTTAAATATAATTTTTAAAATATTCTCTTGCTATGCTATCTCTTTTTTGAATTTGGAATTGGTTGAAATTTAATTAATTATATTTTAACGTTATTGTACGCATGATTAGGTATTAAGTAACGCGGCATATAAAAGCGTGGAGCATCGAGTGATTGTGAATTCCGACAGAGAACGTCTCTCGCTGGCCTTCTTCTACAACCCGAAGTCGGACTTGCCGATCGAGCCGGCGAAGGAGCTGGTGACGGCAGAGAGGCCGGCGCTGTATCCGACCATGACCTTCGACGAGTACAGGCTCAGCATTCGGACCAAGGGACCAACGGGCAAAACCCTGACGGAAAATCAACGTACTTCTCCACCGAAAAGCCCAAGATAGCGTTAGCCCAGATAGGCCCCACCAGCAATCAGCACCACTAATTTGATTTAAAAAAAAAAAAAAAAAGGTGTATATTCCCATTTCCCATCCAATTGATGGAGGAGTCAATTAATTGTTATTTTAAGCCTTAGATTGATTAACAGCAATCATTACAGAAAACCCATAATATTCTAGCTAGCTTCCTCTCCACGTATCTACATTTAATAATCATTGCCACATATCTTAATTCCGTACGACACACACATTTAATACTAATTTTTAGAAGGAAAAAAATTAGAAATAAATAATGTCAAATTTAGTTTAAATATATGATTGCTTATATTATGCTTAAATCTTTTTACTATGTTTCATTTTTAAATGATAAATGAAAAATATTTATAATTCTAATAGAGAAAATATGATAAAAGGAAAATTTTATTAATTGTGTTTTAACAAATAAAAAATTATTAAAAAATTTTAATATGACGAAAGAATTATAATTTAATAATTGACACTACTATATTTAGAAGTAATATGTTTTAAATTTAAGTTATTTTGAGTGAAATATAAAAATATATATAAATAATAAAAATTTAAATTGGAATGGATTAGTATAGTAATAGTGAAATCCAAGTCTTAAGATACTTTGTAGGAGGTCGAGGATTTGGGATTTGGGATTTGGTTCAAATTCAGTGAATGCGACTAATTTTGGTGAATATTAAGATATTTTGTATTATTATGTCCCACTCGACCACATGCTGGATGCTTGGATGCTTGGATGCTGTGTGTTGATGCTCCCATCATTATTAGTTATTGGCCCTCCTGTTCTCAGTCAGTGTAACTCATATTAATACAACATAACCCGTCCACCATTTTTTATTACGCTTAAATCTATTTTTGATCTTTCATAATATGGGTTATTCTACTTTTAGTTCTTCATATATTTTAGTTATCAATTTTAGTTTTACTTAAATTTTTTTATCAATTATGGTCCCTTTTAACGGAAAAGTTTAGAAGATAACGGATTACCTCATTTGATTGCTAGTCAAACTTAATTTTTTCTTCAAAAATAATTTGTACCGTGATGTTTTCAACAAATTTTATAATTCGGATCCTCATGAATTTTCAACCCATTTACGGTTTCGGCCATCATTTTATATTGTGAGTCGATCTAAATGGGTTGAACATCCATGAGGAACCGAGTCATAAAATGGATTGAAAATATCACGGTACAAATCATTTAAAAAAAAAAAGAGGTTTAACTAGCGATCAAATGAGTTAATCCGTTATCTTTTAAACTTTTCCGTTAAAAGGGACCATAATTGGTAAAAAAATTTAAGTATGACTAAAATTAGTGACTAAAACATATGGGGGACCAAAACTGGAATGACCCATGAGGGACAAAAAATGTATTTAAGCATTTTTATTATTATTATTATTATTATTATTGTTATTATTATTATTATTATTATATATTTTTTGGGTTTCTTTTGTTCCCACAAAAACCAAAACGACTGCCAAACAACCATTTTTTAAACAGTTTAAACTATAATTCCACTCTTCACTTCAGCCCTTTTTGGAATGAAATCTTTGTCGAACATGACTTTCACCATTCGACGTCAACCAAAAAAACCAGCAATTTCTCAGTGGGATGCGCCGCCGGGATGGAGGGCCGCGTGACCGGCGGTCGGTGGCCCTTACAATCTGGCTCAACACCTGAAGGCTTAAACAACCATGCATGCTTGAGGCTGAGTTTCAGATTGTATTGTCGGTAAATTATAAACCCTGCAGAAGGCAGATGAAAAAGCCTAATAAAGAAAGGACTGACAGCAAATTTCTGTCTTCACTCTGCTTCGACAATGTAAATTTTTTTTTTTTTTTTTTCAAAAAAAGAATAAAGATTCAGCTCCAGAGCTTTCGTTGAACGCTGAAAAATGATGTTACTACTGAGTAAAATGCTAAAATCAAATTCAAAAATTCTTTCCAACATAATAATAACTGTTAAATAGTTTAAAGATCTCCCTACTACAAGTTTCTTCTGAATTACTTCAAATGTCAACAGCTCTAAAGGACACTGGCATTCTCAGTTATACATCACCGCCATCTTCTGCAACCTATTTTCTATAACTGCTCCAAATCCCAACTCTTCCAGTAGTTGATATACGCCACCTGCAAGAGAGCCAAAAACAAGGGAGGTTAATTACACAGGTGAAAATACCCGACCACAAATTAACAGGAAGACACAATAATAGACCATCTCTCAGTCAATGTGTTGCAGGAAATCGACATTATGTTAACGGTACATCAAGAAATGTACCCTTTAAATAGCATATCAACTTGGAGACTTCAAGTTCAGGTCTTTTATAGTACTAACTCCCAGGCAATATGTCGCAGTAAATTGAAAGAAGAAGATAGATATTCAGAAAGAACCATGACGAAGAAAGAGAAGAAAGAGGGTTTCTAACAGTTGAATTTTAATTTCATCAGTAAACTACCTGCATTTGCATGTTACATCCACCTAAAGTTTTCGTAATCTGGTCACACTATTGCCTGCTCTTTTTGGTGGTGCTACACGAAGGGCATTTGTACTGCTTAATATGTTCTGCCTTTGCAGGCGTTATTTTCACACATTTTCCATGGAACCACCTCTCGCAGATATCACAGCAAATCCAGAACTCATCAGCATTGTAATTTCCTCCACAGCTTCCACAAAGGGCTTCACCATGTTCATCTTCATCCTCCTCCACATAATTTCCTTCCTGAAGCCTGGGGTTGCCTCTAGCTTGTCCCTCACTTGATCTCTGTTGTCAGAGATGTTACCACAAAAGTTTGAACCAAGGACACAACCAAAGAAATTTAAATAAGACAAGAATCTGACCATTTTACCTTCGTGCTACCCCTGGACTTACTTCCACTATCTACAGTAGGCTTGTCTTTTAACGGTTTCCTTTCTGTCACAACTTCAAAGACAGTTGGCAGATCATTCATCATAGTATACAGACGCTTCCTGTTCAGAAACATGTGGAAATTCAAATCATTGATAACCCCAAAATGATATTTGTTTCCCACACTTGACAATGCATCATACATGTGCAAGCGACAAATAGCTGCAGAAAATTTATCACATGGTAAACAACAAAAAGTTTTTAGCTACGAAGAAGCATCTAGTACATAACAAAGTCAACCGGGATTGGTAGTAAACTCTCATAAACAATTGTGATTCCAAAGCTTGGAAAGAAAGAGAAATCCAGACAGAAATAGTAGAAAAATTGTGATGCAAAATTTGGAAGTCACTCCAAATTAGCCATTGGGTTCAGCGAACAAGAAACTGAAGGACATCTTTGATTCTATACAAAGATTCCACCATCTGGTGCCTACAAGACAATATGGAAGGCCACTCCTTCAAAATTTTACAAGAAAGATAAGCATCATAGAAACAAGAGAACCATACAAGACATTAGACTAGTGAATTTGTCAAAGTTCAGTTACAGGCAATTGTTTGAGTGTTCTAACATTTTTGTGTGCAGAGAACTACTAGTAGCCTCTTGGCATTTCCTTCTACATATAACAAGGCATCCACTGACTGTTAATGAACAAAATCAAGTATCATCAACAATATTACTAACCAACATACTAAACAGTAAAGTTACCACCTCTGCTTCCTGGACAAACAGAGTGTACAGTTAAAGAAGATTACTGATTCGAATTAATGTAAACAAATCAGATCAAGTCTCCGTGTCATATTAAGTCAAACCATGAAATGAAATATTTGCAAATCTCCCTAAAGAAGTGTTACTGGCTTAATGAACTCTGATAAACTCAGAGATCCAGCAAACCCCAATTCTTCACCAATCAATTTGTAGATGGGCAACCAACGCATAATAAACCCATGTAGTCTGAAAGCTTTATACAGCATTTCCCATTGAAAGAACATCCACACACAGGACAGAAAACCATGATTAACATGGCCTGTTACAGAACAAAATGGACCAGTGATTATCTCCGTTATGTAAGACTGAAAACCACAATCTTGATTTATTACTATCCGCGCTCTCTCACCTTTACATTCCACCACAAATTGGTGGACTAAAAAAATTTCTTTGCCAAGCTGCCGACAATGCCCAATTCTCTCTTCCATTTGAGTAAGATGTTCTACATTCTTAATTTTATGAGGATAACCAAAATAATGTACCCACGGAATGATACTAATATCAAAGTATGTGAATGCGCCAAGAAGGAATTTTAACTTCCAAGGGTAATAGTTCTTTTTTCATCATTATTAGCCTTCAAGTCTTCCAACGAATTTGTAAACAGACAATGGGGAGGTGCTAGTTTGGGCTCAACACAGATGATGGGGGTAAATTGAATTAATCATGCAATGTATACGACAGCATGAAACAGTGAACATTAGAAGCTGAAATTCAAAGGACAATTCTTAACGTATCTTGAATTACCTTTCATTGCGATTAAGACGAGCGCCGAAATAAAACGAAACAGCTAGTAGCCAAGTATCAGTGTGCATGGCCACCAAGGACAACCAATCACGGCGGTGCATGCCATCCCGGGCGAAATTGATCCCCAAAGCCGGCTCAGGCACCTCAGGCGGCACTTCATCCGCCGGCAGCGTCACCTCCCACGTGTCGTTTGGATAGCCATACAGACACAAATTCTCCTTCTCTGATCATAAAAATTGGGAGAGACAAGAACCCAAAGAAAAGGGGGACCATATTGGGATTCAGCAAATTTACCCAAGGATTTTGCATAATTAGCGGAAATGAAATCCAATTCTCCCCATTTCCCGGGGGGCCTCCACTAAAAAGAAAAAACAGTAAAATTACAGGGGAAAAGAAAACTCACCTGGATCGCATTCAAAGTAGAACCGGTCGACATCTGTGAATGAAATGAAAGAATGAAAAAATCCAGCTATAAGTATTCCTCATTCATTATAAGTGAATTCGTGAGAAGGGCAAGAGGTGAGGGAGGAATGCAATGAACAAGGTAAGAAACAGTACCGGTGGTGAGGGCACGGATGACGGCGGTACGACGGCCGCTGAAGTCCTTGAAGATCTCTTCAACAGTGCGGGGGTTGGAAGATATGGCCGCCATTTATTGCAGAATTGCTTCTCACTCTGTAAAAATTAAATATAAAGCAGTAGAAAAATAAGATTTTTTACCAGCAAATTGTTGAAAGCTAGAATCATAAATGAAGATGAAGATATAGGAGGGCAGTTGACAGGAGCACCGCACCGCTTGAATTAAATGGCCGACCGCCAAGTGGGTTCAGCGGTTGACGTCACGAACCAGACCTTCAGTTTTGATAAACCAAAAGAGGAATACGAGAAGAGGGAGATCTCAAATTCTGGGTTCTGACTCCAAGCACTCAACTGAGTGCAATTCTGGGTTTTGTCTTTTTTTGGTGTTGACTGACTCTGGAAAACAATATATATATACTGGATTACAGAGATACTGTACTAGGGAGAATCTGGATGAAATCAATTTGGGGAATTTTTTTTCTTAATTTGGCCGGGAAACGGCCAGACGGCGGAGGAGTTTTACCTAACGGTGTCGTTTTGCAAGATACATCTCCTGTTGCCAGGGGCGGGGTGGGGCCGCTGAGTGTTATTGAGTCAGCAAATCTTTTCTTATCTAGTACGTATTTCTCAGTATTCTCTGTAACATTTCTTTCAGAAGCATAATATCTTCCAATATTTTATTATTAAAAGGTTATTTAATACAATTAATTACAAAATCTAATTTTTATGGAAATTAATTTATGAGATTTAAATTACACAACGCGTAATTCAATTAGCTTACAATATAATTTTGCAAAATTCCATACATTACTTTATTACGCACTTATTGAAAATCTAATTAATGTAATTAACTTTGAAATCTAATTTGATAGTCCCGCCCAAATTAAATTAAATTCCCTTTTATTTTTTTATGTATATTAATAAATAAAGATAAGCAATATATTTAATTATTATTTATAATTTAATAGTAATTAATATATGACATTTAAACTACAGAATCGAATTGAATGAACTTCTACAAAAAAAATACAGCAATTCATAATGTTATTTCATACACTTTTATTTTGGCAATCTCAGATATTTACTGGAGTAATTATACATAGTTTTCCATTTATAACAGTGATTAATATTGGCTAAAAAATTTAAGGTTCTTCAATAATGCGGATATGAACTTCCAGACCTTTTCTTTTTTCCTAAGGAGGGCCTGCGTTCTGCAGTAATTAGATTAGACCCCATCTCGGAGGAACCCCCTGAAACTGAATAATCTGGGCTTCATGTCCTAAAGCTAGATAACTGCTATTGGCTCACCTTATACATAAAACTGAGTACAGACTAAATCATTCCCAGGAATTCTCAGATATAATGATTCCTATGTTTTCTGTGCTAACAACAAACGATAAATTAGTATAGTATAATTGTAGAAGGAAGCAGTTCCAATGGCGTTTGTTCCTCTGCAAGAATCTCCTCACGCACTGCTAGTTTTACAGTGGAACGACCAGTGAGGCTGTATTTCTCCTGAGCTCTTTCGAACCCATTGCTCAGAACGCATTGGATCCATTCCTCCACTGTTTTCTTGTCTCTTAAAAATGCAGCTGCAACCATCTGAATCATAACCCTGGAATCAATTTCCAGGGAACATTCTGAGCCAACGATTTTCTGGAAGCACTTGCTGATATCTGTCAGTATCTGCTGGGAAATTGCATCAAAATCGCAGCTTTTGAATGGTACTATGGCGTCTACTTTTCCAAGGAAATCTTCCAACCAGGAAACGCTCTCTGAGTTTGCAGAGTAGCCGTCATGTGCTTCGCTTTCTTCAGCAGCAAAGTTCAAGTCCAGATAAGCATTGGATGAGGCCTTGTGAGCTCGCTTTACCATTTCCAGATTGCCACATTGTTCTGAAGTGTCTGTTTGGACAATGAGCTTTCTTTTGTTCATGAATATTCTGTTTGAACTGCATTTACTTTGGTCCTGATCAGTTGCATAGTCGGCAAGATCAAATCCTATCATCATTTGGATTGGCAAGCCCTTCACTGTTGATACATCTTCCTCTGAGTAGTCCACTGGTCCAGAATTCATTATTGTTTCACCACTGGAAATGCTTGAGGTTGTCACAAAGATAGAATTACCAATTCCAAATTCTCGTCCATGGGAGTCTGAGAACCTCCCGGTCTTTATGGCCTTGGACAAGCTACTTTGGACGAGCAAATCAGCTTTCTCAACATTTTCAAGAAGAACAACAGAAAAAGGTCTCTTGCAGAGTTTCTCAGCTATGTAATCAACAATGTTTTTCCCACGGTAAGCTGCATTACAATCACTCCTCACTTGAACATCACATCTAGCACGCGAATGGATTATCGCATCCTGGAAGCTGAGATCCACATGGATGAGATTTTCTCCACTTCCATGAAATTCAGCAAGTGCTACAGCAATTTCCTTCTTGGCAAACCTATCAGGTCCAACAAAATGGAACCATATATCTCCACGGTTTACACCGTGTCGCCTTTCATTTGTAGTCCTTGAACAAGCTATCTTATGGCTAACAACTTCTACAGCTTCTTCTTGCCTGCCTATTCTTTCAGCTAGAGCTTTGTAAAGCTTCTTAAAATCTTGTTCATCAACCTGACCATTGATTTTATGGTGGGAATATTTACTTGGAGTAATTGAGATATTTCTGCAGACATCTTCAGGATTTGCAGCTGGACCTATGGAACCATCATTTGTAGGTTTGGATGGTTCTCTGCTTGCACAAGTGTTGTTGATCCCCAAATTCAAATCAATAGTACTCGAGTCCGCGGAAGCTGGAGAAGTGAAGCCATCTTGGTCACTGGAACTGGCTGAACAGAAAGGAGAACAAAGGCCTTGGTCCTTTATCATTTTGTAGTGGGTTTCACTTTCACAAATTCTGGACAGAGGGTTCATATTGCTGCCTTTTGCAGCAGAAAAATGGTGGGAATCCCTTGACAGAAAAGAAGTATCCTTATGGTTACTAGGAGTTGAAGATGAGCTAACAGGGCTCCTGGAGTCATTTTTGAGGTCTGTTTTTCCATCTTCAAGAACTTGAAACCCAACAATGGATGTAATTTGAGATCCTACCTGGCTACTGTTAGCCTTTGGTGATTCGTTGCTCCAGTGAAGATGTTGGGAGGAATGATCCCTTGTGGTTTCCAGCCCTGTAGCCTTATTACTCAACATTGCCCCATCATCTCTGGCCTGCACTGAAGATATATACAGTGGTTTTAAAATGATCAAAGAAAACTAGACATGCAAAACGTTGCATAAACTGCAAAGTTGAAATCAAAATTTTTGCGCGATTTTGAATTCGTCAAGTTTAATTTGAAACATTTTCTCTTCATGCGGTTAAGGAACAGAATCCTAATCATTGTAATGCCTGTTATAACACTTCATTTTAACACAATACTCTGTTACTCACCTTCGTGATATTGAAGTAGTCGTTTTTGGCAAAAGGGCTAGAATTCAACCAAGAAGATGAATTAGGCTGATTATGATTTGCCGCTGAAGCAATGCATCCTCCAGTTGGAAGAACGTTAGCTTCATCGCACATTTTATCATTGCAGAGTTGACATGCACTTTGGTCCAAGCCACCACTCATCAAAGAGCTTTTTGGCTCACTAGAAGGAGTGGAAAAGAAACCACCAAATGGAACAAAAGACTCCATCAACCTGCAAGAACATAAGGAACCATCAATACTTTTTAATAGCAGAAAGCATAACAAAATTGCAAAGAACATCAGGCAATGAATTAAAAGGCGCCATTGGAATCTCCAACTAGTGCATACCTGGATCTGAGGTATGAATCTCCCATAGAAAATCTCAAAGTAGTTATAGGCAGAAGCTGCAATTCCAGGTCCTTCTCAACAGATGGAAACGTATTTAAGAACTTCATATACGTCTCGTACCTTGCCGCTGATCCGATCAACCAAAGTTTCCTTCCATGAATCTGCAACAATCTTGCCATCTCACGAAGAACAAACCTCAAGGCATCAGCTGATGAGGCATCATCACCACTAATCATTGCCTTTAAGTCACCATAATTAACCACTACGCCAGGTCCTATACAGTTCTCTACCATTTTATCGATTTCCTGAAACCGAAGTTTCAGCAACCCTTCTTCATAATTCCCACTAACGAACTTCAAGACCTCATTTTCAATACAAACCACACACAGTCCAGATATCTCATCAGGAAAAGTTGTCCTTCCTCTTTTCCTCTGGACAATTTCCAGGAAACTCCTTAAAGCATCATAACCACACACGCCCACAAGCAGGGGATTCCTCCTTCCATCATCCCTCGCCATAATTTCCCCAATTCTCCGGCTATTCTCGTCCCCATCTAAAACCCCTGAAAAACCCGTGTAAGAGAAGCTAAATCCCTTGGGGCGAAGCTCATTATCGCCATTCAAATTACACAAAAACATGGGTGGCCTCTTATATCTTGAGTACCGGAAAAGTTGATGAATTGGCCTGAGTATAGCTATCTTAATCTCGCAACTCCTAAACCCAGACTCCCCAAACATTCTGCTCACCACTGGGTCATCAAGAACGGCCAAAATCAAATTCTGCAGCTCAACTTTCACGACAGAAACCGATGAAGACGGGGACAAAAGCTGCTGTTGCTGATAAAAATGAACATTCTCAGGCTGTCTTCTCTGGTTAGCCTGAGACCGCTTTATGGCAGCCATGAGTGAATTAGAAACCGGCGGCTCCTCGACCCGAGTGTTTGAAGAGGAAAGCCGGTCTAAAGAGACGCCTAAACAGAGGTCCAGAGCTTTGAATTGGATACGGGTGGAGTATGCATTGTTCCGGGTGCGGGAACAAGCCTCACGCAGAGTGGAAGATGGGAGGGAAAGAAGAGAAGACACCAAGTGAAGTGACGTGGTTTGGGCATGCCCACGTCGGCGTGCCACGGCCACTGCTTCGTCTAAAGCTTGCTCTGCTTCTCGGGTTAAGCATTGTCTGGCTGTGCCTACCGGAGTCGGCATAGCCACCACCACCACAACAATCTGAATTTGACCAAAACCCGTAAGCACACAAAGGAAATTGAAAGAAAAAAAAAAAAAAAAAAGAAATTTCGTTACACGATTGTGACTTCTGAACATGAACAAAACTTGCAGTACGGCTAGGAATTTTATTACATTTCGTGAAAGTGATGATTTGTTGGATTATAGTAGTACATGTACCCATGCACTTTGTTTAGAGTATGTATGGAGTTCATGGGGCTGGGGGGTTTTATATTAATTTATTGTTTAAAAATGGGAATTTGTGGTTTCTAATTTTGGAAGGGTGGTTTTCCGTTTTGAATCTTGATAATGAGTTGGAAGGAGGGTTATGTAATGGCTTACGGCCATGGGTGCGGAAGGGGAGAAGGTGGAGATACTGGCGCTGACTAGTGACAGGTGGTGATGGTGGTGGGGGCTGGTTTTTGCCTGCGTGGGCTCATGGTGGAACCTTGCTACGGCTCGTTGTTATGACACTTGTCCAACTAAATATATTTCATTTCTTTAATTTTTCTGACTGACTTGATTGATTCAGAGCTTTTTTTATAACTGATTATATTAGAGGAATTTATACCCATTACATACAAAATTGAACTTTCACCACGCCGATTTAGTAACACTAAATAATGTACATAAATTATATATATTATACACTTTTATTTGAGAAGGATTGGGCTTGAATTTTTATAGGTCATAATTTCAACAGCCTAAGACTATTTGTATATTTACTTACAAATGAAGTAATATACTATCTATTTAAACATATTTTTATGTTTTCAATTATCTAATATAACTACACATAATTTTATGATATTATGGTATTTATATGATCACTTAAAATTGTCATAATAGGTTTTCTATCCAAACACTAAAGTATGTATTAACACGTTAACATATATAATACTGTGAAGCCAACGATTCATGCCGTGATAGATGATTTATCATGACATATACTTGCATGTTCATATATATTATAACTCTACATTTTCAGTATGTATGTTTATATTAAAAAGTGTTATGTTATCCAATACACTTTTGATCACATCTACTTAGACCACGCAGTGTCGCAATAGATAAAATATAATAAAATTTTGTATATTATAACATTTTCAAACGTTTTAGAAACTCTTTTTTTGTTATAGTGACCATTGTATTGTACAAGTTGAGGAGTGTTTGTGGACATGGTTTATTAAAAATTAATAGAGTATTGAGACATGTGGTTTTAGTGATTGGCACTCCTCAATTAAATTTAATAAGTTTTGAGTTTGAGTTATACAATTTTTTTCGATAATAACATTTACAAATTATGGGGTGTTTTGTGCTACCTAATTAACTCAATAGGAAGAGGGGAAATGACATTTGCTTCTGTTTCTTTTTGTTGGTGAAATTATGAGCAAGATCAAATGGCTTTGGCTGGAGCTGATTCTTTCACCAAAGAGGGAAATCAGGCAGATGCATGAATGTCATTTATAGAGTGTTATGATATTGATTGATTCCTAATTGTAATGATGAGTCTGGTCACCAAAAACTCCAATCTTCACAAATTACCTACTCAAGTTACCCAAAACGCTAAATCCCTTCAGAATATTTTTAACCTATCAGTCAACTTCTAAAGAATTTGTGATTGTTCAAAAGACGACTCAATAAAAATCTAATTTTCAACGTCAGTGGACTAATTGCTCATGCAAACCCTCTCCAATGATGTAAAATTTGTGAAAATATATTCCAACCTCAAAGGATACAATGATAGTGATTGAATGAAAAAAACAAAAAAGAAGACGACAATAAAGAGTAGGAAACAGAAGTCCTGCTTCCTGCAAGGAAATAATACAATTGTTCCAATCAAGCCGGAACTGCACAAGGAATTCCCATGCAACATCAATGAGCAGAGCCGCAGACGGAGCGAGCAGTGGAGGGGGATGAATGTGGTCATGAACGGGGGGGAGGCCGGCCGGAAGACCTGGGGAGATGCTTAGCTAATTAAGCCAAGTAATTAAGATGAGGATCTGAGTAACCGGAGGTTGTGGGGTGCGGTTGGGTTCTTTCATAATTCATTCACCTTTCGGGTCACTTTCAGCTTTCCACTCCTTCCAACAGTTGACATATTCTATCAATTCCTCTCTCCCCCACTTCCCCCCCCCCCCCCCCCCCCCCCCCCATTTAAATTATTTATTCTTAAAGTTACATTACTGGAATGTTTTCTTCATCTCAGTCTTCTGAGACTACTTTGTGTTTCTTCTTTTTTTTTTTTTTATAGGGCTAACTTTGCTGTTAATCGGGTTCGCTACTATCTCGTTGGAGGATTTCTATACTTTTAATAAGGTATTTAGTTAAAAAAAAAAAAGAAACCTTATATTAGATGCGATATAAAATTATAGATAATATTTTTTGATATTGGAAGAAAGTTTTAATTTGAAAAATGGAGAGGGAGAGAGGGAGAGAGGGAGAGCGATGTATAAATGTTTTTGCTTCCATGGTTGTTGAGAATGAAAGGAGGAGGTCGCTTCTAATTGAAAAGGTTGAATGTGACAGCAGGGGAAGAATAAGGCCTCTCCAACTACAATGCACCCACCACCTCCGCCACAAACATATCATTCATCATCACTTGGTGTGCCAAGTTTTGGGTTAAAAGAAAGAAAAATTATTGTATTTCTTTCTTTGTCTTATAATAATATTTTAATTTAATTTAAAAAACAAACGATATTTTCTCATAAATTAACCTACAAATATAATAAAAACAAATGATGTATTATAGTTTTTTTTCTCAATCATTACTAATTTATACATTAGGAATTGGACATAATTACTAAGAGGGAGTATAACACTTATACTTAGTGAAAAGAATGTAAAATACGATAACATAAAACGAAGTAGAAAATAGATGAAAATTTTGAAAACTTTAAGCAGTTTTTATGAGAGGCAAAACAGAAGTGTGAAAGTTTTTCTCATTCATATTGCGTAAAAATGAATAAAAAATTAGTAAAGTTGGTATCTGTACAAGTATTTATACTAATCTCTTAACTGTATAATTACTCTTAATTACGATTAACTTATACATTAAGTACAATTGTCTAAACCAACTAACTCTGCCTACTTATACTCCTAAAGCTGACTGCTGATGTGTGCTGTCTAGCTGACATGTTGCACTCCCATTGGTCCATTTATCCACATGTATAGAAGTTGTTACTTCCTCTGCTTTACTCCTTTGCCCACAGCTCTTCATATATTCTAATATAATGATGTTTAAACTATTAACATGGGGCCCTTCATGGTTGAACTTGGACCCGTTCATGGCTCCATCCTCCCAAGATAATGATAGTGAATCCCTCTTCTTTTTTAAAAACTTTACCGTAAAATGAGTCTCTTTACTGATACAGATTCCACAGTAAAGATAGGCAAAAAGGCGTTGGATTTGACGTGCTGCTTTGTTTTCACCTGTCTTTTTTTCTGTTAAAAATGAGCCCTCTTCCGTCAAAACATAAAGTTACAATGCACTTTGGGGTGGGATTATAGATCTTTACTTTCCCATCGTATTGGAAGATGTCCATTCCCATCCTGTATTGGAGTATATGGGAACTAAATTCCCCCCTACCGCCCAATCTTCTGTCGACACATTTCCTTCAAACGGACTCTTTTTGCTTGTCTTTTTCCATTCTTTCTTTCCTCTGCTGCAATTCTGCTTTTTTTTTTTTTTTATGAGTTGTGAGTCTCAAGAGGTCATTATTAATACAAAGTGGCGTACGTACTGGTGAAGTAAAACTTCAAACCCCAGAAGCATCACCAACGTCGTACTCCCACCTAGGAATCATCCTCCACAATTTCCATTCCACCTTAGACCATCTGCTCACTCACCCCGGCCCGGCCCTGCCCTTGCGCCCATGAATGAGGTATTTGTTGTAATGGAATGGGGTGAATGATTGAGCAGTGATTCCATAATTAGGGCAGCAAGATTTTAGTGTAGACAGAAGGGGGGGTGGGGGTGAATAGTGAATATGCTTTGGGTTTGAGGCGGGTGGTGGTGGAGTCGTTATCGCACCATAATGGTACCATTTTCGCTTTTCCGGTGGCCTCCCAAAATTCTCTGTAGTTAGTGTGCCATATTATATAACGCGGTGGACCCCTGACACCAACAAGAATCTTCAACTCCAAGATCTCCTGGTTTTGGCCTTAGATTCTTTCTCGCATGTTTTTTCAAAATAAATATTAATTTTGATTAAAAAAAATGTTAAAAATCAAACTACACCGTTTAAAATTATTTAACAATAAAGCTATATAAATAAAATTATTGTTTTATTGTCGAACAAAGAGTTTTATCTTCTCACTTCACACTTTTAATTTTAGCAATTTTTTTCATCCTATAATAAATAAAATTATTGTTTTAAAACTGAAGTAATAATATACTAGTTCGTGACTATAATTAAAATAAAAATATATAATAAGTATGTGCTATATTTTGTATAATTAATGACATATTATTCAAATATGATTTTTTAATCTTAAAAAAAAAATGATATATATGCGTGAAATAGAATATTTCAAGGTTATCCTTACGCGCAATTACATTCCAGTAGGCTGATCCAAAAATGTATGATTAATAGCGGCCATCATAATCGGTCGTCTAACGTTCGATGGATTTCAGGTCCTGTTTGTAGTTGTTTCTTCTGTCACTCAATTATTTTGCAACTTGCAAATCCATACAAGACGCTAGGTTCACATTTTTTCTAAGGGCAACTTCATTTCTTTAATTCTAAAATATAATATATTTTAATAATTAAAAAAAATCACATTAATTTAAATTTTTTTCAAAAAATTATCAAAATATTTTCTTCCTTTAAAAACTTTTTTACAAAAAATTATAAGTATTTTTTAAAAACAAAATATTATTTTAAAAAAAACAAAGGTAACTTCCCATCCTCTTTTCCTTTATCGTTTTTTTTTTTTTTTTTTTTTGTATTGGTCGCAATAGCAATAGCTATTTTTTTTAGTTTATTGATCTGTGATTATAAGTTCTGTTTATCAGCATCTATGAACTAAACTATCTACGACTTGTGACCCTAGTTACATATGTTCGCGTATATATTTACATTCAATACTCATTTATATTTTATTTTGACACATTTTTGCTCGTGATCAATTAGACATTTCATTGTGTTAAAATTTAATTTTCATTGTGATGTTTCTTTTTCTTCTTTTATTTATATTAAAATCATTCAGTTTATCAAATATTTGGTTCCTTTCTAACAAAAATGATTTCATATTTTTCTTATCTTTCTTTTATAGCCGGTGGGATAATCGTCTTTAAATTTGATTCAATCGACCGTGATTCTCCCTTTTAAGCATATGTAACCGCTAACTCCATTCTATAATTTAAATAATATTTAAATATTTAAGGATTATGATCATGATTGATCGAGTAATATGTATTGACATGAGAACAAGCTAGGATAAGAAGTGCTACACATCTTAAAACGGAAACTATCGGAAAAAATGGTCGCTAAAACAAATTGAAAGCGTCATTTTCTTGAAAAAAAAAATAAAAAAAAAAAAGTCGACCACCAAACGTGGTTCAGAAAGAAGGGGTTAGGAAAAGATTATGCAACTTTGACTGAAGATAAAAGCATTATCAATTTTAGAAGGCACTGAATTTGTCCCCTTTATTTGGCGACACTTTTTATCCATACGGTTACGAAGGGAGTAAATTAAGGGGTATATTAGTCATCAATCATATCTATTAGCGACAATTTGTTGGCTCAGAAAGAATAATACTTACAAATCATACATTCGTGCACCATTAGGATTTACATTTTTGTTTTTTTTCCAAAATAAAAATTACTAATTGAGAAATTCGTCTTTTTCTGATATTTCTTAATATAATGTATTTTATCTTTTTTTTTTTTTTTTTGGTTTCAAAATTGCCTTTTTTATTACTCTTCCAACAATCTTTCATAACTCTTTTATTACTACTATATACTATGTACAAAAGTAAATTAATCTTCTTAGTTTGTGAAAAATAGGTGACAATCTCTTAGAGTAAAGAATATGAGAATTAATTACGTTATATGTTAGTGACTGGAATTTGTATTATTTTAAAAGTAAAAAGTGTAAATTATATTTAATAAATATGTTGTTTGGTCAAGATAAATTTGATTGATCGTGAATATGAAATTTTCTAATGATCTTTTAACCTAATAAAATTATTTACATAAAAAACTTTACTCTTTTTCTCGTTATTAATTAAGAGGTTAGTTGGTATGAATTAGGTGATTAAAGAAAGTGAATATAATTATTAATAATTTTAATAATTTGATCAAAACTATATAAAAGTAAATGTAATTCGGCTAATAAAAAAATATTTTCCCACTGGGATGAACATTTTTATCAAATGTTAAGATTTAGATGAAACAAGAATCTTGAAGAGCTGAGAGACAACGTTGGGGGGGGGGGGGGGGGGGGGGCGGGCGGTAAAGATTCTTTCAAGGAAAGCAAGAATTTAACGATGGAGAATCATGGTATACGTAATAATATAGCCAATTGAGAGAGAGGAGGGGGGGGTTTATTTTTGCTCTTTGTTGAGGGGAGTTAGTTGGAGGGGGACCAAAAACAGTAGTGACGACTTCCTGTGTGTTTGATGGATTGCCACTATGAGTCTATAATTCAGGAACATATTCAACGCTGCTTTCACTTTGCCCTTTGAAAGCTGCCTTGCACCATTTGTGATTAAGCTTTTCTCATAAAGCCATACTCAAAAGTCACCCTCGTTTTATAAATCAGAAGATAATCAAAAGCTGATTTTATCGGCCACTTTATAATTTATTCCATTTTTTAAAAAGAACGTGACACTGATATTTTTTCATACACGTATTAAATATGCGCACATTACTCATTAATTACGGTGTTATGGATAGGTTTAAAGAAAATATAGATTCAGTTAGTTAATTAATTCGTATGAAAAAAAAAAAATGGAATAAGCATATTAGAATGAGATGGGAGCGAATATGTACCAAATTTGACTTCATTTTGTACCATTTCTCTAACATAAACGGCAGCCCAGTCCAGCTCCCTTCCTCGAAATTAAAATAAAGGATTTTTTACTTGTAAGTTGTAACAGTAGATATATATTTTTAATATTATTATGTTTAATTGGTAGCTTTAATTATCGAATAATAGTAGAAATTATATTTATTAAGTTAAAATAATAGAGAAAGTTAGTAAGTTGGAAAGTAGTAGTAATTAGTGGAAATGGGGCATTAAGGTAGTGTTGGGTAACAGATGTGCAAATTGTGTGCCCTCAACAAACATCATCTTATTACTTCAAGTGGTCAATGGGAGACAGGGAATCGCTTCTTGTCCGAAGAATCCTATTTCACCACTAATTTGGAATTTGGAATTTGGAGTCATCCTCATTTAACCTACATAATTAAGCTGCCCCAAATTATCCCATTACCGCACTAAAAGGATCCTGGGGAACACCTAGTAATACTAGGTTACGTGCTGAATACAGTAATAACCATGACTGTCAAAGGTTGAATACTTACTCCTTACAAAAAATATAAAATTTAACAATAAGTGAAGGTATGTATAATATTTATATATTCGATTTTAAAACTAGACTATTCATTTGAATATATAATTTCGATTTTTACCCCATCACAAAATATTCATACACAAAAATTTACTAAACAGATTATTATATCAATCCGATGAGGAGGAGACTTTTAAAGGAGGAGGATGGATCTTCAAAATTTGAAGATTGATGATTTCCAATCTATCTTCAAATTTATATCTAAAATAAAGATGTGCTACAATACATCATTATACGTATTTTTATATTTTTTTAGACCTATTAAAATATTTTTATTTTTTATTTTCTTTTTTCACATATATATATATATATATTTCTCATTCTATATATTTATTTTTATTTCCTCACATGTTATTTATTTTTTGTTACTTTAATTTTTTTATTAAAGTGTATAAAATAATTTTTTATTTACAAATATTAAAATATAATTTATTAATTAATATTATATTGTGAAGTGTTTTAAATGAAAAAATAAATATGTCATAGAATTACGATTAAAAATATAATCATTCTAAATTAAAACTAATAAACTAATACAACAACAAACTAACAAAAGTTCACACAAAGAAAAAAATTAATATAATAAAAATAGACATTAATAATTTAGAATAATCTTGTAAAATCCTCTAAGATTTTAATAATCGGGAAAATAACTCTCTCCATCACTTAATTTATTAGATTATATTATATAAAATAACATATTTTTATTACTAATTAATTTTTAATTTTTAAATTATGTTATATTTAATTTATTAATCTCATTTATTACAATATATATTAAGATTTAAGATAATTAAATATATTTATATAATAATAAAAATAATATAAAATGATGGGTGAAAGAAAATATTTAAAATATTATTAAAACTGTAAAATATAGATTTTAATTGAAGATGAGTTAATTGTAAAACTGTAAAATATAGAGATTTTGATATTGTAATATCTGTAAAATTGTAAAATATAGATATTAGGTAAGGAGCTAGGAAGAGTGGTGTGTTTGTGAGTGAATGGGGAAGATAGGAAAATGGTTAAAAAAGTGAAAGGGTGTTGATTAGGCCTAGCATTACTAACCTTCCCACCACCACAACCACAACCACAAATCAAATTCAATTCGGCTTCCGATCGCATAAAAGGCTGATCAATTCTGACCTCATGCTTTCATTTTCTGCCCTCAATTATTACATATATTATGCACTCATTCGTATCCATCTTCATATTCATGTTCTTTTGCTTCCTTTATTGTTAGTCAAATGATTTCTATAACAATATACAACTAAATTAATTCGTAAAGTGGAATTTTTAATAAAAAAAAAGATGAATATAAAACTATATCGTATTTTTGATTAAAACGATAATTAAATTTGAACGAGGTGTGAATCATGTTTTTTATGAATAAACTTTTTAAGTTATTACAAATACATTTTTTTAAAGTATTATTTTCATTTTTAAAATAGTTATATTTGTTATAATATTTTAATTTCATTCGTGAAGTTATGTTTTGGAATATAGGGAGTATTTATTAAGGAAAAAAGGATAAAAATAAGAAGAAAAGACATAATGCAGGTAGGAAAAATGAAATCCTATAACTGTGGAAAAAGTTGTGTAAATAGTAGGGAAAGGAGCAATAATAGAGACGCAGAAAAGAAAAAAGTGAAGTAAGGGACACTGCCCAACTGAATGAATGGCGAGCGGGGTAGTGTCCAACCAAATAGGCAACTTGCTTCTGCCTTGTACTTTACCATAATTGGGAATTTCTTGTTCCTTTGCTAATGGTGTCAATATAACCTTCTTTCTTTTTCTTGGCTACTTGCTCCACATTACTACTCTAGGAACTAGTAATAAATAACTCCCCACCTTTCTCCACACTCTTTTAATGTCCCAAGGGTGAGTTTCACACGCACAAGTGTGATGAAACAATCCATAAATAATTTTAATTGTTACTTTTTTTATTAATAAATTAAAAGTAAAAATAATTTGATAATGATTAGATAATTTAATTATTTGTTTAAATAATTTCATACCACATATAGTTATCTATAAAGAGAAAAAAATAATTATTATTTCTTATCAAAAAGTCAAATACAATCACATTGTTTTAATTAGACTAATGTTATTTTACCAAACAAATCAAAAGTGATTTTATTATTTTAATGAATGTCAATTGCTCAATCCTCATTATCGCTCACTAAATACACACAGAGGGTGTGTATTTAGTTTACGGATGGGAATAAGAATAGAACAATTTATATTTGATAAATTGACTATTTATTAAAGTGATATGATTATCTTTTAACTTATCTTAAAAGATACTGATATAGTATGAGATTATTTTTAACAAACAATCATATTATCCTATTTGTGTTGTCAAATATCTTTATAGTTATCCGAATTCCTTTGCATCTACTTTACTCAAAAAAAAAAAAAAAAACAAATCAGTTTATAATCCCTCCATTCTTATATCACAAAACAAATACACCAAAATATCAGGAATAATGGACATTAGGGGATCTACGTCCAATTTGAGATTGAAGGGCCGATTCATGTTTCTATTAGTGTATTGTTAGTAAAAATATGTAATTGATGGAAATAAAGCACTGAACTCCTCAAAAATTACTATAAAAAACGCAATTGATTTGTAGTGTGTATAGCATTATCCCTCTTTTCGTAAACTCCGATATGTAATAGCATAAATATAATATGAACATACCAGGTTCACCAATTAAAAAAAAAAAAAAAACTCCAAAATTTAAAATAAAATATATTTAAAAACATAAAAATATATTAAAAGCTCACAAGAAAATTTGCATAAATGTAAATTGTCTTATGTTATGCCAAGAAAAAAATAAAGGCTTGAGAATTACAACCACGTGGCTCTTATGAACCTAGATCCAATAACCAACACTCTGGGCCGATTTTGTGCTCCTCGCATGTGAATCGATCATGGGCCAACTCCATCATCCAATCTATCAAACTTTTTTTTTTCATTCACAATCAAAGCAGATAAAAAGGTTTTTAGAATGAAATTGAAGTTGATGGGCCCATATATCTAAAGTCGAATTCACAAGTTTTAATCCCGATCCCATGACCAATAGGCCATTCATTGGGCCATTGGAAGTCAAATGAAATTTTTTTTAATCTGTATTTATTTTATTCAAACGTTGACCTTATCTTCTTTGACCCACTGTAAATAAATAAATAAATAAAACTAATGCCCTTTCCATTTCGGATCCAGTAACGTGCGGGAAACCCACTTTCGGTTTTCCTTTTCCCGTTGTAAGCATTTCATTTCATCTATCCCCATAAAAATCTTTTCAGATTCTAATGGACTTAACTTTAAGCTGTGAGTCGCTTTTAAATTTTAAAATTAATTTAATATTTATTTTATCCTCAAAATATTTATTTATATATAATTATGAATTTAGTAATTATCAATTGTGGTATAGACCCTGATGAAAAACCAATAAAACAAAAGTAATTTAAATTTTTTTGAAAAAAAAATGTTTGCTCAATTATTATTTGTGAAAAACTGGGCCATTTTGTCCATTAGCAGCATATTCCCTTCACCTTGATGTCAGCCCACCAAAAAACAATAAATATAATTTAATGGAATGATTTGTTGAAGGCCATTGATTAAATTCCCCCCCCCCCCCCCCCCCCCCCCCCCAAGTCGTCCTTTCTCCTTTATTTGCTGTATTATGTTATGTTCGCAATGCTTTAAATCAAAACATTGAATTTCTTCGCTGTTCCCCATTTGCCTAAAAACTGCTCTTTAAACGCTTATTAAGGTCTCTCTGATCTCAACTGTTCACAACCGCATTTTCTCCCAAAAAGAATAAAGAGAAGCTTCCTCTTTTTGGTGATATGCTGAATAACCAAAGGATCAAACAAATTGATGCCCGTCTTTAAATAAACTATTACACATTATCATTAATTTGATTTTTTTTTTTCAAATTTAAATTTTAGGCATGACCCTGATACTATGTTGAAAGTCCAATACAAGTTCACATGTGATTCTATCTCAAACATAGAGTTTACATGGTGCTTTCAAGGTCATTATATTTTCAGTATGAGACAAATGAATTACGTAATTTTTTATTATTTAAAAAAAAAAAATTAAAGGGTTAGTAACGGAGGCAGCTTATAATAGTGAGTCGTTGCCTGTTGAGGAGCTAATGTCGGGTAGGTTAAGGATATGAGGTTGATGACAACGTCAGGGAGGGGGTTGGTTGGTTCGAACTTGGAACCAACTCTACAAACGAACAAACAATTATGCTCCGGCTTTGCTTTCCTATTGCGTCTTTAAGTTACCCAAACAGAGCCTACTAGCTATCTACCCAACATTACTAATATTTTCAAATGCATAGTTAGAACAAAAAAATAATTATTTTTTGTCCTAAAATTTAATTTAATTTTTATTATCGTACATGTCCTTTTATGCCTGTAATTTACAGTTAAAATATAAAGTTATAAATATAAAAAGTATAATAATAAATGTTATATGTGGGTTGTATCTTATAAAAATAAAAAAAATTATATTTTCTAAATAAAATCCCAATCTATATTATGAGATAAACGACATATCTTTTATTATACACTCTCCCTTTTCATAATAAAAAAATATTTTAAAAATTTTACTGAAATTGAAAAATGCTTAATTAACTCTTTAAAATTATTTAATTAAAACCTAAATCATAACTAAGACCCACTCATCCTAAATTCGACTACTTTCACCCTCTCTTAATAAATATAGTCAGAAGGTTAATTTTTTTAAATGTATAATATATTTTATTTTAAAACTTTGAAAACAAATTTAAACATTTTTTTATTATGATGAGCCACATGGAATATATATTTTTATTATAGTTTTATATTTTAATAATTTAATTAATCATAAATCATACCTTCTTGTCCTATAATAATAATTTTATTTTTTGATTTTTTTGGTTCTACGAAAATATTTAATTGTTTTATTTTTACTATTACTACCTATCATGTTTTTTTAATATTCGAATTAATATAATTTCAGACTAAAATGGAAAAAAAATAATAACATGTTTAATTGTCACAATCCTCGATTTGATGGGTTAGTACTCCCCAACGAGTCCGTTTACGGTGGTACTATAGGAGTAGGATGAATTTTACTCCTACTTACTGTAGCGCTACAGTAGCGCGCGCTACAGTGACGTGCTACAGTAACGCGCTATTTTTTTTAAAAAAAATACTTTTTTTAACAAGGGAAATCAGATCAGGATTATATAGACATCAGATTAGAGAATACAAGAGATCAGATCAACGGACTATAGATATCAGATCAAGAATATAAAAGAAATCATACAGTAGAACTAAAATATAATTAACAAGAGAGATCAGATCAGGATTATATAGATATCAGATCAGCGAATACTTGACATCAGATCAACAGACTATAGATATCAGATCAAGAATATAAAAGAAATCATACAGTAGAACTAAAACATACTTAAAAAGGGAGATCAGATCAACAGACTATAGACATCAGATCAGAGTATACTTGACATCAGATCAACAGACTATAGACATCAGATCAAGATTTTAAAAGAAATCACACAGCAGAACTAAAACATACTTAACAAAGGAGATCAGATCAGGATTATATAGACATCAGATCAACTCATACTTGACATCAGATCAACAGACTATAGACATCAGATCAAGATTTTAAAAGAAATCACACAGCAGAACTAAAACATACTTAACAAAGGAGATCAGATCAGGATTATATAGACATCAGATCGACTCATACTTGACATCAGATCAACAGACTATAGACATCAGATCAAGATTTTAAAAGAAATCATACAGTAGAACTAAAACATACTTAAAAAGGGAGATCAGATCAACAGACTATAGACATCAGATCAGCGTATACTTGACATCAGATCAACAGACTATAGACATCAGATCAAGATTTTAAAAGAAATCACACAGCAGAACTAAAACATACTTAACAAAGGAGATCAGATCAGGATTATATAGACATCAGATCAACTCATAATTGACATCAGATCAACAAACTATAGACATCAGATCAAGATTTTAAAAGAAATCACACAGCAGAACTAAAACATACTTAACACAGCAGAAATAAAACATACTTAACAAAGGAGATCAGATCAGGATATATAGACATCAGATCAACTCATACTTGACATCAGATCAACAGACTATAGACATCAGATCAAGATTTTAAAAGAAATCATACAGTAAAACTAAAACATACTTAAAAAGGGAGATCAGATCAACAGACTATAGACATCAGATCAGAGTATACTTGACATCAGATCAACAGACTATAGACATCAGATCAAGATTTTAAAAGAAATCACACAGCAGAACTAAAACATACTTAACAAAGGAGATCAGATCAGGATTATATAGACATCAGATCGACTCATACTTGACATCAGATCAACAGACTATAGACATCAGATCAAGATTTTAAAAGAAATCATACAGTAGAACTAAAACATACTTAAAAAGGGAGATCAGATCAACAGACTATAGACATCAGATCAGCGTATACTTGACATCAGATCAACAGACTATAGATATCAGATCAAGAATATAAAAGAAATCATACAGTAGAACTAAAATATACTTAACAAGGTAGATCAAATCATGATTATATAGACATCAGATCAGAGAATACAAGACATCAGATCAACAGACTATAGATATCAGATCAAAAATATAAAAGAAATCATACAGTAGAACTAAAATATACTTAACAAGGTAGATCAAATCATGATTATATAGACATCAGATCACAAAATAGCAGACATCAGATCAACAGAATTTAGATATCAGATCAAAAATATAAAAGAAATCATATCATACAACAAAAACGTCCATAATATGTATCATAATATCTAAAATTATTTAATTATAAAACAAATAAAATGATAATTTAAAAATAATTTTTTTATAATATTCAAAAACATTAAAAAAAATACTGAATTGTTTAGAAAAAAAAACGGACGAAAAAAAATTTCAAAGAGGAAGGCAAAAAAAAAAAAAAAAAAAAGCCAAAAATAACAAAAGAAATGAAGGTACTGTAGCGCGTTTACTGTAGCGCGCGGAACTGTAGCGCTTTTACTGTAGCGCGCGTTTACTGTAGCGCGGGGTAGGAGTAAAATTCATGGTAGTCCTATAGGAGTAGGATATAAATTGCCCTCCCGAACTGCTACCCTGGATCCTCTAATCTATGTTCAAATATTACCACTTTGGGGAATTTCAATGTGTTTTTATTTTTTATTATTGGCGTGTCACTATTTCATGAAATTTTTATTATTTGATATAAATTTATCACGATTTAATTAAATGTTCAAGAGGAAGTTAAGAAAATTAAAAAAAAAAAAAAAAAAAGAAACCATAAAAGTGAAAAGAAGATGGAGTAGCATTGAATGGATGGGGGTGATGACGGAAAGAAGGAAAAATAATTAGGGGAGGGAGGGGAATAATAATGATGGGTTTTATTGTTAGGGGTGGGTCGTCCTAATTATTCATTAGCTCCGTGAAAAGTAGGGTGCACCAGTAATTACTTAAGACCCCACGGACCCCTCACCTAATTAATATTTTCATTTCAACCCCTGCCACTTACTATTAGACAACACAAGCAACCAACTTCTTTTATTTATTTATTTATTTATTTAGGGTTTCAATTATCTGTTTATGCAAAATCATTCTCTTCGAAAATTTCAATTACTAGCATCCGTTAGTTATTTTAGATCAATAAACTATTTGTTTAGTCTAATTATTTTGTTGCAAATGTCAAACACAACTTTAATCTCATGGTTATGTCACCTATTTGCTTAAGTGAATTGTTACATGTATAGATCCAACGTTTAATCTTGCGATTAAGTGATTAATACTCTAAATATCGAGAACGGTTCGATTCATAACTCCTTTTTTTTTCTAATTTCAATATCTCATTCATATATCAAAAACTCTAATCAATCTTAATAATATTTCATATTCGTTAGAATTTTATCAATTAAAATATTTTACCTAACCAGTTTTTGAGATTTTGAGATAGAGTATACATCTATCATAAAACAAAATTAATATATGGATACACTTGAAGTCGCATCTTCAATTTCAAACTAGGTTACTATGATATGTATTCCATGTTGCATTGCTACTTTTTTTTTTTTTTTTTTGACAATACTTCATATATATAGGTTGGTATCTATTTCACTTGAGAAAAGATGTCACTTACATTATTAAACATAACCCTTTCAATATTTATTTTCATGTAATTATTAGGCATTCGTCTAAATCCCAAGAAAAGAAAAATTGTAAGCATTAAAGAGGTGTGTTCATTTTGTGCAAATAAAAATTCACAAATAGTAAAATAATTTTGATTGTTATAATTTTTTATCGTGAGCAAAATAAAGATAAAGAAAATATGATCATTGATTCAAAAAAAGAAAATATAATACTAGTAGATATATGTTAAGCTACTCAAAATAATCTGATTATTTGTTCAGATAATCTTATA
Organism: Knoxia roxburghii; assembly: GCA_030378225.1. Lineage (NCBI taxonomy): Eukaryota > Viridiplantae > Streptophyta > Magnoliopsida > Gentianales > Rubiaceae > Knoxia > Knoxia roxburghii. Next base: position 4,556,415 of record CM059415.1, read on the forward strand.
CTCGACTCTTATCATTTAAAATAAAAATAATAATAATTATACTTAATTTACAAGACAAGTAAAAAATAATTTCATTCTCAATTTATAACAAATAAAAACTAATCGTATTCTTTGTACTGAAAAATAATTGTATTGTTTCAATGAATATTCAATTTTGTTTTGAGAGAATGAATATTCAATTACATAATTATATCATTTATGTAAGTTTCAATTTATCAATTGTTCGATTATTTCAATTTTATTTTAATTTTCATTCTAATCCTAGCAAAATAAATCACGTCTCATTAACAAGAGAATAAAATGAAAATGAGGAAATCCAGAACATATTGACTTCGTTGGCAGTAAATCTCTCTTTTACCGCGGACTAGACGTGGCATCCACTCCTTCAATCCCGTTTCTCACGCCAAAACCAAGCACATAATATTCTTAATTGACTTTATTAAAATCATATTCTTAATATTCCACCCAATTATATTTAATAAATAATTATAAGTAAATTAACATTATCGTTGAAAATGATACATACCCAATTCGCAAAAAAAATATAAACTATACATATCTTATCTTATCTTATAGGAGAATAAAAGAAAACCATTCTTGATTTTTTTGGTTTTCAAAGAAGAACATAGATAGCACTGCAGAGATGGAGACTATTAGTAGTACTTTTGAAACCAAAAAATTATAAGTAACTCAAGAAATTTTCTATTTTTTTGAAAAAAAAAAAAAAAAGACAACCTAGGATTTTAATTTATTAAAGTTGCAGATGTCAGAGTTTTCCTGTTTTTCTGTTTCACCGGAGAGGGACCCTCAAGACAGGACCCGAAATCTCCATCTTTGCTTTTCAAAGTTGGTAAAGAGATAAAGAAAGGACTAAACTTGAATTCAATCCTTTCTGCTTTCCTCCCGGCTTCCCTCTCACTCCCCCACTCCTCCTCAACTTCAAACAGTCAAATTATACAAACCCAACCCATCTCTTTCTTTGCTTCTGCTGTTGTTGTACACCACTTTTACACTAGGGAAATTAAGGAGGAATCCTTGTACTCAGTATTGAGAGAAAGGATCCAATGAGCTGCTGACATAAATTTCCATCCGATTCCAACGTGCATAGGAAACTTGCACAACTCTAACTGATGAACCGCACTTCAATCTTGATCACCTTCTTCTTCTTCTTTTCGTTGCTTCTTCACACGATCCCAATGCACTCGCAGTTTCATTTCCATCTTCAAAAGGTTCTTGCTGGAGCTGGGGTGTTTTTATAGTTGTAGGTTTTTTTTTTTTTTTTTTTTTTTTTTTAAATTATTGTTCTTTTTGGCAACATGGCAATTTCGGATATTGAAGCTGTTGTAGAGTTCTTGAGGAACAATGGGTTTTCAGACTCTGAATCAGCTCTCATGGAGGATGTTATGGAGAAATCCCAGTTGGGATCCTCTGATTTTCAGAGATTCTTGTTTCCAATGGTGCCTCCACCTCCGCCTCTCAAAATTCCGGCTACTTCTCGGCGGCAGCAGCAGCCGGAACCGCCTACTGATGATGCTTGTGATTTGAGCTCTCCTTCTGATGATGATGAGGAGTTTGTGAGTTTGGCTTCCTCTACTACCGAATTATACTCTTCAGGTCTTATTCTTTTTTCCCTTTTTCAGGCCCTTTTAGTTTCGCCTAGTCTCCAATTTTGTTAGTTTTTACTAGCATCTGACTTTGCTCTCTTTTAGTGCTTATGTTTATTTTCCATTGTTCCATTTGGGGAATTTATGTTCAAATTGGATTATGCTGAAGTCTAATTTGAAGTCCCAAATCCCAGTCCTTTGGGAGCCAATATTTTCTTTACATACATTTCTTTTCTTGGATTGTGCATTTGCAAGATTGAATTTAAACTGAAAATGTGGTTTCTATAAGAATATTGGCCTGATTCTCTTCTCTCCCGGAATATCGAGTGCACAATAACTGTAATTTTAAGTTAGCAGTTCCTTTTTAAGGCAATTCTTTTAAGCTTAGACTTTTTAGTTTCTGGCATTTGTAAATTTAAGTCAGTGTTTCCCTGCCTCAAACTCCTGTGTTCTGGGACTGGTGAAATGCTTTGTGATAGATGTAGATCCCAATTTTTCCGGGGAGGAAGAAATGATGAATTTTGGGTGATTGATACTATTCTAATTGGTGCAGATTTTACAAACCCCTACGGAATTCATACTACCACAAGGCCAAGTTCTCAAACTTCATCTGATAGGATGTCTCAGTTTGGGACGGCAAGAGACTATCATGAGTTTGATATGCAAAATGATCTGTACTGGTACAAGGAAAAAGATGAGGATTATGTCATGCCGCCCTTTCTTGGAATCTCAGACTTCAACGGTGACCCTACTGAGGATAAGTTTGTCATGTCTGTAGAGACAGGGAATGACAGGAATTTCAGTTCGAATAATCATTTATCTGAAACATACCAATATCTGGATAACAAGAACTACTATGATGGACAATGGCCTATGGCCTCAGAGGAGAAGAGAGACAATGAGGCTGTCACTGATCATTATGATTTGGGAAAAGATTTGCTGTCCAAAGGAATTCTTAAGACAGAACAAGACGATTTCATACATCATGCTTGTTCAGCCTCTCTCTGTGCTTTGCCTGGTAAACCAGGAAGGTATGGTATGGAAGATGCTACAGATTTTGGGACTCTGAAGGTAAAAGTGGCCGGTGCAAATGGCAGTCTACTTGGAGCTGTTGAAGAGACATCCGCTACATGTGATGCTTACCATCCTATCAAGAACAATTCTGCTCGTGATTGGGTTGGGGAGTTTGAAGGTCCTGGACTCTTTGGAACCCAGATATCTGAGGATTACCATCCGAAAGAAAGCGTTGAAAGTGAGCCTACGAATGGTGTAACGGCTTGGGAAAGCTACAACCCTGGTCCAACAGCAGATGAAGTGGTTGATGCTCCTTCTGATGAGCTTCTGGCTTATGAGACTAAGGAAGATGAGTATGAGGTCTTCAGCTTAAGAATTATACACCGTAAAAACAGGTTTGTCTATCTTTCTTGCCTTTCCTTTCTAAATGATGCAGAGTGAAGTTATCATCTGTTTCATAGTTGTGCAGATAAATTCTAGCCAATTATGTTTTAGAGTTTTATATTCTGTACTAGTTAACCATTTGTTGTTGGAAATGTTCTTCGGTCCTGTAATGGTTATTTTGAGTTTATCTTTTGCAGGGTTGATTTGTAGAAAACAGTAGTGTACTCATTTGTTGTGCCCTCCACAGGACTGGATTTGAAGAAAACAAGGACTTCCCTATCATACTAAATACTATTGTTGCTGGTAGATATTATATCACTGAATATCTTGGTTCAGCCGCTTTCAGTAAAGTTGCACAGGCACATGATCTTCAAACAGGAATGGATGTTTGTCTGAAGATCATAAAAAACGATAAGGACTTTTTCGACCAGAGCTTAGATGAGATTAAACTTCTGAAGTATGTAAACAAACACGACCCTGGTGACGAGCACCATATATTGCGGCTGTATGATTATTTCTACCATCAGGTATGCCTAAGATGAGTGATTGGTCTTCTTCAGCAAAATTTTTATTCATTCATATAATCTAAATTTTAGACTAAGTACCAGATCTTTTTTGTGCCACTGAACTAAAACCTGCAAAGCCTTTCCTCATTTGATCCTTGCTCTTTGCTTTTACTTCAATGTGATGGCTTCCTGATAAGAACACACTCTTTATCCTTTGGCATACCAATGGCACAATGAAATTTTCTTGATTTTTCTCCCTGTATTACCGTCAGGAACATCTATTCATTGTTTGTGAACTTCTCCGAGCAAACTTGTATGAGTTCCAGAAGTTTAACAAAGAATCTGGTGGAGAACCTTATTTTACATTGATCAGGCTGCAGGTTTGTTGTACTACTATTTAGCAGTGTCATTTATGAGAATATATCATCTAAACCCTGCTGGTAAAAGTTTGGATGCTAATATTTGCATTTGACAGGGCATAACTCGGCAATGTCTGGAGGCATTACAATATTTGCATGGCTTGGGAATTATGCACTGTGATCTGAAGCCTGAGAATATTCTCATAAAAAGTTACAGAAGATGTGAGATAAAAGTCATTGACCTGGGAAGCAGTTGCTTTCAGACGGACCACTTATCCCTATATATGCAGTCTCGTTCTTATAGAGCTCCAGAAGTCATCCTCGGTCTCTCTTATGACCCGAAGATTGATCTTTGGTCACTTGGTTGCATTTTGGCTGAGTTATATTCAGGGGAGGTATTGCTTGATATTTTTGTGAAATTTTATTTGACTGCTTATGTGTAGATTGAGTGGTGATTTTATTTGAAACTTGACTTGTATGCATGGATATGTTCCTCACAGAATCACTGTTCCCCCAGGTTCTTTTCCCGAATGAACCGATAGCAATGTTGCTCGCACGAATGATATCAGTATTAGGTCCAATTGACATGAGCATGTTACAAGGGGGACAGGAGACACACAAGTATTTTACGAAAGAATATGACCTTTATTACGTAAACGAGGTATGTAACTTGCAGTATATGAGTAATCTTCCCATTTGGATCATAATCTGCTCCTTTTGTGTATAATGAATGATCCTAAAAAGGTGTCCCACTGAAAGGTGGTCACAATTGAATCAAAGACTGTCCAGCATTTCCAGAAAAACTGAAATGGAGTTCATCTAGTTTTTATGTGCTTAGGAAAGGGCATATAGAACCATGGAACATCCTTATTCTTTCTGCAGCGACAAAACCTGTAGAACTTTTGGTCATTTTTCCTGGGATTATAGTGTTTTGTACCAGGAGTGTTTGAACAGGTAATTTCAACTTATAAAGAAAATGATTCTTTCTATGCTTTGGTAGCTGAAACAAGTGAATGTGGATCCATCATTTCTCACATTGAGAGAAGTCTAGGTGGGATCCAGCTAACTTCGGATAAACTTCCATTTCAGAGTTGAGGCTCATATTTTAAAGCATCTGAATAGCTTGAAAGGAAAGAAAACAACCAGTAAAATTTTTTGGATGCCTGAATGGTATATTAGTAGCTTCATAATCAGATTATGCAGGTCTACATCTATCTGCTGCCTTAGAGATGACAAGTTATATGTTTTTGTTGTATCAATGGTCAGAATATGACCCCTTGGAAACTGACTTCCTGTTTCGACGTGCTGATAGGAAACGAATCAGTTGGAATACATAATTGCTGAAGACTCATTACCACTGGAGCATCAACTCCAAATTTCAGATTCCCTGTTCTTGGATTTCTTAAGCAGATTGCTGGAGATTAACCCCAAAAGGAGGCCAACAGCAAAGGAAGCATTAGACCACCCCTGGCTCACTCACCCCTATCATGAACTCAGTACTTCTTTATCAGGTCATCCTGTAATTAGCTTGAAGCAGATCTCAGGCCTTATGCGTCAAATTTCATCGGCTTAAGGCTCATCCCTATCAGTAAATACGCGGTATGCTTGTATTTGTACCTTTTTCTTTTAGTAGTAACTATCGGGTAAGAGTATTGTGCACAGTTCCTGGAGCTTCTGTTGATAGATTTTTTTTGTCAGCAACCTTAAATGAAGAGTAACCAACTGCATAGTTTTGCATTTGTCATATAGTCGAGAGCTACATTGAGTTTTGATGTGCATACTTCCTGTTGTATTCAAAAGAACAATACATGAACAAATAAATAAGTGCCTTGATTGATTTATACTGTAGAATCTCCATGTTTGTTTTTGGTCTGAACTTAAAGCAGCCATGGTTAAAACGTAAGAATCTTCAGTTTCTGTCTACCTGCGATTGTTTATTACTGTAATTTGGTACAGTTAGAGGGCTCCTATGGGCCTGTCCTGCTGAATTCTTTTCAAACCCCTTTGAAACACGCCACAGCCCAGCAAAAGAGGGGGGGGGGGGGGGTTGAGGATTTTCTTTCTCATTTGAAACGTGTCCTCCCATACCACAAGATACACCATACTCTCTAATTAGTAATATTTTACTTTTTTATTTGTCTTAAAATAATAAATTATTTATCGAACTAAAATAGTTAAAAGAGAGAACTTTAATATCTTAGAATTCATCAAAAACAGACAATAATTAACAGCTTATAAAATCAATCTTAAACCATACTCCTACATAACATCATCCACAAAATCTCAAAAAATATATATAGTTGACTAGTAATTTGATCAAATAAATTAAACTAAAAATTTTCATATTAATTATTACGTAGATCTAATTTTGCTGTCCTTTTTGTTGAATTTTATGTTTAGCAACTCCTATGAAGCAAAATGTTATCAAAGTATAATTACTGCAAAATTATTTAAGAAGGGTTGTGCAATGCGCATGGAGTTGCAAGTTGGGGGGTGGGTGGTCATGAATAAACAAAAGAGGTGATGTGTTGTCTTAGTTCAAAGTATGGGATTGTTGAAGCCGACATTTTAACTACTTACTAAACTAGGAGTACTATAATCCCTTCCTTGGTGTTTTAAGGCTGCCTTTGATATCGAGGCGGCTTAGTTGAACGAAGACTCACCGCCGCGTCATTTATTTCGATATTTCTGTCTAACTCTTCTTTCTTTTTGGACACACACTTGTTTTGGATTCATTTAACCAACATTCCCATCATTCCTCATTGCGCTTCTATTAAGATTTTGTTTCATCTTCTGCCCATGTATAGTTGGATCATATCACTATAATTATTATTCTTGGTTAGTGCAACACATTTTTTGTATTTTTATTCAGACTATCCATTCATTACTACTTTACAAATTTATAAACTACTCAAATAAATAGTGATAAAATTAATATTTAAAAACTATAATGACAACACAGATGAGAGAATGGATTTAAATTGAGATCTCATTTTAGTATCGACACCATAAGAACTACGAAATCACTCCAAAAACGCTTTTCACAAATCGAAGGTCATAGATGGACTATAGAATCTTGTTCAATAAGTAGAACACATCACCTATTTGCTATCGGATTAGATAATAAGAATCGAAAAATAACAATCACATATTATGTAAACCAATGTTCTTAAAGTTGATCGAAAATTCAAGAGTAAAAAGAGATATAATTAAATAAAAATAGACAATAATGTATCTAAATTAGAAAGCCAAAATCAATATTATTCAATGGTTGGTTACTTTAGTTCAACTTTAAATAGAGTTTTTTTTATATCATATAATTAATTTTTAACTTATCAATAACGTAATCCACGAATCATGAAGAAAATGATCAAATATGAAATTACAGTGCAGTTAAAAGGGAGTGGTAAAAAAAAAAAAAAAAAAAAAAAAAAGCATAAGTAGTAGTCAGCGAGTCGTCACGTGATGGAGGAGAGTAGAGTCGGATGCACCTGAACTGGAGATGAAGGCTACTGAGTGAGAAGCTGATATGAAAGTGAATTTTTAGTGCATGGCTCGAACTACGAGGCTAGTCAGGGTAATCATCGGGATCTGCTCCGGGTTTTACTTGTAAGTCTGGACTTGAACCGGACAAAACCCTCCAATAAGGGGACAGCTTGTCTTCTCTACTCTTTCCTTTCTTTTGTTTTCTTCTCTTCTTCTTCTTCTTTTTTTTTTTTTACTAAAATAAAATAAATAAATATTTGCACATCTTCCCATGCATTTTCCTTTTTTATCTTTCTCCCCCCCCAAATATCAATATTCATAATTTATCCTCCAATTATTATACCACACTCTTAGTGGAGTACATTTTGGAAATAAGTCAATTATAATAAATATATATAATTTTTTTGAAAAAAAACACAATTTATCATATGAAAATACACCATTTTACAAACACGTAAAACTGTTATACAATTTTGTCAAGTAATATGATATGTATAATAACGTAATCGTCGAATCATCTGAACGATGAATATACATTTAATTCAAACATATATACTTTTTAAAATTTTATTTTAATATATTTAACGTTCATACAAATACATTAATTACAAATCTTGTGGAGGGGGTTGGGGGGGGGGGATTGAAGCCATTGCTAATCATCCAGACCAGATCCAATGAAACACAAAAGGATTAAAGGTACTTGTGGCACTATTGTTTGAATTCTATGAAAGATAGATACATCCTTAAACCAATTAATAGAGATAATACAAAGGATCATCCTGTCCAATAAGAAGCAAAGCATAACTTGAGTGACAATTTAGGAAGAACTCACCCCTCAAAAATCCTCACTTTATGCTTATTTACCATGCCCCTGTTTATCTAACTTTTAGTTTCACAAAAAAAAAAAAAAAAAACTATATCCCTTTTAAAAATAATAAATTTGTTTTAATTTAATCTAATATTTGAATAACTGTATTTTATAAGAATATAAGGTGATAATGACAAATTAGTAAAATGAATGGATGTTTGTAATATATAAATTTACTGGACGTCTAAATACAATTCTTCACTTATTTATGGCATTGAATTATCATTTTGTCTTATTTTTTATTAAAAAAAAAGTCCATAAATTTATTATGAAAATAGCATAATAAAAGAAAAATGAAAGGCAAAGGAAGGCCAATCGAATTTCACATATTAAAACCTCAAAATATGAGAAGGGCAAAGAAACTGTCCTAACCGGATTCCGAACACACTCCCTCCCCGAAAGCGTGCAACTAACTCGCTATTGGCTTTCTCTCTTCTTGAGTCTTCCCCTATCAGGGACTTCGTCGAGGTACAACCTTGACCACAACTCCGTCACACACACACACACACACACACACACACACACACACACGGAACTATTACTATTTTTATAAAGAAAGAAATCATAAAAGAAGGAGAAGAAGAGAGAAAAGTTCCAAAAATCAAACATTTCCAATGAGATTTGAGCAGCCACGAAACGCATAGTACTGTAAACTCCGACATTAGGACTCGGAAATCCGCTCGTTTTTTGAAACGAATACTTATTCTATACAATACCAATCATATGGCGGAGCTGGCTCAAGCCGCCGCCGCCGATGTGTACGCACCGAGGACTCTGCAAGTGTGGAGAACACTCCTCAACTGGCTCGCCTTCTTTTTCCAGATCTTCGTTCAGATCCTCAGGGGTACGCCGTCGGTCACTCAGGTCCTCTCTTTCGTCGGCTTACGTCACTCGTTTCTCCCTTCCTCGTCGCCTCAGTTCAAGCCCTTGCCCGTAGTCGAGTTGCAGGAGGTGGGGGAGGATCCTCTGCTGTCCTCGCCGCCACCATCTTCTGCCGTTCAAATCAACCCGGGAACTGAGGAACGCCTGGAGAAGCTCATGGTAGTTTAGTTAATCCTATCCTTTTATTTTTTTCATTTCGGAACACTGAAAATTGTGATTATCTTCCATTCGATGCCTACGGAGTTAAATTTCCTTGGAATTTATTGGGTGGCTTTTCATGTCGTGTCTCCCTCTCCCGCCTTTAATTGTTGGTTGTATGGGATTTATGTGATAGTAGTCGTTGAATTAATCATTGACGGGTGAGGGTACTTATGATTTATCATAAGATTTGTGTGCGGGAATAGTTAGTTATAATTCAACGTTGGATTTAAGAAAGGTATTGTATTTTTCCTGTTTTGGGTGAGTGCCACTCAAGAAGGAACTAACACTTGGCAGGGTTCTAAACTATGGTGAAATTTTACCTTATAATTCAGCTTAGTTCTTGTATAAAATCTCGTAGGTAGGTAAATCTATGTATATGAATAGGAAACTGAAGATTTTGTTAATCATACATATGCTTGTAGAGAAGAGGCGAAACTAGAGGCTTTGGTACTTGACAGCTATTTTTGGAGGACAGTAAGCTACTTATGGTTATAGATTATTCCTGTGTTGGAAGTAGGATTCGTTGGTTGCTGTGGATAGACTTCACCTAATTCTCACCAAAATTTGTTGGGGTTTGGCACAAAGCTATGATAAGCTAAACTAGGTTGTGGTTTAGTGACTAATTTTAGTAGCTAATGACAATTTTATGTGGTTACTTGGAGTATGCTTACTGTCTGAGGATCTTTGAAGTTTAAAGATTCTGGATGCAGGTGGTTCTTGACTTGGATGAAACTTTAGTTTGTGCCTATGAGACATCTAGTCTGCCCCCTCTGATACGCAGTCAAGCCATTGAAGCTGGATTAAAATGGTTTGAATTGGAATGTGTATCTTCTGATAAGGTAATTAATCAAACATGCGTGACTCATTCTTCAGTCTGTCCTTAAGAAATCTAAAATGCATTTTGTTGTGTTGATATATTTTGGGTGGTTTCCAGGAGATTGAAGGTAAATCCAAGATCAACTATGTTACAGTCTTTGAACGTCCTGGATTGCATGAGTTTCTTAGACAACTAAGCGAATTTGCAACTCTTGTGTTATTCACTGCTGGCCTTGAAGGTTTGCTTAATATATACTGCAACCTCCTTGATATTCCATGCTTCTCTATTCATTTGATTTTTTTCCCCCTGGGGCTGGGGGTAGATGGGGTGATGTGGATGGCTGTTCCATAAGTATTTTCTTGGGCAGCTGTGGGATTGGATTGATTGAGGGGTGTTTCTGGACATAGTAGGGGGAGGCTCGGGGTAAAATTTTTGCATCAAATTTGTAATCTTACCAGTTTGCATTGCAGGCTATGCTAGTCCTCTTGTGGACAGAATAGATTCTGGAAATCGATTTAGCCTCAGACTTTACCGACCGTCAACAATTAGCACGTAAGTACACCGTTTTTTGCTTTGACGTAATATTGATGTTAGATTGCTGTAGTTAATGATACAATTGTAGATTGTCTTTTGTTGTCAAAGTTGTGTGTCAGAAATCAATGGCCAATACTGTATCAAACTTTTTAGAGCTTTTTTACACTTATTTCCTGTTATGCATGGTAAAATCTTCACCAGTTGTTACTATAGAATCCACATTGATGAGTTTTGTTTAGACCTATGTGAATGTCATAAAGCTATGCAAAAGAATGAGAGATAAACTGGTGGGCTTGTTTCATTTGGGTTATTTACAGTACTGTGATCCACGAACATGTTGAACATTCTGTGCTTGAGAATAAAGCCATCATATCATAAACCTGTTATAATGCATGATTTTTGAGTGGAATATAATTGGTTGTCGTGGTGATTTTTCTTATACCTTTGAAGTTCATGCCTGTATCTCACCACAAAGCTAAATTTGATATTCCAAGAATATTTTGCATCTATGTTTTACAGGGGGTGATCCATGTGAGAGTTCTCATCTGTGTTTGGTTTATGATGTTATAATGTTCAGCCTCATCATCTTGAGGCTCACCCGCCAATTTGCAATTTCAAATTTCATGTGTTATTTATGGAAGTAATTGCTTGATCAACAATTACATGCACCAGTTAAAGTTGAAATGATAGTTTCTGAATGTTAATTTTTAGAAAAGATCAGTTTATATCTGTTGATGGATGGAATATGCTGCAGAGAATATCGAGAGCATGTAAAAGATCTGTCGTGTATATCAGAAGATTTTTGTCGAACGGTTATCGTTGATAACAACCCATTTAGTTTCTTATTGCAACCACTTAATGGCATCCCATGTATTCCATTCTCTGCGGGTCAACCGCGTGATGAGCAGGTACACAACAGACAGAAATGATGAACCTCTCTTTACAAGGGAATATGTGCGTTTACTAATTCGTACTTTGCTCATTCTCATCAGCTTTTGGAAGTTATCCTTCCACTCCTGAAGCAGCTTTCTCAGGAGAAGGATGTACGGCCTATGCTTTACGAAAGATTTCATATGCCCGAATGGTTTCAGAATCACGGGATCCCTGCCTCAGGGTGGACGAATTATGATGGGATCATCAAGAAGTAAATTTGTTTATGATTCCTGCACCCAGAATGCACCTGGAGGCTTCTGTTTGAAAGCGTCACTCTTCCCGCAAAGAGCTAATTTTTGTACAGGATCATTATATGCACAGAACCAGCTTCAATTCTCATTCCACTTCAAAGGGGTGTCTCTGGGAGGGGATGATGGCAATCCCTCATTAATGGAAGCTAAGACTTCTTCTTCTGCAACCTTGTTTATAGCTTTCTGTCCAATTAAAATCTAATGAATATCTCAGATAGTTGAAACTCTCACGTAACCAATAATTATTTGTATGATTTGATAAATTCTTCTGTACAGAATCCCTTTGATTTGGTGGCATTCTTAAGTTGACAAGGACTTTTTACTTCTGAGTTAAGATTGAAGAATTCCTGGCTTATCTATGTCTTAATGCTGCATAATTTTATCACCTAGGTTCCTGGTCCATTGGGATCTTAGGGAGGGATGCATCATGGTTTTACTACTCCAACAGAAGCCACTAAGATTGAAATCTGGGTGTTGTTTAAAACAATTCTTGGGATACACTTGGATCTCTTATAATGAACATGAGTTTAACCGAAAAGCATTATTAACATATACTTCTACATCTAATCTTTTTTACTTTCTAGGTGAAGATTAATCTTAAAAATATCAAATTTGTGGATGACATATTGAAAATTCACTACAAATATATATGGTTAAAACATTTAGAAAAGGAGATGGTATAAAGAATCTATGGATTCCAAGTGAATTTATATGAGCTAAACCAGACAAATGTTATTGGATGCATAACATCCAAGCTTGTGTGTCTTGTTTGTTTGTACATGAGATGTGGCAGATGTTCTTGGGCTTTTCAGTATAAGCAATAAACAAATGTATATATTATTGACATTGTGGGTGTCAGATCACAGTTTAAAACGTTATTTTCTGCTACGATGACTCCTCCAAGATCCCCGCCTTAGTTGAACGATAATGAAGGAACAAGAGCTTTTCATTATCCACTGTTTGGAGATTGATCTTACCTATATTTTCTGGCTTTTATTCACAACAAATTACCATTTAAAGAAAAATCCCTCCTACCCACAAAATTATAATCCAAACATAGTCTAAATAATGCAATTATATGAGTCACTTGTCGTAAAAAATCTGGCTCTAGAGAGCTTCAGTCTTTATCTATCTATCTTGGCTGAGGGTTTGCTCTTGACTGGTCTGAATAAGAAGGAAACTTCAAACATTAAGCATGCTGCGACGTAATTGCTAATAAGCATAATAGCACAACAAAGCAGTAGCCGCCCCTGCTACAACTTCATGATGTGGCCATCCCCAGATGTTAAGGATAAGGGTATAATTTGGGAAAAGAAAAGGTTGGGACATCATGATTATGTCTGAAACAGCTGAGAAAAAAATCAGAAAATAATTTTGAACTTTTACAGCAAGCCATGTTCCTAAAAGCCATTGTTACTCACTCAGATACAGAAAAGGAAGGAAGGAAGGACACAGCCCTCATCTTCTAGGGTTGCTCTGTTTGGACACATCAGAACAGAGACACCCACAAGCTGGCCTGTCTGCAGCAGAGTAAGCCAATTATCAATACATACCCACAATTCTTCTTCCTTAGCTTTTGCCTACATTAAACCCTTTTCTGTTCATGTTTCTTTAATCTCTATCAGAGGCTAAAATGGAGAAACAAAATGCAAAAATGTTAAAAAAGATAGTGTTTTTAAGTAAATTATTGGTGCGGAAAGAGGGAGAAGAGATATTGAATGCCCAATTAATGATTTTTTTGCTTTTGGGGATCACAAAGAAATTCTTCCATTAAAAAAAATGACTAAAAGGAGAGATTGCTGCTTAAGACAAGTTGTAAATATAAGCAATTTGACCCCAATATATCCAAATATATGCAAAAAAGGGACTTTCTTCAAGGAATTCATGTTTCATTCATCCATTGATTCAGAGAATGAATTGCAGAATCTGCTTAAGTATCATGATATCCAAGATTAATATTTTGCTTATTTTGCTTTGTTTCAACAAATATTTTTGAAGAAAATTTCTCTTATTTTGCTTAATATTTTGCTTTTTTTTTTTTTTTTATGTTCTTCAGTCAAACGAAAAAAAAAAAGAAAAAGGGCTCTTTCAACAATTACAAGTTTTCAACTGTAAATTTTACTCTTCTTATTTGATTTTTATCCCCTTCATTCCTGACCTATTCTAATTCTAGTTATTGATTTGCAGACCTTAATATGTTGTTTATAAGATCCAAGTTTTTGTATTTATATTTCATAATAGGAAGAATATCACCTCCCAAGTCTAATATTTTTACACGTAGAAATTTTAAAATTAAACTTATGAAATTTATATCACTTAGATATATGAAAATTTATATCATAGTCTCATAACTATCATGTCGCTATGAATAAAATTTATTTATTTTTATTAAATTTATTAATTTAATATGAGTATCTTTTTTTTTTTTTTGAGAGAAAAAAGGAACTTCATTGAATCACTGGGAAATGTCCAGTACAGAGTGAGAAAGAAAATCTGGCACGCAAGGCCAATCTCGCACAGTGGCTACATGATCTTTAGTATAACAAGCTATCCCGTGAGCATGGATATTTTGGGCTCTGGGGATCCAAAAAAACCTATTCAACATTGAAGCATCAACTAAACCTCTGCAGTCCTCGATTATTGGCCAAATAACGTGGGAGCTGTCCTCCAAATTTCTCATTGCCAAGATCACTTCAGAGGAATCACCAAGCACTGAGAACACGCCAACATTTAGATGACGACAAAGGAGGAGGGACTCCCGCAGGGCTAAAGCTTCAGCTGCCGAGGGCTCGAGAATTGAAGGAAAAAAACAGCCACGACCAAAAATAAAAGTTCCTGCTGCATCAGCAACAAAAATGCCACCCGCTGCCCCTTGACGTTGCTGCGAAATTGCTCCGTCGAAGAACACACACACGCCCTCCAATCTGGTGGGTCGAGTAGGAAGCAGAGGGAATCCAGTGAGTTGCGGCGCTTGGTGCATCGCCCTCGCTGATTGGAATGAATGCAACGAAGCTGCTGCGGATAAAGCAACCTCAAATGGCCGAGAAATCAAACCCTCATGAACCTTCCTATTTCGGGCAAACCACAGAGACGACAAGACCATCGATGCTCGTTCTGCATCCTGGATTTGCGCGCCCACCAACATCTCCCGCACCCAAGATCCCACATCCGAAGCCTGAGACATGTCCGGCAGACCTGTAATACCCTGTAGTCGCCATACTTCCCTGGAAAAGGTGCAATGAAAAATCTGATGAGCAGATGTGGCCTGTTGTTCATTGCAGAATGGGCAACCAGTAGAAATAACTATATGTCTCCTAATCAAATTCTCCGCCGTTGGAAGCGAATCCGTAACCAAGCGCCAGCAATGGTGTATGACGCGCGGTGGAATTCGCAACTTCCAAAGCTTTCGCCACAGTTGGGTTTGTATTGGAGGAACAACAGTAGGCGAAGAAGTATCTACTTGCGCGGCCAGATAAGCATGGTACGCCGTTTTTACCGTGAAAATCCCTTTATGATGGTAATGCCAATACCATCTGTCCCGTCCTTCCGTTGAACCCAAAGGAATTGAAAGAATTTTACCTGCAATAACAGGAGAGAACTTGGTCCGAATCAGCTGCTCATTCCACAAATTGGGTGAAGCCTTCAATGCTGAAACTAGGGCAGTGTCAGGCAAATCCTCAGATGGATGAAAGCCACAAAAAGGATTGTCACCCGGCAGCCACGGGTCAAGCCAAATTCTTGTGTTCTGGCCCGAAAAAATTTTCCGACGCGCACCAGTTTTGAGCCCTCGGATACCTTCAATGATGCCCCTCCAAGTTGTAGATGGGTGTGTGCCAAGACTCGCATCCAACAAACCCCCGTGGGGAAAATATTTAGCCCGCAATAGTCGAGCCAAAAGCGAACTTGGTTGCGTAAGGAGACGCCAAGCTTGCTTGGATAAGAGGGCAAGATTAAAAACCTTTAAATCCCGAAAGCCTAAGCCGCCCTCCGATTTCTTTCTAGTCATAACCTTCCACGCAACCCAATGGACTTTCCGTTTTTCAGTCTGCGAGCTCCACCAGTACCTAGCCACAAGTCTTTGAATCTCAGCAATAATACCGTCCGGAAGTAGAAAGCAAGACATTGCATACGATGGTATCGCCTGCAAAACCGACTTGATCAATATTTCCTTACCAGCTTTAGACAAAGCCTTCTCCGACCAACCTTGGATCCGACTGGACACTCTATCCTTAATATTGTTGAAAACCTCCTTTTTACTTCTGCCAATTACACTTGGCAAGCCAAGGTATTTGCCATGAGAAACAGTTTCTGGGATGCCAAGAACCCTACAAATTTCCCCCCTCTGCGCAGATGGCGTATTGGGACTAAACCAGATGCCTGATTTGTCCAAGTTTATGCTCTGGCCCGAAACTTCCTCATATGTAGTAAGCGCCCACCTCAGATGGGTCGCCTCCTCAATAGTAGCATTTCCAAAAAGCAAAGTATCATCTGCAAAGAAAAGATGGGACACAGCAGGGGCAGCCCGAGTAACAGCAATACCATTAATGCGGCCGCATTTCTGCAAATCCTGAAGCAAGACAGAAAGAACTTCACTGCAAATTATAAATAAATAAGGTGAGAGAGGGTCCCCTTGCCTAATACCCCGTCCAGGGGTAACTCCACCCACCTGCTGGCCATTCAATACAAAAGAAAACCGGACTGTGGTTAAAAATTGCCGAATAAGCATAACAAAACTCTCGCTAAAACCCAAAGCTCTTAAAGTGGCTAAAATGAAACTCCACTCTAATCGATCGAACGCTTTGCTCATATCTAACTTAATACTCATTTGTCCCTTACTACCTGCAGTCCGAAGCTTCATGGAGTGGTGTGTCTCATAGGCCACAATCACATTATCCGTTATTAAACGTCCTGGCACAAAAGCAGACTGAGAGGCCGAAATAACGCTGGGAAGTACCTGACTAAGGCGGTTCGAAACAGCCTTTGAAGCAAGCTTATATAACACATTACAAAGACTTATTGGTCTGAACTGAGTGATCAAGTCAGGTGCAGTGACTTTGGGAATAAGCACCAAATGCGTGAGATTAAGGGCTGGGTCAAAATGCCTATTGTTCAACAAATTCAAAACAAAAGTGACCACATCAGAACCAACGATATGCCAGTATTTTTTAAAAAAGACCGGGCTCATCCCATCCGGACCAGGAGACTTGTAGGGGTGCATTGATTTAAGAGCGCGTACTACATCCTCTTCTGTGTAAGGGCTATCCAACATTGCATTAAAATCGGCTGAAACCCGCGGGCTCACACGTCCTAAGATCCGACGCATAGTTGCTGCAGCTGGTTCGGAAGAGGTAAAGATATCAGTAAAATAATTCTGGATAATAGACTCAATCTCTGTAGATTCTGTCCTCAAGATACCATCCTTATCTCGCAAACTACGAATTGTGTTTTGTGATTTGCGCCGACTTGCAGCTTGATGAAAATATCTAGTATTAGCATCCCCCTGGCGGTGCCAAAAGAGCTTCGAGCGTTGTTGCCATTTAACTGCCAACTGATCTTGCAGTGTTTCTAACTCAAACCGCAGGACACGAAGCCGTTCATGCACCCTGGCTGTAATTCGCCCCACCTGAATAGCCTGAATTTCAGACTTCAGTTTCTGTATAGATTTTTCCAGTTCCCGGAAAGGCCCGCCGCCCCATCTAATTAATCCTAATGAGCAATTATGCAGATTACTCATCACTCCAGCAGTAGAAACCCAATTCTCAGTTATTATCCTCTCGCATTCACTGGATTTCATCCAGAATGCCTCAAATCGAAAACAGCGACGTTTATTTGGACCAACAGGAGGGTCCGGAAATTGGCGCAGATAGGCCACCAGCGCCGCATGATCAGATGTGTGTGTGGACACACTTCTTGAGGTGGTTGCTGGGAATCTACTACGCAAAGCTTGGTTCACAGTAACTCTGTCCAAACGCGCCCTCTGTGTGAATGGGTGTTGGAGTAATCTAGACCAAGTAAATTGCAACCCCATATCCTGTACCTCAGTCAAATCACAGGAATCTAAAGCATCTTGAAAAGCCTGCAGCTGCCAGCTATGGCGAGGGCCACTACCCTCAAATTCATGCTGATGAAGTACTTCGTTGAAATCTCCCAAACAAACCCATGGTTCTTGCACAGTATGATAGAGAGACTGAAAACTCTGCCACGACCTCCGCCGCTGGGAGACGACTGGGTGACCATAATAACCTGTAAAACGGGTATCAGAGCCTTGAAAAGATATCGATGCATCAATAAAACGTTCACACATTGTCCTAAGTGTGACCTGAACATCCTTCTCCCACAACAAACATAATCCCCCGCTCCTACCATTTGCCTCATAACAGACACCAAACAAACCCAATTGATTCCGAACAGTGGTGAAAGATGCTTGACTACACTTTGTCTCACTCAAGAAAATAATTCGGGGATGATAAATGCGGATAAGATCCCGCAGTTCCTGAATTGTTCGGGGATTCCCCAACCCCCGACAATTCCAACTTAAAAGATTCATTGAGCTGGGCGGGGTTGGTCATTGCTACCAACCTCCGCCACATCGCCATCCATAGCAATAGAGTCCGCAATTGTCGTATCATAATCTCCACACTCCAAATCCGCTTTCCGACGCTTATCCAGCCTTTCCACTGGAACATCCAGCAATGAAGAGAAAGACTCATTCTCAGAAAGGAGCTTACGTTTAGCCTTCAAAACAAAAGAAGGTCCAGTTGAATCAACCACCCCAGAAAATCTCTTCAATTTAGAAAACTTGCGCACCGTATTCCGAGCAGGAGTGTCTAAAGTCATAGGGGTTGGCACAAGCATGCAAGGGATAAGGCCCGGGCTAGGGTATTCCGGTCCCGGACCCGGGGGAGTGGTGTGGTCCGGGGAAGCATGCGCAAGGAACCTACTCTCCGGAGGCGGTTCTAAAACCGGTGGGGAAGCATGCGCAAGAAACCGATCCTCCGGAGGCGGCTCTAAAACCGGTGGGGAAGCATGCGGAGGAAACAAATTCGCTGGAGGCTCCTCTAAAACCGGTGGGGAAGCATGCGCAAGAAACTGATCCTTCGGAGGCGGCTCTAAAACCGGTGGGGAAGCATGCGGAGGTAACAAATTCTCTGGAGGCTCCTCTAAAATCGGTGGGGAAGCATGCGCAAGAAACTGATCCTTCGGAGATGGCGCTAAAACCGGTGGGGAAGCATGCACAAGAAACCGATCCTCCGGAGGCAGCTCTAAAACCGGTGGGGAGCTTCGGGCCAAAATTAAGTCATTTGTGGGTGGAAACCACGAAGAGCTCGGCTCCGGGGAAACGCAGGCGTTAGCAGCTTGCAGCCCATCATCCACTGCCAGTCCCGGAAGCCGAGGAATCTCTATGGCGCCACTCTTCCTTGCAGGCGGAGGGGTAGGAGGTGGTGGAGAACCGCCAGGAGCAAAATCTCGGGAACCACCTTGAGAGAAAGGCCTAACGTTCGCCGATACCCTTAGCCAAGGACCATATTGCAATGCAGGCGCCGTATCGGAAAGCTTCTGAAGGCAATCTTTGTCTCCATGACCAATGATCCCACAATGATAGCAATAATCAGGCAGGTTTTCGTAACGAAGGGGCAATCTGTGAGTGGCACCATCATGGTTAAACTGAACTAGCCGCCGCAAAGGCTTCGAAATATTAATCAATACCCGCAGCCTGAGAAATCTCCCTACACACGAGCCATCTAAGTCACGATCTACCCCCACAAATTTTCCAATAATGTTACCAAGGAATTCAGCATATTCCAAGTTCATCCATCCCAGAGGAAGGTCATGAACATGAATCCAAAATGGACAATCCGTGGGTATAATCTGTTTACTCACCACATCAACCGAGGCTTCTGTCAAATAAAGAAGATGCCTATCAAACAGCCAGGGCCGACCAGCCAAGACCCGAAGCTTATCCGAGGCATTCGAAAATTGGAAGAGCATAGTATTTCCAGCAACTGGCTTCGCCGACAGAACCCCTTTCGTTTTCCAGATTTTGCGAAAAAGGGTTAAAACATGTTCTGGTGGGATCACCCTGGGAGAAAGCACTTTTCCCAGAAGAACATGATCTGATTCAAACCGAGATTGAGGGAACGCCGTGGGTGGAAGCGAACAAACTTCCGCATCCGCAAGGGAGAGCTTATTATACAACGCAGCCAGGGAGTCATCCATCATAACAACACAGAAGAGTGAAACAACAACCAGTAAACTTGCACAGAAGAGTGAAACCACAGCAGTAAACGCAAACCCAAAGAAAAAGTTAACAGGATCTCAGAGACATACCAAGAAGATGAGAACTTGACAAGCAAGAAAGGGCACAAAGAGAAAACCCTAGGGTTCGCCCTTGAGACAACATTTAATATGAGTATCTAATTAAAAAAATTAATTGATAATAAATGGATAGATTTTTGAATTAATTATATTAGATAAATGTTGTGGAATGATGATCGAGATAATCTTAATAATTTTGTAATAAAATTAATAATTCCCTCTAGAAGTATGTCTGAAATCCCAGTGATCCAATATTCCATGAAAAGTTCTGGTGTGATTGAATAAAGTGTACCTCCGCTTCCAAAGGGTACTATAGCTTCCTCTAGGTTTATTTCTTCAATCTTGACTTTACTGGCGTCAAAAAAAAACACATGAGAATTACTATCTCCTTGCTTTTTTTTATAATATCTTTAAAATTATGCACGATTAATTATTTTTTAATTTAAAAAATAATATTATTTTTATTAATTTATAAACTATATTAGAGCAGTTATTTCTATCTCAAAAAATCTAACTAATATGCATTATCTCGTCATCATAAATGTAAGGTGTGACCATCTCAACAAGGGCTTGACTATAT
The DNA here is from genome assembly GCA_030378225.1 of Knoxia roxburghii. Taxonomy (NCBI): domain Eukaryota; kingdom Viridiplantae; phylum Streptophyta; class Magnoliopsida; order Gentianales; family Rubiaceae; genus Knoxia; species Knoxia roxburghii. Next base: position 4,577,150 of record CM059415.1, read on the forward strand.
GTCTTCACAACCTATCACAGAATGATTTAGTTTGACGTACTCCATTATAATTTTTTTTTTTTTTCTAGAAGAATATGTTGTATATAAAGATTTCACTTATTCTTCTAAAATATAAAAATTTTAAAAGTATAATAATGAGTGTAAGCATACGCGAAAAATTCACCAGGACAAACTATTGAGCAAGAAATTGATGTTATATTTTTTTAAGATAACTTTATGTGTTTTTTCAAAAGTTGAACGTGACATGAATTTAATTCTTAATAGAATTTAATTAATTATTGAAAAGGAGACTAAATCAAAAGTAATATTTGATCATAGTGATTAATTGATGGTTAAATGAAATCTGTTTCTAGGTGGTGATGATCCAATTTCTTTTTTAAACAATAATTTTCTTTTTAATATTTTATTTATTAATAACGATTAAGAAAATTAAAACGGTTAACCGAATCAAAATCATAACCTTATTTATTTATATAGTATAATAAAATTTATTAAATTATATATTCACCCCTCACATACAAATATTTATATTTTTGTTTATTAAATTTAATTGAACACTTTAATCGAATATAACCATGTAAATAATATTTTAATGTATAATAATTATATTTATATATTAATATAATGCAAAAAAAACCCCTTACAAAACGTTGGATTACTATACTTATATAAAGACATTGAAAAGCTTGGAATCAAATTATATGAAGAAGCTGATGAGAGAATTGGGAAGTCGAAACCAAGGGAATAATTGCAGACATAACCCACATGGATTTCAAACTCAGCTGAAGATGACAACAAAAGAAGAAACCAACAATTATGCTTAAATTCTGGTCCTTTGCTGCCTTCACCTTTTTGCAAGCCTACTTTTCAAACTTTTATAACATTAGAAGACGCGAACCTGTTTTTCGACCGACCGTCTTTTATAAGCAACATATATATTCCAACACGCACAGATATGGCTAGTTCTTCTAGTCGCAGAACCGGTAGCCGGTTACGCCAACTTTAATTTTTATAGTCTCGTAATTATAAAAAAAAAAAATTGTTTAAACTCTTAAAAAAATAATTTTTAACTTTATAAAGTGATTTAGTTTAGTCTTTATGTAACCAAGACGATTTTTTTTCTTTTTTTATAAATTTAAAAAGAAGTTCGTTTTTTTGGAAACCACGAGCTTGAATTAGTTGTGGGCACCCAAACAAAGGGTATTATTAAAAAGTGGTTTGGAAAAACCAAAGAGAATTCAAAGTCGTAATGTTGGTCAACTCTACTCTACTCTTCAGCAATCCCTGTTCACACCAATCTCGTAATCCCATTCATCTAATTCCCCGCCATCGCCCTCCCTCAATCCCAACAACTCTGTTTTTTAACAATATTATCGTATTTTATAAAATAATTTTAATTTTTAAAAATTTCAATTATAAATATAAATTTATTACGTTGATCAATCTTTATCAGTTGTTCGATAAATTTATAGTACAAATTTTATAAATTAAAATATATTTATGTAACGAATAATTACTGTGGTAGTTTTGTGCAAATTATGTATTTTTATATTTTAAAAAATAATATATTTTTATATAATATTTGACGTATTTTTGTGTCCTTAGATAATTATATATATTATTTATTTTTATTTGACCATAATATGTTATAATTAGATATGATATAAAAATTACTAATTTTGACATGTTTTCCCATGAAATCAATCAACCCAAATTTGCATTTTACTACACGAAAACATTTATGATTTGACCCCGATTTTTTATCTGTTAGGAAACTTATTTAGACTTTGAATCGGGCTTAATTTTGATTGGGATTTCAACACCCGAGCAGCCTTAAATATGCGTCATCATAATTTCTTATTATTTTTTAATAATTCAATTCAAAACATGCTTTCAAAGCTGTATTAACCTTTTAAAAGCAAATTTTTGTAATTAAAATAATTGATTAAATAAGTAGAAATGGTATAGCTGAATTTAAGCAATTAAATTTTCATAATCCCATCCAAACGTTTCGTTTGAATTTGAAAATTTGGGTAACAATCAAACTCTAAAGGAAACTAATATTTAATATATTAATTACTCACTCTAACTTTCTTTTTATAGTCCCATTTTTCAAATGAAATTAATAACAATAATGTTTTTTTTAAGAATTAGAAATTATTTATAATATTACATAATATTATATCGAAAATAAAAGTCATGTTGATATATTAATTAAAAATAATATTTTTGTTAATAATAGAAGTAAAAATTGGGTGTTTTAAAGAGACCAAGAGCCAAATGACAAGCAACATGCGGCAGCGTCAGTGGATCAATTTTGACCGCCACTCAACTGTAACATTTTTTGGTTAAGAAAAACATGTGCCACGTGTAGCTACGTAACTCGTAATTTCTTACCTGAGTTTCAACAAGGATGGCCCACTTCTACACGTGGCGAACTCATGATTCCGTGGATATTATTCTACTCAAATTTAAAGGGAAATTCCCATGCATCATCATCAGGCATCAGCCCTTTTTACAAACATTTTTTCTGTATAACGAAAAACCCCTTTTTCGTTAATTCCTTTCTTCACACGGAAATTACTTTTCCTTAATAGAAACGAGAATTTATTTCATACCCAATCTATTATTTATTATTTTTTACTACAAAAATACTAAAACCAAAACTATTAACATGACCTTTTCTTTTTTTTTTCCTCCTTTTTAGTATTAAAAAACAATAATCTAAATTAATAAATTATCTTATCTCATTTTAAATTCTAAATTATTTTAATTCAATGGTAAGAAACTTTTTACCACTTAAATGTTAATAAAAAAGTGTAAATTAAAAGCTGAATCTTCTCGACCAGTCTCCGGCTAAATTGTTGAAAATATAATAATAATAGACAAACCATCGTCTCTCTCTCTAGCTGGTCCTCGGAGACAAATTAGACAATTCCCTTCTCTCTCTACAAATGAGGGGCGGCTTTTCTGTCGCTTCCACGACATCTGCAAGCCTTTAGATGACTCCTCCACCACCAGCTGCCGCCGTCACTTCTACCTTCTACTCCATTATCGCAGTCCTTTTGTTTTTTTTCCGGTCATCCTTAGTTTATGCATTGGGTGGGTCTTCTACTACGGTGGCTATCAGCTACGGCTCATTCACCACCATTTGTAGTTTGGTGGCTGACCAATCCGTCCAACAAATTCAATGTTGGAGGAACGGTCAAGTTAACTTATCCATTTATGCACCAACTGTCTCCTTTGACTCCATCGCCGGCGGACAGGACATCATCTGCGCCGTTCGCTCCGGTGGCTACAGTCTTTTGTGCTGGAGTGTTGTTGACAGCTTCACACCCAAGAGGCTATACCAGGGAGGCTCAACTCTATTCGGAGGTGTCACAATTGGCGATACTCAAATTTGCGCCTTGATAAACGGCACCCAAAATGTTGGTTGTTGGCGCGGCTATTCTTATTCGGCCAATTCCCCGAATGGGACGTCGAGTTTTAGCTCAATTTCATCCGGTTTGGGCTTCTCGTGCGGAGTTTTGGAAGATACCCGTAGAATTGGGTGTTGGGGTAGCAGTGAAAATACTACAACTATTGCATCAGATATTGAATCCCAATTTGCTAATATATCAATGGCTAACATATTTGTGGGTGGGAGGCATGCTTGTGGGATGAATACCAGTGGGATAGTGATTTGCAGAGGAGACAACAATGGCGGTCAGTTAAATGTGCCTTCTAACCATGCTTTCGAGTACAGCGCCCTTGCCCTCGGTGCAAATCATAGTTGTGCAATTCGGAAATTAAATAACACGGTGGTCTGTTGGGGTGGGAATGGCGAATATTCTAGTAATGCTACGGAAGTTCTTTCATTCGAGTCGATTGTTGCTGGGTTGAATTTTACATGTGGACTGGTTACAAGTAATTTTTCAGTCATTTGTTGGGGCCCTGGGTGGCCGAGTAATTTGTTTCCTGCCGCCACGGGGCTTCCTTTGCAGAGGACTCTTCCGGGGCCATGTGTTCGGACTGATTGTAAATGTGGTATATATCCTCAATCTCAAACCTTATGTTCTGGTAATGGTAATATTTGTAGGCCTTGCGATCCAGAAAGTTTGTCACCTCCTCCTCCCACTCCGCCGCCGCTGACTTCCGGAGGCCCTACGCCATCCTCGCCGTCAAGAGGGCTTAGGAGGGGTCTGTTGGCCTTTGCGATCGTTGGTTCAGTGGGTGGTTTTGCAGGGATTTGTACAGTAATTTACTGTTTGTGGACAGGTGTTTGTTTTGGGAAAAAGAAAGTTCATAATTCTGTTCAACCTACCATCACTAACGTTAATGTTCCGCCGCAATCAAACAGTAGTCCACCCTCAAGATCATCCACTCTCAGGCGGCAAGGGTCTCGGCTGATGAGGCGACAGAGGAGCGGAACTTCGTCGACCAAGCACCCAGACAGGGCAGAGGAGTTCCTGTTTCAAGACCTTTCTGCCGCAACCAACGATTTCTCTCTGGAGAACAAGATTGGTGCTGGGAGCTTTGGTGTTGTGTACAAAGGTAAATTATTGGACGGGCGTGAGGTTGCAATTAAGCGGAGCGAATCCGGTCCAAAAACGAAGAAATTTCAAGAGAAAGAGAGCGCATTTGAATCCGAACTGGCGTTCTTGTCACGGCTACATCACAAGCATTTGGTGAGACTCGTTGGGTTTTGCGAGGAGAGGGATGAAAGGCTTTTGGTTTACGAGTATATGAAGAATGGAGCTCTTTATGATCATTTGCACGCCAAGAACAATGTGGAGAAGAGCAGCAGTATGGTAAATTCATGGAAAATTAGGATCAAGATTTCACTGGACGCGGCCCGTGGCATTGAGTATCTTCATAACTACGCAGTTCCACCCATTATTCACAGAGATATTAAGTCTTCAAACATTTTGATCGATGCAAATTGGATTGCTAGAGTTTCTGATTTTGGATTATCATTAATGGGTCCTTCAGAATCCGAACAAGATTTTAGGCCCCCAAAGGCAGCCGGGACGGTAGGATACATTGATCCAGAATACTACGGTCTGAATGTACTAACAGCTAAGAGTGATGTGTATGGTTTCGGGGTGGTGTTATTAGAGGTGTTGACGGGGAAAAGAGCCATTTTTAAGGCAGGTGATAACGGCGGGGAACCGATAAGCGTGGTGGAATATGCAGTTCCGGGAATTAAGGCAGGAGAAGTAATAAGGATTTTGGACGAGAGGGTTGGTCCGCCGGAGCTGAATGAGGCGGAGGCGATAGAGCTGGTGGCGTATACCGCCATGCATTGTGTGAATTTAGAAGGCAAAGATAGGCCAACCATGACTGATATCGTTTCCAATTTAGAACGAGCATTGGCTCTATGCGATGACAGCCATGGCAGCATATCAAGTGGTCCAATTTCCATTGTTTCAGAATGAACTCAAAGCAGCTCTACTATAGGTCACAATTTCCTCCTCTCTCTCCCTCTTGTTTTTTTTTTTTTTTTTTTTTAATATTTATTTGTTAGTAATTTTTGGGCCATTATTTTAGTGGGGATATTCCATTTTCTTTTGGATTGTATAGAGTAGGATATTTGTTCTAACATTAGAGTTATCTGATCTCTCTGACAACCGAATAGGATTAATAACATCATTCTTGATTTCGACGAAGCCACTCCTACTTTCTTGCTGTTCTTTTATCCACCTTTTATTTATTTAATCATTTAATATATATATTTTTATCAATCTTTTGGGACTTTTTTAAAAATAGTAAGTATAATTAATGTCATAAATAAATTACGGATTAAAGTGGGTTTCATTTTATGGTTCTGGGTCCTGGCTGGGTGATTGAGCAGACCAGTTGAACAGAGCAGTTCGTGATGTTGATAATAATGCAGGAGGGTGGACGTGGACTTGGTCATTTCTGGCTTGCTTTTCCATCTATAGACTAGTCATTGACGTAACGTAATGTCAATACACAAAATGAAATAATTTACTTTAGTTTCGGGGGGAGTTGCTGCCATTACAGAGTAGCGTACTAAAATGAAAGATTACTTAATAAGCTCTGCGGCGGTGCTGCCTTGCTTCGCCTTCTCGCCGGAAGCCTCGGACTGTCGTTGGCTCTCTGTCTGAACTCGAGACTCAAAAATTTTGATTTTTTATTTCTTTGGAATTTTAAGTATTTATTTAGAAAAACTTTAAAAGGGGGATTATTACGTATTAAAAACTTGTAGATTTGGCTAACTTTCTCTACTTAACCCGGAATTGACTTTGAAAGATTCCATTAAAGACTGAGGTAGTCGTTTCCAGTTGCCCGCCCAGGTGGACGGTCCATCATGGACCCCATCCCCTACTCATTGCTTCATCCCACTTTTATTATTATATAATAATGTCGTCATTATCAAATAAGAAATGACTATCTCTTTGTTGAATCTTAAGTTTGTTAGTGGGTCGAATGAATGACGAAATTTTGTTAAAAAATTAAGATTCGAACCCTTGATGTTTTTCAGTTAATTTAATTGTCTGAGTTTTGATCCACCCGAGGATCCAGCTTTGTTGGGTCCGGGGCGGGTTGGTGGGGCCGCGGCCGAGCCCATTTGTATTTATTTGGTGTTTAGTATTTGTAATTAGGGCTCGTGTTTGGGTTGACGTATTGGCGTGTCGAGAAATCTCTAATTTATTTAATTAATCGTGTAGAAAATTTCAATCTTAACCTGATATATTTATAATCGTGTCGACCCGAACTTAACCCGCGTAACCCGTTTAATTGTTGATAGGTGATTTTTCAATCCAAGTTTTCACCACAGAGAAAGGAGATTAAATTGGTAAAAAAAAACTAAAATATACATGTTTATTTATAATAACATCATCTAAAATTTGAATCTATCAAATTCAAATTCATCAATTTAAGTTTAACCATAATATTCTTATACATCACATCAATATAAATTTCATCAATTTAAATTCTTCTTAATACAACCAAAATCCAATTCAATTCAACTAAAATAAATAAAATCCAAAGGTAATTACAATTAGAAAGTTTAAATAACAAAATAGGAAGTCGTGTTGAACTTTTAATTTGAAAATTTGGAAGTTTTCTCAATTATTAAGGTTATAAAATTTATTTTTTAAAAAAATATTTTTTTAAAGAGTTCACGTGTCAACTCGCCAACCCGTCGTATCGATCCAAATTTGACCTGCTATTTAAACGTGTCGACCTAAACCCGACCCATTTATTATACGTGTCGAAAATCTCAACCATAACCCGCTATTTTTCGTATCGGGTTATCGTGTTGTGTCAGCAATTGCCAGCCCTATTTGTAACTGAGAATATGAGATGAAAGTAAAATTGTTGATGGTAGCCGCCCGAGAATTTATGAGATTTTTGACATATGATCTTACTTAATACTACTCCTCCGTCCTAAATTAATAATGATAAAGTGTCAACTAATAAGAGACAACTTTCAACACCTAAAACGTCTATTAATTTGAGACAGAAGGAGAGAGTACTAGCCAGTAGCCACCCCCACATTAAATTGGTATATTTGAACCATTATAAATTATAAAAATATATATATATATATTTACTTTTATTTTTTAAAGATATATTGAAATGTACAAATAATTTATTTTGTTATAATTTTAAATAAAAAATGGGTTAGTTAGTTTCTTCTTGTACGCTATCAGTCCTCTCTTCATTAATTCTCTTCCATCTTTGATCTTACTTACACACCGCACCACAGGAGTCAAACTTACCGTTTGAGGCCATTGAATTTTTTTTATGTTTTTGGACGATACGGGAACGGCAACTTCTGGATTTGCTCAAAATTACGATATGTAAGGATAACGTCTTATATATGAAGAAAAAATAAAAATAAAAATGGCTGATAGTTAATTGAGTGAATGAAAAGGAACAAAAGAGGGAGTGAAAAAATTGATGAATTTAGAAACACGAGTAAGTAAAACTATGTACTATGATATGAAAGGCAGGAACTGAGTGGTAGAAAAATCAATTGGACGTTATTTGCATATATAGAAATAGAAGCAGGCGGCATCATTGTTCATCCATAATAATATATCTTCAACAAGAGACTTCATAATCCATATCATCATTATAATATATTAATTTTATTACACCATCAACAGGGAGTTTAATCACATGTCAAAGAGTCTGTACAAGAATTTAAAAAAAAAAAAAATATTATGCGACTCGACTTTCAAACATTCAATTCACCCCAACAAGCTTCATTCCACCCAGGTTCGTCTCCTCATTATGATATCTTAGCCCTTCTCGTGCTACATGAAGCTCCCCCCACCCAGAGGCTACAAATTCCACGCTGCAAATGCCAAACTTCATTTATTGTTATCCATGCCTGCGGGGCGCGCTCATATCCGATGCTAGTGGAGACCACGCCCGGCACGTGCCCTTTTTTGTGTTCAAGTTCAACCCGCCGGCCAGCAGCACCCGTCAGTGTGCTGTGCAGAGTGCGGCGCCCGCGGTCTCCCCCGATATTATTCTCTGAGGTGGCAAGTTTGAACATGCACAATAAGATACGGCCCAAAATTCAACAGTCCCCTCCCCTGCTCTGGCCCCTGCGGAACCTTTATTATATTATTCCTCACCCTCTCGCAGCCGCCTCCGCATACTAGTACTACAATTTATTTTCCAAGAAAGTAGGCTAACCATCTTCCTTGTCTTGCTTTACAATTAATTGGGTCCTGGTTCTGGCGGACTTGTTAGAGTCCCAGAATTGGAAGGGGCTGGGGTGTCCACCAAAAAAAATCATCCTTTTCTTCATTTTTTAAGTTTCTAGAAAAACAGAGAAGCAAGCATTCTTGTTTGGTTGGTTTAACAAACTCGCAAACGTGTAATATTTCATCCAATGAATGGAAATAATTGAGAATTGGGAAAAAGAAAAAAGGGCTACTGATACTCAAAAACCTGCTTCTTGCCAGCATATGCTAGTGTTGCTCACTATGAAACAGGGCTCTGGATCATTGCTGCATGTGGATGATGCAAAATTGATTAACAGCCCACATTTTTTACTCTTCAAATTCGTGGATATCTTCTCCCTTGGCGTCGTGTTTCCATTTCATTCATCCAATCTGACAGCCACAGAAGGCCATTGTACCCAAAATATGACAATGCAATCAGGCTCAACAAGATCACAACAATCAGCGTCACCTTCCTCACTGCGGTTGCGATAATCTGGAGCAGGAACAAGGGAGAACCTCAGTTATTACATTAATATACAACAATAAACAAGCATTCGAGTCTCTTCACTCCTCACTATATATGTCAACAAACCTGCAGCCTCGAGACTTTCTTGTCTTCCTGTACCCTTTCACGTCGTCTTTTACGCTTTGCTACAGATTTTTCAGCCACTGGTTCTTTTGTCTGCGGCAGAAAATATGAGATTTGAAACATTCAGTTAAGGCACAAGTATTACAAGGGAGCAATTCGCAACGAGAGTTCGCTGACATGAATTTTAATTTCTTCCATTTCTTGTTTGCAGTTGCAACCATTTGTTGCTGACATGAATCATTCTAAATCAAGCATTAGTAAATGAAATAACCTCTGCCACTATGGATTTACGAAGGTGTAACTCTGTATCACTGCTCTTCGCTTTACTCTTGCATTCCGAACTGCAAGGAAGAAGACCATTTCCAAATCTGCTTTTGGGTATATCTTGAGGATCAGAACCAGCCTTTCTGTAGGCTGCTTGCACATCTTGGCACAGCCAGTCCATTTTTAATGTCTGGCATTGACAACGAACAACAACCTTTTCCAAGGAAGTCAACAAAGATTATATCCAAACTTTAACTCCAAAGGTTCTCTAGAACCAAAAACATTGAAGGAAACAAGACATATTTCTAGAACATGCAGATGATACAAATGTCAAACGGGAAAACTAAACTAGTTCACAGCATTTCAATAGTACTAACACGTTTACCTTACATCTGCAACAAGGGTCATTCCAAATCAGAACACAATGTTAAAACAATTCAATCTCAGGATCATTCCTACGAGTTCTCTTTCCTAACCTAGTTGTAACTGGCTCAATAGTTTGTCTGGTGGCATTATAAGATAAATGAAAATAAACACAGAACAATATTGCAGCTTATCAGAAGCATCTTCAACTAAACATTCTAAGCAAACCAGATGAAAATGATGTCCACGACCTATGAATCATGTGGTCAAAGTACTTTCTAGATATTTTTCAAAAGGCACCAGGGGTTTGATTTCCATTTAGTTAACTGGTAGAACAAATTAAACCAATTTGTAGAGCATTGCTTACCTTCTTTGAGCACTTGTCAGCTGATGGGCATTCACCGGGATGGCATGTCTGTGGACACAGATGTGTACAATAAGGCAGCTTCCTGTCCCATTGCATTCCAACCAAGACTTTTTAATTGTAAAACAGTAAGGCTTCATGCAGATGGTCATAAATCTACCAACATTTTTTCCCCAAAAAGAGAATCTACCATATGCAACAGAGAAAAATTAAATATGGAAATCAAATAAATTACCGGTGACATGGTCCTCCACATGTACGAATGGTCATTTGCTCCCTTCCTGTCATGCTATTATAATATAGACACTCGAAAGCATGAACCATGGCACCACAGTGACACGAACGCTTAATTAGTGAGTTGCAAGGAGGGCAATCTCCAGGATGACATGCTAAGGGGCAAGGATGGACACAATGTTGACTTCTCTCCTGAATTAGAGTTCAGAATAAAAACAATTATTAAACACTTGAGCTATACAGTCCCATCAAATTATCAATAACTCCAAGGATACATTAGAATCTGATGACTCAGGTGTAGAGTTAGTTGACAAAGTGACATGGCAGAACTCGCCATAATGGAGGCTGTATCTGAAAGTCTTACCTTTTGGCAAGGAAGATGACACTCTTCACAGGACTCACCCAACCCACGCTTGTGTGGTTTTGAACCATTCTTCAATGCATGGCATATTTTTGTACAATAATGATTGCCACAGGGAAGAAGACTACCACATAAATTCTCACATGAAAACTCAGCCGGATTTGAGCAGATCAGCTAAAACGGGAGGAACAAGAGTGTAAAAACTTCTATGTAAAAGTTCATCAATAATACCCCAGAAAAATTCAAGAATGTTAAACTGTACAGACCATCCTCTCTGCTCCTATGTGACCACCAATGCATAACCTCCACACAAGTTCTGGACAAGGGGGGCATGATGAGCCAGGAGTTTGTTCAACCTCATGATTCAACTTCTTCTTCTTTGGTTTCAATGTAAATTCTGGAAGAGCAGGAGGCCTAGGGCCGTGGCACCTATAAAACTAAAATCAGTAACAGTCTATTCTACTTTTGAAGAGTTGGCGATGGGGTTAAATAGAGGATTTACAAGGGAATATACCTTAAGTTGCACTTGTGTCCGCAAGAGTATTCTTCATCACAAATCAAGCGACAAGGTGGACAGGCACCATAATGACACTTGTGTGGCTGATAAAATGTATCAGAATGATTAGTTATATGAACTATCATGCCAAGACAAAATACAATACAAATGCTGCGAACTAAGAAGACAAAGGCAGAAAGAAAAGATAGATATCTAGCTCTTGATAAAGTAAGAGTAGCTAATGTAACCTTAAGAATTGATGCATGCCTGCACAAAGGGGCTACGCGACATGGCTTGGGACATTTGGGAGGTTTTTGCTGGCTTTCTGTGCCACATGGAACCTGGTAGAAAGTCATTTCCTCATTACGTATTCAAGAAATAGGCCAAACCAACAAATCCTTAGCCAGTAAAATGTTGCTGAAAGAAAAGAATATACAGAAAACCTTCATTTAAACTAAATGAACATTCAAAGAGAATAAAAACTCAGTGTTGACCTCAAAGTGCGTTTCACCACATGAACATGGAATTGTCACCATCACAGGGCAAGGAGCACACGGACCTCTACAAGAACACAATTAAGCCATCATTCACTACCTTCAAGATTAGTATGTGAGGCAGCAAGATCAAGATTATTCTTCTGAAAAATAACTCAAAAATTGTAGCTTATACATGCAAGTGACAATGTGACACTCATCCCTCAACCGGTCACACCTGCTGAGTGACTTGTGCGTGAATACATCTAATAAAAACATGTACTAATTGTTAAAACTTTAAACTTGATTTCCTTTCTTCAAGTAAGCATCTGAAGTACCACATCCTAGTGACACTCATCCCTCAACCGTTGACAGCTGCCGAGTGACTTTTGTGGAAAGATATGCAAAACAATCAATTGATAGTTAAAACTTAAATGCGATTCGTATTCTACAATTAGCATCTGAAGTTCCACAACTACGCAGCAGAAATTAATTTGGAACCAAATTGACATAAGTCACCGTGGGTATATACTAGCATTTTAATAGCAAAGCATTATGCTATATAAACAAGTGCAAGGTATGAAAAAACATTGACCTAAAAGTTTTAAGCATAATTGTAGAAATTGACTGCTACCATCCAAAACATTATAAAATTAAAAAAAAAAAAAAAAGATTCTGAATTTCACAAACATATTGCCAAACTAACTAGAAAACGAAATTACATCTCACATTGAATATTATCTCGAGTGACATTATATAGGATGATTACAATGTGTAGGAACATGCAATACCTATGACATGGAGAAGGGCACTTATGGTTCCTACATCGGAGCCTCCTATCACAAATCTGCTACAAAACAACAGTCACAAAAATGGTAGGCAATTGCCAGCACAAAAAAAGAAAAGGAAAACGAAAACAAGCATAACTAAAACGGGTTCACGCACCTCAGAGCAAGGTGGGCATTCCCCATCACAACAGCGACGCTTGCAAGCATGGCGTCCACAGTCCCGAACTTGCTGGCACTTCCTTTCGCATGTTAAATCTTGATAACAAGGAACCTACTCTAAAACCAGTTTACCATTCTCAATGCCAACCAACATTGAAAACAAACAAAATCCATAGAACATATCATTATATACGGTGGCACAGAAATTACCTGTTTCCTTAAGCTCCCACACCTGCAGGACTTCGTCACAACTATCCTGCAAGTCTCAATGCAAGGCCCCCTGTGACATCTCTCCGGGCACCTATGAAATCCACAACTCAACAGTTTATCACAAGTCCCGCCACACAAAGGCACAGCAACATCACAAGCCATCCCTTCATAGACTTTCTTCCCACAAGGACAAGTTCTCCTACCCTGTAGCGGACACTCTCCACATTGACCTTTATGACACCCTCTCTCGCAAACATGCCTTCCACAGGTAAGCAAATTCTCGCATGAATTTTCGCACCTAAATGTCTTCTCATGACACTCTCTTACCATCTTCACCTTCCCACATTGGCACTTGTAAGCCCCCTTTTGGTAACACGCTGGGCACTCACCATCATGGCAAGTTTCAGCACATTTATGGGTACCACAAGCTAAATTCTTTCTACAGACACCATTACATGAAAAATTCTTAAACCCACACCGCCGCACATCCTCTCTAGCACCACAATAACACTTGGTTTTAACCAATTTTGGACACGAGGGGCATGGCCCCGGATGGCACAACAACAAGCACTGATGCCCGCAGTTGTGCAGCAACGGCCTACCACAAATTTCCCCGCAAGAATGAGGTAAAACCCAAGGATCATGAGGTGGGTTCTCGAGTTTTCCACAAAAACAGTGGTAATATTTAGGTGTTTGCGATTTTGGGTACTCAATCCGGCATTTAGGGCAATGCCATTGCAGGGAATCGTCATTAAGAGTTGCGGCGCGCGAGCTCGCCCGTGCGGCTGCAAGGTTGGAGCATTGGAGGGCCCAAGACTGGATGCAGAGGAGGTGGAAAACGGCGAAGCAACGAGAGGAACAGGACCATGTGGGATCGGTGGGTTTGATCCGTTCAAGACAAATGAGGCATGAAAGAGCGCCGGAGCGAGAGGAGGTGAGGAAAGACTGGATCTTGACAAGGTCTTGATGTTGAGGGGAAGATTGGTGGCCGGTGAGTTCGAGGTAGGATTTGAAGATTGTAGAGGAGAGGTCGGTATGTTGGTGGTGGTGGTGGGAGGTGGTGCAGGAGTCGGAATCAGAATCTGAGGATGGCGGAGAAAGTGGCGGCTGAAGGGCTTTGTTGGAAGTCATTTTGGACTAATGGAAATGGAGAAATGATGTTCTGGGATGGAAACTCCCCGATTTGGGGACATTGATGCAATTTTCAACTCAGTTGTGTCCGCGGCACAAGTCCCCGCGGCGGACTAAGACTAAACTACAGTTCTTTTACTACCTTTTCCCATGTTTCCATTAGCCTATTTTCGTCGTTTCTACTGTGCAAAATGGCGATGCCGAATTGTTTGTTCTCTACTCTCCAATTATTCCATTCTTCCAATATGAATGATTTTCAACTCAACAATAAAGTGTCGCCTGCTCGATTTTTATATTATCATTTTATTTCCAAATATAATTTGCATATGGCCTGCTCTCCCCTCCTTAAATTTAGAGACCGAAAATCAGGTGGTCGGTTCATACCTTATTTGATTATTCTAGTTTTCCTTTGGGTTTTGTAAATTGTAACAAAGCCTCAAATGCTTCTTGGCTCTGCTTGCTCATCCTTGCTTAAGCAGCCATTCCCTGGACAGCAGATTTAACAAAGAAAAATGGGGCCCAGAGGGGCGTTGATGAAGAGTTCTGTCAAGGCAGAGGGAGGGAAGGCAAAAACATAATGAGAAAGCAACTAAAAATCATGCTGCACAACAGAAGTTTCAGTAAAATCTGTAGTCTGTACATACATTTGGTATCACCAACAAGAAGGCCGAATTAGTATTTTGGTCCCTTATAAATGAGGGTGTTGCAGTTTTGGTCTCAAATAAATCTATGATTGCTGTTTTGGTCCCTTATCATTTTTTTATTAGCGTTTTTAGTCCCTTTTTATGAAAAAGTTTACAAGACTACAGATTAACTCATTTGATCGCTAGTCAAACATAGTTTTTTCTTCAAAATGATTTGTATCATGATGTTTTCAATCCATTTTATGACTCAGTTCCTCATGAATGTTCAACCCATTTAAGGTTTCGACCGTTATTTCGAATTGTAAATCGATCTAAATGAATTGAACATTCATGAAGAATAGAGTCATAAAATGGATTCAAAACATCATGGTATAAATCATTTTGAAGAAAAAATTAAGTTTGACTAGTGATCAAATGATCCGTAATCTTCTAAACTTTTTCGTAAAAAGGGACTAAAAACACTAATAAAAAATTAATAAGGGACCAAAACAACAATCATAGTTTTATTTGGGACCAAAACAACACCACCCCTATTTATAAGGGACCAAAATACCAATTCAGCCCCAACAAGAAAGTTCAATTAAACATGGACGCTATAAAATATACTGATGGGGTCGAGATTTTGTACACATAAATACAACGCCACAGAATCAAAGGGTTTTCTGTGAACGATCTTTTTATTGGATTGCACACAACATCCTACCTATACAAGAGTTTACATATTTGCCAGGGAAGTAGAGACCTGTAAATGGCAGAGGACAAGGAGGAAAACAGAACTTTGATCCTCGTTTAAATGAATTCAAATCGCATGAGAAGCTTTACAGACTTATATTTCTCTCCTTTGTGGCTGTGTAGAGGAACAGCTCGGATGCCTTCTCTTAATTCCGAAACTGGCAAGCATGTTTGTCCTGCAAAATCATCCTTGTCAGACATATCATACTCATGAACCTCAACCCGAAGCAGAGCCAGTTCTGGAACTGTTAAAGGGAACTCGAACTCTTTATCCCAAGTGGGTATCCAATTGTCCTCGATGGTCTCTGTTTTATGCATTACACTATCAGCAGGAACTCCAGCTATTCCCACCTGCATATTTATAGTTCAACCCAGTCAGAGATCATGAAAGTTTAGTCCTTGTTACAAGCAATCCCTATAGCCAGAAACTTAATACTTTACCCTGGCATAAAAATCAGGAGGGGAATATGTGTCGAAGTGTGTGTGACGGAAATCATAGTACCATCCTTCACCCATGAACACCGTCACCTGATCAAGCATCATAGTGACACAAGTTCACAGTCGAGGAAAAAGCTTCAAAAGGAAACAATATAAGACCGAACTTTCTTGAAAAACCTCTGAACTTACCTTCAGTTTCGTTTTGACAGGTAAGTCAGCCTGAGGATCAAAGACATCACTGGTATTTAATAAAATGTCTGGTTTTTTAACATATCCACAGCCACCATTTGCCCTGAACATTCCATGCATGATCCAAAGTGATCTTCCGTAACCCTGTTGCAGAATCTTGTCACATCTAATACTAAAGTGGAGAGCTTAATATATTAGTAATAAACTAATCTATTTAGCAATAACAGACTACATCAAAGAACAATATATCTTGATGAACATAGGATAGTCACCTGCATGTTTAGTGCAACCATCTGAGCCCCATGCATCCACCCAATTAAGGGATTATAGTTGGATGAGTCAAATCGTGTTCCCTTTGGGTATATCCTTAGCAAGTTCCGCTGGGTGAACCTGAAGAAGCAAATAGAAAGACCTTCAAGACTCAATAATTGGAAAAGAACACTTGAACCCAGTACGTGGTCAAAACCTAAGGCCCTACAGAAACAACTATGCATAATGTATCTTCTACATCTGCATTCTAAAAGGTGAGGTTGCACCACGAACCAGAAAGTACTCTTGAATGAACCTAAATGCATATCATATGTATACATATGATAGGGACTAAAAGGCCACAAATATTCCTCAACATTTGGAATACTTTATCCTACAAATTACGACTCAGCTTAAGATGGAAATGAAATTAATATACACCATGTATATCCTGAGATAAAGCATCAGGAAGATTAAGAAAAAAACGTTTAAATAATAATGCAGATCCTTTTTCTGGTATATAAGCAACTTGACCATGGTCCATGCTGGTAGAGAATTGTTACCTTACAATACTATTTGCATGAGTTTCAGCAGCCTTTTCAAGTTCAAGCTCGCTCAAACTAAGACGTCTCACTTTGTTAGGATCAACCTTAAGCCAATCCTCCAATCCACCCTTTCCCTTTCCCGCATGAATGGCAATCAAACGTCTATATTCTGGTGCTTCAATTTGCCCGGATTTACGATCTATTTCATCATTCTCATTGTCCTGATGAACTTCAACTTCATCTGGATCATCCTGGAGTATATAAACAGTCAATCAGCAATTAGCAGTCCAGAAAAATCCATAAGCACGATCTCATGGGTAAGTAGTTAAATAGCTGCAGTAGTCTGTCAGACCATGTCTCTGGTCCTAGACTTGATATCTGAGATTTCTCTTCCCCATGCTGGCCGTTTCCCCTCCTTTGAGTCTTTCTCCTCCACACTGACTTTTGCCTCTAAGTACTCCTTCGGTGGTTTAGTTGATATGATAACCCGCCTTTTCAAGGACTCTGGAGAGGGAAACTCTTTAAGACCGTCTGCTCCAGGTGAGAACAGCATGTCTCCAAACGTTTGAGTAATCATCTAAGATTTGGACATTGCAAAAAATTAAGTAGAGATTAAAAAAATGTTGCCATTTCATAGAAAAAGTTAATACAAACCTGAGCTACTTTTGCTTGGAGATCTGCAGTAAGATGATCTTCAAGTGTTATAACTACAGGATACTCAGATGCAGAAAAAGCATGCTCTTTTATGGATCTCAGGCATTTGATCAGTTCAACGGGAGTAGTCAGCGTCCTGTATGATATGGATAATCTCTTAGAAGTAAACAAAGCCCAAAGATTACATAATTTAGACATTGACAGATGGACATGCATGAATTGCAACCAAAAAAACTAGCATCTCAAAGACAATCGATATCTTCAAGAGGGAAAATTAAGAGAGCACTCCAAAGCACCTTATAGAATTAACAGCATATGCATGTTATATCCAATTTAGACTTCGAGCTGGATATGCTGAGTTGCAAAGAAAAAACTAGCAGCTAAAGGAAAATCAATATCTTCCAGAGTGCATAATAAGGGGAGCACTCCAATGGACCCGTATAGAATCAAAAAAACGCAACATTATCCTAAACCAACTAAGAAACAATATATACATTCAACACATTTCTTTATCCAGCCAATTCTCTTTCTTTCCCAAATTCCCAGTATCAAAACAAATAGAACCAACACTATTTTTCCTCATCCCTAAAACAAATTTAGTATCCATGACATTTGCAGTAGGAATATTACAGGGGAAGCACTGCTGATAGGTGTGGCGGGATCGAATTCTTTACTGTAAAAGCTGATTATTGCTTGCACAGGCTATTCACTAAACATAATTAATGTATCAAAGAAGAGAGCTATTGGCCTTCAAAAGTAAACTGACTCAACATTCTGTATGTAGTAAATCGAACCAAATCAAAATTTCAGCTCAAAACATCTGCTGATACCTAAACAAGATTCGTTGCTGAAAATCAATACCTTCCATGCAGGACATTGACATCATCTTTCGTAGAATTAGGCCATATATCCAATTCAATTACTCGCACCCCACTCTTCAGTGCCTTTATTATAGGAGCATCGCTGCAGTCACTGCTAAGCTGATTGCCAGTCAAGTAGGAATTATGCCCAGTATATATATAGTAATGGGACAATGGAGCAGTCATATCATGGTGGACCTGTAAAAGGGCAAAACCCACCAAATGAAATTAGAGAAAAGTTCAACAATTCCTTCCTGGTTGCATCATTGATCATCATATCCTATTCTACATTAATCCAGCCCAAAAAAATAGTGACAGCAGTAGTGTAAATTAAGTATGCATCTCAAATTAATACAGAATAAAACTAAAACAATTATAAGAATAGGAGAGAAAAGAAACACACCCCTCGATTAGTATTGATGGGAGGATTAATGTCTCCAAAGAGATACTTGAAAAATGCATCCTGGTGAAGACCTCTGCGGTGGAAAATGTTGAGGGGCTTGAGTTCATGGAGGCTATTCATAATGGCTTGAGCATCCTCCACAGTGGCAGTCTCCTCCTTCTGAATCTCAACCATGAAACGCCGGAGGTTATCCGCGGTCATGAAGCCGTTCTCAGAGTACTGCTCGAAGAACGACTTGACATCCTCCGGTGCCTCAGCCGCAGCAAGCCGGAAACGGCGCCGGAAACAAAAGCACACTCTGTACGTCTGTTTGTTATCATTCATGATGATGATGATGATGATCAGGAGGAATGCAGTAATTGAGGGTGGGTGTTTGGCCTTGTGGGATCGAACAAATTGCGCCAAATTCTTAGTTTAATGAAGGCTGGAGGGATTCGAGGTTTGCTTTACTTGTAAATATGGGAAGGTATTGAGTTCGAACATCGCGATTAAGGATATAAACTAGTATGGATTATGATTATCGACTTCAATTAATGTATTAAACCTTTTTTAAATTTGTTTCTGGAGTTCTCACCTGGGTCGATTGATTGATTGATTGATTAATACTGTTACTTGGTTGGACCACCTGTCGTGGGGAAGACGTGTGTGGTCACTCTTTATTTTGGAATTATTTTTTCCCCAAATTCTGGATACTTTGAGCACACTGATTGGAGGATGGGATGTATCTTTCTTTGCACGTATTCCATTTTGGGATAAGATTTTTTTTTTTTTTTTTTTTGGTTCGTTTCTTGAATAAAGTATCCTTCTTTGTAAGATTTAGGTTTAATGTCGAAAATTGAAAAAATAATATTTAAAAACTTTCTTAGAAAAAATTTATCTTGGATCAATAAAAATTAATTTGATTGTCTATAATATTTGGTTATGTTAATTGACTGCTAGTTGGTTATTTTAAATGTGATAATTTTTTTATTGACTATTTGTTTTTGTTAGTTAAAAAAAATAGTTCACCTACGAAAGATTATTAAATATTGTTTATTTTTCTTATTTACGATCCCTTAATTTATCAAAATATCCTTATTTTTAAGAGGCAAAATGGTTATTTCAGAAAAAAAAAATCAAAATAATAATCTAATAAAAGAAAAATAAAACAAAAGTGATGTATCTAAGAGTGTACTTCAATAACCTTGTTTGGATTTGGAGACATTCGCAATAGGCATTGAATAGTGGAAACAGATAACCTCCAACCACTGTAGACATTATCTCAATTCATCTTCTTTGTCATCATTCGTTCCCATTACATTCTTTTGTACAGAAATTCTTCCCAAGCTTCTCACTAATGGCGGAAATACAACTTTACTAACATGAATCTCTCAGGAAAAACAAGTTGTTATTAGCTTGCTACTAGAGTTGCAGCATCCACTCTACAACTGTTCGGATGCACAATACTCTGCCGCAGCCTCACAACACAAAATGCCAACAAAGGAGGACAGCAAAAGGATCATTGGCCTAAAACAATGCAGCAGTTTATAGGAATTGAAACCGCATAAGAAGCCTTACGGATCTAAGCTTCTCCCCCTTCTTGTCGAAAATTGGAACTGCTCGAATCCCCGGTCTCAACTCGGAAATCGGCAAGCATGTTTGTCCCCCAAAGTCATCCTTCTCCGACATGTCATACTCTCGAATTTCTATTCGAAGCAAAGCTAGCTCAGGAACTGTCAAAGGGAATGTAAAATCTTCATCCCAGATTGGTCCCCAGTCATCTTCTATTATCTTAGTCTTCTTCTTGGCCACATCTGCCGGCACTCCAACTATATAAATCTGTCATGCATATGATCATCAGAATATCAACATTACTGTTTATTTGCATCAGATCAATAGAACAAAAAGGGTAGAATGTAAGAGCTCATCGCAAAGCTTGTGAGTAATACATATCAGCAAAAACTAATTGCAGGCAGTGACTGACCTTTGTGTAGAAGTCTGGAGGTGAATATGAATCAAAATGCGTATGACTGAAATCTAATCGCCATCCATCCCCCAAATATACACTTACCTGTCCAAGATATGATGAAAACTGCGATGAAATCATCAGGCGTTTGGAATTTGCTAAAAGCCATTACATCACGGCACTAACCTTTAAAGTTGTCTTAACTGGCAATGTTACTTTAGGATCGAATAATTGGCTCCTTTTCATGAGAAAATCAGGTTTTTTCACATAACCACAGTTTCCATTAGCTCTAAACATCCCATGCATCAACCAGAGTGATTTGCCATATCCCTGTAACACAGAGACATCCTTATAATTGTTGGGGAAAAGATAAAACAAATATTTTATTCTGGAAGAAGCTTTGTAGAACATGGAAAAACTAATGTGGTAACCGAGATTAAACTGTAGCAAACATTGATTTCTTGTTGTATTTCGATATCCCATTAACAGTAATATCATGATATTTATGCCAAAAGTGGTAGGTTCAGCTAAACATAAATGAGTTTACAGTCTAGCTCAAAAGACACCAACATGATTGATTTCTTAGGGCACCAAAGTTTCAGAAACTAACCTGCATATTGAATGCAAGCATTTGAGCACCATGGATCCACCCGGTTATTGGGTTAAAATTTGATGAGGTGACTCTGGTTCCCTTAGGAAACACCCTCAATATGTTTTTTTGTGTAAACCTATAAATCAAAACCATATTGACCCAATAAAGAAACTACATAGAAACCAAATATTTTCAGAAGAAACAGAACAACATTCAACCCATACAACATCACAGACTTAAGCAAATACCTCACAACATCAGTTCCATGGGCAGATGCAGCCTTTTCAAGTTCTTGCTCATTTAAACTGAGACGTTTAACTTTAGAAAGCCCAGTCAATAATGAATGTCTCAGTCCATGCTTTGCCTTCGAAGCATGAATAGCAATGAGACGCTTATACTGTGGTGGCGCTAGCTGAGATGCTTTTTGGTTTTGAAAGTCTCCATCGTCGTCATCACTCTCACACTGAAATTATGAAGAAGATGCAGATTAGGAACTTATTGACATTGTCTCCATGAGGTAACCGAAATTATTTGATTCACCTTGGCATCACTATCTGATTGACCTGGTGACTTCATTAAAAATTCTTCTTCAAACGAGTTCTTTTCCATAGGTGATGCGGCTTCTTCTTTGTTCTGCTTTGTTTCAAGGTATTCTTTTGGTGGTTTAGTTGAAAGAATGATTCGATGCTTCAATGCTTCTGGTGAGGGGAACTCTTCTAAGCATCCGGACTCCGGATAATAAAGCATTTCTCCAAACACATTGGTGACCATCTGAAACCAAAAGGATTATTGGTCACACATGTTTAGAGTTTCTTATTCTAAAAACACAAGACGACGACTGCCTGAAATCCAACCTCGGCAACTTTAGCTTGAAGGTCTGGAGTAAGGTGATCCTCCAACGTTATTATTACAGGGTACGGAGATTTAATAAAAGCATGCTCTTTAATAGACTTCAAGCATTTTAACAGTGTAACTGGGGTGGTCAGGGTCCTGCAATTGATCAAATTTTAAAAAAATTATGTAATTCACTACTTCCCTCAAGAAAAGTTACAAAATTATTCTGAGAGTAAACTCAATGAAATGTGCTGCATAGAAAGTTGGCTCGATCGTTTCCCTAACAGAAAGAGTCATGACAAGCATGGATCAATCTTGTTGATTTGGTTTATTCTAACAGTTCAAATGAAACAAATGCCTCTTTAAGTTCTGAAGGGCACAAGTTGGCATTTAGTTGTTAACTTCTGAGGCTAACAAAGCTATACAAGGCATTGAGTTAGCAGGCATAAACATCGAATCATCATTTCAGGGTTACCAATTTAGTATAGTTCTTCTGGTCTCTGAATTTTCAACTAAATTGGATATAACGGGCTTAACAACATAACAAAGAACAAGTTGAGATTTTAGCAAACCTTCCATGAAGAACATGCACATTATCTTTGGACGAATTTGGCCACAAGTCTAGTTCAATTCCCCTTACACCTCTTTCTAGGGCTTTGATGATTGGGATTTCACTACAATCACTGCTCAATTGGTTTCCAGTTAGGTAGGAATTGTGACCCGTAAAAATGAAATAATGTTGCAACGGAGCAGTCATATCATGATGCACCTGGAATCACAATAACTATCAGTGCAAATTCAAATCATCCCAACTTGTAAGCATAATGATACATCACTCATCACGGTTCATCCAAGCAAGAAGAAGAAATTGAGAAAATGGATTGATCACAAATAATCAACATAGAGATCAGACATTTAGCAGTTCAGCAGCTCTTCAGCCAAGCAGTTGGTCAATGCAACTACTTTAAAGAATAAAGTTTATAACTGTATGATACTAGTATGAAATATAAACCTTTGCAGGAAACAAAACATGAGACATATTCAAACAATTATATATGGTTTTTTGTTCTTGCTTCAGTCCTGGAAACTACCACTCAACTCTATTATAAGACAGATTTTTTTTTTTACCTATTTACCTATAGCTCAGTTATCTGAACTCTGAATGTCTTTTGTCATAGAAGCCAACACTTGCCTAATCTGTACATACACTTTCATAATTTGAGCAGTGATTCACACCAACAATTACTTCCAACTCATTTAATAACTCAAACCCAGAAACCTTATGCACTGTTCTTGTGCGCTCAGTCAACAATTCCTTGGCTCTCTTAATCTATCTTGAAGAAAGAAATGAAAGGAACAAAGAAAACCTGAGAATGGAGAGGACCATTAAGGTCATCCTGGAATAAGAAATAAAAGAAATCGTCAAGAACAAGGCCCTTGCGAGTATACTTGGTGAGATGGTGCCGGCGGTGGATGACCTCGTGCATGATCTTGTCCGCATCAGCCACGGTGCAACCTTCCTCTCCCTGGTATTCAACCAAGAACCTGGCAAACTGATCGGCCGACATGTGCGTCTCGCCCTCGGAATATTTACAAAACGCATTCATCACGTCCGGCGGTGGCTCCGACTCGCTGATCTTGAACTTCCGGTTAAAACATCCGAACATCTTGTAATAATTGTAACTCCCCATTTCCTGTTTCTTTCCAACCCCCGGAATTCCACCCGTATTATTTCTCGCTAATAATAACAACCAACGTTTGCCCTACTCCTCTAAAACCGACAACCACTAAATGTGCATTCATAAACTATCAAGAAGGGATGCATATAACTACCAAAAAATTACGAAAAAATATAACAAATGGGTTGGTTTGAACGATTCTTGGATGCGTTGATTAATGTTATCATTAATTTTGGGATTCTTGTTTCAATAAAGGGGTGGGAAAGAATTTTTTTTAAAAAAAAAAGGACATGAAAGAAAAAGCCCAGAAATTGCGTTAAAAATAAAGGAAGACTGACTGGAGAATGAAGATTAAAGTGAAAGAAAACGGTGATGAGGGATTCGTTGGAGATAAGCTAAATAGTAGGGCTGAATCGTTGAGAAAATTTATCAGTTTACGTTTATCACCTAGGTGGCAACCTAACCTTAATTTCTCTTGGCGTCTCAAATTTAATCGGCTCGCCGCAGTTAGTTATTTTCTGCTTCAATCCTCCCGCCGTTTTCTTTCCCTCCCTTAATTTCTATATTTTCTTTTTTGCTTTTTAATTTGGCTTACCAAAAAATATATATATATATATAATTACTACTCCTTTTTTGTATTTGATGTAATTCGAACCCTAATTTTAAAAATATCATACAATATATAATGATCACGCGACTGCTCCCCCTTCCTAATTTCTTGTTTAGTTGCATCTAATTTTATACTAATTTTTTTGGTTTTTGGCCTGTCCTTCCTAATTTCTTGTTTAATTACGTCTAATTTTATAACATTTAGATTTTTGGCCTTTTCCAAAGGGTTTCTTTGAGTATCAAACTATCTATTCATTTGCTGTCGTTGAAATATGAGGAAAATTTTGGTTGCCCTTTCTTTTGCGAGTTTAACGAAGCAAGTTTTAGTAGATTAGTCCTAAAAAAAAATAAAATAAAAATAGTGTATTAAATTGAAAAATAGTTTAAAACATAAAATAAGTGTTGATGAGAGTGACAATATGACTTATATAAATGCCATTTTAATCAAATAAAATATAGTAAAAATGTGCGATTAGGTGTGTGGAATGGCAAGTCAACTATTTCTTTTTTTTTTTTTTTTTTTTAAACTTGCTCTAATTTTTATCATTTAAATCTTTCACCTCATATTTTTTATTTTGGTCAAATCTTAACTACTATTCCTCCATTTTAAAATATAAGTTACATATTATTAAGGAGCAATGCCAAATTAAGGCTATTCATACTAATTATGAATAAAATTTTATCTTAAATATAAATAATGTATCTATAATCTATAATGCTTCAAAACATCTCCAGGACAAACCAAAAGGAGTAATTTAATTAAACAAAATGTTGTTTGTACATATCTTGAAATGGAAGGTCCGAAATAGAAAATGGATCCACCTTATTTAGGCATCCAATCATCCATTCACAAGAATCAAAGCTCATACATGCCCGGAATAAATTACCGGCGCCGGCGAACGCCTTCTTTTGGCAACCACTTAACCTCCTTGGGCCATTTCTTTTTTACCAATCTCGAGCATTCTTGTTCTACAGCCTTGTTGAACCATTTTGGTTTTCCAGTGATGAAGCTGAGGCATCCCATGATCACACCAGCCAGCATTCCGCTCCCATATCCAATCAGTACAGCTCTCCAGGTAAATCCATCAATGAAATCCTCACTTTCTTTCTCATTCCAGGCTGCAGTTGTGCTGCTTGTTGGCGGGCCTAATTCATTAGAGCCACAAGTTCTTGACAATGGAAATCCACAAAGTCCATCATTTCCCAAGTATGAAGTATTGTCAAATGTATTAAACTGATTGCCTTGTGGTATGCTACCGGTAAGATGATTTTCAGAGAGGTTTAGAACAGAAAGATACGTCAATGCCGTGAGTTGCTGAGGAATTACTCCCGTAATCTGATTCGATGACAGGTCTAAGAATTCCAGGGAAGTTAAGGTTTCCAGCGTTGGTGGGATTTGACCTCCAAACATATTGTGGGAAAGGTTCAATCCCTCAAGAGCGATGAGATTGCCAATGGCATCTGGAATGCTCCCTTCAAAATTGTTGCTGGAGAGATCAATGGTTGTCAAGATGGAAAGAACCCTCACAACTTCAATTTCTATCCCTTTCCTTGTTGTCACCAACGAATCTAGATAGTAAAGTTTGTAAAGCTGAAATCGCTTTTTGACGGGATTGACTGTTATGAATCTGATCATACCTTTGAGTTGAGTGAAAAATCTTGTTGGCAAGATACCTGTGAGATCATTCCGAGAAAGATCAAGGATTCTCAAAGCAGGGAATGATGAACCTGTTTCGGACATGCTTAGAGGACCGCTCAAATGGTTGGCTCTCAAACTTAGGACCTGCAACTTTGGAAGAGTTCCCAACCAACTGGGGAACGTACCATTTAGAACATTGTTTCCAATATCCAACACTTCCAGTTCTCTACAATTGGACAGAGATAGAGGGATTGCTCCTTCTAGCATATTGTCTCGCAAATTCATCTCTACTAATTGGCTTCCAACAGGAAAATTTGATGGGATTATCCCGTGAAAGTTGTTCGAGTGCAGATCTATGGCTGAAAGCTGTATGCTCATGTTTCCTAAACATTGAGGAAGGGTACCACTCAAGTTGTTATTAGACAAATCAAGCATTTGAAGCATTGATAAGTTGCATATAGATGAAGGGATTTCACCTGTGAAATTATTATCAGAAGCGAGAAAAAGAACTGTTTTAACAGAGGGCACAATCAATGAACCACTAAGCAAGTTTGACCGAACATCAAGATAATTGAGGTCTGGAGTAGGAAGTTGGTGGATATCAGTTAGAAAGTTGAAGGAGAGATTAAGTAAATGCAAACTTTGAGCCCAGCTGTAGGATTTCAGATCCATAAACATCTGGCCCTGAAGCATGTTATCAGAAAGATCTAGCTCCAACATATTGTTGACTCCTGTCAAGAAATCTAAATCCTTTATTCTAATCCCACAGGAGGACAACTGCAGAGTCCTGAGAGAAGGGGGCAAGGTAGAATTCATCCCATTATTAATGAGACTGATGCTATTGGAAGAAAGTATAAGTTGAGAGAGCTGTTTCAAGTTTGAAAACAAGTTAACCTCTACATCACCGCTGAAGTTGTTGTGTGATAAATCAAGAATAGTCAGATTAACTAGTTTTGAAATTGAGCTAGGAATAGGACCATGCAGCCTGTTACCCGTCAGATAAATTGCCTGCAGTGACTGGTACTGGAATTCGTAGAGTTGGCCACTAAACTGATTGGATTCCATTTGCAAATAATTTAATGAGGGCAGACTAAATATCCAAGATGGTATTGTACCGTTGAGTGTGTTGTCTCCCAAATGAAGCTCGATGAGGTTTTGAAATCCACTAATGTTGGGAGGCAGAGGTCCTGTAAGTGAATTTCCTGACAAGTATAAAGTTTCAAGTTTTGTTAGGTTAATGAGGGAGGAAGGGAAATAACCATTAAAATGGTTATTGCTGAGAATTAATCGGACCAAGTTTTTGAATTTGCTGAAAAAGTTGGGGACTTGGCCTCCAAGATTATTACTCGAAAGCTCTAAAGTAGTGAGTTGCTCAAGGTTCGCAAGGCTTGATGGCACTTGCCCTGTGAGATTGTTCTCCAGGAGAGCCAGAGTAGTCATCTGAGTGAAATTTCCGAAAGAAACAGGAATGGAGCCCGAAAAGTAGCAAAACGAGAGGTCCAAATAGTACAAAGCTTTCAAATTTCCTAATGATTCAGGGAGTTTTCCGGAGAAATCAGTACCAGACAAGTCAAGATAGCTCAATGGACTACTAGTATTCCACTCCACCTTCAACAGATCGCCGGTAAGGTTTACATTGTACGATAGTTGAAGAATTTGCAATTTGGGGAGTTGAAAAACTTCCCCCGGCAATTCGCCAAACAAGTGGGTGCCCCAAAGATTTAGAATTCTTAAGGAAGTAGACAGGTTACGGGGCATCACTGAATCAATATTGGAACCGATCAACAAAACTTCTCTTAACTGGGTTGAGTTTTGAAGGAGCAATTGGAAAATGTGGGGTTGAATAGTAAGGTTCGTTGAAGAATACGTGAGATCAAGGGAGATTAAATTGATCAGGCGCAAAAATTCTACAGGAAGTTGACCTGAGAATCCAGAATAGGAGAGGTTGAGGTGAGTCAAACGTTGAAGCCTGGAAAAGTTGCTGGAAATCACAGAAGAAGACAAGTCATTGCAAGCAAGGTTAAGTGTTTGGAGATGAAAAAGCTGGAAAAGTGTGCTGTTAGAGTCCACCACCCCTTGAATCTGGCTGCAGCTAAGATCCAGGCCGATAACTTCACCACTGAATCTGTCGCATGTTACTCCATCCCATAAACAGCAGTCCGTACTTAGGTTCCAGGATGCCGTCTTCGGATAAGAGGGCTGGCCGTAGTAATCACACTCGTACAAGGAAGCCATGGAATCTATGCTGAGACTCTGCTTGAAGTTCCATAACAGGAGGCTCTGACCCTTTGGACACAAACTGCGTGCAGTGATGAGGAATGAAGAAACAACAATTTGATAGTGGAATACGAACAAAAGGAACTGAGTAAGTCGCCCCATTGCTCAAACTGATCAGTTGATTCCCAATGGAAAAAGAACCAAGACTTTGAGCGGGTCAAGATTTTGTTCCAGGTCGTGATAATTGTGGATAATGCGTTTGAAAGCTTGTACCATATTTATAGTTTCCTTTAAAAAACATATTTTTTTTTTTTTTTAAAAAAAGAGTCAGTACCAGATAGATACTCAAGTAGATTGACGCATAGACAACCTTAAACATAAAAATTCCTCAGCGACTAATGTAGATATTCTTTGCATTGTATCCAATCGTAAGACAAGAACTGTTCAAGTTCGAGGCACATTGACCTTTGAGCTGCAGGTTTTTTTAATTCATGACGCGGGTCTGGCTTGTAAATCTGAAGAATGTATCAAACTTGTAGAGCTTTATTTAAATAAATTTTGTGATTTCTGTTTTCTTCATGTACTTGCAACGTAAGCGTTATTACATGCATGAATGTTGCTTAAAATCATCACACTCTCCATTTCCAACTTGATGATGTTACACACACACACATACACACACAGTGATCTCCGTTGAGCATAAAACATATGGGCTGAAAAATTCCTATCAATCTCAGTCAATTTGATCGAACTCCCTCTAATTCTTTTCTCAGGGTGAGTACATATATTGACCACTTATTTCATATAAATCTCACAGCTGGAATTGTTGAAGATAAGTAACTTGGACGTCATAAAAGAGGCTGCTAGAGTTCAGGAAGTGGAATCAGTTGAAAAAGGAGGAGGAGCTGTGCAGAAAACGAAATGTGCAATGGTGAAAGGTAAACCTCAAGGTTAGTAATCTTGAATACTCCCTCCGCCATTAAAGAAATAAAGTTTTACTTATTGAACCAAAAACAGGATTTTTATGACTGACAAGTGTTTCAGGGCAAGAGTAAAAGATAAACAAGGGCAATAAAATAAATGCAAAAGTCGTTTATACAGCAGCTCAGCTGCCATGTATGCCATCTGCATCTTCGTTCTTATATTTCGAATTACCGGGTCAAATCCGGCTGTGTTCTCCTGGTATCGTTATTGTGGTTCGTTGACATTTGACCACCAAGTTTTGTATGTTGCCAACATAGTACCAGTCACATTTTTTTTTTTTAGGTTACTCAATAGTTGAATTATAATTTTGTCAATCTCCATATCATATATATGGCCCACAGAAACATATTAGATTACGTGGTATAAAATTAACGAAATTACAATTCAACTATTAAATTTCAAAAAACCTATTAGTAAAATTAGGGGCGGAGCCAGGTCCGAGTTCCGATGGGGCAACAAATTTAATATATAATTTTTTTAAAATATGAAATAATAAAAATTTTCTATGAGTATTTATATTTTAAAAATGACATAAATTGAGTTCATTATCAACTATGTCAAAAAAATTTTCTTTTAATATATGTGACTAGTCAATCATTTATCCATCGATTTACTATGCAATTTCAGAGCGAATTTTTTTAATGTTCATCAAAAAAAATGTCCTTTCTACTATTGTAGTATCCACAGGCAAAACAAGTTCAAATGTAATTTTATTGAACTACGATTTTCTGTGCTAATTTTGTATAATTTGTGATTAATCTTTTAATAAAGAAAATATATTGAACTGGACAAATAAAAAATAAATATCACATATACCTGAAATATAGAAACCTTTGAAGCCTTTGAAGGATGTAAAATAGTAAATTATATTTTTGGTAATTAATTTGTTAGTAAAATTATAAATTTTTAATGTATTATCTCTAATTGATTAATTTATTTTTATTATTTTGTTTTTTGCTCTTAATATTATAATTTTTAATGGGACAAATCATAACATTTTTGTAATATTAAAATGTATTAGGGGTAGTTTTGTATTTTTGAGGTGGGGTACCTAGCTCAGCCCATGAATAAAGCTAAGGGGCTTTTTGTTTGAGACAGAGAATGAGAATGAAATGATCCCAAATGTTTGTTTGATTGGAATCGGAATAGAAATGTGGATATGATACCTAAATTGATAGCCATTTTCATACCCATCCCCCGGGTTTTATTTTCCGCGGTTGCATATGTGCTCACACGTATGTAAAAAGAAATTTAATATATTTATAATATTATATTATTGCAAAATAGTAATAATTTTAGACATATTCATTCTCATTTTTATTATATTCATTTCAATTCTGATTCTTGACAATTTTACTAAACGCCCTCTAAATGCTTTAGGACATAGTCGTAGAATCAATGAAATGTTGGTCTAACACCAGTTCAAATCAAGTTTTGACCAAACTAACTCACAAATATTTCACAAATGACTATTTCTCGTATCCTATTTTACTTATCCCATCTCCTTTTAAACTATTTTACCCCTCTTTTTCACAAAAATAAAAAAATTTAAAAAATACTTTCTGACTCCTCTCTCCTGTCCCTCCTTTTCTCCCTCTTCTTCAAACACAAGGCACAATGTTTGTGTTTGAAGAAGGGGGAGAACAGGAGTAAGAGTGTTCATGGTTCGGATTGATTCGGTCAATCCGAACAACGGATCGTATTTATGGCTAAATTTTATTTTAATTTTTAATCAAACGAATTTAAAAATTAAAAATTGATAATTTTGAATCGGATTCTGAATTTACCCTAAAAAATGATCGTCAATCCGAATCCGTATATATATTTAATTAATAATAATATTAATTTATATGTATATATATATATATTAACACTTGAATTTTAGTGTCATTGAAATTCAAAATTAGTGTTGATAAGTTGTAATATATTTTAACATAATTATTTGGTTCAACTCGTGGCTCTTACTTTGGTGTTGTTGAACACCCCTAAAGAGGAGGCGAGAAAGTGTTTTTTAGATTTTTTTTTTGAATTTTTGTGAAAGAAAAAGAGATAAAATAGTCTAAAAGGAGACCAAATAAGTAAAATAGGATGGGGAAATAGCAACTCAGATATTTTTATACAGTAAATTAATTCGTATTTTAGATTGGAAATAATAATAATAATGCAAATGTAGAAGAAATCAAATAGGCTGTTACCAAATTTTTATTATGAAACATCACAGTTGGGCTACCGAAATCCATGACCATCATGACTTTTGCCTTATCTTACAATTAGGGTAGGTAGGTACGAGTTTAATACTGGGGAAAAAAAAGACTTTTCTTCCAAAATCGTCCACATAAATAATAGTATTAATAATATAACTTTTTAAAAATATCCTTCAAAATACGCAATAAATAAATTAACGAACCAGTTTGATTTGCCTTTCATGTTTTCTTTACCTAATTTTAACATTTTATTTTATATTTTTTGTACAAAAAGTTAAAAATATGATTAAGAAGACTACATATGAATTCACAACCATTTCACATACTTGGGGAGTTCATTTTTTATCACCACTGAAGTTTCCCGTTCCAAGATTTCATTGAACCATTCAGGTTTTCCGGTGATAAAAATTAGGGTTCCGGTGAAGGCTCCAAACAACATTCCGCATCCATAACCAATCAGCACAGCTTTCCAAGTGAACCCACTGAAAAACTCATCATCATCGTCTTCCTCAACCAGTTCCGCCGCCGGTGGTGGAGGCAACCCACTGCAACTTTTTGACACTGGAAATCCGCATAATCCAGGGTTCCCTGAATATGAATTGTTTTGAAATGTATTGAATTGCGGGCCTTGAGGTATGCTACCCACAAGATAGTTTTGAGAGACATTGAAAACTTCTAGATAGGGTACAGTGGCAAGTTCTTGAGGGATCTGGCCTTCAAGTTGGTTTGAGGACAGGTCCAAGGCTTCAAGAACCTTCAAATTTCCCAGGACTTTGGGTATTCCACCAGTAAGATTATTGTGTGAAAGATTTAGTCCACGAAGTGATATAAGATGTCCAATGGCATCTGGGATTCGCCCTTCAAAGTTGTTCTTGGATAGATCCATTGTTGAAAAAGTGGAGAGAATTCTCACAATATTCAATTTTGCCCCTTTAATTGTTACCACAGTAGAATCTTGATAGTTTACAATTCCTAGGTACGTCAACTTCTGCCCTGTCTCATCTTTTCTCATCATACCCTTAAGTTTTTCAAATGCTTTTCCAGGAAGAACTCCAGTGAATGCATTATCAGAAAGATCAAGGATTCTGAGGGAAGAGAACCACAGTTGTGGTTGTGGGGGACTTGAAAAGCTCACGGGCCCATTCAAATTGTTGGCCCTCAAGATAAGAACCTTCAGTTTGGGAAGAAATCCCAACCACGTTGGAAATGTACCATTCAACCTGTTGTTTCCAATATCAAGAACTTCCAACTCTCTGCCAGTGGAAAGGGATCGAGGGACTGCTCCTTCCAACTGATTGTTCCGCAAATTGAGTGTTCTTAGACTGCTTCCAACTGCTAGAGTTGCCGGGATTTTCCCATAAAAGCGATTGTTATGCATGTCTAAAACTGAGAGACCTTGGCTCATATTTAGCAAGCACTGGGGAATGACACCACTGAAGTTGTTATTAGAGATTTCTAGAATCAATGCAGAACTTAATTTGCAGATTGAAGGAAGGATTTCACCACTGAAATTATTATCAGAAGCAAATAACCATTTCATTGTGATGGGTGGAATGACCATTGACCCTTGCAGCAAGTTGTGACGAATATCAAGAAATAAGAGATTTTTGAAAGGAATCTGATTCATCTGTGTCAGTTTGTTGTGGGAGACATTAAGATAGAGCAAACTTTCAGACCACATATACCACATCTGATCAGAAAATGCTTCTCCCTGAAGCATGTTATCAGAAACGTCTAGCCTAACTAGGTTACTGGATCTTCTAAGGAAATCTAAATCTTTCAAACCACAGGAGGCCAAATGCAAAATGGAAAGGGATTCAGAGAAGGTAGAATTCACTCCGTCACTGGTCAGGACGAGTCTGTTGTTAGAAAGACTAAGAAGTTCGAGCAATCTCAAGTTTGAAAACAAGCTAACATCCACAAGACCGCTGAAAAAGTTTGAATGCAAAGCAAGTTGAGTAAGATTGACAAGTTGTGAAATTGATTTTGGAATTGGACCATGCATCGTATTGTCTTGTAGAAAAATTACTTGCAGGGACTGATACTGGAACTCATATAATTGGCCTGTAAGTTCATTGGATTGGAGGCGTAGATCTACTAATGATGGAAGGCTAAATATCCAAGATGGTATCATACTATTGAATGAGTTGTCGTTTAAATAGAGTGAAGCTAGGTTGGAGAATCCACTAATGTTGAGGGGTAGAGGGCCTGTAAGTGAATTGCTAGACAAATCTAAACTCTCAAGTTGAGTGAGATTGGTGATTGAGGACGGGAAATCACCGATCAGAAAGTTATCATTGAGCTTCAATTCGGTCAGGCTTTTGAAATTACTGAAAAAGTTGGGCAAATGGCCTTGGAGACTATTATTTGAGAGATCCAGATAAACCATTTGTGTCAAATTTCCAAGAGATATGGGAATGGACCCAGAAAAGTTGCAGGATGAGAGTATAAAGTGGGTTAAAGATTCCAGGTATCCAATGGATTCTGGAAGTTCTCCAGAAAAACCAGTATAAGATACATTAAGATAGTTGAGAGCACTACTGACGTTCCATTCAACCTGTGAAAAATGACCAGTGAGATGAGCATTGTCCGATAGTGCAAGTGATCGGAGGTTTGGCAGATGGAAAATTTCAACTGGCGTATCACCATACAAGTTCGTGCTCCCAAGATTCAAAATCGTGAAGGAATCTGACAGATTATGGGGAAGTCTGGAACCAATATTGACACCTGAAAGCAACACTTGTCTCAATCGGGTTGAGTTTTGAAGGAGCAACTCAAAAATGTGAGGTTGAACTATGATTTTATCAGACTGCGAGAGATCAAGTGAGATTAAATTGAACAGGCGCAAAAATTCTGATGGGAGTGGACCTGAGAATCCAGAGTTGGAGAGGTTGAGGTGTGTCAAAGTTTGGAGCCTGGAAAAGTTGCTGGAAATTGGGGAAGACCAGAAATTATTGTAAGCAAGATTGAGTCTTTGGAGACGAGAGAGCTGAAAAATGGTGCTGTTGGAGTTCACAACTCCTTGAAGGTTGCTGCAGGCAAGATCCAGGCCAATAACATCACCGGTGACCCCATCACAGGTTACTCCTTCCCAGATACAGCAATCTGTGCTTGTGTTCCAAGATGCCATTTTGGGATAAGAAGGCACGCCATTGGAATCACAGTCCACTGAAGCTGAGGCATCCATGTTGATGCTCTGCTTGAATTGCAGCAAGACAAGACTACTGCGGCTGCTGCACAAATGGTGTTTATTGGCAATGGATATGGCTGTTGAAATAGCAAGTTGGCAATGAAAATGAAAAAGAAGCAGAGGGATTATGATGGGAAAAAGTCGAGGCATAATGTCACCACTCTGTCTCCGGGATATTCGGATTGTCATTTATCAAGATAGATGAAGTGCAAGATATTTATCCTTATACAGTCGAAGAGGTGAGTGGCCTTTAAATTAGATTAGGCTATAATTAATGCTTCTCCTGGTAAATCGTTTGATGTCTAAATAAAAATATTTGCCTTGAAAAGTACAAAGTTAGTGGTCAACCATTCAATTATTTAGCTTAAACAAGTTGACCTGAGAATCCAGATCTAGAGAGGTTGAGGTATGTCAAACTCTCACG
Organism: Knoxia roxburghii; assembly: GCA_030378225.1. Taxonomy (NCBI): domain Eukaryota; kingdom Viridiplantae; phylum Streptophyta; class Magnoliopsida; order Gentianales; family Rubiaceae; genus Knoxia; species Knoxia roxburghii. The sequence continues at coordinate 4,612,306 of CM059415.1, forward strand.
CCTGGAAAATTTTCTGGGAATCCGGGAAGAGAGAAATCTCTGGAGCAAGATTGAGACTTTGCAGATGAAAAAGTCTAAAAATTGTGGTGTTGTAGTTGATCGCCCCTTGAAGCTGGCTGCGGGCAAATTCCAGGCCAATAACATCGCGAGTGAGATCGGCACAAGTTACTCCATCCCACATACGGCAAAGCAATCTGTGCTTATGCTCCAATTGGGATAAGATGGGAAGCTATAGTATTCAGAGTACCATGAAGCTGTGTAATCTATGTTAACGCTTTACATGAATTGCAGCAAGAGAAGGCTAGTGTCACTGCTGCACAAATGGTAATGTTCATAAATAGTATAAAACTTTGAAGGAGTAAATGACTGATGGATCATGGATGTGGGGGGAGAGAGTTGACAATTTCTTTTCTTTTCTTGAACTTTGACTTTCTGTGTCAAGGAAACAGAGAGAAGATAGCACCCAGAATTGGAACATAATAGTATGCGATACAATAATGGAGGTCAGTGGTTATTGGTTACCGCCATGGTTGAATGGGAGAAGAGTAGTAGTCTTGTTTCGTTTCTGATAAACCCTCACATGCTGCTATTAATTAAATTAAAAGATTATGAAATTTCGTATAAGTAAAATAAAATAATGAAATCTGTCAGACTCTTACGTATACAAATCTAATATTTCTTTTATTTTAAAATATATGTAGATGGAGAAGCCAGATTAGAAAATATTTGGATTGTAGGCGCTGTGGCTACAGTAGATGGGACGTTTTATTTTGACAGCGGGCTGGACAAGTAATCACTGTAAAACTGGATCTCCATTACTAGCTTGGCCTCGGTGGAAGGCCCTGGTTGCATTCATGGCGTCAAGGGTGACGGCGGCATTCAGGCCGATTCCAGGGAGCTATGAAGAGGGGCGTAGCTCAGTGCAGCCATTCATATAATTTACTGACGGGGGAGTACTATAGATTCACAACCATTTCACATACTTAGGCCATTTCTTTTTTATCAACGCCGAAGCTTCCCGTTCGACGAATTTATTAAACCATTCAGGCTTTCCGGTGATAAATATGATGCTTCCTATAAAGATTCCCACCAACATTCCGCATCCATAACCAATCGACACAGCTTTCCAAGTGAATCCACTGAATAATTCCTCATGATCGACTTCTGCCGGCGGTGGAGGCAGCTCACTGGATTTATCTCCGCAACTTTTTGACAGTGGAAATCCGCATAATCCCGAGTTCCCTGAATATGAGCTGTTTTGAAATGTCTTGAATTGAGGGCCTTGAGGTATGCTACCCACAAGATAGTTTTCAGAGACATTGAAAACTTCTAGATAGGGTATAGTGGTAAGCTGTTGAGGAATGTGGCCTTCAAGTTGGTTTGAGGACAGGTCCAAGGATTCAAGAACCCTCAGATTTCCCAGAACTTGGGGTATTCGACCTGTAAGATTATTGTGTGAAAGATTTAGTCCTCGCAGTGATATAAGATCTCCAATGGTATCTGATATTTGGCCTTCAAAGTTGTTCATGGAGAGATCCATTGTTGAAAAAATGGAGAGAACTCTCACAAAATCCAATTCCTCCCCATTAATCGTCACCACAATAGAATCTTGATAGCTTTTATCTCCTATGTATGTCAACTTATGCCCCGTCTCATCTTTTCTCATCATACCCTGCAGTTTTTGAAATGTTTTTCCAGGAAGAATTCCAGTGAATGCATTATCAGAAAGATCAAGGATTCTGAGGGAAGAGAACCACAGTTGTAGTCGTTGGGGGCTTGAAAAGCTCACGAAGCCATGCAAATTGTTTGCCCTAAAGATAAGAACCTTGAGTTTGGGAAGAAATCCCAACCACGTTGGAAATGTACCATTCAACCTGTTGTTCCCAATATCAAGAACTTCCAACTCTCTGCAGTTGGAAAGGGACCGAGGCAGTGTTCCTTCCAACTGATTGTTCCGCAAATTGAGTGTTCTCAGACTGCTTCCAACAGCAAAAGTTGACGGAATTTCCCCATAAAAGCGATTGCTATGCATATCTAAAACTGAGAGACTTTGGCTCATGTTTAGCAAACACTGGGGAAGGGCACCACTCAAGTTGTTTTCTGAGAAATCCAAAACTAATGCAGAACTTAATTTGCAGATTGAAGGAAGGATTTGACCGCTGAAATTATTGTTGGAAGCGAAGAACAACCTTATTGTGATGGGTGGAATGATTATTGACCCTTGCAGCAAGTTGTAACGAAGATCAAGAAAGAAGAGATATTTGAAAGGCAGCTGATTCATCTTTGTCAGGAAGTTGTAAGAGACATCCAGATAGATCAAACTTTCAGCCCATCTCTGATCAGAAAATACTTGTCCCTGAAGCATGTTATGAGAAACATCTAGCCTAGCTAAATTACTGGCTCCTGTTAAGGAATCTAAATCTTTCAAACCACAGGAGGACAGATACAAAAAGTAGAGAGATTGAGAAAAGGTTGAATTCACTCCATTTCTTGTCAGGACTAGGCTGTTATTAGAAAGATTAAGAAGTTGAAGCGATTTCAAGTTTGAAAACAAGCTAACATCCACAAGACCGCTGAATAAGTTTGATGACAAATCAAGAACAGTCAGATTGACAAGTTTTGAAACTGATTTTGGAATTGGACCATGCATCTTATTCCCACCTAGATAAATTCTTTGCAGTGACTGATACTGGAACTCGTATAATTGGCCTGTAAGTTCGTTGGATTGGAGGTTTAAATATACTAATGACGGAAGGCTAAATATCCAAGATGGTATGACATTATTCAATGAGTTGTATTGTAAATGAAACAAACGTAGGTTCGGGAATCCGCTAATGCTAAGAGGTAGAGGGCCAGTAAGTGAATTGTTGGACAAATTTAAACTCTCAAGACGAGTGAGGTTGCTGATTGAGGAGGGGAAGCCACCAACGAAAAAGTTATCGTTGAGGCCTAATTCAGTCAGGCTTTTGAAATTACTGAAATAGTTGGGCAAATTGCCTTCCAGACTATTACTTGAGAGATCTAAGAAGGTGAGTTGAAGAAGATTTGCAAGGCTTGATGGTAGCTGTCCAGTGAAATTGTTGAGAGATAAATCCAGATAAGCCAATTGTGTGAAATTTCCAAGAGATTCGGGAATGGACCCAAAAAATTTGCAGGATGAGAGTTTTAAGTAGGTTAAAGATTGAAGATATCCAATGGATTCTGGGAGTTCTCCTACAAAACCAGTAGCAGATATATCAAGATACTTGAGAGTACTACTGTCGTTCCATTTGACCTGTGAAAAATGACCAGTGAGCTGAAGATTGCTATGTAGTTGAAGTGTTTGCGGGTTTGGTAGATGAAAATTTTCTACAGGAAAATCACCATACAAGGTCGTGTCCCCAAGATTCGTGTGAAAGAATCTGAGAGATTATGGGGAAGCCTGGAACCAATATTGACACCCGAAAGCAACCCTTGTTTTAATCGGGTAGTGTTTTGAAGGAGCAACTTAAAAATGTGAGATGTAATTATGATTTCATCAGACTGTGAGAGATCAAGTGAGATTAAATTAACCAGGCCCAAGAATTGTAATGGAAGTCGAGAGGTTAAGGTGCGCCAAACTTTGGATCCCGGAGAAGTTGCTCAAAACCTGGGAAGAAGAGAAATCATTGTAAGCAAGATTGAGTCTTTGGAGTCTCGAGAGTCGAAAAATGGTGCTGCTGTAGTTTATGACCCCCTGAAGCTGGCTGCAGGAAAGATCCAAGCCAATAACCTCGCTGGTGACGGTATCACAGGTGACTCCATCCCACATACAGCAATCTGTGCTTGTGTTCCAAGACGCCATTTTGGGATAAGAAGGCTCGCCAATGAAATCACACAGCAGGGAAGCAGTGTCATCTATGTTGATGCTTTGCTTGAATTGCAACAAGAGGAGACCATCGTCTCTGTTACACAAATGGGGTGTAGTGGCAATGGACATAGCTGCTGAAACAGCAACTTGATAATGGAGAAGAAACAGATGGAAGATTAAGATTCGGGGAAGGCATCTCATGGTGTCTGGTTCTGTTTTGAGAGGAAAATGAAGAAAATATTTCCGGGAAATTTGGGAATTGTCGGAATAGAGGGAGTTGAAGAGGTATTCTATTTGATATTTGCATTGCCCTATGATTTATGTTTATCAGTTCTGACTGAGCTTCTGCTATTTTGACCATTTCCCTTCAATAATTACAAAATGTTAATGGTCAATTAATCCTGCCATCACTATTCACAATCAGCGTCGCCAATTCTTTTTATTTTTATTAATTACTAAATAAAATTTGATGTATTAAAAAAGAAAAAAATATTATTTTTAAATAGTTCAAACTGTAATGTTAAAAGTGTCCACTCACCCAGGGATTGACACCTCCCTTTATTAGATAAAAAAATATAAAAAAAATGTACCATAGTTTGGGTCAGAATTTACCCACAACCCCTACTATTTAAGTTGAATCCTTTATCCCTTCTGACTTATACAAACACCAATAAGTTCAATCTATTACACTAGTAAAAACCACCCTATCATGTCCTGAGTCTTAGACTTATTATTTTAAACGAGGAGTGCATGCGCGTTACATTCTCTTGTTGTGTCTATAAAATTAAATAATAATTTATTTATTAATGTGAATAAACATCTTTTTATTTAAAAAAAGAAAATTATACATTTAGTCATCTTACTTTATTAAAATTTAAGTTTTAATCACTAATATTTAAAAATTTAAAAAAATCAGTAATTTTAGCATTTAAATTTTGATTTTGGTCACTCCATCAAAAGCAATCGTTAAAACATTGACTGAACTAATTTTTGAGGGCAAATTCATCCTTCTAAACTACAAATCCAAAAAAAAAAATAAAGATAGTGTTATATCGCGCACCTCTTTTTGTTATTGGGCATTCTTATTTTTCCAAAAAAATTCTTTAATTTGTTAAGTATCGCCCCCTTAATGTTTATTTTTTGCCCCTCCTATTATTACCTAATTATCCTTAATTAATTTATAAAAGATTTTATAAGTCTCTTTTTAATCTATCAAAAATTTATAAAAATTATGATTAAAGTAACATAGATGAACGAAATTGTAAAATTTTTTTGGTATTTTTAATAAATTGATTAAGGGTATTTAGATAATTTAATATATTTTTATATTTAAATATTATTATTAGTATTTTTTAATTTTTTAAAAATAGTTTAAGTATAAAAAGAGCACGAAATAACAAAATAGAGGGAACGAAATAAGCTCCTCAAAAAATAAATAAAAATTATTCTTAAAAAACATGCACCAACCAGCACTGCCACCTCAGCCAAGAAATCCAATTGTTTCACACCTCACCTGTCCCTACCCGCATACCTGCTGCCACCTCACCCATCTCTGGCCCCACCAGCCAACCCTCATTTGATTGTGCCATCTCTTCCTCTCCACCTGCCAACAAGTCTTCCCAGCCAACTCACATCCTCTTCTTCTTCACCCCAACCCCGCCCCGTTTCAGCGTCCAATCCCAGACACTGCATCCTCTGGCCAGCACCCTTTGTCTCCACAACTAATTTTAAATCCTAATCCTAATCCTAATCCTATCCAAATTATGAAAACATTTTTTCCCCCCAAATTTATACGTAATTAACAATAAGATTTTACTCAATATCCTCTAAAGTTCAAACAAATATAATGTATGTCTTGATTAACTCCACAAAAGATGTAATACTAATCAAAAGAATATACTATTACTTTAGTCAACTACAAAAGATAATGAACTCTAATCTGATTCAATTTTTCTGAAGATAAACAAATGAGTATGCCACTGTAGTAGACAACCTTCTTTACCTTCCGCTTAAGGCCTTGCAATATCAAGACCAATGAATTCAGTTCCTTAACCGCGTCGTCACCAGATTATTCTGCAGAGTCGGCAGCATCGGCGACCTCGAAAATAACAGCAGATACCTCTTTCTTGATGATGCGGTGTTTAGATCGTCTTCTTGTAATGCTCGAAGGGGACACGAAGGAACTGGTGCTCCAATTTTAATGACTTCGCTAGGTGAGTCAGCTTGGACGACGTAGCTGTGGTTGAATCCAAACTGGCTGAAGTGATCGCCGCCACTGCGGGCGGAGGCGGTTGGCGTGAATAGAAAAAAAAAAAAAAAAAAAAAAAGAAAGAAAGAAAGATTGAAAAAAGGCGGAGGGGGGAGGCGTAAAAAAAAAAATAAATAAATAAAGGTTGTGTGGGTTTAATATTTGATTATTAGATAAATTTACCTTTAAAAATTAACTTTATTAATATTTTTTTAATAATTACTTTTGATGGAGTGACCAAAATTAAAAATCAAATGATTAAATTAATAAAAATTTTTAAAAATTTAGTTATCAAAACCTAAACTTATAATCCACTCATGAAAAATGGACATAATATCATTCGTAATTTCATACATATTATGGATTCACAACCATTTGACATACTTGGGCCATTTCTTTTTTACCAACGCCGAAGCCTCCCGTTCGACGAGTTTATTAAACCATTCAGGTTTTCCGGTGATAAAAATGATGGTTCCGGTAAAGGCTCCAAACAACATTCCGCATCCATAACCAATCAACACAGCTTTCCAAGTGAACCCACTGAAAAACTCATCATCATCGTCTTCCTCAACCAGTTCCCCCGGCGGTGGTGGATGCAGCTCACTGGATTTAGCTCCGCAAATTTCCGACAATGGAAATCCGCATAATCCAGAGTTCCCTGAATATGAGCTGTTTTGAAATGTCTTGAATTGCGGGCCTTGAGGTATGCTACCCACAAGATGGTTTTGAGAGACATTGAAAACTGCTAGAAAGGGTATAGTGGTAAGCTGTTGTGGAATATGGCCTTCGAGTTGGTTTGAGGACAGGTCCAAGGATTCAAGAACCTTCAAATTTCCCAGAAGTTGGGGTATTCGACCTGTGAGATTATTGTGTGAAAGATTTAGTCCTCGAAGTGATATAAGATCTCCAATGACATCTGGGATTTGGCCTTCAAAGTTGTTCATGGAGAGATCCAATGTCGAAAAAATGGAGAGAATCCTCACAAAATTCAATTCCTCCCCTTTTATTGTCACCACTATAGAATCTTGACAGTGGTAGTACCAGTAGTCAAGTCCAATGTATGTCAACTGCCTCTCTGTCTCATCTTTTCTCAGCATACCCTTGAGTTTTTGAACTTTTGCTGGTAGAACTCCATTGAATGCATTATTAGAAAGATCAAGGATTCTGAGAGATAAGAACCACAGTTGTCCAGGTCTTAAAAACCATACAGGGCCATGAAAATTGTTGGCCCTCAAGCTAAGAACCTTGAGTTTTGGGAGAGTCCCCAACCACGTTGGGAATGTACCATATAACCTGTTGTTCCCAATATCAAGAACTTCCAACTCACTGCACTTGGACAGGGATCGAGGCAGTGTTCCTTCCAACTGATTGTTGCGCAAATTGAGCGTTCTTAGACTGCATCCAACTGCTAAAGAAGATGGAATTTTCCCATAAAAGCAATTGCCATGCATGTCTAACACTAAGAGATGTTCTCTCATGTTTAGCAAACACTGGGGAATGGCACCACTCAAGTTGTTTTCAGAGAAATCCAAAACTGCTGCAGAACTTAATTTGCAGATTGAAGGAAGGATTTGACCACTGAAATTATTGTTGGAAGCGAGGAACACACCCAATGTGATTGGTGGAATGAGCATCGACCCTTGCAGCAAGTTGTGACGAAGATCAAGAAAGAAGAGATATTTGAAAGGCAGCTGATTCATCTTTGTCAGGAAGTTGTGAGAGAGATCCAGATAGTTCAAACTTTCAGACCACGTGTCCCATATCTGATCAGAAAATACTTGTCCCTGAAGCATGTTATGAGAAACATCTAGCTTAGCTAAATTACTGGCTCCTGTTAGGGAATCTAAATCTTTTAAACCACAGGAGGACAAAAACAAATTGGAAAGAGATTTAGAAAAGGTTGAATTCACTCCATCTCTTGTCAGGACTAGGCTGTTGTTAGAAAGATTAAGAGTTCGAAGTGATTTCAAGTTTGAAAACAAGCTAACATCCACAACACCGCTGAATAGGTTTGAAGACAAATCCAGAACAGTCAGATTGACAAGTTGTGAAACTGATTTTGGAATTGGACCATGCATCTTATTGCCTTGTAGATAAATTATTTGCAGGGACTGATACTGGAACTCGTATAATTGGCCAGTAAGTTCGTTGGATTGGAGGTGTAGATCTACTAATGATGGAAGGCTGAATATCCAAGATGGTATCATATTATTGAATGAGTTGTGGTTTAAATTGAGGGAAGTTAGGTTGGGTAATCCACTAGTGTTGCAGGGCAGAGGGCCGGTAAGTGAATTGTTAGACAAATCTAAAGTCTTAAGTTGAGTGAGGTTGTTGATTGATGAGGGGAACCCACCAATGAGAAAGTTATCATTGAGCAGCAATTCGGTCAGGCTTTTGAAATTACTGAAATAGTTGGGCAAATGGCCTTCGAGACTATTACTTGAGAGATCTAAGAAGGTGAGTTGATGAAGATTTGCAAGGCTTGATGGTAGTTGTCCTGTGAAACTGTTGGAAGATAAATCCAGATAAGCCATTTGTGTGAAATTTCCAAGAGATTCAGGAATGGACCCAAAAAATTCGCAGGAGGAGAGTTGTAAGTGGGTTAAAGATTGAAGATATCCAATGGATTCTGGGAGTTCTCCTACAAAACCAGTAGCAGATATATCAAGATACTTGAGAGAACTACTGACGTTCCATTTAAGCTGGGACAAATGACCAGTGAGATGAAAATTGAATCCTAATTCAAGTGTTCGCAGGTTTGGTAAATGAAAAATTTCTACAGGCAAATCACCATACAAGCTCGTTTGATGAAGATTCAAGATTGTGAAGGAATGTGAGAGATTATGGGGAATTCTGGTACCAATATGCATACCCGTAAGCGACACTTGTCTTAATCGGGTTGTGTTTTGAAGGAGCGACTTAAAAATGTGAGGTTGAACTATGATTTCATCAGACAGCGAGAGATCAAGTGAGATTAAATAAATCAGCCGCAAGAACTGTAATGGAAATGGACCCGAGAATCCAGAGCTCGAGAGGTTTAGGTGCGTCAAACTTTGGAGCCCGGAGAAGTTGCCCAAAACCTGGGAAGAAGAGAAATCATTGTAAGCAAGATTGAGTCTTTGGAGACTAGAGAGTAGAAAAATGGTGCTGCTAGAGTTGATAACCCCTTGAAGCTGGCTGCAGGAAAGATCCAGGCCAATAACCTCGCCGGTGACCCTATCACAGGTGACTCCATCCCACATACAGAAATCTGTGCTTGTGTTCCAAGACGCCAATTTGGGATAAGAAGGCTGGCCATTGAAATCACAGTTGCCGGAAGCAGTGTGATCTATGTTGATGCTTTGCTTGAATTGCAACAAGAGGAGACCATCGTCTCGGTTGCACAAATGTGGTTTACTGGAAATCGACATTGCTGCCGAAACAGCAACTTGATAATGGAACAGAAACAGATAGAAGATTAATATTGGGGGAAGGAGTCTCATGGTATCTGTCGCGTTCTGGGTTGAGAGGAAATTGAGAAAATATTTCCGGGAAATTTGGAAATCGTCAGAATATAGGGAGAGGCAGGATTTTTTTTATAATAATATACTTGAAAAGGTGAGGTACTATGTTTATATTTGCATTACACTATTATTTATGTTTATCAGTTCTGGGCTCTCCTCGTATGCTGACCAATTCCTTCAATAATGACAAAATGTCGATAGTCAACCAAAGCCGCCATCACTATTCACACGGCAATCACCATCGCCATTGTTTTAGTCTTTCGTTAATTACTCCGGAAATTTTGATGTATTACAAATAAAATCACCATCGCCTACGCCTGGTTGGTTGGTTGGATTCCTATCGCCCTCAAAGAACCGAAACCTTAAATATACAAAACCCTCCCCGTCAAGCTAAACCGAAACAGACGACCCTCCTCATGATTATATCACAACACTCTAAATTTTGTTACTTGACAGAGATCTATCACAGCACTCTGCCATCAAACAGCCACGGAAAATGCAGGGAATTCTCTGGGTCTTACAATAATATGTATAATGTGTCTACTACACGATAATAATTGAGCAGAGGTTCCCAACTGCAGAAAATGACCATATTTAGTTTGAACTGGAAGACCTTGGTTGGTTTACCTAAGACATTGCAAATTGCCGGAGTGACAATTCAACTACATGGCTTTACTGAATCCTCTGCTATATTATCTCATGAGTGCCACCTTATAAAGTCCCTGTGATGAGATTTGAACTTTGCTTAAAGGAGGAGACCCATTATAACTACATGTATAACCACCAGTGTAACCGTACAAATGCATCAGAAATGCCGCTTTACAGGAAAGTTAAAGCCAATCTCTATACAAAATTTCTAATAGTTTTTCCTTTCATGTGATTCTTATCATAAAAGATATTGTCAGCAATTGGACATACAACTAATGGATTGTCAGACCAAAATCAATTCAGTCAAAAGTACGTAATCAAAAGGGAAATTTTTTTACATTAAAACTATTACTGAAAATTTAATTAAAATTAAAGACTGAAAATTTAACAAATTGTTAAAATCAAATTCAGAAAAATATCTAGTCATGGGAATTGGACCACCTCGATTCACTAATCGATCCTTGATGCAAGAACGTATCAACTAACTATTGGTTACATCGATTTTCATTTTTAGAACCTCCTAACAACAATTCGCTCATATTAATTTAAGCCAACAATTAAATAACCTCTATTAATTGCATCTATAATCGATGACCAATTCTGGTCCTAGATCACGATAGTCAAGGACCCAATTCAATTACAATTAATCAAATTAATTTAATTACACTTAATTATTTATTTTTTCAACACGCTAACCAACTTACTATGTGATTAGTTGTATTGACTCTAAGGAATACCCTAGTTGATTGGCCTATAAAGTTTGCATTGCATGCTACCAGCTATACAAACATCGTCAAATGCTCTTCAAACAATTCACAACAATAAATAAGAAACCAACAATTAATTAATTTTAAAATAATTTAATCTCACGATTAAAGTAACATCAAGGGATTTGATTCTCTTAGTTAGACTAAAGAAAAACTACTCATAATTACAATAATAAAATTAACAAATAAATTATGCGCCATAATTTAAAATTAAAAGTTAAGAACTAGAAATAATACTAAAAATGGTAGTTGTCCGTCAAGAGCCGCCGCGATTCCCAAAGGCTGCTGTCCAAAATGTTTTGCTCCAGCAATTGAGGCTCCACAATTTTGTCTCCAGCCACCTTGGTTGTCAAAATTAAGTCTCCCAAATTCGCTGCCTCCAAAATTGAGTCTCAAAACCAACTTGCTGCCTTGCTGCTCAGCCGCGGTCAACACCCCCACACGTAGCCACCTCCATAAGACAAGACAAAACATAAGTCTCTCCTTTTACTGTGGCCTCCAAAACCTAATAAAATAACCTCATTTCCTTTTTCCAAAACCTGCGGCCCATAAACTTTTGTTGCCAAAATAAAACCCAAAATAAAATATTTAAAACTTAATTTTAATTAAGTACATCCCTTTTAACATAATTAAATTCCAAGTTTTCATGTTCAGTCCAAATTCTTTCTCCTTATCACTCTTTCAATCCAGCCCATTAACTTTTTTTCTTCACAATCCAAACTCAATCTCTTTTTTATAAATCTAAAAATACCTTATTAAATTTCACAATGTCTTCAAATCTTCCTAAATTCACATGAAATGTAATTATGAATTTCAACATCATCTACAACTGACAAAGAATCTCATGTGCACAGTAACCTGATCAAAGGGGGCTTTAGATTGAGCAGCCTGCCGACGTATGTTTAGCCTTTGACTATCAATAATTCAATATTGTCAAGTGTCAACGGAAGGCCAGTTGGCCATCCGGCTAGAATTTTGACTTTCTGTGTCTGAGGAAAACATATAGCACACTGAAATGTAACTCGAGATAGTCATATTCTCCCTATATTCTGCACCAACTGCGAATTTTTTCTTTAGTGAATATGAATTCAGTACAATGTTAGATTGGGAGCAAGAAGAACAAATGAAGAATGCAATTATCAAAAAAATCCTTCATCACCATTAGCATTAGTACTTTCGGTTTCCTCTTTTGTGAGTTTTCTTAGTAAAATATATACAGCAATGGTGGTCAGTGGTGGCTTTCTTGTCTGCCAAAAGAGTGTACGAGACAATCTGTCTTCTCCGAGTATTATCACCTACCTAAAACTTGAGATTTAGGAACCTGTCTCAGATATTCAAAACTATCTTGGGCCATTTCCTTTTCCCCAGCCGGGAAGCCTCCCGTTCAAGAATTTTATTAAACAGTTCAGGTTTTCCGGTTATGAATACAAGGCTTCCTACAAATGCTCCAACCACCATTCCGCATCCATAACCAATCAACACAGCTTTCCAAGTGAACCCATTGAAGAACTCCTCATGATAGTCTTCTTGAACCACTGCTGGTGGCGATGGTGGAAGCAGATCATTAGCTCTGCAACTTTTTGACAATGGAAATCCGCATAATCCAGGGTTTCCTAAATATGAGGTGTTTTCAAATGTGGAGAATTGTGAACCTCGTGGTATGCTACCCTCAAGGTGGTTATGAGAGACATTGAAAATAGAAAGAAAAGGTATAGTTGTAAGCTGCTGGGGAATCTCGCCTTCAAGTTGGTTTGAGGACAAGTCCAAGGCTTCAAGAACCTTTAAATTTCCCAGTACTTGTGGTATTGGACCTGTAAGTTTATTGTGTGAAATATTGAGTCCTCGAAGTGATGTAAGATCTCCAATGGCATCTGGGATGTGCCCTTCAAATTTATTCATGGAGAGATCCATGGTAGTAAAGATGGAGATAATTCTCACAAGAGTCAATTCCTGCCCTTTAATGGTCATCACAATTGAATCTTGATAATACTCATCTCCAATGTATGTCAACTGCATCTCTGTCCCATCTTTTCTCATCATGCCATTGAGTTTTTCATATGTTTTTTCTGGCAGAACACCAGTGAATGCATTATTAGAAACATCAAGAATTCTGAGGGAAGAGAACCACAGTTGTGGAGCTCTCGAAAAACTTACAGGGCCATGCAAATTGTTTGCCCTCAAGCTAAGAACCTTGAGTTTCAGAAGATTTCCCAACCACGTAGGGAATGTATCATTCAACATGTTCTTCCCAATATCAAGAACTTCCAACTCACTGCAGTTAGAAAGGGATCGAGGCAGTGTTCCTTCCAACTGATTGTTCCGCAAATTGAGTGTGCTTAGACTGCATCCAACTGCTAAAGAAGATGGAATTTTCCCATAAAAGCGATTGCTATGCATGTCTAACACTGAGAGATCTTTGCTCATGTTTAGCAAACACTGGGGAATGGCACCACTCAAGTTGTTTTCAGAGAAATCCAGAACCATTAGCGAACTTAATTTGCAGATTGAAGGAAGGATTTGACCACTGAAATTATTGTTGGAAGCAAAGAACAACCTTATTGTGATGGGTGGAATGAGCATTGACCCTTGCAGCAAGTTGTAACGAAGATCAAGAAAGAAGAGATATTTGAAAGGCAGCTGATTCATATTTGTCAGGAAGTTGTGAGAGACATCCAGATAGATCAAACTTTCAGCCCACATATCCCATATCTGATCAGAAAATACTTGTCCCTGAAGCATGTTATGAGAAACATCTAGCCTAGCTAAATTACTGGCTCCTATTAAGGAATCTAAATCTTTCAAACCACAGGAGGACAGATACAAAAAGTAGAGAGATTGAGAAAAGGTTGAATTCACTCCATTTCTTGTCAGGACTAGGCTGTTATTAGAAAGATTAAGAAGTTGAAGCGATTTCAAGTTTGAAAACAAGCTAACATCCACAAGACCGCTGAATAGGTTTGAAGACAAATCCAGAACAGTCAGATTGACAAGTTCTGAAATTGATTTTGGAATTGGACCATGCATCTTATTCCCACTTAGATAAATTCTTTGCAGTGACTGATACTGGAACTCATACAATTGGCCTGTAAGTTCGTTGGACTGGACGTCTAAATATAGTAATGATGGAAGGCTAAATATCCAAGATGGTATCATATTGTTGAATGAGTTCTTTTGTAAAAAAAGCAAACGTAGGTTCGGGAATCCGCTAATGTTGAGGGGTAGAGGGCCGGTAAATGAATTGTTGGACAAATTTAAACTCTCAAGATGAGAGAGGTTGGTGATTGAGGAGGGGAACCCGCCAACGAAAAAGTTATCGTTAAGCCCTAAATCAGTTAGGCCTTTGAAATTACTGAAATAGTTGGGCAAATAGCCTTGGAGACTATTACTTGAGAGATCTAAGAAGGTAAGTTGAAGAAGATTTGCAAGGCTTGATGGTAGCTGTCCTGTGAAATTGTTGAAAGAGAAACCCAGATGGGCTATTTGTGAGATATTTCCAAGAGATTCGGGAATGGACCCGAAAAAATTGCAGGATGAGAGTTCTAAGTGGGTTAAGGAGTGAAGATATCCAATGGATTCTGGGATTTCTCCGAAGAAAACAGTGCTAGACATATCAAGATACTTGAGAACACTACTGGCGTTCCATTTAACCTGTGAAAAATGACCAGTGAGCTGAGGATTGCTATATAGTTGAAGTGTTTGCAGGTTTGGTAGATGAAAAATTTCTACGGGTGAATCACCATACAAGTTGGTATTCCCAAGATTCAAGATTGTTAAGGAATCTGAGAGATTTTGGGGAAGTCTGGAACCAATATTGACATCCGTAAGCAACACTTGTCTCAATCGGGTTGTGTTTTGAAGGAGCAACTTAAAAATGTGAGGTTGAACTATGATTTCATCAGACAACGAGAGATCGAGTGAGATTAAATTAAACAGGCGCAAGAATTGTGATGGAAGTGGACCTGAGAATCCAGTGCTCGAGAGGTTGAGGTGCGCCAAACTTTGGAGCCCGGAGAAGTTGCTCAAAATCTGAGAAGAAGAGAAATCATTGTAAGCAAGATTGAGTCTTTGGAGTCTCGAGAGTCGAAAAATGGTGCTGCTGGAGTTGATGAGCCCTTGAAGCTGGCTGCAGGAAAGATCCAGGCCAATAACCTCGCCGGTGACCCTATCACAGGTGACTCCATCCCACAAACAGCAATCTGTGTGTCTGTTCCAAGACGCCATTTTGGGATAAGAAGGCTGGCCATTTGAATCACAGTCGAGGGAAGCAGTGTCATCTGTGTTGATGCTTTGCTTGAATTGCAGCAAGAGGAGACCATCGTCTCTGTTGCACAAATGGGGTGTAGTGGCAATGGACGTTGCTGCTGAAACAGCAGCTTGATAATGGAGCAGAAACAGATGGAAGATTAAGATTCGGGGAAGGAGTCTCATGGTGTGTGTTGAATTGAAAATGAAGAAAATATTTGCGGGAACTGTGGGAATTGTCAGAAATAGAGGGAGTGGATGGTTACTTTATAATAATAATGCAAATTGCTATCCTTAATGTTTGTTTCTCAGTTCTGACCATTTCCGTCCAATAATTACAAAAATGTCAATGGTCAACCAATGCAGCCATCACTATCACGCGACAATCCCCACCGCCATTGTTTTTATATTTATTAATAATTACCTCGGAAAATCCGATATGTTTCTATATCATCCTAAATCTGAGTATAATAACTGGGGGTCACTAGTTACCGACTGGGGCGGTAACTTAAAAATTTATAAATATAACCTTATAATAATATATTAATATAATAATATTAATTTTTTATTAACCCACCCTCTCCCCGTTACCCCCCCTTTCCCCCCGGTGATGCAACCCACCCTCTCTCCGTCACCCCCGGCGACCCACCCTCTCCCCGTCACCCCCGGCAACGCCTCACTCGAAACCCTCCACCGCGCCCCTCCCGCCTTCCCCCAAATCGCCCCGGCGACCCCTCCCTCGAAAATCCTAACGATTCCACCCCCGGCGACGCCTCACTCGAAACCCTCCACCGCGCCCCTCCCGCCTTCCACCACGTCTCAGAACAACTAGAACCACGTCAAAAACAACTAGCACCACGTCCATAAACGTCTACATCCAGGCATGTCCACAACGTCTTCGCTGAGTCAACAACGTCTTAGAACAACTGTCGCAACGTCCAAAAAATAATTGTCGCAACGTCTACATCCAGGCATGTCTACAACGTCTCCTAACACTAGAACCACGTCCGAAACAACTAGCACCACGTCCAAAAACGTCTATATCCATACATGTAAAATTAAACTGATTTTTTCACAAATACAACTAGAACCACGTCAAAAACACTAACACCACGTCCAGAAACGTCCACATCCATGCCTATGAATGTAAACTTTTTTTTTTTTTTACAAAGTCAGTCCACCACGTCTCAGAACAACTAGAACCACGTCAAAAATAACTAGCACCACGTCCATAAACGTCTGCATCCAGGCATGTCCACAACGTCTTCGCTGAGTCAACAACGTCTTAGAACAACTGCCGTAATGTCCAAAAAATAACTGTCGCAACGTCTACATCCAGGCATGTCTACAACGTCTCATAACACTAGAACCACGTCCGAAACAACTAGCACCACATCTAAAAACGTCTAAATCCACGGGTGCTACAGTAAAGATTCGAAATTCACGGGTGCTACAGTAAAGATTCCAAATTAGACGTTTCTGAACGTAGTGATATTTGTTTTTGACGTGGTTCTAGTTGTATTTGTGAAAAAATCAATTTAATTTTACATGTATGGATGAGGACGTTTCTGGACGTAGTGATATTTGTTTTTGACGTGGTTCTAGTTGTATTTGTGAAAAAATCGGTTTAATTTTACATGTATGGATGAGGACGTTTCTGGACGTAGTGATATTTGTTTTTGACGTGGTTCTAGTTGTATTTGTGAAAAAATCAGTTTAATTTTACATGATATGATGTAGACGTTTTTGGACGTGGTGCTAGTTGTTTCGGACGTGGTTCTAGAGTTAGGAGACGTTGTGGACATGCCTGGATGTAGACGTTTATGGACGTGGTGCTAGTTGTTTTTGACGTGGTTCTAGTTGTTCTGAGACGTGGTGGACTGACTTTGTGGAAAAAAAAAAAAAAAAAAGGTTAAATGCACACGCATGGATGAGGACGTTTCTGGACGTGGTGCTATTTGTTTTTTGACGTGGTTCTAGTTGTATTTGTGAAAAAATCAAATTAATTTTACAAGTATGGATGTAGACGTTTTTGGACGTGGTGCTAGTTGTTTCGGACGTGGTGCTAGTGTTAGGCGATGTTGTAGACAATTATCTCATGGCTAACACAACGACGGCGGTCGCGACTACCGGCAACCGATAAAAGACCGACCACAATCTTTGGTCACGATCTGGACGAACTCAACCTTGGATCATCGGGGGATGGAATCGTTAGGGTTTTCGAGGGAGGGGTCGCCGGGGCGATTTGGGGAAAGGCGGGAGGGGCGCGGTGGAGGGTTTCGAGTGAGGCATCGCCGGGGGTGACGGGTAGAGGGTGGGTCGCCGGGGGTGACGGGTAGAGGGTGGGTCGCCGGGGGTGACGGGGAGAGGTTGGGTCGCCGGGGGTGACGGGTAGAGGGTGGGTCGTCGGGGGTGACGGGGAGTGGGTGTGTTGCGTCGCCGGGGGGAAAGGGGGGTCTCCGGGGGTGACGGGGAGAGGGTGGGTTGCGTCGCCGGGGGGAAAAAGGGGGTGACGGGGAGAGGGTTGGTGGGTTGCGTCGCCGGGGGGAAAGGGGAGGTGACGGGGAGAGGGTTAATAAAAAATTAATATTATTATATTAATAATATATTTTAAGGTTATTTTAATAAATTTATAAGTTTACCGCCCCAGTTTCTGGGGCGGTAACTAGTAATAATTATAATTTAATCTACAGAAAGAAAATCACAAATAACAAGTACTACTATATATGGTCTGTTTTTAAATTTTTCCTACTTTATACGGTTTCAAATACAAATTAAAAATTTTAATTTATAATCTTGCACATAAAAATATAATAATTTTATGAAGGAAAATTTATTATAATACTTTCTCTAGACTGGATGGACGATGGAATGTTTGACCTTGCTTCGTGTCTCTCGTGGAAGATCACAGCGGCTCTTTGGATGATTATTCAGCTTTCAGAACGTATGCTTATAGACTGGTTGATGATGGTTTCACTACAGTAAAAAAAAATGACGGAAAAAAATTGACAGATTTTATCTTGACGATCAGTAAAATTTAAAGTAAGAATCTCCCACTATGATAATTAAAGTTTTCTCGCAACTTCTGAATTTTTTGAATTGAGAAGTGCAGTTAATTTTTTAATGAGATTCAGAATTGTTTATGAGTTGTTTGTTTTGAGTTATTTCTAATTAAGTGTGGCTAGTTTTTAATCAAGGATGTTATTGATTTTGAGTTGTGGTTGGTACTAGGGAGATTGGATGGTTTTGTAATTGAGGTTTTTTTATGGTAAAATCGGTTATTGGGATTGATACGGGGAAGATTCAGCATTGTTGATGCTCCTTTGGGTTGGAGAAATCTTTGATTTCGCATTGGAATAATGGAAGGGCTCATTTAGGCATTGGATACAAATGGTAGATGGTCGAATCGTTTTGAGTTTGAGTAGTTTAGAAAGGAGAAGGCCAAATCTTTTAATCTGATTTTGTGTAAATCCTGGTAAAGGATGAGAAAGTGAAGCATATACGCTGCTCCTTGTAATAATAAGTAGTATCTAAAAAAAGAAAAAAATTTATAATTCATGAATGATAAATAAATAAAAAAAAGACAAATTTAAAAATTCATTTTACAAATCTATGAAGTTTTTTTTTTATTTGACATAAATAATCAACCAAACCAATTTGATTAATCCCTTCAAAACCAAACTTTCCAGCAAGAATTCGATCCAAAACTTTTTTCCTCTCAAAGAAAAAAGAAAAAAAAGAAATGGCATTGGTGTTTCGTGCCTTCCCGGGCGGGTTTACCCGCTTGTCTATGTTCATAAGAAAGGTAATTCAACGTCAAGGTCAGTAATCTACAATCTTTATCAACTGTGATATGGAGTATGAGCAAAAACACACACAAATGGGGAATCAAATAAATAATAACAGCAGAAGTCGTTCTATTCTGCAGCCCATTCTTGCATTATTCGCCATAATTTTACGAGTTCAAACAAAGCAGGCTAGTGGCCTTGTGCCATAACCATTTTGGTTTTCAGTGATCATCATCATCAATTTTGTCCTCATATAAATAACATTATAATCATTGAACATGAACAATATTATTTTATTTTCCAATACAAAAGCCAAATTTTAAAATTTCATTCATACATACTATGGATTCACAACCATTTCACATATTTGGGCCATTTCTTTTTTATCAACACCGAAGCTTCCCGTTCTACTAGTTTATTAACCCATTCAGGCTTTCCACTGATTAAAATGAAGCTTCCTACCAGGGCTCCCACCAACATTCCGCATCCATAACCAATCGACACAGCTTTCCAAGTGAATCCACCGAACAACTCATCATGTTCGAGTTCTGCCGGCGGTGGTGGAGGCAGCTCACTGGATTTAGCTCCGCAACTTTCTGACAATGGAAATCCGCATAATCCAGAGTTCCCTGAATATGAGCTGTTTTCAAATGTCTTGAACTGCGGGCCTTGGGGTATGCTACCCACAAGATGGTTTTGAGAGACATTGAAAACTTCCAGAAAGGGTATAGTGGTAAGCTGTTGAGGAATATGGCCTTCAAGTTGGTTTGAGGACAGGTCCAATGATTCAACAACCTTCAAATTTCCCAGAGCTTGGGGTATTCGACCTTTAAGATTATTGTGTGAAAGATTTAGTCCTCGAAGTGATATAAGATCTCCAATGGCATCAGGGATTTGCCCTTCAAAATTGTTCATGGAGAGATCCATTGTTGAAAAAGTGGAGAGAATCCTCACAAACTTCAAATCCGCCCCTTTTATTGACACCACTGTAGAATCTTCATAGTGGTAGTCCCTGTCCCAGTTGTCAATTCCAATGTATGTCAACTTCCTCTCTGTCTCATCTTTCCTCATCATACCCTTGAGTTTTTGAAATATTTTTACTGGCAGAACTCCATAGAATGCATTATTAGAAAGATCAAGGACTCTGAGGGAAGAGAACCACAGTTGTGGGGGTCTTAAAAACCATACAGGGCCATGAAAATTGTTGGCCCTCAAGCTAACAACCTTCAGTTTTGGAAGAGTCCCCAACCATGTAGGGAATGTATCATTGAACCTGTTGTTCCCAATATCAAGAACTTCCAACTCACTGCACTTGGACAGGGATCGAGGCACTGTTCCTTCCAGCTGATTGTGGCGCAAATTGAGCGTTCTTAGACTGCTTCCAACTGCTAAAGAAGATGGAATTTTCCCATAAAATAGATTGCTATGCATGTCTAACACTGAGAGATCTTTGCTCATGTTTAGCAAACACTGGGGAATGGCACCACTAAAGCTGTTTTCAGAGAAATCCAAAACTGCTGCAGAACTTAATTTGCAGATTGAAGGAAGGATTTGACCACTGAAATTATTGTTGGAAGCGAAGAACACACCCAACGTGATTGGTGGAATAAGCATCGACCCTTGTAGAAAGTTGTGACGAAGATCAAGAAAGAAGAGATTTTTGAAAGGCAGCTGATTCATCTTTGTCAGGAAGTTGTGAGAGAGATCCAGATAGTACAAACTTTCAGACATCGTGTCCCATATCTGATCAGAAAATACTTGTCCCTGAAGCATGTTATGAGAAACATCTAGCTTAGCTAAATTACTGGCTCCTGTTAGGGAATCTAAATCTTTTAAACCACAGGAGGACAAAAACAAATCGGAAAGAGATTTAGGAAAGGTTGAATTCACTCCATCACTTGTCAGGATTAGGCTGTTGTTAGAAAGATTAAGAAGTTCAAGCGATTTCAAGTTTGAAAACAGGCTAACATCCGCAAGACCGCTGAATAGGTTTGACGACAAATCCAGAACTCTCAGATTGACAAGTCGTGAAACTGATTTTGGAATTGAACCGCTGAATAGGTTTGATGACAAATCCAGAATAGTCAGATTGACAAGTTGTGAAACTGATTTTGGAATTGAACCATGCATCTTATTCCCACTGAGATAAACTATGACCAGGGACTGATACTTGAACTCGTATAACTGGCCTGTAAGTTGGTTGGATTGGAGGTCTAATTCTACTAATGATGGAAGGCTAAATATCCAGGATGGTATCATACTATTGAATGAATTGTCGTTTAAATAGAGTAAAGCTAGGTTCGGTAATCCACTAGTGTTGAAGGGCAGAGGGCCGGTGAGTGAATTGTTAGACAAAACTAAAGTGTTAAGTTGAGTGAGGTTGTTGATTGATGAGGGGAACCCACCAATGAGAAAGTTATGACTGAGCACCAATGTGGTCAGGCTTTGGAAATTACTGAAATAGTTGGGCAAATGGCCTTCGAAACTATTCTTTGAGAGATCTAAGGAGGTGAGTTGATGGAGATTTGCAAGGCTTGATGGTAGCTGTCCTGTGAAACTGTTGACAGAGAAATCCAGATAGGCCATTTGTGTGATATTTCCAAGAGATTCGGGAATGGACCCGAAAAGTTCGCAGGATGAGAGTTGTAAGTGGGTTAAAGATTGAAGATATCCAATGGATTCTGGGATTTCTCCGAAGAAACCAGTACTAGATATATCAAGATACTTGAGAGCACTACTGGCGTTCCATTTAACCTGTGAAAAATGACCAGTGAGCTCAAAATTGAATCCTAGTTCAAGTGTTTGCAGGTTTGGTAGATGAAAAATTTCTACAGGGGAATCACCATACAAGTTGGTGTTCCCAAGATTCAAGATTGTTAAGGAATCTGAGAGATTTTGGGGAAGTCTGGAACCAATATTGACATCCGTAAGCAACACTTGTCTCAATCGGGTGGTGTTTTGAAGGAGCAACTTAAAAATGTGAGGTTGAACTATGATTTCAAAAGACAGCGAGAGATCGAGTGAGATTAAATTAAACAGGCTCAAGAATTGTAATGGAAGTGAACCTGAAAATCTAGAGCTCGAGAGGTTGAGGTGCGCCAAACTTTGAAGCCTGGAAAAGTTGCTCAAAACCTGGGAGGAAGAGAAATCATTGTAAGCAAGATTGAGTCTTCGGAGTTTCGAGAGTCGAAAAATGGTGCTGCTGGAGTTGATCACCCCTTGAAGCTGGCTGCAGGAAAGATCCAGGCCAATAACCTCGCCGGTGACCGTATCACAAGTTACTCCATCCCACAAACAGCAATCTTTGCTTGTGTTCCAAGACGCCATTTTGGGATAAGAAGGCTCGCCATTGAAATGACACAGCAGGGAAGCAGTGTCATCTATGTTGATGCTTTGCTTGAACTGCAACAAGAAGAGACCATCGTCTCTGTTGCACAACTGGGGTGTAGTGGAAAAGGAGATTGCAGCTGAAACAGCAACTTGATAATGGAACAGAAACAGACGGAAGATTAAGATTCGGGGAAGGCGTCTCATGGTATCTGTCGGGTTCTGTGTTGAGAGGAAAATGAAGAAAATATTTCCGGGAAATTTGGAAATCGTCAGAATAGAGGTAGTGCAGGATTATACTACTTTATAATAATAATATAGTTGAAGAGGTGAGGTACTAAGTGATATTATTTATGTTTCTCAGTTCTGAGCTTTCCTCATACTATGACCATTCCCATCAATAATAATTACAAAATGTCCATAGTCAACCAAAGTAGCCATCACTATTCACACGGCAATCACCATTGCCATTGTTTTAGTCTTTCGTTAATTACTCCGGAAATTTTGATGTATTACAAATAAAATCACCATTGCCTACGCCTGGTTGGTTGGTTGGTTGGATTCCTATCGCCCTCAAAGAACCGAAACCTTAAATATACAAAACCCTCCCCGTCAAGCTAAACCGAAACAGACGACCCTCCTCATGATTATATCACAACACTCTAAATTTTGTTACTTGACAGAGATCTATCACAGCACTCTGCCATCAAACAGCCACGGAAAATGCAGGGAATTCTCTGGGTCTTACAATAATATGTATAATGTTTCTACTACACGATAATAATTGAGCAGAGGTTCCCAACTGCAGAAAATGACCATATTTAGTTTGAACTGGAAGACCTTGCTTGGTTTACCTAAGACATTGCAAATTGCCGGAGTGACAATTCAACTACATGGCTTTACTGAAATCCTCTGCTATATTATCTCATGAGTGCCACCTTATAAAGTCCCTGTGATGAGATTTGAACTTTGCTTAAAGGAGGAGACCCATTATAACTACATGTATAACCACCAGTGTAACCGTACAAATGCATCAGAAATGCCGCTTTACAGGAAAATTAAAGCCAATCTCTATACAAAATTTCTAATAGTTTTTCCTTTCATGAGAAAGGAGGTCAGGTAACTGCACTACTGGCTCTAGGAATAGCCAATTCCTGAGAAACGGGGTCACCATGTTCACTTACCAGAAACCGCCTACCCAGTTGCTACAGTCACAGCATCTGCCAAGCATAACTCAATGTCAGTTTCAGTGCCATCCTAGGAGCGGTATATCTAAACTGTACACGTTAACAATCATTTCACTCATTTTAGCAACTGGTATCATAACTGGGAAAAATTGGAAAATCATGAGCAAGATAAAAGCTTCCACTTACCTTCTAATTTCATTAGCTTCCCGAACCTCATTCAGCTGTTTCTGAGTATCTTCCAAATCTCTATAAAAAATCGAAGTAAAAAACAACACCATTAAAAAGCTATCGGAAAGAGGCACAAACTTACACTTGTGAGGATAAAATTGACATCATTGACCAAAAAAAATAGATAGAGGCATCATTGACCAAAAAAATAGAACAACAGCCTCTTACTTTGAAGGTTGAAATGTGGACTAGATAAACCAAAGAAAAAATAATGCCCTCAGCATCACCATGCAAGCATAGATAATCTGAACTAAACTTCCCCCAACACAGACACGCGTTCTTGAAACAGATGGCAAGTAGAGAGACCATATGACTCGTACCATGAATTTCTAGAAAAACCAGTTTATATTCATAGTGATAATCTAGCCAGTAAAATTCCTTGATAAACAGATTCAGCTATTTTAGGTGGGACCGTGGTTGAATATATGATAAAGGCCACTTTGAATAGCCATCACCTAAAGCAGGACAAATGCTTTACTAAGCAATGCTATCGGAATAAAGATGCCCTACTGAGCAAGGCAGTAAGCATGCAAATAGATCCCAAACAGTTTACTATCAAGGGGAAAAGGCAGTGTCAAAACAAGATGTAAGGTAACAGCCAACTACAAGTAAGATCATACAAGAAAAAGACCATTTCTTGGTTGCATTCTGTCTCTTGACTCCCTTACTTACGATCGAGGAATGTGATTCCTTTCAGTAAGTTAAGGTCATACATGCAAAAATACGTCACTCGGCCAAGGCAACTATAAAACATCATGAATACGTCTATAACATTCCTAAATGCATTACAGGACTTGGTCATTGTAACTTCAGAAAAAGGTTACTACCTATCAACAAGACAAGAATTTCCAATAGAATACCAATCCATCACAGCACGGAAGTAAAAATAACTATTTAAGCTATCCTTGTACCTTTTGACTCGAGAAAGTTCTTCCTTAAGTTGCTCCAACTCCTTGGCACATGGGCATCCAGTGGAACAGGAGCCGACCTTCCAACCAGATGGTGGAATCCAGAAAGGATCAGCCACCCCAGCCTTTTTTCGTATGTCAACTAAATCAGCACTTTCAAGCCAATACATGATCACTCCATCAGCATTGTAGCACCGCTGGAAACGGGAAGTCCCATCTGGAGCCATCTTTCCCGGTATGTCCTTGAGAAGGTGATCCAACAAACCTGTGTTACCAATGTCCTTCTGAGCCTCTTTCCTTAAAGCAGCTCGGAATATTGGGTTCTCTGCACCCGCATTCTTCTCCTTCAAAATTTTTAGAATGACCTTCTTTCCAGACTCAAAGCTTCACATATCCTCTCCACGATCAGAATTCAGAGACAAGTACAAGGAAATACAAAGAGCCAAAACTCCTACAAGTTTGGCGCAAAGGAAAAACACAAAAAAGCAATGTACCATAAAAATCAAAACTTTACCTCTCATTGGACCACCATTTATATTTCTTTGCCTTATGAAAATCATCAGCTTCATCTCCTACAATCTCTTCTTTAACTACATTCTCAACTTTAACAATTGCCAGCTTGTGAACTTCATCTGGTATCTCTTCTTTCTTACCATCACCCTTTGGTGCAACCGTACGAAGAGACCTCAAAGGAACATCATCAATTTCAAGCTTAGGAACCTTCACCAACCAAAATCCCTTAATCTCCTCCAAAGTATTGAATTGGGGTACATTAACATCCTCAAAAAGCACCCTCTGAGCAAGTTTGAATCCCATAATAAAACACATATCAAGGTCAGGGTTAGACCAGTCTGTTCCTTGACCAGTACAACCCTCTATGGACTCCTGGCTAGGAAACTTAACAGTGACCTTTAATTTGCTCTTGTCACTGACCTGAAACCATCAAAACCGTAATAATCTACTTCGTAAGCTCTAAATGTAACCGACAAAGGGGGAATTCAACAAAGAAAACCCAGAAAGACAAAACCCTAAGCGCGATAAAGGTACTAAAGAGAGTTCTCACCATAACAATCCGAACGGACCTCAACCAGGGAGGAGTTCTCGGTGGTAAATTAGCATGCACAATCTGGTAAAACCTTCCCACCGCAACATTCAACTTACTTTGCTTTCCTCTTGCAGTGGGAACCATCAAGAGGGATTGACGGGAGTGACGAGACATCATGATTTAATCGAGAACCCTTCTACAGAGGAAAAAAAAAAAACCAAAAACCCTCAAAATCCACAATCCATACATAAGAACAAACGAGTACAATTTCACCTCACACTCCCAAAAAAAGACTCAAAAAAAAAAAAAAGCGGCAAGAATAAGAGAAGAAAAGAAAAGAAAATCACTAGTTAGACTAAATAGTGAATGAGTCCACCTACCTCCTCTGAGAGTTGTGAGAAAGAAGAAGTAGCCGTCGGCTAGAAACAAGAAGCGGCGCCGACTGGTGGGAGGGGCGTTGGTGGAATATAAGTAGTACGAACACCACGTCTTACGTAGGATCGGTTGGGTTGGAGTAAGGAGTGTCTCGTGTACGAGAAAGAGAGAGATGGAAGGCGCGGCAACTAGGATTAAAGAGAGGAGGGTTTTGGGAAAATCGAGAAGGTGAAACTTCCGACCGGATGATACGGGTCGGATTACTATTACTAATTTACTACTACTACTACTCCTGCTACCACTGCATAAATACGGTGTATATACGATTTTTTTTTTATTTTTTGTATTTTGAGTTTTATAGGTGGTGGGGTAGTTGTATTTTATTATTACTGTGTGAATTAGTTGGGGAAATATAGGATTATTAATCGGGGCTTCTTAGGATAACACAAATTTTATCCGTCTCCAACTCAGATTGAAATTGTCGCCCAACCTCTTTTTTCACTTTATTAATAATACAAACAAAATAAAATATCAAAATCAAACGGTACCTTATATTTTATAACCCTTTAAAATATTTTACGTATATTTTTTTGAAGAAAAATATTTTACGTATATAACTGAATGTGAAAGTATATTTTTGTATTGAAATTATAAGTTACTAATATGCAAACAAAGGAAAAAATAAAGCCACCCTTTATTAGTATAAATGTTATTTTTATTCTTTAATATATATTTTTTAATATGAGTCGTTGTCTAATTAAGGTGATAAGTAAATTAATTTTATTTATTTATGAGCTACAATTGAAGGCCTGCTATGTTGAAGAACATAGGAAAACTGTTTCCACTGTACATTTGACAACGATTCTTTATAACAGTAAATATTCATGTTAGGTAAGTTGCCTAAAGATATAAATCGGGTCAAAAAAACCACATAAACAATTTATATTATTTTTTTAAGCATTTTTTTTTGGATATTTCTAGGTAACGTTAAAAGTATAAAAAAAAATATTGCATGTTATATATTATCTAAAAAAAATTATTCTTTGTTTAGATAAGATTATTTTTGTGAAATGCGAAAATACTATATACTACAAGAATAACTCGAGAGGGAAACTCAAATAAATTTTGAAATGGACACTTAAATAAAAATTGAGGTGTCATTTTATTAAATTTTTATATTTTTTAATTATTTAAATGTTAGTATTAATTATTTTATATTATATTATCTTTTAAAAATAACTTTTAGTTATTTTTACTGGGAACAAATTTTGAATTTAAAATTTTGTAAATAATTTATACATATAACTTTAATCTAAAATTTAAATGTTAGTATTAATTATTTTATATTATATTATCTTTTAAAAATAACTTTTAGTTATTTTTACTGGGAACAAATTTTGAATTTAAAATTTTGTAAATAATTTATACATATAACTTTAATCTATAAAAAAGTTAGGTCAATAATAGATATATTAAAATAATTTTTTAATAATAATTATTAAAACCCATTTATGGAGGACTCAAAATCTAGTTTGGACGACATAGGGATAACAGTTGGCGAACTTTAAAAATTCCTACCAACAAATTGTGGACAAAACATTAACTGAAGTTTGCCTGATAATTTTTTTTTTAAAAAAATTGGTTTTTATTAATTTTAAATGTATGTGAATTTACCGACTAAGTATTAGGCTTCCGCATTCAATAAATAAATAAATATATATATATATATTAGGCTTCGGCCTCTCTTATGAAAAAACATGCATGTGAATTTATCGAGCGGTTGAATTTAAATCTAAATTTTTCATATTCGTGAGTCACATACATTATTTAAAAAAACAAAATTAATTAAAAAAATTAAAAATTTTCAAATAATAGTAAGTATTTTCATTCGAAATAATAGATTTTGAATTTGAGTCACTTATATTTTAAAAAAATAAAATACAAAAAAATTATTTGAAACTGAAAAGCTGAGAAACAAAGAATTTCAGAAATTAATTAAATAAATAAAGATTAAACGGAAGGATAAAATATGGATACCTGGTATTAGGGGATTTATGTTTAGCTAATATTTTCACCGCCAACAGTAAATTGGATGAATGGAATTTTTAATGTTGGTAAAATTTCACCAACTTTTACTTCTTGCCGGTTTGGAGTAATGAAACAGCTTATTGACTAAACAACTTGCGTGGCGGGACCGTAGACTACCAATTATTGATACACACATGAATTATCGTTCATGAACTTCTTGTCATGCCACAATATTCACGCTTAAACCTGTTGAATCCTTCGTTTAATGCAATATAAAAATAGTGCAAATTATATGGTGTTTTATTATTTTATTTCAAATTATATTTGATATATTCTTATACTCGGAAATTAGAGTATATGCTGTTAGAAACATTTTTTTTAGCCGTGGTTCCGTCCATTGGAGCTGATATTTGAATAGGAAAAGATGATGGATCCACAGAATTTCTAACGAATTGCCTTATTTGAAAAATTTTTTATTTTTTGCAAGATCTAACTTATATATGGTATTTTATTGTGTAAGAACTCCAAATCATTCATTGTATTTGACTATCTTTTTATCATAAATGACTCGTTTACTTCAAAATAGCTTTGACCAATAGAGAAATCATAATTTATTGGCCTTTTTGTTACAATCAAATAGAAAAGGGCCGAAGCGTCATATTGTAGGAGCTAAATAACTATTATGTCCTTTTTTTTTTTTTTTTTTTAAGAATCAGATTAAAACGACGTTATTTTAATAAATTCATATATTAAAACGGTGTCATTTTAATAATATTTTAAAAAATAATAATGTATGTCTCCAATTTGTTTCTTCCTCCTCGTCGAGCATTGATTTTTTTTTTCTTTTTCCCCCAAATTCAGTGCAAATTTTGCACCCACGGTAAGAAAATATTGATTCTACCACTACTTAGACTTTGGAAAGTAATATATTTTTATATTATAATAGATATATTATCCATAATTTTTGGGTGTGAGGGTTTGAAAAAGTGATAAGGGTGAAGGTTTATAATCAGAAAGTCGGAGTTCGAACCTAATGGGCAGTAGCTTAACCAACATTGAGTAAGAGGGTGCAACAACACTCTTGTGCTCGGGTGGTTCTGTTATCCCTTCTTAGAATTTT
Source organism: Knoxia roxburghii (assembly GCA_030378225.1). Taxonomy (NCBI): domain Eukaryota; kingdom Viridiplantae; phylum Streptophyta; class Magnoliopsida; order Gentianales; family Rubiaceae; genus Knoxia; species Knoxia roxburghii. The sequence goes on from CM059415.1 coordinate 4,641,549, forward strand.
CTTATTTCACGTTATCACTTCTTAGAATTTTCTTATATTTCACCTCACGAGTACTAAATAATACATTTTCAAATATAAGAGAATAAATAATGTATATTTTATATTTAAATGACTCAAAAAATCATTTTAAAATATAAATGACCAAAACAAATTATTTGACCAAATATAAGGGATAAAAATATGATTTAACAAAATCATAAGAAAATAAATAAATATTCATAAATCTTTAAACAAAAAATGAATACTTAAATCTTATAATTTATATTTGCTTCAAAAAAATCTTATAATTTATACAAATTAAGACAGAAATTAAACATGAATATCTTAAAAAGGAAAAATCCTATCCTCACTTATAATGTTGGAGCATTTAGAAAGCCCACATCTCGGAGACCTCACTCGTACTTAGACCGGAAACTACAAACTAAAGCAAGCTCCGGGCTGATAACGTCGGTTCGCCGGCGAAGAAAAAGAGCGAAGAGCCATGAACACAAACAGGGTTCTTCCGGCAATTCTCCTTTGGGCTTTGGTTCTATTTGGGTCTCTAGCTCTCATTATTGTCCGTGCTTCGACCGCATACTATTTACAGTGCCTCGATCTCTTTTTATTTATCTATTTTCTTTGTTTTTCAATTGACTGGTTGATCAAACTTATTTCAGAATCGATTAAACGATCCGGGAATCTCATCGAACCCTCCTGCAAGAAGCGGACTGAAGGAAGAGGTATACGAATTCCAGCCCACCACACATATGAAAAAATTGGATCTTTCTTTGGAGATTCAAGAACACTATTTCTTTATCGGCTGAAATTTTGTTAATTTAGGCTAACAAAGGAGAGGACGGAGAAGAAGTGACTCACAAAGTGTACTTTGATATTGAGATCAATGGTAAATCAGCTGGTAAGTGATTAGCCTAGAAAAATATATTTATACTTTGATAATTTACTCTATTTATTTGTACTTATTTTCTTATTTATTTGTGAAGTATACGATGTTAGACGTATATTATGGGACACTGAACTTGATCGGTGCTTACAAATAATGGGAAGTAATCCATGAGAATCAGAGAGTTAGACAAGTTTGCGAGTTCTCTTGTTACAGTTATGTTCTTCCAGTACTAATTTCTGTTGGGTAGGCTCTTAGTATGGTAAAAGCAATAGAAGGAAACGATACAAAAGACTTGGAAGATGAGTGAATTTGGCTTCTACTATTTCCTATGTATATATCTTGGAGTGTAGACTTTATTTCAGCTCAAGGGTTTCTTGATTAAAGTTGCCATATGATATTGGAGAAAGAACTTTGATGAGTATGTCTAGGAATCCAGAATGTTGTTCATCACATCTGGACTAGAATTTAGAAGTCAAGGTTGTGCTCTCCTTTAGGCGTTTTAGAATCTTCATCACTTATATATCATATCATAACAAAAATTTATAGTCTCTGTTTCTGCTATGTATGCTGAAACTTTGGCACTCGTTAATCAATTTATACATACACTTTTTCTTTGAGGGCAAGTTGTTTGAACAAAGTCTAATGAGATTATAAATCGTTTTCCACTCAGGTCGAATTAAGATGGGCCTTTTCGGAAAAGTCGTTCCCAAAACAGTAGGTAATACCTGAAATATGGTTCTTTCAAGTTTCTTTTTCTCTATTGCCCATTACCTTGTTCTTTATGTGACAAAGACTAACCCATTTCTTGTATGTTCTTATTGTGCAGAAAACTTTCGAGCTCTTTGCACGGGTAGCCATGTAACTCTTACTCCTTTCTCATTTTTCATTTGGCCAGACTAGACTTGGTAGGAGATATGAAAGTCTGCTTCTGCCATTTAATGTTTTTATAAACAAGGAAATGAATGTCTTCTGTTAAGGATTTTACTGGATTCAACTTATGAGCTTTCTTCAAATTAATAATGGTATTCATGTAAACATTTGCTTAACATTGGCGGCGTTGTAAATTTTGCCTCATCTTTGATGATATTGTATAGAATAAAAATGCTAAATAGAAAGGTTACCTGAATGTTGCTTGGATTGATAATCATCCAGGGAGCATCGCAAGAATAAAATGGTAAACTTTGCCTTGTCTTTGATGATAATGTATAGAATATTCATGGTGAAATAGAAAGCTGTTGCTAGGATTGATAATCATCCAGGGAGCATCGCAAGAATTGGTCCTAATGAATGTCGTGCAGGTGAGAAAGGTATTGGACGAAGTGGGAAACCTTTACATTACAAAGGGAGCATATTTCATAGGATCATACCCAGCTTCATGATTCAGGGAGGTGATTTTACACGTGGAGATGGTCGAGGAGGAGAATCAATATATGGTGATAGCTTTGCGGATGAAAACTTTAAGCTAAGTCACACTGCACCAGGTAAATTTTCCATATGCTATCAGAGAATAAAGCGTCTTTTTACATGCTATTATCAGGCAGAGGAGAATAAATATATGCTACATCACAGTATTGTTTGATTTCACTTTGTTGTGGAACAGGGTTTCTCTCAATGGCAAATGCCGGACGAGATACCAATGGATCACAATTTTTCATCACAACCGTCATAACCAGCTGGTAACTTAGAACTTCCCTCTCATGAATATTAATGAAGGAATCTGTAAAAGCAATTATCAGACGATTACATGTTCAAGCGCATAGTACATTCCAGCCAGGATATGGGCCGATAAAGGGACAACTTATCTTCTAATTATAGGAAAGGGATGAGATGACACAGATAGGATACACGGGGTGGGGGTGTTTATTGCTGTGTACTATTCATTCTTCTTGAATCTCCAGGAGCTCTTGAACTTAATAAAATTGTTGTTTTTACTTCTTTGGAAGGTTGGACGGGCATCATGTTGTGTTTGGGAAAGTGATTTCTGGAATGGATGTTGTCTACAAAATTGAAGCCGAAGGGGCGCGGAGTGGAACCCCCAAGAGCAAAGTGATGATTACAGACAGTGGTGAGCTAACCGAGTGATCATCTCTGTGGTGATGGACGTTTCGATTTCTTTTATAATGCTGAGAATCTTCTGTACCATGTGTTCTAGGTATGATTTGAAGTAACATTCGTGTTTAGATGCAAATGTACCATAAAATGCTGTAACATATTAACATCAACTGTCCTAACTGCAGTTCAAAATGTTCATCAGTTTTCAAGCATACTGCAAGATAATGTGACTAATCAAGAATGGTCTCTGTATTGTTGTTTCTGCTAAAGGCTTGCTAATCTGCAGCATTCTTGCTTCTTCTGCATAATGGTTTTTGGGTATTTTTCACCATCTTTCTAAGGCATTTAAAGATTCATCCTTTGGTATTGAAATGTGAGCACTCTTTCCGACCCAGAAAAGAAGTCCAGAGAGACGATTTAAGATTTCCCCAAAACTAGATTACATGACCATTGACCACCAGCAATATCTGAAAACCAACCGCCATACCTGCATCATATCATATGCTCTCTCTCTCCATCAAATTTTGTGAAACAAAACAACTCCACGATGTTAATGGGCGAAATAACTTCAGAATCCAAAAACTAATCAAATTTACCACTCATTAACAACTTCAGAAGAACACCAAATAATATGATGATTCATGTCCTATCTGAAGCCTGCCTGAAGGTCAAAAACCCAAGCTCTGCATGGGGCTGGGACATGAATCATGCAGTCAATTGGCTTCAGCAATACACTCTGCCACTAGCTTAAGCTCAGCATCAGAGATCAGAACCCTTGATTTTGTTACTCTCCAATAATTGAATACACTTTCTTGAAGCCGAACGAGCAGACGTATTAATGATGCTGGAGAAAAACATCTGAACTCTGATAAGATACGAAAAATCTGGAACAGTGTATCGTATGACACACTGTCAGAACTATAACTGGTGGACAAATAGGACTCCAGTAATAATGCTTCTACTTCTTGTTCAAGCTAGCCCACATACTTTTCCTAGCAGCAGTAATCCCAAACGACCCCTTCTCCTTCAACTTCTCTATATTTTAATCAAGTCTGACACAGCAGTTTTAAAGGCAATAACAGAAACTGATAGATTAAAACACGAATCACTATATAATCTTGTTCAGAACAATTAATTAGTCGCCAGTGAAGCAAAAGAACTCGCACTAGTTAAGAATAGACCTTTCTTAATTTAATCTAAAGCATCCGTACTCTTAATTCAATTCCAAATACACACTCTTTTCCTCTTTGACAGAGAAAGCAGCATTATTACAACATATTTTATGGAGGGGGAGGGAGAGAGATATCAAATATAGTTCAATAATTTCTTCTTCTTCTTCATCTTCAGTTGTCATTTGGTCTAGTTTCATCGTTAGACTCAATTGCGGGATTCCGGTGATGATGACACATATGGGAGAAATTTACAGAGAGATCGGAATAAAGGGAAACGACTTTGTTAATGTTACCGTTGATCTCCTGAATCAGAGACACGTTCCTGACCAAATTATCATGAATTTTGGACTGGTGGTTCTCGTTCACCTGCTGAATCAAGACACGGTTGCGATCCAACACATCCTGCACCTGCTGGAAACTATCGCTGAAAGTGTTCCACATTTCTGACTTCTCCCCCTTCGAGGTGTCGCCGGCGCCGTCGTTATCTCCCTCAGCAGCTCCGGTGAAGGAGTGGACCAGGAGATTGGTGGTGTTACGATCGGTAGTGGTGAGAGAGTGCGTTTTGGTTAGGGATTTAGTCTGGCGGTGGTTAGAGGTGTCTTCGTCCATACTGGATTCAGCGGGGGAGGATGATAAATCGAGTCGAGCGACGCCGTCGCCGTTCATTTACGGGAAATATCCGGCCAAAATACAATACCCAAACACAAACATGTGGGCTGCGCCAATTGCTTAGTGCTCGGCGTTACCTTTTAAAGATATTTACTAGCATCAGTCTGGAAATATCTCCTTCACTTTTTATTTTTATTTTTATTGATTTATTTTTTTGGAAGATCCTTCACTATTGAATCGGGCTGATTCTTATTTGCCAAAAGGAAAAAGGAAAAAAGGTTCATTATTACGACTTGAATGGGTAAGTCGAACCCTGGTTGAGCTGCGTCAGCAATCCGCATGGTGTTTCCACGCGACTTGGTAAGAGAGTGGTGAGGTTCTCTTTTTCTTTTTTTTTTCTTTTTATTTATATACATTGCCTTTTTTTTTTTTTTTTTACCATTCTAATATAAAAATAATTAGTATTTGTATTTAAGTTTTTGTCTCCAGTCTTAGTACTGTCTTATTTTAGTTTTAAAATTTTCAAAAGTAATTATTTTGGCCCTTACCTTATAAAAATAAACCTATTTGAATACAATATGATTCTTCCAAATGAGTATTTTTTTAAATAAAAAATTTGAGATAATTTTTGTAAATAATAAATTTATTTAAATATTTATTTTTTTATTAAAATTATACAGATTTTAATATTTTCTAAATCTTAGTAAATATTTAATATATTAGTAAAATTTTTAACCATTTACAAAAATCTGTTTTGTGCTAGCACGCGACGATGGAGACATTTTAACTAAAAAATCTTGTAGAGGAGTGGTGCTGGAGGTGTTGTTGGGTGACATCTTAACTTTTGCCCTTTATACTTTAGATATAAATAATACTTACGCGTATTCATATTTTGACTTGTCCCAAGTCGTCAGGCTATGTTTTTTGTACAGTTTCCTTTGATGAAAAATTGATGCAGAAGAGGTGGTTTGCTTGCTTGCGGGTGATGAATATGAGCTAGTAAATAATATGGTTAAGAATTTGATAGAAATACATCTCTGCCAATTCATTCCACACACAAGATATGAATGTTCTTCCCCTGACTTTTATCTTTGTTTACTACAAATCCAAGTGACTACAATCTGTTCTTCCAGATGAAGAAACATTAAACACGGATTGTTTTGTTTTGCAGAGCCCAGAATCCAAATCAACACCACAATCTACTAAACATAAGCAAAATAAGTAATTTAGGCCAAATGTTCAAGTTGTTGCAGCTAATTTAATATCCTTTATTTTTTAGGTGGGACAGCCGAAAGCCTAAAACGTAATAATAATAGTAAAGCAATTCATAAAAGACTTACCCAGGATCCCTGAAATGAATCAAGAATTGGATTGAAATCTGGGAGAGATGGATGCTCGCAGGGGTTTTTTCATGACCACTGTGAACTCTTGCGTCTCTGAGAGATCAACATCATCACCCTCAGCAGCCTTCCACTCAAAAACCCAAATTAAGTTAGCCACCAAGTACTCCAAATGTAGCATTGCCAAGCCAGATGCAGGACATATTCGCCTTCCCGCACCAAAGGGCATCATCTTGATCTCTTTACTCCCTGTTATATCAAACATTTGAGATTCATTACCATCCCCACCACCAGCCACGGCCATTGTTGTAGTATTTGTGCCCTCTAAGAATCTCTCCGGCCTGAACTCCATAGGATTCTCCCACACCTCCGGGTCCCAACCCATATCAGCAACCATGAAATTTATTACGGAGTTCTTAGGGACCGTGTAACCACCCAGCGTCACATCTTTAGTCACCGTGTGCGGCAGCACGAAGTGACCGGGAGGGTGGCGCCTTAGACCTTCCAGCACCACAGCTTTTAAGTATGGTATCTTGCGCAAATAGTCTTCTTTCACCTCCGTGTCTAGCTCTTTGGACAGGTCAGGCGGCGGTCCCATAACTGCCACTATGTCCTGATAGAGCCGGTCTTGGATAGCAGGGTATTTCACTAGGTTGGCCATAATCCACTGCAGCGCCGTGGAGGTGGTATCAGTCCCGGCATTCAGAAATTCGCTGCACAGAGTAACCATTTCATCCTCGTTAAGCTCCCTCTTCTCATCCGGCAATTGCAAGCCCAACAACGTGTCAACATACGCCACCACTTCTTCTTCAACATCGCGGCCTTGCTGTCCCAGTCGTTTTGCTTCAATTCGGGCTCTGATAAGAGGAAGCAGCACACCTACTTGTTCCTGCCGTAATCCCATCAACTCTTTCCAACGTCTGCGGAACAAAAACTTTGGAAAAAAGTTGAGGAGGTTGAACCTGCCAAAACTTAACAACCCTTTCCGCAGTACCCTCTCAACCTCTTGGATTTGGCTCTCTTTGAGCTTGTCCCCAAAACACATGAGCAACAGCAAACAGAACGTGGCGTATCGGAAATGATCAACTACCTGCACGGGGCCGTCCGCCGCATGAGTCTGCAAACGCCGGACGAGGATGCCTAAGACCCATTGGCGGGCCTTGGAGTACGTCTTGACCCGGGATGGATGGAGTATCTCGGAAGTGAGGTTCCTGCGGAGAAGGCGCCAGGTGGGGCCGTAAGCAGCGGAACTGACGTTGCGCTGGTTGCTATTAAAGATTTTGGCCGTAGGAAGAGTCCTCGGACGGTCGGAGAAAAGGGCTCCGTTTTGGACCAGGGCAGTGTGGGCCAGGGAATGACTTCCCACAAATACGGATGGACGGGAAGTGAAGCGGAGGGATATGATGGGACCGTACCGGGTTTTCATGACCCGGATGATGGATTCGATTTCTGCAAAGGATTTTCGAATCCATAGCAATCTGCCGATGACCGGAAAAGAAGAGGGACCGGGAGGCAGAGGAGGAAGTTTCTTGGAGGAGGAAGAAGACAACAGATCAAACAAAGATTTAAGAATTGCACAGACACAAAGCGAGACAGTGAAGACGAACCAGTAGCTCTCCATGGCTAGTAATGGTTGTCTCTCGTCGGAGACGATGGGGAACCACTACTCTCATAGAAATAGCTTCCTCTGGTTTTGGATATCCAACTATGGAGGGAGGCGATGGTGATTGATGGGTCTTTCTCAAAAATTTCAAACTGATATTTCTTGAGGGTTAGTTCGAGTGGACATAAAAACAAACACCTCACGTCATCCATCTAGACTGAAGTGTCCACGCGGAGTGGAACAATGGAAGTCACCCATTCTGTTTCGAGAATCACCAAACAAACAATGGGCAACATTATCGATATATAGAATATGGGATCTTACCGTAAACAGATAAAAATCTCGATACCAGAAGAAGCCAAATACAATTTTAATTTGGCAACACCAATTAAAGTATTACTTCAAACGGAGATCGAGAATTAAATAATTCTAAAATAATTTTAACTAATTATTATTTCTCTTTCAAGTAAAAAGGATGGGATAACTACTACGCATATTTGTTAAGGTAATTGGATTATTTATCAAATAATTATCATAGACAATTTGTCAAACATGTTAAATGTCAAATGTTGAATTATCCTGATTCATACCTGTAAAATAAAGTTACGTATTTATTCATGATAATTTAATAAATTATTGTCCTTCTTCGTATCAAAAAAAATAAAAATAAAAATAAAAACACCTTAGAAATATCTAATTAATCCATGCAGAAAATCCTCATTATTTATTTTTATTAACCACGCAACAAAATCTCATTATTTATTAAAATAAGCTTATACTATTATCTAATAAAAAGTGATAATTATTTTTAATTTAAATAAAAAATCACGTGAAACAACACATTGAAAATGTAAATGTAAGTGGTGGTTAGAAATAATCAAGTTTGGAACATCTATCAAGGGCATTCAAAATCTAATAATCATTGTTTCAAAATAACAATTCTTCTACTATTTTGGGATCCAACCAGAGACTAAATTTCACTTTCCCATCAACAGAAAGTGGATTTGGTAGCGACCTAAAGGGCTGAAAAACAGAATATCAAAATTAAAACAAACCCTTAAAAAAAAAATTTTAAAATCTTCATCATTATAAATTCCACCTCAAAGATTACACCCAGCTCCTATTTAATTGATAATCCAAAACAAATCACCCGTTATTTATTACATACATAAACAAATCAAAAGAAAGAAAAATCCAAATATTCAAACACGAAAACCAACACATATAAAATAATCACAACAACAAATCATATATACTATACTATAATAATTCTTACATAAACAGGAGTTTGGAGTAGCCATTGTGCAAACATTACATCGTCACTAAGAAGACCAAAATGATTATCTGGGACATTATGCGTATTCCAAGGTTTTATAAGTTCTGTTTAGACCTTGTCTAGATGACTGAGATTGCCATGGATGGACCTAACAAAACAGGCTAGAACGTAGCAGAGGGATTCATAAAATGTCTTAGTAGTAGAGATCACTCTGTTTCAAGTGGATTGAACTCTGGGAGAAAGAGATGCTCGCAGGGGATTTTTCATAACCACCGTGAATTCATGCGTCTCCGAGAGATCAACATCATCACCCTCAACAGCTTTCCACTCGAAAACCCAAATCAAGTTAGCCACCAAGTACTCCAAATGCAGCATTGCCAAGCCATTGGCAGGGCATATTCTTCTTCCCGCACCAAAAGGCATCATTTTGATTTCTTTCCTCCCTGTTATATCCAACATTTGAGATTCATTACCATCGCCGATCCCGCCGTTGCCGGACATTGTAGTTTTTGTGCCCTCCAAGAATCTCTCCGGCCTGAACTCCATAGGATTCTCCCACACCTCCGGGTCCCAACCCATATCAGCAATCATGAAACTCACTACGGAGTTCTTAGGGACCATGTAACCACCCAGCATCACATCTTCAGTCACCGTGTGGGGCAGCACGAAGTGACCAGGAGGGTGGCGCCTCAGACCTTCCAGCACCACAGCTTTTAAGTATGGTATCTTGAGCAAATCGTCTTCTTTCACCTCCGTGTCCAGCTCTTTCGACAGGGGAGGCGGCGGTCCCATAACTGCCACTATGTCCTGATAGAGCTTTTCTTGGATAGCAGGGTATTTCACAAGGTTCGCCATAATCCATTGAAGCGCCGTGGTAGTGGTATCGGTGCCGGCATTCAGAAATTCGCTGCACAAAGACACCATCTCATCCTCGTTAAGCTCCCTCTTCTCATCGGGCAGCTGCAAGCCCAAAAGAGTGTCAACATACGCCACCACTTCTTCGTCACCATCAGGGCGTTGCTGTCCTAATCGTTTTGCTTCGACTCTGGCTCTGATTAGAGGAAGCAGTACATTTACTTGTTCCTGCCGTAATTGCATCAACTCTTCCCAACGTTTGCGGAACAACAACTTGGGGAAGAAGTTGAGGATTGTGAAACGGTCAAAACTTAACAAGACTTTCCGCAGTACCCTCTCAACCTCTTGGATTTGGCTCTCTTTGAGCTTGTCCCCAAAACACATGAGCGACAGCAAACAGAACGTGGCGTATCGGAAATCATCAATTACCTGCAAGGCGCCGCCAGCCGCATGATTCTGTAAGCGCCGCACGAGGATGCCTAAGACCCATTGACGGGCCTTGGAGTATGACTTGAACCGGGATGGGTGGAGTATCTCGGAAGTGAGGTTTCTGCGGAGGAGGCGCCAGGTGGGTCCGTAAGCAGCCGAACTGATGTCGTGGTGGTTGCTGTTAAAGATTCTTCCCGTAGGCAGCGTCTCTGGTCGGTCGGAGAAAAGGGCCCCGTTCTGAACCAGGGCATGGTGGGCCAGGGAGTGACTTCCTACAAAAATGGTGGGACGAGGAGTGAATCGGAGAGAGAAAATGGGACCGTACCTGATTTTCAAGGCCCGGACGGCGGATTCGATTTCTGCAAAGGATTTTCGAATCCATTGCAAATTGTTGATCACCGGGAAAGTAGAGGGACCGGGAGGGAGGGACGGAACCTCGTCCTTGTTCGAGGAGGAGGAGGAAAACGGTAGATTTAGGAGAGATTTCAGAATTGCACAAGCAGAAAGTGAGACAATGAAGACGAACCAGTAGTTCTCCATAGTTGTTGGGACTTCTTCAAAGTTTCTTATGGTTAAGATCAGTTTGACAGATAAAATTTATAATGAAACAGCAGACGCCATCCCCATCCAAACTGCGAAGGAAACAATGAAAGAGTAGGCTTCGTGTCTTGGCCAAGCTGGAACTTACGACTCCAATTGGCTTGACGGCGTACGAGATTCCTCCCCCAGATGAACATCAGGTGAACTGATAAAAAATTGCAAAAGACGAAAAGAACACTTTTGACTCGTATGCCGTTTAAGAAATCGAACATTATACTTGCATCAACTAAAATACACTAAACCTTAGTGTTATTTTGCAACTTCCACTGTAAATGTAAAGTTTAGTGTTATTTTCCCTACTCTGATTCTCCTACTTCCATTTCCTTTCAGCATGTACTCTGCTCAGTTTCTTCGTGAACAACTTCATTAGAACAAGGAACAGCTATAGTAGAGAGTAATGCTTAATTTAAGAAAACCTTCCGAACCTTTAGTCTCATTTGATTTCTCTGCGTAAAGTCAAGTCCACTCAGTCGCGTGTTTAAGATATTTAAGGTGATTCAAACTCAATAGTTATTATCTTGAGTGGTAGTGGTACCATTGGACTACATTATGGTTTAAGACTTTTATGTTGAACTTATTTTGCATTGGATAAAGAAAACAGTAAAAAAAAGACAAAAAAGTAAGAAATTATCATAATTATGATGGAATTTGATGGAAAAGAGGAAAGAGATGGTCACAGGGGAATTTTCATAACCACTGTGAATTTCAGGCGTCTCCGAGAGATTCACATCATTACCCTCAACAGCCTTTCACTCAAAAACCATAATCAAGTTATTCTCCTTCCCGCATCAAAAGGCATCATTTTGATTTCTTTACTCCCTGTTATATCAAACATTTGAGATTCATTACCATCGCCACTGCTGCCGCAGCCGGCCATTGTAGATTTTGTGAATCTCTCCGGGCTGAACGCCATAGGATTCGCCATAGAAAATTAAGGTTAATCTTAACTGCAACGCCGTGGTTTTATTATTTTTAAGGGTTTTATTTTATTTTTTAATTCCCTACCCCACTTATTGAAAAGCGTCTTCAATAAGTGGAGAGTTAAAAAAGAAAAAAGTGAAGTTTTAATGTAATTCAATAGTAGAATCTTCCTCTCTTATTGTCTCGATACGAAACTGCCCCATTTGGTAATGCTACCACCTGGGGACATTCTTGAAGACAAATCCAAAATTTATCAAATTAATGTCAACTCAAAACCTACAAAGAAACATAGCATTCGAAAAGAAAGAGTAGTGGTAATACGAGCATCATATTACCACATCCCGCTGAACCCTTGCCAAAAACAGTTGTAATTTGTTTCTCTTCCACCTTGGTCTCCTCGGTGAGCGAACCGATTCTCCTGGATTGATCCTCAGTCAAGTCTGGTATGCAGCTGGAGGCGAGTTTACAAACCTGGACAGGCCTGAAATCAGCTCACAGGAACTTAACCAAGATGGAGTAAAGACTTGAAAAACGTCTTCTCGAGCGAATCTTGATTTGGCTGCAAAGTAGTCAGCATAGTGAGTCAAGACCTGTCTGATTAACTCCTCCTTGTACCTAGCATCGTCATTTTCTTCAGTACCACTAATTCTGTTGCTGTTGTCTCCTTGTATGGCTTGAGTTAGTTCCCGAAGATACTCTTCTTGGCGAACTATCTAGCCCTGATAAAATGCCTCGAATGATTCAATGTTGTTGTTGTTGTTTGTTTCCGTAGTCATGATCTTGATATGCTACAATGGATTCAAGCTAGTTTATATAATGTTAATCCTTCGTTGCTAAGCATCCATTCTTAATTATCAATGGACATGCAGGAGTTAACCAAAGAAGAGAAGCAACTCTGAGTACCTTGGGGAGGCAAGCTCAAAACTCAAAGGTGGTGAAAAGCTCTGTGCTTGATGATGGTGGAGGATAAAAAATTCACGGGAATTGAGTTTTCGGGTCCCCGAAGGGTTGCTTAAGGTCGGTTGTCCTCCGAGGTCGGCACTCAGCTGTGTTTGGAAATTTGCGCTCAGACATCTGCAACCGCTTGAATGAATGTGGTGTTTTTTTTTTTTTTTTTTTGTGGGAATGAATGCTATACTATGCACCTGCAACGGAGATAAAGCAGCTGCATCACTCTAACATCAACATAATTATGTACTTGTTTCTTTCTGGGCTTTGAATAAAGTTGCCGCAGACTTGGGTTGCTCAATTGTTTGGTTTGTTTAATATTTCATGTTGTGATTATTTTGGGTCTTACACCCCATATGTTTTCAGGATTTTTTGGAATGAACTGATAAAAATCTTTTGGTGGGAAATGTTCTTCATTTTAGATAATGAAAGTATTATTAGATGATGATAGTAGAAGCCACAAAACAAGAAAACAACACTTTTGTCTCCCATGCCATTTAAACAATTGGAACATTATCCTTACATCAATCAAAATACACTAAACCTTATTCTTATTTTGCAACTTCCACTGTAAATGTAAAGTTTAGTGCTATTTTCCCTACTCTGATTCTCCTACTTCCATTTCCTTTCAGCATGTACTCTGCTCAGTTTCTTCGTAAACATCTTCATTAGAACAAGGAACAGCTATAGTAGAGAGTAATGCTCAATTTAAGAAAACCTTCCGTACCTTTAGTCCCATTTGATTTCTCTGTGGAAAGTCCACTCAGATGGATTCAAAGTTGTTTTCCCATCAGAAGCAACAAGATCATATGGAGAGTCATCTGAAAACTCTGTAGCCATGGATTTCCAGTGCAGACATGGCTTCCATTCTGCTTCCTTCAACACCTTCAGTATCTCTTCCACCACCACCTTACTTCCCTCCTCAGAGAGGTGAATCCCATCCCTACACAACAAATAATGCGTATAACTACTACAAGTGAAATAAGCAAGGAGAATGATTTATATTTTACAGTCAGATAAGCCATTGTACTGCAGTTCATCAAGGGTTCTACTCACCAAATGCCTGGCCTTTTGAAAAATTCATGAAGATATTGATGTTAAAAGACTATAATATAGGAGACGGACTTACGTAAAGCAAGCAGTCTGCCAATCTTCTCGTTTCTGAATTGCTGTAAAGAGATCAACAACTTTTATGTCCATGTCCTGACATAATTCTATGCAAGCTTCTGAATATCTTCGGCAAAGATCATTTGTTCGGACGAGCTCACTGAATATTGTACTGAATGGAATTGGAAGGAAGAAAATGCTGATATTAAAATTGACAACTTCAAATCTGAACTACAAACAAAAATCCCTAACTGATAGAGATGGGAATCCAGATTAGAAAGCTCTATATGCAAGCTTGGCATCATAGTACCTTGTGTTTTCACGGACTTTCGCCTCGTTGACAGGTGGACAACTGATGAAGATTATGCGAGTTGAGTCGGAAAGGCTCTGAATTTTGGAAACCAAATTAGTGTTGCCATTAATAAATCAACTTTAACTAGTTAACAGACAGCATCCCACAAAAGGATATCAAAATCTGACAATGGGTCAATTGCAGCCACTGAAATCTTAAAGAGACATTAACATGTTAATGACACGGTTATCTGATTTGCCAAATGTTTCAGTTTCTTCCAGATGAAGGTATTTTGTTTGTTTGAGGTAAATCCTGTTAACTCAACTCAGATAATCATCCTTGTTCAGAAATAGTAACTTTATTCTACAGATAAGGTACCTTGAGATGAGTTACAACTTTTCTCATGTTCTCTATGTATTCAGGAAGTGGTACATGAGGACCCAATCCAGATGAGTGAGGCCCCATTGAATCATTACCCCCAAAGTAAACAATCACCAATGCAGGCTGAATAGCATCACCCTGGAACAACAAAAACATTACTAATCAAAATCACAACTCAAGAGCAAAAGCATCATCCAGTCTAATGGATTAGTGAATCTCATCAGAAGTTGTCATCCCAAACAAACTTTGACACAGAGTGAAACATAAGACTACCTTGGGGAAAACTTGATCAAGAACCTGGATAGCACGTCGAGAGTTCCAACTCGAGTAACCACGCAACACAATGTCTGCCTATAAATGACCATCACAAATAACCATGAGCATTAAAGTAGCAATCTGGCGTTCATATATTATACCATGGCTGATGTTCATAAGAAGGGACTAGATTGTACTATAGAAGTTTATGCTAAGTTAGGCAAAACAATTGGAAATACAAGTATTAGAAATTCTCACTCCCTCTCTCTTCAATACTTAATTAAGCATAAGCAATTTCGGAGTTCCCACACAAAAAAATACCTGGTACTGTTCCTAAATCTAGACTGTGTCGACCCACACTGTCCATCATTCCATACAGATGATTTACCCTTATTATAAAATATGGTCACAACTGCAGACTAGTAAAGAGGGAAAGTTCAGAAATAAGGCAGAATCATAGCACAATTTTATTTTTTTTAAAAAAGCCATTTTAATCGAAGAACACATGCAATGAGTTGAAATTAACGAAATTTGACATCCTCAAAAAAAAAAAAAAAAAAAAAAAAAAAAAAAGAAAGGGTTTAAAACCGCAGTTCAAAAGTGAGCAAAACCTTGAGAAGAAGAAGAAAAAGAGGGATTACTTTGCGGGCGTAGACATCAGCGAGGATAGAACCCCAACCGCCATTGCTGAAGCTAAACTGAACAATGGATGATCCGAAGAGTACAAACTGCGGCCTCTGCGGTCCCACCATTCTCGTCCCTTAACCGGCTTTGCTTGACTGCGAGTTCCAGATATTATATACTAGCCTGGATAGAATCCTAATGAGTACCGGTGAATCGCGGAGATAAATAAACAAGAACCGAAAGGGGGATGCCGGTAGAATCAAGACTTTTCAACTCTCAACAACATAGAGGAAAACGTGGGAAGGAAATAGGGGATGGGAAATTGGAAAAAAAACGCCCGGCCGGCCATTAATGTGTACCTGTATCGCGTACTGCTGCATTTATGATCCTGACTGAGGCCTCCCTAGAAGAGAAGAGAAGGGCCCAAGGTCTCTAAAGGTTGTTTATTTATCGTAGTTGACTAGTTACGTTCTACTCTTACATACACCACCGTCCCATTTAAGATGGCACCATTGTCGTTGAGGAGATGGAAGTACTGGTATGGAATTGGCCAACTGGGAACTTTGGCGTGAGTATGAATTAAAGAAGGGATCTACCAAATGCCATTGATGTCATTTTTGGAGAGAGATGGGAAGGAAGGATAGAGAAATGTGCATTGATGATGCTACGTTTAGCAGCTGCAAATTTGGGTGGAGGGTGCGATCTTCATGTAACGTACGTACAGACAGCTTAACTTAACTGTTGCGGGTTGCTCCGCGTTTACTTGGGATGGATGGATTCTTAAATTCGGTTTTTTTTTTATTTTTTTTATTTATTACTATCATTTAAATTATTATTTTATTCTATTTTTTATCAAGATAATTAAAAAATAATTTAGTAAAAATGAGATTATAAGTAAGAAAATAGACAGTACCATTAATTTATATCCGGGTAAGGCCCATCTTTTCTGAAAAGAATTAACTTTTAAATTCTATTTTCCTTTTTAATTTACCTTTTTCTTCTTAAAAGAACTTCATTTAAGATAAATATTATAACCTAATAGTGGGATCAAAGTAAAATTATGCTTATTATGAAAGATCATAACTGTATTTAACCTTTTCTTAAATGATAACTTAAATAATGTCCACTCTTATAACTCTTTTCCAAATTCTAATTATACTTAGTTATAAGGATTGATATGGATGTGTTGTGTCGCGTCACCTGGAAGGATGCACGCTACATATTTACCGAGAAAGTATATATAAAAGGAGAGGAAATTTTGCGTATGAAAAAGACATTTGTTCCATAGACAATGACAAGGCACTGAGGAAGTGACCGTCCAACTCTTACCTTATGTTGTTACGCACTTAATGCCAAGCTATGGGGTGCCCAAATCAATAATAATGGCGTGTTAGATATCTTAATTGTCACTTTCAGATTGAGATTATCATATTTTTAGTTTACTATCTCAATCACTATTTTTTTAAATTGATAGATTATCGATAGTTTTATCATAATACGATTAATTTGAAAAGAAGAAAGTATGTATATTTCAAAGTGTAACAATTACAATATGGAAAGTGATAGTAATACATACAAAAAAATCAAACCAATCAACTTGGCAGTTGTACAGCTTATTATTCACTCATCTACCAAAATGCCTAATAGTAAATACACACACTCCCACAATGAATACAATGTGTATAGGAATAATTAGTGAACTGAAAGCTATGATCAACAAAATCTTGGTTTCTTTTATATAAATGTGAACTACTAGACTAAAAAAGAATCTATACAAGGGTTCGCCCTTGAAAAGAATATCACCATTCTTCAAAATTGAATGAATGATCGATAGTTAAGTAGATGCAGACCTTCAAAAAGTCAATGCTCTTCGCAGAAACAACAGCCACAAGGCAATCTGCATCCCAAGAAGCCGGGCTTCTAGTAAGACCTTCTCCAACCAAATATCAACGACAGAAAAGATTGACCTCTTCTGCCACAACTTAGACTCGATAACTGCCTCCGAAGAAACTCTTCCAATGATTAGAAATGATTCGAGAGAAGATCCATGCTTCTGTCCAACCACGGCCATGTACAAGAAATGAGAAACACTAATCTGGTTCACCACCCGAATTCTTAAAGAATTCAAACAAATCAAAGTAAAGTTGCTTGATCCAATACATGTAATTCATACCAATGAGTTACTGATTGCTCGCAAGCAGTCGTTTGTTTTCAGCATCAAGAGAATGACGCGCGGCAACCTCCTTAATAGTTCTGTTATTTGAGGAAAATACTGTGAAGCATACATCTGGGGAAAAATTAAGACCATGTTGGTTAATTCCACTGAGAATGTTTCATCCTTGTCAAAAATCAAAAATAAAGGTCAAGTCATCACACACAGTCAACAAAGATGCAAGTTTTTCCACTATTCATGGGCTAAAGTTCACATCAACGGGTGTGTCTGAGACAAAAAGAGTCTCCGGGCAATAATGAATAAGAGGTCAACCTGAATGTACAATGTTATTGCGATTTTAGTTTAAAGTATGTCAAATTTTGAAGCGATTATGGATCTTTTTACACTCAAGAACCAATATATGATTAAACTTCCATGGAAACGGCATAACTTGTAATGCTTCAAAAAGAGGAGACAAACATGATAGTACATCAGCAAGCTTTGCAGAAAGCACATGATCCTAAAAAGCCTATTCATCAAAGAAATAATCACCTGGAGTTCAGAACGATCGCTGCTCTTAACTACAAGATGATCAACAGCAGGGTCTATTACTCTATCCCAAGGCCTCATTGTCAGTATCCCAGCAAACAAGGCATAAAGGTCATCTCCCGCACCCAATTTGACAGAATTCTCCTTTATTGCTTTAGCATCAGAAAAAACCAATCCCTGAAGCCACAGTATTAGGCATACAGCAAAAATTGCACAAACAACTTGTATCAGAACTCAAATCAGTAAATCAACCAGGAATTACTGGTATACAACATTTTGAAAATAGCAAAGCACCTTCCAGAGGGAGGCATAACTAATTCTCACAGAATCGTCGAGATCCTTATACAGGCCATGATCCAGTAATACCAATTGTGGTTTTTTTCTGCCTGAAAAAAAAAAAATCAGGTAATTAAGAAGAACTGAACTCATCATAAGCATAATTAAAAAACACGTCTAATGCAATTGACTAACCAAATATGCTCCCATTGCCATTTGGCAAACGGCGAACTAGCACATTTGCAGCATGTGGATCACAATGTACAAAGCCATGCTTGAACATCATTTCTGCAAAAGCTTGACTAACCTGCATAAAATGCCATAAACATCCACAAAAGAAGTTATGCATATTAAAGAGAAATTACATTCAAAAAATTCTCGCATAGAGATGGTCCTGCATTATCTTTAAAAATACTAACAATTATATAGTGGGAAATTTGGCATGGGCACAGTTGAACATGTTAGTTGAATTTAGGCTCAGAAAATGCAAACCAAATAATGCCTAGTGAACCAGCAGAAGGGAAGGAAATAAATAACCAAACTAGATCAACAGGTGTTCATTTTAAGAAAATATAACTTTCTTATTTGTCTTTCTTGGTAGGAAGGGGAAAGATGAGACGTCAAGACTATGAGCTTACTAGTTTTGCAACATCTCCAGGATGGACTCCAAGTTTTTGTATAGACTTCAAATCATTTACTTGTACACCATCTATAAATTCCATGGTTAACAATCTTGGAGTACTTAGACTCCAGTCAACTGAAGGGGCATATACATAGCGTGCAATTTGAGGTGATAACCTTCTGAAGTTGTCCATACACTTTACGCTGTTTTTAGCCTCAACTAAGAAATCCAGTTCCTGAGAAGCACCGTAATTTGTCCAGATTAATAGGAATAAAATTGGAAAAACAAAATGCCACACAACCAAATTAGAAAAACAATATCATCCACTATCAGATTTAGGAAAGCAAGAGTCATGTTCAATGATGAGCCAGAAACTCAAGGGAATATTGGACGTTCAAGAATTTAAAAGCTGGCAAGGATAAGAGGAACTTGAATGTGCGTATCTTTATTCTTCCCAAATAAAATAAGTCTGTTAAATGAACAACTAGTTGAAACCTTGCAAATCACAAAAGTTTTGTTGATTTTTCAATATGCTATTTGTATCACCTATAAAGCATCACCCTTTTCGATAGCACAGGAAGTTCGGGTCATGCATGATAGGCTCATCCATGAGGGCAGTAAAATATATCAAAAAGTTAAGGCCTCAATCAGAGTTTTAAAATAACTAAAGCTTTCAACTACAATTACAAAAGTTCCTTCCAAAAGTTTTCAATAAAACCTAGGATAGTTAATATGATCAAGGAAATAACGAAGAAAGAACAAAACAAGAAAAACTTATGCATTTGAAACTAACCTTTGGCAGAGACTCGTTTATTTCATCAATCAACCACCTACAGAAAGTTCAGAAAGCTTTGAATAAGAGTCATATCTCAATAAATGACAACAAGGGTCACAAATTTAAGCCCCGTTTTCATTTAATTGAAGAGTCCATGCATATCTACATACACTTACTAAGAACATAAATTCGACCACATGGAACCTGACAACAGACCGTATGGCAGTTAATTAAAGTCTAACATCAGTCTTCTAAGGGAGGTAGACAAAAGAGAATTTCAACCTGTAATCAAAATTAGGAAAAAACCGATGCAATGTGTTTACGATCAATCCCACAGTTGCAGAGTCAGCAGCGGCAGTGTCGGTCATGTGAGTATGCTGAACCTGGATTACACAAGATAACAGGTTAAGAAGAGAAAAATACCAATATAATGAATGTTAAAATCTAGATTCATTAAATTAAAATTGCATCTTCAGCACCTTCACAGCAACTCTTTGTCCATCACGGGTACGAGCAACATGAACCTGAGCCAGAGAAGCACTTGCTATTGGGACAGGATCAAATTCCTCAAAAATCTGAAAACAAAAGCCCTTCTTTCAGATTAACTTTCGTGGACATATGATGAATGACAGAAACCGTCAACACATCCATGGATAAACTAAAGTTTCTTGTCAGCAGCTCTCAGAAAGAAGGATGAGTACATACTTCATCAGGTGTTCCTCCAAGCTCTTTCTTGACAACTTTACAGACTTGGTCATATGTTGAAACTGGGCATTTATTCAGCATGGATTCCCTCATTATTTGGACATATTCCTCTGGTACTAAGTACTCCTAAATAAGGCAATTAAATTAGGTCCTGCAGATGGAATGCAGCTTATCTTCCTATTGATATTTATAATATATAGAAAGAGGTCTTGAAAGTGTTGAAACCCAAATGAAAGAGACAAACCAGCTGACTGATGTGCTGTCCAAGCTTGATATATATTCCACCATTTTGAAAACAAAGTTCTTGAAGTCTACGGGCACCTCTGATGTGAACTTCATGTTTAACTTTTGTCCATTCAGCAGTTCCCTCAGGTAGTCCCCAGAGGGAGTATTTATAATCTAGTATCCATGAAAATTAAAACTTCATCAATCACATGAAAGTGAATGCTTTTCATGCATTTTACCATGTCACTAGTGATTTGTCACCTTACTGGAAAGAAAATAACCAGGTGATGTGTCATAAAATAATTTTGACTTCACGAAGCAGGACCATGTAAAAAAACTGGTTCATCAATCGTAATGTAGGTTTAGTCCAACAACTAACAGTACACCAGTGAGCAGTGAAAAACAGGCTACACAAAAACAGTAAGGGAATGAATTGCTTTGTTAATGTATTTCTTAAAAGACCCAACTGTTTCACCAAAAAAATTTACTCATATCAATTTCCTGTAGAGATCAATTCCCTCATGGTACCCTTATGTACCCCACCGAGTAAGCTTCATTCAATAGATTCCTCTCATCCACGACAAATGAGTAAATGAAAATTCAATAGATTCCTTCTCTTCCATGATGCATTAGATTATCGAACAGTAGAGAACTACTTATCTAGCTATCATAAGGTAAACACTTTCTACAACAACGCAACTCCAAAAAAATTGTGACCATCAACTTTGATTTCTCCACAGAATTCATAAATATCTAAGTTTCAAAATCAGAAATTCTGCATTTTTCCAAACAATCTAACAACCTAAGTGTTCTTTAAACTACCTACTTATCTCATCCATTTTGAGTGGAAAACAATAACTCCTTAAGTACAGAGATAAAGTTACGTTCTGGCTACTTTGATCTCCAAGCTGCTCATTTGATGGAAGAACGCATCAACCCCTCAGCAGCCAGCGTCCATAAATTAATTCATTCTACCAAAGATTTGGTTACATGTTGAGCACCATCAAAACCCCAAAACAACAGAAATGGACTATAGCTCCAGAAGTTCCAGTGAAGAAATGTTCTTTCTCTTCTATATCACTGTCAATTCTTCAAAAGAGCCTCCATTGAACTATAAAACACCTTCACTCATCCTTCCACGTTTCTTTCGCCTTCTGTACCCAACTAAATACTTCTGTTTCTGCCATACATATAGTATCCCATTACAGTTCAGGATGCCACAAAAACCTTGAAAGGTATCAAAGATTTACTCTGGCTATCTTTATATAAGAAATAACCGAGTCTGGTATTTCCTATTTGCATTTTGATGACTGACCAATATACATTTGCAGTTGCAATAAGTTCAGATTTACATCATACTGCTGAAAGTTCACTAAGATAGAGTCTTAGTAATAACAGCTCAAAAGTTCCTAATCCTTAATCTCAACTCCATGTGTTAACGTTACTATACAATCAAGGTAGCCATGGAATACCAACAGAAGACTACCCCTGGAATCCGTAGACTCTAAAGCCAAGCGAATTAAAAAATATAAGTTCAATTTAACTCCTAGTAACGATCAGCCAGCAAAATTTAGTATCCATGCTTCAGTTATTCATTCCAAAACATATTTGTAAAAAAAGAACCCTAGATAACATTCGGGAAATTATAGCAACTTCCAAATGCTTTCATTTTGTCAAACAACATTGTATCTTGCCCGTGACATAGTCGATGTACATGACCGCAAAATCAAAATACAGATACATCACGGTAGTCAGTACGATCCCAACTAAGCATTTAGCTCCTGTTTAAAGCGAGATCATGGAACGAATACGCTAACATGAATTCAACATCATATATGCAACTGCAATTCAGGACGATTAAAGTACCGAAGGCAATGGTGGCGGCAGTGACGGAGTCCCGAAATAGACGGACGGGGACAGTGGTGGTTAGCTTGATAGAGCTTGCGGGATCGTCAGATGTTAAAATCATAGCGGCAGCGGCTCCGGTTCCTGCCGCTGTGGCCGCCAATAACAGCTTCGTTCTGGCACGCCACAGCGATCTGGCCGCCATGTTTTCCGGTCGTTGTCTTCCTCTTCCTCTTCGTCGTTTTCTTTTTAGGTTAGTTTTCCTATCGGGTGTTTTTGTTTTTACGGAGGTATTGCCGTTTTAGTGAAAACTCCGACACAAAACGTATGAAATGAGGCGGAACACGTCTGATGTCTTAACCCGACAAAGTAGGTAACGGGTCGCCCGCTTCTTATTTTGAGGTCTCTTTTCCTCTTTTCTTTTGGTGATGAAATCAAGGAGTGGTGTTTTATTTTCTCTTTTCTTTTCTTTTTCGAAATTTCTTGGGCCAATCGCTTTGAGACACATTTGCTTCTCTATTTTTTGTTTTCACCTCTCCAAATTTAGTTTTCTTTATTTTGGCATTTTACAAAATACCAATTAGTGGTTGTAAATGACAGTTTGTATGTTTAGATTTTGTCAAGGTTCACCAGTTTAGTTGTAAGTAATAGAAATCATCACATTTAACCAAAATTGTTGCCTTAAAAAAATCAAATATTAAATACAATTCACATTTTTTGATAATTTTATTATTTTGCCTTCTAGAATGATTTTTATACTAACTAGCTAAAACATTAGGAGAAATGAACACTTACTATATCTTCTCTCTATTTATATACTGTTTAAATTGTAATTTGTATTTCCAATTCTTGAATCTAATACCTTTATTTTAAAATAATCGATTTATTTATCAATTTCTTTTAATTCAAAGCATAGAATTTTGATACTTATGCATATATTCCTTGATACAGTTAGTGCTTTCTGGATTCCTTTTCTCTTATCCTTTTACCGATTCAGATGGAGCTGCGTAGAATAGGTTCTGTTCATATGGAATTGGCGATAAGGAGCAGGGTATTCTTAGGAATGGCCGGTGCCAAAAGAAAAAAAAGAAGTTGGAAACCCAAGGAAATCTACAATGCTTTTGGCTGATTTAAAGACAATAATGAAATAACAGCTTGAGATTCTCTTGGCGAAGGTGAGTGGAAAGAATTAAGAATATAGTATAATTGTAAATATACTAGTAATTTATTATATTTAAGATAGTTGTAAATATAGTAGTTTAGAATTAAGAATCTAGTTCCAATTCCACATCGAAAGTTACAAGACTAGTTTCAATCCCTGTAACTATAAATGCTTATTTATCCAACAATGAAATAGTTTCATACAAAATTGCTTTCCATGTTTTGTCATGGTACTCTTCACCCATTGCCAATTTGTTTGGTTTTAGGTTAGAAGCTCTTATTAGATATTGCGATTTTTTATCAGTCGCGATTCAACCGCAACATCTCTGTCTGATCGCGGTTATCACTTAGCGGCGACGGCCAGGTTCTTCGTTCTTCTCCAACTTAGTTGATTTTCTTCAATTTTCTCTCTGTTGATGATATTCCCGACAGTGTTTTTGGTTCCCGACAACATGTGTCCTTGACAAAATCTCGTGAAATCCTAAATTTAAAAATCAAACATATTTCCTCACTCTAGTACCCATAAATCAAATATAGAGAATCATTATGATTCGGATTTCACTTTCTTTGTCCCTGACTCTCAAATCAAATGCTGCCTAACATTTACATATAGATTTCCTTATACTATCATTGTGATTGACAATTAATATAAAAAGAGGTGACATAAATGCGTGGGTGAAATTGATTTCTGGAAGCATGAAGGATAGTTTAGATACAAAAACAAAAGTACGTGTCACGTCTGATTCCGATGCTTTGGCGTGGTCCTCCGCGTGGGAAGCGTGTACGTGGCTGAAGAAACCCGAATTGTAACTTGTAAGCTGACGTTTTGACGAGGGATTATCATTTTTCTGGAAGGGAATCCTGATTGTGATTACTAGTAATGTTTATTAATAATGCATTCAAGTAATCAATCGGTCTCGGATATTTAGCAGCAATTAATAAAATTGATAAAAATATTTATATGTATAGATTTTGAGTGCGCTTACTGTCTCTTTATTCGTATAAAATAAATAAATAAAAATAATAAAAAGTTATGAGATATTTTAAAGGTAAAAATTTTGATTACAATTAAAAACTTTAAAAATTTAAATCATACATAACTTATTAAATAAATAATAATAAAAAACACGAGCGTATAAAATTTTCCCTCCACAAAGTGGAAGTCTACTAGGAAAATTGATTTTTATCCCATGGAAATTTGGATATTTACATGAAAGCAAGTTTGAATATTCTATAAAAGCATGCAGCAACCGAGAAAATATGCGCTTGTGGCTTCCGAATTTCGGCACATTTTTTCTTTTTTTTGTAGGTTCAAAAACACGACTTGGAGTTGGAGGTTTCTACTATTTCTATAAATATGATTCAGAGCTAAATGCTTCACCTTTTGACTAAACACAGTAACGAAGAAACGGCTGCTGTCTGCTCAACAGCTTTTGGCGCCACCAAAACGAGAAGTTGATGAGTAATTAAGGGAGACATTAATTACCATATAATTAAAGATAGATAATTATTTTCATTTAGAATATAATATTTTATTCATTTTATTATAAAATTTATATATTCTATTTTATTTACATTTTACTACTAAATATGAATTCAAAATTAAAAATGATAAAAAAGTATGTATTAAAAATACAAATGTAAATGCCCAACAAATGTTAGACAGCGTGGTGGTGAGGGGCGGAAATGGAGGTTTTTCTTAGGTTAGGTTTATATTTTCATTTTGTCAGGGATTTTTTTTTTTTTTGGAAAATCGAAGAATTAAAGGGATTTTTAATATAAATAATAATTTTATTAAAAATTAATAAATTTATTTTCATCTCATGAAACAAAACGTAATAAAGAAGTCACTGATACATATTGGCATCAATTTTTGTTCCATTAATATTAGTACTACCTTATTTCAGTATCAAGTTGGTATAGAATTTGAAATAATTGTACCATTTCGATAAACTCATGACGTCATAAAGTTTATTTAATTTGGATTTCCTCCAAATTCTAAAGCATGACTCAAGCTATGACACCATACATGCTTCTAAATTTCAACCAGAAATCCCAAATAGCCGTCAGCACCGTAACATAACACGTCATCCATGATGCCTAACAATCAATCCGCCTCCTCCACGGATGTATAGAAAATATATTTTTTTTCCTTGGAGAATAAAAAAGATTTTTTAAGCATCTCCTTCCTTTATCTCATAATAGTGCTCGTATTAAAAATAATATTGTTATGACGCTAATATTTTTTTCGATTCTTCTAATATAAGATATATTACAAAATTAGAAAAAAAATTAGAAAATATTATAGACTTTCAATGTAATTATTGTTTTTATTAGTTTTAATAAATATAAAAATATATTTTTTGAAATAAAATTTATAGTATAATGGAAGTATGAATAATATTTACAAAATTGAAATTAATAAATTTTGAATTTGAGACATCTAAATTTTGCCTTTTTTTATAAAAAAATTATATGAACAACTTTAAAAATTTGAAGATTATCCTTTTGTGAATATGCGTTTATATTAATTGTTTTAAAAAATCAAAATTTGTGTGATTAAACATACAATTAAAATTTGTACCAATAAAAGAAAACATACGATCAAAATTATCGTCAAAAAATTACACAAAACTCTATTAAAAAAAAAAACTGTCAAATTTTACTCTTAGTTGTATTTTAATTATGGTTCGATCATATTAACACTATCATGTTAAAAGTTGACCATTTTAATCCAAGTGAAATTTAAAAGTCAAAGCTTAAAAAAGAGGTCAGTGAGTCTTCTTCTTCTTCACGAGATGACTGGTTGACAAGCAGCGCAGCGAGGGAGAAAGTGGCCATTGAATTCTCCTCTCATTTCCTCTTCTCTTCTCTCTCGTGTGAATTTGCTAAGATGCCTACAACGTTGACCGACGGCAAAATTGAAGTCCAAGACTCAGAAGGCTGCGTTTGGTTTATTTTTAACTCATTTCCAATCAAAGTTAGGTTTTTGTTCCGCACAAAAAAAAAAAAAAAAAAAAAATCAAACAAACAAACAAACAAATATTATTAAAATTCCAAAACATAAAATCCCTCCAAAACTTTCTTCACATAATTTCAAAAAAAAGAACCCCAATCTTCCACATTTTTCCTCCTGAGTTAAAAAAAAAAAAAGAAAATAAATCAAAGTTGAAAATTGGCCTAGGAATCAGTGGGCATATGGATCCTCCCTGGAATCTGTCGTATCCTCAACTTCTACACCACCAAAATTTCATTAATTTTATCAAAGAGAGAACCAAAATCTATTAAGTACTTATAAAAATTACCAAACAACAAGAAAAGTAATAATGAAATATTGCATGTATTAGTTCTATAAAAGTATTAAGAGATTCTGGAGGACAAAACGTTAGGACATGTGATCACATGGATGAATTGGCTCCGGTCGGTTCCACCATTCCCGCTGCTCTCTCAACTGTCTTATACGTACCTGATTTAATCATTGAAATTCCAGATGCTGCCCGCTCGATTGCTTCTCAAAATAACATTCTTATTTATTTAATTATTTTTTAATTTAATAAATATAATACGTATTATTATTTGAAAGTAACGATATATTATAGACTATGGAGAAATGAATAGCTTTTTTTTTTTTTTTTTTTTTTCCCGAAGCATTTCACCTGACCGGACTTCCAATGCTTTTTTATGTGGATAACTTCTCACTCTAGCTGGTGATCATGATTAGCTTAATCAAGACTCCTTTTTCATTCTTTTAAGGTGGTGGTTGACACCCGATAATTAGGCCTACTGTGTATTATTATTTTTTTTAATTTACTGTATAGATTACAAAGTATCTTATCTTATTTTATAATAAAATAAAGACAAATTTGAAATTTAGAGGCTGAAGAATAAAGGGTTCGGTAATTATAAAGTGATATTTATCTTAACAGCATAATATAAAACTATTAAAATTCGAAACAAATTATTTCACCACTAAAATTTAGGCTATATAGTAATAAATAATTATATGTCAACAAACAGTTTAAATTTGAACATTATTCACATAGATCTAATATAATTAAATAATATTTCCGACTAATTAATAATTTGATTATAGAGTAAAGTGCTATCAATATATAAAGGTCCAATAACTTAGTCATGTAAAATACAATAGCAGAGTTTGTTGAAAAATCGATCCAAAATTAATGTAATAATCTACTTATAATCTAAGAAGTGACAACCAAAATGTTTCATAGATTGAAAACTAATATGGACAAGAGAGATTACCAAACAAAATGCCATTTCGACAATTTCAAACCAATCAATATCAATACTATTAGTATTTTACATAATTTCAAACGTGACCTATGCATGAATGTCACACCAAACCATCATATTGTAAACATGAATAACTATTAATAATACACAAATCTAATAATGTTCTCCTTGATGTTCTCCTTGTTAGGTTTTATTTCTATTTTCGTAAAGTTAAAAATGACACAATTTTTATATTCGGTAATGAATAATTCCGGTCGAAACCAACAAACATGGTAAATGGTGGGTGGAAGTGGAGGGTACGAAGTTTAAATTATTAAAGCTTGATAAGGATGCTGTTAATTGTTGTTAAGAAACTAGGTTTACAATTAGGTTAGGTATAGTCGTTAATTCAAATAAGAAACAGAAGGAAAATACAGAATGGAATGCGCAATTTGACCAGAAGGTTCCGCGTGTAAAGTTTATGAATATATACGTGAATCCCAGGTCGTTGTCCCCAGCAGCCAGCTTCATAAACAGTCAAAACAGCGAACCTTACTTTTGCCAATTTGCACCTTCCTCTTTAATTCCCCCAGCTTCACTGGACCCCCAATCCCAAAGCCCTCAAAATTCAAAAACAAAACCCCCCCTTCTCCCATTATTCTTCCATTTCGGTTTCTTACCTGATTTCAGAGCCTCTGTTTTGTCGCTCTGATTTCCCATACCTTATGTACATATAGTACTAAGGAGTTGTTTTTTTATAGATAGGCACGTAGTTGTGCGTTTCTGGCAAAGATTTTTTGGATATATTTGTTGTGATGGGGTTCTCGTCGAAGGAGGAGAAATGGAAGAAATTGTTAAGATGGATTAAAACCCTGTTTTTCCTCGTCACCATGCTCCTTTCCCTCCTGATATTCTCGGCGCCGATTCTCGTGGTGGTCGCCGACGCAGTCCTCCCGTCGGCCCTGCTATCAGCTTCTCTTTCTCCTTCATCCCTTTCGTTAGGAACCCTTTCTTCCCACCTGACTAATTACGACTACCGGTATTCACTCATCGACATACCGCTAATCTCCATCATTCGCTCCGCCGTCATTCTCTGTAAGTACCAATTACTAATTTTAGAAAATAAAAAACTCCTCTCTGTCTATCTCTCTCTTATTTTTGAAGAATCAAAACTAATTTGAGACGATCTTCTGGGAATTTTAAGGTGTTTACAGTTTATGCGACGGACCCAAGCTGTCGAGGGGGCCGTACTTAGGGATTGCGACGATGTTCTCGGTGGCGTCCTTGCTTTTCGTCTCGCTCAAGGCTTCGTTCGTGTTCGGTAATTACAAGGGAAGCAGCAGCGGAATGGCGGAGCGAGAAAAGTATGTTGGTGGGGCGGAAATCGCGCTATTCGGCAGCTCATTGGCCTTCGCGATTGGTCACATCGTGGTGGCGTACAGAACCAGTTGCAGAGAGAGGAGAAAGCTTCTTGTATACAAAATCGATATTGAAGCTGTAAGTCAAACCCACCCATTCAAACCCAACTTTCTTCCCAAATCATCCATTTTTTCTGCAATTTGCCTAAAGCTTCTAGCCAGTTTCTTTTAGTTAAAATTTTCAGGAAAATTTAAAAATTAAATTTCATTTTTAATATTATTTTTAAAAAATATTTACAAAAGTTAATTGGTAGGTATGGTGAATATATATATATATATTTTGATAATTGGTGAATATCTATTAATTTCTAATAAGTGGTGAAATTGTAACTTCTTTTAGGTGAAATTTGAAATGGGCATTATTTTAGGAGGTGATGGTGGGGTCCAAAATACCTAGCAGTATTAGGATGACCGAGAAGAAATATCACCCCAAAATTTTTTTTTAAGAAAAGTAATTTTCTTCCTTAGTTGACATTTAATTTGATTTATGTGAGTCCTTCTAGATGGCCGGATTTGACAAATACAAGGATTTTGTCCATTTGAAGGAAGGAAGGAAGGAAGTAAGAGTGTACATTTGTCATTCTTGACTTGGTCTTGAATTTGCCCTAAAGATTGCACAAAAAGAAACAAATGGCGGATATTGGCAGTTTAGAATCTCTCAAGTTGTTAGCATATAGATAGACTCCCACCTTTAGCGACAAAAAAAAAAAAAAAAAAAAAAAATCCTTTACCCTAATCTATGAACAAATAGATGATAGTTATTAGGCACTAAAACGTTATATTGTAATCCCCAAAATTTTATATCATGAGAATATTATATTGACTAATATATTAGTAACTATTAAACATTTAAAATTAAATTTAACAATATTATTCTTTTTATTTTTTATTTTTAAAAAACCCGTGTGTATGAATTCTGCTTGTGAATTAGGATATGGTAGCTTCAACTGCTGCATCATCGTAATCGTCAGCACAGCTAATCCTAAGATTTTTTGTGCTTTTTTTTTTATATAAAATGAATTCTTAGAAAGCAGACAAGAAAGACTGTGATGTGGATTCAACTAGTGTTCCTTTCTACCTATCAAGAACCACTACTAGAATTTTGATATTTTAAAATATTTAAAAATATTTTAATAGATAGTATTTGATAATATTTTATCTATAACGACACGTATTTTTTGTGTTATCTATTCTTTTGTGACCAAAAGTGTATTAGATATGATGACATTTTATTATGTGATCGTATACTTTGAAAGTGTGTAGTTATATTAACATATAAAAATACAAGTATATGACATGATAAATCATCTATCATGACCTGGTTGTTGGCTATCTATTGTTATATATATATATTAACATGTTAATACATAATAAAGTGTTTAGATAGAAAATCTATTATGATAATTTTAAATATTCATACAAATGCCATAATAGTATAAAATTATATATAATTATATTATATAGTTAAAAACACAAAAATATGTTTAAATATATAATATGTTACGTCATTTGTAAGTAAATATACAAATAGTCTTAGACTGTTGAAATTTTGGTCTATAATAATCTAAACTCAATAATTCTCTTTTAATACTAGAGTTAACACTCAATCATTTCCTTCATTTCTGATGTGGGGCAGCAGTACACGATTTTAAATAACACTTAATAATATAATTATATATGTATTACAATTACATTATACATATTAATTTATTAATATCTTAAGTTAATATATTAACAAATAAAATATCATTTGAATGTGTTTCTATGCTTATAAAATTACACTTGTTAGTGTTTTGATTGAAATTTTATTATAACACTTATTTATAGTGTTATGATAGGATTTTATTTGATGACACATTAAAATAGTTATAATAACATTACTCTTGTAGTGTTTTAATAGATATAAATAAATTAATATTTGATGTATTTATAAATATTAATAGATATGTTTATCTTTAATGTTATAAAAAGTGTGTGGTGAAAGCCTAGCTTAAAATTCTAGTAGTGAACAGAAAAAATATCCCAAAAGGTGTTAGTCTTGGATCAAATCGAAATTCTAGCTGTATATTTATCCTCTTGTATGTGGATGGGACCCCAAACAGTATTGGTCTGTTTAAGTATAAATTAGTGTCATGAATGGGGTCCTAATTCAGCCACAAAAATGAATCGGTACAGGTCACGTGAAAGTAAAGTGGGAGAGGGGGAAGAAAACGATATTTTAAAATTTTGTAGTAATTGAGGTTCTCAAGTGTAAAGTTGCCGTGACAACAGGGACCAGATTGGGATTGTACCATCATCATTGAAATCAAATTGCCCATAATTAAACCACTCCACCAGAATCAAATTCCATAGTTGGCAATTGGACCATTATCTTAGATACAAAATTCACCATTCAAACTACTTTTTTAGCTGTTTGATTAGTTATTTTAGTTAAATAAATACAAAACACTACTTTTATTTTTTTTTGGAATTATCATTAACATATGGGTGAATGGATGCAGGTATCGGCGTGCAAGAATGGGTTCCCCAGATACCATAAGTTACTCCAGATTGAAAGAGTGAAGTAAAAAACAGACATGGATTCCATTCAATTCTTTTCTTTAAAGTTTTTTGGCCAAACTCCAAATGTTCCAGCCAGGTTCAGGTAAACACCTAATCCAATTATTATTTTCATTTCTACCGTCCGCCCAAAAATAATATAAAAAACGTGACTATTTTTTCCGAAAATAATTGTTTTTTGGGGATTTAATGATGATAGCCCATGTGGCATGTGCTCTCATTCAATTGCAAATGGCTATCAATTCTGACTGGAAAAGCTCTGCGTTTGAACAGGTCATCCGAAGGAGAGATCTGAAATCTGATGGTCCAAGAAAACTATGAATCAGGTCGGGGTGGTAGATAACACTGTATATTTAAGCATAGGTGTGTGTGTATAAACTGTAATGGCACATGTCGTTCAGTTATTCCCATTACCCATATATATAGAGGGGCAGATACAAAAAAGAAGTTTTGACGTTGTACAGTTTATGGTTTTTTTTTTTTTTTCTTTCAAACAACTGTTGAAGATGTGAGCAAATTGATTCTTAAACAATTTGAGGGATTGATGATCAAGTTAATGTTCAATAAGAGTGTAACACATTATTAAAATTTAAATATATCGCATTGAAGAATTAAGTGTATCACGAGCTCAATTGATTCTCTAATAGTTTAGAAAGTTATTATTTAATGTTAATATATTAAAGAATTAAAAACGAAATAACCAGTTATTATTTGATAATGATAAAATTATTTTTATAAAAATAAATTTTAATTTTAATTTCTACTAATAGAATCGAAACAAGACATATCAGAGTTACATGCATTAAAGATTCATAATGTCAATACAATGGCTTAAAAGTCTAAAATAACAATTAATAATTTGTCGGGCAAACCAACCAGTTAGGGTGATAGACAGCCTAAGAGAATGGAAAAGGAGGAGGAGATTTGCTCCTTCCCACATCGAACAACAGTTAGAATGGAAAAGAAGAATTGTGGGTATAAATTAGCAGTTCCAGTATGAAATAAAGCATACCTTTCTCGGCCTTTTGGCTAAGATCAAGTGTAGTATCTGTTCTTATCAGTTTAATATCTGATACGTGGGCCATCGGCCCACATGATATTAAATGAATTTTTTTAGGGGAATGGCCCATCAAGGTAGCTTGCTACCTGGACCATTAAGCGTCGCCCATGCGTCGCACTATTGCATGGGCCAGGCGCACCCCTCCAATTCCAAGACTAAATCTTTAGCTGCTGGCTAGTAGCAACTGCCCGGAAATTATTGGTTTGGGTTCTGGTGATTATAAATTTGACTATTTATTTTGTGAAGTCAATATAAATAATAATAGGATTTCTATGGATGGAAGAAAGGGGGTAATTTGCAATTTAATTAAATTAAAGAGTATATATTATAAAGTGAAGGCTTATTATTATTACCAACCATAAAAATATAATAATATATATAACTCATCCCACGTTAACAAACCTAACTCATGAAAACAAACACAAAACTCAAGTTTTTCTATGTTTTTGCAGTTTGTTTGGTGGTAGTTGGGATCATCCTTAATTTGTTAGTGTTAAAGGTTCAAATAAACAATGCCATGCAACATAAACAACATATGCGAGTTACACGTTATTCATTACAATTTTAAAATTAAAATCTCAACATTTGTTATTTTTTCAAATTTTTTCATTCTAGAAAACACGAAAACAAAATAAAGATAGAAAGAACCCTACACCCTTTGTCCGTCATGCTTCAATTCCGGGGATAAAGACGAATAGGAAGTCCCTCTATTTGGAGAACATATAATTTTTTCGTATGGAATTAATTTTGTCCATTTGAACTCAATCACCACATAATGCACAAAGGTGAGGATTGCCAACCTTGCGTATTCATTTCCAGGGCACATATGTGATCCCCCTCCAAATGGAATATACGTATATGGTTCTGGACTATCCCCTTCGAATCATGTCGGATGAATTTTGGAGGATCCTTAAAGTATTTAGAATTTTTATGCGTTACGTCGAATATATAATGCATCTACAAAATCAAAATTAAAACGCTCTCTATTAAAATAGTTATATTTATTTTTTGATTCGTCTTTCTTTTCTTTCTTTTAAGATTTTCATCTCTGTTTTAAAATAATAATTTAATTTTTACTGAAATAAACAGCACAAACTGAAACGTACCTTCCAACCTTTTGGGATTGTGTATCCCCTTATATGTGAAATCTGTACGGGCCTCTCTAAAACCACCAACTCCCGGTGTATGTAGTCTTAATACTTCGCATACAAAACTCGATGAATATTTCATCTTTCTCAAATCCTCCCAACTGAGCGTCTTTGATTTCTTGAGGCGTGCAATTTCTATTTGCTCTTTATTTCCCAATTTAAAGAAAAAGGAGGGAAAATTTACGAAAAAACACAAGTTAAAAAAGATGAGGAAAAAAAAAAAAAAACTCATTCGGGTGTGTTACTGATGTATTATTTCAGTCACAAAATAATAGCTTGGTTAGTTTATATTATTCAAATTTCCACAAGAAATGAAGGGTGAAAATATAAATATAGATGATGAATTATAAAGGAGCGTACCTTTGAGGACAGAATCATATACATGAGGAAGCTCACTAAGCTTCATCATGACGGTGGTAATTGTTGACTGAGTAGTGGCATAGGCGGCACTCAACAGGGCAATGAAATCGCTAGCTATGTCTTCCTCCTTAATGAATTCTCCATTTCCGTCTTGCTCCATAAGCATCACCGATATGAAGTCTTTCATTTCAGATGCCGAACTCTTCCTTTGTGCAAGATCAGCTTTTCTCTGCCTAACCATTGCCTCAATTTTCGACCGCATAATCTCAGATGCTCTGATGCCCAGATTCAGAACTGTCCCAGGTAGATTGATAGATGTTGAAAACACGGCGGATGATGCTTCCTCCATTCCTTGGACAATGTTTTCGATTTGGCTAAGGTCGTTCATGCCCAGGAAAAAATTACAGGCTAAAGTCAACACGAACTTCTTCGCCATCTCTCCTACGTTCACCTCACCTTTGCAGATCCAATACGTCTCCAGATGTTGTTTCATCACGGAATCCATGAGGCCTACACGCTCCCGAAGTAAGTCAGCTTTGAGAAAGAACTGTAGGATGATCCTGCGCATCCTGTATACCTGCTCAACTCCATACTTATTACCCGACTTGCGAAAAAGCTTCTCCAGTCTGTTTGGCCACCATAGCTGAACCAACTTCTTATCGTTTGAAAACAGGAATTTGTTTCCTTCTGGGCCGCAAAGTACAGCAAATGGCTGGCCGAGCAAGGATGTCCTGAAAACCTCGGATGAAAATTTGTCCATTCGATCTTTCACAAATTCAAAGAGAGACCCTTTACAGTATTTGTGGTGGTAGTTCAATGTTTCGCCTATGAGAGGAAATCCTGTTCTTCCTGGAGGAAGCCTAACCGCAGAGCTTCCGCCATTTCTTTGGTTAAGAGTTTTAACACAGAGATAGATGACTGGGATTAGAGAAAAAAGGAAAAAGAACGCGTAGGATAGTTCCATCTTAAAACTGCTGGTTTTACTTTCAATTAGCTCTGTGATATAAAGAAAAAAGAACAATCATATGTATGTATATGTAAGGGAGATGAGAAATTTACTGATTCCAGATTTGAACCATTGGGTTTGCAGTGTTTTGAACGTCAATAAATATGGCAGGCAGCTCAATCTGTATTTATTTATTTTTATCGACTGATTTGGGATACCATAACTATTAGTACTTGTTGCCCTTTAGTTATTATCAAATTTTGTTCTTAATGTTTGTTTCCTGAGAAGCTTCTTTCCCTCCGAGCTACTCTTCTTTTCGACTATCTTTTATATTTTTTCGATTTCTCAGTCTTTTTATTCTTTTCTCTCACCTATACATTCCATCTGAGTGATTTGTATATATATATATATAAAAAAAAAAAACTTGACTTAACCATTTTCAGCTACAAAACTTGAAATTTTTTTAACAAAATAAAGAAATTCAAATTTGTATATTTAAAAATCAATTTAAATAATCTGCATGTTAGGTTTGGGTACACATGCACCCACGGGATCCTATAGTATAAAAATTGTCGAACCCCCCTCCGAGCTCCCAACCTTCCACCTGCCATCTGCGTTTGCATTCACTTCTGGTTCAGAGTTTGGCGGAAGGATAGGAATTTAGGAGTTAGAGAGATCCAAATTCATCAATTAATAGGGTCAAGTTACATGATCTCCAGCTTGACAATTCAGGTTAATTGAGACAAATTTCAAAATAGAAATAGTTTTTTATGAGTATATATTATGTTACATAATTAATGCGATTTCTATCTTATCTTAATATGTGGCACTTTGTTATTATTAAAAAAAAAACACTACTAATTAATATTTTTTGATGGTATATATTCAGACAAAAGAATCGCATTAATTACGTCACATCTTAGGTCATCCTCAACTTCATTTTAGTAATCACAAAGTGTCCGCATACATTTGGGCATTTCCTACTAAAAAATGAAATTTGATGACATATATATATATATATATATATATTATCTCATTATTTTTTAATTTCATCTCATAATAATAATAATTTTACCATAAATAAATTTATACACATAATGAAGATCCAGTTCTTCCGTATGTAAAATTATGTTACACGATCGAGTTCTTCAGTATTTAAAAAGAGTATTTCAGAGAAATTGTGTCAATGGCTATTGATATAAATTGGGACCCCAAGATCCCAAGCTATTGATGTTTGGAGGCTGAAAACACCCAAAAGAAGAAACAATAATATAAAATGAAGATCGCGATGGCAATGGCAACACCAGAAATTCTGTGGCCTCTTGTTTCTTTAATAACCTCCGTTTTGTTTATATATCTTACAAAGAAGCTGTTCTTCCCCGACCGCCCGGGAAGAAGAAATTCCAAGCTTAAGCTTCCCCCAGGAAGCAGAGGTTGGCCATTTATAGGCGAGGTCATGGATTTAAGATCAAAATATAAACAGGGCGTCCTCCATAACTTCGTCCTAGAAAGGTGTCATAAGTATTCTTCCAAAGTTTCAAGACATCTTTCATGGGACAGCCCATGGTAGTACTTGCCGGTGCAGAGGGGAACAAATTTGCCTTCTCAAACCACAAGGAATTGTTCAAGCATTTTCTTCCAAAGTGGATTGAACATATTCTTGTGGACTGTAATAAAATTCTGGCTGATAATGATCAGAGGGCAGAGTTCCGTAAGTTCCTTAGATCGGTTCTAAAGGGAGATGCACTCCAGCGCTACTTGGGAATTTTCGATGCCACCATGAGGCAAGAACTGCAAAGGGATTGGAACTGGGAGCGGATGAAAGTGATTGATTTGGTTGGTGAGATGGTGCGAAGATACACATTTGCGTCGGAATGCAAGATATTTTTGGGAATGGAGGACGAAAGCAAGATTGATGGGCTTCAACGGAGTATAGAGCTCATGACAGCCGGGCTTGTTTCCATACCTATCAACTTTCCAGGGACTGCTTTCCGTCGGGGAGTCCAAGCATCCAAGAAATTTCGTAAGGAGATTATGGCAATAATTCGGGATCAATCCAAAATAATATTGAATCCATCTTCATCGTCATCATCACCATTAGAAGAAGAAACGGATTGCTTACCACCCTTAGTTCGATCGCTGATAAATGGCGGCAACGATGCCAATGTCTGCTATGAAGAAATCACGGCTGTTGTAACAGGTATATTTATGGGAGCCTTCGTCGGTATACAGCTCGTAGCTACCAATGTTTTCAAGCATCTCGTGGAGTTTCCTGAATTCCACGACTTGGTTTTGAAAGGTATAATTGATTATCAGATTAATTCAGTACTCATTCATACGTTAATTTATTCAATATGGGGTTCATTGCATGCATGCACATATGATCGATGGCTAAAGAGCAAGAAGAAATTGCAAGATCAAAGGCAGCAAACGAGCCGCTCCATTTCGAAGACTTGATGATGATGAAGTATTCATGGAAGTTTATATCAGAAGCCCTGAGGTTGACCACAAATCCAGGAGTATTCAAGGAAGCCATCACAGATTTCAGCTATGGAGGATACACCATTCCCAGAGGATGGAAGGTGAAATTCTCTTGACTTTTATTAATTGCTATATATCAACCCTTTCTAATTATGTACTCCTAACTTTATAATTTTGATTTTTTTATCCATACAGATTCAATGGAACATGGATGCAACACATCGAAATCCAAAATACTATCCAAATCCTGATAAGTTTGATCCTTGGAGGTTTGATGGAGATGGTCCAGCGCCTTGTACATATGTGCCATTTGGAGGAGGGACTCACATGTGCCCTGGAAATGAGTATGCAAAGTTTGCCCTCATAATCTTTCTTCACTATTTCATCACCAGCTCAGTTGGGAAAACAGCAATCTCTGCTATGAAGTACTTACTACTAATGAATAATTAATGTCTCTCTTTCTTATTGTAAATGTTCTGAGGATAGTAAATAAGTTAGATGCTCAATATAACATAATCCATCTATCCAATCCGTTGAACCTGTTATTTTGATTAATTGTGAGTTACGAGTCAATAAAATTATAAGTTAATTAGATTCAGTCCGACACCATACCATACGAGAGTAGCAATCACCATGATTTTGTTTAAATGATATATGAGTTATCTTATGTCATGAAGTGTCATATGGCTTTTCTCTTTAGCTATTTTTAGCCATTAATTTCTGTCCTTTCTACCCCTCAACGGGTGGGATTCAGTATTATATATCATATAATTATAATGTGTTTGAAAAGTATTAATTATTTTCATTTAATATTTGATGGTATTACATAATATTTATTATATTAGATTTATTTTCATAACTCCACTATGATTATGAAATATAAGATTTGTTATTATGTGGATGATTTTGGCAGAGAAATCTAGTGGTATTCTTTTCCCAGCGAAAGGAAGGGCGTTGTCCACTCCCACATCGAGCCACCAGATACCACGGGAAAGACCAACTGTGGATAAATTAGCAGTTCCAGTATGAAATTAAGCATACCTTTCTCGGCCTTTTGGCTAAGATCAAGTGTAGTATCTGTTCTTATCAGTTTAATATCTGATACGTGGGCTATCGGCCCACATGATATTAAATGTATTTTTATAGGGGGGATGGCCCTTCAAGGTAGCTTGCTACCTGGATCATCAAACGTCGCCCATGCGTTGCACTATTGTTTGGGCCTGGCTAACCTCTCCAATTCTAAGTCTAATATTTATTTTATTGGGCCCCGTTCACAGCTATTCTTTCTAACCAATCAAATCAATTCCAGCAGCACTACCTGAAGATAGTGTTCCTGGAGATTCTTTTTTGGTCGGTTCTTCCTTTTGTGGGCTCGTCCTCAAAGAATATTGGATTCTTGATAAGCATATGAGTAATGAGATGGGAGACTGCGAGCTTGACGTGAGGAGATGGGAGGATATTGACATAGATATACTGGTGAAGATATTTTCAGTCAATTGGACATTATTGAGCTGACTTCTGGGATCGGCAATGTTTGTAGCACATGGCGCTTGGTTTGCTTGTGACCCTCTGCTCTGGAAAACTCTGGATTTGTCAATGCTCAAGTCCAACTTCATCAAGATTCCAATATGTATACGTGGATAGCCTGTCTGATAAGACGCTAACTCAAGTGTTGAAGATGTCTTGGAACCTCAGTCGTGGAAACATTCGAACCTTGATCTGATCTTCAATTACGATCTGTATGTGAGCGATGATCAATTTACCTATACTGCTGAAAGGTGCCCAAATCTTAAACGCCTTGTTATGCCAGCTTGGAACAGAATAAAGAAGACTGGAATCTGTAAGGCCATTCGCCTGTGGGAAGATCTCGAGTCACTAACTATGTCTAGCATCGCCAATCCCACATATCTCATGGATGAAATAGCCAAGAACTTCACGAATTTTTCTCAACTTAAAGTTATGGGACCCTGTGACATATCTTTTGCTTCAACACTACCTGTATTCCTTCCTAATCTCAAAGTCCTGAGTCTCCTCCGATGCTCTGATCATGTAAAATTGAGCAAATGTTACATCGAGATGCTTATTTAAAATTAGAAAATTTTCCTGTACTAACTAAAAGAAATGATCATGTGTTAATTATTCTACATCCAATATAAAGAATTCACATCAGAACCAAAAATTATTAAAAAAAAAAAAAAAAATACAGAAGCAACATATAATAATACAACAATAGTCTATCAAATTTAGGGAACAATTTTACTCTCTTTGATTTTTCCCACCAAAATTCTAATATTTCTTCCTTACACGAGCTTATTAATATAAGATTGGACGTGGCTGCGGGAGAAAAATATTAAGAGAGTTACTCTTGATTGTTTTCAGTATCGTACCAGCCGCTAGAACGGAAGCTCTGGTAAACCTCAATGAGTTTTGGGGGATCCAATAACACATTTTTGACAGCTTCATGTGCACAGAACCTTTGAGCCCATTCGCACAAATTTGGCGTTTTCGTTTCGTCAATCAATTTCACATTAACCAAGATCTCTGTAGCAAGTAACCATTTCCAGAAGGAGCCTAAAGCAATGTCCACAAAACCAATATCATCCCCACCAAAAAAGGCTTTTCCTTTCCCACATTTCTCAAATGCTTCCTCCAACGCAACAAACCCTTCCTTTATTTGCCCAATGAGTGCTCTCTTTTCTGCCTCCTCAGTTGGTGTCTCATCTCTAAGCTTGATCATTATTAGTGGAAGCCACTGCCAAATGCATTTAAAGTTTCAGAGATCAATCTAAATAAGTCGTGGGTTGAACAAATTATGTACAAATCATAGTTAAGTAAATAGTAAATGGAACTAGCTGTCAAATAATATAGTAGAGCCTTACCAGATTATCAAGATAGGCTGCCCATAAGCGAGCTAGGGAGCGATCATAGGGATCAGAAGGAAGTATACGAGGTTGGTGAGTCCAGACCTCATCGATGTATTGAACAATCAAGAGGGACTCTGGAAGAGGCTTATCTCCATGAATCAGAACTGGGATTTTCTTGTGGACTGGATTGGAAGCAAGAAGGAGGTCACTTTTGTTGAACAGATCTTCCTCGGATACCTCGTAGGGAATGCCTTTCAAGTTCAGTGCAATCCGGACCCGGCTGTCGCATGGACTCACTGCCAGCCCAAGAACCTTCACCAGATGGCCGGCGCCGGCGGCAGTTGTGGCCATGAATATGACGACAGAGAAACACTAGGGATAGGTGTTGGGGTTGATGGAGTGGGGTGGGTATTTAATCTGTTCCAGCTTCATTAGTTATTGGTCCTATCAAAGATGAAGGATGCAAGAGTCCATTGAAGATTGACGTGTTCTCCAATATGAGTCGTGTCCTTTGTCATTTAATAGAAAGGGTGGGTGACAATAGGTAAATATCCTACCGTCCTGATTTGCCGCCTTGAATGCAACCTGACTTTTCACCCAATTTTACATTAATAATTTGTTCTGTTTCCTGCTTTGGTTATGATTTAGGAGAATTTTACATCCATTATTGTACCACGAAAACAGGCCCAATAATATAATTTTTCTCATGAAACGAAATATAATTTTCTTTTATTATATATGGATGATGAGATCAACAATGCAAAAATAGTCCTCAGAGTATCATTTAGTGGCAATTTTAATTATAAATTTTATTATTTACACACATTTAGTCTTAGTAATTATTTTTTTTGGATATTTAAGATTTGAATTGTTATTCCTTCAACTCTTAAACCATTCAAATAGCATATGGATTAATTTAATTCATGTGACAAATTTTATGGCACATGGACTCACCCATTATTATGGATCCAAAATACGTTTTTCTACTTAAAAAATATGTTACTAAGACTAAATGTGTTGTAAATAATAAATTTTAGGACTAAATTTGTCGATTACCAAATATTTATGACTAGAGAAACTATTCATGTAAGTTTTTCCTTTAATTAATTTCAAGCTGTGTTTTGTGCAAATTGCCTCCCTAGAATCCAAGGCCATGTATAGCTGCAAATTGCTGTTAAATTATTGAATGGTTGACCATTAACTCTATTATTGAAGCCAAATAATTTGTAGACATCCAACCATTACCAGAAGAAGCATTAATGATAGCCTAATCTGAAGCAATGGAGACTCGTCTCTTCAACTGTATAAATATCTTACAATCCTAAT
This sequence comes from Knoxia roxburghii, assembly GCA_030378225.1. NCBI lineage: Eukaryota > Viridiplantae > Streptophyta > Magnoliopsida > Gentianales > Rubiaceae > Knoxia > Knoxia roxburghii. Next base: position 4,683,601 of record CM059415.1, read on the forward strand.
ATCCCGGAGAGATACAACAGTAGTCTTGTGTTGCTGCAATTCAAGCAGAGTATCAACATAGATGCCACTGTTTCAATTGACTGTGATGCCAATGACATCCCCTCTTATCCAAAAATGGCGTCTTGGAACATAAGCACAGATTGCTGTATGTGGGATGAAGTGAAGTGTGATAGGGTCACTGGTGAGGTTATTGGGCTGGATCTTTCATGCAGCCAACTTCAAGGGGTCATCAACTCCAACACCACCATCTTTAGACTTTCTCGTCTCCAAAACCTTAATCTTGCTTACAATGATTTTTCATCTTCCTTGATTTCCAGGAATTTTTCCAGGCTTCAAAGTTTGACAGACCTCAACCTCTCCAACTCTGGATTCTCAGGTTTACTTCCATCAGAGTTCTTGCACCTGTTCAATTTAGTCTCACTTGATCCCTCCGATTCTCTAGAAATCATAATTCAACCTCACATTTTTAAGTCGCTCCTTCAAAACTCAACCCGATTGAGAGAACTGGTACTTGTGGGTAATGACATTGGGTCCATACTTCCCCATAATCTGTCAGATTCCTTCACAATTTTGAATCTTGAGAACACAAACTTGTGCGGTGATTCCCCGGTTGGAATTTTCCATCTGCCAAACCTCCAATCACTTCAACTATTGTTCAATTATCAGCTCACTGGTCAGTTTTCACAAGTTGAATGGAACCGCACTAGTGCTCTCAAGTATCTTGATTTATCTTTTACGGGTTTTTCTGGAGAACTCCCAGAATCCATTGGATATTTGGAATCTTTAACCTACTTGAAACTGGCCTCCTGCAACTTTTTTGGGTCCATTCCTGATTCTCTTGGAAATTTCACACAAATGGCACATCTGGATCTCTCAAATAATGCTTTCCAAGGCCATTTTCCCTACTCAATCTACAACCTCACTCAACTTGAGAGTTTAGATTTGTCTAACAATTCACTTACAGGCCCTCTGCCCCTCAACATTAGTGGATCCATGAACTTGGTTTTTCTCTATCTAAACGACAACTCATTCAATAGTATTATACCATCTTGGATATTTAGCCTTCCATCATTAGTAGATTTACACCTCCAATCCAACGAATTTTCAGGCCAATTATATGAGTTCCAGTATCAGTCCCTGCAAACAATTAATCTACAAGGCAATAAGATGCATGGTTCAATTCCAAAATCAATTTCACATCTTGTCAATCTTATCGAACTTGATTTTTCATCAAACTTTTTCAGCGGTCTTGTAGATGTTAGCTCGTTTTTCAAACTTGGAATCGCTTATATCTCTTAGTCTTTCTAACAGCAACCTAGTCCTGACTAGAGACGGATCGAATTCTACCTTCTCTGAATCCCTTTCTAGTTTGGAGTTGTCCTCCTGTGGTTTAAAGGATTTAGATTTTGATTCCCTGAGAAGATCCAGTAACCTAGATTGGCTAGATGTTTCTAATAACATGCTTCAGGGGCAAGCATTTTCTCATCAGATATGGTACATGTGGTCTCAAAGTTTGGTCTATCTGAATATCTCTCACAACTTCCTGACAAAGATTAATCAACTGCCTTTCGAAAATCTCTTCATTCGCCAACTTCCCAAGCAACAAAATCCTACCTTGAGTCATTGGACTAGTATAACCATTTTGAATGATTTGAGAGTCTGCCGGCTGCGGGGAAGTATAACACAGTGGCTAAGACTCTGACTCTCAAATTACTTGCTTTGGACAACGCCTTGGATTTGCGTTCCGTGTTTTTGATCGATCTCAACGAGCAGCCTTCTTCAATAATGACAAATGTCAATGGTCAGCCAATCCACTAATTTTCATGTAGATCTTTTTGAGAAATTTCAACTTCAAAAGTATTCTTTAACGTTGTTAATGCGTTTCCAGGAACCTACAACAATCACTTAACTGAAAAGTATGGAATGGTTCAAACCCTGCAGTGCGATGAGGTTACCAACGGCATCTGGAATGCTTCCTTGAAATTTGTTGCTCATTCCCACATCGAACCGGCAATTACAATGGAAAAGAGGAACTGTGGATAAATTAGCAGATCCAGGACCTAATTAAGCATACCTTTCTCGGCCTTTTGGCTAAGATCAAGTGTAGTATCTGTTCTTATCAGTTTAATATCTGATACGTGGGCTATCGGCCCACATGATATTAAATGTATCTTTTTAGGGGATGGCCCATTAAGGTAGCTTGCTGCCTGGACCATCATGCGTCGCCCATACGTTGCACTATTGCTTGGGCCTGGCTCACCCTCCAATTCCAACACTAAAATTTTATTGGGCTCTCCAATTAGTCTAGGGAATATATCCAAGTACGGGAATTTATCATTTAACACGTGTCGAATTTTCTTTTTTAATATATAAATTTATTATTGCTTTGACAAAAAAATAAGAGAATTAGGGAGCAAAATGTTTGCGCGAAGAAATGTTTAAATAGGTATAATTTGGAAAACTATTAAACTGAATTTGATTTTTCTTAATTATGGTCTACCCTTTATGAATATTAGTTTTTTATTTGTTTTAGTTAAAAAATGAAAAGAGAAAAAAGTTGATATGTTGATTTAAAAGGATTGATTTTTTTAAAAAAAAAAGTATGAGAAGAGTGATAATAATTTTAATTTTAAATAAATTTATCAAAATATATAATGTATTATAATATTAATATAGTACTGTTATTAAAATTTTATTATTATATTTATTATTACACGACAAGAAGATGTAATTCATAGGACTTTGTTATTTAAGACTATAGGTATTTTGAATCGGTGAGTTTTGTATTAAAAAAAATATATTATTACATATATAATCGGTTTGGTTAAAATAACGAATTTTACTATATATATATAAATAATATGACAAACAAAAAATTACAATTTGTTGGAGGGAGAAGAGTTGAATGAGTTGGGAAAGTTAAAGGGGAGTCAAAATATAACAGAGTGTTTAGCGGCTCGGACAAAAGGATAGCTGGTGTCACTGAATGAGCAGAGAGAGATGGGCTCTTGAAGATTTGAGACTTGTAGGGCAAAGCCTAAACGGTGAATTTTCGCGCTCAAAGAAATAGCGCATCAAACTACGACTTCGTATCGCGAGGAACAGAGTGTTGAAGAAGAGAGTTGAGTTGAGCACTATCGGCTCTCGCACCAGCGTGGAATTGACGGGAGAGGAGAGGGGGGAAGAGAGCAATGAGGTTTAACTTCGATTTTTCTGAATTTAACGATATCGGTGATGAGCGTCAATCCTCAACGCCTCCGTCTACTTCCACTCCGACCGGAGAAGTTCAATGGCTCCCGCTCCAAAACCATCCGCTCTTCAGTGCCGCCGCCGGTAGCTCCCTTCCTTCTTCCCCTTCCACCAAAATTCAAACTAATCTGTTAGCATGGGATGGAGATTCGCGCCTCTACTTTTGGGACCCCAGCGAAGGCTGTCTCCATCGGATTCCCATTAAGTTAGGCGAGCCGGATTCTAGCTCCATTCTCGCCGCCTCTCCTTCTAAGGTTCCGTTGCTCATATTCTTTTCTGTATTTTGCTTTACATTTATTGGCGCTTTTTTTTTTTTTTTTACCCTAGATGATTTTGCATGCTTCCAGTTTATGTGCACTAATTGAGTCTCGGTAGCTAGGGTTTATTTGTGGTTTTTTATACTTCTTCTTAGAGTTTGTTTTTACTTCTTGTGTTTCAAAAGATGCATTAATATTTCAATAGTTGTGCTTGTATGTTTACATTTCTACATGATTAAATTTCAAGTGCTTTCAGCTGTTGGTTCAGGATGATGATGATGATGATATTTTTTAATCTGTTATATTTTATAATTCGTTACATCAAGATAAAGTTGATAAAGGGCATTGTCTAAGCAAATTCTGAAATTTGTACTGGTTTAATATTGTTTCATCTTTTGGCAATGTTTGTGCAAAAGTTTTATTTGCTTTCTACAGGTGTTGCACATGGATGTACAGCTCGATTATGAGGTCCAGAAAATATCCATTAACAGAAACGGATCAGCAATACTCTTGTCTGGTTTGGGGAGACTAAGTGTCATGTATATCTATGGAAGAAGTTCAGGAAAACAAAGTACTGTTATTTGCCGGTATGTGCTGAAGTTTGACCTTAATGCAGTTCTTCTTAATTTGCATTTTCTGGTGTTTTGCTTTTAAGCTCGATCGAATTTCAAAAATTACCTGCATTGCAGACCTTGTTCTTAGAAGAAAATTGATATTGGCTTGGTGGTTAATGTCATTGAAATTCCTCTTCATGGATGACCTTGATCTTTTATGGCACATTGGATGATGAAATGGTTTAATAATGAGTCGGGATGATAGAAACTCTGATGCAAGGTTTAATATCTTTATAGTATATGACGTTGTGGGAAGATGCTTATAGATCCTTTCTTTTGGTTAAATATTATTTTTACATTTAAATTTTCACCCTGCTATTTGGATTGAATCAAGTAGTCTGAGCTAAGATAGCTGTGTTTATCTTCACACAGGACTGTTACGATTGGGTCAGAAATGTACTTGAATTCCAACAACCTGATCCGCATCCTACAAGTTTCTTGGCATCCTTGTAGTGACACACATCTTGGGGTTCTTTCTTCTGATTCAGTTTTCAGGTAGCATATTATTTTTTGGCTATGAATGCTTAATGCAGTTACGATGATTAGACATTGTGATTTCAAATCCCCATATGAAATGGCTAGTATTTGTTTCTCTTGCCTTTGTTGCAGAATTTTTAATTTGCTTGTGTCTCTTCAACAACCGGAGCAGGAGTACTACTTGCAACCTTCGGAACCTGATAGTTCATTAAGAGCTTCATCAATCTGTCCTGTTGATTTTTCATTTGGTGTCGATCATTTGTGGGATAGATTCAGCGTAAGTGAAATGTGATCATTTTTGCACATAGCATTATCGGTTCTTTTGCTTTTGATTTGTTCGTAAAAAAATAACTGATAAGAATTAATGGAAATCAATTCAAATTGACCAAAGTGGCCTCTTGCAGCAACTACTGAACTTTTATCCCACCATGTGATCCAAAAGTGAGAAAAGCAGTGGGGAGTTGGTGATCTAAAATTTTTATACTACATTGTAATTTGATGGAACTGCCGTGTGGTTTTGGAAAGCATTACAATTAATGGTCTCCACTTATATTATCTTATACCTGATAAAAGCACTTGTTGCTGCTTGCTAGCATTATTTCAACAATCAGATCCTGATTTTTTTCAAGTAAATTTTGTAGAAACTTCTTCTCCACTTCCTTTTTTAGTGTTACAGCAGGACTTTTTATGGGACTCCAACTATTTGATATTGAGCCATTGATATGCTTTGTTCTTTTGTGATGTTTTTCTTTTCTCTGTTATGGTATTAACAGTTTTTGACACTTGGTCGTGTGCCTTAGTTCCCACCCAGTGTAACTCTTTGTAATTCTGCCTTTTATGTCATTCCAGTAAATTGATGTATGGCCGATAAAGAAACTATCGATGTTGAGGTGTTTACTTAGTTGCTTTTTCTCTAATGGCATTACCAGTTGCTAAAGTCATAAGCAGCCTTTGCAATCCAAGTTGATGTGCTTTCTTTCAGACTTCTGTTCTCCAGTGTAATAATTTTTATTATGTTCTACAGGTTTTTGTGTTATTTAGCGATGGATCAGTTTACGTCCTTTGCCCAGTTATTCCATTTGGAAGGTAATTGCTTATTTGTTCAAAACCTGTGGTCATTATGGTGGTGGTAACAAGTACCTGTTGTTTTTTCCAAATCACCAGATCATCAGTTAGCAGATATGCTATGCATGTATTGTACTGTATCTATTGACAAGTCATTCACATTGTTAGTATTTCTAAATTAACTATGAAGCTGAGTTTGTAGCTTGTGTGGTAAAAACTTTATTGGCTAAACTTTACTATTTTTTGTGTTAGCAGTATATACTTGTCGGACGCATTGCTAGAAATATACAATGATGCCAACACATTTGGATTAAAGTCTTCAAATTCAAAAGCCATTAGCAATTCTAGTATGGCAATTTCTTGGTTGGAAGCAACATTTCCTGAATTAGCTCAGCAAGCCACAGAAGGTGGAAATTTGTCTGCACTTCGAGCTCAGCCTTATGCTTTTATGGAATCGTCTCTTTCACTGCAGGTATCTTTTATGGTTATTAATATGTCTTTCCTATTTTTTTTCTTGGGCCTCCATTTCTTTTGTTTTTTTATGCAGATATGCAAAGTCGTAAAGTTTTTTAATTTTTCTTTCAAAATTATTTTGCTAGTTGTACTTGGCTAATTGAGAAGAATATATCAACTTTCTAGGGGCCTCTGCATACTTTAAGTAATGATGAGAAGGGACAAAGTCAAGTGGAGAATACTGAAAATGAAGGGCACGCAGTTAGTTTTCTTTACAATCCAGTTGACAAAGATTCAATATTGATTGTTGCATGGAGTAGTGGCTTACTACAGATAGATGCCTTGGCTGATGAGGTACAGCCAGTTTGGAACACTGGTTGCCCTCCTCGTCTCCATTTTGATTCATGTGGCGGTATACTTGGTGTAGCTATGATTTGTGAATCCGTTCCCAGTAACTTAGGTTTTCTGAAGCTTGATCTAAGCCTTGATAGTAGTGTTTGGTTGGGTCATCCACCGCCCCTTTTAAGGTTGGGTGTTGTTGATCTTGCTCTGCAAGATAGAGGAGGCTGTTACATAGCAATGTCTGCTGATCTTCTTGTTCGGGAAAGAATATATTGTCTTCATGATGAAGGTGTAGATGCAATTGTGTTGCATTTTCTGCCTTTCACAAGTCTGACCACTGGCAAGGTAGGGACAAGGAGAAGGCCATCTGTACATCCTGTGATCAGTTCTTGCCAGGGAGAATCCTCACAAGTTCCTATTCGTGGTTTCTTGTCTTTAGCTGATTCAGCTGGAGAGTCATGGATTGTTGGACTTACATTTTCCCGAGAATGCATCGTGTTAGAAATGGAGACTTCGAAATTATCAGCTCCATCTGTACTTGATATACTTGATCAGGAGAAAGATTCTACTGATGCAAAAGAACAGAAAGAAAGAGTTTTTTCAACTGTCATTAGCAAGGATCTTCTTGATGGTCCCAAGGTAGTCTTTTTACCTCCTTCGTCAAATCTCCGTTCTGTTGCTGCTGACTCTATCGAAGGTCGATCAACTATTCATCAATACTTCAAGCTTTTCCATGAAAACTATATGGAATATGCTCACAAGGTACAATCCCTTACGATCTAATAACTGTTGGAGCACTTTCTTTTTAATGTCAAAGATGGTTTTGAACTTCAACGAAGATAAGCTTTTCCCCTTATCCAATCCACGTGGCTTGAATGATGACTGCTAGCTGTCTTTAGTTTTGATGTGTGTGTAAGGCTGGTATTCTCAATTCTGAACCTTTTGCTAAAAGAATAACAACAGACTTTTTATGATGTAGTTGGGAAACATATATTGGTTATGGTGAGAGTGACGTCGTTCACTGAACAGATTGTGTTGTCATTGTAACCTGCTCGATTTCACTTCATTGTGGGTTTGTAATTTCCGCTTATTTCCAATTTTTCTAGGTGCACTTTGAAATCCAACATCATGCTCCTCATCTGAAGAAAATCATGGATGACCAACATTCTCGTTTGCAAAAAATGGAGCAAAAGTTTTCAGAAGTTGCAGATAGGCAGGAGGAGTTAGATAGTCGCTTTACCCGTGCACTTCAGCATCACAATGTCATTGAAGAGCGCCTATCGAAATTGAGACACCTGCCTGCGCTACGCAAGAAACCATTATACAAAGCTGAACGGGATTTTAAAGCAGAACTAGGTAATTTATTTCATTTAATGGGTTAGATTGTTAGAAACAAATCTACCGGCATAACAGTAGTTAAATATACTTGCAGACAGATTCACTGGAGTGGAATTAGATGCATTATGGTCTACCATTGAAGCTTTGAATGGAAGGTTAAAAAGACTCGGCCATTCTCCTCCACCGGCGAATTTAATTAATAAACAGAGGCAAAAGTTCGGGAGGAGACCAAATTATGGCATGGAGGATGAAATATCCCTGCTCAAATCTTCAATGTCAAAGCTTTCACTTCTCAACGATGAGAATACCAGAAGAGCTAAACTCATTGAGTTTGCTTTGCAAAGCCGTGAATTATGCAAGGATCAATGAGAGATCGTTTGTGCTCCTGGGGAACATGATGCCGACGTCATATGGAATTGTTGTTTGTTGCTTGCGCTTGAGGTTGACATGTTGATGGTGGCATTGCAGCCTTTTATACATTTTGCAATGATTTGCAGGTGAGCAAGTGAAAACATTTGTCGTACAACCTTAATGACTGCGTTAATTTTGTAGAAGGTGTAGAAAAGAGTCAGTTGAGGAAGTTGGAACTGGAATATTAGCTCCATAACTTCAGCTCCAAATGCTTTGTTTAGCAGTATTGGGTATAAATGCTTCTCTCTTCCATTTCCCAGTTTCAACATACGGAAGTTTTGTGTCTAATATTCGAACTATCTGTAAAATGAGTTATGAAAATAGCTGCCTTATAAAGATATGCATCAAGCGAATCTTTATGAAAGCGCTTGTAGTAAACCAAGCCCCCTAAAAGTACAAAAGAAAAAAGAATGCGCCTGCACTATATATGATCATTACTATTCTTCTTTATTGAATTCAACTATAATTTGTTTCCTAGTATCTCTAACGGCCCCACTATTTTGCCTCTATAATACCTTCTTCTTCTCTACTTGGTCTAGACACTTCTCTTCGCTGAATGATGATTGGGTACCGTTTCCGTGTTCTTGTGGTTGGAAAGAAAACCAACTTATCTTGCTCAGCAGGAACCCAACTGTTTGATCAAATGTTTAAGACAACTTATAAGTGAACAATTGTGGGGAAAGGTGAAACTGAAGAAGGAAAATGTGTGGAGAGTGTACCTTAAACTTGTGACTATGTGGTGAAGGAAAACTGAGAGCTCTACTCTGGCAAGTTCATATCCCGGACACCGCCTCGGGCCGCCGCCAAAGGGAGTAAATACAGCCAACGGGGCGGGTGTTGATCCAGAGTTGCTGCTATTATTCTACTCATCAGATAAAAGAAAGAATTTTGAATCATTAATTAGTAATGTGTGATTGATTTATTGGAAGCAAAATTAAAAAGATTCACATGATGATGAATGAGGTGGGTGAGGTACCTGCCACCTCCATGGATTAAAAGAGCGAGCTTCTTTAAAATTGTCTTGATTTAGATGTACGGCTCTGAATGAAGCAAAAACCTTCCATCCTTTTGGAATTGAATAACCTGTTTGTTTGGATGGAGAGAAAAAAGTGCATGTGGGATCATTCACTTTGATCAAAGACTCAAAAGTATACTGTATTAATAGTCCTTGTGTGTTCTGAAGCAGCAAAATATCTCATATATACTACTCCACTCCCCCACAAAAAAAAAAAAAAAAAAAAAAAAAACCCTATTTATTCTACCGTTTTAATTTAATAAATAAAAATATAAATATAATTTTAGAACGAAAAGGGTAAAATGTCATGTCTGCATATCTTCATTTAATTGACATGTTGTGCTTGTTTTAGATTCATCATTCATTCATCACATTAACATCTCATCCCAACCGAAGTGCAAAAGCAACTCTTTACCTTTGATATTAACGTCCTCGATTGCTCGCCTGAATACTCCACTGATGATATTAGCTATGCGAAGGGTTTCATTCACTACCTGAATAAACCATAATATATATAAATCTCCCACTTTTTGTTGGTTGCCCAAAAAAAAAAAAAATCAAAAAAGAATTCAATGTCCTCTTGTTCTTTTTCCCCACAGGTAAACTTACACATTGAGTGAAAGGCATGGATTTATAATCCTCCCACTGCAAACCTTCCATTTCACCTCTTCTTGCTCTGATCTCATCCTGCTCTTCCTGCCACCATTACAAAAACACAAATTCAAAACACTTACTAACATTCAAGAGCTTCTTCCTACCTTTCTATAATGTTAATAATTAACGTTAAACCCCCTGCAAAATGCAGCAATACGCATTCAGAATCTTTGTCCCAGATGCAAGTTCATTTGCAGAAACTACTCTTGGGACAGATGTTTTACTATGCTTTAGCCAAAATATTCTTTTATTCCATTTCTTAAACATCTCCAAAAACCAATTAAAGACGGGAGTCTGTGAGCCTTTTGTAAAACTAGGAGTTCTGAAACAAGTTATTACACTCATTATCACCATTAAAGAGCAGGTGAGCCGTGCTGGGGTTTGATTAAATGAAATTACAGAGGCTGGGGAAGGGATGCAGATGGGAGGCAGGCTAGATGTAGCCGTCGCAGGAATAAAAACGATGCGGTGTAGCCCTTCTCCTCTCCCCCATGACTTCTTCAAAACTTTCTCGAAATGAGAACCAAACTTTTCCCAAGAATCCCTCCCCTTTTACCCCTTGTATTGGAACCTTTGGTCCGATACTTTACACACAAACTTCAACAGACACACCCCCCCCCCCCCCCCCAACCACCACCACCACTACACATCTAGCCCTCCATCTGGGCTGGGGAAAAAATTCAAAAAGATAAAGATGAAAAGCTGCAATTCTACTTAAATGCCCCGCTCATATCTGTAAAGACTTTTTGAAGAAAATGAAGCAAAAAGTGATCCAAAAGGGAGACATCCCACAGACAATAGTTAGGAAAAAAAGTCTTCTGAGCAAGAATTACGAGTACTACTACTAGTACAAAGTTGTAGCCGTGTTGGGGCGTGCAGGCGCAGGTTCAAGACATGAGTTTGTTCAGACATCATTTTGTCCGCTACTTCCGCTCCGGTCTCTCTACCCACTACACCGTCACACCCAACTCACTATTTCTCGCTCCCTATTAATACCTCTTTAACAGGATTTTTTTTATTTTTTAATATCAAATTACTCTTTATTTAATACTAGAATTTTGTTAGATAAACATAGATATTTTTTTAAAGATTATCATTTTAAGTTTTGGAAGTGAATGCTTTTAGTTTCTTTTTGACTGGCGAACTCTACCTTTTCTGGTGCTACTACACAGTAAAAGGAGCTTTTTTTTTTTTTTTTCCCCCGGGAAAAAAGAAGGCAGAAAATAAAAAATGTTGATTATTAGCCATTTTGTGATGTCATGCATAGGAGAAAGTGGGACTTTGTGTTCTAATTAGAGCCTTTACTTAAACAACAATCTAGACATTTTAGAATGATTCCGTTTGTTGATCCTATTAACAAATCCTTAAAATCTCCATATACCCACGCTTCTATAATTTTGTATTTCTTTATTTATAATATTAAAAAAATACTTAAATATAATTATACCAAAGGGTTTTACTACCATGATGTAGTAGGATCTAAAGCTTATGTACTATCAAAAAATAACACTTTTTTTTCTCCCACCATTTTGGGCTCAAATTATCCTCTCTTTTTTTTTAAGAGCACTCTCTTACTGAACACTAAATTGCCAAAAGTTTGGGATAAATAAACAATACGACATGACATGAGACCAAATCCTCAAATCAATCAATTACTTGAAAGCTCCCCTCCTATTAATTAAGTTATTCTTTTTAACGAAAAATTTTCACACATTTGTAAAAATATGTAACTGACTTTTAAACCTTCAATCCGATCAATCCTATCTCATAATAACAATCTTCTTTTTTAAACTAAAACATGTACTTATTAAACAGAATTATTATTTCGGACCCTCAAATTTTCTTGTTGCGTTTCTCTCAAGAAGTAAAGCCAAAATTTGCCGATCTATCAGCAAGTTGTGTATAAATGTCCAAAACTCTTGTCCTCCAAATATAATGAACTAGAGTATCTTTAGGTAGGAACTAGATAAGATAGTAATGCTGTGCTGTAATGGACATTTATCCACGGGTGGAAGGCCAACATACTAAGGTGGTGGTGGGGATGAATTGGGCCCACTCCTTACACTATGGCTCCATTCCATGCCAGATACTCCAAAACCACCTCTAAGGTTAGGACCCGACCCGACCCGACCCGATAAATTTATGTATTTATCAAAGAGTTTTATTAATTTTAATTTAACTAATTACAGTTAAATTTAAGTAAATACCCAAAAGAAATGGTAAAAATAAATAAACATAACAAAAGGAATTCCAGGTAGATAGGAGTCATTTAACGTACCCTGAGCTGAGCCAACGCTGCAGGTGTCTCAGTCAAGAATTTAACGGCGAGTGTCATGATGGTAGAAGTTGTATCATAGCCGGCGACCAGCAAAGCCAACAAGAAATCCACTATTTCCTCGTCGGAAAACCCACCGCCGTTGCCATCTTCATCAAACAAAGCACCCAACATATCGTTCTTCTTCTCTCCTCTCTCGTTCTGCTTCCTCCTCTCCCTCACCACCAAGCTCAGGGCCTCCGCCACCTTCGTCCTAGCCTGGATACATTAAAAAATCATTAGTCCGATCAATAACAGCCGCCGGAAAGTTAAAAATTTAATAACCAGCACTGAAATATATGTATGTACTTGAATAGCTCGCCGGTAAGTCGGTGAGATAATGCGGAGAGGGACAGAGAAGAAGCCTTCGATGACCAGCATGTATTCTTTCATCAAATTCTGAGTCCACTCGCATGGATCAAAGCTCAACAATTGCTTCACCATAAGATGAAACGTAATCTGCAATTAAAAACCCACAAACCAGAATCCAAACCCAAACCCAACCAACTTTCTCACGTTAGTATCATCGTTTCACCACGTACTAAAAACAACAACAAAAGGAAAAAAAAAAAAAAACACAATGATCACGGAAGCTTCCATGAAGGATTAATTAATTGCAGACTTTTTTTTTTTTTAGTACACACATAAAAATCAAAAAGCCCCCGGAAACCAAAAAACCAAAGGCAAAGAGAATAATTACTTCATACCCATGCACATGTTCATTCCTGCTCTGAAGTCTAAAAAGCATTACCACTCTGAAGCCTAAGTGTGTGACTTTGTGTGTGTTTGGACGCATACTTTTTGTTCGGTTTTGTGAGTTTTTTCTTTGAGAGAGTTTGGGGTGGGGGACGTGACAGCCCCACATAGGCAGCCATGGAAATCTGACTCACCCATTTCTCTCTTTTCCGTACCAACATGAATGAATGATAACAAGCACAACCACCCGACCCGGATTCAATGGATCAAAAATGAAACCAAACTCCCCAACTCAAACCAGTACCTTCTAACCTATGCTAGCTACACAATCAATATCCGACAGTAGCTTGGTTCTATGATCATCAGACAAACAAATATCAGGATCATTAATTAATTTTTCTTTTTTTTTTTTGGGTTGCTTTTTTACCTTCTTGGCTTCGTCCAATAGGTGGACGCGGCCGGTCCAAGACTCCATGTTGAGGCGGACCAACCGGTCTATATCCATCAACAAATGGTCTTTCATAATGGATGAATTCGCGAAACTCATAGTCAGAGAATGCATTCTCTTGTGAAGGCTCCCCCTCATGAGCAGAAGAGAATGCCTCCCCAGCAAGTTAGATATGGAGCCCGGATAGCTTGACTCGAATAGCCTGCCTTCGTTTTGCAAGATAAACCTGTTCATCTCCGGGTCGACCGAGAATATAGTCGGTTCTCCGAATACATGGGTGGTGAACACCGACCCGAATTTCGCCACCCTGTCATCAATAAAGGGTTCGGGGTTTTCGGTCTTGTAAGCCGATATGAGTTGGAGGGTTTCTCCGAGCAAAGGCAGCCCGAGATTTCCGGGCGGAAGACGGCCACCCCGGCGGCGGGTGGTTGTCCGAAAGAGGAAGAAGAAAATGAAACAGACGGCAAGAGAGGAGAGGGCGTAGAGGAGGGTGGCGGCCACCATCATCACTTATTTTCTATATTTCTTTCCCGGAATTGAATGAAAATTTAGGGACAGAACGGGGGAACAGAAGTGTGCGTGGAGTTAGTGATATGGAGGGACTAGTGTGGGCTTGTGTGTATTTATTGGGTAATCTGTGAAGGGAAAGCGGAGAGAGATGGGGGGGAAGGTGGGGAAAGTGGGCATTAATGGAGGCACACGGGTGATGGACTATATCTCCTCTGTAATCCCTCTTCTGTCAAAACTGTAAGGAAGTGAAGGAAATCTTGGGGTTTGGTTTGGATATGATGAGAAAGGTTAATGTTTGCTCCTCTCTCTTTCCATATATGGCATATCCCCTTTTCTCTTACAATTTATTAGGTTTTTTTTTTTTTTTTTTTTAAGAACGTTTGAAATTTTTCATCTTTTTACATTATTACTTAAAAATAATAATATTTATATTGATTAATTACCAGAAAAATAGATACGTGAAATAAAATCACTCCGGACAATAAAAAATTGGTCTAGACTCCTCACTTAAAATTAGAAATCTTGAGCCATATGGAATACATTTTAAAATACAGAAATTCAGAGTTCGAATCACCCCTAAACGCATATAGAAATATAGATGGTATAGAGGTAAAGTAAAATTATCCAGTGATTTTTTGACCGTAATTAGTACTTCATCCGTCTCAAATTAATAGATGTTTTAGGGTTTAAAAGTTGTCTCATATTAATTGACACTTTACCATTATCAAGATAATTTTTTTAGTTTTTCTTGTTTTACCTCCCCTCAAAATTTGTAAGCGTATTGAATTATACTACCCAACTAAGTATTTAACTAGGAATATTCTAGATAAAAGAGGAAAATTTACTTGATTAAATCATTAATTACTAATTTTTATTAATAATATTAAAATATTTAAAACGTCTATTAATTTTGGACGGAGGAGTATTATTCACCATTCTTTAAAAAGACGACTCATAATTATTACCCGGCAGGCTAGAAATAAACTCTTCAGTTAATATAATTTAACTTTTTAAAAAGAATTGACGTGTCAATTTTAGAAGAGCCATACTTTTCTATGTCTATAATAATATTGGCACGAATGGTCCCTAAATTATTAAGAACTTTTCTTAATTAACCTTTTAGCTATTTTGGGAATTAGATATATTAGGAATTAGTGTATATAATTAGATATAATTTTATTTTTACATGTCAATTAATATGATTATCTTTAAATTATATATTAATTAATATGATTAAAAATAGTTATATTTATATTAAACACTAATAACTGATTTTTTTTTTTTTGTGAAATATAACTCACAAATAATGTTTATCATTATAATGTTCCAAACATGCCTTTGACTATTAATTGTGACTTACGTATAAATCATGTAAAATAACATCATATTATTAAGTGTGAATTTATAGCAAATTGGACAATAATTATTGATAAAAAATAACAATTTTGAAATATTACTACTTTCACGGCACAAATGAAGTAGACAATTTATAACCAAGATGTAACGGTAGAAATATAAATAAACATTTTTTGAGGAAATTATAATTTACATAAAATAAAAAAGTCAAATATTACCATTTTTCTAAAACGAAAAGTATGATTATCTATATTTACAGTACAGTTTGGAGCGATGCATATATGGTCAAATATATATATTTTTTGTCTATTTAATCTTCTATAAATAATGCGAAGTGCATGAACCATATTCCATGTAACTCCATTTCACTTCAATACTCACACAAAATAGAACAAAAAATTATATTTTAGAAAAATAGTTATAATAAAATAAATATAAGAGTAATAATATTTTTTAAAATTAAATAATAATTGATCATTAATTTGTATAATTAATCTTAATTACCTTATACAAAATTGGAAGAACTAGAAATAAAAGGTAAAATTGTATCTCAAAAATATACTATGCTTTTGGGTCAGTTGCATTTAGGGAAATAATTTGTTAATGCCTTATATTTTAAAAAATGTATTTTTTGGCCTTTAATGTTGATTATGTCTAAATTATTATTAATTCCACTCACATGTAACCTTCCTAAGTTAAATTAGACGGTAAAGAATTAAAATGGCTAATTCGAGATTTACTAAACATAGTACAATCACTTTGTCTTTTAGAATTTGACTTAGATTATTATTTTTAATATATAGATTGATATTCAAATTATTATATGCTTTGTTTCATAGTTCTCTTAAATTATACGTATATGAAATTCAAATAATTTATTGAATAAATACTGAGAGCAAACAATAAATTTTCTAAATATAAATGATCAAAAAACGTCTTTAACATTATAAAAGTTAACAAATGTTATTTAACATAATATAAACAACAAGAAAAATGAATTTTAATATTTTGAATATGCTGCCTTTAAGGACGAAATTATAAGAATAATCCATATAGTATTAGTTAATTTCTAAATATTTGGTATCAACTAATTTAATTTTAAATTTTGATGTTCATAATATATTTTTTCATAATAATAATTATTTTAATATTTAACGGTTGACTTACAATTCTTTTATTTTTTAAATCATGTGAATGTCTCATGTATTAATTTAATTAACGTGATAAATTTCATGTCGCATAAATTAATACGTCATCGTGGGTCTCAAATATAATTTTTATAAAAAAATACTTTTAAAACTAAATGCGTTATCAAATTTTAAAATTAAATTTGTCAAGAATTAAATGTTTAACGCTAACAAATATTATTATAGGGGCTACTTTTGCATTTTTGTAGTCCTTAATCATCCATCCTAGTCCGACATCGAAAGATTTTGGATTGACTTTGATTTGAACAACTTAGGTACCATCCAACTAATTGTAAAATTTGTCGTTTGTGAATGAAATTAGAGGATCATTAGTGAACTATTAAAACCAAGTTTAACAAAGACAACAAGAAGATTTAGAGAGAATCTACACACCCTAAATCTTATTTAAATATTAAAAAAAATTCCACAAATCAAATTATTAATTGTCACTATTTTTATAGCTCGCACAACTTGACTTGTATTCATCTCACGTAGTTACATGTCAATACAAAAGATGGCATTTTTTTTCTTTTTAATTTATCGATTTTTGAAATTTTTTGAACTCAAGTTCTAAACTTGCGTATTTTTTTAGATTGTTTATTAAACTAAATCCACTATAACAGGTTCCCAAATTTTGCGTGACAGACTTGATTTTCTTTCTCAATCACTATTAGACATTTTTTAGTAATTTTTAATATAGAGTTTTGTTGTTTATTTTTTTTTAAAAAAAATATATATAATTTCCACGTATATATATTAAGAAATAGAGTAGTACATTAATTGCAGCTTTTTAGAATGGACCACAAACTACGTACATGCAAGAAGTCACTAAGAAATGAAATAAGGTGAAGAAGTTATGCATGGATGAAGTGCAGCCAAAGTGATGTTATGGCGCCTATTCCTCTGCATCTAACTCGGACCACAATATCTTTATAAATCTTACATTCATGACGAGGGGACCGGTTATACTCCCACTCCTCTATTTTCCTTATCTTACTTTTATTCTTAATATTCCATTTTTTTAATTTTCTTTAATGTTCTAACCAATAAAGTTTTCAGTACTTATTATATTTAATATGATAACTTAATTGACACAATTGGTGTGATATTATGTATAAAGCATACGGTTATATATTGGGAGACCATGAATATTTCTATAAAATTGATGGGGTTTTGTTTGAAGAAAATTTTCATTTGTTTATTGTTAAGTGTAGGTGTATAATTAGTGACCAAATCACTCTGAATATGCCGATGTAATAGTATTTCATGCCGCCCATAAAGAAGAGATAATTTAGTGATTATATTTTTCACTTAGAATAAAATAATTTTAAGTTTGAGTTAACGCGAGTTAAAAAGCAAAATAGCACATCATGTTGTCTAATCCTAACTAGTGGTTTCACCACTAGACCAATCATGGAAGAACACCTCTATAACTACTCCGTGATATGCAGAGTTAGACTTTGCCCTTGGCTATGCTAATTTCTTTTAAAATTTCAATATTGAAATTATATTGTTTCAAAAATTGAGTTATTTTTTTAAAATAATCACTTACTAAAATAAGTTATTTAAAAAAATAATCTCGTATTGTTTCAGTAGCAATTTTTTTTTTTTTTTTTAAGAAAAGAAGCCAACGACAATTGAAATAAGGATATGTTATCACATTAGTTAATCCTTCTTCTTTTCTAGTAATTTTGTCCTCCCAATAATAACTTTTCTTCATCTTATTCGTCCAACATTTATTCAAAATCAACTCCTTCAATATAAAGTATAAAATACTTTGATTCATCGAGTGTGTATAATTGTGTGAACCGATGGATAGAACAGGGTAGTTAATTAGAAGATAAATCATTATGCAAATGGTTTGTCCATAGCTAAGGTGGACGTGGGTCGAGGCCATCGTCTTTCCATAAACTCAAACCTTATTAATTGTCATCATCTTCAACATTGTAATAGTTTAGCACTAAGTTAATCAACGATATTACCAATTTGTACGCTTTTTCTTTACTCAAATCTCTTCATATTATTACTCCCCGTCTCATAACAAGATTTTAAAAGAAATATTTTTGGACAATATATTGATCATTTTTTTTAAAACAAAAAAATTTGCCATCATCTTTTTTTTTTTTTTTTTTTTGGTTCTGAACACTTATTAACAATAATAATTTCACAAATTAATATACAAAATTTATTTCCTTATTTCCTTGGTAACAATATTAATTTTATCCTTTCAAAGTTGCTAACCCTTGTGGGTTTAAAAGGTCGTTTTGGGAGAAGTGGAGCTTAACAAAGAAAGAAACAAAATTCCAGACATTTCTTCACTGGAATGTCAAGAATAACAATAATAGCAAGGACTTGAGGATAAATTCGCCAAAGATCGATTAAATCCCATATATATTATCTATTTTTTATTTTCCTTAAATATTTGCAATTTTATTCCAGAAAAAGGGGGGATAAATGAGGGGAGATGCCATTCAAATCCGAATGTCGAACCAGCGATGACGCCATAGTCAACGCCTGTCGGTAAGTCAGCCATGAAAACACAGAGGACTCACCGCACGTGCACTCAGACAAGAGAGAAAACGACATCCAAACCAAACCATTTCTTTTATTTTTTTTTTTCTTTTTAACACAAAACTCAAATTAATAGGGAAATTAAAAAGGAAAAAAGCGCATACGGTTGGTTCCTTTTATCCCTATTCACCCTCTCAGTAGGTAACAGAGTAAATGAAAATTCTGCAACCATGTTTTTGGCAGTGGTAACCAAGGGTGGTCAATTCAGGAAGATGCAGGCTATGTAATTCTTGGTGGAGGGAGAGGGTTTCTGACGAGATACTGTTGAAGCCTAGACAGTAGTTATACCATTTGGGACAACTTTTGTTACAACCGTCCAGATAAGCATAGAGTCAACGACTCCGATTAATTTCTTGAATAAAATATGGATTGATGACATGGCAATAGACCCGGATTAATCTCCATGATGGTTTTGAAATCATGATGCACGACATAGTTAGTTATTTTTATCTTCATGATGATTTTTAAATTTAAAAAAAAAAACTGTAAGGGCTGTATTGAGATGATAATAATGAAAATCTAGAGAGTACTTTTTTCTCTCTCAAATATCTTCTGTTTTCAGGTTTATAATTTGCGGATTTTACAAAATTAATAGTTTCATGCCTCTTCAACTTTGTGGGTGTAGAAGATATGGTTTGTGGCACTGTTCCTAGAAAACTCGAACTGAATTTGGAGTCAATCAAATTTGATAATAAATCGAATTGAGCTTGAAGCATTTAGGTATTCGCGTCGTGGCTATCCAATCTATCGAGAAAAAGTACATGTTATATATAAATATATATTTTATATGCAAATTTGTTTAAATTTAAATTTGTGACCTCAATGTATACTAAACTCACCAGTAAAGTTAAAACTCATTATTCATGAGTCGACACGACTCAATCTCCAACTCAAAAGATTTGATTCTATCAATTATTTCGGATTCAATTTGACTAGTTTATATCTCATATATATTGTTTAAATATTAATTATTTATATAATATTTTTTTCACCAACAATAAAATTCATCCTCCTATTATTTATATAATTTATCTCTTTATGTTTATTAAAATTACTTATTATATTTATAATATAGGAGTATTATTTTGTGAGAGTTTGAGAGGATGTATATATAAATAAAGTATACATATATATAAACTTAACTATTTTGTTATAGATTTTTTTTCCACTAAACCCTTTTGATAAAGCATTATTTTCTCAAAGTACTTACCAGGAGGTTTTTTTTTTTTTTTTTTTTTGAAGCAACCAGGAGTAATTTCTTAGTTATTATAGATAGTATAATACAAAGAAAAAACAGAGATAAGCACGAGAGGAGCAAGAAATAAATAGTGGAAAACCCTAGTAATAAAATTGGGCATAGTAGAATTTGCACATTTTCCAAAGTAGGGGTGTGAGGCTAAGATCTCTTCAACACTCATCTAACGCACGGACGGACTTGTTGGATTTGGATGGAGCTTTCCTCTGTCAGCCTCACCCACGTGACGGGACGTACTCCTTCTACTGTTCCCGTACGACACCCAAACCGAACTCAATACGTTTTCCTTAGTTTAAAAGCAATCTACGTTAGTTAACCGTCTTCCTTAATCATATTCATCCTCCATTAACGGTCCAGATCGTGATTAAAATATGATAAAAATCGATATTATTTTATTTTTAAAATTGGAAATTGAAATGACTACAGTAGAAAATGAAATGATGAGAGGGAGTTTTTGGTGAAGTTGGGGGTTCACATGCATCCCTTTCAGCTTTCAGGCATTCTGTCAAATGTGCAGCAGTAGTCAATTTGAACATCACCCACACGTACATTTTTGTGGGCTATTTTGGCAGCAACCTCAAGTTATGATATGAAGAAGAATATCAGATTTTTTTGAATTCAGAGCTGCCCTTCTCTCTCCCTCTCTCTCACTCTTAAGTTTGAATGGATCGAAAATGAATGATTTATTCTTTTACCGGTAGTTTTGCTTTTTATGTTTCTTTAAAAAAAAAAATCATGAGTTTTATGAATTTTAGTTTTTGAAATATTAAAAAATAGAGACTAATGACTCACCGACCAAAAATTCAGAACCCTCGAATATAATTAAATAGTATATAAATTTAATTTTTAATAGTATTTTTTTTAAATGACTAACATAATTCAAATAAAAAAGCATTATTCATGAAGAAAGCGTATCTATTGAAACGTAAAATTGAGAGAGAAAACAAAGGTATACGTAATATGCTAGGGACAGCGGGAGTAGATCCCATTGTTTGTGGGACGTTTTCCCTTACTATTTGGGGAAATGTTTTTGGTTTTCTAAGGGGGTGAGTTCCCAAGTTCCCAAGTTCCTCAAGTTTCAATAATGCAACTTCTCTCCCGATTTTCGGTCATAGGCTGTCATTGGCATTGGGGTCATTTGGTCAGGTGGCTTTGGGGTTGTAGTATGGGATGCCCTCTAAATTATTGATCCTCTCATGTCCTTTTGGGTTTTGGCATTACATTCTTTTTGTAGAGCTTTCCTCCCCCCTCTTATGAATTATTGATTGCCCACAAAACTCACCATTATGCAAGGTCAATATTGTCTCAAAACACCCATATTCAAGGTTTAGAAGATACTAATCAACTATTTATTGGTCATGCTAATTCAATAAAAATGAATAAAAGACTCGTAAAATTGACGTGAAAAGATAAAAAAAATAAAAATATTTCAGAATCAATAACTACTTATAGTTGTATTTAGATTCAACAATGCATTGTTCAAACCTAATAAGTGAAACTGTTGATTGTCTGAAAACCTCACTACTCGTTGTATTTGGTGTTGCTACTGCACAACACATGCTAGATTTGTCAGATTTGTCACTCCAAAAAATATAATAGTAACTCTATCAATAATTATTTTATTTATAAATTTCGTAATAATATAAATATATGTCCTACCAAAACCGATTTTATATGTATAATTTATTAACTTATTATTTGTGTTATTTTATAATGTTGGACTATGTACATATTTTTGTGTTGTGGCATATATCCACTACATTTTTGTAATAAATTATGTAATATACTTTAGCATTGGTTTGAATTTATTGGATTAGGACGATAAATATAGTAGGTGTGAGGGATATAACATTAACATTTCTGCATTCGGATTGAGTTGCTACCCTAATTTGATTTGATTGTTTTTTTTTTTTTTTTTTGAGAAAATGCATGAATCAATAAATTTTAGTATTATTCTTTTGGCTGGTGGTACTATCAAATATTGCTGGACCAACAATGGAGCTTTATGAATGATTGGTGGATCATTGAAATATATATATATATATATATATAAATACAGCAAGAAGAAAAGACGATAACACGATCCATACATATCCAAAAAAATCATGCATCCTTAATTTCTGAAGCTTTTTTAAAAGTATTTTATTTTATGAAAAAAATTGCATTTTTAGTCCTCATAAATTAGTTTCATGTCAATTGTGATCTTACGTTTTTCAGTACAATATACGTATTGTATTAGTTTTAATTGATAATTTAAACGAGACACTTAATATATATATATATATATATCATTTTATATTTATCATAAGGTCGATGTCAAACTAAATAATCCTTCTGTTGTTTTAAAAAAAATTTTAAAATTTTTATCTATTTTATAAAATGAGTTAGATTTTTTATATAAAATTTATTTTTTAAAACTGTCTATATATAATAGTAAAATTTAGTGAATAAAAGAAAATTATATATTTTTAATTAAATAATAGTTAAAATTTAATTTTTGTAAACAGTTTAAAGATAAAAACATAACGCGGTAATAAGTACTCATTCCATTTCAATATATAAGTCGTTTTTTACCAAGCACAAATACTAAAGCAGCAATTATTTATTGCATATTCCCATAAAATTTAATTATAAATCTTGTTATACCCCTATTTAATATATTTTAATAATAATATTATAATTTAAAATAATGCATGACAAAATAATTTCTAATAAAATTGTATATTAAATAAGATTAATAGAGTAAAAATAATGAATTATTTTTTAAAACTAGATAAATAATTTATATTTTGATCAATCATCTAAAATGTGAAAATTGCTTATATATTGAGAGGGATGAAGGAAATAACAAGACAGAACGTAGTGGTAGCTTTTAGCGTCATTGAGGAATCTGGGGAATCATTGCGACATAAAGATGTAAATAAAGAAGGATTCACATTTCACACGAAGGAATTTTTTAATTGAGGCGTAAATTACTCCAGTTAATTGAAGTGACATTAATTCGAAATTATTCATCTTTGGAGCTAGCCTTTATTATTTTTAAATTTAATTAATTAATTTCACAATTTAATTTTAAAACTTTTATTTAAATAATTATTGTTTATTGTTAATATTACTATCCCTCCGTCCCAAATTAATAAATGTTTTAGAGATTTTACTGTTATTAAGAAAAAGTAATAATTAATGATTTAGTCAAGTAAATTTTCCTCTTTTACCTCAATTTAGAGAGAAAATTACTAGTGAAATAAGCAGGTGGTAGAGGTCAATACATCACAAATTTTGAGGAAGGGTAAAACAAGAAAAACTAAAAAAATTATCTTGATAATTGAAAAGTGTCAATTAATAAGAGATAATTTTCAACCCCTAAAATATCTATTAATTTGGGACGGAGGGAGTACTCTTTATCTAAAAATAGAATAAACAGTGAAGTTGAATGATTGAGTGGATTAATTAAGACGTTTAATGATGTTCCTAATTAACCCATTTCAATAGTACTAAGTACTTGATTATAATCCCTCTTACATGTACTAATTAATACTTCCTCCGTCCCGATTTATCTGTCACTTTAGGATTTGTACAGTTTTTAAGAATCACATTTAATGAATTGGTTTGTTTCATAAAATATCTTTTTTACCCCTAATTAAATAGGTTTATCAATATTACCAATGAGTGATTGTACTCTTACCAATGACCGTAATTAATACTTTAGTGCATGTAATTAATACTATTGGTTTGAATTTGTTACTCCATCTGTCCCGATTTATCTGTCACTTTAGTATTTTCATAGTTCTTAAGAATCACATTTAATGAATGAGTTTGTTTCATAAAATATATTTTTTACTCATAATTAAATAGGTTTACTAGTATTACCAATGAGAAATTATACTCTTACAAATTACCGTAATTAATACTTTAGTGCATGTAATTAATACTATTGGTTTGAATTTGTTAATATCAATAAAAGATTCAGACTTTGATGAGGGTTAAAAGATGAATACTAACTCAATTTTACATCATTTGTTTAAAAGCGTCAGATAAATATGATCAAAAATCAAATGCTAAAGTGACAGATAAATCGGGACGGATGGAGTAATAATTAATAAAAGATTCAGAGTTTGATGAGAGTTAAAATAGGAACAGTAAATCAATTTTACCTCGTTTGTTTAAAAGTGTCAGATAAATATGACCAAAAATTAAATACTAAAGTGACAGATAAATCAGGACGGAGGGAGTACTCTATAATTGGATTAGCTTTGCTTCTTCCCTCTCATTCCTAAATTAATTAAATTAATATTATTATTTAATTCCATATGATATAGTTTTGTTTTTAATAAAATCAAACAAACAGGTTAGTTGGGTTCGACTCGATAGATTGACGGATTACCCGTTTAACCCATTAAATTTTTTGTGCTAATTATTGATATAATCTTTTAGCTTTTATATAATCGTCTAAAGTAATTAGAATCTTAAATTCTTCTTCAACACATATCTTAGGATTTGGAGGGTGAAATTTGGAGTTATAATATGAATTTTGTTTGTGTTGCTATGGTGGTGGGGTTTGGTTTGAAAATTTTCAATTCGGACCTGGTTTGGTTTGTTTTGACTGGATTGAATGGAATTGTGTGGTTGTTGCATTTAGTTATATTTTACAATTTGATTTTGGATTTTGGTTTTGTATTATCGTTCAATTGATGAATTTAGTTGAAAAATGATATATTTTAGTTAAAATAATAGCTATAATTTTGAATTAAAAATAATTAAAATACATATTTAAATGAATGAATGATGAATTACGCTAAAAAAATGCAATTAAATTTAGTCAACTGGTTAATGAATATGTGGGTTCGCGGGTTGTGTGGGCGACTTGTTTAACTAAACGAATTAAACGAGTTGATATTTTTATAAACATATAGGTTCATATTCATATTATCAACTCATTTAATTAAACATGACGAATCGATTTGGTTATTTCTTCCTTGGGTGAGGGTTGACCCAACCCACAAACCCAAAATTCACTCGTTTTGTCAACCCTAATTATGCTTAATACAATAAACCTTGTAAATTAAGTTTTGATAAAGCAAGAATATTATAGTTTAATATTTGACACTATTCACTTGCAAGTCATGAATCCTCTATTTAGGGGGTTTGAAAAAATCCAAATCATCAATGGAAAATATAGAACATAGATACTCTTTTTAAAAAAAAAAAAAAGTGTTAATAATAGGGTAAGTGGTAAACACCTAGAGGTAAAAGTAATGAGGTGGTAATTTTTTAGGGTAAATATTAATGTTAGAGAAAATGAAAATGAGAGGGGTTTAGAGAGAAGAAGAATGATGATGATTATGGGCAATGGGGGCAGCTCCACAGTGGGCATGTGACCATCGCTTTCTAGCTTTGGGATGACAAATTTCGACAACATAAGCGTGGGCCTTATGATTATATTTCCAACTCCCATCGCTAATTATCATGCTTTTCATCCATCCCGTACCCTAATTAATTAATTCCTACCAACTTTTGACTTAATTTAAATTTAATTTTTACCCATCTTATATTCTATTTACAGTCACTCTATATTACGATTAGAAAAGTAAAAAATAAAAACATATTTTATTACGGAACGAAAACAGAGATATACTATTTTTCATGTTTGATATTTTGACATTAATGCATGCATCTCCCTTCATTGTCTTCATGATGATCCATCAGATGATGACGAGCTGGATTTGTGGATTAATTAATTTCCAAGTCTTTGCTGAAATTGCCAAAGCCCATGATAGCCTTTGCTTCTTTCGGATACTCCTACGTGCTAGGATCCATCCCCCTAATTAATTGAGAATCTAATTATCCTTATAATCAAATATTATAAATATTACGATTACTTTAAAATTATCCCAATTTAACCATCATTATGTGACACCCACTAACGAATTTTAATTATAAAGAGACAACATACCTACCTTAATTATATCAAATAAAATATGTCGAATTTCATCCATAAATGTTCTATATTATCATCTCGAATCCAATCTTTAAAACAGATCGGGGCTTCACTTTCCTCGCAACATGGATCATCTGTAAAGAGACTCTTATGTCACCTTATTATAAGTTAGTATAAGGAATCATCATTGGCTCAGTTACATAAGATTGTTATAATAAAGCCAATGATGACGGAAAAGAATACATGATTAAGGATATCAAGTAAAAATTTAAGTAATTACTCCATATTCTTTAATTATTGTATTTAGTTTAAGACGGCATATAAATTTTAAAAATAGATGTTTAAACACCAAATTTTTAGTCATAGTGCTAGCCAGTATGCTTAATAGTGAATATCAAATGATTTTTTTAATATATATATATATATATATATCAGAATAGCTTAATCAAAAGCTGCATAAAAAATAAGACAAAAATAATTGTACGTTAATTTTGGAAACACCATGACTATATACATAGTTGCTGGGCATAATCATTTTAGGTTTGAGAGTGTTACGATGTACGAAGCCGCAACATCTTTTCTGGGTTTTTCATTATTTATTGGTAATGATGCTATCAGGTGGGGATGACAACAAAGAAATATTTTTTTTGTTAACAAGTGGACTACTTAGTTAGTACTTAAGTATGGGATTAATCCCTTAATTTACTCTAATTATGCCTTTATTCCTCTCAGTAAGCTAGCTTTTCCCATAATCCATAGTTTCTAATCATTAATTAATTCCAACCTAAATAACAGTAAACGTCACGCATATACTACAATTGCGTGGATGGCGCATGGTTCGTACTGAACTGTTTTTTAAAAAAATTATTATTAAAAAGTTTAAGCTATAATTTTGTAAGATTTGGTAATCAGAGTGAGAAATTATTATTTTGAAAAAATATAATTTAATTTTTAAAATAAAATAATTGAGAACCGTTAAAGATCTAGTCGGACTTGTACAACAGTAACTGAATTCTTTATTATTATTAAATATACAAAATACCTAAAAATCTAAAATGCTTACCAAGAACATCTAGTTGGAAATTTTCAAAATTGGAATTTAAGTTCCTTTATTACTATTTTTTATTTGGTCACATGGGTGGGTTACTCCTAAATGATACACATAGTAGTAGACCAATTTAGGTCCTATTAACGTAGTAATTTTCATCTAAGACGTTTATAAAAAATTTCACAATTTATCATTATTAATAAAAGTTGATGGTTTTGGTTTGGGAGGGTATAGGTTGGATGTGATTGTTGATTATGACATAGGTTATGCGATAATTGGAAGGCTAGTTTTTTCAATTAACAAAATTGGTGTAGGTTTTTTTTTTTTTTTTGGTTGATTTTGATATGAAAATAGATTTTTGTTTATATGGTGAAGCACGAAAATAGAGTTTTTGGAAATTCTTATGGAAATGAAATTTTGTTCATGTGGTGGTGTGCACTTGGATCAGACTGGGCCATTTGTTAACCAATCTATTTTATTGGAGTTTAGAAGGCCCATGGGTCACATATATGTACGGCCTCTATTATGTTGCCCACCAGAAGTTTCTGAAGATCCATGGGCCATGACTCGTACCTAGTGCAACTCCAAGCGTTTCTTGTTACTTTTTGGGTCCATTATTTTATTTAATAACCGCATTTATCAACGGTAAATACAAGTAATACTGTATAACCGGTCAGCAGTTACAATGTTTCCCGACTTTTTAAATTTTTTCCTTTCAATTGGATGGCTTTGAATAATCCAATCCCACTTGGCCTGATATTTTCATTCAATCGCGCGATTCTTGATTTGATAGGAAAATATTGGGGATCTTTTAATACATTAGTACTCATTTATTCTAAAATATTATTATTATTTATTAAATTTAAATAATATACTAGTAAATAAAATTATTGTTATAGATAAGAGGTTGGAAATTTTGTATAATTGAATCTTATCGTATCAATAACATCCCTTCAAATTTTGCGGCATATTTCTCTTCAATTCCACTTCTCACCTAATGATGGTGGTTGGGTTGTCGCAACTGGTCTATTAATATATCTTTTTGTTTTTAAATTATTATAAATTGAAAATAGTGCAGATTATTGGAAATATTTTCAATATATGTAACCTATTAAATTACTTTAATTGTAGCTGTTGTACGAATATGAGTAGTAAATAAATGATATAATAAAGTTTGAATCTTTTTACTGTTAAAAATTCTTTTTTTTTTCCCTTTTTGTATGAGATAGTTACCAAAACTTTGTTATATTAAAATAGAAAGATAAAATAAGAATTAAATTATCAAATAATTATTAATCCTATTTAACAAGTATAAGATCAAAATTGTAAAAAATCAAAACTCTAAAATGACGGTTTAAAAAAAAACTGAGTAAATAATTTGCTTTGACTTGTACGATAAAATAAAAGAATAAAACAAAGGAAAAATGCTTCATTTGACCGTGACGTTGTCGTACTATTTCTACAAAGTTCCGGCAAAATATTTACTCTAATTAATTAGAAAAAAAAAAAACCAAACTTTGAATAAGAGTAAAATCATTAAATTTAATCGTTGATGCAATACTCATTTAATTCAATAAGTTACCAAATATTAAAGCACTGACATAGAAATTGAGTTATGTCATGTGGTTAAATGTGTGTAATTTATAATTTTGCTACGTATTAAATATATATATTTTTTATGACATAAAATCTATTAAAATTTATTAATTTACACGAATAATTTGAATTTAAAACTTTTTAATTTTAGGTGAAAAATGACAATATATAATATTAAATATTTAATACCATATGTAAGTACACAATTTTCATTTTAAAATTAATTAAATAATTATAAATAAGTAATCTATATATTTTTATAGTGATATTATTTTTTTTCATTTTATATAAGAAAAGTGATCTTTCATTCTTTAAAATTTTACAATTTTACTGAATCAATTAAATATTGATCAAAATTTTTGCATAATTAATTTTTTTTTATACAGACTCGAATAAATATTTTATTGCCTAAAATTTATTTATAAAATAGGAAATTTGATTGAGAAGGGGTCCTCCAGCAAAGTTATAGGCATGCCGCATCGGTTTCTTACGGAACAATAACGCAGATGCTTCGGTTCGGTGCTATCTCGGTTTATACGCTTTTACAAAATATACACTTTATTTATTTTTAAATTATAGAAACTCTTTAATATTCTAATTATAGCAAAAGAAAATCTTTCTCATTTCAAATAACCGTAATTAAAATTCAAATATAGACCCACTAAATAAATCTTACTCATAACAACGAATTGATTCTTTCTCAATATACCATTTAATAATTTAATTTTGAAGATACTCATTTGTCCTATTTAATTAAATTATTAATTATAAATTATAGTTGAACGAATAATTTTGTTTCCTTTGGAGTTTTACTATTAAATAAAGAAGACAAAATTGTATTACTAATTCTTACTGACTGATTATATGTTTGATTTTCAAACGAATTCAGTTCTAATTTTAATTTTTAGTGCACATCAATTCCATTCTATTTAAATTTTTAAAAGTGTGAGCCATAACTATTGTGTGTAAATAAAATTTGTGGACATGGATTGCTCATTTGTACAATTGAACTATGAAAAAATTAATCCTTTAAATTATTAATTTCGGATATGGGTCTGAGTTTTTGTTGATAATTAGAATATTAGGAAAAATTTTCCAAATTTTAGAAAATAATGAGTATAATTTTGCAAATTATTATAGAAAGTAGAAAATTTACGTGTTGGAGCGTCGGACTGTGCGGTTGGAGACTTGTCCACCCCATAAGGCATCAGGTCACCCATTACAGCTACGTTACGTTTTAATACATTTCTTGCTGAGCACTTTCACTTCATTCTTGCGTAGCACAGTAAGTCCTCGTGCTTTCCTCATTTTCCATTTCTTTAATTTCTCCCAAATCTTTCATCATTATTCTATATTTTTTCTTCACTTTCAATTCATTATCCATTTACGCAACTGTATTCTAGTGTTTATTATTATTATTATTTCTTTTATAAGGCTTTGTAGTTTTTCCACAGCCCATTTGCTGATTGATTGTATTCATCTTCACATTTTCTTTTTTCCCTGCATTTTTTTTTTTCTGTAAGTTGAAGGAAAGGCAGAGAAGGAGGGGGGAAATTAGTGGAATTAATTATTGAGCGGAGATGGGTCGGTTGTTTGTGGTTAGTCTTGAAGGGAAGATCTATAGTTGCAAGCACTGTGGAACCCATCTTGCTGTGTGTGAAGACATCGTTTCGAAGGTATATTTTGTTTATATGTGCGATTCTCTTGTATCAGAAGATCAATTACTTTGGCGTACTCTTTTGTTTGATCGGCAGTCTGATATGATTAGATTTATTATTTTTTTTTTTACAAGAAATTGTTGCAATTCTGATGGTTTTTATATGTTGCAACTGGATTTTTGACGATCGGATTGTTTGACTCAGTGATTTTTGTTATTATGATGGAATTGATTGATTGGTTGGTGGGCATTTTTGTTATTACAATTAATTCTTGATGATTGATTTGTACAGTGAGAATCAATCCTTGGTTCTTGTGTGTTGTTATGGGGTTTTAACTAGTTGGATTGCTTGGTAAACTTACCTCACATTCTGTTTTGTGGGGCTGAGCTTTCATACAAAATTCCCCAGTGGTGGATTCTTGAAAAGGGACTTCTTTGAGGATGGGGTGGTTTAATTGCCTGCCTTAATTACCAATTTATTACCCAGTTTTTTCATCATTGCTGTGGGCAGGTCTGAAATACTTCTCTTTTAATGAATTGGTGTTATAGGAAATAACTTAATCAAGGATTTAATCTGGGTTTTTACTCTCAAAGAGTTAGACTGGGGCTGTAACCTTGAGTAGTTAGAGTTTCGAGTTAAAGTTGTACTGATGAATGGAATGCCTTTGGACTTAAAACCCTGCTTAGCCTTTGTTTTACTTTTTCCCCGAGGTTTGTTAATATTCCACCTTCATTTACAGTTGTGATGGAGGAGCTTTTGGTTTTTTAAAAGTTTTGCTATCTAGATTACTGGTCATAGATAATGACTAACTTGGATGAATTCCGTTCCTTTTTTCCTTCAGTCTTTCCGCAGCAGGCATGGGAAGGCTTACCTCTTCAATAAGGTGTAAGTTTTCTTGTCAAAATGTTGAAAATTTTATCATTCAACTACAAGTCTTGTGGATTCAAATGCATCACCTCTATACCCCCTTAAAGCTTGTTAAAATCAGCATTTTAACGAATTAGCCTCCCAAGATATGTTATAGCATTCTGCAGCAAATTTCATTTTGGTTCACATTATATTGCTCCAGTGGTTTTCCTTTTGAACTCCTTTGATCTTTTGCTTGTGGTGGATTATTTGAGCAGAATTGGGAGGGAGAAAAAATATGGGTTTTTAAGGACATGGAGTACATTGTCGGTGAATTTCTTACCAATTTCCTTTTGACTATTAGAATAGCTAACAGTACTCCGTTGTTCATAACGGAAGTGAAAGGTAGCTGGATTATGAGCTAACGAGGAGAAAGGTGGCTATCTAGCTGCCTTGGAATGCTTGCTGGACAAACTACTTTTTTCTCATTACTGACTTGACCTTGAGTGAAATTTTATTCCATGAGAGAGAAGAGTTGGTGACCAATTGCTTAATGGACCTGATTGTCTCTGCCAACATTCATTGAACCTTTAGGCTTTTGGCTTATTTGATATTTAGCCATGCCAGCTTATCTACTGCTGTTTGCAGGCCTCAATAACTGAAATAGTTCACCTCTTGAGTATTCTCCCTTTATGTTATACTTTGAATTCACGCTTTTTAATTGTGGGATACTTTTCAGTTTGTATCTAGACTACATTTATTATTGATAACGTGAATGCGACTGGTTTCATATGCTTAGGATTGATAATTTGGTTTAGAACACGACCTCCAGTTGTTTCACTGCTAAAGAACTTAGTTTACTGAGTTCAATAGCTATGCTTTAACATCTGAGAACAAGAAGGTAAAAGATATGCTAAGTATTTTTTATCCTGTATCAATTGGCTTTATTGAAACTGCATGCTTCTGGCTGTAATAGGTTTTGAGATAGTTGCATCTGTTCATGTTTTGGGGAGAAGTTGAATATCATCTCCATATTAATGAGTGTACCCGGTTCATTACTGATAACAACAGAGCAAATGTCACTGTTGGGGAGACCGAAGAAAGACTGATGATGACTGGTCTGCACACTGTTGCTGACATCTTCTGTGTCTGTTGTGGCTCAATAATTGGTTGGAAATATGTAAGATGCACATCCTAGAGACTTGGGTTCCTTTAATGATGGTAACTAATTATTCTAATAATAGATTCACGCCTTGTTGCTTTCAGGAAACTGCCCATGAGAAGAGTCAGAAGTACAAGGAAGGAAAATCAGTTCTGGAGCGGTCAGTGATTATACTAGATTACTACTGGTTGAATTTGATATTCAACCTTGAAGATATATGTTTAGTAACTTTGTCTGGATTGAGCAGGTTTAAGATCTCAGGCCCTGATGGAAACAATTACTGGACCAGTCAGGAAGCATATGTTGGAGGAGGAAGCGACGCCGATGAAGTTTAATAAGGATCATTCATCCGCTACATAACCAATTGTACATTCTTTAGCAGCCCGGATCAATCCTTATTGAAATGTTGGATTCTTGAATTTGGTACTTAATTTAATGGATTCAGCTTGCTGAAAGCTTTTTTTACCTTTCTGATCTATAGTTCCAACTTATGTTTATAACAGTTGATTGTTTTACAACTTCCTAGGCTTTCCCCACCTTTTTGTCCAAAAAGTTCCGTCTCCCTCTCAAAGAAAAACTTGTTTTACAAAACTTACAGGACTCTTTTTTTTAAGCCAAGCATTCGGATTCTTCCTTGCAATGTGGGGAAATGCCAATGTGACTTCAATTAGCAAAGCCCGGAATACTTAAATCTGCAAAGATTTATCATTGCTGCTGAATACCATTTCTCGTGCTGAATCGTGATATGGCCGTTCTTGATTTGGACACCTTCCGTATTTAGTCTTGATTTTGTATGGAAATAATGTTACAACACTAAATATATGAGAGGAAAACAACAAAAGAGAATAATTAGACCATAAGATCTCGTGCTTTTAACACGATAACTATACGAAAACATGGGAAGTAGAACTGAAGAACATTATTTACTCCTACTGCATAACAACTTTTCAAGAAAACCATCATTTATAACAGACCTTGATTCAATTTGTAGATGGTGAATATGCTTCAAGAAAACCATCATTTATGACACAACTTTGATTCAATTAACCGATGATGGATATGTTTCACTTTAAAATGGTAAAAGGTACATCTCTGAACTGAAGCTAACTCAAATGTGAAGTGCGAACCACAAAAACACAGTACAAATATCACCCCTTTTCCATTTGACTTAATTATTTTCTTTCATTCCTCAAGACTCCCAAGACTTGGTCTGCTTGTCTGGTGCGCGATCAATATTCAAAGCAGAGATCAAAGCTCCAGCTAGAGTACATGATTATCAAGTTCCTCGAATGATTTTGAATCAGATCAGGCTGATGAATACACCATTCGTTCAGAAAGCTCTACACCAACAGCTCTCATGTATCTCTGTAATTGGGCCTCCATATACCTTCTGTCTCCGGGAACGAAAGCTTGACACAGATCCTTCAAATAATAGAATTCACAACACTAAATTAACTCAATGCCAACAGTGAAAGTACAATCTAGTGTACCCTTTTCTTTGGTTTCTACAATTTCTATGCCGTAGTGACAAAGGATGGCAACCAAAATTGAGCAGTTGAAAAATAAACAACTTTTTATGTCAAGAGCTCAAGGGTTAAAAGCTTTGGTGGAACAACAATACTTGCAAAGAAAGTGAAGAAAGGAAAAATAACTAGAAATGAAAGGAGTAAATTCTATGTTCACATACTTCCATATGACTCTTGCAGTACCTTGTATCTAAAAGTAACTTTTCCTAGTTCCCTACATTTGTGATGAGACTTTCCTCATCAGGTTGATTGTTGTTAGTAGGATTCATATGTAGCCACCATGCACTTCTCATGTGGCTCATTACAAAAGAGTGAAATATCAATCAGACATAAAAACCTAATTTCCTCAAA
Organism: Knoxia roxburghii; assembly: GCA_030378225.1. Taxonomy (NCBI): domain Eukaryota; kingdom Viridiplantae; phylum Streptophyta; class Magnoliopsida; order Gentianales; family Rubiaceae; genus Knoxia; species Knoxia roxburghii. The sequence continues at coordinate 4,717,938 of CM059415.1, forward strand.
GAAACATTAAAGATCAGGTATTGGCTTGATTAAGAGGGATAGTTAATATTCAAATTTTTTATCCTTCAGTTAGTGAGCCACCTGAGATTCACATAACGTCCACAAACAAATTCCTATGGAAGTCAGTAAAGATTATTGGTAAATAAGTCCTTTGTTTTCGGCTTTCGAGTTCAGCTACTAAGCCAACTATAGAAAAGCACCCTTCTTCCTCATTGGCTGTTTGACTTTTGACTAAAACCTAACAAAGGAAATATCTGCTTTGTATAATATATCCACCGGTAGCTAATTAAACTTGAAGGATAATTGTACTAAAAGAGATGAATGGACAGAACATTAGCACATACCTTGAATCTAAGTCGAACTGACTTCATACCAATCAAAATATTACCAACATCTCCATCCTCAGAAGCTGCAGAAGGTGGATAACTAGTTTCTGGATCCAATTCATCATCAGACTCCTCAGTATCAAGTTCAACCATTTCCTCATCCTGATGAACAAACATATCATTTTTGCCTCCATGAACCAGATCATCATGTTGCTCCTCCATATGGCTATCCAGAATGGTCGGCATCATTGACTCCCCATTACTCAAAGAGGCAAAATCTGATAGAACTACATATTTTTTTCTATCAAGCAATGGCTTTGAAATATCAAATGGAATCCACCTGCACAAAATGATATAATTCAAACCCTTAGTAGCAGGAGAAGTAGTCAGCCCCAAGACTGTCACCAGCTGACCAAGTTATATTCATTGTAATTGATAGTTACCCTGAGGAACACCCTCTACATCTACACGTATAATTTATGTGCTGCGTATTCCAAAAAGGGAAAAACAAAACATGTAGATACAAATTTAAAACAAACAAATGCCAAGCATATTTAGTGAAGTATTCACTGATTAACTGGGCAGCACTGAGGACAATTAAAAATATGCGTAATATCTGAGTAATTCGCATCTACTTCTATACTCAATAAGACCTAATTCATTACACATACTCCTTCCAACTAGTGTATCTAAAACATTGGTTTTCCCAAGGCTACCCCCCTTGGATGACATCTCTCAGGTCCATTGATAAGTAAGATACAGATTTAGACTCATCTCATCTCGTGTTTGAGAAAAGCAAATTTAGGCATCAAAAAACAAAAGGATAGAAAAAAGAAAGAAAGAAAAAGCACCTAAAGTTGGCCAAACTGTAGAATGAATAGTAGATATTAGCCGTGTTATCATTTTATGATATTGGAAAAAAAAAAAAAGAAAAGGGACTTACTGATAGCGAAGAGGGCAAAGAAGTTGAGAAGGCCGATAAGCTGCTTTGTACCTCATCTTGTTACAAGAGTGGATGTAATAACCAAGGTAATAGCATTGAAGACTGGGACAATGCTTTTGATTCTCACTTACCCATTTAATTTCTTCAAGGGCTGAATATTTACCTAGTGACAGTGATGCAAGGTCAGGATCCCAGAATAAATATTTACTTGACAAACATTTGGGAAGAATATCTACAACTCCAACAGCAACCAATTGCCCATCAATTAAATACTGCTGATGGAAAGAACCAAAGCCACAAGGAGGTACAGTTCCGTCACCAGTTGGAGGAACAAACACCAAGGGAGTATCAACAAGAAACCTCATGTATGAGTTTTCTGAGACATGACCTGGTGTATCATTATGAACTCTAAGTTGGTATTTTCTGTACAAGGAGTACTCTTCTGGATCAAAACTTGACTTTTTCAAACGGATCTCCAAGTGTCTACTTTTGCCACAAGAATCTCCACTAAATTTTTTTGACCAGCTACCTTTTAAACCACTTTCCAAAGGTCGCTCTTTTGAGGCTGTCCCACTTCTTACTGTATCGTCTAGTTGTTCCTGCTTTGCATTAGAATAGAAATTAATGTGACCATTGCAAGCTCTCACTAACAAACTATTGGATTCTGCAACGAGGTTTAGATGACCTGCCAGTGTTTCAGCAATCATATGTGGAGACATTTCAGCATGCTGACTATTTTCTTCTGCGCTACTTTTACGAAATTTGGCATCTCCATGATCTTTCGTAACTCTCCTTAGAGAAGCAGAAATCTGAAATGGTATATTGCAGGAGAACATTAATTCTTCTGACCCTTCAACAAGTAACTTTCTCTTAGCTGGTGGAACTATTTTGACGCAAGCTTTTGGCAATTGAAAATCAGTGGGAAGTTCCCCTCGTTCAACAAGTTCTTGTACCACAACATCAATCTGGTGCGACCACCACTGAGTAAGTTGTTCAACTTTGTTCTTCCCTTCTTCACAGTTAACAGAGAAGGATTGCTTATCCATAGAGCTTGCATGTTCATTGTGGGAATAGCTGCAGGATGCCTCAGTACCACTCTGTTCGTCCATTGGCTTTTCCAATCTTTTAGCCTCCAATGTGCCATCAAGAAACCTAAGATGTAAGCAACAATTTTGTCACTACTTTGACTAAAATTTTCTCTGTAATAAATTGATTTCCATTATTTTGCAAGCATTTTGGCACTGTGTTTTGAATTAATTAATGAATAAGCTAGAGAAACTCAATGGATTTGAACTCAAGACTGCATAGCTACTAACTGGTAAAAACAAAGGAAAAGTTAAAAAGTGTGTATAGATAGTAACTACATTGGAAGAGAGAAAGGGAAGAAAGTATCTTGGATGCATTAGGAAATGGTGTAGGCTCCTCGACCAAGATATGCATTGGATCAGTTTAATGCCTTACATGATTGTAATAGCCACCACTAAATGCATCCATACATAAAAAGTAGATTTTTTAACTGTGGAAGGATACCCTCCCCAGAATAATGTCCCTTGAGGAAATCCAAAGTTATATAGATGTATATTTTACACTTTTCAGTTTGAGCTTTTAACGAAGCCATGTAGGTTAGTTTGGCATAGATATTGAAATGATGCAAATATATGTAGTGATAGAAAGAGTTGCAACACTTGAAAACCTTTGCATTTTTTTAGATACTCGAAGTTGCTCTTTGGAAGGAACAAATTCACTAGCTTTGAGACGGATAGTATAAGAAGGACAGCAAGTTCGTTCCATCTCAGGTTTGTATAAGAAACAGCCAGATCTTCTCCAGCCTCTGTCAAGAAGAGCTACAAAAAGAACATTTGATAAAAAATTAAAGATACAGATCAGTCTGTAGAAAACATTCCTTGACACAACCGCAGAAAAGAATATCAATTTTACTTTTGAAGTGACTAGAGATTTGTTCAAAAAAATAAAATAAAATGATTAGAGACCATACTGCCATCTCCATGGAAAACTCCACCAAAGCAAAATATTGAAAAGGTGAGAAATAGTACCTTGGTAGTGTTCAACTGTCAAACTATGGGCCCATAACCCTGCAAATTTGAGACACTAAAATATCTTAGTGAAAAAGTTAATATACCATCCAGCAAGGGCGGAGGAAACGTTATGAATGATGGAAACAGTATCTACAAGGGAACTTCTGAGGATAACACGTCTTATACTGTCAACACAAATGGAGAGTTGAAAGAAATTATGAATCTTTTCTTCATACAGTAGCTTATTTAATGGTTCTTTCACCTAAAGAGAGATAATCTTCACCCTTTCACTTCCTATAGCAGATCTCTTATATCATACTTCTTGAGTTTCAGCTACTTGTTGCTACGATGCATTGTTCGTTTTCATTAGGAAGCATAAAGCCGATAAACAGTGAGACTTTTTTTACTAAAATTTGCAACTGCATATCAATCCCACGACCTAACGGTTCCCTCCTTTCTGCAAATGAAGTGGCCTACTCAAAATCAAAAACTGAACCGGACCAATGTTATTTTCTGCAATGGGAATAACGTGAATGAATCACCCAGACACTCACGCACGCACACGGATATAAATGTCCAAAGCAAAACTCAAGTTACCAACATCCATTAACATGAACACATGATCGATTATCATGCCCAAATTAAAATTTAGAAAACCCATAATCCCTGAACTCGTACCAAATCCATCCGGCAATAACTCAGCAAAATTCAGATGGTTTGAACAGAATTAATCTCCTAACTTCCCCATGGAAAGAAACAGTACAGTTTCTAAAACTACAGTCATGACAGCCGCAATTAAGATCCTCCAACATCCCTATATCAAAAACCCACCCGAAATTATCATGATTTAGAAACTAACCGTGACAGATACTGGTGCGACCGGCGGATCTGCAGTAACCGCAAGAGGTACGACGACGGCCAACATCCATAACCACGCTTTCGGGTTCATAGCTATTTCCACCACCGCCAGCATAATTATTAGTATTGCTGCTGCTAGCTTCGCTTTTCATCTTCCTCTTCTCCGCCATGATCGATGCTCATGCAGAACAGATTCGGCTAGGGCTCTATTTACTGAAAACGTGAAAAATCAGGAGCTTGGAGCCAACTGAATTTAACAGTTGGTTCTCATTTTGAGTTAGCACAACCCCACTCTTTTTCATATTGCCGTAATTGCTAGTACTAATTACAACCACTGCTCCCATTATTACGAATATTAAAATCATTTAATTATTAATTTATTATCCATATAAGTTGTGAACATTAACAATCGCCCTCCTAAACTTTCATCCTTTTACAAAATAACTCCAAAATTTTGAATTTTTGCGTTTTCGTCCTTTCGATTTCTTAGCATTTAAGAGTCTATAGCCGGTTCACCAAAAAAAAAAAAAAAACAACAACAACAACAAAACCTTTACATAGTTTCAAAGTCCCAAATCATCATTCATTTTCATATTTTTCAATTTAATTTATTGCCCAAATCATCAACTTTATTGACTTTTATGTGAAAATAAATAAATATTAAGATATTTGTCAACAATCTCGTGTTATCTCCCTCTTTTCTAGAGAAAGATAAAGGAGAGTGGACTTTTAAATATGATTTCTTTATTTTATTTACCAATTCTTGAATTAGCATTTTGTTTCCTGTATTTTCATAATTTAATGTTCATAAATTAAAAAAAACCATATTTAATAATATCATAAATAAATGATATTTTTCCCATTATAGCCTCATTCTTATCAACTGACTTCTACTTGGTGGTTAAAAATTTTAGAATTAAAATTTACCCTTAGTTGCCTTATTTTGGTCAGACTGCAGTATAATAAATCAAGTTGTACGTTAATAATTAAAATATTATAGGAGTGTCAATAATCACTGGAATCCTATTGTCAATATTAAATTTTACTTTAATGACAAAACTAGATACCTTCATCTATTAATGAAAAAGCTATATTTTTTCTTACAAAACACAATATCCAAACAGCCAAAAAAAAAACATCAAATAAAATTCCCTTCAAAATTCATCTTGCATTATTTAAAAATTTATCTATCGAATATAATTTTTATATTATTTAATAAAAATTGTACTACAAAATACTTATATTTTTAACATAAAATATCCTAAAAAAATACAAACAAACATGGCCTTAGTGCGAGGGCCGTGAGCCACGAGTCCGTGACCCAATCCAGTGTCCTAAGCTACGAAGGAAAGCATGCAGAGGAAGTTCTGACACAACGAAAGGCCCAACCTACTGGATTTTCTTCTAGGCATAAGCTTTTGGGCTGGGAAATTGGTCCAACATCGTACCTAGATTCTTCAGAATATAGGTTCGGGGCTCCTATGTTTGCTCAAATGGTTGGTAATACTCCATGACAAAACATAGAAAAAATGCAATTTTAGTCCTATATTAGTTGGGTCATTTCACTTTTTTTATTCAATATATTTAGCATCCGTCAAAAATAACTATTACGTTTATATTTTAAAGCGATTTTGATCTATTAACCTGTTACAACAGATTTTTGTATTAGTTAAATCAAGTCAAAAGTAAAAATTGTCATTTTAATAGAGTAAATTTCAAAATTGGTCAAAACCCTAACAGCCACATTTTTTTTAAGGACAAATACAAAAATACACACCTATACACTCCCCTTTTACTATTTTTCCTCCTACGTAGATTTTTAAAATTATTTTTATTTTACATCTCATTCCCCCACCCCCACCTTCCTTGCACCGCTGCCCACCACCCATCACCACCACCTTCTCCATTACGCCTCTTTCCTCTGGGTCATCAGCCGCACTCTCAATTGCGCACAATCCCACCTCGAAAACCCCTCAGAACCCGGCCACATTAACCCACTCCATTCATTCAACAGTCTCTAATATATTCGATGAGAATAATTGATACTGAACCAAAATCCCAACAACAACAAATTCATGAATTTTTTGGTATCAGCATCATTTCAACCCAATTCCACACAGGAGAGTAGTCGAACCGGAGAGAAAAAAATTTCCAGCGACTTAAAAAACAATACCAAACGGAGAAGCCAAGGAATTTTCCTTTTCCCCAAAAAAAAAAAAAAAACTGAAAGCATGAAGCCAAAACCAAATTCAGGAAAAACAGAATCCGTGAAGGCCAAATCCAAAAAAGGCTTCAAATTGGGTTTTCAAATATTTCAGTTCAAACAACCCAATCAGCAGCAGGAATTTTTGTTTCAACAACCAAAAAATAAGAAACCCCAAAAGTAGAATTTTAAAATCCAAAGTTTATCTGGAGAATGTTACAAGCATTTTCCTTTGTCTAAAAATACACTAACTAGTATCTCAAACTAAGCAATGGATTGCTTTTACCACTCAACCTGGCCAAAAATAATTGATGCCCTCGACTAATCAAATACCAGCAACTGAAGGCAATACTATATATTTCTCTTTCTCTAGAAACCCGAAGCAAGGAAACGGTACTGGCTTTGTCACATAAAATTGAGAGAATGAGAACTCTGGAGTAAAGCTTTCAAGTATTTAAGGTAATTGAAGATGAGGGAACCGCAAGTTTGATTAAATCGGGATTTTAAGCAAGCCTGAAGTATTTTCCCCTGTTTCTATGTCTGGGTTTGAGGAATTGACAACTGGTTTTAAGTTTTTTTTGGACCTTCATCCTCATCCTCCTCTACCGCCAATCCGATCTCTTTCCTTATACCCAAAAAAGAACCAAAATTTGAACCGCTCGATGAACCTTTTGATGAGTCCCCGGTCATAGAAGGAAGAAGCGAGCCAAGGTCTGGACGGAGAGATAGAATGGAGGTAGTGGAGGTGTCCTGGATGTTTGAGAGTGGCGGATGACGAAGGCAACAGTGCGAAATTTTTCGGCAGAGGGGAAGAGAGAGAGAGAGAGAGAGAGCGTGTGTGTGACAGGAGAGAAGCAACAGAAGGAAAATAATTAGAAAAATGGAGAGTCAGCGGAAAAATGGTGGGGACAAGTCGATTGAGAAGATGGCAACGAGGGGTTGTGGAAACTGTTGGGAATGAGGGTGAGGGTGGCGGAGGAATTGGCCGAGTGAGGTAAATGTTGGTTAGGAGTTGCCCGGGAAAAGGGGGGATGACATGTAAAATAAAATAATTTTAAAAGAAAAAAAAATCCACTTTGGAAGGAAAATAGTGAGAGGAGAGTACATGGTGTATATTTTCGTATTTGTCCTTAAAAAAATGTGGTTGTTACTGTTTTAACGAAAGTTATTAACGGAGTGACCATTTTAAATATAAAATGAAAATATGATGATTTTAAAAATAGTTTTAAAAGTATGATTATCAAAATTAGAAATTAACCCTACTATGATGACTAATTTTGAAATTTATTCTTTTAAAACTGCTTAAATCAAATTTTGGTCTCTATTTTTATTTCGTCACAAATATTAGTCTAATTTAATTTTTTTGACAATTATAGTCATTTTTTACAAAAATATCATTTGACTAACGATTGACTAATTCGCTAACGCCACCGCCCCACCACCACCCCAATCCTGCTGCCGGAGGCAGCAGCGGTGGCGAAAGGTTAGTCAACCGTTAGTCAAAAGGTTAGTCGACCGTTAGTCAAATAGTATTTTTATCAAAAATAACTATAATTGCAAAAAATATATATATATATAAGTATAACTAATTTTAGTGACGAAATAAAAAGAATGATCAAAACCGAAATAACTCCTATTATGGAGACTAAAAATGACTTTAACCCTTTTTAAAACGATTATTTTTATCTTTGACATGTTTTGATACAAAAATCTGTTATAGCATATTAATAGATAAAAATTATTTAAAAATATAAACGTAATGAGCATTTTTTACGAATACCAAATATGTTATACCAAATTTGTATTTTTTCCACAAAACCTTGGGCAAAAAAGTGTGGATTCACAGCAGTTGATATGTGGATACGGTGTTAAAAGGACGTGATACAGTTTGTCGATTAGTTCCTAAAAACGGCCTCATACATAACATGCCTTTTTGTGAGCTACCGTTTGGTCTCATCTGCACATGCCATCGGAAGTAAGGAACAAGACATTACATCATGCCCTTTCTTTCATTATCATTTCTTCACACTACAAGAAAAATTACCTTTTACGGCATATTTTAAACCTGTGTAGTAAGATAATGTCACAAAATTGTGACTATTTTGTATTTGTGTCGTTTATTTGTGTTATTTTGACGTCAATTAATATTATTGACTTTAATATGAGATATCTAGTTATTGTGACGCAGATACACGACACTTATGTTTGACATTGGAATGAAATGCCGTTAAATAGCGACATTGTTCTTTTTTTTGAAGCGCATTTGCGTCACATTTGCGACTTCATAAGAAAATGAGGTGAATTCGCGACACTTTTATGTCATTTTATTTTCATGTCGCTTCATTGTGACATAATCTTTGTCACACTTTACCAAAGTGTTGTTGTTTAGCGACACGATTTAATTTATGTTGTAAATTTATGACATTATTGTGACAAATTATTAGTATGGCACAAATTAACTACATAATATAATATTTATATTTAATAATAATAGAGCATTGATTCTTTGTTTGGATACATTTTTTAATTTTTATTAATTATCAAATTTCATAATAGAATTCAAAAAATTATAGGAATATTTATTTAAATTAATTTGTAAAATGCTAAACACCTCCGAATTATTTTTGAAAATTTATCATAATACCCTTAGTATAATTTATTTATAAATATTATGTTCTAACCTAAAAAATTCTATAAACACCTATCCAATAAATTATATAAATATATGAAAATATTTTAAAAAACTATAAAACCCTTTCCAAAGTCAAATTCTTTTGAAAAAAATCTTTTATTTTTTAAACCTCCAAAAAATATATAAAAGGGTTCATTTTTCAAGCAAATCAGGATAAAAAATCATGTTAGAACATGGATTCTAAATTTCAAAAAAATCTAAAAATTAAATAAAACACATTATTTTTAAATTCCATCAACGTGGCTGTTCAAGATGTGTGCTTCATCCGTAAGACTTTATTTATTTTTTAATTAAAGACAGCGTTTTTGAATCTCGTATTGAATAACTGATGAGTATGTCGATTTTAGTTAGAAATTTTGTAAGTTAGTACTTATAAAGTAAAAATATACAAAAATAAAAACACGTGAGAATTAAAAATTCATAAATTAATATTTATAAATCATAGGAGAATTAAATTTTTGTATTATATTTAAAACATGTCTTATATCACGAGTTATCATATATAGCAAGCCATCCTCAGGGAGCAAAATTATACCATAAATGGAAACCACTCCCAATAAGAAATAATAACCTACCCATGATTATCAAGGATTATGACATCAATGCATGTCTTATGCTGACGCATACCAAATCATCAAGTATGAAGTAATTTTAATTTTGAGTTACTAAAGTTACTATAAATTAATAAATAAATCAGGTAGCATTTGGGTTTGAGAGTTTAGAATTTGACAATTTGAATCGAATTAGATTTAATTTAGGTATATAAAAAAATGAATTTGATATTTAAATATTAAAATTTAATTTCTTCATGATTTTATTCTGCACGATTACATACGCACGTTTTTTAAAATTATTATATTCATAATAATATATTTATATATTATAATTATATAATATTATATTTCGATTCTAATTTTTTTAATAAACTAAATATCATTCTAAATAGTTAAGCCCATCCCCATTATCACTTCTTTAGTACTCATTCAGATTAGTTAATAACAGGTAAATAAATTTTCTTTTTAAAAGGAGGTGAAAATTGACATACAAATTTTTTTTTTTTATGGCAGTTATCGAAAAATAGAGTAAACTTAATTTTGGTACTTTCCCTCATTCGTAGTTACGCCCAAGTTGCAAGTCATTTTCATGACAACTCCAAACAAATGTACAGTTTTGTTTGCGACCTAAGCTGGAAATAATGGAGCAGATTTAAGACAATTACAAGGACACGTTCTATTCAGGCACTCTTTAACGAGGCCTTTTGTTCTCTTATTTAATATTGTTCCGATAATACTACGGCAATTATGCTTATATCCCCTACCCGCAACACCCCGAGGAAAAGCCAGCCACCTTCCCCCCCTCCCACATGGCTGCACACATATGTTCCCCTAAATAATTAAGTTCAATTTGAAGGGCTCATGCCTAAATTCCCATTTTTAATAGGAATTAAATAAGGGTGTTACTTAAATGCTGATCATTTTTCTTATGTACGATTTTTCCTTTTTTATTAAAAATGTTTTTAAGAACATTTTAATAAAAAATAAAAGAAAAAATGATAATTTAGGGTGCGATAAATGAAAAAATAATAGTATTTAAACATTTACATCAACATGTGCCTAGGTAAAAATGTGTATTTCTTGATTGTAACCATGCAATGCATTTATAGGATAATCAATAATTACCTAAAATTAACTTTTAAAGCCAGATCAGTAATGATTTTTTATTTTCAAAACTGTATTATAATTATATTACTCTATGTAGTGAGTAGGTAAAGAGTCATAAGAGTTAGACACGTTCGTGACTCTATAAATAATTGATAAGATTGAATTATGTCTAATAACGATAAAAGTAAGTTTTAGTGGGTGTATGCCATCAGTTGGGTTGACCTAACCCACATTCAATAAAAAAAAAGTACACAGATCCATTTAAAATCTTACAAATATCATATCTACTAATCTATTCCAATATATTCATTACATTTGAAAAAAATATTTTTTAGCTCTAATATTACTAATTTAAGTATGAGAATGTTTCAAAGATTCCAAATCTTCACTCATTTCACTCAAAATATTTCCACCATACAAGATTTACAGAACTTGAATAAAGTGATATTTATCGAGTACATGTAATATGAAAATATAATATCTTAACTCAAGTCAAAATGAAGGAAACAAAATCATTGTATTAAATTATCACCAATTTATTATTCAGTCGTCAAGGATTAAATATTTGTTTATAGTCAATTGAAAATATGATAAATTTGACTACATGTGTAAAAATACTTAAGGCTTGTTTGGACAGCAATCAAGTTTGACTTTCATCTTTTATTTTTTAATATATATATATATACATATTTCAATTTCTCATACAAAATACACATAAACCATCATTCATAATACAAACAAGATATACCCTACTTTTCATTCCCTTGATAAATCATGTCATGATCATATATAAGCCAATTGTCTGTTATAATAAATCTGTTTTATTATCAGAATATAAAGATTTTAATATATGCCCCCAACCTATTATAGTATTAAAAGAGAAACATTATCTATATATAGGCTCTAAAGTATGCGAGTTCTTGTACTAATTGGTGGCATAATATGGTAGTCTAGGCTGGGGGGAAAAAGAAAAAAAAGAAAAGGCCAAACAAGTCGCCAACCTAATAAGGCAATTGCACAACAAACTTTAGTTACCGTTTTGTTGTCTTCATCATAAACAAAAAGCCTTAGGTCAAATCACTCGCCACACACATTTATCATTTGTGACATTTCAACCTAAGTATTTTGTTTCCAATCAAACCACAACCCATTCAAGTCAAGCCAGTTGCGTTTCAAGACCAACTCAAACTTGGATGTCCCAATTTATAGTATTTTTTGGGTTTATTCTAGACATATATATATTTTTTTAATTCAAAATATGAAGTTTGATGTAAAACATAGAATTAAAGCAAATTAATTAACGAAAATAATAGGCTGGATTAGATTTTATATTCCTTTCTTTTAATTTAAAAAATTTCGTAATTCAGACATCAAATGTCATGTGTGATTTTTTTTTTAACAAAATAATTCATGGGTGTTTGATTGAGTGATAAAGGGTTTATTTACTTTTAATTAATGTTAAGAATTAGGATTCCGTATTTAACATAAATAAACTTTAAATTCTTGAGTTACTTTATCTACATTTAATTAAGATAAGAAGTTGAAAAGTCATTTTAAATATAAAATAATTTTAAAAGTTTGAGTTTATCTTATGCATTTGAAAATATTTTTACAAATGAGTACTCCCACCCTTTTATATTATAATTTGTTTGGGTGACTTGTCAAAATATAAACCAATTATTTTGTTTGAAGCAAGTCAATTATTTAGTTATAAGGAAATAAATAATTATTTTTACCTATTTATCCTTAATTATTTACACTTCATTGAAATATATCTTTTCTATGTAGTACTCAAAGTTAGAACACTATTACTAATAAATACGATTGTGAAAATAGACAAGAAATCATCAGTTGTTATATGATAGTGTTATATTATATTGCAATATGTTATTTTGATAATTGAAAGAGTGTATTAGTTAGGAGGAAATAATGAACATTAGGGGTTCACAGATTTAAAATGACTCTTATTATTGGTTGAAAAATATTATGAACATGTAGTTATAAATTATAATATAATTGGCCAGAAATCATATGAAATGGAGGGCAAATAGATCATAAGTTTTGCACAAATTTCCCCACTACTTACTTATAGGCCCTCCAAGGAAAATAATTTTTTTTTGTTTAAAGAAATTTGGAAACGAAGAATAAAAAGTTTTGAGGGGGCCCATGATAAATACAGAAAAGTAGATGGGGGTTGGTTCGGCAATTATCCGACCGGGAGAAAAAAAATGATAAAATTCTTCTGATAACGTAGCCTTTAAGAGAGGGGAAGCTGAAAAGGAAACAAACAAAGATGAAAGAATAGGAGAAGGGAGACTCGTTAGTTGCATTAATAGTACCCCACTCTCGTGACTTCTCTCCCCTCTCTATCTAATCTTTGTATATCGAGCCCCTCAATTTTAAAATATATTAAAAACAAACCCCCCAAAATATTACTTTCTCTCCATTTCCCTCTCACAAAGAACATTCCCGACCCCTCTGATGATCTTCAAATTCTTGTTTTTTACTTTCTCTCTCTAAAATCTTAAACCTCCTCCTCCTCCTCCTCCTCCTCCTCCTCCTCAGTCCCTTCGTTCTCTTCACTTCAATTCAAATGAGCTCCATTTTTGCTCATATATAATATATAGAGATAACTATATCCATATATTTCTTTTCTTTATTTATATTATTATATATTTCTGTGTGTCTGTGTTTAACATTCTGGTCTCTAACATTATCTGTAAAGGCAGAGGATTTTATTTTCTCTTTCTTCGTTGGAAGAGTTGGGAATGCTACTTGATTTTTGAACTGATTTTTGGTTCAAATTTTTGCCAGCATTTGAACTGCGCTTTCCGATCTGTAATTATTCACTGAATATGTTTGGAATGCTCTGAGATAAGGTTTTGTGTCGGAGTTGGTGATTTTGAGGAGCTAGGGTTTTGAGCTGGATTTGGTGGACTAAAATGGTGACGAATTGAAAATTTTGAGGATGAATCGGAGTTTTAGGGCTGAAGAGACGGGATTGTCGCGAAGGCAGCAACAAATGGGGAGTCTAAGGACGTCAATGATGCGAGAGAAAGAAGATGAGCTTGCACTGTTCCTGGAGATGCGGAAGCGCGAGAAGGAACGGAATAATCTTCTTCTACTACACAACTCCGATGAGTTCGATGCTCCGCTTGGTATGCATTTCTGTTTTTTTAAATTGATAGTTTTCACTTTTTAAAAATCAAAATGCTAGTCGGATTTCTGGTTGGTTCGAGGTGGTGGGGAATTTTTGCCCTTTTTAGTGAAGTTAATGGTCGTGTATCTTCCCCTCTATTAAGCTTTAAATTGAGGGATTGGTTGACGTAGTCAGCGGACTTTTGGCGATTAAAGAAACGGATAGTAGTATAGTTATTATTTTGGTGAGTGATGTGAATGGTACGTAATTCGGAGTTAGGCTAGGTCTTTTCACTGGTTATCAGTCTAGCTCTGTGACCGCTTTCCTGTTCTTCATGTTTGTTTAGCTTAGGAGTTTACTTTTTCTTGCTATTGAATTTGCAGGACAAAGATCTGGTAGTTCTCCTATATTCAATATCACCTCAAATGCACCTGCTCCAGTACGGAAGACTGCAACTGATGACTTCCTCAATTCTGACAATGATAAAAATGATTATGACTGGTATATACGTGGTTTTAAACTGCTTCTGTCTTGTGCTTGGATATAGTTTTACTAACTACATCTTGTAGGGAGTCTTGGTACTTAATGTCATTGTGTTTACCATTCACCAATCTCGGTTTACCTGTGGTATCCTGCATTTGTTCTAGTCCAGCCATTGAGATTTTCTAGAGTATATGCAAGATATTCTCTTTAAGATTCCAATAGGTTGTGGAATTGTTCCTGTAAAATCCTTGATGTATGTCTGGAATGATTCTCTTGTGCCTGATGAAATATTGTAATCACCAATTATTTTCGTTCTCTGTTGGACTTGATATCCTCTTGAAAGGAATCCTTGATGTATGTCTGCATTTGTTTGTTGTCTTTCATTGAGCTGAAAGGAAAGTACCTTTAAATATTTCTTTTTCCCCTTTACAGGCTTCTTACTCCTCCTGGTACTCCTCTTTTCCCTTCATTGGAAATGGAAGCTCAAAAAACTGTAATGAGCCAGCTGGGAACTCCTAAAGCTCGTCCTTTGGCTTTGAAATCTAGGGTGAGAGCCTAAGAGAACTCAAATTCTTCATTTGGATTGCGTGGGCTTTGCATAATACTACAACACTGAACATTAAATTTTCACGAACATAACTTAGCAGCATATGTGAGGTTTTATATAATGAGTTTTTTCAGCCACCCTAAATGGATTACTTCTGGCATAAGCTTAAGTTTCTGTGAAAGGGGAATGTTAAGCGACTTTGTGACTTGTGTTATATTATCTGTCGTGCATTAAATGTGCGGTCCTGAATATATTTTGCCCTCAAGCCCGCTTTGAGGATGAAGCAGCTGCTTCTTGTCATTTGGATTGTTCCTATTTTTCTCTGTGCTATAGATTAAAGGCATTTTGAGTTTTTCATCTGCAAACATAATGCAATGACTTTTTTTGCTTCGTTGAAGCTAGCAAACCCCCAGGTGGAGCCTGCTGCGAGGAGCAACGTGCCATCTAGACAGGCAACTTCATCACCTGGGCTGACAGCTTCAAGTGGAGGACTTCGCCGACCCTCTTCATCAGGGGGATCAAGGCCTTCTACACCAACCGGGCGCCCCACTTTAAGTGTAACATCTAAGCCTGCCCCAACATCAGCACCTAAACCAACAGTGAGTGCTGGCTCCAAACCTTCAACCACATCTAGAGCAACATCAGCTACCATCTCTAGACCATCAAGGTCATCAACACCTACTTCCCGTGCCAGTTTGTCTTCAACTAAACCAACAGTTCCTCCAAGATCCTCTACTCCTACCACAAGATCTACGACAAGATCATCAACACCAACAACCAGGCCAACAATTCCAGCATCAAAGCCTGCATCGAGGTCATCAACTCCCACTCGGAGACCTTCAACAGTATCAACCTCGACGACTTCTTCACCACCATCAGTTAGATCTCCATCTTCCTCGTCAGTTATTAAATCGGCCTCAAGCACAGCAAGAAATCCTGTGCAACCTCGTCCAAGTTCTCCCACAGTGAAACCCAGGCCATGGAAGCCTTCAGAAATGCCTGGTTTCTCCCTTGATGCCCCACCAAATCTGAGGACCTCATTACCTGATAGGCCGATATCTGCAAGTAGAGGTCGACCTGGAGCTCCAACCGTTCGATCTTCTTCGGTTGAGCCTGTCTCAAATGGAAGGATTAGACGGCAATCATGTTCTCCATCAAGAGGAAGACCTCCTAATGGCATTATTCATAACAGTGGAAGCTCTGTGCCTGCTGGGAATAGGCTGCATGCTAAAGCAAATGACAATGTGAGCCCTGTTCTGATTGGTACCAAAATGGTTGAAAGGGTAATAAACATGCGGAAACTGATTCCACCAAAACAGGATGACAAGCATTCGCCGCTCAGTAACTTATCTGGGAAGTCTACATCTCCTGACAGCTCTGGATTTGGTAGAACGCTCTCCAAGAAGTCATTAGATATGGCAATAAGGCATATGGTATATATACACTCTCTTTTCCTCTCAATTTTTTATATTAAGATTCTGCTCTTGAGGTTCTAGACGAATGCTTTTTAGACATATTCGATATTGAACTTGCAGTTTGCATGCTTTTTGTGGCCGATCTTCCAAAAGTCACTTAGTGACTTAATTACATCTCCCAATATTGTGTTCTTTACATCTATCTTGCTCTAATTAGCTTTTCCTTTTGAACAGGATATTCGGAAAACAATTCCAGGTAACCTTCGGCCTTTGATGACCAATATCCCGGCATCCTCTATGTATAGTGTGAGATCAGGATCTACTAAAAGCCGCACGATTAGTGTGTCTGATTCTCCACTTGCAACAAGCAGTAATGCTAGTTCTGAAGTGAGCGTCAACAATAACGCGCTTTGCATGGATGCAACAGAAATAGAAGACGATATTAGCAGTGTCAAAGGTGTTAGATCTCCTGCCAGTTTGCGGGGCAGGTGAGAAAGAGAGACATGGAACCCCTCCTGATATCAAGTTAATTGCTTATAATTTGACTTACTGGCAGTGTAAGTTGTGACAGTTGAGAAAGACCTGTTCCAAGGAGAGAAGCACTGACCTGGGTTTCGCTTGTCCAATTCGTGTAAAGTGAATGCACATTGTAGCTGTGTTAGTTGTTGAATGCAATGTATTATTACAACCTGAGATTATATGATTAATCATCATCCATGGTCTTTTGTTGGAATATGGGAATTGCATTCACTATATAATCTCATCAATTATTATCAATCAGTAACTTTAATTTATTTCCTGCGCATCCATTGATTTCCCCGTTCCAAAATGCAGGGTTTCTTTAAGTTGTTTGCCATATAATATTTCTCCCTCACATGGGATTAAACCCATTGTATTTCAGTGTGGGGAAATAGTAATCCAAACCAAAATAAGGATTTCGAGACAGGAATTACCATCATTAGCTATTGTATGCTCGCTCAGACTGTGCCCAGCCAGTATCAATGTACTGAACCAGAAAAAAAAAAAAAAAGCAAAACATCAACCTTATTGATAAGAAATACGTTTAAACAAGCACTTTCCAGAAGTTCTAAACTAGAGAATAACTATAGAAGATCCATATTCTGGAACGCACGACGTTCCCGTTCTCATCAGTTAAGAGCCTAAACAGCAAATAAAGTAGCAATGGGGGAGTTATTTCATGACCATCTTTTATACAAATAGGAAAATATAACCTCTTAATCTACAGAAAGCTAAAATGCATTGATCATAGCAATATCAAGCCACAGCCACTGGCTCCTGAGAAATTGCTACGGCTATGGGCTCAGAAGCAGAAGCACTTTCTGGTTTAGTGTCCTTGGAAGCTGCAGGGGCTGGTGGTGGCGGAGAATGCTTCAAGTGGTTTGGAGTGTTGTGCTTAAGCTTTATAAGTATCTGCCGCATCCTTGATAAATCAGTTGGCTTACCAGGCTTTGGTCCTTGAACCACAACGATAGATGGCTTCTTCTCTTTGTCCTTCTTTCCTTTCTTTTCAATGGTAGCCACTTCATTAGGGATGAGCTCTGCTATTGATTTCCAATAGTTCTTGTCTGCTTCAGCATGGAATTTCTCTTGGCCAGACAAAAATACCTAATAAAAACAAAATATGAGTTCAGTAAATAGCCGATCAATATTACCCGCACCAAGATATGTGTGTGTATTTGTGGTGACTAGTACTCAAAATAACCAACAGTTATTGAAATGAACCACTCCCAGGAGAACTTTAGATATTTTGTGTAGCATTAGTGGCAAACTACCTGATCACAAGTATGCAATTATACTAATGTTTTCCATCTCAATCTGATTTGCTAGAAGGATATGAAACCTATCCTGCTTTTATCAATTATCTGGCACGCAAAGTTCCACATGTCAAGTCACAGATTTGATGTTTGCCGATTGTGCTTTTCATATCATATCTCCAAATAATCAATTTACCTCTAGACCAGGGTCACGCTCTTGAAGCCAATACAATGAAAATGGAATACCTTTGATAATGCATCTTAAAAGTTCACATTAAATCTCATATGCATTCATCATCATTTCCACTATTCATTGTAAATCCTACAAGCATCTCTTCCAGACTACACAATGTCAAATTAAATAACTTCTTCTAATAAAATCACAATAAAATAGTATTTCTTAGAGGTCTGTAAGACACAAAGAACCAGAGGCCCTACACAACAATAAGACCTTTTCATTTTAAGATTCCTATTCCTTATCCAATAGCCGGTCACAATAAAGGAAGTATTCAGTCATAAAAACATCAGGCAAGGAATTTCAAATACAGAATATATGATCACTTTACCAGAAGACCCGCAGTTTGGAAAATGAAACGAATAGAATACTTAATTGTATAAAGCTAAGAACAATAAATGTTGAGAGACTGTCAACTAATACTCATATATCAAAACTTACTTTCTCCCTGTCCCGGTTGCTGGATTTATTAGTTTCACAGGAAATCTGCCTCTTCTTATGAAACTCAATTTTATATTCTTCTGCTTCATCAATGATTTGAGCAAGCAACTCTTTCTCCAGCTTTTCTTTCTTTTCTAGGCGAAGAGCATTCTCCCTGTGTTCATGTAACCCACACAAAACGTAAAAAGTCTAATAATCAGAAATTTGTTTTATTAAAACAATAATTAAAAAAAAGCCTCCGTCATCAGATCTCCCCAAAACAATAACCATTTTCAAGACCATCCAAAAGGAAGTTGAAAAACAAAAAAGGCTTCTGCCACCAAGGAAGTTAATTTTTATTTATTAATTATTTTTTTAAACCCGTGATTACAATCACTCAATTGAACCAATTGAACCAGTGTCATGATTAAAAAACGTTAGGATTGTAAGGGATTAAAATGGCCCGTGAATTAAAATAAAAGCAGCATTTTTAAACATAGACCAAACAATGAAAACAATCACCCTATCCTTAAACATGCCTCAAGGCAGGAATTTATTTTTAACAACTTATATAGGATCACGACCACCCAATTCAAGGATAATAAAGTTGAAAATGAAAGTCGTTACACTATCTCATGGACCGAAAAAAGCTTTTTTTTTTTTTTTTTTTTTTTCCATGTACAGCAAGTAATGAGCATGTAAGACAATTTAAACACTTTTATCCACGTATTTTCCTCTCATGCAACCAACCAACCAACACAATCCCAATCAGCAGGAAAAATAGGCTTTTCAATATCTGAAAATGTTCTAAAAAGAGTAGGCCGTTTCAAAGATATCGGATTAAAGAGTTCACCTCCTCCACTCTCTGAGAGCGTAGCCCTCCTCACGCAGCATCTCCGAGGGAGGCGGCAGAATCGGTCCATTTGACGACGCATAGCCGGTTCCGAAAGGCTCTGCATCAGCTTCATGAGAGAATTCCGCCGGATCAGCACCAATTTCGCTACCTGAACCGTAGATCGGAGGCGGAGACGGACTTCCCGGAGTAGTCTGCGAAGTAAAACCTGGGGAACCGGCTTCCTTGAGTGACTCAGTCTCGGCGAAATTTGAGAAGGATTCGAATCTCTGGGAGGAGAGGCGAGGATCATAGCCTTCGTAACCATCGTCAAATGGACGAGAGGAAGCAGCCGGTGATTCACCGCCTTGTTGATCGAACGAGTCCGCGAATGAAGACGACATCGCTTTGGAGTTTCAACCTCTTCTGACTTGCACTTGGTCACGGCTTTCTAGTAAATTGCTGATGAGGATTTTATATGCGGATTTGGGTGGATGATGGTGGTGGATATCCATTGGGCTGATGTTTGGGCTTTCCTCCCATCTACAACATGAGGCCTTGTAGATGTTAATGCACTTGTAAAAATGGTATAAAACAATAACCCCCACTTTTACAAATATAATATTTTTTACTATTTGTAGCAATTTTTCGAAACAAAATTTCCAAAATTTTATTTTATTAATTTTTAAATGATTTATCAAAATTCAACAAAATAAATATATATTTTTTTATCCCAACAAAATGAATGTTATCTTAATTATTTTAAACATATTTAATCCTATAATAATCAATTATAAGAACAATTCTCATACATACAGTATTTTTTAAAAAATAAAAAGATAAAAAAGAGAAAATGGGGGAGGAAAATAATCAAATTCTTTTTTTTTTTAATTCATGAACAACTACTTGTGTTAATCGAATAAAACCCCGATCAATTACTATAACTAGTACCATCACCCTCACCATCACAGTCATCTCCATAAGCATGATCGTAACAATGATTTTGATTTCTATCATTTCGATCATTGTTGTCATCTTCATCAAAAGGGCTTATTTTTGTGAAAAATGCAGTATTTCTTGGAGTGATTTTTCCTACTGTTGTTGTTACAGAGAAGACAGGAAAAATGACGAGGATATGGTTAGGATTTGAGTAAGGCTGAAAGAAGAAGATGACAGCGTGTTAAAAGAACTTATGATAATACGATGCTGAGATTTCATGTTTTATAACCACAACTTAAAAAGTAAATGAGGAAGTGGAATTGAATGTGATAGTGGTGTGTTGGTGGTGGAGTTTTAAAAAGGATAAGAAGAAATAAGAAAGAATATGAGTTTTTTTTTTTTTTTTTTTATAGGGGTATTTTGGATAGTAAACTTTGAAAATAAGGATATAAATAGTAAAACGTGGACTATAAATAGTAGTTCATTTCTTTTATTCAACAATAACCCACACCTTTAAACCAAATAATGAATCTCACAATTGAATGTGTCAAAACACCATTCATTACATAACTAATTAAATGAAGATTTGATTTGAGTAAGGATGACAATTTTAAGTGCACTTATGCAATGTTAATTGTGTAACGATTATTGTAAACTTTTATGATTGTTTATTTATTTATTTTTTTTAACAAATAAAGAGGGTGAAACTAAATGATTCGAATTCTAAATAATTTTAAGCATAAAATGTCAATTACTGGTTATAACTTTTTGTCTATAATCAGTTATTTCAATTAACTATTTTGTTATAATTTAAGAATCAAATAAAAGGCACTTATTTAATTAATAACTATATACTTTTTTAAGCAATAATAATTATATACTTAAAATGATAAATGTGATTTAAAAACTTCAAAATTTTGAGCCACCATATATTTCAAAATAGGAACAACCTTTCTTATTTATGAAAATTTACTATAACTATAAATTCATAAGTACGCTTTTTATAAAATATTTATTATTATAACATTAATAATTAGTTCATGAATACCAAATGAGTGCAAATTATTTACGAGTCACAACTATGACCAATAAAATTTTATTTTTTCAAGAATTTAGTCAGGACTTAATAATTTGGATTTTGTTCATGAAATTAAAAGTTTAATTGTGTTTGTCAAATAATAAACAGACAATTAACAAAAGTGAATAGTTAATTATTTAAAATATTGCTGCAAGTTATCGTCTATAATTTGTAGTCCAAATTTTTTTTAAAAAAATTCTAAAACTAAATAAAAATAAATATGTTCAAATTTTTTTTTATTATTTAATTTAATTTCGTGAACAGAGAGGGAGTAGTAATATGCAATGCAATGAAAAACTTATTTGGACATGTAACAAAGTAAATTTTTATCTTATTCTCAAAAAAAAAAAAAAAAAAAAGGTAAATTTTTATTTTATGTTTTTCTTAAAAAAGGAGGAAATTTTGTCGTTTAGAATCAAACTTCTCCCCTACTTTTCTTATCTCTGTCTTTCGCTTTCTTCCTTAGACCTCGATCGTCTCGGGCTTCTGCTTCCACTCCATCATCACAAATGGCGTCTCTATGGCGGGCCGCGATGGGGTCGGGGGCCCAGTCCAAAGAAGACTACGACGGAGTCGAATTCTGGACTAACCCGGAGCGGACCGGCTGGCTGATGAAACAAGGCGAGTACATCAAGACATGGAGACGCCGTTGGTTCGTTCTCAAACAGGGGAAGCTTTTCTGGTTCAAGGAATCCACCGTCACCCGCGGCTCCGCCCCACGCGGCATCATCCCGGTCGCCTCTTGCCTCACCGTCAAGGGAGCTGAAGATGTCCTCAACAAGCAGAACGCTTTCGAGCTCTCCACACGGACCGAGACCATGTACTTCATCGCCGATTCCGAGAAAGAAAAGGAGGATTGGATCAACTCGATCGGCCGTTCCATAGTCCAGCACTCCAGGTCCGTTACTGATAATGAGATCGTTGATTATGACAGCAACAGGAAGTGATCCATATTATTAGGCGCCGTGTGTTTGTTACTCAATTTAAAGAATCCCCAATCACTAGGTTCCATTAATGTTCGATTTCTGTGGTGGGTTTTTATTGTCTGTGTACTTTGAGTGTAATTGTATATGTTGATAATGGAATTGCTGGATTTACAGCTCTAAATGATCTGTTTTCGACCACTATGATATACTCTGTGCATTTGGTGCGGTTTTATTGTATGTATCGATTCTGGGTTCACTATAAGCAGCATTTTTGCTTAAACAATTAATTTTTTATGTTTCTTACCATACAATTATTCTGAAACTGCTACACGTACGTTGTTAATGGTTGGTGAATGAGGTACACTCTCCAGTGGATCTATTTAAGCTTAAGAAATCCTTTGTGAATGATTAATTGGACATGGTAATGAGAAGTGCTTATGGGAATTTCGGCATCTCATTTGCATCTTCAACGCCTAAAACTAGGCCATTATGTGGAGTACAATTTCAGGACAGTCAATTGACTTTGAAGTGAGTTGCTGCTGTATAATTTGAACGGGGCTATGGCCAAACTGTTATGTAAAATTTGACCTTGGTTCTTGCTTTGACCCCAAGAAATTGTCATGTGTTTGTTGGTGTCGTTATGCTCTAGAACCCCTTTTGAAGGAACACAAACTATTTGTTTATAGGGCTCACTATATGATAGTTTTGGGACTGCTTGGAACAATTAAGGGTTTATTTGATGCCTTTGATGGTTAAAAAACAGTTCTGTATGCCCCAGAGAGTTCATACCATGGCGGACCTTTGCATAAGATAAGGAAGGATATGTTGGTTTTATGTCTCGTACCTCTAGAAAGAACCTTGTCTTGGGGTCTTACTCGTATACTTTGTTTTGTGTGTCTTTTATACTATCTCATAGAATATCTTACTGAGTAATGTAGTGCCTGTAATCCAGTTCATTGATGTCATCTCCTCCTGAAGGTTTAGTAATCTCAAGATTTTCTTGTGCATGACAGACAACTACAGAGAGCTAAATGCTTATGATAACTCTTTCAAGTTGTTGAAAGGGGATTTGACCGTGTGGTAAAATTATACTTGGATAAATGTTTCAGGAAAATTGTGGCTGTGGATAGAGTTGTAAGTTATGAGGATAGTAGCTTGTCCATCCATATCCATATACACAATATGTTAAACCAGAGGTGAAAAAGGGCTGGGGAAAAGAAGTTTTACGGTATGAATGGTCAGTAATATATCTCAAACACTATTTACTTCAAAGATGTCCCTAGTTCCCTATGCACTCTTCAGAGTTCGTTTCTTGTGGTACATGGAAATCTGAACTATAATTGTTTAGCGTTCCTTTTAGCCATTTTCCCCCTTGCAATCACCAAGAAAGAGATCAGATGTGTTACCAGTAATGTATGACAGCGGAACAGACTAAGAAATATAGTTGCCAACTTGCCATCAAATCAAACAGAGACATAAACATCATCAATCTCTGGAGTTCTGTTTGATGAATAATGGGAAGGGGCAATGGGGATTGAAAGTTTTCCCTGCTGTCCTGTTATGTTAGCAGCACAAATTAAGGATGTAAATCTGGTAGTAAAGTAATGTTGGAATCTCACGTCTGTTTTTGGCCCATTCAAGTTTTCAAACGTTAAAAATCAACGGTTGTCTGTTGGTAGACACACGTACTAACAACCAAACAATCTTCAGGATAGGAAATCAATGTGCCCTTGAAATGTACCTCATAATCAAATTACACAAAAATAGCCAAAATACTGAATCACTCATCGGCTCAGTCTAGAGACTCATCAATCTCAATCGTAACTATCTCACCGTCATCGAATGGATCTTTCCGAGGCGGTGCCGGAGGTGTAGGAACCCTAGGCGGTCCCCTCCCTTTGTTCTTGTTCCTGGGCCTCGCCTGCCCACAAATTAAAGAAGCACACAATTACTCGAAAAAGAAGAAGCAGATTCATACCACTAGGAGGAGGAGAAGGCTTACGTTTCCATAAGAGTGATTGAAGCGCTTGCCTTTTGCAGTCTTCTTGTCTCCTCTTCCGCAATAAACTGGAAGCAAATGTGAAATTGTACTATATGGTTAGAAATCCCGATTTGTTTCGGCTACGTCAACTATGGGTTGAGTTGAGGTATAACTTACTGAGAGGGAGAGTTGGAGTGGTGGATGAGAGTGAAGTTGAGAGAGCAGCAGACGAACAAGGCAAAGATTGGTGGCGGGAAAAGGGGAGTGACGCAGCCATCGGAACTGCTCCGGCTAACAGAGACGCCATTCTTGCAGGAATCACCTCTGATTTGGTGGCCTCTCAAGGCCTTATCTTTCGGATAAAATTAAAAAATGCAGTCGAAACGGAGGCAGACAGCGGAAGAAGACACGCTCTTCATTTATTCTTTCTTGAACTTTGGGCCTACTTTTTATGGTTTGGAAATACTAGTAATCCGCCCATTCTTAAGAAAAGGGATTTACTATTTGTATAACAAAATTACTATTTGTATAACAAAAAATGTCCAAACTACCCCCGAAATGAAATAATATATCTTTGTTGGGTAAAAAACGCTGCGCATTGCTGAATTAAAGGTCAAAAAACGTAAATTTGGTATGTGAATGAACAAAAAAAACGCTGAAATGTCATGTGAAAATTAGATCAAAACGCTAAAACGTAGCGAAAAGTGTATTGTAAACGCCAAAATGTAGCGTTTTGTTGACACAAAACGCTAATGTGAAGCGTTTTATGGTGAATAAACGCTAAACTATAGCGTGTAATGTCCACAAAAACGCTAAAGTGTAGCCGAAAAACATATCTCGCTCGTTAAATAGTGGCGTTTGTGACGGTTTTTGTTAAAAAACGGACGGAACTAATATGAACAGACCAAATATTGACAACAAATTACATCATATCATAACCTTTGTACATTCTCTGTACAAAAGGATCCCTTACAAATATTGGCAACAAATTCAAATCGACAATCGAAAGAAGGTTTCGTCGAATCATATCCACCTGCCATTCGTATTGTACAAATTTCGATTGATATTCTTCACGAAATGGTAATTTTGCTACCCGCTATGTATTTTTATATTTTGTAGCGTTTATTTAGCCCTAAAACGCCACTTATTAGCGTTTTTAATCACTAAAAACGCTAATAAGTGGCGTTTAATGTCATTCAAAACGTTATTAAGTGGCGTTTTGGTCATAAGAAAACGTCAATTTGTGGCGTTTTGTACATTTCATTTAAGAAAAATATTGCGAAATTAGGGTATTTATGTGAAATCCGTAGCGTTTTTAGTTAATATTTTTGTGAAGTGTAGCGTTTTTTTGTATAGTTCATGGAAATTGTGGCGTTTGTATGCAAATTTTGTGAAATACGTTGCGTTTTTTTAAGATTACATATGTAAAGAGAAGCGTTTTTTATAGTCCTATTGTGTAATTTATAGCGTTTGTAACAATATGGATTTGGATCTTGACTATACAGGACGATGATTCAAATATGAGTACACATGATGATTACGAGCAAGAACAGGATAATGAGGATGACGAGGGGGGTGAGGAACAGGACATTGGGGCAGATCTAAGTGAATATTTTAGGATAGATAGGGATTTTGCAAGTGTGGAGGATGCATTTACGTTTTGCTATCCTATAGCTAATAGCCTGAAGTTTGTGCTTTCGAAGCAAGGCAGAAGTGGCTCGACGTATTATTTTAGGTGCGGTCGATGGAAAGATCCATTGAAGGAGCCTCTCCCCACCATACGGTTGAACACGAAAAGATGCGGATGTAAATGTCCGTTCAAGTTGACTGTCAAGAAGGTTGTTAATGAGCGTTACAGTGTGCTTGTTACGCCAGGGGTATCGTCCACACATAATCATCCTGGTATGAATATGTTTCGCTATTGAATATGATATATTATTTTTCCTATAATTAGCATTTACTTATATTATTATTACTAATTTTTGTAGGTATAAGGCATCCATATGGGCACAGGCAGTTGAGCGGTTTCTCGAAAGAGGCAAAGGCTGAGGCTAAACGCATGCTTTCTTTCAATGTGAGACCAAAAAGCGTTTGGGAAGCTATTCATCAGCAGTTTCCCGAAAACAATGTACAGATAAGGCAGGTCTACAATTTGAAGGAAGATATGAAGAAAGATGGATTGGATGGTAGGAATATTGGGCAGCAATTTTTGCATTTGGCTCGCGAGAAGAAGTATTTTGTTCAGATTATCACTGACGAGGCCACTAATGCGATCACACATGCATTCATCGCTCATCCTACATCAATTCAGATGTTCAACAGGTGGTATTGGGTTGTAGTGGTTGATTCAACCTACAAGACCAACAAGTACAAAATGCCCGTCGTTGAGATGATCGGTATGACTCCCACCAATAAGAACTTCAATATTGCTTTTGCCATTGTTAAGGATGAGACAAAAGAAACATATGATTGGGTAATGAAAAACTTGAGGGAATTGTTGCCTAGTAATGTGGAACCAAGTGTTGTTGTCTCAGATAGGGAGTTGGGTTTGTTGCAGCCTATTAAGGATCACTTTCCATCTTGCAATCACTTGTTATGTCGGTGGCATATTGGCCGTGATGTTGCCAGTTGGTTGGAAAAAAATGTTGCTAGGAGGAATGTGGACACGACCACTGATATATATAGTAATTGGTGGAAGAAAATTATCATGGCTCCCACAGTTGAGAGGTTTAACCTCTTATTGGTCCAATTCAAGGTTACATACTCTATGGTTGAGCCTGCAGTTGTTGATTATTTGGAGGGGACATGATTCATTCATAAGGAGAAATTCTGTCGGGCCTGGACGGACACATTTCAACACTTTGGGAATACGGCAACTAACAGGGTTGAGGCTTCCCATGCTGCATTGAAAGATTGGCTTCATTCTTCCACCAATTCTCTCGACACGTTGTTCATGAAGATCGACTCTCATCTCACGCATCTGTTCCCTCACATCGCGTAAGTGCAATAACCGCATTCGATTATTTATTTAATGTCATAATTTTATTATAATTTTATTGTACGTTAAAACAATAACAGTGGGTCGTTCGAGTCTTCTACTGCCACGACACAAACCAGTAGGATGGGGTTTCCATACTGTTACTTGAACAAATACGTTTCGCATCACTGCCTGAATTTGGTAAGCAAACAAGTTGAAAAAAAGGATAGGTTGGCAGGCGAAGTTATCGATAGGTGTGGATGCGTGTGCAAGGTGACGCTTGGGATTCCTTGTGCCTGTGATATATACAAGACACAGGAATCGACCGCATATCAATTGCTCCCATTAGTCCACGAGTTCTGGCAGAGATTGACAATTGTACCCTCCCAAAGGGATTCTAATACTTTGAATGAGGACATCAGGTACATTTTACTTATGTATGTTAGTTATATTAAATTTGTTTTATTTTTTGTAATTTTACATTTGGATGCTGATTGAAAATAATGTTTATTCAAGGTTTTTCAATGAGGAAGTCATTCCTGCAGTTAACACAAGTCCGTCATTCTTGGCTCGTCTACTTAATATGGCCTATGTGGAAGAGATGCACCCTGATAGGTCTAGTGCAGCTGAGCCATCGGTTGGGGGTACTCATAGGGGAAGGCCGCCGAGTAGACTGCACCATTCAGTTATGCGTGAGTGGAGTGGACGGGAGAGAGCGACACGTGGATCACGTGGTAGGGGTCGGTCGAATTCAAGTGGAAGATCAACTGGGCGCACATCCAACAATACGACGGACTCCTCTAGTCAGTCTCCATTACGTGAAGGTAAATATTGTTAGTGATGTTTCACGAATTTATTTATGGTCAAAATTAATTCAATTATGTTCATTCTAATTTATTGAACACGTTAGGATTTGGACAAGATGTACCATGCGTACCAGTGTTTTTCCGGCATTACTGTACTGGATGGTCGGATGTCATTGGAGATGGAAATTGTGGGTTCAGGGTGATTGCTAGTTACCTTTCAGGCGGCCAGCACAATTGGAAATTGTCACGCAGAGCGCTTGTTGGTGAGATCGGACGTGATCCACAACGGTATGCAGGTTTGTTTGCAGTGTTGGAGGAGAGACCTGCTGATGGTGATCATTTGGGTGCCGTGCTGAGGCATTTACGTTATCATGGTAGAAGTTGTTCTGAAGCCTACTGGATGGTCACACCCACTGACTTGTACCCACTTGCCACACATGCAAATGCCGTGGTACTTCATCTCAGCCGGTCAGAGCCAATGGCGAATTATACCATATTACCGTTGGATGCTGGAGAGGACGAAACCCGCCCAGAGAGACAGATAGCAATTGCTCATATGGGTGGTAATCATTACGTTCGTGTTGATGTACTTGATGATTGTCCCCTTCCTCCACTGCACATTGTTTGGCGCGATCACTGCAACCAAGCGACCGTTGGACGTTGGCCTAATAGTTTCAGAATGCGTTTTAGGCTATGGGTAAATCGTCGTGATGCTTAGCGGATTTAGTTTAATGTGATTTTTTTGTTTAAACAATATTTGTAGTTATGAACTAAGTTTGGTATTATATGATTGTTTGCTTTGTATTAACTTGAATACACCATTCATGACATATAACTAAACAAACACTAACTAAAAATGTAATGCATAAAGTACTACTATATAAATGGTTCTGATGTGATACAAAAAAATATAGAAATGTAAACAAAATGTCATACATATAAAACTACATATGGGCTCAATCGGCCAGGTCAAATCGCTGCTCAAAATCCGCAATCAGACCAGAATACTCGTCGTGCAGGTCCGGTGCTCGATCTCGCAGCTGATCCAACAACCGGTGCTGCACGCCCAGCACATCGCTAACCCACTACAAAAAATACACACAATTACATCAATTATGCATGTTGAACAATATAATAAAATATATTACACATTTGATAAAAAAAAAATACGTACGTATTCCGATGACGATCGGCGTGGCTGTGGCTGCTCCGGTGGGGGCCCTATGACGTATGGATGGGAGCGGGGTACGAACCACTCCAGATATCCGTCCACGCAGGCACTATATCGGATGCCGTGCCCTGTCTGTGCACGGTGCACAAAATATATAGGCCCGGTAGCCGGATAAGCGTCCCACTCGGACTCCGCATATGACCGTGGGTGGTGCACGACGTACCCACTACCCCCGTACCCCCTATACGTCCCATCCGTGGCCGGAATGAACGGTCTGGGGATCCACTGCACGTACCCCAACTGGCGCGCACACCGGTCTGGCATGTACGGCTCTATATCCTCCCGGTATGCAATGAGTCCGCGGTACATCGTCCTCGGCGTGCGCGTGACAGCAGCGCGCCCATAGGGCATCCATACAACCTATAAAAAATATTTTACAATTACATTTCCTATGTTTTTTATATATACATTTAAGTAATTTACAATTTTGATTTACTTACATCGTCCGGCGACAAGGCATCCAGTGCCTCTCGGAAAACCGCCAGTCTGTCGTCCTTGTTGCGGGGTGCGTCGATCGTCCACCTGGTGGCCCGCGGTCGATCGGGGTGCGCTGTCAGGGGCCTGGCATTACTCCTAAAGGAAGGAAAATGCTCGTAGATCCAGGCCTGTAGCAACGTCAAGCAACCCGTGACGCTCGATGTGCCATGACGGCTAGCAGCACCTAAATGCCTATACAGAAACGCTAGCGTCGCCGTGCCCCACGCGTACTCACCAACCTGAGCCATCCCCCCCCCTGAGCTCCAGTACAGGGCCTGGCTGGAACTTATTGGAACTCTTGTCTGTAAACAGACAGGTCCCAATAGTAGCCCATAGAAATACTGTGACGTCCGAGTCGGGGCGGGGTCTACGCCTACAGAGCTCTATCACCCGCTCGGTCGAGAATGCCCCATTCTCGAATAACTCCTTATCGATGTGCTGATCCGGAGGTATCTCGAGCAAATCTCTACTATAAGCTACCATGGTGGCAGTATCCGCGGACTGAGTAATCAAATGACCCTATATCGGTAGACGCATAATCTCCCACACGTCGTGGAGAAGTATCGTCATCTCACCGAAGGGTAAATGAAATGTATTGGTGTCCGGCTGCCACCTCTCCAAAAAAGCGCAAATCAATGGCGCGTCTATATGCCTAAACAGAATGCTGGGAATATGTCCCAGCCCTGTCTGACTAAGTATCTGAGCCCCTAGGGGTGACATACAGCGCACCCAACCAACTAATGCATCGTACATCAAACCCCTATTGTGACACCTAATAGGGGCTCTACCCCCCGCCTCACTAAACCTCGATACGACGTGGCCTAAAAAACTAGGAATAATCGTCGCATCGATCGGCCCACCCTCGACTGGTCCAGTGACTAACCAGCTCTTGTCGTCCTTCTTCCGCTTTTTAGGAATCGCTATATTTATCAAATATAATATATATAATTAATTTAACTAATTAACAAAATAAACAAATAAAACATAATTTAATAATTACTCATGTTATACAATAAATGAAACATTCATAAATATTTTAACAATTTACCCAATGAATAAACAAAAAAGACAAATTAATAACATATATAAACAAATATAACATATTTTCACTAACTAGCCAAACTAGCAAATAAATAAACAAATTCATCATAAAGTAAATAACTCAATAAATATTTCAATTTATAAAACAATATAACATAATTTAACTAAGTAATCATATTACCAAATAAATTAACAATTAAATAATAATTTAAATATTTACTTAATTAATAATAGTATTAACAAATAATACATAATTTACATAATTCACAAATTAGACAAATAGATCAATTAAATAAACATAATTAATAAATCAATATCGCGTACCTGCAGAGGGCTCCGCCCGCTGCTGCTGCTGCATACCAGACTGCCGCTGATGGCTCGATCTCGGAGGCTCCTCGTGAGCCTCCTCCTCCTCTGACCGATCGTCCTCGTCGCTCGGCGCGGCATCGTCCTCGTCCCTCAGATGGAACGCCGACTCCCCGCCAATCCCTCGACCGCCACCCCTGGATCGGCCACCTCGAGTTCGAGGTCTCACGGCTGCCATCTTCTGCCTTCTGGCAGAAACTGTGAGCCTCTGTCTCTCCTCAACGGTGGAAGGAGGAACGCGCGGTTTAACCTTACCGCCACCCTGAAAAATGTAATTAAAATATATTAATAAACAAACAATCATATTAATTCACATACATTTCATATTACGTAAATATTTTTAAAACGTAAACCCTAGACAATCATAATAAATTGTAGCGTTTGACCGGAAGTCAAACGCTACGATTAAGCGTTTGACTGTCAGTCAAACGCTATACAAAAACGCATCCATCCGGCGTTTTCTTCCGACCAAAACGCACCCCCTCGGCGTTTCTGCTCAAACTAACGCCACCGATGGGCGATTTCTACATACCAAACGCTGCCAATAGACGTTTGGGATGTTGAAATCGCCACCGATCGGCGTTGGTTGCAGTATAATTCGCCGCAGATCGGTGGAATTTCCGCACAACTTCGCCGCCGATCGGCGGCATATCTCAAAAATTCGCCGTCGATCGGCGTTTTTACGCAGACAAACGCCGCGAATTTAGCCCTAACATGCGTTCTAATAATGGACAAAATGAATTTCAAAACATTATTGAAATGGTTGAGAAATTTTACCCGATTATAGAGTAACCCTTTGCCCGCGCCATGACCTCTCGAAGATCCGGAACCACCTTCTTCCATTTCGAAAATAATTAGGGTTCTTGGGTTTTTTCCTTTGCTTATTGCGTGAGCACCGTTCGAATGTGGGATTGTATGGCGTTTCTGCGCAAATTTTTTTTTTAACACATTACGGGTCTGAAACGCTGCATTTCAGCGAGCGAATTCATAATTAACGCTACTGTTTAGCGTTGTTTATGCAATGAAACGCTACGATTTAGCGTTGTTAGTGCTGATCAACGCATGGTTTTGGCGTTTGTATCACTTTAGAACGCTACGCTTTGGCGTTTTTGTTCTGTGTAAATGTATTGTGTTAGCGTTTTTTGATTTATTTTCACTCCATTTTTACGTTTTTTACCCTTTATTTTGTCAATACATAGCGTTTTTTATCCCATATTTGCCATCAAATTGACATTTCTTTCATACTAGGGGTATTTTGGACATTTTTTGTTATATAAATAGTAATTTTGTTATACAAATAGCAATTCAGTTAAAATAATAGCAATCGGCCCAATTTTTGATGATACTAAAAGCCTGAAAGCCCTGTATTATCTTGGGCCTAGAGTTGGGTCCTTCACCATTTGGACAAGGCCTAGCACACGAGAACCTGAACTCTCTCTCTCTCCCTAGGAGAAGCTGAATTACTCTCCTATTTTATCTATTTTTATTATAAGTGGTTTCTAAAAATCTATTTTCATACTATAAGTGATTTTTTTTAATATAGAGAAATGTTAAAATATAAGCCATAGAAACAAATAGTCAATTTTATCTATTTATCTTGCTTAAAATTTTTTACCTATTTACCTTTAACTAATTATCGCCTTAACAATATACTTTTCATTGTGATACTCAAAATTACAATTTTACTATTAAATACAAGATTTATAATTAAAATTTATAGAAACGTGTAACAAATAATTCTTTGTTAGTATATGTGATATATAAAAAAATATGACTTATAATATGATTCCAGAAATTACTAAACCATGCATTAGCATCGTTCCTACCACAAGAATTAGTTACTAAGACATCCGTGCTGACTTATCCAGACAATTCAGTTCAGATTCAAACAGGGAGTCCATCGAACAATACAAGGAGAGCTGTTATTTTACTTTTTTTTTTTTTTTACTTAATACAGTTGACACACAGAAGCCAACTCAAACTTCCACCTGCAACATTGATTTCCTGTTCGACGCCGGGGTTGGATATGGACTGCGTTTAGATTTCTTCTGATGCACACCATCAACAAATGCGGCCTCCGCCAACTCGATGGCCCGGGCCAGACCTGCAGCTTTGTTTTCACATTCCATCTGTTCGTCCTCAGGAATACTATCAGCAACAATCCCTGCTCCAGCTTGGAGGTGAGCAACCCATTCCTGACGTTTTTGGTTGTTCTTGTAAGAATACATTGTGTCATACCGGTCTCTAGTTGGAAATACGATCGTCCTCAGAGCAAGAGCAATGTCCATATCACCTGAGAATGAGATACTACCAAATCCGCCACTGTAAGGCCCCCGCCTCACCGGTTCCAACTGATCAATCAACTCCATTGCCTTCACCTGTTAGACATTATCATACTGGTTAAAATAGGAAGACTTCACATAATATGCTGGCAAAATTGTTTTGCTTTTATGAACACTGGTGCTGTCAAAAGAAATATTTTTACTCTGAGTAACCGCAAAAATCAAGGTTAGCTTGCCATTTTTACTATGTCGGGTTACTCGGTTGTTCTTGTTTGCTTCATGAATTTACATGATCGAAAGTGTGTCAAAAGTAAAGTCAAATGCTTAGGGGGATAACTTTAGGTGTTTAAACAGTAGTTCAATTAAATAAATAAAAGGGAGAGAGTGTCGACCTTGGGGGCGCCACTAACTGTTCCAACAGGCAAAGCAGTAAGTAGTGCATCCCAGCATGTAAGATGATCCAGCAATTCACCAGTGACCTGTACGTAAAATTTGTACGAGTTTATAAGTTAAACACGGTTTCTCAAGGAGGAACACAATCTATTGCTAACTGGCTTTAAAATGTTGTTCCCAACTAAGTAAACTTTAATATCAACTACTGAAGTGAAAACAGGCTTCCAGCACTATGGATAAGCTGTTTTCTTAATAAATGGGAACCAAAAAGATATATTTCATGTACAATTGATACACTATAAGAAGGACACATAAATTTATTCGCCACAAATCAACAGAACATTCAAAACCATATTCTCACCGTAGAGCTTATGTGCATCACATGGGAATAACGCTCGACAGTCATGAGCTTTTCAACAGTTACAGAACCTGGCTTTGAAACCTACATTAGCAATTCTCAAATGTTAGTTGCCACGATGTTTCAGAAAGCAAAACTATGGAAAAATAAGTACATGTGAGAGACACCTTATATCTTTAATAAAAGACCATTTATACCATAATTCGATTGTAGGAAGCAAAACTAGGTGGTTTACATGCTCCGCATACAAGCATTAACTATAAATGTGCGTATATGGAATTCCTCAAGACTAAATAAAATGGGTGGAGATGACCTTTCCCACATCATTTCTGCCTAAATCAACCAGCATTATGTGTTCAGCACATTGCTTTTTATCATTTAGTAGCTGTACTTCCTGCATGCTATCTTCATGAGGTGTCTTCCCCCTTCTCGTGGTTCCAGCCAACGGTCGATTAACAATTCTTTGCTGTCATGATGAATAGCATACACGTTAAATGCAGGATAAGCAAGAAATTTAAGGCTGTAAGCTTTAATTTTCCTGATGTTGTCTGGTTAGTTTATGATTTACCTTCTTCACACGTGTCAGGATTTCTGGGCTTGAAGCAACATAAATGCTTCCCCTAGCCTGAAAAGGAAGGGATATAACCATAGTTCAAGAACCTACTTCAAACAAGAAGAGAATGTAGCCTTTTTAAGAAAAGAGTAGCTCTTACCTGTAAGTAACCCATGTATGGACTGGGGTTAATAACTCTAAGTGCTCTATAAATTTCAAATGGATCAGCAAATGTTCTCTTTTCAAAACGTTGGCTTAAAACAATCTGGAAGATATCTCCAGAAAGAATGTGCTCCTTTGCTTGTCTAACAGCATTTTGGTATTCTTCTCTTGTCATGTTGCTCTTGTTCAAAGGGAAACCTAAATTTGAAGTCTGCATCTCCACACACCCTGGAGATAGCTCAGGTCTGAAAAAGGGAAAAGTGGGGGAAAGAAAATGATATTAAGCTGTCATTTGTCCGCGAAACAAAAAATATATTATGGAAGGACAACACGGTAACTCACGGATCAATATTTTGTACTCTTGATATTAGTAGTTCCAACCGTTTCAGTCCATCTTCATAAGCCTTCTCTTTTGATGAGTACTGATCTAACTGCACCCAGTGAATGACATACGCTTTCTGCATGAAAAGGGAGATTTAAGGTTCTAGAAGCTACTGTCAATAATTCAAGACAAGTGTTTCAACAAGAACAGTTCTTATGCAAGAACCTCCCTGAATTTGGAATGCCTGCATTTTAAACTTCAATCAATTTGGCTATAAAAGTGAATGCATAAACTTATCCTGCTTAAAATGATGCTCTTTGATTCAGTAGGCATTATCATGTTCTCAGACAACAGAAGTGAACTACGGTAACAAAATTATGTGTACATTCATTTTTAAGAAATCTTCTGGGTAACAGATTAACTTCACGAGCCATTGGCTGTATAGACTGAACATGAATATATGAGATAAAGAGAGAAAACACAAATATGAATGCATATGCACCACGAGAGAGACAGCTTTACATTCAAGTTCCTCAAATTATACCTTGTCTACATGATCAAATACAATGACATCATCATATAGCCCCAAATGAATGTCAGCTAGCTTCCTATCATCATGAGGCGCGTTAGAGAATGGAATCTTCTTCTTCTCTATGAACCGAACTGTGTCGTATGAGAAATAGCCAACCCATCCACCTTTTCATGTTGCCAAAAAATTCAAGATTGAGTATACAAATAAAAGTTATAACTGTACAGCATTCCTCTTTAGTATCATAAGCAGTCCAACACTAGTATGGTGTGTTATCAAATATTCTTCATAAAAAGGTCAATGCTCTGCATGATATTGGCATTATATGTCGAGGGTATAAGGAATAAGGAACAGGCATCAAGCAATATTCACATATCATTCTCATAAGTTATATTGAAACTCATGCAAATTACTAACCTTCAGAAAAACACATCATAAGCATACAGTCCACATTTATGTTAACTTTTAATAATTAAGTACCACTTATGAATGACACTTCACCCTGCATTCTGTATAAATTTTGGGGGGCATCTAGCCTGGCTGTATACCCTCAGCAGTTTATTCATTAATGTGCCATTCATGGACGGCAAAAAGAAGTAGACACCACATGCAACTTGAATAAACTGATCATACTGGGAATTAAGTTTCTTTTACTAGAGGTTCAATACTGGGGCTTCTAGTGGCTATCCATTCCAAACACAAGAGCAGGATTTCAGACCTGGGGAAGAGCATGTCCTGGATCCAACTCCTAAGGCTACAGGCAAGAAGAACTATTGAAGTTAACTCAATTATGAAACTAATGTAAATAGTTTTTGGTAATCAGCAATGAATCCATAGTTTCAGTGAAGTCGATTTGAAAATGAAAGCACAGACCATTCAATTGCCAAGTAGTGAAGGAGTCCAACAAAACATGAATGGAAAACTAATCACCAGAGAGAGAAAAGAAAATGTACCACAAAATGTATCAGGAAGTTCATTGATCAGCTGAGGTTTCCAACTCTCTGAAATTTTTCTTGGAACAGTCATTGGATCATCGACAACCATCTCCGTCAACTTCCCTTTCCAGTGGTCCATAACCGTAACATTATTTTCTTTGGCCACGATCTCCATAGCTGGCTGAGCACCCACCGTGCTATACCGACCCTGTCGAAATCCATTCCAACACCAATTCAAACGACGACGTCAATGAGAGAAAAAGATGCGTGCCTCACAACACATACAATTTCCGTCCGAAATAAATAACAAAAAATAACGACAAAGAGTAAATCATGAGGCTTACAACATTGGAAGACCTCAAACCAGGTTCCACAGACTCAAATAGAAAGCTCGGAGCCTCTCGGTCGTCTTCTTTAACTAAGCACCGATAAGCCAGCACCGGCGTCAAATGATCCGAGAAAATGCATTTGTACAGCGGAATCACATTTCCGCCTCCCGCCGCTTCGAGAAACCTCTCTTTGTCCGTTGTCACTTCATTTTAAAAAAAGATAAATATAAAATAAATAACAAAAAAAAAACAGAAACATATCTTACTAAACTTTCCTCATTCTAGAGTAATTAATTACTAGTCAAGTAAGCACCAAATAATGATTGGAAGCATTAACAAATACTACCATTTCCGATATCTGCATGAGTGAATTTAATTACCTGGAGACGGCGAAGACTGGAGAGAGCGGCATTGGACTAACGTAGGAGAACGAAGAGCAACGCCAGAGTCACAGCCACCGGCGCGGGAGAATTGCACGTGAATCGGAGATGATAAACGGCGGTCCACCGGAGAAAACCTGTAGTTCGCGGGAGAGAATCGAGAACAGGGAACATGTAGGGCTTTCATTTCTCAACGCAATAAGAGCATTGATCTTTAACTGAATTATATAAAGAAGTAAATATACAACAATGGTGAAATGCGTTGCGTGAGAGCTGGCCTGAGCGCAGCTGGGAGGTGTTGGGGGTTAAAGTTGCCGTTGGAGTTCCAGGTAGATTATAAACAAAAAGTGTAACAGCAAATGTTACACTCTGTATGCGTGAGAGAAGAGAGAAGAGAGAACAGAGGAAAGCGGTGGCAGAAGAGCCGGGTAAATCGCTTGAGACTGAGATAAGACTTTATTTAAAGAACGGTGCGCAAAAATGGTTGAGAGTTGATGGTTGAAACATTGCGGGCCGGGTTCGGGTAAATAGATGAACATGACAGCGAAACAGCGGTGATGCGGCTATCTGTAACTGTAATTGGGAATGGGACCTCTTAACGTACTTACTTCTTCATTTGGGAAAAATAATAAACTAATTAATTAATAGCTAGTGTAGTTTGATAGAAGCATGATTCTAAAAATGGAAATAATTATGGATAGGGACGTGGCTTAAAAATATTTAATGTTTTTTAATTGACAACAATTATATATTAATGGTAATTTGTTAATTTTTATTAGTTATGCTATTATTAATTTGAATTACAAATTTGATAACAATTTAAATAATGTCTAAACTAAAAGTATAGATTTTGATAACACGATTTGCCCTTCAAATTAATTAGTATGAATTGCAAAAATCAACACAAATAATTTTTTGTTCTTGAAATATCTTACACAATCAAAAACCAGTTAGATTCGCGAAATTTATAAAATTAATATTAGTAATCAGAAAAAGTATAATAATCAACTTATTGATAAAAAAATTTTACTAACTACAATTATACAATCCAATAAATGTCATTTTATCCTGATTTAAAAAGTATAATAATCAACTTATTGATAAAAAAGGTTACTAACTACAAATATACAATCTAATAAATTTTAGTGACTGAATATATTTTTAACCTAATTCAGTAAGGTAGAATTCATTATTTACACCCTTTATATTTCAAAATAAAAACTGGTCACTTTTAATTTGTAAAGAAAAAAAAAAACTTTTAAATCGAATTTGCAGTTCCTTCGCAACTCCTTAATATTACTAATATAATCACATGATTCAAATGAATATGCATTGTTATCGTAAAGAAAAAATTGACATATATGAAATCCACTCTACTTCATATAAAGTTTTATTTATAATATTATAAATATTATTGTGAAAAATACAATAATTTTAAGACAAAATGATATAGTATACTATCGAAATTGATTTTTTTTTTTTTTAATTTCACTTATGAGGTAAATAGTTTATAAAATCTTTGGTCATTAAATATATAATACTTCACAAGCAATATTTTATTGCTTCTCTTATCTATATAAGTGACATATAGAGCAATTAATACAATTTATAGAAACAATAAATATTATGACTGCTACAAACACATGCACACACAGGTAATAATTTATTGTATATATTATAAATTTGTTATTTATATAAATATTAGATATCGAATAAATTTGTAATAAAATTTATTAAGACTGTTACATATTGGGAAAAGGGATATATGAAAGAGTTTATCAACATTTTTTAATAATAATTTTGTTTAAAATTTTTTTGCCCCCATAAAAAAATTAAGTGTGATTTTAAAACATGAAATTTATATTTTTTAGAAATAAGGACTAATTGAATTTCTAACCAAAATTTATCATTGTTATTTATTTTATTAATTGTACTAAAATTTAAACACAAATTTTAAAAAGGTTTTGATTAATAATCACTCAAACCTTTTTTTTAAGGATAAATAATTACTCTAACTTACTCTTATTGTAACATATTTTTAGGTAAAAAGATTATTGAAAGAATGACCCAACGAATCGGTGCTCGTAAATTATATCATATACCTATTACTATATTTAAAAATAAAATAATAATATATTATCTATTTTTTAAATTTAAATTAATTTTACATTAAGTTGTAATCACTTTATTGTTAAATATAGTAATATAGGTATATGTAATTAGTGGATACATAATATAATTTTTAGTACTTAGTAGCACCCTCGAATTTATTTTAGATTCTCAATTTTGTTTTAATTCTATTTAATAATAGATATATTTAGAAACAAAGCATTATGGATAATCATAACTTTTCTAAATCACAACGGTTATTTTATAATTTTTCTAAACTTTGAGAGCATAATTGTAAAAATATATGTTGACTTTTAGTCTTTTCACGAGTTTGATGTTTGAAGTGATCAAAGGAAGTATTTATAATTTTACTAAACTTGGGAGATCCATTTATAATTTCATCAAATTTTTAGATAAGTAAATATAATTCAACTTATATTATAATAATCATAAGATTTTGTTACAGAGAGTGTCAATATAAAAATAAAATTCAACTTACTAAACTCATGTTATAATAATTCAACTTAAAGTATGAAAATAAAAATAATCTACTAAAACTATATATTACCAATATATATAAATTAATAAAAAATATAATATATAAATAAAATAATTAGAATTTATCACAGAAAATATCACAAAAAAATATTACAGAGTATCCTAAACCATCATGGAAGTTATCT
The DNA here is from genome assembly GCA_030378225.1 of Knoxia roxburghii. NCBI lineage: Eukaryota > Viridiplantae > Streptophyta > Magnoliopsida > Gentianales > Rubiaceae > Knoxia > Knoxia roxburghii. The sequence goes on from CM059415.1 coordinate 4,758,360, forward strand.
TTACCGAGTCTCACCAGATTAGGTTCAGATGTGCAGGTGGGCGGTTTTTTTTTTATAAATTTTTAAAGTTTTATAATTAATAGAGATATATAAAAAATTATGAATTTATTATTTTTTGTATCTCTTGAACAAAAATTAAACTAATAACTTATTTCGTTCCTAAAATCTTAAAAATTTTACTTTCGTTTTTAACTTATTGATTTTAATTATTCCAATTAATAAAATTCAACAAAATAAAAAATATCTTCAACTTTAATATAGCTCTAATATAAGAATAGTTTGTCATTTTCAACCCTTAGAAATTGCATTACTCTATCCTCTCCACGTTTAATTGTTTGGATGGGAATATTATCATTGTCGTTTTCACAAACATATTAAATACTCCCATAACAAACGTTTAATAGGTTTTAATAGTGAATATGAAAATGACGAATAGTAATATCTCTACGCAAACAATTAAATGATGTGGATAGGATAGAGTGATGAAATTGTTAAGAGTTGAAAATGACAAATTATTCTCATATTAGAACTGTATTAAAGTTGAAGAATTGTTTGACTTTCTTGAATTTTATTGATTGGACTAATTGAAATTAAAATTAAAAAGTTAGAAATGGAAGCAAATCTTTTTTTTTTTTTTTTTAGAGACAAATTGAACATATTATGCTAATTTAGTACGATGCAAGTTATTCATTTAATTTTGGATCAATATAAAATTTTCATGAAATTTACTAATACATCAAACACTTTATTGATTTTTAAAAAATATCAAAAATTTTATTGACTTGTCAATTAACTATTATATTGATCTATTTGTGTTAAAAAAATTACTATATATGTATAATTTCAGATGATTTTGTGAATTTATATAAAAAATTAAATCAGTATTTTTAATAAAAATTATAGGATAATTTTAATGGATAGTAAAATTATTTAAACATTTATATTTTAATTGAAATCATACTCGTAGTAGTTGTCTGATAAGCCAAAAGGGATGTTTGATATTTTCTAAATTTAGAAAGTGTTTAATATATTTGTAAATGGACAAATTATATTATACAACTATCGTATAGTATGTACTTTAGTAGTGTTGGCTTAATAATAATAAATTATTTATTGCAATAATTTCTTGAATTTGTACTTTTTTTTCTCAGTTAACTAATGCTCTATTTTTATGGGTCAAAATAACACCTTACCATGTATTTCTACTTGTACTATATAATAATTATTATAAATGTGATAGAAATTTTTGATATTACTCTTTAATTTTTGTTGATGAGATACTTCATGTCACAAATTATGATAGTTAAATTTTGACGAATAAACGTGTGTTCACGTGGGAGTGTCTTTGGTAACAATTAAGGTGGGTCAATAGATTGAGTCCATAACAAACGTTTTAAAGCTCAAAACTACTCCTAAACTCCAAATGCATGCATTTTTATACAGTAATCTCCCCACCTTTCACACACTAGCATCCATATATAAGTTTGAAACAGTTGTTTAGGTCAAGGCGGTCTACGTTTGGAATGGAACGAGTCGTATTCAATAATTAAAATATTATACAAATAAACTAATCAAATATGATTCTTACCAAATTACAAGGTCAAACAAGCTAATCATATTGGATTAGTCTAAATAAAAGGAGTAAACAGACCAAAGACGTTTTCACGTGCAAGTAAGTATAAGGCATTTCGTTAGCCTTATACGGCAGGTCCCAAATCAGAGTCCGTTTACGGTGGTACTATAGGAGTAGGATGAATTTTACTCCTACTTGCTACAGTAAGCGCGCGCGCTACAGTAGCGCTACAGTGACGCGCTATAGTTTTTTTTTTTTTTTTTTTTTTGACGCACAAACTTTTAAAAAAAAATACCTTTTTTTAAAAAAAAATACTTTTTTTAACAAGGGAAATCATATCAGGATTATATAGACATCAGATGAGAGAATACAAGAGATCAGATCAACAGACTATAGATATCAGATCAAGAATATAAAAGAAATTATACAGTAGAACTAAAATATAATTAACAAGAGAGATCAGATCAGGATTATATAGACATCAGATCAGCGAATACTTGACATCAGATCAACAGACTATAGATATCAGATCAAGAATATAAAAGAAATCATACAGTAGAACTAAAACATACTTAAAAAGGGAGATCAGATCAACAGACTATAGACATCAGATCAGTGTATACTTGACATCAGATCAACAGACTATAGACATCAGATCAAGATTTTAAAAAAAATCACACAGCAGAACTAAAACATACTTAACAAAGGAGATCAGATCAGGATTATATAGACATCAGATCAACTCATACTTGACATCAGATCAACTCATACTTGACATCAGATCAACTCATACTTGACATCAGATCAACAGACTATAGACATCAGATCAAGATTTTAAAAGAAATCACACAGCAGAACTAAAACATACTTAACACAGCAGAACTAAAACATACTTAACAAAGGAGATCAGATCAGGATTATATAGACATCAGATCAACTCATACTTGACATCAGATCAACAGACTATAGACATCAGATCAAGATTTTAAAAGAAATCATACAGTAGAACTAAAACATACTTAAAAAGGGAGATCAGATCAACAGACTATAGACATCAGATCAGCGTATACTTGACATCAGATCAACAGACTATAGACATCAGATCAAGATTTTAAAAGAAATCACACAGCAGAACTAAAACATACTTAACAAATGAGATCAGATCAGGATTATATAGACATCAGATCAACTCATAATTGACATCAGATCAACAGACTATAGACATCAGATCAAGATTTTAAAAGAAATCACACAGCAGAACTAAAACATACTTAACACAGCAGAACTAAAACATACTTAACAAAGGAGATCAGATCAGGATTATATAGACATCAGATCAATTCATACTTAACATCAGATCAACAGACTATAGATATCAGATCAAGAATATAAAAGAAATCATACAGTAGAACTAAAATATACTTAACAAGGTAGATCAAATCATGATTATATAGACATCAGATCAGAGAATACAAGACATCAGATCAACAGACTATAGATATCAGATCAAAAATATAAAAGAAATCATACAGTAGAATTAAAATATATTTAACAAGGTAGATCAAATCATGATTATATAGACATCAGATCACAAAATAGCAGACATCAGATCAACAGAATTTAGATATCAGATCAAAAATATAAAAGAAATCATATCATACAACAAAAACGTCCATAATATGTATCATAATATCTAAAATTATTTAATTATAAAACAAATAAAATGATAATTTAAAAATAATTTTTTTATAAAATTCAAAAACATTAAAAAAAATACTGAATTGTTTAGAAAAAAACGGACGAAAAAAAATTTCAAAGAGGAAGGCAAAAAAAAAAAAAAAAAAAAGCTAAAAATAACAAAAGAAATGAAGGTACTGTAGCGCGTTTACTGTAGCGCGCGGAACTGTAGCGCGCGTTTACTGTAGCGCGGGGTAGGAGTAAAATTCATGGTGGTCCTATAGGAGTAGGATATAAATTGCCCCCAAATCAACATCAAAATCTGCTTTAACCCATTTCTAAAATAAATTTTACATTTATAAATATTTATTTTATTTTCAATGAATAACAACACCGATCATTCAGATAGATCCTTTATTTATTTTATCCTTTTGGAAAATTCGAGACATTATTTTTTCCGACTCTTTACATGAAAGTTCTAATTCTAACAGGTATCATCTTATTAAAAAAACATATTTATGCTTGATCTATTTTATTATTTTTTTTATTTTTTTCAATTTTTTATAATACTTATGATTTTATATTTAGTATCCTAATTAATATAAATATATATATTGTTTATATGTAATCAACTAAATGAATATAAAAAAAAAAACATTTTTTTGATGAGTTTGACGAATGGAGTATTTATTAACAAAAGGATACATATATAATATAAAATATTATTAAAAATCAAGGAAAAAATATTTTACATTTTAAATTAAATTATTTTTATTTAATATTATAATTTTATTAATATGATAAAAAAGAATAAGAAAAATAAAATATGTTATTTAATCCTTAATATATGTGTATAATTTTAAGTATTTTATTAAAAAATAGGGAGATATAAATGGTCACTGCCAGATTACCAGTTTTGTTAAGTCCATCGGACAGGTTTCACCTAATTCCAGCCCAGCAGAATGAATAAACCTTAATTGTTCACATTAATTGTCACCCCCATAATTTCACCTGTAAATGAGGCCACTCGGCACTCTCCCGCCGGTGCTGAGAGGGGATTGAGATAGGGTTGTACACTGTCCGATTTGGTCGGTTTGAAAGCAAAGATATAAGTTAAACCGTAATATACGGTTTAAAATTTTTTCAAACCAAACTGGCCAATTTTATTTTTCAAATCAAATTGGCCAAACTATTTTTTAACGGTTTGGTTTGACTGTTTGACAGTTTGGGTCATTTTTTATTTATTTTTAAAGTTTACAACATTATTTTTAAAGCTCAGAAACGTCTACATCCATTCATGTGAATTTAAACTAATTTTTTTCACAAAGACAGTCCCCCACATCTCAGAACAACTAGCTCACGTCAAAAACAACTAACACCACATCCATAAACGTCTATATCCATTCATGTGAATTTAAGCTATTTTTTTCACAAAGACAACCCACCACGTCTCAGAACAACTAGCACCACGTTCAGAAACGTTTACATCTATGCGTGTGAATTTAAACTGATTTTTTTACAAAGACAGTCCACTACGTCTCAGAACAACTAGCACCGCGTCAAAAATAATTAGCACCACGTCCAGAAACGTCTACATTCATTCATGTGAATTTAAGCTATTTTTTTCACAAAGACAACCCACCATGTAAAAAACAACTAGCACCACGTCCAGAAACATCTACATCAATTTATGTGAATTTAAACTGATTTTTTTTCACAAAGACAGTCCACCACGTCTCAGAACAATTAGCACCACTTCCAAAAAGTCTACATCCATTCATGTGAATTTAAGCTATTTTTTTTCACAAAAACAACCCACCACTTCTCAGAACAACTAGCACCACTTCCAGAAACGTCTACATCAATTCATGTGAATTTAAACTGATTTTTTTTTACAAAGACAGTCCACCACGTTTCAGAATAACTAGCACCACGTCCAGAAACGTCTAACACAACTTTTTATGTATATTAAATGCTAAATATATTTATAATATATACGGTTAGATTTGACCAGAACGGCCAGTTTCACAACCTTACCCATTGACCGAACCGTTATTACGATTTATAAATTTTTTAAACTGTCAGCCTATAAATATATATTTAAACCGACCAAACTAAAAAAAAATGATTTGATTTAGTTGATTTAAATGATTTCGGTCAAACTGTGTACACCCATATATTGTAAACAACTCTCTCCCTTTGCTCATGCCTCGTGGTGGGGGTATATCCGCAGGCACCAACACATACAATACTGTTGATTATACATTAAAAATTGCCCATATATTCATATAATATAATTTAATTTTAAATATTTGATAATGTTACTAAATTATACTATAGGACTAACCTTACCTTTTTTCTGGTTATACACCATCACGAGAAGCAAAATCTTAGGTCATTTTTATTCAAAATTTTCAATCAAAATGATAGGAAAAATATCAATAAAATTTGATATTTTAGTAAACTCTTATACCAACATGGACAAAATTTTGATTCTCAACCCTTATACCAAGATCAACAATTGAAATTATTCTCTCTTATCCCATAAACCAAACACTCGATATTTGTTAACTTAAAATCTAAATTGCACACCGTATACACAACTGAGCCTATTGTACAGGAAGCTATGAAACAAAATCTGAAGGTCACATATGGATTACATTCTACAAATTGGAGATGACTTCAGAATTGAACAGGAAAGGGTAAGGTAAGCATACCAAGAGGCCTAAAAGCAAAACAACAACTCCAAGAGTGATGTATTTGTCGTCTGGATCACTGATTTCTTCAGACATTGGAGCAATTGGCCCTCTCTGCAAGAAGAATATCAGAGCCACCCAGTAGAATGCAACATCATTAAATAGCGAAGCCAGTCCAAGAAGCACGATAGAGACACCAGTGAGGCGAGCTGATGCCTGCCAAATGAATAGGCTTTTTTATAAATCAAAAAGAATATATGCCACTACTTCTTTTTCCTCAGATGACTGTCGACAGTCAGGAGGCTACTACTTAAGCTTGCAAAAACATGACAACAGTTAATGGCCAGAAAAAGTTTAGAGATGTAGCATCCCCAGTCTGGGAACCATATTTGCTTAAGCCTAGATTTCTTGTTTTTGTGTATGTGTGTACTTGTTTGCACGAAGAAAGGAGTTAAATGGTAGCAAAGGAACCATGTTGGCATATTTACCTTCCTTCCCCATAAAGCAAAGGAAATTCGGCCACCGTCGAGTTCTCCAGCAGGAATGCTGTTGATTGCATTAATGAGGAGTCCAGCCCATGACCATATTACAAGTGGATTTACAGATATTGGGGTTCCTTCCTTGAGTGCATCCCCAAGAAGAAGCTTAGCTATAGATGCACAGCAGAGAAGAATATGAAATCAACCCTTTAATACTTGTAACTTTGTTGAGGTATACATTGTTGATCATAAAAGTAGAACTGTGCAGTAAGGAAACACTCAATATTTGAAAAGAACAAACTGAAATGTGAAACAAATCAAGTGGAAGGAGAGAGGGGGAGAGAACCATTTGAAGAAGGCAAGTAGAAAAAGGTAAACTCGTTTGTGTTTGTTTCAGGTTTCCAATACGGTACTTATAAGCTACAGTAATTAAAACGTTATGTGCTGTGCAAACCGATTACCTATGCCCCCAACTAGAAGTGATTCATGGAACACACTAGCATCAACAACTGTCCCAATACCATCAGGCGGTGGCAAGATGAAACCTAGAAGCAAGAGAACCAAGCCCAATGAGAACCCAGCCAGTGGTCCAGCAGCTGCAAATTTCAGAAGATCCTCGCGATTCTTGACGATATTTAAAATCCTTGTTATAGCACCAAAAGAGCCTATCTGTCGTCAGTAAAGGTCATTAGACATTTCTAGGCATCTGCTAACAGATTGTACAAACAGCAGCTTCTAGACATTATTTGTTGGAAAACAAACAAAATAATTGACCAGTGAAGGATTTAGGCAATTGGCTTATAAAATCAGTGTGTAGATAAGCCTGACCTAGCCAAGAGTTCGGACTTCAGATGAGGACATTCAAACATTTCATACTCAGGAACTGAACTGAACTACATTGTAACTCAACAGAGGGTTTAGCTCCAACCAATAATCTAAAGATGAAATTTAAATCGTATGCAGATTGTTATTACTACCAACTAAACTAGAGTTATCCAAAAGAAGCTGGAAGGCCTCTGTTTCAATCACTACTAGACTCCATGAATTATAATTAAAAATGTCAGAACCCACACAAACAACTAAGGGGAATTTTAAATAAGGACGTGAAAAATTCTAATGCTTATCTTAATGCGACAAGAAGGATGATAGTTAATTTTCCTTCCAGTTAGATCTCATTTACCATGATTATAAATGAAAATATAAGGGATAGTACTAAGCAAACTACTAAACAGGCAATCCACAAAAATTAGCACAATCAAAGCAATATCTACTCACAAAGTTACAACAATTACTAACTAGAGAAGTGGAGTATGAGAGCAAGCCGTCTTCTGTTATGACATGATAACTATCCAGATAACTCACCTGCCAACTAGGAACAAAATATGGTACACCAATCTTGATCCCACTCCCTTTGGCAGCCAAAATGTGGCTGATTTCATGTGCACCAAGAACAAGTGCTGTTACAAGGGCACCAGGAAGCCCGTCTTTCAACAGTTCAAGATTGTCAAAAGTCGATCTGAGAAGTAAAAACTAGTATTATAAACCATGCATACAAGCGATAGTACTCTTCTATCAGAAAAGAGACAATAACGAATGAGCTTCACGAAGCAAATGAAACTTGTCAGCATTATGGTCTAAAATGCGATATGAATGAGTAGAACAGCCTGCCAATCCCATTGTATACTTAAAAGTGACACAACTACAAGAATGAAATAGAACACGCACAGCAAGTTTGACTGTAGTGCAGGTACATTGCGAAGTATTAAAGTGAAGATTGTGACTACTCCGAAAGCACCTGCTGCAAACCATTCAGGAACAGCTGCAGCAGTCAAACAAAACATGTTATGGCTCAATGGTAAGACCGGGGAATATATTTTCTCTCCAAACACAACTTAGCAATTTTAAGATTTAGAAAGAAATAAAGCACTCCATAAAATAGTTCAGGAAAGAGCTAGCAGATTACCTGTAGTATCCGGTTGCAGGGTTATTTTGGGAACTACAACTGCAACAGGCTGATCATCCTCCGGATTGATTAAAAGGAAAAGCTTATATAGATCTCCAAATCTGTCCTGTACATAAATGTGTTTTGCTATGATATTGCCAAGCCAGAGAATTACACTAACTCAGATGTCAGGAGCAAATACACCAAACCTGCAATCTTTGTTTTATCTTCTCATAGCTTTTGGAAGCCTGGCCTCGCAGGTTTCCTTTAAATAGCACTCCGCCCTTTAAATGTTGATTGTATGAGATATTGAGAAAAACTATCAAAGATTGACAAAATCCAGTACAAAATTTAGCTTGAAGTAGCATTTAAGTGGAAAGCATAAAATTTACCCTCGCAAAATGTTTGAACATATAGTTGTAGGAATTGGAGCAATAAGTTAGAAGTTGGCATTCATGATTTACAAATATGAGCTTCAGGAACTCCAAATTTGTTCTCACATTGTCAATAACTATTGTAACTCAACAAAGGAAGCAATTAACTTGCTCACCTCATAGGGCTCCTGGCTCGTCACAAAAAAGGTGTCAAAACCAAATACTTGATCTTTCAGAATGTCAATTGTTTCCTTTGGGATCCTAATTGCTTCATCAAGCTGCTGCGGCTGTTTAAAGCATATCAAGTGGAAAGAATTTTTAAAATTAGAATGCCGCTGTGATTGAAGGGTCATTGAATGATATTTTTCTAAAATTTCTAGTTCCTGTCACCTTCACACCTGGCAGAGGTGATCCACTAGCAACTTCATAATCGTTGCCGTCCTAACACAAGTGTAAATCAATAAAATAGAATTACAATATAAGTCAAGGAATCACAAAATGAACCAACAAAATCACCCTCTCCTGGTGCAAAAGGAATTCAGAATTAAATCAATGTAGTCTAGGTTCCGCGTTTGTTAAGTAACTGAGCCAATTATAGTTTAATAATTACTACAACAAAAGCATTAATTGCAGACAAGTATAGATTAATCTTACTATCGCAGCATAACCACCAAAAGATGTACCTCAGCTCCTGTATTAGCTTCTGTACTACTTTGGCTTTCTAGGTCTTTGGACTCGAGCGTTGCCGGAGGAACAGATTCCTCTTCATCCTATTAACACAATAAGATAACTTAATTAGGCAAATTTTTCATAGCAACGACGACATATTTAAGCATACATAAAACTAAATTTACATTATGAGAACGAGTCCCCATGACTAATTCGATCGCCTTCAGGTGATCCCCTATATCCTGCTTACTTCTGTCCTGTGTCATATATTAAACCGAATTACAGCAAGCCATGACCACAGAATAGAGAGAATTCAGTTAAACTACCAACACAAAACAAATCAGAACATACCTTCGTCTCATTGTTGCCATTATCAGGTTCAGTTTCTGTTTCACTCATTTTACAAACAACCTTTCTAAACCTACGGAAAGAAAGCAACTGGCGTCACGGATTTTCAATGAAGCAGAACTCAACAACGAAAACTAATATTCTATTGTGCTAATTATAACACAAGTGCGGTTAAGTTGGAGATAAATTTGTTCACCTGGAGAATTGGCTGGCCGGAAGTCTGCAGTTCCACCGTGGATTAACTATCGGGGGAAACGCCAAGGGCTGGAAATGAATAACGGAGCAAGAGCTACACTGTGCAAAGGGAAGAACACTTCCCCGGAAACAGGCGGGCAAATTCATCGCTCTGATTATAATTTCTTACTTTTACTCAATGCGGTTTGGAAATGAATTCATGCATAATCTGAGATATTGATTCTGCCGACGAAGTGGAGATGCCGGGAGGGGGGTTTGGACAAGTATCTTCTGATCTTATCTGTGTTTTTTCGATTGGAAGAATATCCTTTTAGATTTTTTTGGTTTTTTCGTTCTGTACCGCTCCCATCCGCACACTGACTCCCATGTTTTTTGTTACCATCCTACTATTAAGAGTAGATGGTAAAAGATAATTATATAATGCCGAACCAAAACATGTGATTATTAAAAAACAATTTAGGTTCATTATAAAAAAATAAATAAGAAAAAAAATATGTGTTAAAAGAAAAAATGAATTGTAATATAATTAAAAGTATAATTAGATAGGATGATAGAGATAAAAATATAAATGTATGTTCGTGTTCAATTAATAAATTTAACATTGTATTATTTGAGTTTTGATGAATTTTTTGTCTGCTAACAAAAATAAAATAAAATTTGTTATGTACTATTCATTTATAGTTTTAACATGTTTAACTCATGCAAGAATATATTTGAATTCATAATATATGGTGAATTATCAGATTTATTTACCGTATTTGAATAATTTGATATTCATTATTTGAATACAAAATATGTTATGAATTATTTGACTACATTTTGAATATGTTTGATTAATCTGATAATATTATTTTTGCTGAGTGAACTTTTTTTTTACCCATCAAACCTCCAACCTCCAAAAACAAAACTTTTAAGTAAAATTGATGTTTTCTTTTCTTTTGCATCGTTGATGCGATAAAATGAAATATCTCTGCTGCTCTCCCATTGGAAGGCTAACCTCGTAATGCTAATCAGACCCTGCCACGTGTAATACTATCTGGCTGGAATTGGGCCAGAGCATATGACCCGTAAGTGCCCATCAATCTGGCCCGCAGTACAGTTGGGCTCGGAAGAACAAATTTCCATTGAACAAAAATCTTCAAACTAATTCCTCTTCATTTGTTCAACGAACTTCAATCTATCAAGTAACACTCATCCAGTTTAACAGTTCAAAATAAATGCAAAAGCAAGAAAGAAGAAGACTACGTTATGTAAATGAAAGAAAAGATTTCTATTTCACTGAGGTAAAAATCATAGAATTCAGACACCCAAAAAAGGAGAGAACTGCAAATGTGCACCAGCAAGTTTGATATGGCAGCATTCTCCATCGCCCCAGTGATCAATAAATCTAATTTTTCTTACAAATTAGTCCAATCCATAAGCTTCACATACTAGCAGAAAGTCAGAAACAGGATTATATACAAAAAATTCATGACCCAATGGACAGAAATGTATCAATTCAAGCTCTCACACACTGGTCACCAGTGACTATGGATCTTGCGGCCGCAAGTCCCATCTTGACTTGCAGTCCCATCTTGACTTGCGTTTTGCCGGTTTGATATCTTGCCACTCTGCAGCTGGTGCGAATTCTAGGAAATGATTGATGCATTCTTCCTCTTTCTTAATCCATCCGTAGCTGGGCTGATGCCTTTTGCTAGGCAAAGCAGATGGGACTGGAGGGATTGGAGTGTCGCACATTGGTGCTGTGAGAACTGGGATTGAGCTCTTGTCATCATTCAGATTGAAGTTAGATGTCTCTTCCTTGTCATAAATGGTATCAGATTTCTCCCAGCTAGAAAGTTGATCAAAACCAATGTCATTACAGCTTTTTCCATCAATGTTGACGGGCAGTGGCAACATTTCATCTTCTGCAAAACTCAAGCTTTTTCCATCAATGTTGACGGGCACTGAGCACATGTCATCTTCTGCAAAACTCCAGCTTTTTCCATCAATGTTGACGGGCACTAAGCACATTTCATCTTCTGCAAAACACGATCATGGGTATCAATGAAGATCAGGTAATGAACTCCTGCATATTCTAAGCAGCTCGTTGTTGTCATATGGCTAAGCTAGTTTATTTAGCATTGTGTCACAAACGAATGAGGATCATAAATCGGCATATCTGGTTAATTTCTCAATAAATGTTCCCTTATAGGTTTAACTGTTTGTGATCCCAAGATTAACATCTACTCAAACAAGAGTTGGGAACTCCAAAATTCACTGGAAATTCAAGTTTTGCTCCAGAATAAGGTTTGAGGAGATAGTAACAATCCACAAACACGAATTACGGCCACATTAATTGAAAGGAAATGGACCAGCAAGTGAACAACAGTACAAAAGTAAAGTAAGCAAGCACCAGTTACCTTGTTTGATTGTTTCCAATCGCTTATCAACATCATCAGGGCAAGTTTCCTCTGGAAGTACACAAGAAGGTCCAGTAACATCTGTTGAAGTATGTTCTTGTTCATTGGCTTTCTCTCTTTCAATGAAGTCATTCTGAAAGGGAGTTACAAACATGAGTTGACATCAGACCAAAAAATGCCTATAAAATCAGCAGTCGTGGAAGTCTAAAGTGCTGAATATAGAATATGGGAAACATGGGATTCCCTATATCCCAACACGCTTTGATGTGGAGTTTGAATAGGTGAAAGTCAAAAGATAGAAAGTAATTTATAAAGGTTTTGAGGCTCGACCAGAAAGAGAATATAGCACTTAGTATGTGTTTGCCAATTGAAAGATTGATCATTTCCTGAGTTTATCTACCTATATATTGTGCTCAAACAGAAAGTACACAATGTGCTAAACCAAGAAAGGATGATTGATTCAGAGAAGTTTGCAAATCCCCAAACTTGAATCATACATTCTGCACTCAAATAGAAATAATGCATTTATCATCCGCAATCTATCATCTTTCCCAGTCGATTTCACCTTAAATGGACTTAAACATGTTCTATGAATGACTTAGTCCAACTTAAAGTTTAAAGTTCTCAATAGTTGTCTCCTCAAACCCAAAATTAATTAATCAGTGATCATTGATAACACTCCCACCCAACTCAAGCGAGGGACTTGGTTTAATTACTCCGTAAAAATTTCCCCTTTTTGGTCAAGATCCATTCTTTAGGATAAGTTAAGATGGAGCGATGAAACCCAACAATAAAAGGAAAAAATGACTGATCAGCTACACAAAAATGGGACCGGAGAGTTAATACCTCTAGTAAGTCCTCCCCTTCAGCAGAATCATCTTGATCATTTGATTCCTCCGGCAAATTATCCCTTATCCCGGGCTTCCCGTCTCCATTTTTATTCTGATGACGCAAAAGCGCCTCAAGGAGCTCTCTGTACGAATATTGTTCTATGAAAAACCATCCTTGGTCTCCACCGTATGCCTAACCATGGAAGTTTAGGAAAGGGAAAAGAGTGAGAAGAAACGGCAAATAAATATGGTAAAAAAATTTGGCAAGGGAGAAAAACAGAGTCAGCCACGGGTAGCACCGGCCGGTACTTACCTGGAGCAGCTCCCTGACCACCTTCCTCACAAGTTCTACATCAGAAAACCCATATTCCTTCGTCATCGCTTCAATGGCTCCATCCATTCTTGTATTACCTTTCTAAGGAAAAAAAACCAGACCGATCCCAAACAGAGAAAAAGAGAAGGAGATGAAAACACAGAGTGACGGAATATCATAAGTTGATAAAAATGAAAAAGCTAAACACCTTCTTCTTGGGTTTTCTCCTGGGAGCCATTGTTGTAGCCTGGGAGCTCCTCCAATGCCGTGAGCGAGGTAAAAGTTTACAAAACAAGAAAGCCCTTAATGTATAAGCATGCTCTGTACTTGCCTGTCCTTCTCAAGCATTTTGGAGATGCAGTGGGTGTTGGCAGTGGCAGATGGACATATTGGTGGTAGTTTTGTCCTCGTAAGTGTGAATAGAGGGTTTCGTTAAAAATAGACTAGGGACGGTTTGATTTCAAAATAGGGTCTTCTGTTAAATTATCCAGATGCCTTTATTACAAAAATAAAAACAATTTGGTACTAATAAGAAAGAAAATAATAATCCAAATACCGATAATTAAAAAAATTATTTAAAAGTCTACTTTCAAAAATGTTGCCCCAAGCACACAACTGAAAACCCAAATAACTGTTAAAACCCCAGCACGGGTAGGAGTCCTGGCAAATCATATAATATTTTGGTTTTGGATTTTTAGTAAAGTTGGTCTAATAAAAATAAATTATTTAATGCAATGACTTTTGAAATATTCTTTGTCATTTGTAAAAAACGCGACAAATAATTTCAAATAATTTAATATATTAGTATTTTTTTTTATTGAAATTAGATGGTCTCAAAATTAGTTTTGGCATTGAAACTTATTATAAAAAAAGGGTAATCACTTGTCATTTAGGGTAAAAAGTCAAAATTAAGATAGGAATAAGTAGTATGGTCGTGCGAAAAGAAACACTGCCTACTCAACCAAATATGCATTTACACTCGTGAAAAGGCCGTACAACACAGGCCCCTCTTTGTCGGAAAATTTGATTGAAATTTACCTTAAAATTTGTCTCAACTTTGTTCCCTCTGATTCGTAGAGTAGTTGGTATTTTGTTTCGGAAATTATATTATAGTATTAAAAAATAGTATATTCTGATGTAATATTTTTTAATTATATCAATTATAAGTATTTTAACTTTACTTATCTTCTAATATTCTTTCCAATAAATACAATCAAAGAAGTAAAGTAAATAAAATATTATAAAAAATTGTATATTATATAATATTTTTTTTACTTTCAACTCTTGATTTGAAGTGAGCAATGTCAGCGTACTCCCCTGCCCTATCACTTTTTTAAAGCGTCTTTTATTTATTTTAAAAAGGAATGAAGTAAATAAAGCCCACTATCGGTAGCCATGACCACTTCGTTTATGGATCAGAGCCCTTAATCGTTTTGACATTATCAAAATTTTGAAATATTAGGAACTAAAATTGTTATCTATTAGCTAGGTCCTCAGATTATGAACCACAAAAAATTTCCGAGTTCAAGTCAAAAAAAAAAATAATAATAAGAAATATATTTTACTTAAAAAAAATAAGAACCATCAAAATTGTCAAATCTCAAAAACTGGGGACTAAAACTGTCAAGAAACTCAGAAGAAATATAATGAAAAGCTGGCAAAAGTCAAAGCGGTTGTGCAGCTGATCCGTGATAAACCATGTATATAAAATCGAGAATTTTGACACGGACAAGAACAAGGAATCATACTCAGGTAAAGTCATCATCGACATTTGCATGAGGCAAGTAAATAAAGCCATCATCGTCGTAATTCTCGTCATTAGCACTGATCCATCCGTAACATGGTTTCTGTATCTTTCTTCTTCATTGATACACCGTTCATATTCATGGTAGATGGCACTGGTGTGGTGCTGGTTGGCTTTTCACTGTATCATTCTTAAAAAAGGAGAGGTATTTGGTTTAAGAAACTAAGATTCAAATAACATCCAGCATACTTAGGCATTTCATAGCTAGCAATATACAATAACAGTTTGATTTTGAAATAGCTCTGATCTGCTACACAAAAGCGCCTCAAGGAGCTCTTTGTAAGAATATTGCTCCATGAAAAATCATCCTTCGTTTCCACCGTATTCCTAAACATCGAAGATTAGTAAAGAGAAAAAGAATGAGACTGTAAAAAAGGTAGAGAAAAAACAGAATCTTTTATTTTATTTTATTTTGGGAACCACCCACGGTAGCACCGGACGACTACTTACCTGGAGCAGCTCATTTGCCACCTTTCTCACAAGCTCCACATCTCATTGAAGCCATGATGAAGGAATATGAAAAAGCCAAACACCTTATTGGGTTTTCTCCTGGGTTCCATTGTTGTACCACTGGGAGCTCCAATGTCGTGAGTGAAGCGAGAAAATGTAAAAGTTCACAAAACAAGAAAGCCGTTAATGTATATAACTTCGAATTTTGATTCGGTTGCCTGCAAAACAATGAATTTATTATTTATTGAAGAGGATGGGGAGGACATTTTGGAATGGGTGAATTACATTTATCTTCTTTTATAAGTGATTTTTAGTCAAATTATTAATTACCTTCTAAAATTTATAATAACTACTAATATTCTTATTGACTAAAGTGAAATATAAAAAAAATGTTTAAAAATAAAAAAAATTTGATGCTATTTTGACAAAATAAAATTGTAAAATAATATTAATTTTATCTTTCAATACAAAAATAATATTTATGTTAGTATTTTTATTATTTTTTTTATCGATCAAAAATTAATTGTTATTATTTGAATAAACAAGAGAATATATGTTATTTTTAAAATTTGAAAGAAATAGTAATAATTTCACCAAATCACGTGGTGAAATGTAATTACCCATTTGGAATTACAGGGGTCTTGGCAGATGGATAGAACTAAATGCAATTTATGAGGAGAATGGTGAGGGACGGGAACATTTTTGGAGTTCAGTGGGGTGTTGGCAGATACATGCAGGGTGACAGATGGATAGAACTAAATGCTATAATTTGTAAAACAAAATATCTGTCAAACTTTTCATAGTAGATGATGATATATTGTTTTACAAATTATATTAGATGTATATATATTTTTTATTATTTTATGTTATATTAATATATTTATTATATTTTCATGTTTAAAAAAGCTACATATATTATATCAGTTGTCAAACATTCTAATTTTACTTATATTTTTTTAATAAATACAATTAAAGAAGTAAAATAAATAAAAATTTTATATAATTCTTTTAAAATTTTATAAACTCTTGTTTTTTTTTTTTTTTTTTTTTTATTCTCATCACTTAGCCACCAGAATTTAGGACTCCTTCAGTTGTAACTTGTATCGACCACTTTCTAGTCTATAAACTCTTTAAAATGTCTTCTATTTATTTTAGAAATGAGTGAAGTAAATGAAACCCACTAGCCATAAGGATCAAAGAAGAGCCCTTGATCGTTATAAAACCGTCAAAGTTGAAATATTAAGAACTAAAATGGTCATCTATCAACTGGTCTATGATCATGAAATAATAAAAACATATATTGATTAATTTTTTTGCTTAGAAAAAAACCACCAAAGTTGTCAAATCCCAAAAACTGGGGCTGAAACTGTCAAGAAACTCATAAGAAATTCCTTCCTATGAGCCAACTACAAAAAGTTTGTCATGGGCTCACAGCACAGCGTAATTTTACAGACACCAGGATCTATAAGCCATTCTTCTCATGAAAGAGATGGCTCACCCAATAGACTGTGTCATAACTTTTATTAAAAGATTAACCTTATTATGAAACTCAAGGATCCATGAGCCTCCAAAAAAAAAAAACTCTCTGATACTAGATGTGTATGATGATCACCAACTTTTCTCTACTTAATAATTAACACACAACGGCAGCTTCCCATCACAGGAGGATGTTACAAACAATGTTTCTATGTACTTCTAAAAGAATGTGTGTGACTATCTTCAGGCAGATGTGACTTGCCTGCCAATGTTGTTGCTGGCTGCATGTTGCTCTAAATACTCGCGGCTATTCATCTCAGTCAACCTACATCGGAGTTTGCAAAGTGATTTGAGAGTTAAGATTTTGATAAGAGTAAAGAGCTCAACTGGATCAAGTACAAAAGATCATCTGGATCAAGAACATCATGGATCACAAAACTTTATAAAATTTTCCTAAACCTTTCCCCCAAAAAACTACTTCCTCAGTCCCACAAAAAGAATCTACATCCAATTGCCATTTTCCTTTTCTTCTTTTTAACCAATGGCGATAGATATCTGTTCTCATATTACCCTCTTGATGACTCGATTGGTTCCAAGTGAAGAGTGTCAACCTCTAAGCTACAATCTCCTTGTCGCAATTGACATTTCCATAATATCCTTGGTGTATTAAGAACTATGTATGGCACACAAGTGAAAATTAAGGATACAAGTATAAAATTCTGAAGTTAAATGCCCTTAGGATGCTGTACCTTATAATTAATAAACTGAACTCTTCAATTTAATACTTCTTTTGAAAGAGAAGCACTACATCAGTCTAATACTGTTTTTAGAATTAGAAATAGGACTAATTATTGGACAGAGGGAGGAACAAAGTCTGGGGACTTTTTCATTTGAACGACATGAAGAGATCCTCTAGCAAATGCCAGAACATATATTATTCTAGAGATCAAGCTAATTTACGAACTGCAGATTATAGTTTATGAAAACAAACAAAATTACTGTTAACTGGACCAAGTTCATAATAGATTTGATTCTTAATCATAAACTGTCATATTATTCTGCTATATATGGATGTGCATGTGATACAAAAACACATGCACATTTTTCTGTCAAAAAATTTTAAAATCATGTATTTCGCAAGGGTCCAGACTGTAATATATAATGTACCTGCTAATAGTGCGATCTTTTGCAAAACCAAGTTCGTTGTCCACACAAAGGTCAGAATCATCACTTTTCCTTGATCTAGATGATGTTCTGGGAGACATTTGCTGAGCATCAGCAATTGTCACAATCCTTTCAAAAAGCTTCATGGGAGTCTCCTCAGCTGTACACAGAAGTCTAGCTCTATTTTCATACATCACCTATTCAAGAAATTGTGGCGTAAATTCCATTTTGTTTCTTCAAATCAAGAAAATTACTGCCACAAAATATACTGGTGTCCAGAAATTATTTTGAAAGAGAGTATAAATGCCATTCTTCAGCCTAAGGGGAAAAACAAGAAGATTTTGTGCCCAAAAAATGGCCACTGTACAAACTCCAATAACTGCAAAGCAAATTGACACTCGCAAGATTTAGGACTAACATCAACCAAAGTGACAAATCGATATGCAGCAGTCCTGTTGTGAAGACCAAAAACTGGCACACCATCCAAAGCGAGAGTATGAAATTTCTCTGGAACAAAGCGTTTTGATTGAGTTAAGAGCTATCAAATAAGTGTTTTTCTTTGTCAACAAAAGTTCAAGAGTGAAACTGAAGAATAAATGGAATTTGATTCTTCATGTACTGTTTCTGGCTGTTGGAGAGGGAAGAAGGAAGAGGAGAGATTGATTGACTTACTGAATAACCCAAAATAGTCCGCTGCACCAAGAGGTCTGTCACAGAGTTCTTCAAAGGGGAAGTAGGCACATCCATTAGCACCGAGAGGAACCTGAAAAATGTAACAGGAACATACACACACTTAATCATTATGCGGACAATAGCATTCATTCACCTCACCAAGTTTGCTGCAAATAAGGATCGCATGTACCTGTAGTGTCCTTCCCATCACTACCTCCACCTCCTGTGGAACAGCTCTCTCTTCCCCAACCAACTTGTAAAACTCTTGTTTAAGAAAGATTGACAAGTCTGTCCCAACAAAGTAGAAGCCTTGTTGCGCCTGTATTTAAAGCGGAAATATTTAGCCACAAATTTGTCTTCATTGTTGAAGCAAAGGTTCCAATGCAAGCAGAAACTACATAAGCAAAATTGATATGCTCATTAAATAAAAAGGAGGGAGTTGTTACTTCACCGAAGTCATTTTCCGGTAATCTACCGATGATCCTATTTCATGACCCACACATCTTTCCTGCACAAAATAGGAATAATTTACCAGCTAATCAAATATAAGTGAGGTAAATGGAGAAAGTAGTATGACAGAAATAAAAACTAAAATGTCCACAGAAACTAGTTCAGGCAGGTGGTAGGAGAAACCAAGAACTCAAATATACAAGAAATGGCAGTATAAATGTGTCAAATGGTCTGAACTTGCCCGAAAGTGTTAAATTTCGGGATTCTGCATCACTAGTCAACATGAAAATTAGTAACATGTACCTTCAGTGTAGCTATAAATGGAAGAAAAAGATCTCTTTGCAGTCCACCTTCATAAAGATTATCTGGAGCACGGTTTGATGTGGATACAAGGATCTAAACTTGCCCCCCATGATATAAGAAAAACACAAAACTATTAGTTACTGTTTCATTAACTAGAAGTTCTCAAGTACACTACAAACCACCAAACAAAGTCCAAACAACTTACACATCCATTACTGAATAGATGTTTAAACAAACGATTAAGTATCAAAGCATCAGCAACGTCGGTAACCTGCAAAAAAAGTGAAGAAAGAGAATACTTGTTGGAGAAAACTCATACTAATGCTCCATGACTATCCTTATCACCCTGTGCTTTCCAAACTATTACCTTGACATACAAACAGAGACTAAGATTAGAACAAAATTTCTATATACCATGAATTCATCAAGACATAACAAAATTGATTCATCTGATACTTCTCCGGCAACAACTTCCAAAGGATCGGCAACACCCTTGTGCTTCTGAAAATAAAAGTGATTCAAAACAAAATAAAGATTATTTATTACACACAATAAAATGTGTTAACACCTGAATTAAGTCAGCTCCAACATGTTATGGCACCAAAGAGAGATAATATAATTAACTGTCCAAGGAATTATTTGTAAGCATTTAACAAACCAATGCAGGCATAAAAAATATTTAGCCATCAAAACCAATGGTTTCACGCAGGAAAATAAGAAAAAAGTGCCGTATGCAGAGAATAGTAGGTCTCTAAGCTGACAGCTAAGCTGTCTTTAAAATTAGAAACTCAAAAAACTCATCAATGACTCCAATTAACCATTAGAACACCATCCATTGTCAAATTTGACCACAAATGCTGAGCAGTGAACCTTCATAATGAAACCATGCGAGGCTTATTGTAACAAGATAAGAGGACTATGAATCATACTTGCAAACGGCTGTGTACATTCAACATAAAGTCATGGAAATGGATTCTTTTCTTCCTCCAGTTGGAAGGTCTGAAAATTTGTGAAACCCTTGTTATCAATAATTCACATGATAAAGTTGAGGTCTTATTGAGGTCTTATTCTTACAATTGGTCAAAAAACAAGTCCATTAACATAGTTTTGCCAGTGCCCACTCCTCCATAAAGATAAAGTCCTTTAACTGGAGCATATGAGGAGGTTGGGATGAAACGTGACCATAACCACCTGCTCCTGAAATTTGTTAAGGAGTGGCACAACACAAAATTTACTTTGAAAACAAAGAAGAGAATAGCTCATGAAATTTTGAAAAAGCTAATGTAAAAAAAAGGCAAATAGAGCTGAATCATTTACCTCCCTGCTTTCTCAGTAGCCACATATCGGTCAAGCCGACAGGCATCAGCTTTCTCAACCAGCTCATCATAGAGTCTCTGAAGTTCTCTCAAGGTTCCTAACTGCAAAACGTGGTCAGGAGATCTTTGACAATTAAAAAACACGGCTTTAACTAGCACAAGTACACAAATCTGTATCAACTACATGCTTAATACAACTTCTCTTTTTGCTAAAAATACCATGTTAGTTTACATGCTAAAGAAATACAACTACATGTTACTAGTGTGTTTAGTTCCATGCCAAACTTCA
The DNA here is from genome assembly GCA_030378225.1 of Knoxia roxburghii. NCBI lineage: Eukaryota > Viridiplantae > Streptophyta > Magnoliopsida > Gentianales > Rubiaceae > Knoxia > Knoxia roxburghii. The sequence continues at coordinate 4,779,782 of CM059415.1, forward strand.
GAAATACATTCTACTCTTGAAGACATTGGACAACACCCAATTACTCAATCCAAAAGCTGAGATATGGTTCTCTGTATGAGGCAAGAAACCCCGGTGATGTGTAGTTCACATAATTAAGCAAGCATAAAATAAGCGGGAAAATTTTAAAGCCCAACAATTGAGCATCTTTAATCTCCTCTATTTACATTCACACAAAAATAAAATAAAACTCAATCAACTTAAAGAAAATTCAAACCACAGTATTGAAGTCATTACAAACCTGGCAAATATCTCCATCCACTAATTCACCAGTAGAAATTCTTCGCTCATATTCTACAAGAGGTCCACCTTTGTGTATCTCTGGATGATGCCATTTCATCCACAAAACCAACAGATATTAGAGCATCATTAGAACCAGACAAGACTGCACATGTTCATTGAAAACTATCAAACTTGTAGTAAGATATGAACCTCCAGCGGTAGACACTGTAGCAGCATCAGTATCCAGAGTACTGGCGGTCATGCAAGCTTGTTGTTGACATCTCCAAAAATCGGAATAAAGCAACATAGAATAGGCTGGCCCATTATTCTTATTGACCAAACCATGTGGGATCTTTGGTAATCCATAAACCGGAAAATACGGTCTTTTGAAGGATAGATTGAAGACAGTACATTCAGTACACTTATAACCTAATCTCAAATGCCTAATGGCCCTAAGAATCGGTCTCATTTTAGCCAGATCTTAAGTAATAATAAAAGTAACAGCTGCAAATTGAATATTTCCGAAGGACAGAATAAGAAATCCCCTAATTCCACCTTCAGTGCTGAAATGAATTAAGGGAGAAAAATCAATATATAGCAATCAAAATATATTCCAACTTCTAGCTTTATCAAAAAGAAAACATAAAGTTACTCTTGCATCAAACAGGGAAAAAACACGGATTCACCAAAAGCACCAATGGCAACTAAATGAAAACTGCACCCACTGATAACCAAAAACAATCAATTCCAATCATAATTCAAACCAGGCAAGGTAATATATAATTAAAGATGATTGATGTCAATACAAACAGGAATCATATCCCAAATAGATAACAAAACTACCAAACAAAAAAGAAAAAGGGAACCAAAAAAAAAATATATATATATATATATATATATATGTGAACTTGTTTTCTAATGCGTAATTGAGTTCCATTTCCTTTTGGATTCATTAGAAAATGAAAACAAGACGGTGTCCGAATCTTGTACTTCAGTGTTATCTAAATCAATTATCAATACGGATAAATCACACGGAAATAGACACAATAAGCCTTGATGCAAATGACCTTAGATGATGTTTCTAGATTCTCTAAATTCATTTCCAAGTTCCGTAACGTGATTCATTATAGATAAATATATATAATATGCATATGTAATGAAAATATAAAACCATCGTCAATAGTTAGTACGAAGATAAAGAGAAACAGAATCGAAACTCAAGATGGCCATCCGCAATTCAATTCAACCATTCCTTTAGTCGAAGCCTAAATAAGGGTACAAATAGTTATACAACTAACCCTATAGCTAAAATGTATTATTTTGGATTTAAAGGCTCCTGAAATAGTATTTTTACTAAGTAGGACATCCTTGACTTTAAATTCCCAATTTCTGCTCTAAACATGCCCTTGTAATGGACTAGTAATGGATTACTACTGAAAGTGTCTTAAGCTTCCAAACTAAATAACTATTTTAATCAAAGCATTACTTTTACTGCTTCTATTGGTTCAAATCAATATATGAATAGTTCAAAATCCTACAAGATGTGATTTTTCTTCAAATAAAATGTTACTTAGGTAACTTTTACCTATTTCTTGAAAGAGGGGGTTGAAATGGATGAAGGGAGGCCGAGTTGGCGTCGGGTCGGCGGTGTGGGTGGCGGCCTCGGTGGTGGTAGGTCGGGTTTTGGTGATGCGTTTCCTGTGATATTTTCTTATAAAATTTATGAAGGCATAAATATTCAAGTCATAAGGGAATGAAAATGAAGGTGGTGGTGGTGGTGGTGATCCTACGGAGGGGGCCGAATCGGGGAGGAGAGAAGACGGTGGTGGTGATATTTTTCTCCACAAGCACAAATTAGTGGTTTATCTTATTAGGGTAAGAAAAATAGATGAGCAATCGGTTAGATCTTGTAAATAATGAAAAGGGGTAAGATTGATTGTGGCCGGGAGGAGTTTCCCGGCGGTGAGTGGGGGTGGTGGGCGGCGGCGGCCGCAGGAGGAGAGGGGTCAAAGGAGTGAGAGGGAGAATAGGGACGTGAAACAGAGTATTTATATCTATGTCATTAGTGGGTTTCATTTTCTTTAAATTTCCTTTAGAGCCTTCTACTTCAGGGGTTTGTCTTCTTTGCTTCTTTTAAATTTTTTTTGTTTAATTCAACTAAATTTTATTTATTTCCCTTCCTACTAAAGGATTTTATAATTTTCGAGGTGATATTTTTTACATACATGCATAATAAATTTTATATAAATAGATATAAGTAGTATTTAACTTTAATAAATAGACATATATGTTTTTTATTTAGTTTTTATATATTCGTTCATGGTTGAATAACTTTTAAATAATTATATATTGATAAAAACAATTAAAGAACAAAAGTTAAATTGATAAAATTTAATTTAAACAAATAAGCTGGATCAATTGATCCAATTTATCAATGAAATAATCACAAGAGTTAATCATTGTCAAACAGATTAAACAAATAAAAAAATTACATTTTACGATAAATTTAATTCAATATTAATGTGAATTAAAAAAAAAAAAAGCTGAAGTTCGACTTACATAAACAAATTCATATTAAAAAAATTTTAAAAATTTATTATGTAAATAATATTAAAATAATCATTAACTACAAATTTGTATGACTTAAAAATAATATAATAACAACAAACCAAATATTACCAACCGTCCCAGCCAAGTTGACGTTGGACAATATATTGAGCAATGCAAATCGGAGAAGCCCGGGAATTGAAGCTATGTACGGAAAAATATTGAAGCTTTCAACTTTTCTCACGGCAACTTTTATTTACTTTTGTGTTATATTTTCAACTAACCTTACTTATTTGTAGAGATCAAAATATTCTATAATTAAAAAAAAAAAAAATCAATCACAATCCTATTTTAAAACTGTCTTCATAATTTAAACAAATCATATGATAGGAAAAAGTTATCGTTAAAGAGAAGTTTGTTATGGAAATAATTTGATTAGTAAAATCCAAGAAAAGAGCAAGGAGAACCATCAAGTTTATATCTCTACTCTGTTCGAACTACCATTCTACGAGGTCAAACTATGCTTAATGTTTATAGCTACTACAACTACTCTCTACTGTACTACAGTACTAATATTTTGAACTTGATTACATCGTAATCAGAAACTGGAAATCTCCAACATTGTTGTTGTTCTCATCCACACTGGATAGTGGCTTGACAAAAATGTCGGGAGCATGGTCTCAAATTAACAATGGCCGTCAATGCTTTGACTTAATCACCACCACCACCACTGGATGTTGAGTCTGCAGGACAATGTTTTCCATAAGCAGAGCACACTAACAAGGGAATACCTTTACTAAGAACAATCTATACAGTTATCAGCATTTTTTTAAGGAGATGGCAAAAGCAGGAGGGATCAGGGGTATGATAAAATGAAAAGCTGGTTTATAAACAGCAAAAGTTCAAGCAGTTATCATAATCACATCTGCAGCTGATTCGTGGTGAACCATGTATAAAATCTAAAACAATGTCGCACGACAAATTTTGACACAGGCAAGAACAAAGAGTCATACTCAGGGTAAAGTCATCATCGGCATTTGCAGGAAGCAAGTAAATGAATTCATAATCGTCAGAATCCTCATCATTAGCACTGATCCATCCGTAACATGGTTTTCGTATTTTCTTCGTTGATACACTGTCCGTGGTAGATGGCACTAGCACAAAATCAAGAAGTTGTGCAGGCTGGCTTTTCACAGCATCGCCCTTCAAAAAGGAGAGGTATTTGGTTAAAGAAACTAAGGATTCAAATAACATGCAGTCAAACTTGTACGTAAAAGGCATCAAACTCATGCAGAGACCTCAGCCCACATCACAAGGCACAGCAAGAACAAGCAGACTTGTGTAACCTAATGAAATTGCTTTTAAGTTGTATGTATTTTGCTGAACAATAATAAGCAATAATAAAATGAATTTCCCTGGGTACTGCCTGAGACAATTACAGTATAAACATGTATAGAAATCCGTAACCAACAAAGCCACATGGAGCTAGCATTTATGTCTGAAACCACATTTGGTTTCAAGCATTTCTGAAATCTATGTGCAGTACTCCCTCCATTTCAAAATATAAGTCGTTTTCACCCATTAGGAAACTAGTCAAAATATAAGGCACTTGTCTACTTCTAAGAAACAATTCATTATTTTTCCTCTCTTACCTCAATTTAATTTATAATTTCATTGGAACTTGTTTTTGTTATGACTATTCAAACTTATAACACTATTATCAAAAATGTATTGAATAGAGGTATAATAGGTTTAACCATTAAAAGTTATAGAAATTTTTAAAAATTAATTACAGCCTTAATATTTGTGTTTTGGTCAAAACAACCTATATATTGAAATGGAGGGAGTATTTTATTAAGCATTAGTAGGAGCGTAACTATCTTTTTCACAGAGAAGTGACCTTGGAAACACAAAAACACTCAAACATGATGCAAACATTCAGCCCTAAACGCACCTATTTCCCCACCCAAAATCAGCAACAACACCTCCAACATTGTCCTTTCATGAAGAACAAGTGGTAAAAACAGCAATACAATAATCAACGACATCCAGCATAGGCATTTCATAGCAAGCAATATACAATAACAGTTTGATTTAGAAATAGCTCTGAAGTCAAAGAGAGGCAATATTATGAGATTATCATACTCCCCAGTGAGGAAGAACTTTCAAAATAAAAATCAGCAAAGGCGGCCTAACTCTCTTCTCATAACTAATTCATCAGAATTCACACCTAAGAGTGAATCAACAAGGAACCTTTGCATTCTATTGCGGAATTTTTAAAGCCATTCAACGTTTGTTTTGATTCTATTATAGTGATGTTCTTTGCAAGTAATGAAGGCAAAATAATCATATTCTCTAAGTGCCCTTCTCCCTACAAAGAGAAACAGATGAGAATCTCCACCTTAGTGGGCAGGTCCTAGTCATTTCTTCCAAACGAATTTAAATGGTAAATAATAAATAAACAAATGACACGAGGGAGCACTATCTTGAAACTAAAAAGTTTGTCAACCTTAGAATCATTCTCTTGAGTTTTGTGTTTGTCATCAACCTGGGTCAGAAAACCACTTTTCACATTGTTTTGATTCTCAGAGTCTTGTTTATCACAAAGCATTAATAAAGATTCAGGTTGTTCACCACTTGCACTCGCACCATCATCCCTACCAGCTTCATTTGAAATTAGATTTTCGGCAGAAGGTCCGGGATCCCCATCTCCATCAAGAAGCTTTTCAATAAGGAGCTTGTAAGAGCCCTCCTCTATAAAGAACCATCCTTCATCCCCGTAAACCTTAAATCAATCGATCAAGAAAAACAGATAACAACGTAAAGACAAGTCCAAAACAATTAAAAACAAACTACTAATAAAAAACTGGCACAAAGCATAAGCATCAACCTCGAGAAGGTTTTTGACCCTTTTCCGTACATCACTGTCCTTGAAACCCATTGAACGCATTGCATCCAATGCAGCGTCGATACGCATTGAACCCACCTGCCAAAATCATTTGCAATCTTAATGCTAACTTTGAAAAAACGATTAGGTTTGTTTACAACTTTGAATATTGGGAGGGGCGATAAAAGAAACAGTGGGCAATCCAAAAACAGTCCACACCTTCCGGCGCCTGTTCCTCGGGGGAGCCATTTTCGAGCCCTGATTGTCAAGAATGCTAAGGACTGTGTCTCTGTGATTAGAAACAGGGAAGGGAACACCAAAAGAAAGGGTTCTTGGGAGTGAACACACTACACTTCATAATGCCCGTCTCCGATTACTTTCTCACTTACTGACACACAGGGGTTCTACAAAAGGGCCGCAAAAAGCCTTTTGCAATTCCGAAATCCGCAGCTACGTTGGAGTCGGTATTCCCAAATCAGAAGCCCACACTGACCGGAGCCAATTCAGCGTGGAGTTCGGACAGAATGAAACAAAAGCCTGATCGGAAAATACATTACCAACTAGCAACCACCAATAAGTTTTAAGTATAGAAGTTACTGAAAAAAAAAGGGGAAATTACCGGTGAATCAGAGAGCAACGATGAGCGACGCCGACTAGGAGAACGGGCGCTGTAACCGGATGGACGGCTGGTTTATTGGATCAAGGAGAAAACACAGTACGCGTGAGCTATTAGTTCATTTGCCAGGCCTGGTCGGCGAGATAATCCCATTTAACCATTTTGATCCTTTAATAAAGAGGGGCAAAATTTAAGCACGGGACAAATAAAAAAATGGTAAAATAATTCAAAAGGGCAAAGGAAAAAAAGCAGAAAATAGCAATTGAGATGTTTTATACCTTTTACCTATTTCATTTGTATGTATAATTTTGTATTATTTAAAAGATAAATTTTATTATTATGATTTTATATTTAATAAAAAAATATCAATTACATATGAACATAGTATTTATTACTAATATTAAAAGTAAAATCATAAATATGATAAATAAAAAGTTAAATAAATTGGACTTTTTTTTTAAAACACAAAAAATAGTTCTAAAACAAGTCTCAATGTTTAAATATAGAGAGAGTGTTATAAGCGTACTATGTAAACGTCTATAATAGTTTTAGAAGATGCCAATGGTCGTTGATCCCATCATCCTAAAATAGTTAGTGAGAAGAACGTAACGACAAAAATAACCAGTTTTATTTTTAAAATGTAATTATTCTTTTTGTTGTAAAATTGATTTTTTTAAATATATATTATTAAATTATTTGTATATTAAACTGTTTATTCAAATTAAAATAGTGAATTTAAAAATATGTGCTTAATACAAATCATAATCTACTTCTAATAATAGTATATTCTAATTCTAAAGCAGAAACCACACAAAGAATTTGGAACAACTTATGAACAATTGTTTGATTATGGTTTTCTTCTTGTTTTGTTTTTGAACTTACAAAAACCACTATGTTTATTATTATCTTTAACTCAATTTGAAATTTTATTTGTATTCTGTAATTCTCAAACAGTGTAACATCAATACATATAGGCAAATTATATAAATAAAGTTTTTCTCCTTATCACTATCGTATAAATTTTTTACAATAATATTCATCTTAAAATTTTCTTCGTGGTTTAAAAAAAAAAAAACTGGTATCTAATGAATGAACGATTAATAAAAGAGGCAAGCTCCATTGAACCAGAAAGGTGACATAATCCGATGCATTTTTGTAAACCATTGATGCGTGTTGTAAGCGTAAATTAATCATCAACTTGCATGGAGTTTCAACCACTAAAACAAAGCCTGGCTGGCTAATATGCATGTAATTAAACATACAAATGGGAGATTTATTATTATTATTGGATCGATCAATTTGAATCTGACTCAAGAGGTTCCATCTGAGGGGGAAAAAAAAAAATCAACCTTAATTAGTCTAGACTATATTAGTAGATGAAGTTAATTGTAGGATGGATTAATTAATGGATAAGCAGAATTTGAACATGAACATTGCATTCAGACTATGCTTTGGTTGTTCAGTTCTGCTCAATCTTGTAATATTTTCTTTTGTCTTCATCATTTCCATCAATCAGTACGATGAGCTGAGTTTCAGCAGAAAAGCTTCTGAAGAAGCTGAAACTGTTGCATCATTCTCTTGTTCGGGCCATGGAATAGCCTACTTGGACGGCTTGGTTTCAGAAGATAGTCCCAGATCAGTAGTTTGCGGATGCAACGCCTGCTATACTGGCCCTCATTGTTCACAGTTTCTTCCGGATTGTGTCTTGGATGCGGATAGGTGGTGCATCATATCTCTGAAACCTGTCCACTTTTAAGATTAATTTTTGTTTTGTTTTAATGATGATGAATGATTTGAACAGTGGGAACCCTGTTTTCTTGGAGCCCTTCTGGAGGCAAAATGCGGAGAAGGGCGCTGTAATGGTGGCCGGATGGCATCGAATGGGGTACGAGTTCGGGGATGGCTCGCTGATTTCCAAACGGCTGGAGAAGAAAATCAGGATGTTGCATCAAACTGTCGGGAATGCAGTCACAGATGGAAGGTATATCGTGTTTGGAGTTGGATCGACTCAGCTTCTTAACGCGGCGGTGCATGCTCTCTCCAGCTCTTCTTCTCGAAATAATAATATTGATTCGTCCGCCGCTGCTGCCAAGGTGGTTGCATCCGTGCCATATTACCCGGTTACTGATCGGAACCACCACCGCCCCTGTTTATCTATAAAGAACCAGTCGTTTCATAAAATGGAAGATTAAATATGTTAAATTATAATGTGCAAGGTTTATAAATGGCAAACGCAACTTTTCGAATCTGTGAAATTCAAGTTTGCGAAATTATATATATAATTTATATATATATATAAATTATATATATATATGGATGCAGCTTTTGCTTGGATTAGATGCGAAAATGAAGAAGATAAAGACTGTCATGCTGTGCTAAAGTCGGAAGCAAAGATCATAGCTCGGGCAGGGGATTATTTTGGTGTAGAAAGGCGTTACGTTCGTCTTAGTTTAGTTAACAGCCAAGACGAGTTTGATATATTACTGCACCGCCTTCAGATGCTAATTAGTTTTTCCTCATCATAGAACCATGATTATTAATATTATTCCCGTATCAAAATTTAGATAGAAAAAATATATATTTTACTTTTGTCCTGTAATTGAGAATGAAAAATTCACCTTCAAATATTTATTAAAGTAATAAAATTATCGTAACTAATAATCAAATTACTTGAGTGATTATCTCTACAAATAACTATATAGTAAAACTTAGCCCAAAATCAAAAAATAAAAGCCAAAGATAAAATTTGAATAAAAAAATGATTATGTATTTTTTTCTAGTCTCTCTTTTCCCTTCAATACGTTTTTTCTTTTCATCAGTTTTACAAAACTTATTATATTTTTTACTTAAATAAACATAAATTATCGTTAATCATATCTATATTTTTTCATATCAATCTATATATTTATTTTTTACAAATAATTATATTAAAATATTTTTAATAATAATTATTACGCATCATCATGCCTAGTAAAACAGACAAAGAAACATATCGAGAAGAGGACAGTTTATAAGTTATATATGAGTGATTGAGTCTAAAGTTACCCTTTGAGTAAAAAAATAAAATAGTTTCAATTTGGCATTCATAAATTGAAATTATATATAAAAGCCGGCCCTTTTGTATAAATACTAATAATAAAACTGCCTTTTCTTTCGGATTAGCGTTTCAATTTTTATTATTTCACGGCTTTTCCAAACCGGGGACAAAACTAAATCTAAAACTTGGGATTTTTTAAAGGGCAATACAAATACTCCCAATTACATCATACATACGTATTATTATACGAAAAGATTTATAATAAATAAAACCGATTATTCAAAATAAATTTACGCATTCTGTAAATCGACGAGTCCGTTTACGGTGGGCCTATAGGAGTAGGGTGAATTTTACTTCTACTGTAGCGCTACAGTTTTTTTTTTTTTTTTACGTACAGCCTTTTTAAAAAAAGTTTTAAAAACTTTTTTTAAAAAAATAATAATACAGTAGATATCAGATCAACAGACTATAGATATCACATCAAAAATATAAAAGAAATCATATAATAGAATTAAAACATACTTAACAAGGGATATCAGATTAGGATTATATAGACATCAGATCAGAGAATACTAGACATCAGATCAACAGACTATAGATATCACATCAAAAATATAAAAGAAATCATACACTAGAATTAAAACATACTTAACAAGGGAGATCAGATCAGGATTATATAGACATCAGATCAGAGAATACTAAACATCAGATCAACATACTATAGATATCAGATCAAAAATATAAAAAAAATCATACAGTAGAACTAAAACATACTTAACAAGGGAGATCACATCAGGATTATATAGACATCAAATCAGCGAATACTTGACATCAGATCAACAGACTATAGATATCATATCAAGAATATAAAATAAATCATACAGTAAAACTAAAACATACTTAACAAGGGAGATCACATCAGGATTATATAGACATCAGATCAACGAATACTTGACATCAGATCAACAGACTATAGATATCAGATCAATAATATAAAAGAAATCATACAGTAGAACTAAAACATACTTAACAAGGGAGATCACATCAGGATTATATAGACATCAGATCAGCGAATACTTGACATCAGATCAACAGACTATAGATATCACATCAAGAATATAAAAGAAATCATACAGTAGAACTAAAACATACTTAACAAGGGAGATCACATCAGGATTATATAGACATCAGATCAGTGAATACTTGACATCAGATCAACAGACTATAGATATCAGATCAAGAATATAAAAGAAATCATACAGTAGAACTAAAACATACTTAACAAGAGAGATCACATCAGGATTATATAGACATCAGATCAAAGAATACAAGATATTAGATCAACAGACTATAGATATCAGATTAAAAATATAAAAGAAATCATACAGTAGAACTAAAATATACTTAACAAAGTAGATAAAATCATGATTATATAGACATCAAATCAACAGACTATAGTTATCAGATCAAGAATATAAAAAAAATCATATCATACAACAAAAACGTCCATAATATGTATCATAATATCTAAAATTATTTAATTATAAAACAAATAAAATGATAATTTAAAAATATTTTTTTATAAAATTCAAAAATATTTTAAAAAATACTGAATTGTTTAGAAAAAAACGGACGAAAAAAAGTCTCAATGAGGAAGGCAAAAAAATAAAATAAAAAATTAACCAAAAATAACAAAACAAAGGAAGACAACTGTTGCGCGTTACTGTAGCGCGCTAGTAGGAGTACCGTAAATCGACTATTCAATATTTATTATTTAATTAATTTTAAAAATTTTAACTTTTTTTTTGCAAGATAATACATTATTATTGAATTTTGGTATCTTGAAGATAATTGACTCTTGCTAAACGGGAGAGACGTCCTCATTATATGATAAATATTACCTCCCTTTCATAATTTGACTTATAAACTAATAAAATCACAAATAATACTTTAGGAAAAACAAATGAAATCATTGTCGATGATTATATTTTGGATTTTTTAATTTTAAATTGTTCTTTTTTTAAATAATTTTAAATTGTTCTTAAATACTAATAAATATTTAATTTGCATAAATAGTCTTAAATATTTAATAATATTATTTTGAATTTTTTTTTAAAAAAAAGTAGAGATATTTCTGCTAAAAGAAATATAGCTATTCTGCTTTAAACCTCAAAATATTGTCATTACACATTTACTACTTTGGGGACTACGGTGAATGGAAGACAGGAGAGCACACACCACGCAGGGGAGGGGGAGGGGGAGGGGGGGGGGGGGGGGGGCGGGCGGAGGGAGGAGGCGGTTAGTATATATATGATATGCCTACTAATTTTTACGCATAAAAAGGTCTCAGTGATGCGGAGGAGGCGGCGGCTTGCACTGATAGCATTTAGCAAAGAGCCCAAAAGTATCAACTTGTTTGATGAAGTTCTTCATGCTTGCCCATCCTCCAAATCCAAATCCAACGATCAGAACCCACACCACAATGAACAGGTTCACAGCATACATCCCACTCCAGCTCGGGAGGAAGAACGGCGGCTTCTCCGCCGCATTCTGCACATGTATAAACACCAGGAGGATTAGAAAGACAGACTTTCCGGCCGGCCCGAAATAAGAGTTCTATCTTTTAATATTGTTTTGTGTCGGAAAAAAATGGCAGTAGTAGAACAAACAATAAATCTGGCAGTGTCCAAGCAGAGTAGGTTTGGTGGGTCAGCATTCCAGCTCAATTCAAGAAATGACTATTATGAGTGTGACTCACTATTTCAAATATAACCAAAAATGAAGTTAAAGATCCACCAAACTTGACTCCTGAATTCTTGAAGATGAAATGTTTCACCCTTTTCAGTTAAATGCAGGGGATTATGATTTAGTTCTTCTGCTCCTATTTCCAAATCAAAATTTCAAAATGGCTATTAACGTATCAATTCTTAAATGGCAGTAGAGGAAAAAGAATGAACATTCAGGTAGCCACAGCATTAAAGTGATTCTTAGGATCTTAACACAATGGTATAAATTTCCAGCAGGTATGGCATGGATTCCTCCTAGGTTAATTATGGTTACATGGTACCTTAATCATTTGTGAGTGAAACCTAAAACACACAATTAGGTAGTCAGTTTGTGTGTGTGTCAGTCAAGAAAGAAGGAAGCAAGATATAGCTGTCTGTTGAAGATAAAGTACTTCTAACCCCACAAAGGCATACCAAAACAAAGACTGAAATATCTGCATGCAAAGTCTTCAATTTTGTCCCAATAATTGATTCGGAGGGTACTACATATGCACAGACGTTGAATGGGAACCGAAGCAATATATAAAGATGGGAAACTGGTGAACCTAATTGCATCAAAATCGTGGCTGGTAAAATATATAACTTTAGTAGGGACAGTTTTCCCACAACTAAGACTATCTGATAAGGAGTGCCAGTAAGGAAGTGGACCAGTTGTTACCTGCCGGGCGGAGGCTTTTCTGTAAGTAAGCATATGAGCAAGAGCAGGGATAATGTACACAGTGAAGCTGACCAGAAATGCTCCCACCGCCGAATTGATAGGGCCAAAGAAGGGAAATATGATGGCCAAGAACCAAATTGGAACCACCACAGGTAGCCTAATCAGAGCCCTCAAACATATGCTTTTTGTGTCGTGCATCCCCACCACTTTCTCCCACACAAAATACAACGGGGTGCAGGCGAAACCGAACGTTATGAACTGCATCATCACAGCCATCCCATTTAAGATTAATATATGGTTGTCATTTCTAGAAATAATGAAAGGGATGCGAGAAAAGTTGGGTAAGAACCTGATGGATTAGCATTAGTATCACGGCAGCATCACGGTAACCGGATCGGGGAAGGAGCGAGAAGGCATTGGCATGGTCAAGCAGCTTATCACCAAATGCCCAATACATAGCAGAAGCTGAAGGAAGAGTCAATGTGAAGACATAAAGTGTAGCATACAAATATATGTACTTAAATTTCCGAGGCTTCCACATTGCATGCATAATCTCCCTGAAAGAACAGAAGCTACTGAATCAGTATATCAATCAAGAAGGACAAAACCAAAGAATAGAAAGACTTGACCATAGGTTTAGATCCCTGTCAAGTTACAATCACACAGAAAAATGTAGCCAGCAACCTTATGGATTCAAGCATATCCTGATAAACTTAAGCTTTGAGCTGATACCAACATAAAAGTTCAATTACAATGACAGTTTTCCAGCAATGCTGCAATACTAGCACCTAAATAGTACACTGAGAACTGTCCAGAACAAACTTGTGGAACAAAAACGCATTCCGGTTTTAGAAAGACAGTAATTAATACTTGTTTTAGTTTCATCAGCCTTGTATCTGATCAATAGAATCTCACAGTCCTTTGTAATTCAAATAAAATCTATTGCTCAAGTAACTGTATCTGTAACATATCTTCAATTGGAATTCGCAATGAACACAATCTGAAATTGTCCTGTAATTATGGAAAGTTACTAACACTGTGACAGCATGTCCACCGAAGGTGTAAAGTATGTTGGTTGCCCCAGTAAAATACAGGTGCAATTTTTTGGGTCCAGAGTGGATTACCCCATCATCCTGACGAAATAGGAAAAAAAGAGAAATTGCGGGCGTAACATGAATTTTTTGAGTGAAATTGAATTGAGGAGGGATCAACATCGTTTTCAGCATACCTGGCCATGAATAAGAGCTGCAATTGTCAAGTACCATGCAGTGTAAGTGGTCATCCCCAACCCCAAAAAGGACCAAATTCTGTAGTTGTGAAACGATGGAATAAACACTGTAGTTGCACAACATGCCCCAAAAATGTACGTCCATGTTCGCTTGTCCAATCGATCATTAATGTAGTATATATTGCTGCATGTACCAGGATAACATGGATATGTACAGAGACAGAATTACAAAGCGATTTTGAACTGGGAAAGAAAATGAGCATAAACTTATTGTAGCAGTAACCAAATAAAAAAAGAGAACGTTATGCGTTTCTTATAGTTTCATGATTAGGGATGGGGGGGAAAAACTAACCTTGCACAAGCTATAAGCTGTATGACAGAGCCAAAGAGAAGAAAAGTGCAATTAAAAGCTAACCCCACAGCTTTCCACTTGGGACCCAACAAGCCATCCAGCACCTCGAACCACTGCATAGACAGACAGTAAAAATGGTTCTGTTACACACAGCTTCAATTTGAATCTTCTTCTCAAACAATCTTTTGATTATTAAGATGGTCTTGAAAGATTAGTGTAAGAGGGAAAAGGACAAGGGGGTCGGTTCTTGGCAGATTTTATGACAAATATGTAAACCTGGATAACATGGTTCTTGAAGCTGACATTCTCCTTCTCCTTTCTGGTTCTGTACTCGACATACAGGATACTAATGAGATAAGCAGTCCAGCTACCCATGATACCATAGAAAATTTGCAGAATTATTCCTGAAAGCATTCCCAGTTGAGAGAAAGAGTATGGCAAAGTTAAGAGAACCTGGGCCACCTGTGATGAAGAGGTCCAAGATTAAAACTTTTTCCCGAAATCCATACTAATTCCATTACAGTAGTTGCAGGTAACAAGGCAACACTGTAATCGTTGCAGGTAACAAGGCAACACTGTAATCGTTGCAGGTAACAAGGCAACACTGTAATCGCTTTGCAAAAATATTAGTACCTGATTTGAGGCACAGCTGAACCAAGCATCATAAACGGAGCCGCCATGCCAAAAAAAGCTTTTCAAGCTAGACTCGTGATCTAGTCCTTCTTCCTCCCTCTCATCTCTCTCAGTCGTATCATTGTGATCGCCCGGGACAATAGCCTCTTCAGCTTGTTTCTGAGGCACCATGGCTGATGGGTTCTTCCTTTTGGCTGAATTTCTGAAGCAAACAGAGAGAGTAAGAAAGAAAATACTCTACTGCGTGCCAAATAACCCCAAATTCTATCCAAAACAACAAAAGTAAGGACAAACCAAAATATTGTACTGTGAAATGAAAATACGAGAATCCCACAAGGACTAAGACTTTTAAAATAATACTAATGAGTAAAGAATTCCCACTTTAAATGGTTCTTTGAAGGTTCTTTATGATTAAGGGTGTTAATGCTTTGGGCAGAGTAAAAAGTCCAGCAAGTTTCTTATATAGGCATTGCTATAACATAAGTAGATGAACAGGGGAAAAAAATGAGTGATCTTTATAACCACTTTAAGAAGAAGAAGAAAGAGAATCAGAAAAGAATTGACCCCCCCATAGGCCATAGTTAACCTTTATCAAGGATAGTGCCAGGAGGACAGTCTTGTTTTCGTAGTAGTTTGCAGTCGGCGGTTACTAATGTTTCAAACACTTTGTTTCTGTTTTCCAAGATCGTCAGAGAGCCAGTAAAGTAAATGCCATTCACCGATATTTGCCACCGAAAATCTGCCTTTTTTCTTTCACTTATCCTCTCTCCACCGAAATATTTCCTCTGTTTTTCAAAGGGAAACCAACAATAAATGCCTGTTATGTAGCCCAGAGCCAACACCAAATAACCAAATACAGTCCGACGCTCAATCAACTTTGCTAGAAATGAGGCTGTTTAACAGGGAAACGGAAAAAACTGGCACTTTTTTAAGAAGGAAAACGAAAAAAATGAGAACTTGGCCAAAGTTTGCTTCTTGCATGCACTAAACCGGCCTATTGGAGTAAAGGTCTCTCTATCTTTTACAAATATAGCCCACGAAAGCTAGAATACGCCATATCCTCTGCACCCCATTTCAAGAATCAAAACAGGACTGAAAAGGGGGAGCGTTTTCATTAAGAAGCAACTGCACAAATAGAAGTAAAAGAGAGGTTTTTTTTTTTTTTCTTTTTGGCAGAGGGGGAAAGAAGGGGCACTTTCTATGGGATTTTGATAATCAGTAGTCCTAACGAGAGAATTGCAAATCAGAGAGGACTTTAAACTACTCAAAAGAAAGTGACGAAACACGAAATCTCTCTCCTAACTGTATCTGTTTATGGCTTGTTTTATTTCCTCTTTAATCCCTTATCGAGTTTTTATACTGTGTCCTTGAGTCTGACCCTTCATTTGTCTTTAAGCAGTTTATTGGAGAAAATTTTTCTATATAAGATGTATATTTGATTTAATGACAAAGAAAGATTTTAATTTTGGAATAAAACACGGACTATATATATTAAATAATAATAAAATATGTTAATTTTCAATTTAATTTATTCACAAACTAAATTTATTCGTATAATAAATATGTGTACGAAAATATTTTTGCCAATTAAAGCCATAGTGACGGGATGTAAATAAGAGCTCGAGATTTATGAATTATTATTATTTTTTATATATATAATACGAGAGGCTTAACGCCTAAAGAATCACAATTGCGCCAATATACTCTCTCTTTCTGACCATACTCAATCCACTTCTGCACTTCCTTCCAGGATCCTTCATTGCAAGAGACGTAGACAAAATTTAACTGACGACACGTTGAGTTTGGTGATTAATTTAAGGATATTATTAAATATCTTCTTTTTTATTTATTGTCTCTTTTATACTAAAATATTTTTATTATTTTTTAATAAATACATTTTAATTAAGAAATGGAGAGTAAAATAATAATTTAAGGATGATAAATAAAAAAATGAAATAGTATTTAAGAGTGCACTTAATTTTAATATAAAATTTTCAAAATTTTACACAACTCAGACACATGCTTATTTGGAAATTTCGAAGGAGAGTAATAGGTTTCAAACTCATTCTTATTGCTCAGGAAATGCATAGATATACGTTTGATTCCCGATTTCAGGGGTTAAACCGAACGTCTTTGTTTGATTCTTTATTTTATAGATTTTAAACCGAACTCTTAATATTGAAAAGAATTCATTATTTTTAACTATCAAATCGTAACGTATGTTTTTGATTCCCCATTTTAAAGATTAAACAAAACCCTTAATATTAAAAAGAATTCGTTATTTTTAACTATTAAATCTGAACGTATGCCTTTGATTCCCTATTTCAAGGATTAAACCGAACTCCTTAAATATCGAAAATAATTCGTTATTTTTAATTATTAAATTCGTAACGTACGTGTACATTTGATTTCCTGTTTCAAAAATTAAATTGAACCGTCGATATCAAAAGGAATACATTATTTTTAACTATCAAACTTACCAGTCCCAAGTTTCAATATCAACTTTTTTTTTTATAAAATAAAAATTGATAATTTCCCAATTAAAATATTTTCTGATTTTTCTAGATCTAATAATATCAATATCGCCCCATCTAATATCGCCCCCTTCCAGACCAAAAAAATCATTATTTTTAACTATCAAATCTAAATTCATTCCCATAACCCTAAATATACGAGGCATTCCTAATTGTTTTAAACGGTCAAGTTTGAACATTTTGCGAAAGTACCTTTACATTCCATTATTTTAATTTAAAATATATTTTGACTAGTTTTTTTGCGGATTAAACCCCTCGGACTCACGAAATCGCCGCTAACTAAAGGAAGGGGGGTGAATAGTTTGGTTGACCTGCGTTTTGTAAGAATAATTATGTTTAAATAAAACGAGATTTTTTATATTTAATAAAATATCATTTATATCAATTATTTATTATTTTAATTATAAATTATATACAAATAAATTAATTTAAAATTTAATTATTTTATTGAATGAAAATTAATTTGAAAATAACAATAATATAAAAAGAAAAAAATTATTTTAGTAAGCTTCATGGTTGACGGAGTATACTCATTATGGAAAAGTTGAGGTTGAAATCTTTCACCTTTTTGGGTACGTTTTGTTCTTTTGTATGCAATCAGTATAGTTTGGTGAGGGTGCTGTTAACTGTGGAATTTGTTACTAAGATGAGAAGACTAAGAATGTAGTGATGTACACTTAATTAGTCATTAGTAGTAGTTCACCTAACTATCGTTAAATTCACGTATTATTTGGCATCAAGGTAATTTTTCAGATGTAATCCAATAAAAAATTATTGAGAGTGTCATTCCACATATTTATATATTGAAAAAACAACTATAACTTTATAAGAAATCGATAAATCCATATATGAGACAATAACTTGTAAATCATTGTGAGGAGTGGATTGGATTTAAATAAATGTTATAATTGTTTTAATCTCATATCATAACTCATTATATTTATAAATAATGTGAATAACTTGAAATAATTTTTCTTACTTATTATCAATTAATTTATTTTATTAAATAATGATGTTAAATTCGAAATCATTTTATATTTTATATTTTAGTTATAAGTTATATAAATTAATTTAATTTTAAAAATAAATTAATATATATTAATAATAAATATATAATAGTATATTATTACTAACTTATGAAACTGCAAACATATACACGTTAAGATGTTATAAAATCTGTGTTCTACTAAAGAAAAAACAGTAAGTAGTTACCCGAACTAATTTTTGAAATCATACATAAGTGAAATCTTATATTTCAACTTCTTAATTTTATAGTTTTTAACTAAGTAGATATTATCAATATCCTAACAAAAAAACTATAGATTATTAATTATCTTATCTTGGTATTATTTTTCTCGAGAATAATAGAAATATATTTTAATATCTTCATATTTAATTTAATCAATAAAAACTTTATTCAAACAATACAAACGGTCAAAATGTATTAATAATAATTGCTACAACTCACCAAAAAAAGGGACTTATAGTATAATCCAGTTGAGTATTATTTGTGCATCTAATTAATAATTCCATAAAATGATGAAGCATCTCAACCCCCAACCATTAAAAAAAGAAAAAAAAAAACACCAAATAAAGTATAACAATAAATAACAAAACCAATGTGACCCACTCAACAAACAAATAGAAAATAATCATTAATTAGCCAAAAAACAATCGTTATAAATAGTTCTCACTATAATTATATACATTATATATATATATATATCAAATTACTTTAAATCACTCCAAATAAAATTATATTTTTGGCGGGAGAGAAAGCAACTCTCACTCTAAATAAAATTACAGCTCTCTTTACTTATAATTAAGTTTTGCATTTGAGTCATCAAAAAAATATAAATATATATATCAATTTTTTTAAAAAATAAAAATACTGCATGACTAACCAAAATAATTAGCTTGCTGTCTCCAAATCATTATGAAAATTACATACTAAGTATTTATTTAAGTGGTCCTCCTTTCATCACCCACACCACACTCATCATTCATGACTCGCCTTCAATAGTTTCTAAACTTTATTTCCATGAAAACATCCTCTATGTCTCTCCCTTTAATTCTCTCTTTTTGACTCTGACCCAACCAATAATATCTATGGGCTTTTTTTTTTTTTTTTTGCCTTTCACCCTAAACGATAACATTCCCAATTAATATCTTCTTCCTCATCCCTTTTTTATGGGAAGAAAAAAGAAAATAAAAACAATTAATAATAGCCATTAAACAAGTCTCAACTTTGGGGGTTAGTGGGAGACCTAATCATTAATGATAAGTAGTGTACATTGTAATGTAGGGTACGTCCAAATTTTATTTCCATGAACTTATTTGGGCTATCTTTTAAAATTGTTTTTTTTCCCCTCAAATTTATAAACTATATATTTTAAATTTATTTTTTACATTTTGAATGTAAAAATAACATATGTGACATGACAGAGATAGCTCGAACAATATTTTAGAAATTAAATTCTCTTCCAATCTCCAAAATGGGTGAATCAAAAGATTAGTATGAAAAAATTATAAGTTTAACATATAAATGAAGTCAAAGGATTTGTGCAATAAAAGAAAAAGGAGGAAATGAAAAAGGTGGAAGCTAGGAGGTAGTGTATTCAATATTTGCGGTAAAGTTGTGCGGATATCTTCTTTCATTGATTAGGTTTAATTACTTTTGATTTTATACTTAAGATTTAATCAAATATCAATCATACGTCCAGGTTAGCTTAGCCCACGTTAGTAATTGGAACATTCAACTCCCATGCCCTTCGATCTATGGGTTTCTTTACTTTTTTTTTTTTTTTTTTTTCATTTTCAGAATAAAAGTTAGCTTTTTATGGAAAAATAAAATTATTTAATTTATCCTTCCAAATTCAAAACTCTTAAATTCTTCTCACGTGATTTTTAAAAAAAATCACTGATATACCATTTTTTACTTTTTCATGTAAAAATTTTATTTGTAAAAAACTTAAAAAATACAACATATTTTAAAAAAACAAACAAACATAGCCCAGAGAAAAAGCAAGCCACGTATGGATTTGGATACGTTACTATTAACATATAACGTAACGTTAGCACAACACGAGTTTAATACACATACAAGACTTTCTCTTTTTTTATGAATATAAAAACAATAAATTTGGTTTTGTTATATAAATATAAATATAAAAATATATTTTTTATTATTTTCTTTTTAAACAATATTTTGATAAATATAATAATAATTGTTATTATTATTATTATTATTATCATGTCTTACCTTGGTATATTGACCGTGTGGATGCAGGTTGGGAAGCTGGGCTCACATCAGCATGACTTTAACTTGGCGTAGAGATATGGTCCATTCCATTCCCAGGATGATTAGAAGGAATCCCAGTAATTCATTCCCAACTATCAAAAGTAAATTCTCAGTTGAATTTCTGAAATAATCGATTGCCACCAGATATGAAGACTCCGCCCCGGCCCCGCATACCCATTTCCTGCTTCTTACTGCCTATTCCATTTACATTATTATTATTAATCTCTCTCAAAATATTATTTTTCTTACATAATTCAATTTGATTGTACATATATATATAACTTGAATTTATCTAGTACTATTGTTTTATAATTATTTAGATTAATCTTTCTTAGTTTATACATTTAAATCTACTCTCATTGATAACCTAAATCACATTTACTCTCATTTTTATTTGGTCAAAAGATTATTAAAAAAATTCACACACACAATCACATAAACTCATTTTAGTGTGAAAATATTCAATTTTTTATATATTTTTTGACATGTTTGACTTCAGTTAAGATAAATAAATATAATTATTAAAAATTTTAAGAGAAAATCGATAATTTAAACCGATCAGAAGTAAATGTAATTGACCCAAGTTTATAAACACACTATTTTATTTATAATTTAGTTACCTTTATTCATATAAAAAA
Source organism: Knoxia roxburghii (assembly GCA_030378225.1). Lineage (NCBI taxonomy): Eukaryota > Viridiplantae > Streptophyta > Magnoliopsida > Gentianales > Rubiaceae > Knoxia > Knoxia roxburghii. Next base: position 4,801,239 of record CM059415.1, read on the forward strand.
TGGTGAGGAGAAGCAGCTTGATGATTTCTTTTTGAGGAGAGAATCTGCAGTACAATCGAAGCTGTAGATCCATCACTGTCTATGCCCTTTTAATTCCTTCACTCCCCCGAAGAGATGATATAATTGTATTTCTTCAAGAGCATCCTAGGACTCTCTAACTTGAATATGATTATGATGATGATGGCCCCACCATTTTGCATTATTATGGGATTAATTAGGGGATGTTAATGATTGCACCATACCCTTAATTAGCAATTACTAAGGATGATCCATGTACATCTTTAATTAATTTTTTATAAACTTTATTCCACTTATATATATGTGGATTTGTCACGTCCAAGAATAATATGGTTGACTCAAGTGGACACTATATCATCATCATCATTAATGTTTGCGAAGATAATCGATCCACATCAGCTCTACCTTTGAGATATTGGGCTTCTGCAATTCATTTTGTATTATATAAATAAATAAATTTCATATAAAATTTGTTTAATAAATATAATTAATTTTATAAAATAGACATAAAGAGAATAAAATTAATAATTTTTTATTTAGAAAAAAAATCAATTTTGATATTTGGATACCAACAAATAAATGTGCAACATGGGAAGGATCACCTAGAGGGATGAAGGGTCTCCTCCACGACCACCAACTCCACTAGAGAGAAGGTGAGGGGATCATAAAAGGGGGCCGATAAGGTTATTATGCCATCTTTCACCGGATGATTATTTATTGAATGAAAATAAAAATATTTAATTTAAAATATAAATAATAATTTTTTTAATAATAACCTTTTCCAAGAAAATAAAAAATTTTTTTTGGGGGGAGGGGGGGAAATATTGATAAAATTGATACGTTTGATTTGGGAGAAGCATATTGGTGGATGGTTGTTGCTTTCAGTGAGCACTGAAAAACACGGATACCATACCCTCCTCTTATAAGCAAGGGTGTACATAATCCGGTTTGGCTAATTTAAAAATAAAATAATAAGTCAAATCGTAATATATGGTTTCAAATTTTTTTAAATAAAATTGACCAATTTTATTTTTTAAATTAAACTGACCAAATTATTTTTCAACGGTTTAGTTTGGCAGTTTAACGGTTTGGGTCATTTTTTATTTATTTTTAAAATCTACAAAATTATTTGTAGAGTCCATTAAGTCTGCAAAACAACTAGAACCACGTCCAGAAACGTCTACATCTATTCATATAAATTTAAGCTATTTTTTTCACAAAGAACACCCACCACATCTCAGAACAACTAGAACCACGTCCAGAAACGTTTACATCCCATTTATGTGAATTTAAACAAATTTTTTTTTTTATAAAGACAGTCCACCACGTCTCAGAATAACTAGCACCACTTCTAGAAACGTCTACATCCATGCATGTGAATTTAAGTTATTTTTTTCACAAAGACAACTCACCACGTCTCATAACAATTAGAACCACGTCAAAAAACGTCTACATCAATAAATGTCTAACCCAACTTTTTATGTATATTAAATGCTAAATATATTTATAATATATATAGTTCGGTTCAGCCAGAACGGTCGGTTTCACAGCCTAACTCGTTGGCCGAACCGTTATTGCGGTTTATAAAATTTTCAAACTATTAGCTTATAAATATATATTTAAACCTGCAAAACTAAAAAAATGATTTGATTTGGCCGGTTTAAACGGTTTCGACCGAACTGTGTACATCATTACTCATAAGTCATAATTGGGTGGAATTTTATCCTAATTCCTCTGTCACAATAAGTAACGGATGGTCCTCTTCAATAAATGATAATAGTGATTGTTCCAGTTTGAAAAATTAATAATAAATACAATATTATTATAAACTAAATAACTAGTATTTATGATTTTTTTGTCCTGAAATGCAAAACATTAATATTCGGGCGAACCCGTTTGGAGATGTATTAATGATGAAATTTTTGAATTCGAATTTCAAAATTAGAAGGGGAAAAAAAATTATTACTCTGTTAATATAAGAACTCTGGCTTTAATTGAGACCATTGAGCTTCAGATTGGGCTAAAGAACTATGATCCCCATGAGTCAAGTTCTTCAAAATGGCTCATCAAGTTGCAGCATTTACTACCACAATAGGAATGACAGCAATGATCTAGTTTATAGAGACAGATTCGAGAGCATATTTAGGTTAAAAATAAAATATTAAACTATATTTCGGTCTTTTACATTTCATTAAATATTTTTTTTGTTTTTTATATTTAAAATATGTATTATTTTTTTTATTATTAATTTTGTCTAAATTATATCAACTCTATTCATATACAATTTATTAAACTTTCATAAATAAATAATATAACCGTCTAAATATTATTTTAACTATTAAAAATTTTCAAAAATTTAAATATTATTCTAACCCGAATGTCACTAAATAGAGACAAATCGTTTTAAAATTTCATAACTTGACTTAAATTTTAAATTTTTTAATGTATTCATTGATTTTTAAACTATTATATATTTCATTGAAAATTTTTTGTATACTACTGATAAAAAATTAACACAATTTAGATAAAATAGACATTACAGAAACTAAACAATATACTTTTAAAATGTAAGGGATCAAATAATACATATTTTATATGTAAATGACTAAAAAAATTATTTTATAATTTAAAAAATCAAAAAAATTATTTGACCAAATATAAATGATCAAAAATATGATTTAATCAAAAATAAAATATGGTATGAGAATGAAACTAGAGAAAATATTCCATACGTTAATATATTATAATGTAAAAAAATGTTTAGTATAAGAAAAAATATCTTGTAAGTAAAAAATGAGATAGGACAGATGATATATTTTACAAATTCAAATAATCTACAAATATAAACATTCTTGTAAAAATATTAACCTCTCTTTTTTCTATATATAATAAAAGTATTTTGCCTGTGTATAACTTTTTTCATATTTATCCAATCAATTTATTTTTGCTCCTTTTAGACGCTTACGCTTACTTCCAACAATTTTCAGTTGCATTTTTGTAGTGAAAGTTTCCATATGAGTTGTTTCCACCATGGGATCGGCACGTAAGTCCCCTTGAAATATTTGTAACTCACTAGCCCATGTTTGTTTGTACTGTTTTTTGGTCATAGTTTAGGAAACTGTAATAATTGAAGTTTCATATCTTCTGACCAAACAACAATAATAGTACCAAATAGCGTATTAACCCCCAGAAGAAAGTGCAGATGACATTCACGCATTAATGTGGATAGCAAATCATATGACCCCTTGTCACTTTCTCATGCTTCTACTAACCCCCCACACTTTCATTTAATTTCAGCAAGTTTACATTAGGCCCTTCCTCAGTTGTTGCGTGAAGAGCCATTCCATGGATATTGATCCGATTTTGATACTGTAATATTTTTAATATTCTCACCTGTAACGTGTTATGATAAAATTTTTAAATTTAAATTATGGATTAAAATTTTGACGCGTTTTAAATAATAAATGGGGAGAGAAAAGTGTCATGAGAATGATGATGGATCAAGTTCTGGGTGATGGATTCTTGAAGGGGGGGAGCCTGGCTTAGTGGGGGATACTTCCAAGAATCAATACCTAACAAGCTTTCTTCTCGGGTCATTTCAATGGCTGTCACCACCATTTTTGTTTGGCATTCGGCCATATGGTCTGTCACTGAGAAGTTTGATTTATCCGGTCTTCAATTATGGATCGTCATTGGAGCTCTCATGTCTGCCATTTACCCACTTTTTCCTACTATTCTCTCTTATTCAACTAAAAAAAAAGAGTCAATTTTCAAAATTCCACACTTTTAATCTCAATGAATGAACAGAAAAATTAACCTCATCTATCTCATTTAATCACCAACTTACTATTTAACGAAAAAATTAGTTATTATTGTTATTGATTGAGTAAAAATTTATAAAAATTAAATTATTTTTAAAAGACGAACTAAAAAAATAACCACTTGTCAACCCACCCAATTCTGGGTTTGATTAGGTCAATTCTGCACTATGAATTGTCTCTTCATCTCCCAGAGTTGATCATGTCAGTCCCCCAAATATCAGGCATCTTCAATGAGTTTTATTCCACAATATCTTCATCCCCATTTAGCCGGAAGATATGCATGTCTTTGATATAATCTGACTTTGATATTTTTTTCACCCCAAATTCAACCCTGATTTGACTTGATCCCATTTGTTCTTGGCCCATCTCATTTCGTAATTCTGCCTTCCAATTCAACAAATTTAATAGTTGGAGCTGAACTTCTTGGATTATGTGATGCACTAATCATTGTGAAATTGATTTTTTTTTTTCTAGTACCAGCAAAATAAAGATTCTAAGCAGATTCCATAAAGAAGACAAAAATGTAGCAAATAGCTACAATGTTCCTCAAGCTTTCTCATTAACCTTTGTTTTACCTTAATATCAAGGTCAAAAGAAGGAGAAGGTTTAACCTTAACATATTTTACCAATAAATGTTTTAATTATATTGTGAATATATGAGAGACTCGTATAATTCAAATCATATTTATTCTAATATTCCTTTAAGTTGAAATAGATATCTCATTATTTGTTGTATCTATTCACAAAACTCCAATTTAAAATATTATTTAATTACCAAACTTTTTACTACTATTTAGTTGAACAAGCACAATTGTTATAAGCTAGTCTTATGGCTACATTGAAATATGTCATTTTGACAAAATGATAGAATTGTATTAATTAAAGGGACAATAATGAATATTTAGGGATCACAGTATTAAATTAAAAATATATAATTATAGAACTATAACATAATTTGCTAAAGGAAAACATATTTTTTGAAACTAAAATCTGTCCAATGCTTCTTCAATTTTCTTGTAGATGCAAAATGATGTCGAGCCCAGAGCCCATTCACTGACCCACATACTCTTCTATCATTTCGGCTCGTAAGTAAATACAATATCATAAGAAGGTCTTTCAACAATTATAGCAGAAAGTTCCATCAACGTATAAGCCCAACCCCAGGAAATAAGAACCCAGCCCAAAAGTCAACCTCTCCTATGTACACATCCAATTCAATCTACAAGAATCCATCCCAACCGTCCGATTTAGGTCATCCAGAACCCTTAGAATAAATACCGACCTCAGAAGTTGCAGTCTTCACCGCTAATCTCAAGGTTTACAGTTCCCTCTCCGTCCTCCCAAAAACCCAGAGTCTGAATCGAAGAGGTTAAAGTGACGGCACCGTCGCTGTCCGCCTTGGCAAAGCCGTAGAAGCTTCGTCTTGGCCCTCATTTTTGCCCCCAAGCAGAATCTCAAATCTCTTCAGTTCATTTCTAGGGTTTTTTAGCTCTTTTTGTTGTATATTGTAAAGTATCTCTACTAGTATTCAGATAACTATTACTTTGTGAAAATGGTGAGCAAAATCTCCAAGGCTGATAAGAAGATTGCTTATGACCAGAAGCTTTGCCAGCTTCTGGATGAGTACACTCAGGTCCTGATCGCTGTGGCTGACAACGTTGGGTCTAATCAGCTTCAGAGCATTCGGCAGGGTTTGAGGGGTGACTCTGTTGTGCTTATGGGAAAGAATACTATGATGAAGAGGACAATCAGAGTTCACGCTGAGAAGACCGGCAACCAAGCCATACTTAATCTGATCCCACTCCTTGTTGTAAGTATATGTTGGGAATAAGTACTTGTTAAAGTTATAATTTTGAAAGGAACGTGCCCTTTTTTTTTTTTTTTAGATTTACAGTTTTGTTATTTTAATTGTTTATAGGGAAATGTTGGATTGATATTTACCAAGGGTGACTTGAAGGAAGTGAGGGAGGAGGTCGCCAAATACAAGGTTGGTCGAAGGCTTTACAGTTCTTTTATTTTGCGATGTTGTTTCCCTGTGGATGACATGAATTTGTTTAATTAGTTACTGGTAGCAGTAGTGATTATAGCTTTTGTTATTTATGTTTTTCTGTAATACGTTTTGTTAGTTAAGGACGATGTTATTTAGCTTTTCAGGCACATGCTGGATGACATGAATTAATAGAACTGTAGTTTCTAGTAGTACGTTTTGTTAGTTAAGTACAATGTTTTTCAGGGCATACTTATTTTGCACATGCTGGTGTTCCTGCGCTTCTTTAACTTTTGTTGCAGTCGTAGATTATGCTAATAAATGTTAATATACTGCTCTTTTATTTAAATGTTTTCAATGCTTCCTTTTTGTATGCTTTGCTGGTTCACACTATCAGTTGGTAATTGGTAAGGACTGTATTCAAGGTCAATTCACTAGCATATGTTGAGAGTGGAATTGAGTCAGGAACTTTTCCCAGTTTCCTTTGTATGTGTTGTTTTTGGTAAGTTGTATTTTGTTGATTGCAACTGTATTGCAGGTTGGAGCTCCTGCCCGTGTTGGACTTGTTGCTCCTGTTGATGTTGTTGTACCTCCTGGAAATACTGGACTTGATCCATCGCAGACTTCTTTCTTCCAGGTCAGAAGTCTTGCATCTTTGTTTGTTGGTCCTAGGTGTGAGTGTCCCTAGTGTTAGAAAATGTTTTTCTAACATTATATTTCATTATAGGTTCTCAACATCCCTACTAAGATTAACAAGGGTACTGTTGAAATTATCACTCCTGTGGAGCTTATCAAGAAGGGTGATAAAGTGGGATCTTCTGAAGCTGCTTTGCTTGCAAAGCTCGGCATTAGGCCATTCTCTTATGGTCTTGTGGTCTTATCTGCATATGATAATGGATCTGTCTTCAGCCCTGAGGTACTTGATCTGACTGAAGATGATCTCATTGAGAAATTTGCAATGGGAGTTTCTGTGGCAACTTCATTGGCCCTGGCTGTATCTTTCCCAACCTTGGCTGCTGCACCACATATGTTCATCAATGCCTACAAGAATTTGTTGGCTATTGCTGTTGAAACCGACTATTCCTTCCCTCAAGCTGACAAGGTGAAGGAGTACTTGGAGGTATGTGGATAATGGACATGATGGATGTCTGTAGTTTTGATATTCTGCTTTGGTTTTGGTTAACTTTATATATTTAAAATTTATTGCAGGATCCTAGTAAATTTGCTGTTGCCGCAGCTCCCGCTGCATCTGCCCCTGGTGCTGCCCCTGCTGCTGCCGCCCCAGAGGAAGAGAAGAAGGATGAACCAGCTGAGGAGTCTGATGATGATATGGGTTTCAGTCTTTTTGATTAAGTGTAATAGTTTCTGGCCGGGAATTTTACTATTCTTATATGTAGTATTTGGAGGTTTTCGCAACATAAGGATTTTATGATTTGAAGGATTTTAGGATTTTGTGGTATTCAATGTTGTCTTTAGGCCGTGAGAAGGTTGGTGGTTGGCTAATTTCATTATTTTTCGTAAAATTTCGTTCTGGCGAATGCGAAGGGATAGGGCTTGGAAATTGAAAAAGGTTTTGTCCAATCTGCTCAATTGGGATTAAAGCAAAGCAAAGCAAAGCAAAGCAAATATAAAAAGTGGCCGATTTTAGTAAATACCAAAACTTTACGGAGATACAACACCCTACGGAATTTATAATTTAGTCGTTAAAGGAAAAATGTTTTAGAAGAATGTTGGATTTTAGTCTCGTAGGTCATGGCTTTAAAAGATAGCACAGTTTCATGTCCATTACCTGGATATATATTTTCCTAATCAAAACGATTGACAGATTGATTTAAGTTAGCTAAGAGCTATTCACTAGAAATAATATCGGTTTACTAATTCTCACCTCATCTACATAGCTTTTTATCCTTATAATAAAATAAAACTTTTATACAAAATCGTAGGTGGTTCAAAAAAATAGACCGGACCGGATCAAGAGCGGGGTCAAAATGCCTTTAATCCAGCTAGAAGGTCAATAGTTAAAAATGAGTGTCTCACCGGCTCTTGGTCTACTCCCCTAAATAGCCAATAGGACTTTCGAGCCTTCAGTCTGAGTCTCGTAATGTGGTGAGACTAAAAGTTTGGAAGTAACATTCTTTAATAAGTGGATTTTCACCGTCCATCGGTTTTGCCGATTGTCCCAGTCGGACAATTGCAGGAGGTTGCTGGAATTAGTAATCCATAATAATATCTTGGACGATGAGACAGGCATTGTACGCCTTATGGACGGCATCTCTAACTGGGCACATCTCTTCGCCAGTGTTATCCAATAATTCATTACAAGCATCGCAGTTAGCGGCGGCCTGATCCACTTTATCCAGCACATCATTAGCGCTACCAAACTGAGCGGCGGCATCCTTAAGCAATGTGATACTGGATTCAAACTTCTCCGAGCAAGATTTAAGACCATCCTTATATGATTCAGACACATTAGTAAGTTTAGTGATGACATCACTGGCATTCATAGCTGGTGCAATGGCCTTATCGATGACAGCCTTGTGCCATGTTACGGACTTGAAATCAGTGTCCGCCGCAACGGTAGAATTAAGCAATTCTTGGCAATATTGAGCGTCGACGGTAGCCATGCAAATTTCCTCAAGGTTGATGGCTGAAGCATATGAAGCCAATAGGACTGCTGCAAGCAAAGAAATTCCAAGTCTTGCCATTTTTTGTGTTTTATGTGGGAAGCTTTTTAGCTTTGCTCTAGTGTTGTTAGTATTTTTTTTTTTTTAAAAAAAAGAAGCTTTCTGTAGTTTGAAATGATACTTTGACGGTGGTGAAGATTGTGCGTGGCTTCAAGCATCTGTTTATAGGGGTCAGTTGTGGTCGAAAATTATCGGTCAAAATCGTTGGAATAACCGGGTTTACATCAGGCCATCCAGCTAGCTTTCCGTTTG